>JAUIMM010000555.1:0-2400000 GCA_031769625.1 Taudactylus pleione | reverse complement strand
TGGGGGCACTGCATAGAGGGGACCACTAGTGGGGGCACTGTATAATGGCTACTGGGGGCAGTGCGTAAAGGGGGGCCACCACTCAGGGCACTGCATAGGGGGGACCAATACTGGGGGCACTGTATAAGGGGCACTACTGGGGGCACTGTATAGTGGCACTACTGGGGGCACTGCATAGGGGGGACCAGTAATTGGGGCACTGTATAAGGGGCACTGTATAAGTGGCACTACTGGTGGCACTATATAAGGGGCACTACTGGGGCACTACTACATGGGGCACTGCTACTGGGGGCACTGTATAAGGGGCACTACTGGGGGCACTGTATAGAGGGACCACTACTGAGGGGGCACTGCTTAGGTGGGCACTGTATAAAGGGTACTGCTGGGGGCACTGTATAAGGGGCACTACTGGGGCACTGTATAAGGGGGACCACAACTGGGGCTCTGTATAAGGGGGGCCACAACTGTGGGCACTGCATAGGGGAACACTACTAGGAGCACTCTATAAGGGGCACTACTGGGGGCACTGTATAGGGGGGTCGTTACTGGTGACACTGTATGAGTGGCACTACTGGGGGCACTTTATAAGTGGCACTATTGGGGCACTGTATAAGGGGTACCACTGGGGGCACTGTATAAGGGTGCACTACTGGGGGCACTGTATAAGGGGCACTACTGAGGGCACTGTATAAGGAGCAGTACTGGGGCACTGCTACATGTGGCACTGCATAAGGGGCAACACTACTGGAGGCATTAAGGTGCATATTGAATGGAAAAGAATGTTCCCAGAGTGATGAGAAATGGTGGTCTGTCATGTTGACACATCACCAGTTTTTAGTGGCCACTCTCCTTGTTGCATGTGGTCACACCTACTTTTTCATTGGCACGTGCACCAAATACCCTAGTTATGCCACTGTTTGATACATCTCCCCTTAAGTCCTTAAACTGTGTTTATGCTCAAAGCTAAACATAAAAATGGGCCATTATCAGTGCACTTAAACCCATCCTGTAGAGTTCAGATCATACAGAATTAAATTGCTGCATAAATAATCATTCTAATGCTAATTTCTAAAATTAGTCTTTACATAAAGCACACGTTGAAGCAATTTGCAGAGATTATGCTATTCATGTGTCACTTGTTAAGAGACTTGGAACAATGTGTGTTTTCAAAAATCTCTTAGAAAGCTAATTATGGGTCATAAAAACATACTTTAAATCTTTTCTTATTTATCTGTTGGATGATAATGTATTTGTTGGCTACTGTATTTGGGACATGTACTGTATGCATTTTATCTTTAATAGCAAAAAAGATACAAAACAAGATTACATTGAACAAGTTAATTGGGGTATTCCAGGCAATTAGTTAGACTGTGCGAGGGGCAGATGGCCATGTCTCAGTTTGACTTATTGAATATTTACTACTTAACTGGTGATGTAGTATGTGATGTGACTGCAGGCAGAAGTGCTTTAGCTGGCAAGGTTGCACCACATGCAACCGCGCAGCCAAACCGTGTGCCCCGGTTTTTAGAAGAGGAGATCCATTCTGCACAATTGCAGAACAGACCTCCTCTCACTTCCTGGACCCCCAGGCAGTGATGCGGTGGTCAACATTACTGCTGGAATCGCACCCTAGAATGCTGTGCAAAAGGTATTCTGAAGCACATGTGCCGACTATTAAAGTGCGAGGAGGGGAACTTAGTTCCCTTCTAAGAACTATTTTGCCTATCTGTAGCAGGGATGACTGATTATTAGTCCTCCCTGACACACGCTCTCCTGTGCACTGCATATGCGGGGGGGGGGGGGGGGGATTAGTATCTATGTGGTGCTGGAGGGGGGGATTAAAATAATAATAAATAAATTATACTGGTCATAGGGTAGGAGGAGAAAGACGGGGTTGCAAAAAGGGTGCTCTTTACATTTGGGGTTGTTTTATAAAACAGATTTTTCTTTACTACTAAGTGGGTGAGGTGGGCTACTGTTATTAGGATTCATGACAAATGGGGGGTCTATTGCCAATGTATGGTGGGAAGTTATTTTATAATGAGGGATGGGGGATACAAAGTCCCCCTATATATATTAATTTTAAACAAAATATTTAAATGTATTAATAAAAATACTTTTTAAACTTTAATAAATAATTTATAAAAGCCAATTTGTGAGCAGTTTTGTGGAAAAAAAGTTGTCAGTTAAGTGGTTAAGAGTCTGATTCTGAATAATGAACAAAGCAAATAAAACCAACTATTATAACTTTGCACCAAGACAAACAATGATGCAATGCAAGGCGTGTAAATACATTTATTGTTTTTGCATGCTTTTGCTGCTTTTTCATGTAGCCCACAAATGCTGGACAGCTTGATTTTTTTTTCTACAACATTTTACTGTAGATTTGAGTTTAGACACACTCCTCTGTACATTTGAAATGTGTTCCACCTGCAGTGTAATACCCCTTTTACACCAGAGCAAAAACCTGGGTTTTTGCTGGGTCTACCCGGGTCGCAGCTCAGTGTAAAAGGGTCCCTGAAAAATAACCTGGGTCAAGTGACCCTGCAATCCAACCCAGGTAGCTACCAGGGTTGGACCCAGGATGGACCCAGTTAATGGTGCAGTGTAAACGGTGCAACCCAGGTTATCTGATCTGGATCATGCCTAAAATGAGCGGATTGGTGGTTGTGGAGCATTCACCTCCCACTTTTTCTGACCTCACAGGTTTAGCAGGGCAGACCTGAGTTCAGTGTGAACAGGGCTGACTTGGGAGTAACCCAGATCAAAAGTGCAGTGTAAATGGGTCTGACCTGGGTCTGACCAGGGTTGGAACCATGTCCAAAAACCCAGGTCGGACCTGGGTTTTTGGTGGAAAAGAGGTATTACATGGTTTTTCCAAGTGCAAAGTTACTTTGGCTTTCTCTCAATCAGTCCCCAAAACTCTATTTCTACTGAAGCTTAAATAGAGTTACCAAACAGCTCCCAGTATGCACAGTAACTAAATTTGATGCCTGGCTTAATTATTTGGGATTTCTTATACAGTTTCACATGGTGCTGAGGATATAATGAGCAGTTGTTTGCCGTTACTTATTGCTTTGGCTTCCTTACATCATTCCACATGAGGCTGTTGTAGAGTTGATCGCAAGTCTGTTGTTTTGCTCCAGAACTGAGTGGACGTAAATACAGGCAATAACAAGTCATACACAACTCCCATCTCCACTGGCGGCTGAAGAGGCAGTCATGGATGGTAATGGCATTTTCACACTTAGATTAAGTTCAGTGATTGTGTCTCTATGGAATTGTGGCTATGTAGAGTTGTGTGTAATTGTAATTATGTCTGATTGTTATGTATATTTTGCACCAAGAATGGGTTGGTACAAGTCTACACTGATAATTATGATGGCTATGAAACCAAGTGAATGTATAGGGGTGGCCCGACTGCAGAGATGCCTACTAAAAAATATCTGCATCTAGTGCCATGCATGCAATACAGGAGCAATTGGGATGTAGTTTTAAACCCAGCTGTTGGCATCCTGATGGTAAGTAGTGGGGTTAGGGTTAGGCACTAGGGGGAGGGCTAGGGTTAGACACTAGGAGGGAGGCTAGGTTTAGGCTGTGGGGAGAAAGTTAGGTATTAGGCTGCAGGGAAGGATGGTTAGGGGTAGGGGTAGTGGTAAAGTTAGGATACTTAACGACAGGTGCCGGTATCCTAACCCTGTTGGGATGCTGGCATTGGGATTCTGACCGCCAGGATCCCGAGTGCCAGCATCTCATACTCAACCCGAGCAATTACGGTTGACTTGCATACAGCTCTGTATCAGTGTCTGTGCATGGCAAGATGAGAGCCATATAAGAACCACTAGGAGATGTATGAAACCTTCTTAAGAGGACAGGAGTATAATTTGCACAAATCAACCAATCAGCTTTTAGCTATCATTCAATAGAATGTATGTGGTAAATATTAGCTAGAGGCTGATTGGTCTCTATGGGGAACTTCTACATTTTCCCTCTTTAGAAGGTTTGATACATCTCTACCACTGTCTCAGCATTAAGTGAGATTGATCTTAAATAGCAAGACAGATTTGGAGAAATATAAAAGACATGGGACTCCAACAGAACATATTCTTTTTGTTCTTCAATCATTAAATATTTTGTATTGGAGAATTAATTTTAATGCATCAATGGGCTTTCACTAGGTTCATTATGGATATTTTTAGGAAAAAATTATCTTCCTTTTACTGTATCTGTCTAACACTATGTTCTCAGATAGTAGGACTATGTAGACAAGGCTCCTAGTCATCCTTCAAGAAATGATTATATTATTAATCAGACAAGTGCAGGCTTTCCTGGAAGCCACAAAGCACCAAAACCAAGCCTTTGACAGACCTTAGCAAGAAATTTCTCCCCAAGGTAAGTAGACCTTATTATGAGAATGAATTCTAGTTATTAAATGCCTCCCTGATGAGTACATCAGTGCTGGTGGTGACACATTGCAGTAAGCACTTTATTGTACACTCAAAAAGTATCATAGTGTGGAATTAGGATGGTACACAGTCAGTAGGGGCCTGTCAGACAGGATCACTCTATGTTTTTTTTTTAACAAAAAACAGCTAAACTTGGAAGTAAGACTGTACTGTACCATGTCAGGGGACAGGGTTGGCAGGGGCTGGTTTAGGACACATAAGTGCCTAGGTGCAGAACTGCCAGGATGTTGTGTAAAGGTTGTTGACTATTGCTGTGAGCTGTAAAAACAACTTCAGTCCTATATACTATATAGCACTTCACTGTGCTGGTAGATCACAATCCTTAAAAGTGACTACGGCAACCTTAGGGAATCATGGCATAGAGATATGGCAGACAACTGGTGGACCACATAGACATTGTGGGTTGAGGAGTAAGTCATTCTTCTAAAAATCTCCAGCACAGAACAAGCTAGATGCTGACAATCTGCAAAAAGCATGTTTATTCTGATTCCATTAGGACTATAAGAAAAAAATAGGCATAAACTTGCTGAAGACGTGGGCAGCAGCCAGTGAAATGAGTAACTAAGATTATTCAGTTTATCACATGCTGTACTAGATGATCAAGACACATTTATATTAATGCCATTCTAAGAATCTTCAATAAACTATTTATTTCAACAAAGTGGTACCGACTACTCAATTGGGGGAACTTGTGCCAGAAAGGACATTGTTTGCAATGAGCCATGCTCCAGCGGTCTTCGCCTATAACAGCCACCCTTTTCCCTTAGCAAGATATGCTCTCAACGGTACTGAGATACCGACAAGACTTCACTTAGGATAGTAGGGGCTCATACAATTAACAGGTAATCACAGGGTTAATGTTGGAGTAACTGGATACAATATGTGAGTATACTAAAGCTTTAACACGTGGTTTTGACAATGACAAATGAAACTATATTACAACAGATAGCTTAATAATGGTAATTGCAGACAAACAGAACTTTTCCAAATTTAAGTAAAACAATACTTAAAAATAGGTGATGCTGAGGATAGGAGACCATAGATCAGACTGGACATGCACAAATGAATCAGGAGACAGGCAATACAGAGTTTCACCAGGCTGAACACCAATTCATAAAGCTAGGACTGACAAGGAAGTAAAGGCCTGAGCATTTTACTACACACACAGGGCCTGATTCAGAGCCGGACGCTCTGACCAGAGCGCTCGCTCTGAATCAGTGCCCTCCTATCTAAAAATGGAGCAGTCTCCTGGCCACTCGCATAGCTGTGGGTGACCACCCACAGCATTTGCGAGCGGCCAAAAAGATGGTCGCGATGGTCAAGACCATCGCGACCATCGGGCTTGCGACGAGACCCTGCGGTAGGGTCTCGGTGACCGCAAGCCCTAGAGTGATTTTGGCTCTATCAGAGCCAAAATCACTCCCACTGACATCACTAGTGATGTCAGTGGGGCCGGACCCAGACGGTAGGCGTTCCCATGGGAACGCCTCCGTCTGGCAGCCACGCCCCCAGCACGCCCCCTTTGGTGCAGTCACCATCGACAGCACGTCCCCTTTGGTGCGAGACCCGGAGCGACAGCTTGGCTGTCGCTGTCCGGGTCTCACGCATGCGCACAATGGAGCTCCCTCCGTCGTGCGCATGCACATTGGGGTAACATCGACCCGCTTGCGAGCGTCCTGCGCTCACGAGCGGGTCTGAATGACCCCCACAGATCAATCACAGAGCATCAAGTTAGATATGTTACAGGTGTGAGGCTGCACGTAGGAGAGCAACTAGTGAGTGTACCAGCTAATTGACACCAGCTGCAAACATTCCTGTGCAGTCTTTGTTCACCCACAGTACACAGGCATTCCAGTCTCCTATCAATGACCGGGATCAGCATGCAAAGTGGTTACTGAAGCTGGTATTCAGACCTCCTAGCAACCAGCGGGATGCCGCACTGCCCACCTTGCTCTTAACATTACTCTTAACATTACTCGTACATTTATTTGTATTGACGGTGAAGTGTATCATTTATATTATTCAATACACAAAGTAGGTAGTGTTCTTAGAAGAGCTTATAACATAAAATATACTCATAACAGTCCTTTTAGGCTTGTCACTCTCTTGAGATGATTCCTCCTCAGGCAATGCGTATATACAAAACAAAGAAGAGACAAAAAAAGGCATCTGTGTAGGATAGTCTGCAAAGTTCATAGGTGTTTTCATATAAACAAAGTTTTCATGGGAATTGATTTTATCCTTATTAGCTCTCTCTATGTAGGAAGGTGACGTACCACATTCACATGTAAATAGATAGGTCTAAATCCTAGAAAGGTATATTTTACTTATATTTAGGCCAGTGGTCGAAGTGGGAATTTTGAAGTGGGGGTATGGACGCGGCTACGTGTCATGAGGGATGTGGCCACACATAGACTTTGCAAGAAAAACACACACACACATTGGTGGCAATTCAATTAAACATGATATGAATAGCACCTGAAGGAGTCCCTGGAGCTATTCAATTGTTTCCCTTGCATCTGGAAGTCGGGAGATGCAGGTTAGCACGCCTTAAGCCAGGTGTTTACGTGCTCTAACTGTCATTTTCCACCTGAAGTGCCGGTTGCAATGCTGTTAACACCGTGCTAAACTAAAAAACAGCATCGCGGCCGGCACTTTAGTTGGATTTCTGCTCGCACCCTCAGGAGGATGCGAGCATAAATTCTGTAATTGGACAAGCAGCGGGGTCAATTGAATAGCTCCGGGAAACCCTTTCCCAGTGCTATTCGACATCATGCTAAATTGAAAGCCCCTAATAGTACCGATAGGAAAATAAAGAAATACATTGGCCACAGGAAAACACACACACACACACACACATATAGGCTTTGCATGAAAAAAATAGCACAAACACATTGGCACCAATAAGAAAATGTTGTGGGGTACACAGGAGTAGCGGGGCGCACAGGGGAGGTGGGGTACACAGGTGTGGTGAGGCACACAGGGGAGGTGGGGTACACAGGGGTGGTGAGGCACACAGGGGAGGCAAGGCACACAGGGAAGGTGGGGTGCACAGGGGTGGCGAGGCACACAGGGAAGGTGGGGTGCACAGGGGTGGCGAGGCACACAGGGGTGGGTACACAGGGGAGGTGGGGTACAGAGGGGTGGTGAGGCACATAGGGGAGGTGGGGTACACAGGGGTGGCAAGGCACATGGGAGGTGGGGTACACAGGGGTGGCAAGGCACACAGGGGAGGTGGGAGTAAACAAGGGATGGAGGGGTACACTGCAGAGAAAGAGCCAAAAGCTATTATTACTCACTGATTGCTGCTCTAACAGCTGAGGAGTAGGCTGTCTGACCCCAACTAGGTGGAGTGGAGAGGGATTCATCCAAAGGAGTGAGGAGGGAAGCAGGGAGAAGTGCAGGAGCTAGTGGCACTAACAGTTGTACTAGGGAGGGCCCCAGCACTAGAATCCAGCTCCAGGGCTCCCTCAACCAGCCACAGTCAACCTCACCGCGGGGGACAGTATGAGGGGCTGTCTGGCTGAGACTCTTGGTCCTGAATCCTTTGGGGGTTGGGCGGCGGTGAAGGCACAATGTCTGTGCAGCATGTAGTGGATGCTGCAGAGACCTTCAGTACAGCACCCGGCACAGAGGAGGGAGGGCGGATGGGCACCCGGTACACGCGGCCGAGGGTTACTGGACTCTGCAGCTTTGATGCTGCAGAGATCTTCCGGCGGGGGCGTGGAATGGCTCCCACTACATGCTTCGTATTCGGGCAGGCAGCAGCACACTGACTGAGTCAGCCGCTGCCACAATCTGGCGGGGGACGGGCGGCGGTGGAGGCACAATGTATCTGCAGCATGTAATAGATGCTGCAAAGACATTCAGGCACCCGGCACATGTGGGCAGGAGTACGGAGGGAAGGGGCGGGGGAAGGCTCCGGGTACACACTTGGGATTGCCCGGGCAGCGGCACCTTGAGCCAGTTGCACATACTGCGGCTGGATTTAGGGGCTGTCTCCGTTGTCAGTCAGTTACAGAAGCGGGCCGAGCTTGTAGCTTTCCCGCTCAGCCCTCTTCCGAGTTCCAGCTAGGTACAAAAAAAAAGATTATTGCTTGAAGTGCCGGTATGCCATACCGTTGCATACCGGCACACTTAGAGCACTGATTTAGGCACAATGTAGTATCTTAACAAACGACCAGATAAAAGGGTTGAACATACCCTACTCATATTAACAATGGTAGGGGAAAATGCATAAAGGTATCTTTTTCCAATACTGAAACACGCACCCAACTCACTTGGATAAACACGGCATAAAGCACATCAAGATTTCTTTATATCCAAAAATTCCTTGTTATGTCTCCAAAATAAACCAGCAGGTAATTTTCAGTATTTATTCAAATACACAGAAGACGTCAAAAACATAAATATATGCACACAATCCAAAAGATTGGGGGAAGAAGAGTTTTCACAATATCCTGGTACAGTTGTTAATCATTGTGGTACACTTTATATAGAGAACTTGTTGTCAATGCTCAAGACATGGGTGGACAAACAAATACCCACAAATTCTGACAATCTCTAAGCTTTGATTAGGCAAGAATTGGCGGCTATCAGTCAGTAAGTGGCCCAGAAGTTGATTGACAGCATGTCAGCCTAATGCTGTACATACTATCATTGTCGGACTGGGGCATGAAAGGCCCACTGGGGAATGCAGTGGTAGGGGCCCATGCTTAAGGTGTGTGGTTATCCACCAGAGGGGGTGTGGCCAGTCACCCGAGATGCTTGGCTAACCAATAAGTATAGATTCTATAGAAGGGAACAAATCACCCATATTGATCAGTGGTACTGCTCCACCAGGTAACTGACCATCTAATAGAGTAACAATGTAAAATTTGAGGTCTGGAACCTGACACTTGAAGAGGGGGTGGGCACTTAGGAAGTGGTGCCCACCAGGGATTTTACCTGTTACCCTGTTGGCCAGTCTAACCCTGCATACTGGGATATATATAAATTGTTCATACAGCCGACGAACGATATATCTTTCCAACCATCGGCTCATGTATACACCCAATATTCTGTGAACAATATCATTCACAGATATAGCCCGTTGGCTATGCAGCATGGCAGATGTGAAATATCTTGCAGAAATATTGTTCACATCTGCTAGTGTGTACACAAGACCAACCGACCCACTGAATCATATGCTGACCACCAGTAACGTGTGGATGTATAAAAACAGTTTTTATATCAAAACTCTGGAGCATGACAGGGAGCATGATAGAGGAGGGAGTATGACAAGGGAGGCCCTATAAAGTAAAGATTTATCGAGTGATTTAACACTTTTGCTTTGCTGAATAGTAAAAAGCTTTAAACCACTGTAGAGATCAATGGCTGATCCCTACAGTGCGGTACTCTGTGAAATGGGAGTTAGTGGAGAAGAAAATTACAATATCTTCTCCATTATCTCATTTCTGAATAGGGGATTTACATGAAATGATAATTTCCGCATTTTTTATGCTAAAAAATCATTGCTGAATAGACCCCAATGTATGGGAAACAATGTATATAAAAGTGCAAAGTTCTATGTAAAGCAAAACATTTACTATAAAACACATAATATGATCATTCTTGCAACACAAAGATGCAGGGTTGCACCTACGACCGATTTAGAGAAATACTGTAGCTTGTGAAAAGGGGCAGGTGGCCATTTTCCTGCTACAATAGTGCTATGTTTTTGCATATGCAGGACACGCAAAACATCATTCAACAGACGGTGTTGTCTCGCGGACAAGAGAACCCTTCCCCTTTCACGCTTTTGTCATGCGCAATGAGTCCATGAGTACTGCACTGGGTTTTACTACATCGGGTGACGCCTCTGGATATATCCATTTCTTATACCTCTTTTCCACCAAGAACTCGGGTCCGACCTGGGTTTTCAGACATGGTTCCAACCCAGGTCAGACATCGTTTACACAGCACCATCGATCTGGGTTATTCTCAGGTCAGCCCTGTTCACGCTGAACCTGGGTCTGCCCTGCTAAACTTGTGAGGTCATAAAAGTGGGAGGTGACTGCTACAAAAACACCAATCAGCTCATTTTTAGCATGACCCAGGTTGGATAACCCGGGTTGTGTCGTTTACACTGCACCATTACCCAGGTCCATCATGGATCCGACCCTGGTAGCTACCTGGGTTGGATTGCCGGGTCACTTGACCCGGGTTATTATTCAGGGACCCTTTTACACTGAGCTGCGACCCGGGTAGATCCAGCAATAACCCAGGTTTTTACAAGGGGTATTATTTAAGGCATTTTTTTATTTCCGATGTATAAAAATATATGTAATGATGTGAAGTTATAACAGGAAAAAAGCAGCCTGCGTAAGTAAGAGGTCTTAAGTGCTTGGATGTCTATTTTCTCACACTATCTAATTAACATGTCTCATGCTGCCACTCACAAGAACCACAGAAATTACATATTCTTCTGAGTTTCACAATCCAGTGGACAGAAAACAAAGAAACTTGATTTTGATTAAAGTAAATTGAAGGAAAGCTGGTAAGAGGGCCAGCGCACTTGTGCAAACCTCTCATATAGCTACAGTTCTGTTTCCCTAAGTGAGTCTCTTTTATAATTCCATGCACGCACCAGGAAGAATGAGATTTTTACAATACTAACTACTCCTCACTTTAATCATTTCAACTCTTTAATGTAATTTCACTTGCACTTCCAGCTCTGTGATAAAATTACCGCTGTTCTGTTCCTCTATTGAAATGTATTTCTGTGTATGTCTGCAGGTCGGAAAAGGTTTTCCTCTGACGATACAATAAAATATGTTTATTATGAGTGGGATTAACATCATCTCATGATGTAATCATTCTCCGGTTAAGCAGCATGTGGGGTCTGGAGCAGTAGAAAATCACAGGTGCAGATGTGTAAGTCATTCTGTAATTTAAAATATACTGATTTTCTTTTCCATAAAGGGCCTTAGCATTGTATTTATTACAATTCAAGGGAAAGGCAGTGCAAAGCTGTAAAGCACATTTTTCTGTATATTGTGGGTACATATTCTAAGGGATGGGGGATGTTTAATGTAAATATTCAGAACGCAATGTTTTTTCTAGCATTTGGTCTATCCGTATATCTACAGTTTACATACAGTTTAATAGAAGCACACACATAAATGTCTCATACATAACAATTATACAGTGGAGGACATGTATGTATAACAGCACTTCCCACATATGGGATAAAACATACAATGCAGGTGCCCTCCATACTGCAATGGATCCATGTGGGATCCAGCAAGATCTAGAAATACCCAGCGGCCCTCAGTGCAGACACAGGAGACAGAAGCGGATGATACTGACTTTTCAATGTGTGTGTATAGCAACATATTCCATGCACCCTGAGGAAAATGTTGCTATAGACATTGAAACCTCATCCGCTGCTGTCTCCTGTGTCTGCACTGAGTGCCGCAATTATATCTACATATACATTTACATAAATATAAAACATATACAGTATATGCAGCATTGAGGTGTCACAAATGGTGAAAATTTCATGAAGTTTAAATAACTTTCAGTCATTAATAATATAAAATTGTAAAGAATTGAGGATAGGATATATGAGGTTATGTAATAGGTTTCGAGATGGAGGAATCAGCTGAATTTTGGTGAGTTTACCACTAAATTTAAAGCAGCAATCACGTAAAAGGCAAAACCAGCCTCACAACTGATTGACGCTTTAAATTTAATGGCAAACTCATAAAAATCCAGCTGATTCTTCCATCTCGGAACCTATTACATAACCACCATAGAGTGGATACACATTTATTAAAATAATTCACATATACTCAACTATAAAACATCAATTAGTCCCTCATCAATCCTAATTGCAAATTACAAACCAACCTTATCTCTATTAAGGAAAATAAGGTGGAATGCATATGCAACAAAGTTCAAACTTTGACTAGTGTGCCACTTTATCCAGATATTTTATTAAAGGTATAAGAACCAGCTAGAAAAATTGATTCCTTAAGGACGATGTTGTAACTAATGTCCTTAAATTGAATAGGAAAACAAATTACCTCCTCTGTAAATTGGTCAAAGTGCATCAATTTATAAAGGATATCAGTGTCTTTCCCAACATGGTGAGTACAGTAAATTACCAGTGTGCATCCGAGACCTCATGGGTTTAGCAGGGACATTCTGCAGTCTCCAATAGTCCTCTGAGCTCTCACAATATGCCTATCCAAAGATGAACATGTGGGAAAATCTCACCTGTGTCCCGTCTCTCAGGACACAGATTCAGCAGCGTAATAGCTCCAATTGTATATGCAGGACACGTTGTACCTGTTTACATATTCATGTAACCTGAGGGCCTAATTCAGACTGACTCTCGAGCACTGAGCGCTCGCAAGCAAGTCGATGGTGCCCTAATGCGCATGCGCACGACGGAGGGAGCTCCGTTGTGCGCATGCGCGAGACCCGATAGCGACAGCCAAGCTGTCGCTATGGGTCTCGCACCAAAGGGGGCGTGCTGTCAATGGTGACTGACAGCACTCCCCCTTTGGAGGGCGTGCTGGGGCGTCGCTGCCCAGACGGAGGCGTTCCCACGGGAATGCCTTCCGTCTGGAGCCGGCCCCACTGACATCACTAGTGATGTCAGTGGGAGTGCTTTTGGCTCTGATAGAGCCAAAAGCACTCCTGGGCTTGCGGCAGCGAGACCCTACCGCAGGGTCTCGTCGCAAGCCCGATGGTTGCGATGGTCTTGACCATCGCGACCATCATTTTGGCCGCTCACATAAGCTGTGGGTGGTTGCTCCATTTTTAGATAGGAGGGCCCTGATTCAGAGTGAGCACTCTGGTCAGAGCGTCCAGCTCTGAATCAGGCCCTGAGTTCAATTTCAATATTTTACAGTAGAATATGGGTTAATAGGATCTGAGAGCAGGTTACATTTTTCAAGTGTCTCCTCCCAAGCTACAGATGGGCCCAGCTAGTTTGTTGCTCCATAGGCCATGTAGCATGCCATGCATCTTGCACCATACGGTACGCCTTAAGTCGTCCCATTCAGTATTGATCGCAATGAAACGTGGCGTGGCACTGGAAAAGTCATAGCGTGTAATACAAACTTTTGTCCACCAGGTGTTGCTTTTCCTAAACTACACTGCGCCTGCATCAGATATCCAATGCATTTTCTGTATCACCGTCCGCTGATTGGCTGACAGAACCTGTGATTCGGTATACTATAGTACAATGTTTTCATCATGGAATCAGAGCTGTAAAAGAATGTGTAATAAAGTTTTAAATCATTACAGTACAGTATGTGTGTGAGTCCTGTACTTTAAAAATATATATTTTCTTTATACAGTATTTGTAGTTCAGCCGCCAATTAATGTCTGGACATAAACTACAGTACAGTATGTATTGTATGAGATTCTGAGACAGGCTGGGATTTTTAGTCTCACTGAAAACGGACACTGCAGTATCAACCCCATGCAACTACAGTACTGTACAGTATACAGTAGGGGTGTGCACCGGCCACTTTTCGTGTTTTGTGTTTTGGTTTTGGATCTGGATCTTTCTTCGTGTTTTGGATCTGGATTGGTTTTGCCAAAACCACCCTTCCGTGTTTTGGGTTCTGGGTTTTGTGTTTTGGATCTGTATTTTTTTGAAAAAAAGCATAAAAACAGCTAAAATCACAGAATTTGTAGGTTTTTCTGCTCCTATGCTATTATTAACCTCAATAACCTTAATTTCCACTCATTTCCAGTCTATTCTGAACACCTCACACCTCACAATAGTGTTTTTATGTCCAAAAGGTTGCACCGAGGTAGCTGGATGACTATGCTAAGCGACACGAGTGGGCGGCACAAACACGTGACCCATCTAGGAGTGACACTGCAGTGGCAGACAGGATGGCAGTTAGAAAAACTAGGCCCCAAACTGTACATAATGCAAAGAAAAAAAGAGGTGCAAGATGGAATTGTCCTTGGGCCCTCCCACCCACCCTTATGTTGTATAAACAGGACATGCACACTTTAACAAATCAATCATTTCAGCGCCAGGGTCTGCCACACAACTGTGGCTGAAATGATTGGTTCGTTTGGGCCCCCACAAAACAAGCTGGCAATTAATGTGTCCCTGCACAAACTGGCTCTACGGAGGCAAGATGTCATCCTCATCCTCCTCATCCACCGATTCCTCACCCTCTTCAGTGTGTACATCCTCATCCTCACAAAGTATTAACTCGTCCCCACTTGAATCCACCACCACAGGTCCCTCTGTACGTTCTGGAGGCTGGTCTCCCTGGAAGAGCTGATAATTCATTTTGATGAACATCATCTTCTCCACATTCTGTGGAAGCAACCTCCTACGCCTTTCGCTGACAAGGTTCCCGGCTGCACTAAACACTCTTTCGGAGTACACACTGGAGGGGGGGCAACTCAGGTAAAATAGAGCCAGTTTGTACAGGGGCCTCCAAATTGCCTCTTTTTCCTGCCAGTACAGGTATGGACTGTCTGACATGCCTACTTGGATGCTGTCACCGATGTAATCCTCCACCATTCTGTCAATGGTGACAGTATCATATGCAGTGACAGTAGACATGTCAGAAATTGTTGCCAGGTCCTTCAGTCCGGACCAGATGTCCAAACTTGGTCCTGCCTGCCCTGCATCACCGCCAGCGGGTTGCTTAGGATACCTAAGTTTTTTCCTGGCAGCCCCAGTTGCGGGAGAAAATGAAGAAGGAGCCGTTGACGTGTCACGTTCCGCTTCAGCTGACAGTGTGTTCACCAGCAGGTCTTTGCACCTCTGCAGGCTTGTGTCGGCCGGAAAGAGAGACACCACATAGGCTTTAAACCTAGGATCGAGCACGGTGGCCAAAATGTAGTGGTCTGATTTCAACAGATTGACCACCCTGGAATCCTGGCAAAGCGAATGAAGGGCTTCATCCACAAGTCCCACATGCCGAGCGGAATCGCTCCGTCTTAGCTCCTCCTTCACTTTCTCCAGCTGCTTCTGCAAAAGCCTGATGAGGGGAATGACCTGACTCAAGCTGGCAGTGTCTGAACTGACTTCACGTGTGGCAAGTTCGAAGGGCTGAAGAACCTTGCACAACACGGAAATCATTCTCCACTGCGCTTGAGTCAGGTGCATACCCCCTCCTTTGCCTATGTCATAGGTGGATGTATAGGCTTGTATGGCCTTTTGCTGCTCCTCCATCCTCTGAAGCATATAGAGGGTTGAGTTCCACCGCGTCACAACCTCTTGCTTCAGGTGATGGCGGGGCAGGTTCAAGAGTGTTTGCTGGCGCTCCAGTCTTCGGCACGCAGTCGCTGAATGGCGAAAGTGGCCAGAAATTTTTCGGGCCACCCAAAGCGTCTCCTGCACGCCCCTGTCGCTTTTCAGAAAATTCTGCACCACCAAGTTTATTGTGTGAGCAAAACATGGGACGTGCTGGAATTTGCCCAGATGTAATGCCCGCACAATATTGGTGGCGTTGTCAGATATCACAAATCCCCAGGAGAGTCTAAGTGGGGTAAGCCACTGGGCGATGATTTCCCTCAGTTTCTCTAAGAGGTTGTCGGCGGTGTGCCTCTTACTGAAACCGGTGATACACAGCGTAGCCTGCCTTGTAACGAGCTGGCGTTTCTGAGATGCTGCTACTGGTGACGCTGCTGCTGTTGCTGCGTAAGGTGATACATCTACCCAGTGGGCTGTCACAGTCATATAGTCCTTAGTCTGCCCTGTTCCACTTGTCCACATGTCCGTGGTTAAGTGGACATTGTGTACAACGGCATTTTTCAGGACACTGAGGACACTTTTTCTGACGTTTCTGTACAGTCTCGGTATCGCCTGCCTAGTGAAGTGGAATCTAGACGGGATTTGGAACCGGGGACACACTACCTCCATCAATTGTCTAAATCCCACTGCACTAATGGCGGATACCGGACGCACGTCTAACACCAACATAGCAGTCAAGGCCTCAGTTATACGTTTTGCTTCAGGATGACTGCTGTCGTACTTCATCCTCCTCGCTAAGGACTGTTGGAGGGTCAATTGTTTAGTAAAAGTAGTGGTGTTCCTACTTCCTCTCTGGGATGATGAACGACTCCCAGCAGCAGCAGCAACAGCAGCAGCGGCAGCAGTAGGCGTAGCAATGCAGGATCCTCCGGAGGAATCCCGGATAGGAGAGTCAGTCATGCCAGTGATATGGCCTGCAGGACTACTTCCGATCCTGACTAAGGAGGAAATTGACGAGGAGGGAGTTGACGGTGTGGTTTGCAGGCGCTTGGATACAACAGGACAACGGGATTTAGGTGTCCCTGGACTGCTTACGGTCTGAGCCAAAGTTTCTGAACTTGACAGTAACTTTTTATGAACGCGCTGCAGGTGCCGTATAAGGGAGGATGTTCCTAGGTGGTTGACGTCCCTACCCCTACTTATTTCACCTTTACATATGGTACATATGGCAAGACAGTTGTTGTCCGGATTTGGATAGAAATATTGCCAGACCAAAGAGGTGGAATGTTTGGTCTTCTGCCCAGGCATGACCGTGATGGGCTTTTTCATCCCACGGACAACAACTGTCTCCCCCGGAGCCTGATTTAAACAAACCACATCACCATCAGAATCCTCCTCGCCAACTTCCTCCTCAGCGCCAGCTACACCAGTATCCTCATCCTGTTGTACTTCAACAGTGACATCTTCAATTTGCATATCAGCAAGTGGACTGTGGGTGCTCCTTTCAGCACTTGCAGGGGGCGTGCAAATGGTGGAAAGAGCCACCTCTTCCCGTCCAGTGCTGGGAAGGTCAGGCATCGCAACCACCACCACACTTGGACTCTCCTTGGGGATTTGTGATATCTTCTTAGAAAGCACAGTTCTTCGCTGTGCTTTTGCCAGCTTAACTCTTTTGATTTTTTTAGTGGGAGGAGTGCTTCCATCGTCATGTGAAGCTGAACCACTAGTCATGAACATACTAGGGATCGACCTTAGCCGTTCCTTGCCACTCCGTGTCGTAAATGGCATATTGGCAAGTTTACGTTTCTCTTCAGCTGATTTAAATGTCTTTTTCAAGGTCATTTTCCTGAACTTTGCCATTTGGGATTGTATGTGCCCTCTACTATGACATTGGGCATCGGCCTTGGCAGACGACGTTGATGGCATGTTATCGTCTATGTCATGACTAGTGGCAGCAGCTTCAGCACTAGGAGGAAGTGGTTCTTGATCTTTCTCTATTTTATTTTTATCGGAGAAAGTTTGGTCCTCCATTTATGTTATATCGATTTGATATATACGTGCGGCTAAACACAGAAAATAATTTTTTTTTTGGTTTGGACTGGAGTGTACTTTGTGGGTTACAGCACCCTTTAACGGTCAAGCCAGCCGGCCCTTTACTTATGACACAGGCGCACTCTTGGCACTACTTTGTTGATGCACGTGCGGCTACTGCGCACACAATTCACAAACACAGAAAATAATTTTTTTTTGGTTTGGACTGGAGTGTACTTTGGGGGTTACAGCACCCTTTAACGGTCAAGCCAGCCGGCCCTTTACTTATGACACAGGCGCACTCTTGGCACTACTTTGTTGATGCACGTGCGGCTACTGCGCACACAATTCACAAACACAGAAAATAATTTTTTTTTGGTTTGGACTGGAGTGTACTTTGGGGGTTACAGCACCCTTTAACGGTCAAGCCAGCCGGCCCTTTACTTATGACACAGGCGCACGCTTGGCACTACTTTGTTGATGCACGTGCGGCTACTGCGCACACAATTCACAAACACAGAAAATAATTTTTTTTTGGTTTGGACTGGAGTGTACTTTCGGGGGTTACAGCACCCTTTAACGGTCAAGCCAGCCGGCCCTTTACTTATGACACAGGCGCACGCTTGGCACTACTTTGTTGATGCACGTGCGGCTACTGCGCACACAATTCACAAACACAGAAAATAATTTTTTTTTGGTTTGGACTGGAGTGTACTTTCGGGGGTTACAGCACCCTTTAACGGTCAAGCCAGCCGGCCCTTTACTTATGACACAGGCGCACGCTTGGCACTACTTTGTTGATGCACGTGCGGCTACTGCGCACACAATTCACAAACACAGAAAATAATTTTTTTTTAGGTTTGGACTGGAGTGTACTTTCGGGGGTTACAGCACCCTTAACGGTCAAGCCAGCCGGCCCTTTACTTATGACACAGGCGCACGCTTGGCACTACTTTGTTGATGCACGTGCGGCTACTGCGCACACAATTCACAAACACAGAAAATAATTTTTTTTTTGGTTTGGACTGGAGTGTACTTTCGGGGGTTACAGCACCCTTTAACGGTCAAGCCAGCCGGCCCTTTACTTATGACACAGGCGCACGCTTGGCACTACTTTGTTGATGCACGTGCGGCTACTGCGCACACAATTCACAAACACAGAAAATAATTTTTTTTTGGTTTGGACTGGAGTGTACTTTCGGGGGTTACAGCACCCTTTAACGGTCAAGCCAGCCGGCCCTTTACTTATGACACAGGCGCACGCTTGGCACTACTTTGTTGATGCACGTGCGGCTACTGCGCACACAATTCACAAACACAGAAAATAATTTTTTTTTGGTTTGGACTGGAGTGTACTTTCGGGGGTTACAGCACCCTTTAACGGTCAAGCCAGCCGGCCCTTTACTTATGACACAGGCGCACGCTTGGCACTACTTTGTTGATGCACGTGCGGCTACTGCGCACACAATTCACAAACACAGAAAATAATTTTTTTTTGGTTTGGACTGGAGTGTACTTTCGGGGGTTACAGCACCCTTTAACGGTCAAGCCAGCCGGCCCTTTACTTATGACACAGGCGCACTCTTGGCACTACTTTGTTGATGCACGTGCGGCTACTGCGCACACAATTCACAAACACAGAAAATAATTTTTTTTTAGGTTTGGACTGGAGTGTACTTTCGGGGGTTACAGCACCCTTAACGGTCAAGCCAGCCGGCCCTTTACTTATGACACAGGCGCACGCTTGGCACTACTTTGTTGATGCACGTGCGGCTACTGCGCACACAATTCACAAACACAGAAAATATATTATTTTTTTAGCACTTGGGGGGAGCACCCCTGATGGACAGAGCACCCCCTGGACAACACTACAGCACCCCTTTAGGACTGGGACACTGCACAGGACTTTGGAGTGGACACAGCCCCTATGGAGAACTGACTGCACAACACAGTCCAGCCAGCCCCTATGGACTTTGAAGTAGTGGACACAGCCCCTATTAACAACAGCAGCACAGCACAACACAGCCAGCCCCTATGGACTTTGAAGTAGTGGACAACAGCAGCACTACACTACACTACACTACACAGCACTAACTCCCACCCTCCCTCTTCACTGTCCACAGCCGAGTGAGAAAATGGCGCCGACGCGGGTACCTTATATAGGATCCAAAACCCGCGAGACTCGGAAGGCGGGATGATGACGTTTTGCCTCGATGTCAGATCCGAGTCAGGCGGGAAAAGTCGAGCCTGACTCGGATCGGACTCGGATCGGGGGGGCTCGGGGGGGTTCGGATTTCAGAAATCCGAACCCGCTCACCCCTAGTATACAGTAATAAGATGCAAGTCTGCGTCTGGTGCAAAACAGTCAGGGGCATTGATCAATGTGAGTGGTGGGGTTCAGGGACTTAAACACAACCTCAGTTTTCAATAAAGGGTAATGGTGAACTCAGCGCTGCAACCTCTATAAATATGATGTAGGTTGATATTAGGGGTGTGCACCGGCCACTTTTCGTGTTTTGTGTTTTGGTTTTGGATCTGGATCTTTCTTCGTGTTTTGGATCTGGATTGGTTTTGCCAAAACCACCCTTCCGTGTTTTGGGTTCTGGGTTTTGTGTTTTGGATCTGTATTTTTTTGAAAAAAAGCATAAAAACAGCTAAAATCACAGAATTTGTGGGTTTTTCTGCTCCTATGCTATTATTAACCTCAATAACCTTAATTTCCACTCATTTCCAGTCTATTCTGAACACCTCACACCTCACAATAGTGTTTTTATGTCCAAAAGGTTGCACCGAGGTAGCTGGATGACTATGCTAACAGATACGAGTGGGCGGCACAAACACGTGGTCCATCTAGGAGTGGCACTGCAGTGGCAGACAGGATGGCAGTTTGAAAAACTAGGCCCCAAACTATACATAATGCAAAGAAAAAAAAGAGGTGCAAGATGGAATTGTCCTTGGGCCCTCCCACCCACCCTTATGTTGTATAAACAGGACATGCACACTTTAACAAACCAATCATTTCAGCGCCAGGGTCTGCCACACGACTGTGGCTGAAATGATTGGTTCGTTTGGGCCCCCACAAAACAAGCTGGCAATTAATCTGTCCCTGCACAAACTGGCTCTACGGAGGCAAGATGTCGTCCTCGTCCTCCTCATCCACCGATTCCTCACCCTCTTCAGTGTTGTGTACATCCTCATCCTCACAGAGTATTAATTCGTCCCCGCTGGAATCCACAACCACAGGTCCCTCTGTACGTTCTGGAGGCTGGTCTCCCTGGAAGAGTTGATAATTCATTTTATGAACATCATCTTCTCCACATTTTGTGGAAGCAACCTCCTACGCCTTTCGCTGACAAGGTTCCCGGCTGCACTAAACATTCTTTCAGAGTACACACTGGAGGGGGGGCAACTCAGGTAAAATAGAGCCAGTTTGTACAGGGACCTCCAAATTGCTTCTTTTTCCTGCCAGTACAGGTACGGACTGTCTGACATGCCTACTTGGATGCTGTCACCGATGTAATCCTTTAACAGACAGACGCACGCTTGTCGCTGCTGCTTTGAGGATGCAAGTGCGGCTACAGCCCACACAATTCACAAAGACAGAAAAAAAAAGAAGAATATTTTTATTGTTTGTGGAGCGCACTTTGAGGGTTACACCACCCTTTAACAGACAGACGCACGCTTGTCGCTGCTGCTTTGAGGATGCAAGTGCGGCTACAGCCCACACAATTCACAAAGACAGAAAAAATAAGAATATTTTTATTGTTTGTGTAGCACACTTTGAGTGTCACCACCCTTTAACAGACAGACCCACGCTTGTCGCTGCTGCTTTGAGGATGCAAGTGCGGCTACATCGCACACAAGTCACAAACACATAAAAAAAATAGTTTTTTATTTTTTGGAGCACTTTGAGAGTTACACCACCCTTTAACAGACAGACGCACGCTTGTCGCTGCTGCTTTAAGGATGCAGGTGCGGCTACAGCCCACACAATTCACAAAGACAGAAAAAAGAAGAATATTTTTATTGTTTGTGTAGCACACTTTGAGGGTGTCACCACCCTTTAACAGACAGACGCACGCTTGTCGCTGCTGCTTTAAGGATGCAGGTGCGGCTACAGCCCACACATTTCACAAAGACAGAAAAAAAAAGAACAATATTTTTATTGTTTGTGTAGCACACTTTGAGGGTGTCACCACCCTTTAACAGACAGACGCACGCTTGTTGCTGCTGCTTTGAGGACAGTATCATATGCAGTGACAGTAGACTTGTCAGAAATTGTTGGCACGTCCTTCAGTCCGGACCAGATGTCCAAACCAGCCCTTGACTTATGACACAGGTGCACGCTTGGCGCTGCTACTATGTTGATGCACGTGCGGCTACATCGCACACAAGTCACAAACACATTAAAAAAATATTTTTTTATTTTTTGGAGCACTTTGAGGGTTACACCACCCTTTAACAGACAGACGCACGCTTGTCGCTGCTGATTTGAGGATGCAAGTGCGGCTACAGCCCACACATTTCACAAAGACAGAAAAAATAAGAATATTTTTATTGTTTGTGTAGCACACTTTGAGGTGTCACCACCCTTTAACAGACAGACGCACGCTTGTCGCTGCTGCTTTGAGGATGCAAGTGCGGCTACAGCCCACACAATTCACAAAGACAGAAAAAAGAAGAAGATTTTTATTGTTTGTGTAGCACACTTTGAGGGTGTCACCACTCTTTAACAGACAGACGCACGCTTGTCGCTGCTGCTTTGAGGATGCAAGTGCGGCTACAGCCCACACAATTCACAAAGACAGAAAAAAGAAGAATATTTTTATTGTTTGTGTAGCACACTTTGAGGGTGTCACCACCCTTTAACAGACAGACGCACGCTTGTCGCTGCTGCTTTAAGGATGCAGGTGCGGCTACAGCCCACACATTTCACAAAGACAGAAAAAAAAAGAACAATATTTTTATTGTTTGTGTAGCACACTTTGAGGGTGTCACCACCCTTTAACAGACAGACGCACGCTTGTCGCTGCTGCTTTGAGGACAGTATCATATGCAGTGACAGTAGACTTGTCAGAAATTGTTGGCACGTCCTTCAGTACGGACCAGATGTCCAAACCAGCCCTTGACTTATGACACAGGCGCACGCTTGGCGCTGCTACTATGTTGATGCACGTGCGGCTACATCGCACACAAGTCACAAACAGATTAAAAAAATAGTTTTTTATTTTTTGGAGCACTTTGAGGGTTAGACCACCCTTTAACAGACAGACACACGCTTGTCGCTGCTGCTTTGAGGATGCAAGTGCGGCTACAGCCCACACAATTCACAAAGACAGAAAAAATAAGAATATTTTTATTGTTTGTGTAGCACACTTTGAGGTGTCACCACCCTTTAACAGACAGACGCACGCTTGTCGCTGCTGCTTTGAGGATGCAAGTGCGGCTACAGCCCACACAATTCACAAAGACAGAAAAAAGAAGAAGATTTTTATTGTTTGTGTAACACACTTTGAGGGTGTCACCACTCTTTAACAGACAGACGCACGCTTGTCGCTGCTGCTTTGAGGATGCAAGTGCGGCTACAGCCCACACAATTCACAAAGACAGAAAAAAGAAGAATATTTTTATTGTTTGTGTAGCACACTTTGAGGGTGTCACCACCCTTTAACAGACAGACGCACGCTTGTCGCTGCTGCTTTAAGGATGCAGGTGCGGCTACAGCCCACACATTTCACAAAGACAGAAAAAAAAAGAACAATATTTTTATTGTTTGTGTAGCACACTTTGAGGGTGTCACCACCCTTTAACAGACAGACGCATGTCTAACACCAACATAGCAGTCAAGGCCTCAGTTATACGTTTTGCTTCAGGATGACTGCTGTCGTACTTCATCCTCATCGCTAGGGACTGTTGGAGGGTCAATTGTTTAGTAAAAGTAGTGATGTTTCTACTTCCTCTCTGGGATGATGAACAACTCCCAGCAGCAGCAACAGCACTAGGAGGAAGTGGTTCTTGATCTTTCCCTATTTTATTTTTATCGGAGAATGTTTGGTCCTCCATTTATGTTATATTGATATATACGTGCGGCTAAAGCGCACACAAACACAGAAAATATTTTTTTATTTTTGCTGGAGAGTAGTGCACTTTGTGGGTTTCACCACCCTTTAAGAAATGAGCCAGCCGGCTCTTTACTTATGGGACACAGGCGCACGCTTGGCGCTGCTCCTTTGTTGATGCATGTGCAGCCACAGTGCACACAAGTCACAAACACAGAAAATATTATTTTTTTTGGTTTGGACTGGAGTGTACTTTGGGGGTTACAGCACCCTTTAATGGTCAAGCCAGCCGGCCCTTTACTTATGACACAGGTGCACGCTTGGCACTACTTTGTTGATGCACGTGCGGCTACTGTGCACACAATTCACAAACACAGAAAATATATATTTTTTTGGTTTGGAGTGTGCTTTCGGGGTTACAGCACCCTTTAACGATCAAGCCAGCCGGCCCATTACTTATGACACAGGCGCACGCTTTGCACTACTTTGTTGATGCACGTGCGGCTACTGCGCACACAATTCACAAACACAGAAAATATTTTTTTTTTTGGTTTGGACTGGAGTGTACTTTGGGGGTTACAGCACCCTTTAACGGTCAAGCCAGCCGGCCCTTTACTTATGACACAGGCGCACGATTGGCACTACTTTGTTGATGCACGTGCGGCTACTGCGCACACAATTCACAAACACACAGAAAATATTATTTTTTTAGCACTTGGGGGGAGCACCCCTGATGGACAGAGCACCCCCTGGACAACACTACAGCACCCCTTTAGGACTGGGACACTGCACAGGACTTTGGAGTGGACACAGTCCCTATGGAGAACTGACTGCACAACACAGTCCAGCCAGCCCCTATGGACTTTGAAGTAGTGGATACAGCCCCTATTAACAACAGCAGCACAGCACAACACAGCCAGCCCCTATGGACTTTGAAGTAGTGGACAACAGCAGCTCAGCGCAGCACAGCACAGCACAGCACAGCACAACACTACTCTGCACTACACTACACTACACAGCCCAGCCAGCCCTAACTCCCACCCTCCCTCTTCACTGTCCACAGCCGAGTGAGAAAATGGCGCCGACACGGGTACCTTATATAGGTTCCAACACCCACGAGACTCGGAAGGCGGGATGATGACGTTTTGCCTCGATTTCAGATCCGAGTCAGGCGGGAAAAGTCGAGCCTGACTCGGATCTGCCTCGGATCGGGGGGGCTCGGGGGGGTTCGTATTTCAGAAATCCGAACCCGCTCACCCCTAGTTGATATGTTACGTAATAGTATTGACCCTTTATAGATTATATGTTACTTTAAAATAAATCATGGCAACAGTAGTAAGGATAACATACAAATTTCTCTAGGTAAATGAAAACAAGTTAACTAAAGATTGTCTAAAACCATCAAACACAGAATAAATGTCAATTTACATATATCACGTATTAGCATAATATTTTGAAAGGAAGACACATTATTATTTATTATTATTATTATTATTATTATTATTATTATTATGCTTCCCTCACTGTGCCCTCCTTAACGGCAGCGGATGGGTGGAGTGTACAAGGATTCAGTAGATAGATGTGGAAACCTTCTTGGTCTAGTGGTTAGAGCAGTTGTTTTACAAAACAGGGGTCTAGGGTTCAAATCCCACCCCAGCCCAATATTATTTCGTAATCCTGATTATTTTAGACTCATTCCTCTATATATTTTTTTACTAATGTACAGTGGTGGGGTGAGTCCATTCGCACTAATCAAGTTTCAGATGCATCCACAGGTGTTGGGGTTCAGGGACTCAAACGCAACCTCAGTTTCCATTAAAACCACATGATTTCCTGTTCAATAATGTTACATTACTGTTTGGAAGGCACTACATACAGAATGGGTATGAAATACCGCCGGCCGCATTCCCGTCAGCGGCAGCCCGACAGGAGCAGAGTGCGATGCAGCGGAAGCCCGACAGCGCTGGAAATCCCGATCGTGGATAGGTAAGTATCCACTAACCTAACCTAACCCCCCTAACCCTAACCCTCCTTAGGGGTGCCTAACCCTAACTTCCCCCCAAGTGCCTAACCCTAATCCCCCCTCTAAGTGCCTAACCCTAACCACCCCCTTCCCCGCTACCTAAACCTAAGTCCCCCGGGGGGGTGCCTAACCCTAACCCTCCCTCCCCCTAGCCTAACCCTAACCCTCCCGGGGGGTGCCTAACCCTAAGTCTCCCCCAGGAGCCCTAAACCTAACCCTCCCCCCCGTGGCTGTCCGCCCGCGGCGCCCGGCATCACTACGATCGTGATGCCAGGCGCCGGTCTCCCGGCGTCTGGGAAATGTGGGCATCTACATCTAGACGCCCGGCATTTCACCCTTGCCGGGATAAGACAGTCGGGAAGCCGGCTGCCGGTATATAGGCAGTCGGCTTCCCGATTGCTTCCCCTACATACTGTAGCTCCAAAACTCCCCCGCACTCTGCAATGACACACCCATACAGTGATGGGGTGCAGGGGCTCAGGTGTCAGGTTTCAGATGCACCCTCAGTGACTTTTATGCCCCATGTGGGAAGTAGAGACACATTCTAAAAGGAAACAAAAGTACAGTGATAGAACACAATGTACTGTAGTGTACAGTACTGTACTTAGGGTCAGATTCAGCTTTGGAAATAGAGTAAGATATAGCAAGTAACTGTGGACCTGGAAAAACCATGTTGCAATTTAAGGGGTGCAAATAGATGATTTTTTTGCATGTGGGGTAAATACTGGCTGCTTTTGCATGTAGCCCACAAATGATGGACAACTTTATTTTTACTCTGCAATTTAGATGTCAGTTTGGAAATACCCCTCTCAAATCTAAATCTCTCTGCACATTTTAAATTTGCCCCACTCTATTCCCAAAGCTGAATCAGACCCTTACTCCCTCCTTGAGGGCAGCTTGGCCCTGTGTTTGCCTCTGCCTGGCACCTGTGGCACCGTTCACTTCCTGTACAGTACAGTAAAGTTTGCTTGTAAACAAATGGGCTATAAAAATTACTACTGTACGATAAGTCTCTACCTGTACACAAAAACTTGTCCGTGAAGCTGACATTGGGCCTGACAGGATAAAAATATATATATATACACAGTAAATATATATATATATATATATATACATATAAATATATATATATATATATATACATATATATATATAGATATGTGTGTGTATCCAGCATAATACTGCATGTACAGTATTACTGTATATAATATTTAATATATAACTGATTGTAGTGTTTTGAATATTTTTTGAGTTATACCACACAGTAGAGTCCTCTATTCATGTTACCTTATGATGCTACAGTATTTCATAACAGATGATGAAGCACTCACCTCATGGACAATCTGTGATAGGGCAGGCCAGGCAAGAGCAGTCTGACTTCACACAGTCATGCCCCTTATTCATTTTACGTCATTCCCATATTGGCCATAACTACAGTAGGTATGCCCAAGCGGTGCCACCCCATGCAGAGGCTCTGTAGACTGCATCATCGCCACTGTGTTTCTGGCTTGCAGGGTGCAAGGAATTGTAGCGTACTTTAGATGCTACAGGCACACCCTGCCGTTTACACTT
Source organism: Taudactylus pleione (assembly GCA_031769625.1). Lineage (NCBI taxonomy): Eukaryota > Metazoa > Chordata > Amphibia > Anura > Myobatrachidae > Taudactylus > Taudactylus pleione. The sequence goes on along the minus strand of JAUIMM010000555.1, from coordinate 2,372,622 downwards.
GCTGTAGAATTTTTAAGACTGTCTGGGCACTGCAGTAGTTTCGAGGGAAGGCGAACCCGCCACTTATGCGTGATGTCATAATGTCACATGTAAAGGGGGCAGGGATGGCACAGGGCAGTGTGAGCCCTAGCTACGGCACTAATTCAAATTACTGTACGTTACATAGTAGTGTATCTTATTCGGGTTATGCTACAGCTTATTCATCATGTCACAAGGTACTGTAGTGCACCTTATTCACGTTAGAGTATGTTTCAGGGTTTGGACTTTAGATAAACTGTATCTAGGTCAACATTGATTAGGTTGACACCACATGGTCGACAGGCATTAGGTTGACTGGGACAAAAGGTTGACTGGTCTAATGGTTGACACAGTAAAGGCTGCCATGACAATATATCGACATGGACAAAATTTTGATAAAATAGTTTGGCCGACACAATAATTGTCGACACATATATGGTGGATCAACTTGTCTTTTGTAAGGTTAACTGTAGGTTTTTCGTTCAGTTAGGCACTTACCGGATGGTTAGAGTTAGGCACTAGAAGGGACAGTTAGAGTTAGGCACCAAGGGGAGGGTTAGGGTAAATTAGAGGGTCATATTACAAATTTTAATGACTGTAAATGTGACCATGGCTAACAAGACCCATATCGATCAATAGTGTGGTGGCCATGAGTACATGTCGACTGAATGACCCTGTAGACCAGTGCTGTCAAACTCAAGCCCTTCAGCTGCAGTGGAACTATACATCCCACTGCCACAATTCTGCTATTAGTGAATGCTAAAACTGTGGCAGGGAATGCTGGGATATGTAGTCCCACAGCAGCTGGAGGGCCCGAGTTTGACACCACTGCTGTAGACCAAATGTCTGTTGGCCATGTGGGTGCAATATAACTACTGTCACACCATACAGTACAGTATGTCACAATAGTGCATTGTATTCATGTTACTGTACTGTATACTGTAATTACTGTAACTGTACAGTAATACTAGTAATACTACTTACTATGCAGGAGGCACCTTCTCAGCCTCTGGAACCTTGGAGCACTAACCAGGATAAGCAGCTCAGCAGCGGTAAACAGCCTCTGTCTGGAAGTCATTTTACCAGAGTGTGGGACACATGACACACACTACAGTATGACATACATTGCAGGATAGAAATGCGTGTGATTGTCGCCAATTTCCCTGTTAGATCTAATGGTAGATTCAGAAGTGCAGCTTAGAATTGCAGGAGCCTTTCTACAATGCCCCTCAAAATACAATAATAGAGATGCAAGGTGGTTCCAGCGCTTTCTGAGATCTGTTCTATAAATGTATATGGTTGTATTCTCGATGTATTTGTAGATATGTTGAAAAAACAGAATAACAATATTGTAGAATATCATCAAAGAAATGTCCTCTATCACTCACCATTTATCGCCTATCACTCACCATTTGTCGGTGGGTGATAGGCGTTGGACACAAATTTCACCGTGGTCCTACGGTGGTTGCAAAAAGCAACGTCGATCTGGTTGTCCTTGATGAAGGTTTTACTGTGATTAGCGTTGGTCCTTCGTTCCAGAATAGTCACTTACCAAAATCCAATGTATTAAATAAATAATATTTTTATTAATCTATATAAAAGGACTGATGCATCCATAGATTAAAAAAATTCAATAAATTATAAAAATGCTAATATATATATATATATATATATATATTAAAATAATACAAGATGAAAATGATATTATTTAGTAGAAAATGAGATTGGTAGACGGTTAGCTAGCAACGCATTTCACAGAGTCTATGTCTGTTTCGTCAGGCAGCAGACATAGGCTTTGCAAAATGCATGATGAGGTAACCATCTACCTCTCTCTAATTTTCTACTAAATAATAAAATTTTTATCTTGTATTATTGTTTTAAAAAATATATATCTTTTTTCCATTTTTATATTTTATTGACATTTTTTTTATCTATGGTTGCATCAATCCTTTTCTTAATTGAAAAGTTTTAATTGGTATAATTTGATCAGATTATTATAGATTAATAAAAATACAATTTATTTAATAAACTGGATTTTTGTAAGCAATTAGTTTGGAACCAACGACCAATGCTAATCACCGTAAAACCCTGGACATCGGTTTTTAAAGATAAATGTCCAAAGCTTCTATTACACCCCATTCAAGGTAAGTAAACTACATTGTTTTGTAGGCCTTTGGATTAGGTTTATTGATCGGTACTATGGAGACTTTTCACATGTGTTTTCCCCATATCGATCTATATTGACCTGGAGTGATAGGACAACCAGATCGATGTTGCTTTTTGGAACCACCGTAGGACCACAGTGAAATTTGTGTCCAACGCCTATCACCCACCGGTAAATGGTGAGTGTAACTTTATCTCTTTAGAGAGGAAATTTCTTTGATGGTATTATATGATATTGTCATTCTGTTTTTTCAACATATCTCCGAATACATGAAGAATACATTGCAGGATGTCAATGAAGTGTAATGTGCATGCTCACACCTGTTGACAGTACTGTAAGCTACAGTATGCATGTGTCTGAATGTCTCTGTGTCATTGCAGGATGCGGGGGAGTTGTGGAGCAATGTAGTGCATTCAATACAGTACCCCACCATTAGTGAACATTAAATCATCCCATCTCATTGAAAGCTATGTGTGCGTCTGACCAGTCTGAACCCCTGATGCTGAGGGTGCATCTGAAACCCGATAATTGAGCACCTGCCCTCCATAAATGTATGGGTGTGTCATTGCAGGGTGTGGGGAAGTTGTGTAGCTATGTAGTGCCTTCCATACAGTACTGCAACATTATTGAACAGGAAATCATGTGGTCTTATTGATTGAGGTTGTGTTTAAATCCCTGAACCCCAACACATATGGGTGCATCTGAAATCCAATTAGTGCGGATGGACCCATCCCACCACTGTACTTAATAAAAAAGATATATAGAGGAATGAATCTAAAATAATGAGGATTACGAAATAATATTGGGCTGTGGTGGGATTTGAACCCTGGACCACAGCCATGTAATACAACTGCTCTAACCACTAGGCCAAGAAGATTTTCATATCTATTTACTGAATCCTTGTACACTCCACCCAGCCGCTGCTGTTAGGGAGGGCGCAGTGTAGGAAGCATAATAATAATGATAATAATAATAAAAATGTGTCTTCCTTTCAAATTATTATTCTAGTACATGTAAACACAGTACCCCACCATATATATATAAATTAATCCTGTCTAATTGAAAGCTGTGCGTACATTTCGTTAATGTATCGGTTATACCGTCAACAAAATGGCAATTACGCACTGTACAGTACTGTATGTGTACTGTTTTGCGACATGTAAAACTAGCTTCTGCGACATTATTAAACAGATTGGTTGTGCAAACATGTAACATGCAAATACACTGCAGTAGTGTACCGAACGTGATTGACCCGCTTATCAGGGATCTCCATCCACTTCTACAGTAAAATTGAATCAGTGGAGCACTCGCCACCCAGTGGTTAAGCGCTGTATTGCATGCCGTGGATTCTCTTACGTTGTAGAACGCCACGGTATGCCACAATAAAGCCATCATGCAACTTTACATGTCGTGACTCAAAAGCCTGAATGTTGCGCTATGAGCAACAAACGAGCTGGGCCCATTGTAATATAAAACCTGATGACTCACTTGGGGCTAGCCTGGGAATCACCAAATATTACCGTAGTTTACTCAGATATTATTATTAACATTAGCCTTAATATGAAACAAACAAAAGAATATCTTTATTTTTCAGGAAGATTTTTCCAACCGGAACTCTGTGATGACTAAACACTGCGTCAATTTGAACCAATAGAATTTATCTGGCCCTTGGAATATACATTTGACTATTCCTTACCAAGGTATAACTGATGCATCATCACCAATACTCAGGCATAAAAATAACATCTATCCTCTATGCTCATAACACTATATATATATATATATATATATATATATAAAACCATAGGCACTGGAACAGAGGGGGCGACTTTGAGTAAGGCACCAGGGACAAACTAAGGAGCTCATTCAGACCCGCTCACAAGATGCGATCGCTCGCTGGCCAAAAGGGGCAGGATTAAGCGCTCGCACTGCATCCCGTAAGGATGCCCACTGTGTGTTAGCGAGCTACGGCAAAGTGTGCTCGCAAGTGTCTGAAGACACCCCTTTGCCTCTAGCAACACACGTCATCTCCAGGAAATGTATGATTAATCGGGACCATCGTGAGCCATCGGAGCAGCTCGCAGTCCTTGGGGTTGCCTTTCCCCGCCGCAAGCACTGCAATTAGTGCGGACTGAAGTACATGCAGGTGACATGTACAATGACACTACTTTGCTAATTATGCATGCCCTTTAAACGGTGTTTTGGGGGACTGACACGGCTGGGTTCCCAACACCACTCCACTCCGTTCACAAGCACCTTCTTCTGTTACCACCCACAAATGGCACTATCTGTCACTCAAAGCAGTGACCTGATAGTGGCTTAAGCTACCAAAATCAGATCGCAACGAATGGCTTGCGCACGTGCACTGCGAATTATACGCATGCACAGATGGGCGAAAATCGCTCACAGCGAGCGGGTCTGAATCAGGTCCGAAGTGCGCTGCCCAAGTGCAGTGCATTACTGGGAGCTGAGAAAGTCCCATGAGACACCACAAAAGGTCAGAGAGGCATGTGCTAAGCTCTGATTGGTGGAGCTCATCACATGCTTCTCTGATCCATGGTGCTCTGTAGCGGCCTCATGGGAAAGATTCATGAGAGCCAGGAAACAGTAGCTGCTAGGGGGTTCCGGACTATAGATAGACAGTAATTAGTTAGACAAGGTCTAGATAGACAGTTAATAGTTAGACAAGGATAAAAGTTCGACACAGACAAAAGTCAGACACACTAAAGTTAGACATGTAAAATGTTTGACAGGTACAAAAGGTTGACAGGTTCAAAAGTTTGACACGAATATGATCGACACAAAAATGGTCGACACATTTTTTTATTTTTTTTTAGGATTAGGGCTAGGTTTAGTGTTAGGGTTAGACACTTACTGGAGGGTTAGGGTTAGGCACTTACCCCCATGGTTAGGGTTAGGCACTTACCCAGATGGTTAATGTTAGGCACCAGGAGGGAGGGTTATGGTTAGGGTGAAGAAAAAAAAAATTGTCGACCATTTTTGTGTCGACCATTTTCATGTCAAACTTTTCACCCTTCGAACTTTTTACATGTCTAACTTTAGTATGTCTGACTTTTGTCTGTGTCAAACTTTTATCCTTGTCTAACTATTAACTGTCTAACATCTGGTGTTTATCTAGACATTATCTAACTAATTACTATCTATCTCTTATACCACACCCACTGCTAAGCATATGTTTGCTGTTTGCCGAGGAAGAATGGAGTCCCCCGTAATGAACAGAAGCTGTGAAGTATTTACTAACTTGTCTTATTAGAGGATAAATTTGAGGGAAAATGAGTTTGCATATTTGTTTATTTTTTACCATATTTGCCAACTCACAATACATACTAGTTACTTCTCCTATAGGGCTCTATTTATTAACATTATTTTTACTAAAATAAAGTGAAAAAGGGTGTTTTCACACCCTTTTCACATTATTTTAGTATCACCTACAGTTACTAAAGTGTAATTGGAGTAGAATTCGTAGAATTCTACTCCAACCCCTAAGTATCACTTATTTTTAGTAAGCAGATCGCATTTCCCATAATTGTAATGGGCAATGTGATCTGACCAAAGTTACTAAAAATAAATTGTGAAAAAATACTGGGGAAAGCCCTGTGATAATAACGTCACCTGGAGGTGGCATTATCCAGGGTCTCCCCCAGTTACCGGACTCCTGCTCTGCTCTAACGTGCAGAGCAGAGCCCGGAGCTGGTCCCACTGATCAGCTGTGTGGTCTAAACAGACCACACGCTGATACACTGTAAAAAAAAGTAAAAACAAAAGTAAACTTACCTGACTCACTCCAGGGACCGGTGATCGGGGCTCCGGTGATGTCCTCCCTACGGTCAGCTGGTCTCCCATGCTGCACTGCGGCCCGGTCGCTACCTGACAGGGTCCCAGTGCAGTATGGGATGTCTGCTGACCGGAGGACATGGAGGACATCACCAGAGGCCAGATCATGCAGGTAAGTGTAATTAAGGGAGAGGGGGGTCGCGGGGGGAATCCGTGATCGTGGTGGCAGGGGCGGGGCTTAGCGACATGGTGGTAGAAGCGACGGCTGGTCGGCGCATGCACGGGGCACTTGTCACGGTATTTTTTGGCGAAAATACCGTGACTAGTGTGCGGAGGGGATTCGCATGGACTGAACTTTCTCGCAAGCTCTGTCCCTGCAAGGGATTTGTAGTAAATCCCTCTGATATTACCTGAATTCGCAATGCGAATTCACTCGGTAATATCACACTACAATCTGCATTACCAATGCGTATTGTAGTAAATAGAGCCCATAGTATTAGATCTTTTTGCTTTTGTTGGTTTTTGGTCATTATAAGATGAAGTCTGAGCATATCTTCCTCCTCTAGATGTAACCAACCCAGCATAGTGTATGCAGTGTTGACTGATAATAATTCCCATGTGTGGCATGGATGCAATGTGTACTGCACCTATTGTGCTAAACTTACTGCATTATTAGTTGTTGCATGAATTGCTGAATTGGAGTCATTAAGAGTCCCTATGTCTGTATTTTGGTGGAGTCTCACGTTGTAGTCACTATATGTGTATGATCATGTCTGTACATAGGACCTGATTCAGAGATGTATGTTCATCCGGCGCAGGACCTCTTCTACGCATATGCAGAATGGGTCCTGTGATCTTGCATACAGACCCCCCCCCAAGCCGCAGCATGATTGACATGCTGTGCCATTTGGGGGTGTGCCTGGTCACAATTCCCAGTAACTAGGGCATGTCACTTGTCATTTTCCGAGAGGGACGAGGCCAGGGTCTGAGATGATGGACACAGATTCCTGGTCTCTTACGTGACCAGCACCCGGTTAGGATGCGGGAAGCTTCAGCTCCTGCAGCCTGACCAAACTTGAGCAAACATCTCTACCATCAGTTGTGATAGTTGCAATGGTGATCTCAGCCTGCGACGTCAGTTGCAGTGCTGGGATCGCAAATGCAGCAAGGATGAGTCTGACACCACCTTCTGCATTTGCAACAGATACAGATGGATTTGCACAGCTGCTTGTGTGGGACTGTAAAGGCTCAGGTCAGGTAATAGGGTATTAGTCAGGTAATAGGGTATTAGTCCCACGACAGCCTTGAGGGCTGGTATACCTTGGCTTGTTGCAGCTGTGTAGCAGCCTAGAGGGCTGGAAGTGTCTCAGCTGACTGACGCCAGTGGGCCAGTAAGGCAGGATGCGGCCTTTGGGCCGGTAGCAGCCTTGAGGGCTGGAGGTAACTTGGTAGGCAGCGGCCTGTGGCCAGTAAGATAAGATGCAGCCTCTGGGCCAGTAGCAGCCCTTGGCTGGTTGGTCCTGTGGGCCAATAAGGTGAGATGCGGCCTTTGAGCCGGTAGCAGCCTTGAGGGCTGGGAAACCTTGGCTAGCTGCGGCCTGTGGGTCGAGGATGAGTTGCAGCCTTTGGGCTGTGTGGCAGCCTTTGGGGGCTGAAAAGTCTCTGGTTTGGATGTGCACTTAGGATGCTGTGGTGCGGCCAATGCCGCTGGGTTGACACTGGGCTGGTGCAACGGATTGCGCACTTTGGATTCGGAGGTGCAGTAAATACTGCTGGGTTGACACTGGGGTTGGTGCTCTGGATTATGCACTTTGGACGCTGCTGTGCGCCCAATGCCACCGGGTTGACACTGGGGTTGGTGTGCCAGATACTGGCATGCACCCCAGGACGTGGGTGCACTCTGTAGCGCTGCGATGGCACAAACGGCTGAGGGCAGAGATGCACACTGTGCTGCCTAGATGACTTGAGCAGCACACAGCAGATGGAATGTGGACTGTGCCACCTGGATGGAACAAACGGCAGAGGATAGATAACAAACTGGACACAGGAACTCAACTGAATAACAGGAGACTGGCCCTACCGGAAACATGAGTAAATGCTATCACCAGCATGGAGTGAAGGGCTGGCTGGAGTTTAACAGAAACAGTGCCCAACCAGAGCAAGCCTCCCTAATGACAGACTAGTGTGCAGCTGGGCTGTGCACAGACAGGAGAATCAATTACTGTGCACCTGATACTCAGTAGCAACTAAGGTAGGAACTGCAAACAATATGCTGCAACCACAGATCCTAATAGGAAGAAGGAGGAGACTAAAGCGAACGCTTTCCCGGCGTTCACCCCGCACAGTATTGGCAGTGCGGTGGCTTGTGACAATGGCTATGCAAATCCATCCATCTCTGCATCAGGCCCATATGGCGTCCAGATGCGGCATTTGATATGTATATTTGTTTTTGATCCTTTAATTTTTTTGTTGTTTTATAACTACAGAATATTTACGGTGGTGTGTGTATAGTAGAGGGAATAGTAGGGTGCATACACTGGGCTCAATCCTATTAGCTGCGAGTAGGGTCCTGCAAGCTGTTCTAACAGCGAACTCACATTGCATGATGGTCTCTGTAGTCATATAGCGAGGTTCAGTGCACTGTAGCGATATACAGTATTTCTAAGCTTACGCCAAGCTGCAATGCCCGGCAGCACATTAGTAACCACCCTCCTCCTCTCCTGGTGCTGGTTTGATAATTGTCTGTACAGGGATGCACTTTTGGCTGCATGAGTTCGCTCACAGTAGTGTTGTGTCTATGAGTGAGGAGGCAGGGAGAGAGCAGTGACGTCCACATACAGAGGCCTAATCAGCAAAAACAAAGACCCCTCATGCTTAATAATCTCTGTTATCAGGTAGGTGGTGTGGTGGATTATTCCAGCTGCACCTGAGAGGGCAACATTCTGCAATTTTAGAGGATCCAAAATTAAATTATATTTTGCCCCCCAACCTAACCACACTGCCTTCGTTGTCTTGCCTTCTTCCCATAGTGCATCCTGAGGCCATCTATTCCCCAATTAAATGATGCGCATGCACCCGCCATACACATGATGTAAAAGAAAATGTGATTAATCAGACCATGCCACCTTCCATTGCTCCATTGTCCAGTTTTGATACTAACATGCCAATTGTAGGCAGTTTTTGTGGTGGACAAGGGTCAACATGGGCACTCTGTCTGGTCGGGATGCAATCGGAAAACTGACTGACATGATCCCGACAGCCAGCTTCCTGACTGCTTTATCCCGGCATGGGTTAAATGACAGGAGTCTATATCTAGACGCCTGTCATTTCCCCAATGCTGGGAGACAGGCGCCCAGCATCCCGATTGAAGGGATGCCGGGCACCGCGAGCGGACAGCCGAAGGGGGTATGGTTAGGTTTAGGGCACCGAGGGGGGACTTAGGTTTAGGGTTAGGCTAGGGGGAGGGAGGTGTAGGGTCAGGCACCCCCGGGGGGGGACTTAGGGTTAGGCACCCTCCCAGGGGACTTAGGTTTAGGCAGCGGGGAAGGGGGAGTTAGAGTTAGGCACTTGCAGGGGGGATTAGGGTTAGGCACTTGGGGGGGAGGTTAGGGTTAGCACCCCTAAGGAGGGTTAGGTTAGGTTAGTTTTTACTTACCTCAGGATGTTCAGGATTTCTAGCGCTGTTGGCCTGCCACTGCTGGAATCTTTTGAGCTGTCGGGCTGCTGCTGCCGGCGGTATTTCATACCGATTCTGTCTGGTCTGCGACCACACAGCACCATACGCAGCAAGCTGCATTGCACTGTGTATTCTCACATCAGTCTATCATAGCCAGCATTAAATTTTTCAGCAAATTGTGCTACAGTAGCTTTTCTGTGGGATTGGACCCAATGGGCTAACCTTTGCTCCCCTTGCACATTAATGAGCCTTGTACACCCATGACCCGGTCGCTGGGTCACTAGTTGTCCTTCCTTGGACCGTAAGTGCTAAACACTACATACAGGGAACACTCCACAAGACCTGCTACTTTGCAAATGCTCTGACCCAATCATCTAGCCATCACAATTTGTCTCTTCTCAAAGTCGGTCACACCCTTATGCTTGACCATTTTTCCTGTTCCTGCTTCCAACACGTCAACTTCAAGAACTGAGTGTTCACTTGCTGTCTCATATATATCCTACCCCTTGACAGGTGCCATTGTAACAAACTAATCAATGTTATTAATTTTCAGTCAGTGTTTTTAATGTTATGTCTGCAGTGTCCCCTGTTCTTCTCTGAGGCACAATGCATAGCTGTCACCTAATTGGGCAGTAGGGGTGACCTCCATTCACCGGGGATCAGACCTGCCTTCCTGACTGCTTGCTTACTGTATATGACCAGCCGGGCATACCCACGATAGTCAAACCCCTTCTAGTGTCTGCAGAGTTTAGCCCCACTCCATAAGTCCACTCATGAAAATTCCTCTCATTGCCAGCAGCCAGAGGTTCAGAAGCCCTGGGCAGGCGATGACAGAAAGATTCTGCCATTGTAGGTAATAGCCAGCATGGGTACCCTCAAGTGCTCCCCTCCTCAGGGGATGTCCAACTCTTTAACTGGTTCTTCGCTCACAACTACTGTTCCTTGCTTCCTGCTGAGTCTTTTATAGCAGGAAACACGTGCTGCTTCTGGCCTGTGCTTCCCCAGCTGGTGCCACACCCAGAACCTTCGGGAACCTTTTACGGCTCAAGACTCTCGTCGAGACTGCTGTACAATAGCTTAGTGAAGGAAAATTAAAACCATCCCTGCACTGCTTTACAATCATTTCAACCACCACGGAAGCCGGATTTACTGCCTTATGATAAAGCAAGAATCCATAGGGCTACTGCAGTAGTTTGTGCATCTGCAAGCAGTAACTAGCGCCATCCATTGATTTCACGCCACCTGCCACAACCATCATCATTAATATCGACACATGATAGGTGCAAGAGATCCGATAGAAACAGGCTTCCCTTCCCCGTACAGATGACTCAGAATCACACTGAGCATTACATACACATGCCTATGACACTCACACAAAGAAGTGTGGTTCCGTGTGCTTGCATTGTTGCTGCCCAGTTGCCACACATGAAATGCCCAATTTCATGGAGAGATGGATCTGGCCAAGTTCTGTATGACTCAGAATAGGGCAGACATATAATTTGCATCTGCGCATACACTGTATACAAGAATTCAGCATCTGTATCCGTGACTAGAGAGATGGCCGTCTAAGAATCAGAACCATATTATCTACAATAACCATTAATTTTAGTGGCCAGTTCTCACTGTTCCTCTCTCCTCTGATGCTGGTTGCTTTTCCTTCATGTCAGTTGCGGGTGGTCCTTTTGGTGGGTAGCCATAGGGGTATTACCAATACTGGATGAGTGACATAATTCAGCATTTTAGATGCCCCCTAACAATTGCGCCTAGGGCACCTGTCTAGGTTTGCCTAATGGCAGTGTGAACCCTGTGTATAATGCTACTATTTGTGTTTCTATGCACTATTCCATCCTGCAGACTCACAAACTTCTCAATGCAATCAAACTGGCCCAGTCTGCTGAACTTAAACTTTTGTTTGAATCAATGTCGAAAATATTGAATGTTCACGTTCATGCTGGTTCACACATATTTGTTGTTTCTTTTTTTGAGGGGGTGGGGATTAAAGCTTAAATTGCTAAATTTTATAATATTTTTTATGTTTCAGCGAAATTCTGAGTATCTTTAAATACAACAATAATTAGTTGGAATATTACAATACAGACCTCTAGATAATTTGTAAACCAATAACCTACCATATTATAAACACAAACATCCAATAATGAGCTAGGAATATCTAGATAGTGAGTTTTGTTAATGCAAAAGACAATAAAAACCTTGTAAGATGCAGACCTACTCCATGCAGATCTATCACTATAGTTCTCAGTGAACGTGTTTCTTCTGCTAATGCTGAGACCTCTGCTGTAGGCGTTCTACATGTTTCAAAGATCCATTTATACAATGTCTACAAAATAAGAATTAATTGAATGGAGATTTGTATTTGCTTTTGAAATACGAGTTTCCTGGATGTTTGACGTATAGCTTGACTGCCATGTTTCTTTAATGTAATCATTTTATTGTCATACATCTTCACCATTTAAAAGAGGGAAATATTAGTATATTTTCTCAGTTTATGCTTTTGTGAACTAATCTTGCTTGCTACTATTAAGTAATATTTTTATTAAGCTAAAGGCATAAAAATTTAGTTGTTGTTATTTTGTATACAGTATATATATATATTTAGTCTCCAAGGTGTAATTTTATATAATATAATATGGTATGTCACGTTAAATGCACAAAATACATACCATATATATATATATATACACTTGTTAGATTATTACAGTAGCCCACAATATTAGTATAAACATTTCATATGCACATCACTGGAGGCCAATAACTTTTTTATTATATTTTTTATTAAAAATTGTTTTGAACAAAGAAGAGCTAAAGGGAAAAATGGACAGTAATCACATTTACAGTGAATATACAGTATACACACATGTGTACCAAATGTCAATTTACTGTATTTGGCTTATCTGGTCATTTGATCACAACAGACTTACTGTTGGGGCTCTTTATCAATGTTATGTCCTGGAAACTGTGTGTGGAACCACCAAAATCTCCATTAGAGGATGTATTTGAAAAATCAAAAAAGTAAGCAAAGTTTAACACTGTATAAAATAGTCTTAAATTATGTAGTGTCAGATATACCGAATGTGCAGCATAAATCATGGTGTCAGACTGTGCACCTCTATTATAATAGAATTGTTGCTTGCTGTCATCATCAAATTTCCAAATACATGAAAATTTCTTAATGAAACTCAGGAGAGAGAAGATACATCTACATTAGATAGTTTACAAATGATATACTAACATGGGGCCAATTTGGCCTGGCCAAATGTAATAGGGTCCAAGTTTTTTGTGTGGGACAAACTCAGACCTTCATGCACATTTGGAAGCACAATCAGCACTGGGCTATTCTGGGCCCATCCTGGTTGTAAAAATACAGGGGGAAAAAAGGTAGGTTTCCCCTGTATTTTCATCAACCAGCCAGCCAGTGAGCCAGTCATGGTTGTGGAAATACAGGGGACAAAATGAGTAGGGGTCCCCTGTATTTTCAACAACAAGCACTGGACTCTTTCTAGCGTGGGTGAAATGCCTCGGTCATAGGATTCTTTCACTGAGTCCCACGGCCAAAGATTTCAACACTGGACCGCTAGTGAGCCAAGGCTTGGGAGGTGGAAACCCGGTTTCCCTCACCAGGGCACCCCAGTCCTCGGGTGCCGAGTTGATTGTGTAAAAAATATATTAAATAATATTGTAATTTACAGTAGAGTTAGAGGTCCCAGGAAGCCTCCCCTGCATGCTGGTACTTGGAGAACCACATGTACCAGCATGTGGGGTATTAAGGGCCCACTGGTACCTCTAGTTCACCTGCAAAATAAATGTTAAATTAGATAATAGGACACACACACACACACCATGAAAATACAACCTTATTACACTCACACATACTCACCTACAATCCTTGTAGCCATTCATGTCCTCTTCTCCATGTAGCATCCATGTAACTTTTAAAAAAATCCATACTCACCTACCCCTTGTTCCAGTCCTCTACTGTCCATGCAAGCATCCACATCTTCAGAAAAAAACAAAATGAAAAAAAAACGGAGCCCACGGTACCTTGCCAATGAGGGTGTTCAGCCGCTGCATTTCCCATTGTCTGAGAGAGGTGAGCCTCCACCTCTCTCAGCAATTGAGCAGTTCCCACCATTGACTTCAATGGTGGGAACCGCTAGGTATCCTTTAGTAACCGCTCATCATACACATATGCAAAGTTGCGGCACTGTTACAAATCGCGGTCACGAATTGACACTTTCATATATGAATGTCCAGACAGGATGGGGCTACTCCAGTTCTTCATGTTGCTAGGAGATTGGCATGCCTCAGGAAGTGATGTGTGTTCCAGAAGTGCAAACCTAATTGGGACTTCAGCCTATTTATACCCACTGATCTATTGCACCTGTGCCGACTATAGAGTGTCTGTGAGTTCCCTCAGCCTGGCTGCAGTCAGGTTGTTCCTGTTCTCCTGTTCACTGAACTCCCTCACGGCTTCCTAGCCACTCCAAGTAGCTTCTGTGCTACCACCAATCTCCAAACGGCTTCCTAGCCGTATCCAGCAGCTCCCGTGCTGCCAATGTTCACCATGTGGCTTCCTAGCCACTCCAAGTAGCTTCTGTGCTACCACCAATCTCCAAACGGCTTCCTAGCCACATCCAGCATTTCCTGTGCTGCCAACATTCATCATACGGCACCATCAGCTCTCAAAGCCATTATCAAACCCTATCAAACCCTAGACGTTTTATCTACTACTATTACCCCAACATCAGCACCATCGCTGCAACATTGGTACACTTGCCGCACCATCAGCTCTCAAAACCATTATCAAACCATAGACTGTTTATCTGTGGCAATTGCCCCAACTTTGGCACCATCGCTGCAACATCGGCACACTTGCCGCAACATCGGCTCTCAAAGTCATTATCAAACCATAGACTGTTTATCTACGTTAATTGCCCCAACATCGGCACCATCGCTGCAACAATGGCACAGTTGCCACACCATCGGCTCTCAGAGCCATTTGCTAACCCTAGAATGTTTATCTGTTTTTGATGCCCTGATTGTATTAGTTCGAACTTTACTCTCTACTACTACTACCTGTTGTTCACCTGTGAGTTTGCAAAGTTTCAGGTCTCTTTTCTTGTGCTAGTCATTTAGTTCTACTGATGCTGTTCAAGCTCCGTCTCTGGTAATCCTCTGTGAATCTGTGTATAACCTTTGCTGCCTCAGACTCCATTCCTGTATTCCGTTTCCTGATGATTCCTGATTCAGTCTGTTTCCTGACTCTGGGCCTGATTCAGACCCGCTCGCGAGCGCTGAGTGCTCGCAAGCGGGACGATGGTGCCCTAGTGCGCGTCTCGCACCAAATGGGGCGTGCTGTCGGTGGTGAGTGACAGCATGCCCCCTTTGGGGGGCGTGCCGGGGGCATGGCTGCCAGGCGGAGGTGTTCCCATAGGAACGCCTACCATCTGGGTCCGGCCCCACTGACATCACTAGTGATGTCAGTGGGAGTGATTTGGGCTCTATCAGAACCAAAATCACTCCAGGGCTTGCAGTCACCGAGACCCTACTGCAGGGTCTCATCACAAGCCTGATGGTCATGATGGTCTTGACCATCGCGACCATCATCATGGACACTTGCATAAGCTGTGGGAGGTAACCCACAGCTATGCGAGCGTCCAAGAGGCCGCACTAATAAAAAAAAAATGCCCTGATTCAGAGCGGGCGCTCGTTCAGAGCGTCCGGCTCTGATTCAGGCCCTCTGCCCAATTACCTCTGGTGTTTGCTGACCCAGCCTGTGACCTCAACCTCACCTGTGTCAGTGTTTGCATATGGCTGTGCACTGTTATGCTTTTGTCAGCATTCCTGTCATATAGAGATTCCATTATCTTCTACTTTCAGTTATCTGGCGTACTGCAAATTGTTCTGCCAGGAGTTTCTCTAGACTCCTGGACATTACAGAGTTCCTATATGAATGGCTTACCTGGTATGCATTTAATATTCCTTGTTGATATTATGTCACATTGCTATTGCATTAGTATTTTGTGATTTAGCATTTGTGCTATTGTTAGTCGGAATTGCTGTAATGATTATTATTTGCAATTTCTCTTTAGATGTCTCACACCTACAGTGCCTCATACCCAGGGGTGTATCAAAGAGGAGGCCCATGTGCAGTCCCATCTGGGGGTCCCCTCCTCTCTAACCAGTGGCTGGCAGTGCATTGAGCACAGCAGACTCCAGTCACCCAAGTAGACTCTAGTGCAGTGGTCACCAACCTTAATTGGGGTGTGAGCTAGTCAAAATAAATTAAACATCCTGAAGCACTACTAAATTTGTAGAATAAAATCTGTAGAGTGTCAACATTAAGTGGTCTAGCAACTTACTTTGTAATACTGCAGGCTCTTATTCTGGAGAAATGCCTTGCCTTATCAAGTTAATTAAATCCAGGCAGTGCTGGGCAATTTCCAGAGACACTGAAGGAGGAGACATCACCATGTCACATGCCAATTGAGCTGACAATTTGCTTGCCAACAGTTTTTTGCATCTCTTCAGAACCGTGTCCGTTGGAATAAAAGACACAACATATAACTAAAACCTAGGATCGAGCACGGCTGCCATAATGTATTGATCTGATTTTAAGATGCTGACAATGCTTGTATCCTGGTAAAGTAAATATAGGACTTGATCTACACATCCAACATACTTAGCGGAATCACTTTGTTTCAGTTTCTCCTTCAGTTTCTTGAGCTGCTTTTCCAAGTCTAGGGGATTGACCTGACTCAAGCTGGCAGTGACTGAACTCACTTCACAGGTGACAACTTTGAAGGGTTTCAGCATCTTGCTCAACACAAAAAGTATTCTCCGCTGCACTGGAGTAAGGTACATTCTCCCTATGTCATGGTTCGTTGTGTAGCTTTGGATGGCTTTTTTCTATTCCTCCATCTGCTGAAACATATAGAGGATGGAATTCCACCTTGTTACTACCTCTTGTTTTAGCTAGTGGCATGGCAAATTAAACTGTTCTTGCAGGTGCTGTAATCTTACCGCAGTGGCCCTTGACTGGATCCATTAACCTTTAGATCCACTGACCATTGCACTGCACAAATAAAACCGCAGTGGCCCTTGACTGGACCCACTGATTATTAGACATTGACCCACTAACCATTAGAAGACATACTAGTGGGTTGAGGTCCAGGTTGGACATCCTGTTGGTGTATGCTGGATAGAACTATGACTCGGGGAGCCCTATCTGGGCCCTACACTGGATGGATTTGGATGAAAACTTCACAGAGGTGTGGCAATTGGTCTGGGACACCTAATGGAGTGGTTGGGGTCCCGGTCAGACCTCACAATAGAGTGCGCTGGGCAGAAATTTGACCCAAGGAGCCTATTTTTGGCCTTTCACTTGATGGATTTGGACAACATCACATAATAAAACTTAATAACTTGAAGATTCAAACCAGGGCAGATAGATAGATAGATAGATATGATTTTGTGTGTGTGTGTATATATATATATATATATATACACATATACAGAGAGATACAGTCCGGCACCCCTTCTTGTGAAAAAAAACTGGCTCTGGTGCCATCAGCGACTGTTGAAATGTAAAATTAAGCAAAAACTCAGAGACTGGTTATGAAGCAAATATATTGAGTGGTGTCACATAATCGAAAAACCAACGTTTTGGAGCGAGAAGCCCCTTTGTCAAGGTGTGAACACCTAGTAGCCCAGTCCACCGCTCGCTCCATATGCGTCAGTCACTTTCAACAGAAGATGATTTCGGGCAGTGATGTGGAAGCATATCTCACCGCATTCGCGAGGACAGCAGAGAGGGAGAGTTGGCCCAAGGAACAATGGGCAAGTCTGGTGGTACCTATCCTGTCTGGAGAGCCACAAAAGGCTTACTATGACTTATGCCTAGCTGATGCCAAAGACTATTAGAAATTGAAACGAGATCCTAACTCATTTAGGAGTTACCCTAGTCATTCACACCCAATGAGAACACCACTGGGAGTTCCAAACAGAAAAGCCTCCATGCTCACAGATGCATGATGTCGTCTATCTTACCACAAAATGACTGCAGCCCAAGATGCTAACAGGACCACAGATTGTGGAAAGAGTTGTTATGGACCAGTTTCTAAGATTGCTACCTGCATTTCTGCACAAGTGGGTGAGCCATGCAGACCCTAAATCCACAGACCAACTAGTCAAACTGGTTGAGAGGTACGTGGCAGCTGAGGAGCTGTTGAGTCTGCCCCACTGAGCCCAGATGATGCACCAGCAACTCCCATCGAGACTGGTAAGACTGTTCCAGGAGAGAAGGGTGTTGGGCGATGGAATGTACCTAAGACTGAGGGTGAGGAACCTGGAGACAGGCGAGCCAGGCCAGGAAGGTTCCTACCCCGTAAAAGACTAGGTTATAATGTGATTCAGTATTTCCGATGTGGTGGTTTCAGCCATATTGTTCACTTACCTCTGAACCTATGCAATGTGATACTGCTCATATTAACTGCAGGATGTCTTTCTTTGCACAGCCAGCCTGTACTGCTGACCAGCAGGCTGAGACAGATAAGCACATGTGTGTACTCACTGTAGAAGGCAACCGAGTAGAGGCTCTGTTAGATTCTGGTAGCCTGGTTACACTTATGAAAGCTGAACTGGTGAACCCCTTGAAGCATAAGGGAAAAACTGTTGGTGTGACCAGCATACATGGGGATACTAGGTAT
The DNA here is from genome assembly GCA_031769625.1 of Taudactylus pleione. NCBI lineage: Eukaryota > Metazoa > Chordata > Amphibia > Anura > Myobatrachidae > Taudactylus > Taudactylus pleione. The sequence continues at coordinate 2,354,243 of JAUIMM010000555.1, read as the reverse complement.
TATATTACGGCAGAAGTGAACATCGAGACACCATGTGGTTCCGCGATAGTCTCTGTGGGTTTGGTACATGACTTAATGTATGATGCGATATTGAGGAGAGACTTTGCCCACTTCTGGAAGTTATGGGAAAGCCGATTTGTTCCAGAAATAAACAACACCAACCCATATGAGAGGGTTACTGGTGCAGTAAAAGGGGGAGTTTCTACAGAGTCTGTTATGTTCCCTTGGTCTAGCATGGTTGGTGAACCTGAGAGTGATGGTGGCTCACCAGGTGGTGTGCCTCCCACTGAGGTGGGGAGTGTTGTTGAGCCCGTGGATCGCCTGCCTGATCTTGAGGTCAGGAGAGAGGTCTTTGCCGTGGGGCAGTTGAATGACCATACTCTAGTAAAAGCCAGGGAAAATGTAAAAATAATTGATGGCAAACCCATAGACCCTGATAGTCCGTATCCTCACATGGCGATGTGCCAGGAGTTTCTGTATCAATTGACTAAAAATGGGGAAGCCATTGTGGAACAATTAATAGTTCCCAAGGCATACAGAAGAACAGTGTTAGATCTGGCTCATGGTCATATTACGGCAGGTCACCTAGGGGTAGAAAAAACCACTGAGTGGATCTTGCAGAGGTTTTTCTGGCCCGGGGTCCATAAAGAGGTGTCTGACTATTGTGCGTCCTGTCCTGAATATCATGCTCCGAGGCCGCATTTTAAAAGTCCACTTGTCCCAGTGCCTATTATAGAGGTTCCCTTCAAAAGAATAGCTATGGACTTGGTTGGACCATTAATGAAGTCTGCCCAGGGCCATCCATATATTCTAGTGATAATGTATTACTCTACCCGGTACCCGGAAGCGATACCATTGAGCAATACGTCAACAAAGACCATTGCTAGGGAATTAGTCCATGTCTTTAGCAGGTTGGGAATACCTAAGGAAATCTTAACTGACCAAGGTACCCCATTTATGTAAAAAATCATGAAAGAGTTGTGACGCTTGTTTAAAATTGATCAATTAAGAGCCACTGTGTACCATCCCCAGACCGATGGGTTAGTGGAGAGGTTTAATAAAACTTTAAACCACATGCTAAGAACAGTAGTGGACAAAGATGGTAGAGATTGGGATTACTTGTTACCTTATTTGCTGTGGGCCATAAGGGGGGTTCGCCAATCCTCCATGGGTTTTCCCCTTTTTGATTTATTGTACGGGAGACATCCAAGGGGATTACTGGATATTGCCAAAGAGACATGGGAGGGGCAGTCCAGTCCGTATAAAACAGTTGTTGAGCATGTTTCCCAAATGCAAGAAAGAGTTGCTGCTGTGGTGTCGATTGTAAGAGAGCACTTGGAACAGGTCCAACAGGCACAGCAGAGGGTGTACAACTGCAATACTTGCTTACGCAACTTTACTCCTGGGGACAGAGTGTTGGTATTGGTTCCCACAGTAGAAAGTAAAATTTTAACTAAGTGGCAAGGACCTTTTGAAATTCTAGAAAAAGTGGAGAAAGTTAATTACAAAGTTTACCAGCCTGGGAAAAGAAAGCCAGAACAGATACACCATGTAAATTTTATAAAACCCTGGAAGGATAGAGCAGCTCTGTCAGCCGTCCGAGCCCCTCCAGTAAACCCAGGGCCCTTGGTTCCCAAAGTGACACTAGCAAAAAACGTTCAACAGCAGAAAGCTAAAGAATTTCTTATCAGAAATAGGGTCTTGTTTTCAGACATACCAGGGAAAACCATGGTCATTAAACATGATATAATCACTGACCCAGGGGTAAAGGTTACTAGAAGCCCAAAGGGAGTCAGTGTCTAAAGACATTTAAAAAAATTTAAAATTGTGTGTCATTGAAGAATTGCATAGTGAGTGGTCAAGCCCCATTGTGCTTATCCCAAAGCCCGATGGGAGTGTGCATTTCTGCAATGACTTCCGGAAATTGAACAGTGTGTCAAAATTTGATGCCTACCCAATGCCTAGGGTGGATGAATAAATTGAAAGGCTAGGAAAAGCCAGATATTTTACGACTCTTGACAACCAAAGGGTATTGGCATGTCCCGTTAACTGAGAATGCCACAGAAAAGACAGCTTTTTCAGCACAAGAAGGGTTGTTTCAATGCAAGATGTTGCCCTTTGGGTTACATGGGGCACCTGCGACCTTTCAAAGAATGATGGATAGGATTCTAAATCCCCATAGACAGTATGCTGCTGCTTATCTGGATGATGTAGTCATTCATAGTCCTGATTGGCAGGCTCACTTGCCTAGAGTACAAGCAGAGTTGGACTCCATTTATAGGGCAGGTTTGACAGCCAACCCAAAAAAGTGTTGTCTACGGATGGAAGAAGTAAAGTATCTTGGGTACACCATTGGGAGAGGTTTGATAAAGCTACAGCTTAATAAAATGGAAGCAATACAAAACCGGCCAAGACCCTTGAATAAGAAGCAGATGAGAGCCATTTTAGGGATTACTGGGTATTATAGGAGGTTTATACCCAATTTTGCCATCATTGCTGTCCCACTGACTGACCTTACCAAGGGCAAACAGAAAGTCATGGTAGAATGGAGTCCTGAAGCAGAGAAGGCTTTTCAGGCTTTTAAAGCAGCGTTGTGTATCCAACCCGTTCTGGTGACTCCCGATTTTGACAGGGAGTTTGTGGTGCAAACTGATGCATCAGAAGTAGGTATAGGAGCGGTCCTGTCCCAGAGCAAGGATGGTGAGGAACACCCTATTTTTTACCTAAGCAGGAAATTAAATGTACATGAGAGAAACTATGCTACAGTTGAGAAGGAAGCATTGACCATAAAATGGGCCTTAGAAACTCTCAGGTACTATTTGGTTGGAAGGAAGTTCAGATTGATCACTGACCATGCCCCTTTGAAGTGGATGTCAGAGAACAAAGTCAGTAATGCGAGAATACCGAGGTGGTCCTTGGCATTACAGACCTTTAAGTTCACGGTAGAACATAGGCCAGGAAGACAGCTGGCCAAAGCAGACGCTTTGTCACGTGTCCATTGTCTGGTGGCTGCAGTTGTTCTGCCCCACAGGTCGAAACAAAGGGATCTTGACACTCTACAACCGAGAGGCCTTAATGAAAAAATTAACTGGGGTTCACTATAATAGTAATAGTGATTGGGTTTGTCATCAGGAGCAGACAGGTGCTGGACTGTCTTTCTCTTATGAATTTACAGATGTATGCATTAATATGTAATATATAATTGACAGTTGGTTTATAGTTGCATAGTGTCTGCTTTATATATAGCAGCATGTTTTCCTCCTGTGTAGTGTAACCCACATTCTATTAACCTAGCACTGTAGATATAATAATTCATTTATTTTTCTACTGCACATTTCACTGGGTGTTGTTGTATCTTATCCAGTGCAGCGGCAGAGCAGGAGGCAGTGTCCGATGTTGTCATGACAAAAATCGGGCGCCTGTAGCTGACTTCATCACTGGACGCATCCAGGAAGACGGACATGCATCACCGGGCTCCGTCGCTGACACGTTTAGCAAGAAGGGATATATGGTAAGCTTTTCTCTTTGTATTCATTGATATGTTATCATCCTGAGGACAGGGCTCTGTGTAGCCCAGAAATGTTGATGTACATGATACAAAAATATTTTTCTGCCTATATATATATATATATATATATATATATATAAGAAAAGTGAGAAAGAAGTGCCGTATAGTGTAGTAATTTAGGGCATCAGTGGCACACGCTATATAGAAAATGCGTACCATATTAACCCAGATATGCGAGCATGGGGTTATATATATATATGAGCCTTCTCTTATTCCACAAGGAGGATTCTTCCCAAACTCCAATTCACATCACCCTTACTCCAGAGCCATATAAAAGAGCAAAATGAGGAGTACTCTCATGGTATAGTAATTTTTCCGAAAAGGTTTAATCATAGAAACACACACACACATAAAAATTCATAATTACATCAGTAAAAAAGGTATTAGGCTTATCTGGTGATCGCTGGTTATAAGAAAACGGGGTACACTCTAGTCATCAACGCGTTTCGTCCTTTATAATATCTCTGGACTTCTTCAGGAGGATATGGATAAAACATATATGACTGTCTTATATACCTAAAAGGTAATTGCAGGATCTCCATACACGGAGTTTCCTGTGGCCGCCGCCATTTTGCATGCCACTGCGCATGCGCGGGAATCACTATTATCACGCGAGAGTGCCAGTATCTATAGTCTGGCACCATCTTTAGTTTTCTCGCGCATGCGCGAAGGGCGCTATGCACAGATGAGTCAGCCATGTTGTGTTTCCCTGTATATATGTAGCCGCGCGAACCAGCGGGTAGCTATACTCGGGAAAAGAGTTGAATGTCCTATTCAGGACATGATATTCATGGCTCAACCTTATAAAAGAGGAAAGTATTTTCCTCAACTATATTTATTCAAACCTTCCTAGTCTACTTAGAAGGTATTCTAAGATCCGGCGGCCATTTTGTTGTAGCATTTCGTTATGGGGACAAAAAACTCTATTACCCTTATGCTAAAAATCTAAAACCCAATAAATATTTAAAATATACATATATATAAACAATTACATATCAATTAACATGAAGAGACATATATTCTAAAAATATTAAAAAAGGGGCATATAAGACATTAAGTGGATAAAGCAGATAATAGCAGCACAAAACTCATGATTATTGTATTTATATATATACAGTACTGTGCAAAAAGTTTTAGGCACTTGTGGAAAAAATGCTGCAGAGTAAGAATGCTTTAAAAAATAGAAGTATTAATAGTTTTTTTTATCAATTAACAAAATGCTAAGTGAATGAGCAGAAGAAAAATCTAAATCAAATCAATATTTGGCATGACCAGCCTTTGCCTTCAAAACAGCATCATTTCTTCTAGGTACACTTACACACAGTTTTTGTAGGAACTCGGCAGCAGAGTTGTTCCAAACATCTAGGAGAACTAACCACAGATTTTCTGTGGATGTAGGCTTGCTCAAATCCTTCTGTCTCTTCATATAATCCCAGACAGACTAGATGATGTTGAGATCAGGGCTCTGTGGGGACCATATCATCACTTCCAGGACTCTTTACACTGAAGATAGTTCTTAATGACATTGGATGTATGTTTGGGGTCATTGTCCCGCTCAGAATAAATTTGGAGGCAATCAGGTGCCTCCCTGATGATATTGCATGATGGATAAGTACCTGCCTGTATTTTTCAGCATTGAGGACACCATTAATCCTCACCAAATCCCTAACTTTGTTTGCTAAAATGCAGCCCCAAACTTGCAAAGAACCTCCACCATGCTTCACTGTTGCCTGCAGACACTCATTTTTGTACCACTCTCCAGTCCTTCGACAAACAAAATGCCTTCTGTTATAGCCAAATATTTTAAATTTTGACTTATTAGTCCAGAGGACCTGCTGCCATTTTTCTGCAACCCAGTTGCTATATTTTTGTGCATAGTGGAGTTGCTTGGCCACGTCAAAGGTATGGCTTTTTGGCTGCAATTCTTTCATTAACCACTTATGGCCAGACATCTCCAAACAGTAGATGGGTGTACCAGGGTCCCACTGGTTTCTGCCAGTTTTGAGCTGAAGGCACTGCTGGACATCTTTGGATTTTAAAGGGAAGTAAGTATGATGTGCCTTTCATCTGATGCACTAAGTTTCCTTGACATGGTCCTCAACCTTGCCCATTTCTTTGTGCTTCTTCAAAAGAGCACATCTTGAAACCCAGTATGCTTTGAAATCTTTGCCTGTTAGAGACCTTGCTGATGCAGTATAACTACCCTGTGTCTTGTTGCTGTGCTCAGTCTTGCCATGGTGTATGACCTGTGACATGAAACTGTCTTCCACAATCTCACCTTTGTAGCAGAGTTTGGCTGTTCCTCAACCAGTTATAAGCATCCTACACAGGTGTTTCTGTTTCAGTTAATGACTGTTTCAACCTACATATGTAAATGATGATCATTATCGCCTGTTTGGTATGTTTGTTTAATCAAACACCTGACTATGTGTACATAGAAGAATTTATGCTGTTTTGAAGGCAAAGGGTGGTCAAACCAAATATTGATTTGATTTAGAACTCTCTTCTGTTCATTCACTTAGCATTTTGTTAATTGATAAAAATAAACTATTAACACTTCTCTTTTTTAAAGCATTCTTACTTTGCAGCATTTTTTCCACACCTGCCGAAAACTTTTGCACAGTATTGTATTTATATTTTTTTTTTTTCAGGAAGAGACGATGCTACAAATTTCATAATTCTGTCAGGATTTATAACTGTTGATGGCATTCCATATCTGACCACTTATTTTACTTTTTTTCCTTAGTGTGCTCTAAGTGTCAAATGTCTTATGTAACTATGCAGCTCTCAAAGATCTATTTAAAGAACAGCTTACAAGGCCATTCAATTCCTTACAGTTCATTCATAGTACGTATGACAAGTATTTGTCTGAATACTAGTACAGAACAAAAAAAACTGTTATTGCGGATGAAATTTGTGAATTTATCTATCAATTCTTTACTGGGGATGATTCACCATTACCAAATGGCTCAGTGACAGATATCTCTAGTCCTAGTGAACTTATAACTAGGGGTGAGCGGGTTCGGATTTCTGAAATCCGAACCCCCCCGAGCCACCCCGATCCGAGGCAGATCCGAGTCAGGCTCGACTTTTCCCGCCTGACTCGGATCTGAAATCGGGGCAAAACATCATCATCCCGCCTTCCGAGTCTCGCGGGTTTTGGATCCTATATAAGGTACCTGCGTCGGCGCCATTTTCTCACTCGGCTGTGGACAGTGAAGAGGGAGGGTGGGAGTTAGGGCTGGCTGGGCTGTGTAGTGTGGTGTAGTGTAGTGCAGAGTAGTGTTGTGCTGTGCTGTGCTGCTCTGTGCTGCTGTTGTCCACTACTTCAAAGTCCATAGGGGCTGGCTGTGTTGTGCTGTGCTGCTGTTGTTAATAGGGGCTGTGTCCACTACTTCAAAGTCCATAGGGGCTGGCTGGACTGTGTTGTGCAGTCAGTTCTCCATAGGGGCTGTGTCCACTCCAAAGTCCTGTGCAGTGTCCCAGTCCTAAAGGGGTGCTGTAGTGTTGTCCAGGGGGTGCTCTGTCCATCAGGGGTGCTTCCCCCAAGTGCTAAAAAAATTATATTTTTTGTGTGTTTGTGAATTGTGTGCGCAGAAGCCGCACGTGCATCAACAAAGTAGTGCCAAGCGTGCGCCTGTGTCATAAGTAAAGGGCCGGCTGGCTTGACCGTTAAAGGGTGCTGTAACCCCCAAAGTACACTCCAGTCCAAACCAAAAAAATATATATTTTCTGTGTTTGTGAATTGTGTGCGCAGTAGCCGCACGTGCATCAACAAAGTAGTGCCAAGCGTGCGCCTGTGTCATAAGTAAAGGGCCGGCTGGCTTGACCGTTAAAGGGTGCTGTAACCCCCAAAGTACACTCCAAACCAAAAAAAAAATATTTTCTGTGTTTGTGACTTGTGTGCACTGTGGCTGCACGTGCATCAACAAAGGAGCAGCGCCAAGTGTGCGCCTGTGTCCCATAAGTAAAGAGCCGGCTGGCTCATTTCTTAAAGGCTGGTGTAAACCACAAAGTGCACTACTCTCCAGCAAAAATAAAAAAATATTTTCTGTGTTTGTGTGCGCTTTAGCCGCACGTATATATTAATATAACATAAATGGAGGTGTAAACTTTCTCCGATAAAAATAAAATAGGGAAAGATCAAGTACCACTTCCTCCTAGTGCTATTGCTGCTGCTGGGAGTTGTTCATCATCCCAGAGAGGAAGTAGAAACATCACTACTTTTACTAAACAATTGACCCTCCAACTGTCCCTTGCGATGAGGATGAAGTACGACAGCAGTCATCCTGAAGCAAAACGTATAACTGAGGCCTTGACTGCTATGTTGGTGTTAGACGTGCGTCTGGTATCCGCCATTAGTGCAGTGGGATTTAGACAATTGATGGAGGTAGTGTGTCCCCAGTTCCAAATCCCGTCTAGATTTCACCTGCATCCTCAAAGCAGCAGCGACAAGCGTGCGTCTGTCTGTTAAAGGGTGGTGACACCCTCAAAGTGTGCTACACAAACAATTAAAATATTGTTCTTTTTTTTTCGGTCTTTGTGAAATGTGTGGGCTGTAGCCGCACCTGCATCCTTAAAGCAGCAGCGACAAGCGTGCGTCTGTCTGTTAAAGGGTGGTGACACCCTCAAAGTGTGCTACACAAACAATAAAAATATTCTTCTTCTTTTTTCTGTCTTTGTGAATTGTGTGGGCTGTAGCCGCACTTGCATCCTCAAAGCAGCAGCGACAAGCGTGTGTCTGTCTGTTAAAGGGTGGTGTAACCCTCAAAGTGCGCTCCACAAACAATAAAAATATTCTTTTTTTTTTTCTGTCTTTGTGAATTGTGTGGGCTGTAGCCGCACTTGCATCCTCAAAGCAGCAGCAACAAGTGTGCGTCTGTCTGTTAAAGGATTACATCGGTGACAGCATCCAAGTAGGCATGTCAGACAGTCCGTACCTGTACTGGCAGGAAAAAGAAGCAATTTGGAGGTCCCTGTACAAACTGGCTCTATTTTACCTGAGTTGCCCCCCCTCCAGTGTGTACTCCGAAAGAGTGTTTAGTGCAGCCGGGAACCTTGTCAGCGAAAAGCGTAGGAGGTTGCTTCCACAAAATGTGGAGAAGATGATGTTCATAAAATGAATTATCAACTCTTCCAGGGAGACCAGCCTCCAGAACGTACAGAGGGACCTGTGGTTCCAGCGGGGACGAATTAATACTCTGTGAGGATGAGGATGTACACACTGAAGAGGGTGAGGAATCGGTGGATGAGGAGGATGAGGATGACATCTTGCCTCCGTAGAGCCAGTTTGTGCAGGGACAGATTAATTGCCAGCTTGTTTTGTGGGGGCCCAAACAAACCAATCATTTCAGCCACAGTTGTGTGGCAGACCCTGGCGCTGAAATGATTGGTTTGTTAAAGTGTGCATGTCCTGTTTATACAACATAAGGGTGGGTGGGAGGGCCCAAGGACAATTCCATCTTGCACCTCTTTTTTTTCTTTGCATTATGTACAGTTTGGGGCCTAGTTTTTCAAACTGCCATCCTGTCTGCCACTGCAGTTTCACGCCTAGATGGGTCACGTGTTTGTGCCGCCCACTCGTGTCGCTTAGCATAGTCATCCAGCTACCTCGGTGCAACCTTTTGGACATAAAAACACTATTGTGAGGTGTGAGATGTTCAGAATAGACTGGAAATTAGTGGAAATTAAGGTTATTGAGGTTAATAATAGCATAGGAGCAGAAAAACCTACAAATTATGTGATTTTAGCTGTTTTTATGCTTTTTTTCCAAAAAATACAGATCCAAAACACAAAACCCAGAACCAAAAACACGGAAGGGTGGTTTTGGCAAAACCAATCCAGATCCAAAACACGAAGAAAGATCCAGATCCAAAACCAAAACACAAAACACGAAAAGTGGCCGGTGCACACCCCTACTTATAACCTGAATTTTTCTGTAAATATGTTAAGGATCAACCCACAAAATGGTGCATTCCAGTATACTGTACAAGAGGCAAATGGAATTTTATCATAATATATGGTTACAAACGAGTTGTGGTCCACTGAAAAAAAAACTAAAAGTAAAAGTACATAATGTTAGTGATAGGCCAGCTTGTGCTCTATTATCCTTGCGGTTACCATCATGGGATACAATATAGCAATTCCCACCATAGACTTTAATGGCGCTTTCTCAGCATTGAAGTCTATGGGGGAAAGTTTGACAGACAGCCTGACCACTCATAGCCTATCAGTGGGTAGCTCCTGTGGAGGTCTGAATTTGCTGGAGAAATAAAATATTACAACCTTCACGGTCCATGTCTTGTGTTCATCTTAATATTTATTTTTCAGGTAAACTAGAGGTACCAGCAGTCATAATAATTTGACCACTCAGAAAATACATTATATTCTTAAAGTAAGTGTACTATATAGCAAACTAACTTCAAGATCAATCCAAGCAAGATATTTGAACACCAAACCTCCTATATCCTATTCATACACTTAACATATGAACTATTAGTAGCAATAGGATTTGTGTGCACCTGGTTAATAATAGCTTTCAGTTAAATCCCCTTTTATATAAAATGCACAATCTTCAGCATGCCATGCAGGCGACTTGAAGACCCAACCTCACAAATGGAGATGGTCATTATCAAGACCTGGTTTCCCCAGTGGGTGTAGTCTGGGCGGTATTGGTTGGCATGCAGGCAGCGGAATAACAAAGGCCTCCATGTTGTCTGTGCTTACTATTCCATATTTCAGTTTGAGATTCAGGTAAGAATAAAGTGGGCTACAGAACACAGTGACAGAATCACTGGATGTTTTAGTGCATTCAGGCCAAATATGATCCATGAATTCCCAGACAGATTCCGGACAGATGAATCCTTTGCTTGTAATAATCTTTGGTAATTCCTAGCAAAGGTGGGTGTTATAGCCAGACACTTTGAAGGCTGTAACTTTGAACTGCTTTATAGAAAACATGTGAATGAAACCTTTCCACACTGCAGAACATGATGGAGAAATCCCTTGAAGTTCAGCACCTAGAGCATCTTTTTTTTCATGTTCTCTGAGGCCTCTCCTGACTGTGAAGAAAGATTCTCCACACTGTAGTCTTCCATTGTGACTTCTTAATGGTGATTTCAATGTTGTCCACTGGCTGAGATCCATCTCATATGAGGGTTGTGTTTTCCCCATGCAAATGAGACAATTCACATCCAGAAGGTGACTCTTATGTTTAGCCATGGTGTCAGTCTCTCTTTTGATTGAATTAGGCTTTAGTTTTTTTTTACAAATATAGGCTTTAGTTTTTTAGAGCATATAACTTTATAAGCTGTTAGGATAACATTTCTGCTATGTTTAAGATTAAAAAAAAACTTTTTGTAACCCAATAATTTAAAAAAAAAGTTTTCATTGCAATATTCATGCAGCCCCTTGACAGACAGCAGCACAGCACCCCTGCGCAGCTATGCCGATGACAGGTGTGACTGACACACACACAAAAAGTTTATTTATTATTTTGGGCAACAGCCCCTCGACAGACAGTAGCACAGCACCCCTAAACAGCTACGCAGCTGACAGTGACAGCTAGGTGTAAAATTGATCATAAATTAATTTAAAAACAATTTATTGGGTGCAGCCCTTGGCTGTTAAATTGATCATAAATTAATTTAAAAACAATTCATTGGGTGCAGCCCTTGGTTGTTAAATTGATCATAAATTAATTTCAAAACTATTCATTGGGTGCAGCCCTTGGCTGTTAAATTGATCATAAATTAATTTCAAAACAATTCATTGGGTGCAGCCCTTGGCTGTTAAATCAATCATAAATTAATTTAAAAACAATTCATTGGGTGCAGCCCTTGGCTGTTAAATTGATCATAAATTAATTTTAAAATAAATCATTGGTTCCTAAACCAACCATAACATTAATTTAAAATTTCAGGCAGCAATGCTCCAACCAGCACATAATGGAAAGGAAAAAGGTGCAAGATGGAATAGTCCTTGGGCCCTCCCACCCACCCTTATGTTGTAAACAAAATAGGACAGTTTAACAAACCAAAAATTTCAGCGACAAGGACTGCCAATTGTGGCTGAAATGATTGGTTTGTTTGGTCATGCAATCTTTGACAAGCGGTCGCCGAATATCTAAAATGTCTGGATATTTTGCGTGCCACCAAGAGCATCTCCTGCACGCCCCTGTCACTTTTTAAAAAATGTTGCACCACCAAATTAATTGTGTGAGCAAAACATGGGACGTGTTGGAATTTGCCCAGATGTAATGCTCTCACAATATTGGTGGCATTGTCCGAAATCACAAATCCCAAGGAGAGTCCAAGTGGGGTAAGCCATTTAGCAATGATTTCCCTGAGTTTTTCTGAGAGGTTCTCAGCGGTATACCTCTTAGTGAAACCAGTTATACAAAGAGTAGCCTGCCTCTGTATCAGCTGTCTTTTGGGAGATGTTGCTGCTGCTGCTGCTGCTGTTGCTGTTGTAGGCAATACACTTACCCAGTGGGCTGTCACAATCAAGTAATCCTTAGTTTGCCCTGTCCCACTTGTCCACATATCAGTGGTCAAGTGGACAGTTTGTACAACGGCATATCTGACGACATTAATAAGGTTTTTTTTTAATGTCCTTGTACAGATTTGGAATTGCTCTTCTAGCAAAGTGGAATCTAAAAGGGATCTGGAAGCGAGAACACAGGACCTGAATTAACTATTGAAAACCCACTGCAGTAATGGCGGATACTGGACGCACATCTAATACCAGCATAGCTGTTATGGCATCAGTAATCTGCTGTGCAACTGTGTGATTGCTGTCATACTTGTTTGCCCTTGCAAATGATTGTTTAACAGTTAATTGCTTTGTGGAGTATATGCTACAAGTAGTCTTCCTCCTGGTCCCCTTCTGGGATGAAGATCCACTGACAGCAACAGCAGCAGCAGCAGCAGCAACAGGCATAGTCATCAAGGATCCTTCTGAGGAATCACGGATAGGAGAGGAGTCAATCATGCTTGGAATACCATCATTGGATGCAGCAGGACTACTCCCAATAACAAATGAGAATGTTGATGATGCAGGTGTTGGTGTTGGAGATCAAAGGTGCTTGGATCTCACAAAGAGGGAGCAGGTAGGTGAGACTGGACTTGTTATGTTTTGAGTTTTGGAACTTGGCAACGTACACTTTGATATTTGATGAATGCGCTCAAAGTGACGTAACAAGGAGGAGGTTCCTAGGTGGTTTAGGTCCCTTACTCTACTCACTCTTGCATGGCAACGGGCACATATGGCTTGACAATTGTTGTCCGGATCAGGATGGAAATAATTCCACATGTGAGAAGTAGATTTTTTTTGTCTTTTGTCCTGGCATGACAACAATGGGCTTTGGCTTTTTCAAACCATGGGCAACAGCTGTTGCCTTACTTACACAAAGGACATCCTCGGCATCAACATCCTCATCACCAACACCAACATCATCAACATCATCATCATCCTTAGCGCCTTCATCCACCAAAATATCCTCCTCCTCCATGTGCAATTCCACAGAAGCATCCTCAATGACTAGGTGTGCAAGATGTTGACTGCCCTTTCCCACATTTACAGAGGGCACACAAATGTTGGAACTTGGAGGATCCTCCAGTACACTAGTATTTAGGTTGGGCTCATATATGGCAACCGCGGACACACTTGCACTCTCCTCGGAGATTTGTGATTTTGATTTCTCAGGGCATACAGTTGTTTTTTTCCGGAGCTGTCTTAACAACTTTCACATTTTTAATTGGACCACCACCACTACTACTACAAGCAGAAGGGCTATCAGAATCAGCAGTCTTCTTCATAAAGTAAGAAGGCCAAGGCCTTATCCTTTCCTTGCCACTTCGTGTAGTGAATGGCAATTTTTTGTTTATCTAAAGCGAAATATCCTTTCAATTTTTTTTCTTAATTTCAGTAAGACCTGCTTTACTATTACTACCATATCGATGGCGTGACTTAAGCCCTGGGGCATGGGCCTTCCTAGAGGTCGAGGAAGTTGACGGCCTTACACTGCTGCCGGCAGCTACAACATGTGGTTCTTGGCCTTGCTCTCCTGTCATGTGAGAGCCCTCCATATTTTTTCTGCAGTCTAGAAGCAGTGTCACAATCACCAATAGTGTAGCCAAGGTGCGGTTACAAAATTAACACACGTGCAGTCGTGCGCACACACAAAAATATTAGAAAAAACGACAAATGATTATTTATATTATTTGTCAGCTCCAGAAGAACTTGGCCCCAGAGTAACGATTGATCATGACTGGAGTCTGGCAGCACAAGGTTGCAACTTGCATTGCTGGCTGGATCTTGTCCACTAATGGGGTTAAGCTGAAAACCCACCCACACAAACAAGAAAAAAATATGACACTTTAATTGTAATTTTTTTAAGAACGATTGGAGTCTGTCAGCACAAGGTTGCAAATTGCATTATTTTCTGGATCTTGTCCACTACTACGGTTAAGCCGAAAACCCAACCACACAAACAAGAAAAAAATATGACACTTTAATTGTTTTTTTTTAATTAAGCATGACTGTAGTCGCTGTATCTTGTGCGCTACTGTGGTTAAGCCTAACACACACGCACACACAGAACAAAAAAATATATAAGACAGTGACAATTGTATTGTTTTTTTTTATTGAACACGACTGTAGTCGCTTTATCTTGTGCACTAATGTGGTTAAGCCTAACACCCACGCACACACAGAAAAAAAAATTTATAAGACAGTGACACTTTTATTGTTTTTTTTATTGAACACGACTGTAGTCGCTGGGTCTTGTGCACTAATGTGGTTAAGCCTAACACCCACGCACACACAGAAGAAAAAAATATATGACAGTGACAATTGTATTGTGTTTTTTTTTTATTGAACACAGCTGTAGTGGCTGGATCTTGTGCCCTACTGTGGTAACACCCAAGCACACACAGAAGAAAAAAATATATAAGACAGTGACACTTTTATTTATTTATTTTTTTTAAACGATTGGAGTTGGGCAGCACAAGGTTGCAAGTGCAATGTGCGTTGCTGACTGGCTCTTGTGCACTACTGTGGTTAAGCCTAACACGCATGCACACACAGAAAAATATAAAAAGACACTTTTTTTTTTTTACTTTTTTTTTTTTTTGGAGTCCAGAACTTGGGCCCAGAGATGGACACAGCACAAGCCCAGGACACAGCAGACAGCCCAGATGGATCACCAGACAGCACAGTGACAGCACCATGACCAGAGACCAGAATGGATCAGCACAGTGATAGTGACAGCACCGTGACTAGAGACCAGAATGGATCAGCAGACAGCACAGTGACAGTGACATCACCGTGACCAGAGAGACCAGAATGGATCAGCAGTCACCATCCCAGGAGACAGCAGATAGCACCAGTACCTCTCCCAGCCCTACACTACCCACCCTCCCTGTTCACTTTACACAGCCGGAGTGGAAATGGCATCCGTCGCATGGTCCCTTATATACTACATTGATCATAGAGATGAAAGCTCGCGAACCGCGAGATTTCCATCTCTATGGTTTTGCCTCGGTTTCGAGAACGGAGTAAGGCGGGAACCTCTGAGCCTGCTTGGATTTGACTCGGATATGTTAAATTCGGGTGGCCTTGGTTCTCTGAGAACCGAACCCGCTCATCTCTAATCTTGGATTCTACAAACTGTTAGTATGTTTTCTGGGGAATATTAGCTCACATGCAATTAAATGCATTTTTCAGTTCCTGAAGGTTTGATGGTAGTGGATCCATTTGTCGGATCTTTTTTTAGGCCCATCCCAAAATGTTCAATGGGATTGATATCTGGTGATTGAGGAGGCCACTGCAGCAGAGAAAAGTCTTCACCATGCTCCTGAAATGATATGCATACAGTGTGATCCCTATGACATGGAGCATTGACCTGTGGGAAGTATTCATCTCCATTGGGAAAAACTACCAACATTACTGGGTGCACTTGGTGAGCAATGATATTTAAATAACCTTGGTTGGTCAGACATTTCTCCACATGAATCAAGGCCCCAAACACTCCCATGAAAACATGCTCCCTACCATAACATTGCCTCCACCATCCTGAAAAGTCATGATGATGCAAGAAAGATACATGCTTTCATTCTGTTATCTCCATATTCTCACCCTACCATCTGCATGGTGTTATAGAACACATGATTCGTCAGACCACGACCCATTTCCAATTATTTACTGTACAATCTTATGTTGCAGAGCAAACTGGAGGTGTTTCATCCAGTTTGCAGCAATGGTGTATGGATAGGCCTTCTGCTTCTGTAGCCCATAAGATGTAACAGTGTACTGTTCATTGAGAGGCCATCTGATTTGGCCCGATTCAGATTCTGTAATTTGATGCACTGTTGCCCATCTGTGGGACTCAACAAGTCTGCCCACTCTACACTCCATTCTGCTCAAACATCCAGTAGCCATTCATGACCACAGGTCTTGTATCAGACCCAGCTTTTTGTCAGCTGGTTTACTCTGTGTACACTTTAACAACAGTTACCTTTTTGCTAATGCTCGCACTGTAGTTATGAGCACCAACAATCAATTTCACGTCTATTCGATTGAGCCATTAGTTAGATTTCTAATTGAGGATGCAATTATAAAAAGGTAAATCTCCGAATGCATCAAAACAATAATTGTATATGTAATTTTATGATTAGTATAGTATATTGTCTTTTTTATTGATCTTAATGTGGTACCACAGTAGATAAAAAACTATTAGTTAAACAATATATTTTAGTATCTTATTTGTGTTTTTACCAACACAATTTATTTATTTGTTTTTCTAGATTGAGTCGTTTGCCCACTATTTCATGAGTGAAACACTTAATTATCTCTGCATACCTTCACCTTTCCATTATTATACAGATTCAGACATCCTTAGTCAACAATATCAGCTTTGCTTGCAGAATAGCTACTTTGCATAAAATTGCCTGGTGGTCATAATAATTTGGCCACTCAGGTTGTATACAGTATGTATATGTATATAGTATATATATTGTGATAGAAGCCATTCAGCACTTCTCCAGTGCTTCTATGTGTGTCCAAGATTCCTCCTGTCATATGTGTTTTAAGACCCCCAGGAGAAGTCTGTTTGCAAAAACAGACTAGAAATGTCAGCTTTGGAGAAAAGCTGGACTGGGTCCTGGGGTTGTGGATGTGAGGAGAGGGAGGGCTCCATCCACAGGCCACTCCAGGTCTTGGGCCTATCAGCCTGATAACAGGCTCATTAGGGCTTGCAGCTGGAAATGGCTAATATAAGCATGGTTTGTTTGTGGCTGAGTGTCTCACACCTGGGGAAGTAGGCATGCAGGCTAGCATGTCCAGAGACACTGTATGATTACCCTGTAAGTACTGTGCATGTGCTGTTATTGATGGTGAGGGCAGTAGGCCCTACCGTTCTGGTAGTGAGGGTACCCACTGTTTAGTTAGTGCCCAGACGGGCTAGGAATTTGTTTATGTTTTATTTTGTTTATGCATTTGGTACAATAAAGCCTGGCACCGATCAGTTTATACGAGAACCCCAGACTTGTGTCCTGGTTCCTCGGCTGCTGTATGTGTAAAGAGAGAGTCCATCCATCCCTGGAGAGTGACCCCTATCCCGACTGTGTCACACTTGGTGGAGAATGCGGGCAATCACACACTGAAATTGCAGCAAGGATAAAAGTTTTCCTTTCAAATTTAAAGGGACAGACACAAAGTTGTGAAATCCATGAAGGTGGTATCAGCAGATGCTTAGAGAAGCCAGATTCAGCTTCCAACCGGCACCTAAAGACAACATGGAGAAAATTGTTAAGGCCTTGCTCCAAGCTACGGCATCTCAGCAAGAAGCTACTAAAGCTTAGCAAGAAACTTCCAGAGCTCAGCAGGAAACAACAAAATTCAGCAAGAAGCTACCAGGGCTCAGCAGGAAGCAACCAGAGCTCAGCAGAAATCTACCAATGGGCAAATATTGGCCTTGGATACCGCCCAGAGGCAACAACAAGTTGCCATAGAGGAGACCCACCAGGTCTTAAGAGAGGTGGTACAACAGCTAGTAGTCTGGTCTGGAGATGCTTCCCCTGCTCTTCTAACACTCACTACCATACGGGCGAGTCACTTTCTGCAAAAGATGACCCCGAATGATGATGTGGAAGTGTATCTTACAGCCTTTGAAAGAACCGCCAAAAGAGAGAAGTGGCATAAAGAGCTGTGGGCAAGTCTTGTGGCACCCTTCTGGCACCCTTCCTGTCTGGAGAACCACAAAAAGCATACTATGACTTGTGCCTGATGGATGCGAAAGACTATTATAAACTAAAATGGGAGATCTTAACTCACTTGGGTTTCACCACATTTGTTCGTACCCAACGAGTCCATCGCTGGGAGTTCCAAATGGAAAAGCCTCCATGCTCACAGACGCATGACCTCATCCATCTAACCACAAAATGGCTACAGCCTGAGATGCTGACAGGACCACAGATTGTGAAAAGAGTCGTGATAGACCGGTATTTGCGATTGCTACCTGCAACTCTGCGCAAGTGGGTGAACCATGCAGACCCTATGTCCGCAGACCAGCTAGTTGAACTGGTGGAGATGTCCGTGGCAGCTGAGAAGTTGATGAGTGTGCCCCACTGAGCCCCGATGGTGCATCGACGTACTCCCATTGACACTGGTAAAACTGTTCCAGGGGAGAAGGGTGCTGGGCAGTGGAATGTACTCAAGACTGGGGATGCGGAACCTGGAGAAGGGCCATCCAGGCCAGGAAGGTTCCTACCCCGTAAAAGACTAGATAATAGTGTGATTCAGTGTTTCCAATGTGGTGGTTTCGGCCATATTGCGGCTAATTGTTCACTTACCTCTGAACCTATGCAATATGATACTGCTCATGTCAACCACAGGATGTCTTTCTTTGTATAGCCAGCCTGTACTGCTCACCGGCGGGCTGAGACTGATAAGCACATGTGTGTACTCACTGTAGAAGGCAACCGAGTAGAGGCTCTGTTAGATTCTGGTAGCCTGGTCACACTTATGGAAGCTGAACTAGTGAACCACTTAAAGTGTAAGGGGAAAACTGCTGGTGTGACCTGCATACATGGGGATACCCTGTATTATGTTACTGCAGAAGTGAACATAGAAACACCATGTGGTTCTGCAGTAGTCTCTGTGGGTCTGGTACATGGCTTAATGTATGATGCAATATTGGGGAGAGATTTTGCTTACTTCTGGAAGTTGTGGGAAAGCCAATTCTTTACAGAGGTAAATCACCCTGACCCATTTGAGAGGGTTACTGATGTAGTAGCAGAGGAAGCTTCTTCATGGTCGGAGATGTTCCCTTTTTCTGTTATGATTGGTGAACTAGAGAATGCGGAGTGTGATGGTGGCTCACTAAGTGATGTGCCCCCCGCTGAGGTGGGAAGTGTTATTGAGCCAGTTGATTGTCTGCCTGATTTAGAGGTCAGAAGAGAGGTCTTTGCTTTAGAGCAGTTAAATGACCCTACTCTGATAAAAGCCAGGGACAATGTCAAAGTGATTGATGGTAAACCCATAGACCCCGATAGTCCGTTGTCATATTCTCACATGGCAGTATGTTAGGATTTCTTCTGTCAGGTGACTAAGAAAGGGGAAGATATTGTGGAATAATTAGTAGTTCCCAAAGCATATAGAAGAACAGTGTTAGATCTGGCTCATGGTCATATAACAGCAGGTCACCTAGGGGTAGAGAAAACCACTGATCGAATTTTGCAGAGGTTTTTCTGGCCCGGGGTCCATAAAGAGGTATCTGTCTATTGTGCCTTGAGCGTCAGTATCATGCTCCACGACCACATTTTAAAAGTCCACTAGTCCCATTACCCATTATTGAGGTGCCATTTGAAAGAATAACTATGGATCTGGTTGGACCATTAATGAAGTCTGCCCAGCGCCATCAATATATTCAGGTGATAATGGATTACGCTGCCAGGTACCCGGAAGTGATACCATTGCACAATACGTCTACAAAGACCATTGCTAGAGAGTTTGTCCATGTCTTTAGCAGGTTGGGAATACCTAAGGAAATACTGACTGACCAAGGTACCCCATTTATATCAAAAGTCATGAAAGAGTTATGCCGCCTGTTTAAAATTGAACAGTTAAGAACTTCAGTCTATCACCCCCAAAATGATGGGTTAGTGAAGAGGTTTAACAAGATGTTAAAACATATGCTAAGAAAAGTAGTCGACAAGGATGGTAGAGATTGGGATTACTTATTGCCTTATTTATTGTTGGCCATAAGAGAGGTTCCCCAATCCTCCATGGGGTTTCACCTTTTGATTTGTTATATGGGAGACACCCAAGGGGTTTACTTGACATTGCCAAAGAGACATGGGTGGGGCAGTCCAGTCCGCATAAAACCATTATTGAGCATGTTTCCCAAATGCAAGAAATAATTGCTGCTGTGGTGCCAATAGTGAGAGAGCACTTGGAACAGGCCCAACAGGCACAGCAGAGGGTATACAACCACAATGCTCAGTTACGCATCTTTGCTCCTGGGGACAGAGTGTTGATGTTGGCTCCCACAGTAGAAAGTAAACTTTTGGCTAAGTGGCAAGGGCCTTTTGAAATTTTAGAAAAAGTGGGTGAGGTCAATTATAAAGTTCACCAGTCGGGGAAAAGAAAGCCAGAACAGATATACCATGTAAATCTTATAAAACCCTGGAAGGATAGAGCAGCTCTGTCAGCCATCCGAGCCCCTCCAGTAAACCCAGGGCCTTGGTTCCCGAAGTGACAGTAGCAAAAACCCTGTCAGCAGTTCAACAGCAGGAAGTTAAGGAATTTCTTATCAGAAATAGGGTGTTGTTTTCTGACATGCCAGGAAAATCCACAGTCATTAAACATTACATAATCACTGACCCAGGGGTTAAGGTTAACCTAAAGCCCTATAGGTTACCAGAAGCCCAAAGGGAATCAGTTTATAAAGAAATTAAAAATATGTTAGAATTGGTTGTAATTGAAGAGTCGCGTAGTAAATGTTCAAGTCCCATTGTGCTTATTCCAAAGCCCGACGGGAGTTTGCGTTTCTGCAATGACTTCCGGAAATTGAACAATGTGTCAAAGTTCGATGCCTACCCAATGCCTAGGGTGTATGAACTAATTGAAAGGATAGGGACAGCCAGACATTTAACCACTCCTGACTTAATTAAAGGGTATTGGCAAGTGCCGTTAACTGAGAATGCCAAAGAAAAGACAGCTTTTTTTGCACAAGAAGGGTTGTTTCAATACAAGATGTTGCCCTTTGGGTTACATGGGGCACCGGCTACCTTTCAAAGAATGATGGATAGGAGTCTAAGGCCCCATAGGCAGTATGCCGCTGCTTATCTAAATAATGTGGTCATCCATAGTCCTGATTGGCAGTCTCACTTGCCCAGAGTATAAGCACTGTTGGACTCCATTTATAAGGCAGGTTAGACAGCCAACCCAAAAAAGTGTTGTCTAGGGATGGAAGAAGTAAAGTATCTTGGATACAACATTGGCAAAGGTTTGATAAAGCCACAACTTAATAAAATTGAGTCAATACAAAACAGGCCACAACCCCTGAATAAGAAGCAGGTGAGTGCCTTCTTAGGGATTACTGGGTATTATAGGAGGTTTCTACCCAATTATGCCACCATTGCTGTCCCACTGACTGACCTTATCAAAGGCAAATAGAAAGTCATGGTGGAATGGAGTCATGAAGCAGAGAAGGCTTGTCAGGAGTTAAACATAGCATTGTGTTCCCAACCAGTTCTGATGACTCCTGATTTTGACAGGGAGTTTGTTGTGCAAACTGATGCATCAGAAGTAGGTATAGGAGTGGTCCTGTCTCAGAGCAAGGACGGTGAGGAACACCCTATTTTTACTGAAGCAGGAAATTAAATGTACATGGGAGAAACTATGCTACAGTTGAGAAGGAAGCGTTGGCCATAAAATGGGTGGATGTCAGAGAACAAAGAGAGCAATGGGAGAATAACCAGCTGGGAGAATAACCAGCTGGTTCTTGGCATTGCAAAACTTAAAGTTTTCGGTAGAACACAGGCCAGGAAGCCAGCTGGCCAATGCAGACTCTTTGTCATGCATTCATTGTTTGGGGGCTGCAGTTGTTCTGCCCCACAGGTCGAAACAAAGGAGGAGATAGGTGATAGAAGCACTGGAGATGTGCTGAATGGCTTCTATGTGTGTCCCAGATTCCTGTCATATGTGTTTTAAGACCCCCAGGAGAAGTCTGTTTGTAAAAACAGACTAGAAATGTCGGCTTTGGAGAAAAGCCAGAATGGGTCCTGGGGGTGTGGATGTGAGGAGAGGGA
Source organism: Taudactylus pleione (assembly GCA_031769625.1). Taxonomy (NCBI): domain Eukaryota; kingdom Metazoa; phylum Chordata; class Amphibia; order Anura; family Myobatrachidae; genus Taudactylus; species Taudactylus pleione. The sequence continues at coordinate 2,332,361 of JAUIMM010000555.1, read as the reverse complement.
GGGCTCCATCCACAGGCCACTCCAGGTCTTGGGCCTGTCAGCCTGGTAACAGCCTCATTAGGGCTTGCAGCTGGAAATGGCTAATAAAAGCATGGTTTGTTTGTGGATGAGTGTCTCACACCTGGGGAAGTAGGCATGCAAGCTAGCATGTCCAGAGACACTGTATGATTACCCTGTAAGTACTGTGCACATGCTGTTATTGATGGTGAGGGCAGTAGGCCCTACCATTCTGGTAGTGAGGGCACCCACTATTTAGTTAGTGCTCAGATGGGCTAGGGTTTTGTTTATGTTTTATTTTGTTTATGCATTTGGTACAATAAAGACTGGCACTGACCAGTTTGTATGAGAACCCCAGACATGTGACCTGTTTCCTTGGCTGATGTATGTGTAAAGAGGGAGTCCATCTACCACAGGAGAGGGACCCCTATCCTGACTGTGTCACAATATATATATATTTATATATATAACAGATAGCATGTGTCCGGCACTCAAGGGTATAAATGATCCACAACCTGCTCCGGTGCCTATCCAAATAATGTATGTAGTAGAGGTAAGGTGGGTGCCACTCGGAGTCTCCGCAACTAAAAAACAAACACAGAAGCAGTCTGTATAGTCAACGTTTCAGGGGAGTAAGCCTTTTTATCAAGACATGTAACAAATACAAGACAAATACAACATATATACATGAGTGATCCACCAGACATGCTCTATGCAATCCATGTGCACCCGTCTGAGACCCGATGACGTCATGGGCGTGCGACTCACTGACGGTCGGGATCCCACTGGGGGCGTGGTCAAGTGACAAACCCGTAACCAAGGTGACAGGATATCAGCTATCTGTATACAAATGGTTGAACCCACAGTAAGAACATGGCCTAACCATAGCTGAGTGCAAATCTACAATCTGCAAGGCACTAAGCTAGATATCAACAATGACATTATTAAAACATTACTAGAACATAAATCTAATTAATAGATAGACCAATATATATACGATACCACAGATAAACGGAAGAAACGCAGTGGTTATACAACCACAGCCCTGTAAGGATGTCATGAAAACAGAATAAATAGAACCACTAGATCACGATTATCTCTTAATGGACACATACATAAAGCTGCATATAATGATGTTCTTACTGATGGCCGTACGGACATTGACAGTAAAGGGTATCCAATCATTGCAATAACATGATGCAGCCAAAATCATAATGTAAACATATATTAAAGGTCATCGGACAAAAATGAAAGAATATTTATAATAAACAAGATAAAGACAATGTCTCATTTAGACCCAGCGGTAGTACTGTCTGCAATACAAATATCAACTTAGCCTCCTTCTGTAAGAGGCGACTATCCCGATCACCCCCTCTGGGGTCAGGAGGGACCGAGTCAATCATTTTGTATCTAATAGATGACAAGTTATGATGGAAGTCACGAAAATGTTTTGCAACTGGTTGGTCGCATGCTTTACCCTCTAGGGCTGCTCTAATGTGGGATCGATGGAGTGCCATCCTTTCTTTCATTTGACGAGATGTTTTGCCGATATAAAAGAGTCCACACGGACATCTGATGTAATATATAACGTATCTACTTGTACAGGTTAATGGAAATTTGATGATGAATCTTTTGCCCGTGCGGGGATGACAGAAGCTGTTACCAGTTTCTAAAGCCGCATGTTATGCACCCTACGCATTTAAAGTTATCTGCTTTGCGGGTTAAGAAATGTGCCGGTTTTGCAGTGCCCAATTTACTGACATCATTATGGACCACTATGTCCTTAATGTTCCTCCCTCTTTTATACGAGGGTAGGATGGAAGACCCCTGGAGAGCCGGTAGCTTAGGATCACAACCTACAATAGGCCAGATGTTTTTGGCTGTATTCATTAGATCCTTACTTGCTGTTTTGTATTGTTGCGTTCAAACAACACAATTCTGTTGTTTAACCATTTTCACTACCGCAAGTGCTTGTTCTCTAGACATAGAAAGTGCTCTGTCCTTTGCTCTATTCAGAGATTTATAATGATATCCTCTCATCAGGAATTTCCTAGACATTTTGTCAATTTAAGACACTGCATCCTCATGATTGTTGCAGATCCTGATGATTCTCAGGAATTGGGAATACGGTAGCCCCCACTTGAGAGAAGGGGGATGGTGGCTGTCAGCCTGTAGGAGTGTATTCTGATCCATGCTTTTATAATAGATCGTAGTGTCCAAATAATTATTGTCATTTAGACTAATAGAAACATCCAGAAAATGTACCTTTTCAAAACTGTGTTCAAACGTAAATTTAATGGGATGTGTTTTATTGTTGATGGTATTCATGGTAGAGATAAATTCATCCCTAGAGCCTGTCCATAAGAGAAAAATATTGTCGATATAGCGTGTGTAACCCACAATATTTTTAGCAATCACTAGATCATGCAAGAAGAAATCTTCTTCTGTATAAAACATGTATATATTGGCCAAGCTCGGGGCCACACAGGACCCCATCGCACAGCCCGTTTTTTGTATATATATATATATATATATATATATATATATGTTGCCATCGAACCATAAATAATTCCTGGCGAGGGTAAGTTCCAGTAGTTGCATGAAAAATTCCACATTCGGACCAGTGTAACCTGCATGATTAGAAATAAATCTACGTACGGCCTCAAGGAATGTCAGCTATTGAGGAACCATCTGGCTATAGCAATGTCTGTCTGCCTATAGGAGATATATTATATCTCACAGATACGGAAGCTGAACAGATTTTATTTGACTCCAATCTAGAAGAAACTGCTGGAGCAGAAAGCACTGAGCAATTGGTGGCACAATTAATTAGATTGAAAAAATGAGAAATAGATTATTATCTCCATAGAGTATCTCTATCGGATTATTAGAGGGATAAAAAAATACCCAGAGGGTTCCGTAACCGAAACACCACTTCAATAGGTAGGTATAATCCAGAGTTTTGCTGCAAATGGGCAGCCGTGCTTAATAAATGCTCATTAGATTTAATCCTTCTCGTTATTGAGGAGTCCCGTAGAGAACTAAACTTGGTAAAAGATAAAATCAGTTCTTTTGAAAGCACCCACAATTCTAAAATAACATCGGATACCTCCCAGGATTGGCTGGGCAATCTGTCACTACAAATTGAGAAGTACGGAGCTGATTTAATTTAAAAAATTCAAGTTGCAGACTGTCTGTAGGGACTGCGTGGAATACAAGATCTATAGTTGGGCCTACAATCGGGGACAACCCAGAGACAGAAGACCTAAATTTTGCCGTCCAAGGAAATTTCCACTAGAGACGGACGTCTCAAGTGGTGCTGCTTCTTCTATTGAAACAGAATGTGTAAATACAACTAAAGCCCCCTGCAGCCAAAGACCCCCTTTAGGGGTGGCTACAAGAACCACTTTGGATCTTACAAAAGAACAAATACCAGGCGCGGGGGTCAGTGGGCTAGGGAGACAAAGAAGAACATACAACAAGAAGACGTAGTCTTCAATTTGTCTTCTAGGAGTTTAACGGTAGATGAAATAAGTGTTTTAAACAAAGGGTTATCCTTTATCCCCACTTACCCTCCAGATAAAATTCAGGACAAGGTTGACCTCTTTAAATTTGATCGCAGGGTTAAATTGAAAGAATTCTTTGGAGCGGACTCGCGTCAGCCATGCTGGCACCATTGTACAAAAAATCATTCTTTACCCCACATTCTAACAATATGAACATCAAATGTTTTACTACATTTATGGACAATTCGATTACCACAAAACCGACTCCATCTAAACCTATTCGTCAGAATCTTACGATATCAGAGAGGCAAACCTTACATCAACTGGGGAAGTACCAAGATATCACGATCCGCCCGGCGGATAATGGGGTCAGGATCGTGATACAGGACCTAGATGCCTATAAATTTGAGATCTATAGACAACTTGCCGACCCTATGGTTTATTCCAAATTAGACTCGGATCCGACAGAATTATATTCCAAAGAACTACTAGGAATATTAGATGCAGCAGTTTTGAATGACTATATTAATATCAACATTAAAGAAGCTCTTAAGCAAAAATTGCCAAAGATCCCGATACTGTACACTATCCCAAAACTGCACAAAGATGCTCATTGTCCACCAGGTCGTCCCATCATAACGGCCAGGGACTCATTGTATTACAAGGTGTCACAATATCTGGATCATTATCTTCAACCATTATTATCCACCAAACCCTCCTTTCTTAAAGATACCACATCCTTTATATTGAAACTTATAGATCTGTCCCCATTACTGGAAAAGTATCTAATGTGTACCATCGATGTTTCGAGCCTGTACACCAGCATTCCTCATGTTGATGGCCTTGAGGCCGTATGTAGATTTATTTCTAATCATGCAGAATACACTGGTCCGAATGTGGAATTTTTCATGCAACTATTGGAACTTACACTCACCAGGAATTATTTCTGATTCGATGGCAACATATTTATACAAAAAATGAGCTGTGCGATGGGGTTCTGTGTGGCCCCGAGCTTGGCCAATATATACATGTTTTATACAGAAGAAGATTTCTTCTTGCATGATCTAGTGATTGCTAAAAATATTGTGGGTTACACACGCTATATCGACAATATTTTTCTCTTATGGACAGGCTCTAGGGATGAATTCATCTCTACCATGAATACCATCAACAATAAAACACATCCCATTAAATTTACGTTTGAACACAGTTTTGAAAAGGTACATTTTCTGGATGTTTCTATTAGTCTAAATGACAATAATTATTTGGACAATACGACCTATTATAAAAGCACGGATCAGAATACACTCCTACAGGCTGACAGCCACCATCCCCCTTCTCTCAAGTGGGGGCTACCGTATTCCCAATTCCTGAGAATCATCAGGATCTGCAACAATCATGAGGATGCAGTGTCTCAAATTGACAAAATGTCTAGGAAATTCCTGATGAGAGGATATCATTATAAATCTCTGAATAGAGCAAAGGACAGAGCACTTTCCATGTCTAGAGAACAAGCACTTGCGGTAGTGAAAAAGGTTAAACAAAAGAATTGTGTTGTTTGGATGCAACAATACAACACAGCAAGTAAGGATCTAATGAATACAGCCAAAAACATCTGGCCTATTGTAGCTTGTGATCCTAAGCTACCGGCTCTCCAGGGGTCTTCCATCCTACCCTCGTATAAAAGAGGGAGGAACATTAAGGACATAGTGGTCCATAATGATGTCAGTAAATTGGGCACTGCAAAACCGGCACATTTCTTAACCCGCAAAGCAGGTAACTTTAAATGCGTAGGGTGCATAACATGCGGCTTTTTAGAAACTGGTAACAGCTTCTGTCATCCCCGCATGGGCAAAAGATTCATCATCAAATTTCCATTAACCTGTACAAGTAGATACGTTATATATTACATCAGATGTCCGTGTGGACTCTTATATCGGCAAAACATCTCGTCAAATGAAAGAAAGGATGGCACTCCATCGATCCCACATTAGAGCGGCCCTAGAGGGTAAAGCATGCGACCAACCAGTTGCAAAACATTTTTGTGACTTCCATCATAATTTGTCATCTATTAGATACAAAATGATTGACTGGGTCCCTCTGACCCCAGAGGGGGTGATCGGGATAGTCGCCTCTTACAGAAGGAGGCTAAGTGGATATTTGTATTGCAGACAGTACAACCGCTGCATCTAAATGAGACATTGTATTTATCTTCTTTATTATAAATATTCTTTCATTTTTGTCCGATGACCTTTAATATATGTTTATATTATGGTTTTGGCTGCATCATGTTATTGCAATGATTGGATACCCTTTACTGTCAATGTCCGTACGGCCATCAGTAGGAACATCATTATATGCAGCTTTATGTATGTATCCATTAAGATATAATCGTGATCTAGTGGTTCTATTTATTCTGTTTTCATGACATCCTTACAGGGCTGTGATTGTATAACCACTGCGTTTCTTCCGTTTATCTGTGGTATCGTATATTTATTGGTCTATCTATTAATTAGATTTATGTTCTAGTAATGTTTTAATAATGTAATTGTTGATATCTAGCTTAGTGCCTTGCAGATTGTAGATTTGCACTCAGCTATGGCTAGGCCATGTTCTTACTGTGGGTTCGTCCATTTGTATACAGATAGCTGATATCCTGTAACCTTGGTTACGGGTTTGTCACTTGACCACGCCCCCAGTGGGATCCCGACCGTCGGCGAGTCGCACGCCCATGACGTCATCGGGTCTCAGACGGGTGCACGTGGATTGCATAGAGCACGTCTGGTAGATCACTCAGGTATATATGTTGTATTTGTCTTGTATTTGTTACATGTCTTGATAAAAGGGCTTACTCCCCTGAAACGTTGACTATACAGACTGCTTCTGTGTTTGTTTTTTGGTTGCGGAGACTCTGAGTGCCACCCTCCTTACCTCTACTATATATATATATTAGATATATATATTAGATACAGTATATATAATATCCAATATCGTGGCCGGCATGCCAAAGTATGGGTAAAAAGCCAGGTTGCACTTCCGGAAGCCCTCTGCAGACCCCTTCAATAGACAAAATATGGCAGCACTCCAAGGACTTAGAAAGAAATCACAGTACATCGTCTGGTAACACCAACATTTCAGATGTTTACTACATCTTTTTTCAAGGACAAACAACAAACATAAAGGGCTTACCTATATACCAGTCACAATCACCCTCATGCGCATCGTCTGTGGTCTCCTGTGCCTCCGGTCATGGACTAGTGATGTCAGATGTGACGGGAGCAGAGAAGGACACGTGGATGCCATGGAAACCAAATAACAACAAATAAATTGGCAGTGTATAGAAATAATGTAACTGTGATTACATGACTGAAATGACATACAGGAATAGATCTATATCATACAATGTATAATGGATATGGTGTCATGACAAACAATCATAAGCATAAGCATTGCGGCAGTACCTAAAACGTCTATCCTTGCAGCTGAACATATTTAGATCAAACATATATATATATTAAGATCACAAAACAATATTTGTATTAAGAATAACTATTACTCTCATATGGGCCTTTACTATATAACCCTTAAAATAAATCTCTTACAAAAAAGGAATATAGCTAATGGATTCATTGAGACCCCGCGGTGACAGGGTGTTTAACCTAAAGATCCATCGAGCGTCTAAACGAAGCAACATATCTCGATCACCCCCTTTAATTAGTGGAGGGACATGATCCACTAATTTATATCTAAGGGTTGAGAGTGAATGTTTGGTCTCACAGAAGTGATGGGCAATCGGCTGATCAATATCTTTGCCCTGAATTGCCAAACCTATAGCAGATCTGTGTTGCGCTGCTCGCTCTTTAAACATACAAATGGTTTTGCCCACATAAGCAAGACCACATGGACATTTGATTACGTAAACAACATAGGGTCAGCTGTGGCCCTTGGGTCAGCTGCATGTGGAAAGATATAAAGTGTGGCAAATATATTAAGTGTGATATGCATAACAGTTAATCAAAAGGTATGTGATTTCCATCCTGCATATTTATTATTACACTCAAATCTGCATTCCACCCTCATGAAAAATAATCTGTGTATTTAAATGTATGGGATGTCATAATGTGTTTGTAATTGGTCTTACTTGCTCTGTGGATATTCTTGAGGGTAATATAGTTTATTGAGCATGTGTTTACTTAACAGAGTGCAATTTATCTGCTTTGATCAGCTGACCAATAGAGGCCAGCTGTAGTTTACCATAATCAGACAAACTATTTCTTTAGAATTAGAAGGGTCGGCTGTGGCTCTTGGGTCAGCTGCATTTGGAAACATATAAAGTGTGGCAAGTATTAAGTGTGATATGCATAACAATTAATCAAACAGTTGAACAAACTTTGACCAAAATTTGATACCAGATTATATCAACTAAATTTATTACAGTTTTATGTGTTTAATGAACATGGTTTGGACTACGAGATGCACTAACAAAACTCTTAAAGCTATGTATTGAAATGGTAGGAGCTGTGCTGATAAAATTTTGAGAATTAACTGCAATAGTAACAAAGTACGATCTGGATATTGTGCCTATTACGGAGTCATATCCTGGATACTCTCATCAGCTGGAACTTGGCGACCCAGTCGTGAGTATATCCTCCCCGTCTACCCCATCTGTGTCAAACCTGTTTGTCTCCCCTACCCTTTTAGAATGTTAGCTCTTGTGAGCAGGGCCCCCTACCCTCTTCTGCTTCTCCCTTCTTTACTTTCATCTACTTCTTACTCCCCACTAGGGCACCTAACACTGGTTGCTTACGCTCTGCTGCTTATGTGGGTGTTATGGTCGCTAATGTGGCAATATATATTATCCATGTCCTTCTCATGTCTTGTATTGTACTGTAAGTCTTTTGTCACCTATTTGTTTTCATATATTGTAAGGCACTGCGGAACACTTGTGGCACCATATAAATGAATGATAATAATAATAATAATAATTTAGTTGACAAAAAATGGCAGCTGCTCAATAAATCTGGCAGTACTTTCAGGTGCATGAAAGGGAGGGGTCATACCAAGTAGAAAAAGGAGGGGGGGTTAACCCTCTATTGTTCCTCAGCACACTGAATAATACTTGCAACAATATATGAAGACTAATTTCTTTATAGAAATTCATAGATATTAGTTGCATGCATTTGCAAATACATGGGAAGCTGCTAGGCCATGTCACGGTGTCTCTGTCACTAGCAGTCCCTAACACTAAGGGGTTCATGTCCAGGGCACAAGGCACCCCAAAAAACTTCCAGCCCAGAATCCCCCAGGGCATCACATGAAAAGTGGAAAAAGAGTGACAGTGCAGTGTAAAGTATAGATGTGTGCAAGTAGTTAATAAGTGTTGAAATTGGGTTAAAATATATGTGAAAAATTACATGAATAAAAAAAACATAAAAGGTGATGTAAAAAGTAACTATCTGTATTAAGTGGTGATGCCCTGAGGAGGCCCAGCCAGAGTAGCCTCGGGGGTCCTATGCCCAAACGCTAACCCCAAATGTAATATATACCAATTATAAGGCCTCATGTTAAAGGCACATATATATTTTGTCAAACGTAAGGCCTCATGATAAAGGCACACACATAAATGCATCCAAATTGAGAGCCAGCTTACCTGGGAGTCACCCATGGGAACTACAACTAGCACTACTAGAACCAGCATGCCCTCCTAATGCTGGCTACTTCATGCAACTCATGACAACAAACAAAAATGGCAGCTGCTCAATCAATCTGGCAGTACTTTTCAGATGCATGAAAGGGAGGGGTCATTCCAAGTAGAAAAAAGGGAGGGTTAACCCCCTATTGTTCCTCAGCACACTGAATTATACTTGCAACAATATATGAAGACTATATGGTAATAGAAATTCATAGATATTAGTTGCATGCATTTGCAAATACATGGGAAGCTGCTAGGCCACATCACGGCTTCTCTGTCACTAACAGTCCCTAACACTAAGAGGTTCATGTCCGGGGTGCATGGCACCCCAAAAAACATCCAGCCCAGGACCCCCCCAGGGCATCGCACAAAAAATGGAAAAAGGGTGACAGTGCAGTGTAAAGTATAGATGTGTGCAAGTAGCTAATAAGTGTTGAAAAAGGGGTTAAAATATATGTGAAAAATTACATTAATAAAAAACAAACATAAAAGGTGATGTGAAATATAACTATGTGTATTAAGTGGTGATGCCCAGAGGAGGCCCAGCCAGAGTAGCCTCAGGGGCCCTACGCCCAAACACTCACCCCAATTGTAAAATATACCAATTATAAGGCCTCATGATGAAGGCACATATATACTGTATTTTGTCAAATGTAATGCCTCATGATAAAGGCACATACATAAATGCATCAAAATTGAGAGCCAGCTTACCTGGGAGTCACCCATGGGAACTACAACTAGCACTACTAAAACCAGCATGCCCTCCTAATGCTGGCTCCTTCATGCAACTCATGACAACAAACAAAAAATGGCAGCTGCTCAATCAATCTAGCAGTATTTTTCAGGTGAATGAAAGGGAGGGGTCATTCCAAGTAGATAAAGGGGGTGTTAACCCCCTATTGTTCCTCAGCACACTGAATTATACTTGCAACAATATATGAAGACTATATGGTAATAGAAATTCATAGATATTAGTTGCATGCATTTGCAAATACATGGGAAGCTGCTAGGCCACGTCACGGCTTCTCTGTCACTAGCAGTCCCTAACACTAAGGGGTTCATGTCCAGGGTGCAGGGCACCCCAAAAAATGTCCAGTCCAGGACATCACACGAAAAATGGAAAAAGGGTGACAGTGCAATATAAAGTATAGATGTGTGCGAGTAGTTAATAAGTGAAAAAGGGGTTAAAATATATGTGAAAAATGACATGAAGAAAAATTAGAGCAAGAGCCCACATTACAATATAAAAGGGAAATTGATCTGTCATACAAATGCATGTGAGGACGGTATTATTGATAAATCCACAGTCGAAGCATTCAGTTGTGATTTCCCTAAAACTCCAATTTTATTTACCTTACCAAAGGTGCATAAACACCCGACATGCCCCCCCCGGCCGACAAATAATTGCAGCCAGAGACTCATAATATTTAGATTTTTTTCTGCAACCGGCTATACAAAATCAAAGTACTTTTCTGAAAGATACCACAGATCTGTTGTTGAAATTGCAGAATCTGGAGAATTCACCCGACACATTTTTAATGTGTGTGGTTGATGTGGTGAGTTTATATATGAACATTCTACATTCACAGGGTCTAGATGCGGTCAGACATCTTCTGGCGGATAATGTACATTATAAAGGCCCGGATCTAGACTTTTTCCTAACATTGCTAAATAAGACTTTAACTTTGAATTATTTTTCTTCAATGGAGAACACTATCTACAGTTAAAGGGCTGCACAATGGTCTCTAATGTAGCTCCGGCCTTCGTGAATGCCTATATGTTTTCTATGGAAGATCTACTATTTCTACGTAATCCATCATTTAATGATATGATTTTGCTATACACTCGCTATATAGACGACATACTCATCTTTTGGAGAGGTTCTGCAAGTGAATTCACCAAGGAAATGGAGTCTATCAAAATAAAGTATGAAAATATTAAATTTACGTTTGAGTGGGATGAAAAGCAGGTACATTACCTGGATGTTATGATCAGCAACATTAATGGGAAGATAGTTACAAATGTATATTCAAAACCAACGGATCGTAATACTTTCCTCCATGCCCATAGTTGCCATCCGCTACCGATGAAGGGTTTATCCTTTTCTCAGTTTCTTCGTATACTGAGAATTACCAGTGATGCTTGTAAAGTGGAGAAACAGATCGATATTATGCTCATTAAATTTCTAGAGAGAGGTTATTTGTCTTCTGGCTTGGAAATCGCTAAGAGGAAAGCACTGGCTTTGCCAAAAGAAAGATGCCTTATTCCAAAAGCTCGTACAATGAAGATAATCTGCCCATTTGTGAACACTTATTCGCAATATAGTAAACAGATGCACAGTGTGCACAACATGCAACCATATGGAAACAGGGCCATACATTACTCATCCTCATTCAGGGATTAAGATTCCTATTAACCATATACTTACCTGTTCAACTAAATATGTTGTTTACGTAATCAAATGTCCATGTGGTCTTGTTTATGTGGGCAAAACCATTTGTATGTTTAAAGAGCGAGCAGTGCAACACAGATCAGCTATACGTTTGGCAATTCAGGGTAAAGATATTGATCAGCCGATTGCCAATCACTGCTGTGAGGGCAAACATTCACTCTCAACCCTTAGATATAAATTAGTGGATGATGTCCCTCCACTAATTAAAGGGGGTAATCGAGATTATATGTTGCTTCGTTTAGACGCTCGATGGATCTTTAGGTTAAACACCCTGTCACTGCGGGGTCACAATGAATCTATTAGCTATATTCCTTTTTTATAAGAGATTTATTTTAAGGGTTATATAGTAAAGGCCCATATGAGAGTAATAGTTATTCTTAATACAAATATTGGTTTGTGATCTTAATATATATATTTGATCTAAATATGTTCAACTGCAAGGATAGACGTTTTAGGTACTGCCGCAATGCTTATGCTTATGATTGTTTGTCATGACACCATATCCATTATACAGTGTATGATATAGATCTATTCCTGTATGCCATTTCAGTCATTTGATCACAGTTACATTGTTTCTATACACTGCCAATTTATTTGTTGTTATTTGGTTTCCATGGCATCCATGTGTCCTTCACGTCTGATGTCACTAGTCCATGACCGGAGGCGCAGGAGACCACAGACGATGCGCATGAGGGTGATTGTGGCTGCTATATAGGTAAGCACTTTATGTTTGTTCCTTGTCCTTGAAAGAAGATGTAGTGAACATCTGAAACATTGGTGTTACCAGACGATGTACTGTGAAGTCCACGGAGTGCTGCCATAATTTGTCATATATATATATATATATATATATATATATATATATTATAGCCCTATTGATACTATGAATCCATGAACATCTATTTATACTCTGCAGCCAACAGAATGATGTTTGAATCACTTATGAATGTATACATGTTTTTGATACCCTTATTTCAATGCTGGTTAAAATATGCAATTTAGGGGCAAATTTTATGCAAAATCAGGGTGATTTAGGATGCCATTGCTGGCGCTCCAACAGCACATTGCGGACATTGCCCACATTTTGCCCCTAATTGAGTTTACCTCTAGATATACAGTATTAAACTCATAATAAGGTGGTGGACGTTAAATTGATGCCGCATGACAGCGGCTGATGTTTTAGTCTGCGCATGCATCTGAGCCACATGGTTACTGCCAAAAACCGCAGAATTAATTTAAACGCAGAGAGAAACAATTTCAGTGGGTGATCTTGGGTGGTAAGGGGAGGCGGGGGGGCTAGCCAGATGCAAGCATGTTACCATTGTATCGGGGTCTGATTTCGGAGCTCATGGTAATATGGATATTCTGCACCTGCATAGGGCTGGTACAATGTTCGATGGTGCGACTGATGTGCAGCCAAAGGTGCAACTTTATACGCAAAGTAGTGGATTAGCGACGCAGCTGTTGGGCATGAGCTAAAATCCCATTGGCTGCTATATTAGTATAAAGGTGCAGTCGCACTGTGGAAAAAGATGCAGTTGAGGCTCTGAATCAGTCCCAGGAGCTGTCTGTGCAACATCTGTTTGGTTGTCAGCAGTTCAACCAGTTAAGTTACTGTAACTTCTACAAAAATTAACCCTTTTCAAATCTCTACTAGGAAATCTCTAAGAAAGAAAGCCACTAATATCTACCGCAATGGAGTGTGTTCAACTCCTTTAATGAAGCTTGACAGCCAATAATGCAGAAAGATGATACATTAACTTTAAAGCCTTAATTTTTAAATGAAATAATTTATAAAGATAATCTCTTGACAAATGGCATTAATTTATGTAGTTCATCTTTGTAAGCTTTCCTTATGCATATGGGGTGAGAACATTTATTATTTCTATCCTGTAGATAAATAAAATGTCATGAGTTATTTCCTCTAAAGGTTTATAGAGTATGTAAAGAGGGGTGCCAGGAGGCTTCGCAATGGAGCATTATCTTCATGGAATCCCACACATGAAGAATTTATAAATCTTCATGGGCTGGTGGAGAAACCGGAAGGACAATTAAAAAGACTTTTTCAGAACTTATTTTGCTTCCCTTGAGTGCACTAAACAAACATGGATTATACTGAACATCTGCCACTGACTGTTGTCAGGTATACTTCTAGAACACAATGTTCCCCAGCTGAAACATCACGGTCTTGTTTAGTGCCTGAAAACTAAAGTTAAGTAATTTTTATAGACACTAGTCAGACACCATCTTTGTGTGTTGTTACTTAGTAGTATATCGTACTTAGGGGAAAAAGTGTTCCATGGACACGTAGTGTACTGTTAAGCAAATGTATTTATATCATGAAGTTATAATAATGATGCCTATGAGCTAATAATGGGATTTTCTCTCTTTTATACAATTTAGTATAGCACCTTTGGTCAATTTTTGTTTAATATTCAAATACATTTTTATTCACATAACTGTAAGTAGCAATAGAGATTTTATATAAAAATATTGCTTATATAACATTCAACACACAAATCCTTGTGCCTTGGGAACTCTGAAGTGACTTATAATATCCTTATCATCTACACTAGGTGTTATATTATACCATAGACCCAAAGCAGAGTGATTGACAAGACGTACCGTTTGTGGGTGATGACAGGGGGGGTGGTCGGCCGAATTCAGGCGTGCCAGTGCATTTCAACACTGTTGCATGGGCGTGCATAAATTAGCCACTGCGATACCAGATGCCTCCTGAGGTCTCATAGCGTGCGCAGAAGTAAGCAATTCCTTAGTAACGTCTGGGCTTCCTTAACTGTGCGCATGGGTCCGATGTTATCGATGGCTTCGCTATGTTTCCCTGGTATGCGGATGTGAGAAAGGTGAAGTGGGCGTCCTTATGTCAGGTTGCATACGCAATGTGAATGCACATAATTAAATAGCACTGCTGATATTAGCAATGCAGTTGCGTGCATAAAAGCCAAATAGTGATCCATGCTGAATCAGGCCCCAGTCCTCTCTCCAGAACGGCTTCTATCAATAGTGTGATTTACACACAAAAATAAAATATATTTTGAAAAAAATATAAAAAAGTTTTTCATTTTCTTTTCCCCAATGAAACAATGAAAACGTTTTTGAAATGTTTGCAATTTCTCTATAACAACAATCTGCAATTGGGCAGTTCTTATTCTGTGAAAACATTATTTGAGAAATAGCATTTACATACTGTATAATCAAATGTGATTATTTTGTACTGCCAGAAGCAAGAAGCTAAAAGATGCATTACAATTTGGAAAAAATATCTTTATAGGTCACCGTCCTCCTAGTCTGAGCCCCGAGAGCAGCTCTATACAGTTGTTTTTTTCTGGGGCTCCTCAATTTCTCATTCCAGGCTTTGCTGTAATTGTTAGGGGTGCTCTCACTAACTCCTCCCGTCTCTGTAGCCATTTAGGCAAGTAACCCCAGCACTTCCACTTTTTATTAGCTGGTTTTACAGGATTAAAGCATATTTTCACCTTTGTACATTTTCCCTCCTTAATTATGTTGGAAGGAGGGGAGGAAGGGGCATTCGAGAGATCTGCTGCTTACCTGATGTAATCGCGTTGATCCGCCACTGGCTGTACTACATGTGGACTAACCACCACCAGCACGATGACTGTGTTAAATATTCAACACCACATGTACATTGGCCAAGTATATTGTATCTGTCTGGAGGACTACTGTACCCAGCACATCAGCTCGCACTTTACACTCTACTGACAGATCATAGGCTCAGTGCCCAGATCTCCATTATAGAGTCAAAGTGTTGTCACCTATTACTCTGCTAATAAATTAAAGGTATAGGTTTATTTGAAAAATATAGAAGCCAGCCTATCATATATTGGTTAGATACAGTCTCTAGAACAGTGCATTTTGTGTTATCTGGATATGAAGTTTCTTCAGTGAGAAAATCATCTTTTGCATTGAAGTTGTCACCTATTTCGATATATATCCACTGCAAAAAAATTCTAAGGATTAACAAGTTGCATATGCTAAACATATTATGTGGTGTGATGTCCAAGCTACAATTAATATAACAGGGTCAAATCAAATATACAATATTTCCTCTGCTTAAAAAAAGCATAGAAATTGACAATAAAAAAATGGCAACATGCTATTTCCAATTCATAAAACAGCATGTGCCAGTGTCTAAGCTTTCACCATGCTGTTTGACATTATAGTTGATGTTTGACACCATTACTACTGCAGTATGTATTCATGTAAACAAACTTAGGGGGTCACTGATAGATTGCAGTCATTCTGCTCTGCTAAGGAGATTTCTAAGCCCTGTTGATGTCTGCACTAATTTTTTTCACCATAACCATACTTTATAGTAATGTAGCTGTCATCGGGACTACAGATTAATGCATACAGTAATTTAATCATCCAGATGTTTTAGTACAAAATGAGACAGTCAAGTGTACCTTTCAGTGCTTAGTATTACTGTAAGAATGGGATCTAAATAGGTTCCATTTCTCCAGTCATTATTTATGCCAGAGATATGTCAAATGTATTCGTTACATGTATAATTTCGTACTTTGTAAATCCTTGTAAAGTTATTCAGCATGTGTTATTGTCTCCCTGGAGATGGTTTTGTTATGCAGTATTTTCATCCACAGGGTAAAATCAAAGAACGTAGTTTATCAATGTATAGAAATATAACAAAACAATGTAGAGAGAACATTTCAAACCATTGTTCTAATACAAGACTGGTAGGAGAAAGGAATAGCAACACTGTTGTTTAGTGACCTCATGATCCATCTTACTTATTGCTAATATACAGTATATATACAATATGTGAATCCCATATATACAGTATGTGTGTCTATATATATATATATATATATATATATATATATATGTGTGTGTGTGTGTTCAGTCCAAGCAGGCACACAATCAGACTAATTTACATTCGACTGGTGCAGGGTCCATATGTATAGTACTAATGCACACTCACCCACTCTTTCCAGAGCAGTTGAAATAGACTGCTGGACCTCTGTATCTGTCTGTATTTATGTAACCTTTATATTTGATTAACCACTTGCCTGGCACGGTCGTATCAGATACGACCATACCAGAGTGGGCTTTCCCTGACATAGTCGTATCTGATACGACCAGTCAGAAACACACAGTGGGCGGCTGCTGGAAGTTAACTTCCAGCAGCCGCCCACCTCAGAGGGACCTGCTGGTCCCTCTACACTTGAGGCTCCCACTCCTTTGTGTCCCACTCACTGCTGGCCACAGTGATCAGGCCCCAGTGGCACCCCCCTAGAAGCAGCAGCCACGGCTCATGTAGCCGTGGCTGTTGCTGTGACCCGATCACTGCTGGCCATAGATCGACCGTCAGAAGCAGTAGTGGCGGCTCTGGTATCTCCCGCTGCTGCTATGTCTCCGGGCCGCTAGTGGGTGTCCCACCCGCTGCGGCTCCGGAACAGTGATCAGTGAGATCACTGTGTACCAGCAGCAGCGGTGGCTCTGGTAGCTGCAGCTGCTATGTCTCCGGGCCACTAGTGGGACAACCACCCGCTGCGGCTCCGGAATACAGTCACAGTGATCAGTGAGATCACTGTGTAGGAGCAGCAGCAGTGGCTCTGATAGCTGCGGCTGCTGCCATGTCTCCAGCCCACTCTTTTCTGGCATCAGCTCCGCCTCCCCAAGTGCCCATGTGTCCCGATCACTGCTGGCCACAGCGATCGGGCAATATATATAAACAGTTGTAAAAATGTTTTTTATATATATATGTTTATATATATGTATATACATAAGTATATATATACACATACACATATGTATGTATGTATATATATATATATATATATATATACATATTTATGTATATTAGGGATGTGCAGGCTTGGATAGGTTCGAGTTTGCACGCCGAGTTCGGATTTTTCCCTCCAAAAAAACGGAACTCAGAAAGAGGCAAAACGTCATCTTGCATAGACAAACATCATCATTCTTGGACTTTGGGCCTGATTCAGAGCCGGACGCAATTAGCGCTCGCTCGTCCAGAAAATAGGGGTGGCTATTCAAATGATCCTTTCGCTCTTTGCGGTCTGTTCACGCCTCTAGGTCTGAACAAGCGATCAAAACTTGCGGTCGTTTTTTGGAAAACTACGCCCCCTGGCCGCTCGCATCCTACGTCATGTCCGCTATTTATTAGATTAATCGAGTACATCGACCAGCGTATGAACTGCTCGCTCTTCTTGTGGTTGGTTTTTGCTACCACAATTTTGCGAGCAGTTCTGGCTCTAAAATAACCCAGTGACGTGGTCAATGACGCTGCTGTATTAATTATGCACACCCATAAAATGATCGTTTTGACCTTTAAGCATGCCTACGTTCTGATCTCCACTCCCCGTTTTCAAGTACCTTCCCCTGTTACCACCCACATACGCCTCATTCTGTCACTCAAAGTAGCAGGCATTCGCTATATAGCGAACAAACGATTTTTGGCCGCACTGACTGGTTCGCGCATGCGTATTATAAACCGTACACATGCGCAGAAGTGCGAACATCGCTCAGAACGAGCGTACTGCCGCTTACGAGGGGGGTTAAAGAGACATGCGCCTGATAGTGTAGTAAATTCAGTAAGGTGATAATTGGTGCTCAAAATTAGTGTGCGTACCAAAGAAAAGAACTTTAAAGCTTATCTGGGTTCCAATGGTATAGTTCATATATGGATGGGTACATGGGATGTCATCTACTGGAGCACCTATGAAGAGGGCTCGTTCAAGCCGGGGAAAGAAAATTAAATATAGCGTAGTTTGTTTTTTACAGAAGTAGCGAGACTGGACTACAATTAGCTGCGTACCATATTTCGTACTAAATAAAGCACGTAGTAAATACTGCCAAGGTAGCTCCGAGTATTCCTTTTCCTCCTCAATATTCCTGGGAGGAGTAAAAACTGCGCACAAGCTGTCACCAGGAACTCGGGAACACGTCTCACGGACTGATCTCTGTGTATATATATATATAAAAGGAATATAGTTTCATGCGCACAAAGTCCAGTGTATCCAATGATAATATCAGTCCCAAATGAGATTGTCTTTTTAGTAGTCAGTGCAGCTCCATCCCAAAAGTCCGTAACCACAGGCACAAATGGGGTTTATGCAAAAGAGAAAGGGAGAGCGCACATATCAGTAAACTGGTAACACTTTAATAAAAAAAAAAGCATAGCTCACATACATTTAAAACTGAATATAACGGCATGTCACTCAGCCTCCTCAATCCGCCTTTGTCTCCACGACATATAGCGTCTATCACGGGGCTGGTCAGTAGATCCACGCCGTTCTGCCACACGGATGTCAGGCAGGGAAATCCTCACTGGGACCAGCGTTTGACGTCACCACGTCCTCCGTAAAGCAAGCCACGTCCAATGCGTTTTGTCACTATCGGGATGTCATCAAGGGGTGAAGTATATATATATATACATATACATACATGTGTGTGTTTATATATATATATATATATATATATGTATATATATATATATACATATGTTATGTGTATATATATATATATATATGTGTGTGTGTGTATATGCATGTGTGTATATGTATATATATATATATATATATATGTGTGTGTATATATATATATATTGTGAACAGTCAGATTAGGAGGTCCCTCTCCTGGGTAGGGGACTCCTTCCTTACACACACCCACAGCAGCAGGGAAGCAGCACACCAGTCTGGAAGCGAGTACAAGCTGATCGGCGCCAGTCTTTATTGTACAATGTCAGAAATAACATTGTACAATAATGCCCTCGCCAGCAACAAAGCACAGCACAGTACTCACAGATAGGTTTTCCAAGTGTCTCTGAGCAAACTCCCTGTCTGCTCTCCCAGGTGAGACACTCAGCCCTAAACACACTAGGCTTATATTGGCCACTCTCAGGTGGAAAACTAACAAGCCTGTTACCAGGCTGCGAGAACCAAAACCTGGAGTGGACGTGGGTGGAGCACTCCCTCTCCTCTCACCCACAACCCCCAGGTCCCAAACCGGCTTTTCAAAAAGCTGAAACTCAAGCCTGCTACACTGCAGACTTTCTCCTGGGGGTTTAAAACACAAAAGACAGGAATCTGGGACAAATGTACCTGCCACAGACCACTTTACCAGTGCTCCTATCACATATCCCCCCCCCTTTGTTTCGACCTGTGGGGCGGAACAACTGAAGCCCCAAACAAAGAACGCGTGACAACGCGTCAGCATTGGCCAGCTGGCTTCCTGGCTGGTGTTCCACTGAAAATTTAAAAGTTTGTAACGCCAAGAACCATCTTGTAATTCTCGCATTACTGTCCTTATTTTCAGACATCCACTTCAGAGGGGCATGGTCAGTGATCAATTTGAACTTTCTTCTGACCAAGTAGTACCTGAGAGCCTCTAACGCCCACTTTATGGCCAACGCCTCCTTCTCCACTGTGGCATAGTTTCTCTCATGTACATTCAACTTTCTGCTAAGATAGAAAATAGGGTGTTCCTCACCCTCCTTGTTCTGGGACAGGACCGCTCCTATACCTACTTCAGATGCATCGGTTTGTACTATGAATTCCTTTTCAAAATTAGGAGTCATCAGGACTGGTTGGGAACACAACGCTACTTTCAACTCCTGAAAAGCTTTCTCTGCCTCAGGACTCCATTCTACCATGACTTTTTGTTTGCCTTTGGTCAGGTCAGTCAGTGGGACTGCCATGGTGGCAAAGTTGGGTATAAACCTCCTGTAATACCCCGTAATTCCCAAGAAGGCTCTCACCTGCTTCTTATTCAGAGGCCGTGGCCAGTTTTGTATGGCATCAACTTTATTGAGCTGAGGCTTTATCAGGCCTCTGCCAATGGTGTATCCCAGATATTTTACTTCCTCCATGCCTAGACAACACTTTTTTGGGTTGGCTGTCAAACCTGCCTTATAGATGGAGTCCAACACTGCTTGTACCCTGGGTAAGTGAGACTGCCAATCAGGACTATGAACGACCACGTCATCCAGATAAGCAGCCGCATACCATCTATGGGGCCTTAGAATCCTGTCCATCATTCTTTGGAAGGTAGCAGGTGCCCCATGTAGCCCGAAGGGCAACATCTTGTACTGAAACAAGCCCTCTGGCGCTGAAAAAGCTGTCTTTTGTTTGGCGCTCTCGGTTAACGGTACTTGCCAATAGCCTTTGGTTAGGTCAAGAGTGGTTAAATACCTTGCCGTCCCTAGTCTCTCAATCAGTTCATCCACTCTTGGCATTGGGTAGGCATCGAATTTTTAAACACTGTTCAACTTTCGGAAGTCATTGCAGAAACGCACACTCCCGTCGGGCTTTGGAATCAACACAATGGGACTTGACCATTCACTATGTGATTCTTCAATAACCCCTAACTCTAGCATATTTTTAATTTCTTTCGACAACGATTCTCTTTGTGCTTCTGGTAACCTATAGGGCTTTAGATTAACTTTAACCCCTGGGTCAGTGATGATGTCATGTTTAATGACCGAGGTTTTCCCAGGTACGTCAGAGAACAGCACCCTATTTCTAATCAGAAACTTCTTGACCTCTTGTTGTTGAATTGCTGACAGGGTTTTTGCCACTGTCACTTCGGGAACTAAGGGCCCTGGACTTACTGGAGGGTCTCGGACGGCCGACAGTACCGTTCTATCTTTCCAGGGCTTTAACAGATTTATATGGTATATCTGTTCCGGCTTTCTTTTCCCCGGCTGGTAAACTTTGTAATTGACCTGCCCCACTCTTTCTAAGATTTCAAAGGGCCCTTGCCATTTAGCCAAAAGTTTATTTTCCACAGTGGGAACCAATACTAACACTCTGTCCCCAGGAGCAAAGCTGCGTAACCGAGCATTGCGGTTGTATACCCTCTGCTGTGCCTGTTGAGCCTGTTCCAGGTGCTCTCTCACTATCGGCACTACCGCAGCAATTCTCTCCTGCATTTGAGAAACATACTCAATCACCGTTTGTAAGGACTAGACTGCCCCTCCCATGTCTCTTTGGCAATGTCTAGTACCCCCTTGGGTGTCTCCCATACAACAAGTCAAAGGGTGAAAACCCGGTGGATGACTGGGGAACTTCTCTTATGGCCAACAATAAATACGGCAATAAGTAGTCCCAATCCCTACCATCCTTGTTGACCACTTTCCTAAGCATGTGTTTTAACGTCTTGTTAAACCTCTCGACCAGCCCATCGGTTTGGGGGTGATAAACCGAAGTTCTTAACTGTTCGATTTTGAACAGGCGGCATAACTCTTTCATGACTTTGGACATAAACGGTGTACCCTGGTCAGTTAGTATCTCCTTAGGTATACCCAGCCTGCTAAAGACATGAACTAGCTCTCTGGCAATGGTCTTGGTTGACGTATTGCGCAACGGGATTGCTTCCGGGTACCTGGTAGCGTAATCCATTATGACCAGAATATACTGGTGTCCCCTGGCAGACTTCATTAAGGGTCCAACCAAATCCATCGCTATTCTTTCAAACGGCACCTCTATGATAGGCAATGGAACTAGTGGACCCTTAAAATGTGGCCTGGGAGCATGATACTGACACTCAGGGCAGGATGCGCAAAAGTCAGATACCTCTTTATGAAGCCCGGGCCAGAAAAACCTCTGCCTTATTCGCTCAGTGGTTTTCTCTACCCCTAGATGGCCTGCCATTATATGACCATGGGCCAGATCCAACACTGTTCTTCTGTAGGCTTTGGGAACTATTAGTTGTTCCACAACATCTTCCCCCTTCTTAGTCACCTGATATAACAAATCCAGCCACATTGCCATGTGGAGATAGGACAAAGGACTATCAGGGTCTACGGGTTTACCATCAACTACTTTTACATTCTCCCTGGCTTTTACCAAAGTAGGGTCATTCAACTGCTCCACGGCAAAGACCTCTCTTCTGACCTCTAAATCAGGCAGATGATCACCTGGCCCAACAACACTTCCCACCTCAATGGGAGGCACATCAGTTGGCGGGCCACCGTCACGCTCTGCATTCTCTAGTTCGCCAATCATAGTAGAAAAAGGGAATAACTCTGACTCAGAAGAAACTCCCTCCTCCACTACATCGACAACCTTCTCAAATGGATCGGGGTTGTTCACCTCTGGAACAAAACAGCTTTCCCACAACTTCCAGAAGTGAGCAAAGTCTCTCCCCAATATTGCATCGTACATCAGACCATGTACCAAACCTACAGAAACAATAGCAGAACCACATGGTGTCTCAATGTTCACCTCGGCAGTAACATAATATCGAGTATCCCCATGTATGCAGGTCACACCAACAGTTTTCCCCTCACGCTGCAAGGGGTTCACCAGCTCAGCTTTTATAAGTGTCACCAAGCTACCAGAGTCTAACAGTGCCTCTACTCGGTTGCCATCTACAGTGAGTACACACATGTGCTTATCAGTCAGAGTCTGCCGGTCAGCCGTACAGGCTATCTGTGCAAAGAAAGACCCACTGCGGTAGACATGAGCAGTATCACATTGCATAGGTTCAGTTGTAAGTGCACAATTAGCGGTAATATGGCCGAAGCCACCACATCGGAAACACTGAGTCATATTAATGTCTATTCGTTTACGGGGCAAGAACCTTCCCGGCCAGGCAGGCCTGTCTCCAGGTTCTACACCATCAGTCTTAGGTACATTCCACCGCCCAGCACCCTTCTCCCCTGGAACAGTCTTACCAGTGTCTGTGGGAGTTCGCCGGTGCGCCATCGGGGCTCGGTGGGGCATACTCATCAGCTCCTCAGCCGCCACGTACCTCTCCACCAGCTCAACCAACTGGTCTGCGGACTTAGGGTCTGCATGGCTCACTCACTTGCGCAGAGTCACAGGTAATGATCGCAGGTACCGGTCCATCATGACCCTTTCCACGATCTGTGGTCCCGTCAGCGTCTCGGGCTGTAGCCATTTTGAGGACAGATGGACGAGGTCATGCATCTGTGAACGTGGAGGCTTGTCCTTATGGAACTCCCAGCGGTGGACCCGTTGGGCACGAACAAAGGTGGTGACTCCCAAGCGAGTTAGGATCTCCTGTTTTAGTCTTTTATAGTCCTTGGCATCAGCCAGGCATAAGTCGAAATATGCTTTTTGTGGCTCCCCAGAAAAAAAAGGTGCCACCAGACTTGCCCACTGCTCCTTGGGCCAACTCTCCCTCTCGGCCGTTCTTTCAAATGCGGCGAGATAGGCCTCCACATCATCGCCCGACGTCATCGTTTGGAGGAAGTGACTGGCTCGTAAGGAGTGAATGGGGGTGGGAGGACCAGTAGTAATCTCTCTGGGTTGGGTGACCAGGTGCTGTACCACCTCTCTTATGGCCTGGCTGTTTTCCTCTAAGGCCTGGCGGGTTTCCTCGATGGCAACCTGTTGTTGCCTCTGGGCTGTCTCCAAGGCCAACAGTTGCACCCTGGTGGATTCCTGCTGAGCCCTGGTAGATTCCAGCTGAAGTTGGTTCATCTCCTGCTGAAGTTTGTTCGTCTCCTGCTGAGCTCCTGTAGCTTGGAGCAAGGCCTTAATAATTTCCTCCATTTTGTCCTGGGGTGTAGGTTGGAAGCTGAACCTTGCCTCTCTGAGCATTGGCTGACGCCTCCTCTATGGGACTCCAAGGACACAGTGTTATTTCCACACTCACAAATTGGGTGTCTGTCCCTTTAATTTTTAAATGGAAAGTTTTCCTCTTGCTGCAACTTCAGTGTGTGTGGATGCCCGCATTCTCCACCATATTGTGACACAGTCAGATTAGGAGGTCCCTCTCCTGGGTAGGGGACTCCTTCCTTACACACACCCACAGCAGCAGGGAAGCAGCACACCAGTCTGGAAGCGAATACAAGCTGGTCGGCGCCAATATTTATTGTACAATGTCAGAAATAACATAAAGAAAACATAAACTTAAATCTTAGCCCTGTCGGGGCACTAACTTCACAGGTAGTTCCCTCACTACCAGAACCTGGCAGGGCCTAATGCCCTCGCCAGCAACAAAGCACAGCACAGTACTTACAGATAGGTTTTCCAAGTGTCTCTGAGCAAACTCCCTGTCTACTCTCCCAGGTGAGACACTCAGCCCTAAACACACTAGGCTTATATTGGCCACTCTCAGGTGGAAAACTAACAAGCCTGTTACCAGGCTGCGAGAACCAAAACCTGGAGTGGCCATGGGTGGAGCCCTCCCTCTCCTCTCACCTACAACCCCCAGGTCCCAAACAGACTTTCTCCTGGGGGTTTAAAACACAAAAGACAGGAATCTGGGACAAATGTTCCTGCCACAGACCACTTTACCTGTGATCCTATCACAATATATATAATATATATATACACACACACACACACGTGTGTGTAAGCAGAAGTTATTTATATATATATGTTCGATATTTATATATGTTCGATATATATATATATTTATATCGATGGATATTGCAGAGCCTCTGATTACTGATGGCAACTGACCATCGATGGTTTGCAAACCATCGATGGTCTGGCTGAAGACAAGTGGTTTGCCATTGCTGGTGGCCATCAATGTTGCACCATCGATGGTTTAGGAAAGATCATCAGTTGTGGTCTACACAGATCTCCTCGACCAATCGCGAAACAATTGATGGCTTCTAACAATGTTTGAACCATTGATGCTACAGCCGCCAATTGGCCATCACTACACTATAACATAAAAATTGCTATTTTTATGTTATGCTGTGTTTTAAAAAAATATTTTTTCCAAATAAAATAGTGATGGATAAGTTTAAAATTATGTTCGTGACCTAATTCAATCATAAAAGAAACCGACAATTTTGGAGCGGTTTTTGGAAAAAGAATTCGTCAGTTAAGTATATATATATATATAAAGGAGCTAAATAACTGCGGCACTCGGAGACTGATATGAAAACAAGTGTATTAGAAAATTATTACAATAATATTCCAATTTTTCGGAACTCCTGGGCTCCTTTGTCAAGGTGTGTACACACCATGACAAAGGAACCCAGGAGCTCCAAAACGTTGGAATATTTTTGTGACCATTTCCTAATACACTTTGTGAAATTTGTAAATAAACCTTTTAATATATTCCTTCCTATAAACCTCTAAGATTCACCTGCCTAGAACCTCTAAGACAAAACCCTGCCTAAAAACCTCTAAGACAAAACCCTGCCTATACCTTCTAAAACCACAAGATGTCGCTATTTTGATTATACCATTAATGAAATACCGAGACAGTTGAATAGCGGTCCGAAGCGCTAAAGATTATTATTCAGGTAAAAGTACAGATTTTACAACGCTATGATCTAATAATGAGCGCAAATAAATTGTACAAACATTAGGTCATAAGGTACAGTTAAAATACATAAAACGGTTATTAAAGATCAAAATACAATGAGCAATATGAGAAAGAGAGAGAGAGAGAGAGAGAGAGAGAGAGAGAGAGAGAAAGAGACATATTAAAATACAATGAGAGATATATCAATGTCTGCTGAGAGCACATGTTCAAGATGGCTGGTGATGGAGTGTGTGTGAGGGGGGAGTTGGGAATGCTTCCTGCCCTAGTGTCCAAACCGCATGGTCTACAAACAAACTCCATTATGAAGCTACCTCATTGAAATCTCCCATAATGCCATAGTTAGTTAAATATGCAAGCTGAATATCATATACCAACACATCAGGCAAACACTGATTCCAACATGTACCACACAAGCTGATTCCAATATACAACAATACCATCCTACTACAGACCTCATCCAGTAGTCGCTAGACCGTGGGGAGGGGGAAGGGCCGAAGCACATGTTTTTCCTTTGTTTGCAAGCCTCATGATCCATAGGCAAACTCCATCCTGCACCAAGCTGCAACTCCGCAAATCATCCATCAATGACCACAACCACAACAAAGACAATATACCTATCTGACCCACACAACACCACAACTGGGCAGAATCACCATTTCCCTTGTTCACCCCACATGGAGGCAAGCCATCTCCAACAAACCGCAGAGGCAAACACAGAACACATGGCAAGGCCCCAACACAGAACACATCAGAGGATCTCAATCAACCAGCATCAATCATTCACAAATATCACAACAATTCCACAATCAATCCCTTTCCTGCATGCTGACAACAGACCACTGTACCCTACAGTGCAGATGAAAAGCACAGACCAGGCAACACATCATCCACTGCATGCCAACACAGACCCATGAATATCCTTAGAAAACTACAAACCACACACCATGCTAAGCTAATAACAGATTAACACCACATAGCTACAGACACCCAAATAGGCTAAATATTGCACATTTTATACTCAGCTATAACAACCCAGAGGAACTGAGACCCATTCTTCCGTTGTCTGGTCAGGGAGTGTACCTCTCTCTTCCTTCTAAAATCTGCAAGTGTGTCTGCTAAACTGTGTTTTTTCAGGATGTGCATGCTATGTTCCCGCCCCCTTTTACCTGTGAGGTCATCAGAAAGGGAGTATCCTTTTTGGTTACCTGAGACTACTGTTTCTACTCTCAGCTAGCTAGCTCTATTGATTAGACTGGAATAACCAGTCCTTTGGAGAAATCTGTTACAGGGCATTTATTGGACAATTCCAAATGGATACAAAAGGTCTCCAACCTCCTTTTGTATCCCCCAACATGCAAATCTAAGCTGCTATGGAAAACAACATTTCAAATAGATATTCTCTCTAACATTCATATTTCATAGCCGCATGTTCTGATCTTCATATTGATGTCACCGGAATGCTGCGGAAACAGAGTAGGTCAGTATGGTTCCACACACAGTTCAATTGTCATTTACTAAGCCATAATTACAGAAAACATTCATTTCTTAATTATCCTTTTTGCGTTACGGGACCATTGCTTTTAAATGTATGTATGCGGGGAAAACACCACTGAATTGCGTTGTGCGTCTGAGGGTCGGTGGGGCACTCAGCGAGCAGCACTAAGCTGGAAGGGCATCTATGTGTGTGTGTGGCCATGCCAGTATGATTTTGGGAAGGATCACTAAAAAAACTGACTGTATTCTGTTTAACATTGTGTGTATGAGTTGCAGGGAATTTTGCTACTTTTCAAATATAAGTCTGTGTGATATTATAAATGGGCCACATATACACACATATATATATATATATATATATACACAAGCACACATGTATTTTTCTGATGTTTTTAAACTGCAATTGCACATACAGGAAGGAGGCTTCCAGCTGTGCTGTCGGAGCCTCCCTGTCTAGTCTGCCTGTGTTTGAGGAAGGCTGACTATGTACCTTTTGTTTACAAAATAGTGCTGTGAGATTTTATTTCTAAGATGGAGTCTTGGCCCTTTACAAGACAGCATTGCGCAGATTCCAATTGCAAACAGATTCTGTCTTTGCCAATTATCCGGTTTTGACAACTTGTTTTCATATCAGTCTCTGAGTGCCGCAGTTATTTAGCTCCTTTATCTATTCTTCAATTCTGAGGGCACTGGAGCAAGCCGTTTTTGCAGCAGAGGAGTGCCGGTCCGTTTACAGCATTTATATATATATATATATATATATATATATAGTAGAGTAAGCCTGGCACTCAGGATGATAAAGGTGATAATGCTGGTGCCATCCTAATTTAAAAATGCACAAAAAATCCTTCTGGCTTGGGTATGCACCCAGCACAATGTAAAGGAAGGCGGCACTCCAATAAGTGAATAAAGTCAATTTGTATTAATAATTCAACATCATCATAACAATATCCATGTGTCGACGTTTCAAGGCTTATAGCCTTTTCATCAGGACATACATGTTTTCAAGTTTTTTTGAAGTTTTTCTAGTGCACTTCTTGGTGTCCAGTCCATCCTGAAAGGGGGGGTACTGTCAGGATGCGGCCTGGGATCGGATGCTACTCACCTCCACGCCGGCATCCTTTGGCTTAGGTGTTTGGTCACTGGGAGTTGAGGTGAGTGGTGACTGAGTATTCTCCCCGGGGTCTGCTAGGACTTCCGTGCTTGCGTCCTGGTTCCCAGAGTGCCGGGCATTGCTGCAGCCATGTTGGTCCATATCACCTGACTAGTCTCTCCCAATGGTAGTCCTGTGGTCACTCAGCTGATCCCCTGATCCAATGACCAGCTACCTAAGGGTATTTAAATCTGACTCCAAGAACAGGAAACTGCTGTTCAACTTCACTGTTCCAGTGATTGTTATGTTCTCTGGTGTTTTCCACATAGTATCTACAGTGTGTTGTTTCAGCCCTAATGCTGACCACCAGTGTTACTTGTATTAGCGCCAATGCTAATTCCCAGTGTGTTACTTCAGTTCTCTCACAGAAATCCAGTGTTTCTTGTAAATCCCTGTGTTGTCTTTTTGTATGCTGCTCAGCTCTCTAAATGCCTCCCTGTGTTCCTGTGGTGTCAGCTTTCATGCAAATTACTAGTTAGCTCTCAGCTGGATCTCTAGTAATTCACAGTACATGCATGTATCCACATACCTCTGTGTTTCTCTGTGCAAGTCAGCACCTGGATCTCCTGTGCTCAAGTATTCAATGCATTGCTGATCTCCTGTGTTAAAGTATTCATTTAATTTGCTGATCTCCTGTATTCAAGTATTCAGTTCATACCCTTATCTCCTGTATTCAAGTATTCAGTTCATTTCCTGATCTCCTGTGCTCAAGTAATTAGTTCATTGCTGATCTCTTGTGTTCAAGTATTCAGTTCATTTGCTGATCTCCTGTATTCAAGTGTTTAGTTCATACCCTGATCTCCTGTATTCAAATATTCAGTTCATACCCTGATCTCCTGTATTCAGGTATTCAGTTCATACCCTGATCTCCTGTGTTTAAGTATTCAGTTCACACTGATCTCCTGTGTTCAAGTATTCAGTTTATATGCCGGTCTCCTGTGTTCAAGTATTCAATCCTAAATGATCCTTTGTGTCCTAGCTATTTAGTTTTCATGCTGGCCTCTAGTGTTATTACATTCTTACGGTTCCCAGTGCTAATTCATTCTAATATAGTTTGGGTCTTCCTGCCACTCCCAGGTACCTGTCCAGAGGGGCGCGACCTGCTCACTTGGTGCAGTGAAACCCATATCCCAACTGGATGGGTCACTGGTGAAGACCACCAAGTGAATTAGACTCTGCACCTCTGGGCAGGTCTAGCCAAACCTGGGTTTGGTCGCAATAGGGAGACCTAGCACTGTCACTCACCTGCTTGTTCCCTAGCCACTCTACCCCCTGGCTTTTTCCCATACGTTTCCTGACAGCAAAACCCCACTTCTTGCTTTGCATTCCACCCAGGCTGATCATGTGTCCCGGCTAGTGTTCCAACCAAGCTTATCACGTGTTCTAGCCTCATGACATCTCCCCCATATGTTACAGGGCACCTGGCATTTCCTAGACAATGTGCACATAACAAAACTCAACAAGCTGGTGCTGTGGGGTCAAATTAAATATCCACCTTAGTTCATATATATATATATATATATATATGGAACTCAAACTAAAAATTCTAACCTCCTACATTTAACCAAAAACTTCAGAAACCCCTTGATATAAAAAATAATGTATTTAAAGTGAAATTCACCACTATAATAAATTTATAAAATAAAAAAAATGTATTATAAAATTAATTATTATCTACAATAGATTATCCCCTAGTGTTAGTGCTGAATTAGTTAAACTTCTAATAAAGTAAACATACAATTTGATACTATAATTTAATATACTGTTCCATATTTTTATTTTTATAATCCCTCTAAACATTAAAGTGACATACCCCTACTTGAAGTATCACGGGATTCCCATAGTTTTTCCAGCTTTACAAACAACAACCAAATTAAAATTAATAATTATCCAAACTAAGTGAAACCAAATATGAAAATGAAATATAGCCTAATAGGGATTTAAAGAAAAGAAACAATGTCTATACCATAATTTAAACTTTTAGGAAAAGGATGCCAAGGGTGTAAATTAAGTATGATTCCTTTTTGGAAAGGAGTATTTCCCTACTCCCCCTCTCTCGGGTCAACTTTTATATGCTCTAAGATGGCAAAAGAGAAATCTTTAACCTCCGAGCCATGAAATTCTGCAAAATGTCAAGGCAAGCTGTGCGTTTTTAAAACATTTTTTATATTATGCAAATGTTCTTAAATGCGGATTTAAATAACTCTTTTCGTTTTTCCTACCTATGGCAAACCACAGCTACAGGTTATTCTATAAATCACAAAATCCATATTGCATGTGACCACTTCTCTGATAGTATATTTCTTTTTATCTTGCCAACTAAATGCTTGTTTCTGCATATACAGTATTTACAGCAAATGCACCGGTTGCACGGGAAGCAACCAGTTCATTTTATTAAAAAATCTTTGCTTACACGCTTATTAGATTCTTTAATTGTCCCCCGTTTACAAGGAGCTAACAAACTTTTCACATTTCTTGATCTTCTAATGACTAGGTCTGGTTTACTAGGAAGGTGTGGGCCCAAAATTGAATCTTTCAAGAGGATATTTCAGTGTTTTTCTAACACTTTCTTAATGTAGCTTTCTCTATTAAATTGAGTGATGAAAGGTCTACTCGCCCATTTTTTCTCAATTCGGGGTCCCCTTGTTCCTAGAATAAGATCATCCCTAATTCGAGTTGAGGCCTTAAAATGGGCTTCCTCAATCAAAGAGGCTTAGTACCCTCTCTCAATAAACCGGTCTTTTAATAAGTCTGATTGATGCCAATAAACCCCAATATTATGATATTTATGCATGAATTTTAAGTTAAACATTACATAAGAATGAGTTTAACTTAAAATTCATGCATAAAAGTCCATTAATTTCATGGACTTAGTTTTAGAGGACACAGTGAAGGAAGTAGTAAAAACATGCACACACTTTAAGGAGGTTGATGACAACAGTTTCATTCCGTCCACTAGCTGCCATTATCCCATGTGGAAAAATAGTGTCCCATTAGCCCAGTTCTTGATTCTCCGGAAGAACTGAAGTGATATTTAAATTTAATTTTATTATTATCTTTACTACATTATTTATTCATCTGTAATTCATTGTATTTTAGCGCCATCGGGTACAAGAATTTATTTTGGAATATATATATATATATATATATATATATATATAAGAAAGCGTATAGAAAATAACCTTAAAGCCTCATCAAGTTATGCAAGGAACACTAGTAAAAAAAACAGAATAAATTGATGATTAAGCAAAGTGGCTTCATTCTCCGAGCTGGTTGGGAACGGGATCCTAGCAGTTGGGATGCCGGCAGTCAGAATACTAATAGTGGCATCATGACAGTCAGAATCCTGATGCCTGAAGATAAGTATACAAACCCCTAACCCTCCCACCCGCAGCCTAACCCTCTCCCTAAAGCCTAACCCTAAACCTAACCCTCCCCCTAACCCTAATACTTACCATCGGGATGCCAGCAGTCGGTATACTGGTGTCGGGAGTCTGACTGCTGTCGTGATTTCCTGCACCAATATTCCTGCACCAGCATTCCGCCCTCCAGGAAGGTAACTACATCCCCTTCGAAGGTTTTAGTGTATCAATTATGAAAAAAGACAACACGATGGCAAAAGAGAAATCTTTAACCTCCGAGCCATGAAATTCTGCAAAATGTCAAGGCAAGCTGTGCGTTTTTAAAACATTTTTTATATTATGCAAATGTTCTTAAATGCGGATTTAAATAACTTTTCGTTTTTCCTACCTATGGCAAACCACAGCTACAGGTTATTCTATAGATTACAAAATCCGTATTGCATGTGACCACTTCTCTGATAGTATATTTCTTTTTATCTTGCCAACTAAATGCTTGTTTCTACATATACAGTATTTACAGCAAATGCACCGGTTGCACGGGAAGCAACCAGTTCATTTTATTAAAAAATCTTTGCTTACAGGCGTATTAGATTCTTTAATTGTCCCCCGTTTACAAGGAGCTAACAAACTTTTCACATTTCTTGATCTTCTAATGACTAGGTCTGGTTTACTAGGAAGGTGTGGGCCCAAAATTGAATCTTTCAAGAGTATATTTCAGTGTTTTTCAAACACTTTCTTAATGGAGTAGCTTTCTCTATTAAATTGAGTGATGAAAGGTCTACTCGACCATTTTTTCTCAATTCAGGGTCCCCTTTTTTCTAGAATAAGATCATCCCTAATTCGAATTGAGGCCTTAAAACGGGCTTCCTCAATCAAAGAAGCTTAGTACCCTCTCTCAATAAACCGGTCTTTTAATAAGTCTGATTGATGCCAATAAACCCCAATATTATGATATTTATGCATGAATTTTAAGTTAAACATTACATAAGAATGAGTTTAACTTAAAATTCACGCATAAAAGTCCATTAATTACATGGACTTAGTTTTAGAGGACACAGTGAAGGAAGTAGTAAAAACATGCACACACTTTAAGGAGGTTGATGACAACAGTTTCATTCCGTCCACTAGATGCCATTATCCCATGTGGAAAAATAGTGTCCCATTAGCCCAGTTCTTGATTCTCCGGAAGAACTGAAGTGATATTTAAATTTAATTTTATTATTATCTTTACTACATTATTTATTCATCTGTAATTCATTGTATTTTAGCGCCATCGGGTACAAGAATTTATTTTGGAATATATATATATATATATATATATATATATATAAGAAAGCGTATACAAAATAACCTTAAAGCCTCATCAAGTTATGCAAGGAACACTAGTAAATAAAACAGAATAAATTGATGATTATGCAAAGTGGCTGCATTCTCCGAGCTGGTTGTGAACGGGATCCTGCAGTTGGGATGCCGGCAGTCAGAATACTAATAGTGGCATCATGACAGTCAGAATCCCGATGCCTGAAGGTAAGTATACAAACCCCTAACCCTCCCACCCGCAGCCTAACCCTCTCCCTAAAGCCTAACCCTAAACCTAACCCTCCCCCTAACCCTAATACTTACCATCGGGATGCCAGCAGTCAGGATACTGGTGCCGGGAGTCTGACTGCTGTCGTGATTTCCTGCACCAGTATTTTGATCTCTGGCATTCCGCCCGCCGGGAAGGTAACTACATCCCCTTCGAAGGTTTTAGTGTATCAATTATGAAAAAAGAGAACACGTAACATGTGGTGCTAAACATAGTAAAAGATTATAAAGCAAATATAAATGCACAATTAATATATGTGTACCCAAAGCAAATGAAAACCTCATCTTATAAAATTTTTCTCAACCTCTCAAATGCTTTTGGTTTCACCGGGATATACCATATGAGGGGGGAGATGTACTAAGCTCTAGAGAGTGATAAATTAGAAAGTGATAAACTACCAGTCACTCAGCTCCTGTCATGTTACAGGCTGTGTTTGAAAAATGACACTTAGGAGCTGATTGGTTGGTAGTTTATCACTCTCTATTTTATCACTTTCCAGAGCTTCGTACATCTAGAAAGTAAGAAAATATAGTCTAAGGCCCCTATTTACTGCAATCCACTTTTACAATGTGGTTGTAGAGTGATATTTTTGACTAAATTTGCAATGTGAATTCAGGAAATATCACATGGATGTACTAACATCTGCATACAGGTACAGAGCTTGCGATAAAGCTCTGTCTCTTCGAATCCTCTTTGTACACTTCTCGTCTTTTTTGCAAAAAAGTAATATGAGGTGTCTGTGACCGCTAACCCCCCTGGCGACCTTCCCCCCCTTCCCCAGCAGACACCTGCTTCGGTGATCAGTGAGCTCTCCCCTCCGGTCAGCTGGTCTCCTGGTCTGTGACCCTGGTCAGCTGGGCTATAAACTGAGATACTGGTTTACAGCACAGCTGACTGAGATCACAGTGCAGGAGCCCCGGTGACCAGCTGACCAGAGGAGAGAGCTCACCGATCAGCGGACCACCAGCTGCTACTATTTTTCAGATGTTGCTGTGATCTGTATATATGCAGTACTTGACATTCAACACATAACGGGACTCTTATTGTATGTTTGGAAATATTAAGGGCAGAAGTGGTGCTGGGTACCCTTCAGTGAGTTGATGTAAGTGACATTATTTCCAATGTTCAGTATGCCAGAAATTCAGGAGTCTGATATTCATTTGGTTACTACTTCAATAAATAGCGGCAGCTTTCACAACCACTTTAAACTCCCTGAATAAATCTGGAAACACGTTGGGACTTCCTTGGACTATCTCCGACTATTTTCAAAAATTTCTTGAACATACAAGAACCGTTCACACAAAGCCTAACCATAACCCTCCAGCCCGCAGCCTAACCCTAATGTTGATATTCTGACAATGTCAATATTTCACCTGACATCATTCAGAGAATGTTGAAATGTTGCCTTCAATATATATTAACAATGTTGACATCATACAGTAACTGCTGACATTGTGGTGTTGACATTATGAATAAAAATAAATGAGGGGGGTGGTCTGCGCTTCACAATTGTGGTGTGGTTGTGGGGTTAGGGTAGGGGGACTGGGAGGGAGGTGGGATGAGGAAATGGTAGGTGCAGCAGCGTGAAAACAGGAGTACCTAAGCCTGTTGGTTCAAATGGAGGAATATGTGGTACATGTACGCTCCTAAGGGTGTGTGTGTGGGAGAAAGGGAAGGTGAAAAAGGGGGGGAGGGGAAAAAAAAGAGGGGGGTTGTGGGATAGGAAGGGAGTGGAAATGTGGGGCTGTTGGGGAAATGGAAGTGTGGGTATGTGGCTGTTGTATAGATAATGTTTGTGGGTGTATATGGGTGAATACAAATGAGGCAGACAATAAGTGTAGGATCCAACCTTTAATTGGGTAAGGCACAATGTTACTCTAGGTAGTTCCATTATATGGTGTGGGGATTAGCAGATAAGTACTGTGATCCTTGGTTGGGGAGTGGGTGTACCCTTTAAGGGGGCTCCTTTCTGTATGGTCCTTACTCCTGCACATTTCCCTGCTGGACCTATGGTCTACAGTCTTAATGAACCGGGATGTGGGGTGTGAATAAAGTCCAGTACTTATTGCAGTAGCGGCATCCCGCTCTGTCTCTGGGATCTTTGTACCTACCGACAGGTGTGGATTGTATTGTGGTTCTTTGCAGCTTTGGCTGTAATCCCAGGTGTTAGCCGAATGGTACGTGACACCTCCGCAAGCCCGAGGGTGTCTAGCAGCCGTGCGCCCATCGACGTTCTTTGGTGGTGTGATGCAATGCGCAGGGCCGCGTGGTGGGGTTGATCCACCGTCCCATGGAGTCAATGGGTGGTATTGTGCACAGTGATGAGGCTGGTGGGGGGGACCCAGAGTCTGCCTTGAGGTGCAGTGCTGGATCCTCTGCAGCCTTTCTTTGTGGTGTGGTGCCACACCTTCTTGAAGAAGGCACCAGTGCCGAAACGCGTTGGAGAATCACCACCCCCCACCAACCACCAGAACTCTGACCATTGTACTCAATACCACACCACAAAGAAAGGGTAGCATTGTGGCTTACCCAATAAAAGGTTGGATCCTACACTTATTGTCTCCCTCATTTGTATTCACCCATGTACACTCACAAACATTATCTATACAACAGCCACATACCCACACTTCCATTTCCCCAACAGCCCCACAGTTCCACTCCCTTCCTATCCCACAACCCCCCCTCTTGTTTTCCCCCTCCTCCCCCTTTTTCACCTTCTGTTTCTCCCACACACACACCCTTAGGAACGCACGTGTACCACATATTCCTCCATTTGACATTATGAATGTTGACTTTGTCATTGTTATCCTTTTCAGTACGTCCCTGGCCGAACTGTTTTGAACCATAGAAAGGGTTCAATTAAACAGAGTCTGCTACTTCCCTGGTGTCATCCTGTATGACCGTGTCGCCTGGTGCAGTCCACACCCCAAGCACCTCCCTTGTGATGCCACTGTGCCTGGTTAATAAACCTAAGACCTGGTTAAGTTGTTCATCATCTAGACTGACCTCCATCACAAACTGCTAGCACCTATATCAACATCTATAGGATCTGCCAAAAGCTATCACAGGGCTTACATGCAATGACTTCCCCATGCAAAGCCTAGGACTGCTACATAGTGCATATTTATCAAGCAAAGTCTCTGTACCACTGTACTGAGGATGGCGATACCAGTTGCAATATCAAGAAAAAATGCTTTATTGTATAAATATGTAATTTTTTGTTCTTCCTAAAAATATATTAAAATATATATATACAGGATATATTTATATATATATATATTTCTCTATAACAAGTGATGTAGATATCAAGAGCGTAGCTATAGTCAGTTCAGGAGGTATGGCTGCTACAGGTGTAGAGGGAAGGCCAAGCACTGGAGGCGACCCACCTCCAGGGCCTGACCTTCCCCCTGCACCCAGTTATACTGCACCACACTACTGCTAAGTGCGGGGCAGGCACTCACCTTCTGAGCTCTGTGGGAGACTTCTCTATAGCGGTGGCAGCAGGCACATCTGCTGTCCCAGCCTGCTCCATCTCCAGCATGAACCAACATCATTGAGGAGAGATGGAGCCATCCAGGAAAGCAGATGTGCCTACAGCAGCACACTGCTAAGGAAGGAGAAGCCGCCACCTGTGGGACTCAGGAGTGGAGCAGCCGTCTGCTTTGTGTAGTGCACAGCAGGGGGGAGGGCATGGAAATTTTGCTATGGGGCCCCCATAGGTCTAACTACACATCATAACCATCATACATCATAACATCATAATCCATGCATTGTAGGTGCAACAAATATGGAAAACATTGTAGAATAAATTGATCTTTTTTTCCTTCTGTGTTCTGAGAAATGAAAGCATATGTTTTATACCACAAACATCTTTTTATAATCAGATGGGTCCTGAAAATATTAACAAAAATAACTTATATATAATATTAATTGGTCTGTTTGGTTGATTGTTTGTTTGTGTCAGGGTTCAGCCTAGGATCGGCTATCTCTTACCTCTGTGCCGGCTTCCCCTGACTTCCTTGTGGACAAAAGCCTGGTGCAATGAGGGGTGTGATGCTGAGTATTCTACCTTAGGTGCTTTTGCGGACTTCCATGGTTGGCTGTGTGTTTTGGGGATCGGAGTTCCCATCATGGGCGCCGCCATGAGACATTTCCTCTCATGTGACAGTCCTCCTAACCAATGGTAGCATGATCTCAGTCAGCTGATGCTGTGCTCCAGTAATCTGCTACCCCTGGGTATAAATTCGCCTCCAGAACTCCAGGAAGTTGCCTGATCAACAGTTGTCAATCCTAGTTTACTAGTTGAGTTTTGTTTCAGGTTCCCTCGGATTCCAAGCCTTTGTTCCAGTGCTTTCCAGCGAGCAGCAGAGCTATAACATTCCTGCCTGTGTTCCAAGCCTCCAGTGTCATTCCTGTGAGCCACAGAGCTATAACATTCCTGCCTGTGTTCCAAGTCTCCAGAGTCATTCCTGTGAGCCACAGAGCTATAACATTCCTGCCTGTGTTCCAAGTCTCCTGTGTATTATCCTGTGACCCACAGAGCTATAACATTCCTGCCTGTGTTCCAAGTCTCCTGTGTATTCCTGTGAGCCACAGAGCTATAACACTTCTGGCCTGTGTATCTAGCCTCCAGCGAGCTACAGTGCTTTTATAGCTCTGTGTGTGTTGGAGTTCCAGTGTCTCCTTTCAGCACCAGGCTGATTAATATCTCTACCTGTGCATGCTGTTTTGTGATTCCCAGCTACAAGGTTATCCTGAGTGTTTCACAGCTGCACCAATTACAAGCTACAAGTGTTCCTGTGAGCAACAGTGCTGATTACATCCCAGCCTGAGAGCTTTGCTTTCAGTGACACTGCAATTCCATCTCTGCCTGAATATTTGCTACCAGTGTCTCCTGTGAACTACAGTGCTATTCCATCACTGCCTGAATATTTGCTACCAGTGTCTCCTGTGAGCTACAGTGCAATTCCATCTCTGCCTGAACATTAAAGTGACCAGTGTCTCCTG
Source organism: Taudactylus pleione (assembly GCA_031769625.1). Lineage (NCBI taxonomy): Eukaryota > Metazoa > Chordata > Amphibia > Anura > Myobatrachidae > Taudactylus > Taudactylus pleione. The sequence goes on along the minus strand of JAUIMM010000555.1, from coordinate 2,293,836 downwards.
TGAGCTACAGTACCATTCCATCTCAACCTGTGTATATTACCAGTGCCATTCCATGTGGCTAAGTGTGCCCACACACCGTTCCCTGGGTATCCTTTGTGTGCCACCCCGCAGTTCAAATGCTATTTACAAGTACCTCACAAACAGCATCTCCTGGTGAATCTCCCGGTGCAATAGTGCCTTGGTTAGGCACTTCCCTTGGGCGACTGACATTCGAGTCTCTATTCCCATGGGGCTTGGATACCTGGTCAAAGGACCACGACCTGCCTGCAGGGTGCAGCTAAGCCCATATCCCACTTGGAGGGGTCACTGGCGAACACCTCCCTGCAGGTTAGACTCCGCACATTTGACCAGGTCTCGTCAACATCCAAGACCTGTGGATGAGGAGTCCTGATGTCCAGGCCAGTTCCCCGAATTCTTCCAAACTACCATCACAACCCCTCACTAGGTGATTCCAGTACGTCAAACCTGACAGTTTGTATGTTATGCATTCAGACACCATTGCAATGATTGGGATGAAACCAACGTAATGTTGACAAGTTGGATCCTGGCCAGGTTTTAGGGGGTTAGGGTCCCATTCAGACCTCCTGTTGGTTTATGCTTGGCAGAACTGTGACCCAGGGAGCTTGCTCTGGGCCATCCACTGGATGGATTTGGACGAAAACTTCACAGAGTGGTAACATTGGATCCCAGAAGACATACTAGGCGGCAGAACTTTGACCCAGGGAGTCTGTTTTGGGCCCTACTCTGGATGGATTTTGATGAAAATTTCACAGAGGGATGGCAATTGGTGTAGGATGCACAATGGAGTGATTGGGGTCCCAGATGGACTACACGGCAGAGTGTGTTGGGTAAAATTTTGACCCAAGGAGCCTGATCTGGGGCTTCCATTGCATGAATTTGGATGACAACACATAATTTTAACGAAAACTTCACAGAGTGGTAACATTGGATCCCAGAAGACAAACTAGGGGGTTGAGGTCCCGGTCAGATCTCCTGTTGGTGTTTGCTGGGGAGAACTTTGACCCGAGGACACTACGCAGAACTGACCTGGGGAGCCTATTCTGGAACCTCTATTGGATGGATCTGGATGAAAACTTCACAGCGGGGTGGCAATTGGTCTTGGATGCCTAATGGAGTGGTTGGGCTTCTGGTTGGACTTCACTGCGGAGTGCGCTGGACAGAACTTTTACCCAGGGAGCCTGTTCTGGGCCATACACTGGATGGATTTGGATGAAATCACATAATAAAACTTAATAACTTGAAAATTTAAACCTGGGCAATGCCGCATACTTCAGCTAGTAATATATAAAAACATTATCCGGCAGCACAGAGTGTGTCATTGACTTTTATTGACCCTTACATTTCAACTCTTTCAAAGTTGCATTAATATCACTTTACTTGGGCTTTTTTCTTTCAATCATCGCAATATAAAGTAGGCTTTCTAGAATATTTATATCAACACCTTAGTGCAAAAATAGAGAACTCGTGTTTTCCAGCTAGATAATCATATGTCACTAATGGCCACTGCAATTTCACATAGAAGACATACTCCAAGACTTTATTTACAGCATGGCATGGTTGCAGCTCTACTCTAGTTAGAAACCAAACACTTATTAATGTCTCTACTGGTGGAAAATTGATGAATCTGCTGTTGTGCCTTGCACATTGAATGTACTGGATGGAGCAGAATTTGTTGCACCTTTCTGCATGTTTTTAGGTCAAATATTAGTTGACGAAGTTCTGAAACCTTAAACTAAGATATACTGCATCACCTGGTCATAGGAGCACAATGCTAATCATGAGACAGACAATTGTTTTGCTAATCTCCACCATATTGTAATTTATAATCTTCTCTGAATTGTAAATACAATATTTTTTTTCTGTTGATAGTTAAATGGCTGTTTTATTTATTACTTATTGGGTTCCTTGTACTAAGGGGAGATAAGGGGACCAAACGAAAATGACAAAGAAAATCCCTGTACATATCACTTCTCAATATGTGCTACAAGGTTTGCACTGTCTTCTATGCTAGTGTTAAGAGCAGGCTAGAATATCAGTGCTGCCATAGGCAACTATAGCAGTGTTAAGTGTCCCAGGTGTTACGAAGGGGATACAGTCAATATCCCAGCGGCCACAATGCCAGTGCTGATATTACTGGTGCCGGAATCCCGACGCCTCTCACAATACCAATGCCGGCATCCCGACCACTGGGATACTGAAGGTAAGTAACAGGGTGGGAAAGAGAGTTAGGGTTAGGCACTAGGGGGAGGGTTAGGATTAGGCACTAAAGAGGGATGTTAGGGTTAGGCACCAAAGAGGGAGGGTTCAAGTTATGATAGGTTAGAGGGGGAGGGTTAGCATACGAAACAACAAGTGTCGGTGTCGGTATGCTAGCCCTGTTGAGATGCCAGTAACGGGATTCTAACAGCTGGGATCCTGACTGCAGGGATCCCATACCCAACCCATTACAAAGGGATATAGTTAGCATCCCAACAGTCAGGATGCCGACAGCCACATTACCAACAGCAGCATCCGGACTTCCAGAATCTTGACAGATTGCAGAGGTAAAAATTAGGGTCAGGGGAAGGGTTAGGTGTGGGCTCCGGTAGGGGAGAGTTAGTGTTAGGCTGCGGGATGGGATAGTAAGGCTGCGGGATTGGTGGGTTAGGCTGCAGAAGGGGTGGGTTAACGGTAGGGTTTGAATAAGGGTAAAAATTATAATATATCAATAGTACAGTTTGAGCGCTCACCACCTGTGGTGTTAACATGTGCTTCTTTATAAGTGTATAACTATGACAGAATATTTCTGTTGGAAAAAAAAGGGGGGGAAGGGAAACCAACAAATGGCTAAAATTTGAAAAAAAAATTTTAACAGAACTATTGTGTCATAGTTATACACTGATAAAGAAGCACACATTAACACCACAGGTGGTGAGCGCTCATACTGTACTATTGATAACATTTAGATTCTAAGTGGGATTGGTGACCACTAAGTAGAGCAGCCCCACAAACCAGTGACTCCAGACCCAAATTTCCATTTCTTATAATTATAACACTTACAAAAATCTGTTGGGATTCTGACTGTTGCGCTGCTGCTGTTTGTGTTCTGACCATCGGCATCCTGACCATTGGGACCCCGTACCCAACTCGTTACTAAGGAGAGAGGTCACTTACCGTCAGCTGTCATCTCCAGTGCCGGCTTCATCACCTCTAGCTGCCATTATCTGTCCCTCCTCACGTGAAGAATCAGGAAGTGAGCTATCTGTCAATTTGGCCAGTCGTGAATAAAGTTTTGAGAAAAAAATCTCAGTGCTGCAGCTGAAAAGGAGAGAGGTGAGTGAGAGTAGACACAGTGCAATCAGGAGGAGTCAGAATGTGTCATGGGGGTGTCATGGATGTAACAATCTGATGGGGTGACTCTTTGTTCATTCTCTTCAGCAGGACAATTCTTAGTAGCAATTCCTGCTTCACAATGATAACAGGTGAAGCAGAAGTGGCTTTGGGGCCTATCCATCATTACTAAAATCGATGTAGATAATTAGGTTTAGAACTTGCATGGAGTTCTACCTAATTACCAGAGGAATTCACCATTCCTCCTCTCCATAAGTATCTATTCCAAAAAGCTGTCATTTTTGCGATGACAGCTTTTAGGAAATTAGATACTTTTCCCTGTCTTCCCTAACTTACCGCAGCTGTAATCAGTTCTGCGCATGCACCGTTTCCATTCACAGAAGCGGCACATGTGCAGCATTGATTACAGCTGCGGCAATTGAATTTAATATATTTTTATTTTTTATAAAGAAACTTATCTATGTTCTCCCCAGAACTGCATGCTGCTGCTGCCAGCAGGATCTCCATTCTGTTTGTCCCCAGTGACACTTGTAAGTGTTTCTTCTATTAACTGTTTATAGTAAATCAGCAGTTCATTATTAAGCTTACTTACAAGTGCCACCAGGGAATAGAAAAGAGACACCACCAGGCAGCATGTAGCAGCAGCATGTAGCACTGGGGAGAACACAGTGCAGCCGGAGCCTCTGGATCGAGGAGGAATCTGGAGGGACCTGACTGAACATGGAGCCTTGGGACCAGACATGGAGCTGTGGGACCTGACTGTACATGGAACCTCAGGACTGTAGATGGAGTTGCGGGACTAGACATGGAGCCACGCGACCGGACTGTGCTGGTGGAGACATCAGAGGATGGAGCGGGCACCACCGGACAAGAGTGCCTGAGGACACAATACCAGCAGGCAGTGGAGGGGGTGATGAGCGGAGGAGGGTGCAGCCACTGCCGGACACGAGGGGACTGGAGCGCACAGAAGCAGCTGCAGGTAGATCTGCTACACAAGCTGCCAGCTGCAGGTAGATATGCTACACAAGCTGCCATGCCATGTAAACGGCAGCTTGTTAGCGCTTTCAGGGGGTTGTACTCAGGGTCGGTTCTCCCGTTACGCATGGTATGCAGCTGCGTAAGGCGCCACATAGTGAAGGGCACCTCAGCTGCATACCATGCGGGCCGCGGGCAGACTGTGTCTCTGTGACACAGCTGCACAGCGTATGTAGCACTGACCGGACGGAGTTCGGTCAGCGCTACACAGCACAAACACACAGCCGCCGGCTCCGGCAGCTGTGTGTTTGCTTCAGCAGCTGATGAGAGTCAGACAGACTCTCATCGGCTGCTGCTCCCACTACCAGAGCCGAACATCTTCCGGCTCCTGCAGTGGGTAATGGGAGTGACGTCATGACGTGACATCACTCCCATGATGCAAAGTGCGGACGGAGGAGCTGATATCGGCGGCAGGAGCAGGAGCGGGTTTCAGGTAAGTGGGTTTTTTTTTAGTTTTATTACGTCTCTATTGCGGGGGGCGGGGGAAGGTGGAATACTACAGGGGGCACTACAGGGGGGGAATACTACTGGGGGCACTGCAAGGGGGGGATTACTACTGGGGGCACTACAAGGGGGGGGACTACTACTGGAGGCACTACAAGGGAGGGCTACTACTGGGGGCACTACACTGGGGGGCTACTACTGGGAGCACTACAAGGGGGAGAGCACTACTGGGGGCACTACAAGGGGGGGCTACTACTGGGGGCATGACAAGGGGGGCTGCTACTGAGAGCACTACAAAGGGAGACTACTACTGGGGGCACTACAGGGGGGGAATACTACTGGGGGCACTACAAGGGGGGCAGAAATACTACTGGGGGCACTACAAGGGGGGATTACTACTGGGGCACTACAAGGGGGGATTACTACTGGGGGCACTACAAGAGGGGGGACTACTACTAGGGGCACTACAAGGTTGGGGATCACTACTGGGGGCACTATATAAAGGGCACTACACAGGGGGTACCACTACTGGGGGCACTGCATAGGGGGGGAGTACTACTGGGGCACTATAAAAGGGGAATACTACTGCGGGCACTGCACAGGGGGGACCACTACTGGTGGCACTGTAAAAGGGGCACTGCATAGGGGGGCGCCAAAAAATATACTTGGTTACCAAAAAATTTGGGCTTGGGCTGGCCCTGGTTGTACTCCATCTGGAGATGGTATACATTTACATCATCAAATATGAAAATCTAAGATTTTCTGTGTTTGATGAATACAGTACTTTTGACATCCCCATATTAATATATGAGGAATGTGGAAATTAATGGAGTCGAACTTAACGAGGAGATACTAGTCATATCTCCTGCGTTAAGTTTTTTCATGAATACTACTGATACACAATTATGGAAAAAAATAGGTTAAACGAAACTTTTGGTTTGATGAATAGGGCCCTTTATCTCTACGGTAAGTGGAATATTAGTGCCTGGACCCCATAATCTCTATTAGCACAATGCAGTGTGAAAATTAGTGATCACATCTTGTAAATGACATTCTTCTGTGTAAGCATCCAAGCTGAATTTGGGAATACATGAATATACAATTCAAGAGCCATTAGAAGGTAAGAAAGCTGCATCCCGCATCATATAATTTTATACATGTTATCCAGAAAAAGGAGAGTCATCCTCATTATTTTATTTATTTTATTTTACCCCAAACATTTCTGAGCTAGGGGTAAAAAAGGCTGGGTCCATTGTATGCATTAGTCTATTTGTGCTTTTAGTTAACAAAATTATAAGTAAGAAAAAATAGTACTATGTGGTTCTTTTTGCTTTATGAAAGGATTCTTGGGGTGACTCTGAGTCGGACACCTTCTTGTGAATTGTGCATGTATCTGAAAAGCAAAACATGTGGTGTGCATGCGCCACACAATGTGTACGAAGCCACAAGTAGGTGCGTGTGTACCACATCTTTTGCAAACGGACATCAACGTGAAGTAAGAGTTTCTGGGTAGCGACTGGGTGGTGAGTATCAATTACCATGGAGCGGCAGTTTCTGATGGGAGTGTCATGGACGTGCATCTAAACCAGTGCAATGCTGAGTTGTGCATATGGGTAAGGGGTGTCTGTTTCTGGTGGATCTCATGCACCTAGCATGGAGCTGGTGCAAGTGCCGATACTAACAATCACGGCTACGTCAGATTGTTGCATTAGCATTTGGAAGTAAGCACAATGCAGAGTCTGATTCAGAAGTCAGATATAATACTACTGTACAGGGTAGTGATGGCCAACCAATGTTTCATGCATGTGTGGCACTTGTTTTCTTGCAGTATGTGCGGTGAACGTAGAAGGTCTGATGCATAATTGGCTGCAATTGTGCCCCACATCACAGGTGCAATAAGCATTAAAAAGTCACAATAGCGACTATATACAAAGTGGTAACAGTGGCTGGTAACAGTAGTATATGCAATTGGCTTACACCAGGCATACGTCACATAAACTTATGATCCACTTACACCCATGTTCTATAAACACATTCACTAGTAGCAGATTTATAAAATTGCTAAAACCTCTTTAATACAGCATACACAACTGTAATAGAGCATAATATACAGTATATCCAAATGATAAATAAATCACCAATAAGTGTAAGTAGAGCATTCGCAAAGCCAATCACAGACAGTTCATCAATGCTGGACACCGTCATCGTTATCATCAGATGTTTGCACCTGCCTTTGACTACCCAGAAGTAATTTGGATTTATCAGACACATATACATGTGGCTTGTCCCAGTCTTCATGTGTAACAATTGAGCAAACACACCTTTACCTTATTTGGTCTATGTATGGATGGACACACCTTTGCTGCCTATCCAAGGAACAAGCAGGCATTGCAGAATCATGCAATGTAAAATGGCATGGAACTAAAGTCTTCATCAGCCACAAAAAGTCCAGGCACATTGAATAAAAGAGTCATAGATTGTATACCCCTTCTCTGATGATTACTATCTCTGACACCCATGATATAACATATAAGGTTTGGTTTCAGTAAGCTCCTGTTTTTTATGCTTTTACATCTGGAATGTGTAATATTAAAATGTTATATATGTGCTGTTTGTTAGTGATTATATAATTCTCTGTGTGACAACACATTCAGAACAACAGTTTAAAATGTCAGACTAAGATAAATGTTATTAGTACCTTTATGCTTTGTAACCATGTATGTAACTTGTGTATTTTATCAAAGATAGGTACAAATTTTTTTAGATACTGTACAGTATGAAATAAATCAGTATATTAGGTATAAATATATTTTTATATGCAAAGTAAGTAGAACAAAATATCTGTAAAAGTACCTTGGTATTTTCATTCATTTGCTGTAATACACTACACTATTTTTATCTACATTGTAGAATTTTGGTTACTGCTTCATGTTTATTTGATTTTTTTTAGCTAAGCCAAATATAACACTAAAGGCAGTGTTGGAAAGCAGATTTGATACTCCCAACCTTGAAAGGTGAAGATGACACCAGAAGTGATGCAGCTACATGTTGCCTGGATAATATGGAAAGGGTTGGACTATCTTAATTACTTCCTGTTCGCACAAGAACTTGTCGGCTGCATTGGTGATGTACCATAATACACTACATTAAGCAACCAATACTTCAAAATATTCCTATACCATTTTGTTTGCCAAAATTCTGATGCACACAAACAGTACATGTTAGATGTTATTATAGCTGATTGACTAAACAAATTTCATTGTTTATTTCTAATTGGAATCAAACACTTTTGCTATTTCTGTTTTGCAATTTTTACTGTTTAATATTCCTGGAACAATCAGGTTTGCGTGGGTGGAATCATACATGGTTGCAAGCAGTTATGCATACTCACGTGTTTTTCATAACTATAGCCACATTTAGCCTCTCCATCACCTAATATTGAAAGAAATGTCAAGATCTGTAAATATGATGCCTTTATCACATCATAATGATCGATTAATGCTGAATGATGTGATAATGATACCAGCTGAACTTTTGCCATTCAAGTCAATAAAAGTTCATCCAAGTCAATGATGTTTCAAAATCACAGACGTATCATGCCCATTAATGGTATAGTGTATGTTAGTATACAGAGATTCCTGATAGGTTATATCAGTAGGAAAAATATAGAACAAATAAGGAAAACCTATTGGTGGAACATGGGTGGTTTCAATAGGTGAAATGGAGGTTAGTGTAATACCCAGGTAAACGGTGTTAGAGTAATTTCACACAGTAATGTTCTCACTTTACCTGGTACTTGAATTTCTCCACCCAGCACAGGTTCTAAGGTGCAGTTCAGAGAGGTAAGGAAGATGAGACTACACGAAAGGTATTTTTAACAGATGCCTTCATTGAAAGCTGGTTTATTTGAAGATGTTTGTCTGTAAGAATCAGCAACTGTATACTCTATTTTGTTAATATGCAGATTTCAACATTATTCAATTACACTCTGTCAGAACAAAACATATACATACATCCTTGCATCAAAGATCAGTAGTGCAAATCAGATTCAGGGGTAAACAAATATCTTCTCATTCAAGAATAAGGCTCTTTAGTAAATCACAGTAGCAATCACATTTCAGACATTAGAAAATTTACATAAAGGAGTATAAATAAGTGAAGCAGGATGGGATGTTAGCAGCAGTGGGTTTATGTTTTCTGCAAGGAATGCTATGCTGCTTTATGACTAGTCAGGAGGCGACCATCCAGTCAGTGCTGCCTGGCAGGGAAGATGTTTCAGGAAAGCTGATAATGCACAGGGACATTATCAGTGTGCTAAGGACAGGATGATTGATGAAGGGGGGCTTCATCAGGGGTACAAAGCCAGTAAAAATGGTATCAACACTAATGAATGGTGTAGTCAACCAGAATTGGCTGTGAGCACGGCGAATCCCACGATCTCTCGGGGAAGCCAAATGTGTAATGATATGGGCAAAACCTTCATATATAACCATTTTTCCTGGCTTTGTACCCCTGATGAAGTCTGTGAGAGGACGAAACGCATAGGGTCGGGGTGCCGCTTATAACGTCCATGTTTATGTTCAGCCTTGGAATCCAAAGATCAAAGGGATAATCTCTATACCTTCTTATTGGCGCATATCTTTTTATACATTTGATGTAAGCTATTTATTTTTATGCTAATTTTTTTTTATTTAATTAAGAATAAAATTATTTGGATGCACTAATATTTGGCCATTGGCCACATTTTTGGGTGATTTCTTTGGTGAGAGGGTATGTTCACAGAAGCTAATGGACATCTCACACATAAGAACCCTGGTGGCCAAATCAGAATAATTCTTCAATGCTAATAATCACCTTTCTCTACATAAAGCTCGAAGCTCTGCGAGTGCCAAGGATTTATTTCACACATTCATTTATGGCCAGCAGCACCCAGGCATGTTGAAATTTTTAAGGAATGAGTACCGGCATCTGGTCAATATGTATGTTAATGTGTATATGTATATACAAGGTGCTAAGTGTGAAATTCAGTGTAGCCAGCACTGTTGGACACTTACATCAAACATCTGCATGTATGAAAGCAGATAACATAGCAAAAAATCACTTTTCTCTACAACAGTATGGTGACAGAAATCATGCAGATGTTGCTAAAATAAAAAAAGTGCACTTTAGTGGCTTATCATTTTATCATAAAACATTCTCCATTTAAGTACAGGCTGTTATTTATGATGATACAGCTTCAGCATAATCTACTAAAGCCAATTCTTAAGGGCATAGAGGGTTTCAATCAGGGCATCTAAAATAAAAAAAAACATTTAACATTGCTAAAGAAAAAAACATCTCTAATAAAGGGAAATTTTACTGCAGAAAAACATAAAATTGCCAACATGACATACACCACACACAGTGGCAAAGAAAGGCTCAGGCATTGTCCTTTATTTCTGAATGGTGGTTCTGCAATTGTTGTCAGTCAGGCATCTTCTTCTGCCACATATGACAATGCAAGAGCGTCTCATTCTGAGTGGTGAAAAAAACACTAAAGCAGTAGAACAAACTGTGTGTTTAGAAACGTCACAAATCCCTAAAGAGAGTGTGTGTCCATGAGTACTATGTGTGATCCTTACCTTTCTGATACTTTACTCATTGATAAGCCTTCTTCCACTGACCCTCTGCCAATATGGGGATGAGCAACACAAGTCAGGAAGATGCTGACCTAGAATTTGATCCAAGGGTTGTCAGCATCTTGAAATCGGATCAATACATTTTGGTGTCGGTGCTTGATCCTAGGTTTAAGTCATACATCATGTCTTTCTTTCCAATGGACACAGGGCCTGATTCAGAGCCGGACGCTATTTGTGGATGGTCGTTCTAAAGAAGGGGCCAGATATTTAAATTGAGCGTTCACTCTTTGTGATGTGTTGACGCCACTATGTCTGAGCGAGCGTTCGAAAAATGTGCTCGCTATTTTGTAAAGACGGCCCTTTGCCGTTCACATCACACGTCATCTCCTGTATTTATTAGATTAATCGGGAACATCGAAAGGCATCTGAACTGCTCGCAGTGCTTGTGGTAGGATTTTCTTCCTGCTATCACTGCGAGCAGTTCAGGCTAAAAGACAACCAAGTGACATGGTCGATGATGCTCCTTTACTAATTACGCACTCCCATTAAACGTCCTTTTGACTGTTAGGCATGCCTGCGTTTGGATCTCCACTCCCCCGTTTTCAAGCACCTTCCCCTGTTACCACCCTCAAACGGTACATTCTGTCAATCAAATTAGCAGCCCCTCGCTGTTTTACGAGCGCACGATTTCCTACCACAATGACTGGTTTGTGCATGTGCATTATGACCCATACACATGCGCAGTTGTGCGAACATCGCTCAGAGCGAACGAGCGGCCGCTTACGAGCAGCTCTGAATCAGGCCCACAGATCATAAGAGATGCAAAAAGCTCCCGGCGAGTAAGTTGTCAGCTCAAGCAGCACGTGACACAATGACATCTCCTCCTTCAGTTTCTCCGGAAACTCAGCTTTCCCAAGAGACCCACTAGCAATGCATACCCAGAGGAAACCTATGTAAACATGGGGAGAATATACAAACTCCACACAGTTAGGGCCTTGGTGGGCATTGCACTCATGACCTCAGTGCTGTGAGGCAGTAATGCTAACCATTACACCACTCATGCTGCCAACTAACACTACTACTCACTGTTGTTTCTAGCAAATGCTATGACATGTAAATGTAACAAGTATTTCAGGGTACTTCTACTGCTGTTATCACAGTCTCCAAATAAAGCTAATTTCTGCCTGATCGCTGGCAACACTACGGTGCTCTCTTTGGAAGTAGTCAGGGAACTTACAGTAGGTCTGTCAGTAGAACTAATGAAGTATGCCAGCTGCTATGTAAATATAGCAAAGCCATACAGTACCTCAGTAGTTGGTTTTCAAATAATATTATGTTATTTGAATTTTAACAAAAAATAACAAGGCAAGCACTCCTTGTAAATTGTACTGCCGGTTGAGACTATGGGCCTGATTCAGCAAGGATAGCAACTGCGATTGCAATATCAATTACGCACACAGTCTCACTGCGAAGATATGCTAATTCTCTGCGATCGCTATGCAGTTGCAGCACAACATAAGGACGCCCACCTTACCTGACACACATCCGCAATACTTAGCAAGACTGCAAAACCATCATAACATCGAGTACAATTGCAGCCTCCCGCACACTTGCACAAGCTCTGACCTTACTCAGGAATTGCTAACCTCATCGCTTGCAGTAAATACACAAGCTGCATATGGCATCGCAGTGGATAATTTATTCACGCCCATGCAACGCCGTTCAAATGTACTGGCACACCTGCGTTTCAACAACAACCCCCCCTTCACCACCCACAAATGGTACTTCCTGTCAATCACTCTGCGAATGGTCTGCGTAGTCACTGCGATCGCAGTTCCAATCACAGTGCAGTGTTCGTGCAGGTGCACTGCGATGCGTACACATGCGCAGAACACACAATCGGTCGATTGCATGCATAATCGCAGTTGCGATCCTTGCTGGATCAGGCCCTATGTCTTGAGCCGTAACTGAAAATACATAAATAATCCATGTGCAGTCAAATATGGTCTAATTTTAATATAAAGAATAGTTTTTCACATAAATGAAATAGGAAAGTTAATAAAAGGGAAAAACTGCCATTTTGTATCAGTAAACTGGGCTTAAATATTTTTTCTGGAGAAACCGGATAATATGTATCATACTCTACATGGTATAGAATAAAGTCCATCGTCATAATATATACAGTATTTACTGGTTTAGGCAGCCCAAGCCGAGAAAGTGCTCTGACGACCATTTATTCATTGACGTGCTTCACTAAAATTGTCACTGCTCAGCTCCCTTTTATCATACATTAATGTTTCATACACCTAAACCTTAATTTTATATACTATGCACAGATAGATACCTAATATGTATCTACTCCAATTAGAAATAATATAATATTTTGAATATTGAATCTCAGTTGTAAAATATTTGTTAAATCAGTCAGGTGTTACTGCTGCTATGGCTGTCTATGAAATGGTATGACCTACAATTACACAATCTTTACATATAGTAATATATTAAAGAGAGAAGTAAGTAAATATAAATGATAACATATTTGCTTAGGGAGTAATTGAATATATTTTACTTTAGATTAAATTTGACTTTTGAAAATAAATAGATAGTAATTACATTCCTTATAAATTGTTTACACACTCAAGCCATGAAACTGTTTTCAAATGACCTTCCTATACCATGTTGTTGACCCTTTTCCAATGAGACACTAATATCTATTAAAACCTCTTGAGTGAAGTAATAATTCATTCCAGAAGGCTTTGAGTGGGGGTTTAGAAATAAATTATAATGTGGACATTTGTTAAGGTTTGTACTTGGTTGCTTTAATTGTTAATATTTAAACCCTTACTTGAATGTTTGTGTCTAGTGTTGGATTTTAAATCATTATATAGTGTTAAAGCAAAAGATGAGCCTTTCCAAAACACTCAGCTATGATCACCCTGAGATGTATTTAAAAAACAATTAGATCATATAAGTAAAAAAATATATATTACTACAAGGCTACATTATCCCCTTCCCCCAAGAGATTGACAGGTGTCACACTTTCTGACCATACTGTATGTTAATTTGAATTTGCAACTTTGAAAACTGGTTAAAATCACAATATGAATAATGTTGTCTAAATAAAGATTTTCAGTTTGTTTGCCCCCACACTAGATTCCTATGCAGAACATACTCAGTGTTTTAGGTATAAGTAATTGTTAATCGCATCTCTGCTATTCCGTTTTCTCATCAGACTATAGACTCGAGATTGGCAATGTGTGCAATGAACTATGACCATCAGGCCAAGCTATAGATGATGGAGAGATTGCGTTGCACTTATTGGATTACACAGTTGATGAAACAGTGTCTTGGTTTAGATTTGATAAGCAGTCTATTTGAGAATGCTGCCACTCAGTCTCAAGAATGTATAGTCTCCAGACTTTGCCACACATGTTTAAAATATTACATGCGGTGCCATGATTGTCTACAATACTATTATCTGAAACAGAATTTAATATGTTCATCATGAATATAAATGATTAGTAATTTACGATTAAATCTTCCAGTGATGGCAACTACTAGTATATTATGCCTGGTAGTATTTACTTCATAACGGTAGAGAACAAGATTTAATATTCCTTTCAATACTTAGAAATTTTCAATGAGTGTATTTCTTACATTTGGTATTGCCTGTCACTTTACTGTCATCCTTTTTGCATAAATAGAAATAGTGTGAGATATTAATTTGTCTCCAATTGTCATTCCCCATGTGGAAGTGCAGTACAGGCCAATAAACATGTCTATCATTTAGATATTATCTGTCAATGTCTTGTTCTCTGGCAATTTATTTATTTATTTTAAGTTTGAACTATTTTAATTATGCAGCTCCAATCGTATGTAACAAACAGCATTTCCATTTCAGCGTAATAATTAATTTAAATTATAATCCACTATTTGTCATTTTTTTCAAGTTTTTTTTATACGGTTTTAATATTTTTTTTTAATGCATGTAAACTAGGGCTGAACAGAGTGGGAGTTTCAATACTCCTACATATGCCACTGCAATGTTTCGTTGTGGGAGGTAAAATTAACAATGTTGCAGGATGAAAAGTACCTTCATCCAAATGTCCTGCTAAGATCTACTGGTGAGATAAATCAAACCTTTGAGCGAGATAAAGTGGAGAGGTTGCCCATAGCAACCAATCAGCTTCAACTGTCATTTTTCTAGCACAGTATGCAAAATGACAGTTAGAAGCTGATTAGTTGGTATGGTCAATTGCTCCACTTTTTCTCTCTATTAATAAATAGAGAGAATACATTATTTCTTTTGATAAATCTCCCCTTTAATTAGACATTAATCTTCCCCATTGTTTCTAGTGTTACTTATGTTATATTATGTTGCAGCATTAATTTTGGAATGCTACTGTATTTCAATTTTAACACATTGGAAAGACTACAAAAACTTGAAAAATTCAAATGAGTGTAAGAAAATGCATATACTGTACAATGCCAGCGGTTGGGTAATGCTTTGTGATGATTTGTTCAATTCTTTTTAGAGGTGTGTTAATATTTTCAAAAGGGGACAAAAGGTAACAATTTGTCAAACTGTGAATATACAATGGGCCTGTGTAAGAGTTGGACGCAGTAGTATACTAAACGTGCGCTGTATAAGACACATAAATGCAGACTTATGTGTGTATGTTGAGTCAGACGTATCTCAGGATGCATACATCTCACAGACTTTGGGCCTGACACAGTGATTTACGCAATGCCGACATTTACGCAGATAGAGCGATTGTTAGTCAATGTTCATGTGTGTTAGCCGTACTGCGCACATGCAGTAATTGGTTTGCGACTACTCTCGCACAGTTGATTCATTTGCAAAGTGAATGACAGGTAGTCAGCATTTGGGGGAGGTAATGGGGGGTGGCTAGGCAAACGCAGGGATGTCGGAACTATTTAAACGCCATTTCATGGGCATGCATAAATTAGCCTTTGCGATCTCCTTGCAGAATGAGACCTCTCAGTGTGTCAGGAGAGATACAGTGTTTGAAACAGGTCAGACTTCGCTAAGAATATGCGTGACTGCCCGATCTGCATCGATGTTCCCAATATTTACGCTGATGCACGTTGTTCGACGGATATGAGAAGGCAGCAGTGGGCATCCCAATGCTCGTGTAAGCTTTGGAAGTCATTAGCATATTTTCGCTAATGCAATCCATAAGAAATCGCAGTTGTAATGGGATTAGTGTAAATCTCTAAATTAGGTCCTTTGTATTTGTGTTAGGTATACATCATGCATACAAGTGTGTATACCAACTCCTAACTGTAGTGAAGAGATGCAGCTTTATGGTGTTAGTAGCAGTGATGTGCAGTGAGGTGAGCAGGTGAGGCAGAACCTTTCCTGTCATACTTCGGTATACTCCAGAGTTTTGACTATAAAAATGTAAGAAAAATGTAACTAAAATATGACATTATAAATATCTTCTCTGTATTATTCCATTCATTTTTATAGTCAAAACTCTTGAGTAAAAAGTGTACCAGTGGCAAACGCAGGCTTTTGAAAGGGGGGTTTCCTAATATAGAACCAATGGAAAAACTTTTAACCACAATACTATATGGTCGTTGAACTTTTGCTGACTTCTAGTATCCCGCCGCCAGCACACATTAACCTCTATAGGGAAAAAATTAACACAATGACCCCCACAAGCAAAAATCCACACACATTGATCTCCACAGAATAAAGAGAAAACATATTGGCCACAATAGGAAAAAAATTAAACAGGAAAACACAAGAAAATAATAAAATTCATTGGCCCCCACAGGAAAAAAAAATAAAACTTGGGAGGGGGTAGGGTGGGCAGTGTATGTCCCTGGGGCTGGGGAATGTGTGAAATGGTGGCTAGTGTATGTTCCTGGGTTGGGGGGTACTCTGTCTAGGTAACCAAAGGATAGGGTGGGAGTGTATGTCCCTAGGGCCAGTTTGCAGTTTAGTCCTATATGTATATAGCAGAATGTGAAAGATATAGAAGAGTAGGATAGTGTGGAACAGAGGGTGATGTAGCAGAGGAAGATAGTGTGTAACGGTGATAGATGTAGCAAAGGATAGTGTATAACAGAGGGTGATAGATATGGTAGAGGATAATGTTTAACAGAGGGTGATGTAGCAGAGGATAATAGGATAATGTGTAGTAGAGGGTGATAGATGAAGCAGAGGATAGTAGGATAATGTGTAGTAGAGGGTGATAGATGAAGCAGAGGATAGTAGGATAATGTGTAGTAGTGGGTGATAGATGAAGCAGAGGATAGTAGGATAATGTGTAGTAGAGGGTTATAGATGAAGCAGAGGATAGTAGGATAATGTGTAGTAGAGGGTGATAGATGAAGCAGAGGATAGTGTGTAACAGAGGGTGATAGATGTAGCAGAGGATAGTAGGATAATGTGTAGTAGAGGGTGATAGATGAAGCAGAGGATAGTAGGATAATGTGTAGTAGAGGGTGATAGATGTAGCAGAGGATAGTAGAATAATGTGTAGTAGAGGGTGATAGATGAAGCAGAGGATAATGTTTAACAGAGGGTGATAGATGTAGCAGAGGATAATAGGATAATGTGTAGTAGAGGGTGATAGATGAAGCAGAGGATAGTAGGATAATGTGTAGTAGAGGGTGATAGATGAAGCAGAGGATAGTAGGATAATGTGTAGTAGAGGGTGATAGATGAAGCAGAGGATATTAGGATAATGTGTAGTAGAGGGTTATAGATGAAGCAGAGGATAGTAGGATAATGTGTAGTAGAGGGTGATAGATGAAGCAGAGGATAGTGTGTAACAGAGGGTGATAGATGTAGCAGAGGATAGTAGGATAATGTGTAGTAGAGGGTGATAGATGAAGCAGAGGATAGTTGGATAATGTGTAGTAGAGGGTGATAGATGTAGCAGAGGATAGTAGAATAATGTGTAGTAGAGGGTGATAGATGAAGCAGAGGATAGTGTGTAACAGAGGGTGATAGATGTAGCAGAGGATAGTAGGATAATGTGTAGTAGAGGGTGATAGATGAAGCAGAGGTTAGTGTGTAACAGAGGGTGATAGCTATAGTAGAGGAAGATAATGTGTAGGAGAGGGTGACAGATGTAGCAGAGCAGGACAGAGCTGAGTTGAATGTGTTGTAATCACATTTACTAAAGTGCTCCTGATCAGAAGACTTACATAAAAAGGGCTGTGCATCGTCTTCTGCATGTGTAGGGAGATCGGCAGCTCCATGACACTTCTTCCTGTTAAACAGCATGTGCCAGCTCTTGCATGCTGCCAGGTCCAGCAGCATGCTGGGAAAGAGAGTTTCCCAAGCTACACTCTAACACTCCATAGAGTGAAAAGCGCACTTCAACTCCCATGAGTCACCTTGCATATGGTGAGTCAAGCAGACTGCTCTGCTCCCGGAGCTAGCCGATGACTGGTTACAGCTTCCTGATTGCGTTCCGCAGCGGAAGGCAAATCCTGGAAGCTTTGCAGCCTGCCCGGCTGATTTACGAATCAGTCAGGGACAGGTGAGCCGGCTGTGATGGGGAGATAATGTGACCGGCTCAGCGGGAACTCTCCCGCTGTCCCGGCAGCTCAATCAGCCCCTGCCTGTCTGAGCTCCAGTCTTTGATGCGCGGCGATGGATTGATGGACAGGGGGGGTTTCTGGATACTCGGAAACCTCCCCTGCGTGCGCGTATTTGTATGGCAGGTGAGGCACCGCCTCCCCTGTCTACCTTTTCCGCACATCCCTGATCAAAACACACTAATGCTGGGCATACACTATAGAATTATCTGTCAGATATCTGTCCAATCTGGCTGGTTGAAATTAAAATCTGGTAATGTATGGGAGCAAATGACAATTGACCATTTGCTCACAAACACTGGAAAACAGTCAAAAATGGTCGTTCAGACAAATTGGTTAAAGCACAGAGATTTAACCAATTTGAACAATTGTTTTTTGTTCTTTGTTTTCCAGTGTTTAAAACCATATGATCGAATGTCATTTGCTCCCATACATTACCAGGTTTTCATTCCAACCAGCCAGACTGGCCAGATATCTGACAGAAAATTATATAGTGTATGCCAAGCTTAAATCTCCAACACTATATACTGCTGCAGCTTTGTATAATGCCCAAATTAACCCTCAGGTTCATATATGTATGTGTAAATCTGGCTCTGATACTAGCCAGTGCTTCCCCAGCCATTTACTTCACCGCACGTCAACTGTTAGTAGTGAATAAAAAAGTAATGTTACTCTATATTTATACACAACATAATAGTGTAATGAAATGTCTCACACTTATATAGCACCAGCATATTCCGCTGCGCATTACAATGCAAAGACAAAAAAAAGACAAAAAGTAAAAATAAATTAAATCAAATTAAATAGAAAAAATTTTTGTTTTGCATCTTTAAAAGCAACAGTGGAAATCATCTTTCTGGCAGAATAGTCGTCTAAATGGAAATGTTGCTTAAGTAATGGGAATAAAGGGTTACAACTTTCATCAGCCTTAGAGGTCAATAACAATCAGAAAGTAATAGAAAGAGTAACATAATCATCATGTGCATCAGCCCTAATAGGCATGTCTTGTATCCTTGCCTATTCATAGCACAAATACATAAACACACTCTTACTGTACTGGGCCTGTGTTTGCTTGCCACTACCGGTTCCCAATCCACCAGGCGTAAGGAGTCGCAAGTCAATGATGCACAAAAAAATTTACACAGCCATAAGCATTACTGATACGCATGCATAGAATGGATACATTTCTACAGGTTAAAAAAACAGACTTACTATAAACTCAGATACACACAGATATACAAGTGTCACATATGAAATGAAGCAGTGCAGTCTCATGAAGTGGTTTAGATGCATCTGCAAGCTGATTTGCACTGACTTGCTGGCGCCAGGCAACTCATGTCGCATGGCATAGTGAGGCTAGGTGTATGAGGACACATCTGTATGTTTAACTCTAAAGGAGCCCAATAATACTGTCACTGACAGATTGGTCAATTAGATGGTAAAGAGAGGCAAAAACAAGCTGTCCATAGTGTAAATAAAGTTATGTAGTGCTAACGACATTTGGCACTATTGGAAAATGTATCAATTTAATATAAGCCTAGATACATATGTGCTACAGTTACTTACATATTTATTTACATAACTAACATTTGCCCGCAGCTTCGCTTTCATGGATGTCTGTTATTTCTCAGCTGAACTAATTTTACAAAGACAGTAGTGGCATCTAATATTGTGATCTATATTTTATATTGTAGTCATCACAAAATGTCTTTGTAAAAAATATTTGCAGTTTTTCTTTCATGGATTAGCACAAAAAGTTGCTTGGGACTAGTAGCTCATGAAAAATCCACTTAACCTACAGTAACACGAAAAGGTTGCAAGTGACATGAGCAGCGACTCTATGATATGTAGTATTTGTCTTGGTGCGCTATCTACTGGATTGACATGTTTCCTGCAACTTCATGAGTTAAGACAAGCTGCTTGATTAGTGCTTAATATATAGTTGTATTTTCCTGTGAAATAGATCATTATATATATATATATATATATATATATATATAGGCATACATATATAACTGTTTGTGTTCAGGGTGTGCAATACATGTATATATTTTATATATATATTTATATACATATAGTCATTTTTTACTTGAGGAGCCTGTGCAAATGCCGATAAAAAATATTTGTCTCTATAGTTCATAAATAGTCCCTAAAAGTATATTTGTCCCCCCAAAAAATTATATTTATATACATCTAGTCATTTTTGGCTTGAGGAGACTGCATACACCGAGTGTCAAGTGTCTGGTTTTTACTTTATTGCACCTCTCCCTGATGTCACATTGAGATAATACATACCTCAATTTTTTTCTCAGTGTCTAATCTATACAATATTGAAAACACAGTCCAGAATCATCCCATAGTTTTTGCGTGATGAAGGAACGAAAAGACAGACAAAAATTCAGAAAAAATAACCCCATTTCGCTCCATAGTTCATACACAGTCCCAAGGAGTGCATTTCCCCAAAGATATTTCTATGTACAGACACAACCATTACAACTTTATTATAAGTATAGATATCTTTCTTCACAAAATTATTTTAATATTATATGTATCTCCAAATTGAGCAGGCACTGCTCCTGAGTGAGTGGAATATGTTGTTCAGCAGAATATATTTTCTTAGATTCTTTCACAACCAAATGTATATACTATAGAATGATCTTATTCTTATAGTTAAAATTCTGCATGCTAGTTTCAATTAGGCCTTAGAGGTGATATGTATAGTTTTGTGACATTTACATGGAAGCTAAACCATAACCATTTTAATAAAGTGGAAATCAGCTTAGCCCTTCTGGGCAAGATGTCGCCATATTGACCAGTAAAAGAATGAGAATTAAAGAAATTATATCTCAATCTCCTAGTTTGAAGGATGAAAGCCCTCTTTCAAGTGAAATAATAAGTTAAAAGATTTAAGTTAAAATGTAAATGAAGACACATTGCTCCAGGATCAGACCAAAGTTCTGAATCTTAAATCAAGTTCTAATCCTAGGCCTAGCACAATCACTATTAAGTTACATTTAAAACTAATATGCAACTAATTGTATTTGTAAAAAGATAATTGTAATATTTTATAAAGTATTGCTACTTGTCTTTTAGAAATGTTTAAAATACTTTGTTAAAATATTGATGTGAGACTGTGTGATACCTTTGGTTTTATTAGAAGTCTATAGATGTTGTAGTGCCAAGGCCTAAACTTGGTAAAGCTGTAAAACACAAGGAACGCATTCTGCCAAAAGAAAAAAAGACTTTGTTGTTGCACATGCACAGTTGAGATTGGGAGATACCGAGGAGTAGAACTGGAGAGTGGGATGAGGTTCCAAAGGCTTGAGGATAGAAGCTGGGCAAGCAACATTGCTAAAGTGATGCTGAGGGTCAGGTCCACTGAGTACCCACTGAATAGAGTGCTGAGGACTGCAACAGAGTTCCAGCAGAGTGTGAGAGATACATAGTGCAAACAGCATGGCAACACTGAGGAGCACTGCAGGATGGGATAGCAACAGTACACACCACCAATGGCTTGCAGAGTGGATTTGTAGCACAGTGAATGTTCCAGGTATACTTGCAACAGGTACAGGTAACGCAAGGCAGAGCCAGAATAGGAACCAGGAATACCAAACAGCAGATACAGGAACAAGTACCGGATACCACAACTTCCACAAGAAACTATCTATGGCAAGGTAGGAATGGGCTTACTGCCCTATGACAGAAGTTAGAACCAATCTTGTGTGAGCAACCGAGACCAGTCTCTAGTAATTACCATTATGAGCAGCTGAGTGTTGCATGTTCACAGAGGCTTCCCAGCTGGGAGCAATTATCCTGGACCAAACCTCACTGTGGCTGTCTTTGCCTGTTGACTCTCTCAGCTCTGGCTGAAACCTGCAGCAGATATGAGCTGTCACGATGGCTTGTAACAGAGATATAATACTACATATTAGTTGTGAGTGCACTAATGACTGAGATATTGAGATATAATTATATAATAATTAATAAGTGCTGAGGATAATTATTGCTAAGTGCTGAAGATAGTTGTGCTACTAAAGACTGAGCTATATATACTTTATTACCAGAGAGCTGAAGGTGTTGTTCTCTATGATTCAAGGATGACCAGCATTAGATGCTGACTTTATACCTATTGTGAATTCCCTATTGAGGATTACAAATATAGTGACCACATAGTAAGAGAGTACTCCAATGAAAGAACTATGTGTTCATATACAAGTAAATGGCTGATCAGTATTCATAGCCTGTTGTGTGATAACATATTTTGCTATTTCATTATATGTGTTTATGTGAATGTTCCTATATATATTCAGAGTATAACTGGTTAGAAGTATTTGAATAATTAAATTTTCTATTTAGTAATAGCCAAGAGGTGCTGCAGCAACTAAAGTCAACAGCGTGTTTAATTGTCAAGAGAAAAGTAGTTTCTTGGTTACTCATTACAATATCAATAAGAGAAGTCATTTATATTATTACCACCTCAATTGTGTAATATTGAATATCATTGGTAAACTGATAATTATTTCTGCATATCCTATTTCTAAACCCTTGTCCTCTTACTCCCCTTTAATACAGTTTTACGTCTCATTCTAAGTCTACATGTGTCATCTTTAAATCATTTTTCCGTCTCACTCTAGGAGCCAAATGTAACAGGGTGAGAGTTTACAAAATATGAGAGTTTTCTCAAACTTTTTAAACTCAGCCAATGTAATAGATTTGAGAACATGCAAACTCACATGTTTTTCAGACTCAAAAACTCCCACACTTTAAACTCTTATCCATATGTTTTCCTATTTTGAAGATAAAACTCAACCAATGAGAGAGTTTACTGCTAAACTCTCATGTTTTCTTAACTCTCACCCTATTACATTTGGCACTAAGTCTACATGTCACCTTTAAAACAGACAAATCAGTTCACCAAAACAAAACTAAGGCTGAAGAACAAACTGTGTGTTCACAAACTGTGTATCTGATGCTGATGAGGATGTTGATGATGAAGTTGTTTGTGTAAAAGTAAATAAGCCACCAGTGGCAGCAGTTCTTGCCCATGAAAAAAATAAGGCTATAGTCATACCAGTACAAAAGACCAAAAAAGCCACCTCTTTTGTGTGAATTTATTTACCAATATCCTGACACCATTCTGACATCTGGTCAGGCTTTAAAGAATTGCCCACAATTATTGACACCTTTACCATGATTCAATCTGATACACTAAGCATCAATAGGATAGTGGATGATTATTTTAATGACAATGTACACATTAGCACGTTACACAGTCCTTTCGATTAATAGGAGGAAAAAGAGGCAATTTGAAGCACCTTGTACAAACTAGCTTTTGTGTAAGCTGAATACCCTCCAGTGTATACTTAAAAGGAGTGCTCAGCACAGTCGGGAACATTGTGAGTGATCGGCACAGGAGGCTACTTCCTCAATTTGTGGAAAACCTCATGTTCAGAAAAATGAACTACAAATTCTATGAGAATAACCTTTGCTGCCAATTTCAAGTACAGAGACGTCTGTAATAGTAGCTTTCAGTGGGGATGAGTGAATAATTGTGTGTTGATGAAGTTAACACTGATGAGGGTGATGATGATGAGGGTGATTATGACATTTTCCCAGTATAGAGATGATTAACAACGTTTTTAGTCACCTTAAGCCAATTGGTAGCTTGTTTTGTGGGGGCTCAAACAAACCAAGCACTTCAGTCATAAATGTCACTGAAGTGCTTGGTTTATTAAACTGTGCATGTCCTTTTTAATATACATCCTTCCCAAATACAATTCCATCATGGACAGTTCTTATTTTCATTATGGAGTGTTTGGGGGCATTGGTTATGATCTTTTTTGCATAGACAGACATTAAATTGGTTATTGCTGTAATACTTAACTAATTTGCAACACATTTTTTACCAGAAATAATGTGGTGCCTCACATAATATAAAAATATAACAGAATTATAGAGCATATGTAGTATTATTTGGTAAAATGAACAAGCAGATATCTTAACATCATTATTAAAAATGTTTTTAATCAATGAAACAATTAATGCTGCCTACCTTCAGCTAAATACTCCACCTCCATTTTCCTGTACTGCCCTCAGGCCTCTGGGTTAGTTCCCTTCATACTCATACTCTCTGGTGAACTTCATGAATGTACTACAGGGGTGTGTTACCCAATTAGGAAGGAAAGAGGGGGGTAGTATGGCCAGCAATACTCCTTCCACTGCATACACCATCTTAATTTCCCATTATTGCCCTTGGGCCTCTGTCTAATCTAGTTGTTGATTAATGTAAACATGGTTTCTTTGGGGTGGTATAGATTATTAAACTGCCATCCTGTCTGCCACTGCTGTGCTGCAGTGTTTCACATTACTGTCCCAATCTTTTACATACACATGTTCTCTCACAGGTACCATCACTCACATTTACATAATTTGAAGTACATTCTATCAGAACCTTTACCCCTTTCTCTTTGTGCATTGCCGCTATCTAGCACCCACCCCAACAATTTCTGGAACATTTTTTCTGCCTGGCTCCATCACTTCCTATACTCTGACATATCCACTATCATAATGGGTGATTTCAATATCCCTATTGACAGTCCACAATCTCCTTATGCCTCCAAACTTCTCTCTCTCTAACCTCCTCTCTCGGCCTCTCCCAGTGGACTGACTCCTGTGCTCATCAGGAGGGCCACTGCCTTGATTTTGTATTCACCAGACTATGCTCAGTTTCTGAATTCACTAATGCTCCTTTCCCTCTCTCAGATCACAATCATATCACCTGTTCACTCTCCTCCATTATGTCAACCACAATGTCAATCAAATCAACCAAGCCTCCTCTAACTCACAGATATATTAATACTATTAATTTTCAACAACTAGCCACTTCTCTGCAACAATTAATCTTACCAATTTCTATGATCACTTCTCCTTTGACAGCTGTATCACACCTGAACCAGACCCTTGAAATAGCACTTCTGTAAACTCTCTTTCTCTACTGATATCTTTCCATCACTGTTCAAGCATACAGTGATTACTCCCATTTTGAAAAACTAAATTTTGACCATAACTCTCTCAAATTACCATCCCATCTCCAATCTCCAATGCCCCTCCAAGCTACTGGAGAGACTTGCCTACACTTGCCTTAGATACTTTCTTAACTCACACAACTTATTGGACCCATTTCTGTCTGGCTTTCATTCCCAACACTCCACAGAGACAGCGCTGACTAAGGTAGCGAATGATCTGGTCACTACTAAGTCTTAGGGCAATTACTCACTTCTTATTCTTCTAGATCTTTCTGCTACTTTTGACACTGTTGACCACTCTCTCACAAACACTACAATGCCTAGGTCTTTGTTCCAATCCTACCTATCTAATCGTTCTTTCACTGTTCGCTTTTCTGATTCTGCCTCCTTTTCATTACCTCTATCAGTTGGAGTACCACAAGGCTCAGTCCTAGGTCGTCTACTTTTCTTAATCTATAAGACCTTTCTTGGCAAACTAATCAGCTCTTTTGGTTTTCAGTATCATCTGTACACAGACAAAACTCAAATCTAACTATCCTCCACAGATTTGTCACCATCTGTATTGGTCTGTGTCACTGAATGTCTTTCTGCTATTTCATCTTGATGGCATGTCGACACCTCAAACTTAATATATCTAAAACAGAAATAATTATATTTCCACCGGCCAATAGTAGTTACCAACCTGATACAGTATCTCTATCACTGTTGACAACTCAACATTCAACCCCACCCCACAAACCCGTTGCCTAGCTGTCATCCTTGACTCTGAACTGTCCTTTGTTCCCCACATTCAATCTGTCTCAAAATCATGTTATATACATCTAAGAAACATTTCCAAAATGTGACCATATCTTACACAAGACACTGCAAAAACTCTAATCCATGCACTCATTATTTTCTGCATTGACTAGTGCAATAATCTCCTTACTGGGCTTCTCAAAAACAGACTGTTGCAGCTAAAATTAATTTTGAATGCAGCTGCAATGCTGATCTTCCTCAACAAATGTTCACTGTCTGCTAATCCGCTCTCTCAGTTCCTCCACTGGTTACCAGTCTTCTACTGTATTCAATATAAAATACTTTTACTTACACATAAAGCTATTAACCAAACCACACCAACGTACATCTCTTTACTTATGTCAAAATATCTCCCAACCCAACATCTCCGCTCTGCACAATATCTGCATCTCTCATTCAAATGCATTACTTGCTCCCATTCACGGTTACAGGAATTTTTTTGGGCTGCACCCACTCTGTGGAATGCCCCCCAACAATAAGACTTTCCTCTAGTCTCCAAACATTCAAGCATTCCCTGAAAACTCAACTCTTCAGACAAGCTTATCAGATTCCAGAACGGAATCAGTACGAATGGCCGGTGGTTCAAATCCCGACGCCGGCAGATCGACAGCAGTGAAAATCCTGACAGGGTATTTAGCTAAGTATAATTAACCCTACCCTCCCCCCTAAGCCTAAGCCTCCCTTAGGGGTGCCAAACCCTAACCCCCCAAGTCCCTAAACCTAAACCCCATCCACGAAGTCTAAACCTAAGTCTCCTGGGGGATGCCTAACCTTAACCTCCCTCTGGGGGTGCCTAACCCTAACCCCCCCTTCCCCTAGCCTAACCCTAACCATCCCCGGGGGGTGCCTATCCCTAAGTCCCCCCCAGGAGCCCCTAACTCCCCCTGCGGCTGTCCATGCCCGCCGCCTGGCTTACCTTAATTCGGTATGCCGGGTGTTGGACTCCCGGTGTAGGTATAATGACAGGTGTCAGGATTTCAACGCCTGTCATTAGTACCCTGCCAGGATTTGACAGTCGGGACAGTTGGCTTCCTGACTGCATCCCTTCCAGAACTGCCCACCCTTCATAGCTTCCTTATCTAATTACATCCCTCCTTACAGTCCACACATAACCTAACATATTTTCTCTTTCATCTCTTTCACATCCTCCTAACCCTGGCCAACGTTCCTGGCCTGGGTTAGGAGGATGTCTGAGGCTGGTTGACTGGATCATACAGCTCACCAATAACTTCTGCAATCTGGCCGGACCAATTTGCAATATGTAGTACCTATCTTTGTGTATCAACACCTATTTCCCTACAGATTATAAGCTTGCGAGCAGGCCCTTCTTACCTTTATGTCTGTCTGTTATAATCCAGTTTTGTTCTATTAATGTAGTTTCCAATTGTATAGTGCAACAGAATATGCTGCGCTATATAAGAAACTGTTAATAAATAAATTAAATAAATGTGCTATATTCATGTAAACTGACGTGTTTGTGCCGCTGCTCTGTTGCTTAGTTTAGCCAGCCAGCCTTTGGCCAATATTGGTGAACAATATTGTGAGCTGTGAGGTGGTCAAAATTTACTGAAAATTAATGTTATTGAGGTTAATAATACTGTATGAACTAAAACAGGCCCAAGTTATATGATTTTAGCTGTTTTATCAATTTAAATAAAAAATCCAGATCCAAAACCAAAAACACGTGAGGGTGCACTACTTAATTGAAAATGAATATTGATCAATAATAATTGATTCAATGGGAGATACATCAATCCCTGATTGTATACATATGTATATCCTCAAATAAATATAGACTATGTTTCACCAGCCCTCATTTGTGTATTCTTTAATCACAGTATAAATGCAATATAGGATTGCACAAATCTAATAAATTATGTCATCTCTAGGGTGTAGACCCTAAGTTTTGTGGAGTACAGTTGTAATAATTTATTAATTTGGATTGTGTCAGCCCCTAGTGGTTATTAGTTACTCCTCATATTCCGTGAAGTAAATTTATAATACAGTGGAGAACGTCACAGGTCACAATATAAAGAATAATTAGGATTATTCCAGTCTATGAAAGAAGATACTGCTCAGTGTCATTTATTATGATTTTACTTATGGAAATGATTTGTACTCAGCTCAGATGTTGTAGTCTGTCTTGTCACTGAGAGATGCAATTAATAATCATAATATACTGTATTTAGTACTTAAATAGCCCAATTATCTGCAATTAGTTATGAAGGTCCACTCTCAATAAATTAGATGAGGTTTCTACTAACACAGTGATATATTTACTTCCAGCACATATAGTATTGGTTCAGATCAAGTTTTGGGTTTGTGACTTCAATTTTGTAACAGTGGGCCTGATTCTGATTTGTATGGTATTGCACAGATGCAGGGAAGCGGCTGTGCAATACTGTACAAGTAAAATGCAAATGCAGCAGTAAGGTTCTGTAGGAAATAGACACATCCTGCATACATCTGCAATCCATAGACACTGCTTCGGATTACCATCACTACCACTGGTCGCTTACTCAGTTTACTCAGCCTGGTTGTTGGATCCCTCTTTGCTGGGTCCACAAAGCCTGACACAGACCCTGGGCTTGGCACCCCTTTAAAATGGGGGCGACATACCCCCTTTTTGTAGAATGGTCCTGGTCACCGCCCCTGCTTGGCCCCCCAAATGCTACAGCATGTCAATCATGCTGCAGCTAAGTGGGGACAGCGAGTGATCACGCAGGACCTGTTCTCTACATGCATGGAATGGGCCCTGCACCCGTCCAGACCCAGAACCATCGGATTTGAACGTAAACAATTGGGTTTGAATACAAATCCAAATTAGGCCCAGTGTCCAGTCATATATCTTTGATCAGACACAATATTTCCAGTATATACTGTAATGTACTGTATTTCTCCATCGTAGTGCAATCATATTTACTTCCCATTGAATGGGGCGGACACAGTAGCAATCCAAAAGTTGCAGTATACACGGTTGGGTCCCTCTATGTATATAAAGGTTTATTGTATGTTTTTATTTAGAAGTACTAAGTGTGCTCAATACAATGATTGGTGTTCAACGTTTTAGCCGGTTTTATTGCAATCAGTAACAACATAGAATGATAGATTAAATACTGCAAGAGTATCTGATCATTGATCTCAAATCAGACACAATGTTGCAGATATGTAAAGTAGTGTATTCAATCTATTATAACACATTCTATTGGATTGTCTGTGTAGTAGTAGACATAGCAATCATTTCAAAGCACAGTGTGTAATATAACAAGAATATGAAACATTTTCTATGAAAATTTAGGGGTGCCAAACCCTAACCCCCCAAGTCCCTAAACCTAAACCCCATCCACGAAGTCTAAACCTAAGTCTCCTGGGGGATGCCTAACCTTAACCTCCCTCTGGGGGTGCCTAACCCTAACCCCCCCTTCCCCTAGCCTAACCCTAACCATCCCCGGGGGGTGCCTATCCCTAAGTCCCCCCCAGGAGCCCCTAACTCCCCCTGCGGCTGTCCATGCCCGCCGCCTGGCTTACCTTAATTCGGTATGCCGGGTGTTGGACTCCCGGTGTAGGTATAATGACAGGTGTCAGGATTTCAACGCCTGTCATTAGTACCCTGCCAGGATTTGACAGTCGGGACAGTTGGCTTCCTGACTGCATCCCTTCCAGAACTGCCCACCCTTCATAGCTTCCTTATCTAATTACATCCCTCCTTACAGTCCACACATAACCTAACATATTTTCTCTTTCATCTCTTTCACATCCTCCTAACCCTGGCCAACGTTCCTGGCCTGGGTTAGGAGGATGTCTGAGGCTGGTTGACTGGATCATACAGCTCACCAATAACTTCTGCAATCTGGCCGGACCAATTTGCAATATGTAGTACCTATCTTTGTGTATCAACACCTATTTCCCTACAGATTATAAGCTTGCGAGCAGGCCCTTCTTACCTTTATGTCTGTCTGTTATAATCCAGTTTTGTTCTATTAATGTAGTTTCCAATTGTATAGTGCAACAGAATATGCTGCGCTATATAAGAAACTGTTAATAAATAAATTAAATAAATGTGCTATATTCATGTAAACTGACGTGTTTGTGCCGCTGCTCTGTTGCTTAGTTTAGCCAGCCAGCCTTTGGCCAATATTGGTGAACAATATTGTGAGCTGTGAGGTGGTCAAAATTTACTGAAAATTAATGTTATTGAGGTTAATAATACTGTATGAACTAAAACAGGCCCAAGTTATATGATTTTAGCTGTTTTATCAATTTAAATAAAAAATCCAGATCCAAAACCAAAAACACGTGAGGGTGCACTACTTAATTGAAAATGAATATTGATCAATAATAATTGATTCAATGGGAGATACATCAATCCCTGATTGTATACATATGTATATCCTCAAATAAATATAGACTATGTTTCACCAGCCCTCATTTGTGTATTCTTTAATCACAGTATAAATGCAATATAGGATTGCACAAATCTAATAAATTATGTCATCTCTAGGGTGTAGACCCTAAGTTTTGTGGAGTACAGTTGTAATAATTTATTAATTTGGATTGTGTCAGCCCCTAGTGGTTATTAGTTACTCCTCATATTCCGTGAAGTAAATTTATAATACAGTGGAGAACGTCACAGGTCACAATATAAAGAATAATTAGGATTATTCCAGTCTATGAAAGAAGATACTGCTCAGTGTCATTTATTATGATTTTACTTATGGAAATGATTTGTACTCAGCTCAGATGTTGTAGTCTGTCTTGTCACTGAGAGATGCAATTAATAATCATAATATACTGTATTTAGTACTTAAATAGCCCAATTATCTGCAATTAGTTATGAAGGTCCACTCTCAATAAATTAGATGAGGTTTCTACTAACACAGTGATATATTTACTTCCAGCACATATAGTATTGGTTCAGATCAAGTTTTGGGTTTGTGACTTCAATTTTGTAACAGTGGGCCTGATTCTGATTTGTATGGTATTGCACAGATGCAGGGAAGCGGCTGTGCAATACTGTACAAGTAAAATGCAAATGCAGCAGTAAGGTTCTGTAGGAAATAGACACATCCTGCATACATCTGCAATCCATAGACACTGCTTCGGATTACCATCACTACCACTGGTCGCTTACTCAGTTTACTCAGCCTGGTTGTTGGATCCCTCTTTGCTGGGTCCACAAAGCCTGACACAGACCCTGGGCTTGGCACCCCTTTAAAATGGGGGCGACATACCCCCTTTTTGTAGAATGGTCCTGGTCACCGCCCCTGCTTGGCCCCCCAAATGCTACAGCATGTCAATCATGCTGCAGCTAAGTGGGGACAGCGAGTGATCACGCAGGACCTGTTCTCTACATGCATGGAATGGGCCCTGCACCCGTCCAGACCCAGAACCATCGGATTTGAACGTAAACAATTGGGTTTGAATACAAATCCAAATTAGGCCCAGTGTCCAGTCATATATCTTTGATCAGACACAATATTTCCAGTATATACTGTAATGTACTGTATTTCTCCATCGTAGTGCAATCATATTTACTTCCCATTGAATGGGGCGGACACAGTAGCAATCCAAAAGTTGCAGTATACACGGTTGGGTCCCTCTATGTATATAAAGGTTTATTGTATGTTTTTATTTAGAAGTACTAAGTGTGCTCAATACAATGATTGGTGTTCAACGTTTTAGCCGGTTTTATTGCAATCAGTAACAACATAGAATGATAGATTAAATACTGCAAGAGTATCTGATCATTGATCTCAAATCAGACACAATGTTGCAGATATGTAAAGTAGTGTATTCAATCTATTATAACACATTCTATTGGATTGTCTGTGTAGTAGTAGACATAGCAATCATTTCAAAGCACAGTGTGTAATATAACAAGAATATGAAACATTTTCTATGAAAATTTAGCAATGTTTGATTATATTTCATGTTAGATGACATATGAAAATAAATGTATATTAATTTAATGTCCATTAATTGTTTAATACACTCCAGCTATGAAACCATTTCCAAATTACCTTCCTATACCATGTTGCTAAACTTGCTAATATATTTCCACTGAACTACTAATATCTGTTAATGAAGATTTTATTCAAACCTCTTGGGTAAAGTAATGATTCATTTTAGTGGGTTTTGTCGAGAGTTGAGAAATAAATTATATCTATTTGGTAGCATTACTAGCTAATGTTTAAATCTTTATTGAATAATAAGGGCATATTTAATAAATGAAGATAAGCCCTAAATCCAGTGAAACCAGGATATTGTAACTATAACTGGATATAACCTGCAATAGCCTTCTACAGCTGTCTCCTGAAAAATCTTGCACACAATCTGGTTATCGCTGTCTCATCTCAAAATAGTGATAACATGAGGAAGTCCATAGACAAAAAACTTTATTTAAACAATGCAGTTTTTAGAAAAAAAAATGTACAGGTTAATTATTATTTTTTTCTTATTTTAAAACATTTTAGCATATTTTCAAAAATAAGTAAAAATAAAAGTACATTCACCCATAAGCATCCAAACTGTTTTGGTAAATTCTGTCAAAAAAAGTTTTTTTTTAAAAAAGTATTTTTTTTTAATTGTAAAATAATAAAGACCATATAATATCTGAAGTGGTGGTGATTTTAAGTGACTATTTAAGGGTGGTGTAAGCTCTACTCCAAACTGTCCTGAGTTCTAAAACTGTCCTAAGTCGTACAACATTATTACTCTCATAAAACCTTAATAAAGCTTTTCATGTCCTTACTATTAAAAATGTCAGAATTGCATTCACTGCTGAGATGGCCCCAATGATCAGAAGCATATCTGGCCATGCTTCTATCCTTGGGCACTAATTTGTACTAAACATGTATGTTGTCCAGGAGTCTGCATATGATTAACCGAAACATCTGTGCAAAGTATCCTCTTCTATATATTTTCTCCATATCACTGCTTAGATCTGGAACATATCACTTTGAGAAATAATAAGGAAAAGAAAAGGTGTTGAACAACTTCAGTTGAAAGTTAACACAAAATTATTTCAGCACAGAAAATTATTTAGTAAAGTAATCATATTGTAATATATACATGTTACTTTATAGGTCCAATAAATTTACTCTTTCCAGATAAAAAATGTATTCTTGGCTTATATAAATAGGCTATTATATCTCTTCTAGGGTTGGGGCCAATTTTCATTCCTATATACAGTACTCCCAACCATTTGTGGCAGGATCAGATGCTAGAGTTTGTTATATATGTATATTGTATACCTGTAATGTTTTATTAGTATAATTATTGATATGTCTTTGTAAGTGGTCTACAGTAGCTGCAAATGCATTTATTGGAAGCATATAGACTATACATATATAAAGTTACTGATTGGTCAAACTGTTCTCCATCCATTGCATGTGCTGATGGTAGACACAAAGAACTCAAAAGCTAAACTATATTTTAATGTAAAAAATGCATTAAAATCTCAAAATGCTAAACACATCCAATTTTCAATTGGCCCATACATCCACTAATCCCTATAGGCATAATGCAATAGGCTCAGATGTGATATTATGCCTAATGGTTTTCTGACTTTTCTGCATTTTATTGCATGACCTGGTAAGATTGTTGTGGTGAGATTCATGTGCCCCTCTTTGGCCTTTCCATCAAGATGCTCCATTAGCTCTCTCCTATCAATAATCACAACTCTGACAGTGGGACAGAATGAAGACCCCTGAAAATTACATTACATGTTTAACGATGATGGATAACACTTCAGTCTCTCCCTAGGCAGCAGACAGCCGCCTCTCTTCTTCCCATAATGAAAGTATAGCAGAGCATTTCCAGATAACAGGAGCAGCTGGTTAAAATAAAACAAACAAAAGCCTGTGGTTCTGAGAGGAAAACAGAACATTACTATGGAATGGTTAATATTCATCCTATGTTATGTTCACTCTTGTGTAAAGGCTGTATCTCCTGGTATTAAGCGGCTTACAATTATTTTACAAGAATATGCCACAATAAGAGACGTTCTTAAAGCAGCTTAAAAAAACCTGTCTTTATTTTCTAGTACCCTCAAAAAAAACATTATTGTAGAATGATGTGCAAATAGCTTACATAAACTAGGATAAAATTAAATATACAGGGAACAGTTGGCCTAGAGGACTAAACTACATATACAGTATCAACTAAGCGGATTAATTGTAAAAGACATTAAATGATATATGCATATAAAATATCAATAAGGACAATGAAAGTAAGAATAGCACACATTAAATATTGGAAATGGTAGTGAGACCTCTGTTAGTAGTGAAACCATAGGATTCTATATCCTCCAGTTAGATTTTTGATGGTAGTTATGGTATGGGCTTTAAATGTACAATTAGTCCTTTTTATGACCTTTTATGAATAATGTCCAGCTAGAGGGTACATTACCAGTGTCATGAAGACTGAACAGGGTACAAATTAGCAATGAGAAGCAACACATAGTTGTTAGTTCTCTTTGCAAGCATGGTGAAATAGTCTGGAATTTCCAAAGAGGGCTACTATATAATTCTTATTTTAGGAATCTCGAGGGTCCTTGTGGTAAAATGGCTGCCCGCAAAGAGGATAACCTGACGTGTTTCCCTGCATCAACTAGCAGCTTTGTCAGAGGCAGTGTCAGACTGGGGCATGAAGGGCCCAATGGGTGTATGCAGTGCTAGGGGCCCATGCTTAAGGGGTGAGGTCAGCCACCAGAGGGGGTATGGTCAGCCACAACAGCTGCTTAGCTAACCATTAGGCAAATCTTGTTGTAGCTTCTTTAGAAGTGCACCAAGCTCCCATGTTTATCCATGGTCCTGCTCCACCAGGTAACCAACCCTCCAATAGAGTAACAATGTATAGTATAATTTGAGTGTGCAGTCTGGAATCTGACACCTAGAGGAGGGGGTGGGGCCACCAGACAATGGGGCCCAATGGGGAATGCCCCTGTACCCCTGTGAGCCAGTCCAACCCTGGTCAAAGGTATGTCCATGTGGTCACAATGTCTGCTTTATATACTGAATATAAAATGGCTGCTAAATAGCAGCTGTAAACAATATACTTTTTGTCCACAAATAAACAATAAAACAGTGTTGATACAACTAGGAGGCAAATTCATAGCAGCACATTAATACATTTGTAATAAAAAGAAAATTGGTGTCAATGACTTTTCCAAAGTCCAGATAGGATGTTGTAGGGAAATGCAGGGAGACCATTTCATTTTTGAGATCCCAACTTTCCGAGTATTTCCAGCCCTGGGCTAAACAGTCTGGGGTTGGTTATAAATTATGGCAGGGGGGTGCCCATGCTGTGTGTCTCCCTGCTATAGTTTAAGCCCCCCAGCTGGTTCAGCCAGTGCTATTTATTGGAAAATTGGGGGGACCCCATGCCAGATTTCCCCCCAATTTTCCAGTACCCGACCAGGCTTAGAGGTCTGAGGCTGGTTACACATTTGGAGGGGGACCCCATTCACTATTTTTTTTATATATATATTTTTTTTTTAAATGTAACCCTTTGTTTAATGTTTTTCCTAATGAAGCCTGCACAGATCATACTGTTCAAATCAGTGCTTTTGTTCAGGAGGCTGTTTGCCGTCAGTTTTGCACTGAAACTGCATGGCATTTAGACCTGCAAAAACTGACTGACATCAATGACGGGTTTCAATTTTAGCTGAAACCCGACAGATAATAAATACTATTTTTTAAGAAATCAAACCTTGATAATGGTCGGTTTCAGGAAGTTTTAAAATCAATCATAAATTGACCTTAAGTAAATTGACCCCTCTGTATGATTTACTATGGACTGTAAGATTCTAAGTATGATTTACTACGGACTGTAAGATTCTGTGTATGATTTACTACAGACTGTAAGCAAATTTTCTAAAGGTCCGATTTTTATTTTTGGGTAATTTCCTGATGGTTTTGCTATTCGGAAATTTACAAAGTCAATACCAAGGGTAAGATGACCAAACTACTGACTAGAGTATTCTACAGTATCTATGATTTACTATAAACTGAAGGATTACTGTATGTTATACTATAATGGAGTATTCTCTGTATGATTTACTAAGGACTGGAAGATTATATACTGTATATGATTTACTAAGGACTGGAAGATTCTATGTAGGATTAACTAAGGACTGGAAGATTCTATGATTTACTAAGGACTGGTAGATTCTTGGTCTGATTCAGATGTGGATGGTATTGCACAGCAGCAAGGAAGCAGCTGTGCAATACTATCCAGCAAATATATAAATGCTGTGGGAGGCATCTATAGGAAGCAAACATCTCCTGACAGCAATTGTGATCCGAGTGCAGCGTCCATAGTTGCTGCATTGTATCACCATTATGACCATAGGTCACAATAGCAAGAGCATCGGCCAGCCAGAGTAAGCATTAGCCTTGCGCATGCACAAAGTACAATCTCTCTATCTCTTTATCACTCATTAAGGATTGATTTGTTGTACTCCTAATAGAGACAGGTCATTGCGTTATACACACATGAAGACTATGGAACAGGGCGATTAATAGAAGAATTATTGTGTTCTCCCCTACAAAATTATTATTTAGTTAAGATTATATAACATTGTAGAGGGTAATAGAATGTGCCTAGATTATTGGATTATTGAGTATTATGTTAATCTTGTGTATGTGGTAGTCTGATGCCAGTCATTTGTGGTATACTGAATTATGTAATGCATTTAATGTAGTTTTTCTGTTAAAGATTGATACAGTGTTTACATACAGTACCTCAAACCCTTGTAATATTTACCTATGCTGGCTCAGAGTTCTCATCTGCTGGACTTTCCCCTCTTCGTCACGAGGGGCACGCACTGCGCAGCCAAGTAACAAAGGAAATTAACACATATTATACTGAACTGTAGTCAGTATTTTGGGTGTTTGGGGACATCATCATGACAATTACAAAATACCTTACCTTTAATATTTTATGTTTTACTAACTAAGGATATGAATTTAGGTGGGAAAGGAAATACATTTCCTGGCTGTAACTTTACAAGTGGGTTATCAATGGTTTATTCATAATGAGTTTAATAGTATATAATTAATTTTGATTAGTTACTGAAAGGTAAAATAGCATATATGCATCATGTTATAATATTAATATAGAATTAAAGCCCCCACACTTTATCACATGTATTTATTTAAAATATAAATATAATCCCCAATTTGAGAATTTATATTTAACTAACATTTATAAGACAAAACAGACATGAGCAAAAAACGTTAATGAAAATAAATATACTGTTAGTTTATATTACAGAATATGGTTAATTTAATATGTATTTTATCATCTTGCAACATCTAAAGATATTTTTTGTACCCTGGTTAATAGAATAAGACTTATAGCTTTCTGTCTTGTTTATGCTTTGTTTTGTGTTTCTCTCATTATTTTTATAAATTATATGTGTTCTTGCTGTGTTCTAAGGTACAGTGTGACCTCCAGTGCTACATTTTTATCTTTAAAATTGCCATAGTTTCCTTTATTGAAATTATTATTTTGTTGCAGACATGTTTTCTCTCTACTCGGTTATGGAATTGGGCCCTTAGAGCATTCTCATTTTGGAGACAGTCACCATCTGTTTAATAAATAACAGGGTTAACATTTGTCAGTGGCTTCAAAAAGTCATTAAAACCAAATACAGAAATATAATGGCTCCAGACACAAAATTGATGTGACCTAAACAATATGCTTTAAAGTGAACAATCTGGCTCGGCTACTGTATATTGGTCAGTCTGCCTAAAATGCTCTGGGTCTTTCTAGTGATCTTATTTATTGCAAGTGTATATTTTTACACAGATGGTGTGATTCTTAATATAAAACAAAGCACAAGTGCTGCAGGGTTATAAGATGTATGACGTCACAATATTATGTGGCTCTACAGGCAAGGTCTTGCCGCTATATGAATAAATATTGCTTCTAAAGAACTTGAAACAGTAATTTAGCAGATATTGGGATATATACTGCTCACTAAGGGCTCTATTTATTAACATTATTTTTACTAAAATAATGTGAAAAAGGGTGGCATTATCCAGGGTCTCCCCTGGTTACCAGACTCCTGCTCCGCTATAACGGGCAGAGCAGAGCCTGGAGCCAGCCCCAGTGATCAGCTGTGTGGTCTGAACTGACCACACACTGATCTCTGCTAAAAAAACGTAAAAAAAACCAAGTAAAAAAAAAACAAACTTACCTGACTCCAGGGACCGGTGATCGGGGCTCTGGTGATGTCCTCTCTCTGGTCAGCTGGTCTCCCATGCTGCACTGTGGCCCGATCGTCACCTGACAGGGTCTCATTACAGTATGGGATGTCAGCTGACCGGAGAACATGGAGGGCATCACTGGAGCCCGACTCATGCAGGTAAGTGTAATTAAGGGAGAGGGGGGGTTGTGAGGGAGAGGGGGGGTCATGGGGGGGAGGGGTGGGTCATGGGGGGTCCGCGATCGCGGAGGGCGGGGCTTGGCGACAGGGTCGTGGCTTAGCGCCGGGGGGTAGCAGCAGTGGCCATTTTTTTTTTTCGAAAATACCTTGACTAGTGTGCAGAGGGGATTTGCAGGGACAGAGCTTTCTCGCAAGCTCTGTCCCTGCAAGGGATTTGTAGTAAATCCCTGTGATATTGCCTGAATTCGCAATGTGAATTCACTCGGTAATATCACACTACAATCTGCATAACCGACATGGATTTTAGTAAATAGAGCCCATAGTGTTATTGTTGAAGACATACTGTAATCCAAACTGCATTTTGGAAGAGCAAGTCTACAAAGCTTGCAGTCACCTTGTGCCCAGGGGGGTACCACACAATCAATGGTCACCATTGAAAAAAAAAGAAAATTTGGCTCTGGAGGTTTCTGCACACCCTTCCAAAGGTCGAACATGCATAGTGAACCTAGACATGGTGACTTATTTAATTATGTAACAACAGTTGTATGAAAAGATGTTTTAGAGATTAAGACAATTTTCAGGTGAAAGTTTGTGAATCGTGGCAAATTTTGCAATATCTCTGCTTGTACCACAAATAAAAAAAATGTATATTACCCCCTCTTCCTGACCTTTGCACCAGTTCAGATTTTACAGAGTTGTTGCTGTTTAAAGTGAAGAAAAGAGATAATTAAATTTGTAAACAGCCATGAACTTGATAGCTTGGACTGATATTTACTATACAATAAGTGAGAAGCCATGAGTGTTGGGTCCCCCTGTAATAGAGAAGACTATCACCGGACTGGTCAGTGCAGGTGAAGGGGTGAATTGTGTCCTATCCCTTCCAGCGGCAGAAAGTGCTGAGGTTTTTTGCAAACCTTTGTAGTGCTTCCTAATCCCCTGGAGATGGAAGAATTAATAAATGGTATGTCAGTGAGCACACTGAGAACACTGACAGACCATTTTTAGTGCCAGCACACTGTGATTTTGATAGAGAAGGGTGAGCTGAGGTACATGAGTAGCTACAGAGATAGTGACCATGGATAAATTATGAAATTGGACATGTGTGCAAGTCCAAATCAGCTGTAAATGGGGCAACACATAGTAGAAGGGGATAGACAACAGTAAGTCCTAGTCACACTAGTGGTAGGCATGGCTAATGCAACACACAATGGTAGGCAGAGTCACCACAATGCAAAGTGAGTAGTAGACAGATCTAACAAGTATGCAAAGCATTGCATGGTAGGGGGAGTAAAGACAATTACTGTAGAACAAGTCAGAATAACAGAGGGTGTTCTATGCACAATGGCTATGTGAGTGGTGCTATGTGAGTTGTGCAGTTTAATCCAGCAGAAGGGAGTTCCCTGCTTTAGCCCTAAAGTGATAGCAGTTTGGTCTGGGAAAACTTTGCTGGATCGAGAAGCCTGTCCATCATAAGCTAGATATAGTAATTCTGAATGGGTCACATTCACTATCAATCTCCCACTAGTTAAAAATGATCCATTGCAGTATAAAATAATAAAAAGAAAATCATATAAAATTTTCCTAGATGTATCTTATAATTGAAGTTGTCCCAGCCATGGTGTGCAGCGCCATAATGAGAGGTATGAGACTGGTGCCACCACCCAGGCGACAAGAGCAGCATGATCGCTACCCCAGTGGCACCCTTAAGAGGCACCCTGCCATTTAGATTTTTTCTTACAGGGTGCCTGGAGAGGCAAACCACTGTACAGAAAGCCATATGGCAGGTCCTTTGCTCAGCAGCCACTTCACTTCTCAAACGGTACTCCTCCAGCACTACTGAGTGCCGTCATGATGTGGCAGGGCAGGGGTATCGGACCAGGGTGCACAGGTGTTCTGCTACAGCACTGATGGTGTGTGTGCAGAGATGGCTTTCAAATATAAATGAAAAACCACACTTCTAAATATTACTGTAAATATTACTGTACATTAGCTGTAAACTCTAGCAGCCTACACTGCCTCCTGCACCCATTTTATTTTCATACAGTAACCATTTCTATGCCATTAGTAATATAATTTACTACTTATATAATATATTTTGTCATTGAAGTTTCCCATGGTCATGTCAATGTTGGTGATACAGTGGTTAGTTAACCTTGCTGCCTCACAGCATGGGGCCATGGGTTGGATTCCGACCAGAATATATGCTGTAAGCTCCAATGGGGCAGAGACTGGCATATTTGATTAAATATTTCCTGTATGGTGGTGCTTCAGTATATACAGTAAATAAACAAAAATAAATACATTTCATGATGTCACCTACTGTGATGCTATATATTTTGTGTCAGTTTTATTTTATTAATGATGTAACCAATTGTAAAAACATCAATCTAATTTTACAAATTATGATAAGATACCAATTAAATGTATTTACAAACATACAAAAACTAAAATATGTGTTTTTTGTTGCACTGTATATACTACCAATATCTCCAGTATTGTGACCATGGCAACAACAAGTGCAGGGTAATAGTTGCAGTAATGATCATCATACTGTAATAAAAAACAATGCATTTTGCATGGTGAGATATCTTAATGAGCTTTAGTGGGAGGAGACCATTTATTTGCCCAGAAAGTGGGGGTGCTGAATTACCAGAAGTGTTTTAGCCCATTAAAAGTTCCGGATTCCTTCTATAACGAATATAGGAAGTTAAGGAAATCACATTTATCAGCACACAAATTACAAAACAGTTGACTTATTAAATTGTACAAAGGTGACATAAAATTAGAGTAATCACACTTAGTGTCATGAGTCATAAATACAATTCCAGCAGGTATTATTATTGGAGAAGGAAGTGGAGTCATACTTACTGTACCTACTTTTTCTTTCTGTGAAATTCAGTTGGGTAGACAGGGCGTATATATCAATAAATACGTAATTGCGGTCCCCGCCAGCAACTTAACTCTGTGGTTCATGGTATTAAGTTGTGGGTTGGTGGGATCATGATAATGTGATTCACAGTGAATCACGTCATCGCACTCCCACCCTGCCCAATTCACCGGAGAAGTGGTTGGGATACAAGAGGGATGTCCTGCGAGAACTTTTCCAAATTTGTGAGTCTCCTGTAAGTTTATGAGTGGATTCAGGGAGTACTGTACATTTCATGAAGGCATGTTTACATCAGTTTCCTTGCACAGGTTTAAAAGGACACTTTTTTATGCTGTTGGGAAAACTCGCTTCTTACACTGTGGTTTATCTCCTCAGATCATTAGGCTGCCTCTGGCACATCTATCCCTGTTCTCTCTAACATAATCACACAATTGGAGTTGTCACTACCTCCCACAAGATCAGCACAATAATCTCCTGCTGCTGTGAGAATTCCACTGATCTAATTGGCTAGACATTGTTATATCCCCATCCACTCTAAAACAGAGATGAAGATTGAGAACCAGAAGAGCTCAGACAAAAGTCAAACAGTATACAACTCCCTGTTTGGTTTGGTCTATCTACTATAGTTGTAGCTCTGTCTTTTCTACCTCAGGATCCTGCAGGTTAAAGTCAACAAGCAAGTGTTTAATAACATACAAACAGATGAAGCACAAATGCAGATGAAGGTTATACAGTGCACATTTTCCACTGATGGAAAGAATCATCGCCAAGTTATATTATTTGGATAAAATGAATACAGTAGATATATTTCTGAATATATGCAGTCACCTATTTTTGCTATTCCAAAACACTGTCACCCAATTAACATTGCTCAATGCTATTTATTCATAGTGGATAACTTTGTTAATAATCAAGTTTGATGGCATAAATCAGTACTGTAATACCCCAACCATCATCTGTCTTATTGGTCATGGAATGATGATAATAATGATCTCCATACATATGGCAGTAAGGGATATAGCAAATATAACACCGTACTTTGCACTACGGTGACACTTAGGCAATATCTCTCTAATTAAATATAATTTTTAATCTTAACTGCTGCAGCACCTCTTTGGCTATGACTAGGGAAAAGTTCAGTTTCTCAACAGTATCACTACACTATACTCTAAGCACACAATAACCTTTACAAAACACAGATATAAGGTAATAGCAAAACAGATTATTACTCTGTAGAATTAGCAAAA
Source organism: Taudactylus pleione (assembly GCA_031769625.1). NCBI lineage: Eukaryota > Metazoa > Chordata > Amphibia > Anura > Myobatrachidae > Taudactylus > Taudactylus pleione. Next base: position 2,251,456 of record JAUIMM010000555.1, on the reverse strand, counting down.
ACTTCAAACTGATCAGTCATTTACATTAAAGTTAGCACAAGGCTCTGTTGTTGAAGTGCTTTGTTGCTGGATGGTCACTGTCCAATAACATACATGTACTTGGTGGTCTTTCCAGATTCCAGAAAAACAAGAGCGTTGGTTTATCACTGATGAGGCACAATAAATAGTTCCACTTTCAATAGAACATGTATCTTCAGCACTTCACAGTATCAGTAGCTCAATCCCAAAGTAGGAGAGCATGAGTGTTGGGTCTCCATGAAATAGACACAATTATCACCAGGCTGTTTAATCATCTTAAGATTCTCTCACAAAATGGATTCCTCTCATTAAACTGTTAAACTCAGTCACTGATTCAGTAGCAGCTCAAACAAGGTATATATCAGACCTTTAGCTCAGTCTCTTGCATAAGTTAGGATTGCACAGTACTTTCAATATGCTTCTTAATATACTGTACTTTCAATATCTCTCAATATATTTTCCATAGCTCTTGATAGTTTCCAATGGTTCTCAGTATCTCTCAAAGGTTCTCCATATCTCTTAATGGTTCTCAGTTTCTCTCAGTTCTTAGCATCTCTCAATAGCACTTCACAGTTCTCAGTGTCTTAGTAGGGATATCTGCCTTTTACAGCTTTTACTCATACACCATGGATCTTAGCAGCAGCTCCCAGTGGGTATGCAGTGGCACTTGTCACTCTGCTCCACGTCAGCATTGTCACTTGCCCAGTCTATCTCTTCAGACCTGTGGCACCTCACCCTGCTCTGCTACTCTGCTCTTCAGTGTCTTTCCAAATCTACTGCACATGTGCAACCAGTATCTCCCTGTTCTGTTGCTGGTTTGTCTCTTTTTGGTGCATTGCAGCTCCACCTAGTGACATCCTTACAAAATACAACATCTATTGACTCCTATAGAATCAGAGGTATTGCATGTGTATTGATCTGAAATTAGTAAAAACTATAATGTTGAATTTGCTTTGGTATAATTTCCATTTTATGGTGAATGCAACTTTATTAGTTATTCATACATGTCCAGACATGTACTGTATTGTGTATGAAGTGTGCCTTCTTTTTTAGCACAACTTTTGGAATCATCCAGCTGTGTTTACTACTGTTCACTCCAGGGGGGAAATGTAATAGACTCCAATATTACAGAACCGGCAAGATTTCAGTGAGTTTGCCACTTAATTTAAAGCAACAATCAGTTATAAGGCTGAACAAGCCTTAAACCTGATTCCTGCTTTACAGTTAGTAGGTTCTGTAATATCAGAACCTATTACAAAGCCCACCAGGAGTAAATTAGGCATATTTACTACAGTTCACTCTAGGAGCAGGGTTGCCATCAGAAATTCTAGGGTCCGGGCCTGACAAAATAGGCAACTCCCTGTGTTTTTGCAACTCCACCCCATAGAGACTTCCCAGTCATCACCTCTTCTGTCTCTCTAGATGGCACCCCTTCTGTCTTTCCAGACAGCACCCTTTCTGACTCTCCAGACAGCCCCTGCATCCAGCCCTTACAGCCCACAAACACAGTCTCCTGTATCTTCTGGCTGCTCATCTTCACACTGCGGCTGGTTCCTGTGGATGGTGCGGCACAAGTGATTTCATGACATCATGTGTGCCTTGTCTCAATAAGAAAGAAAAAAAACTTTATTGTACTAGGTAGACGCAATCTCCTCTCACACATTTCTCTCTGTGATCTCCCCACATTCCCCTCTCTCTCAGCAATCCCCCCACATTCCCTCCTGTCTCAGCGACAACCCCATACATTCCCCCATCTCTCTCCCAACGATTCCCTCCAGATTCTTCTTTCTCTCAAAGATACCCCTTACATTCCTTTCTCTCGCTCAGCAATCCCCTCCACATTCCCTTCTCTCTCTCAGCGATCTCATCCACATTCCCCTCTCTCAGTGATCCCCTGCATTACCCCCCCTCTCTCTCTCTCTCTCTCTGATCCTCTCCACATTCCCCACTCTCTCAGTGATCCCCTCCACATTCCTCTCAGTGATCCCTCCACTTTCCCCTTTCTCTCTCAGTGATCCCTCCACATTCCCCTTTCTCTCAGTGATCCCCTCCACATTCCACGCTCTCAGTGATCCTCTCCATATTCCCCTCTATCTTTCTCTCTCTCTAAGCAATCACCTCCACATTCCCCTCTCTCTCCGTAATCCCCTCTACATTCCCCTCTTTCTTTCTCTCAGTTACCCCCTCCATATTCCCATCTCTCTCAGTGGTCCCCTCCACATTCCTCTCTCTCTCAGTGATCCCCTCCACATTCCCCTCTCTCCCAGTGATCCCCTCTACATTCCTCTCTCTCAGCGGTCCCCTCCACATTCCCCTCTCTCTCAGCGATCCCCTCCACATTCCACACTCTGTGATCCCCTCCACATTCCCTTCTCTCTCTCAGTGATCTCATCCACATTCCCCTCCATTATCCCCCCTCTCTCTCTCTCTCTCTCTCTCTCTCCGATCCTCTCTACATTCCCCGCTCTCTGTGATCCCCTCCACATTCCCCTTTCTCTCTCAGAGATCCCTCCACATTCCCTTTCTCTCAGCGATCCCCTCCACATTCCACGCTCTCTCAGTGATCCTCTCCATATTCCCCTCTCTCTCTTTCTCTCTCTCTCTCTCTCTCTTAGCAATCCCCTCCACATTCCCCTCTCTCTCCGTAGTCCCCTCTACATTCCCCTCTTTCTTTCTCTCAGTTATCCCCTCCATATTCCTGTCTCTCTCAGTGGTCCCCTCCACATTCCCCTCTCTCAGCGATCCCCTCCATTATCCCCCCTCTTTCTTTCTCTCTCTCTCTGATCCTCTCTACATTCCCCGCTCTCTCAGTGATCCCCTCCACATTCCTCTCTCTCAGTGATCCCTCCACATTCCCCTTTCTCTCTCAGAGATCCCTCCACATTCCCCTTTCTCTCAGCGATCCCCTCCACATTCCACGCTCTCTCAGTGATCCTCTCCATATTCCCCTCTCTCTTTCTCTCTCTTTCTCTCTCTCTCTCTCTCTCTCTCTCTCTCTCAGTAATCCCCTCCACATTCCCCTCTCTCTCCATAATCCACTCTACATTCCCCTCTTTCTTTCTCTCAGTTATCCCCTCCATATTCCTGTCTTTCTCAGTGGTCCCCTCCACATTCCTCTCTCTCAGTGATCCTCTCCACATTCCATGCTCTCTCAGCGATCTCTCTCAGTGACCCCCCACATTCCCCTTTCTCTCCAAATTAACTATAGGCAGAACCAGCACCAGGTGGGATTAATAGATAATTACGCCTGGAGACATCAGTGAAAGCAGGTGCAGCTCCTTTTGTCAGTGCAGACCATTAAAAATGGCACAGTACCAGTCAAAACAGTACAGTTGGAGAAATTTTGTCTATTAGGGCTCATACACATTGAAAACTAAAGCTAGTAAAGAATGGGACGAACCTTGTACTTTTTCTTCACTTTTAACTGAACAAAGATTATCCCATATAACCCCATTGTGAATGCTGCAAAGTAGAATTGATATGCATCAAAATATTATCGTTCTCTTAAACCCAGATAGCACATTACTGCAGAAGATATCACATTACTGCATAATAGAGCAGTCCTGTACCCCTCACATATTGTACAAAACACTTCACATGTACATTTTACATACATGACAACTGACCTCTACCTACCTTTTCCAATTGCCATGATATATAGCACATCCCCTTTTTACTATACCACTGTCACATAGTAATGCATTTCTTACCTACCAGGCTGGCAACAAGCTTATTCTGTAAAGGCTTATTCTTAGAAGCATTGACCGGGAGTCAATCATCCAGAGGCGGATCTCCATGAAGCTTCCATGTCACTGCAGTCTTGTACAGCAGCTTGGACTGATAGTCGTGCCTTCCTCTCATGCTGATGTCAGTCATTGCTCTGTAATCTTTGGACTTGCACGCATAGTCCAGAAGCATCATCTGCCCTGGCGTCCCAAATTCCATGGTATATTCACCTACCCTCCCATGTCAGCAGAATAGTTCTCATTGTACTGGGAGTCTCCTGAACATTCTAGGAGGGTAAGCAGCTATGCTCTGGGTGCACTATTGGTGGGGGCCCTTTGGTGATGGTGGTCCTTAGGTTTCAGCTTACTCAGCCTGCCCTTATATCCAGCCCTGGTTCAAGGAAAGAAACAGGATGGTCCAAATTTCAGCAGGCAGCACTTGACTGGGAATCGGTATGAAATACCGATGGACGGGATGCCGGCTGTCAGTACACTGACAGCGGCATCCTGATGGTTCAAATCCTGACAGGGGAATGGTAAGCAATGTTCCCCTGTCCTATTTACCCCCTAACCCTCCTTTCCTGTACCCTAATACTAACCCTCCCTACCCCACACCCTAACCCTCCCAGTAAGTGCCTAAACCTAACCCTCCTCCCTTAGTGCCTAACTCTAACCTTCCCACCTTAGTGCCAAACCCTAACCCCCCAGGTGGTGCCTGAACCTCCCCCCCTGCCCAGAGCCTAACCCTAACCTTCCCCCTGCCTGGAGCCTAACAACCCCCCCGGGTGCCTAAACCCAAGGAATGCCCACCTTCATGGCTGACACTCATCTTTTCACAGTAACCTTATGATTGGGATGTCGCTGTTGGGATCCCGAGTCATGTCTTAATTTCGGCGCCGGTGTTGTCTCGGCGTTTGGGATTCCAATGCCGAGGTTCCGGCAAACGGCATCCCGCTTGTCAGGATCCTCACTGCATCCTCTTGACTGCATCTGTTTTGTTTTGAGCAGCTAGGAACCAGACTGTTCCCAGCCACTCAAAACAAAACAGGTCAAGTAGGTAAAACTGGATCAGTGAGGAAGGTTCTCCTTAGCCAAGGCAATTGAGGTGATGCCGGGCACTCCATAGCCCAGCCAAGTAATCCAAAGTTGGAGATCGGCACCGCCAGCCAGCCCATGACAACAATAAGCAGGCAGGAGAGTCCGGAGATGCAGTTCGATCACCAGAAGCTGCCAGGGAGGCAAGGCTGCCGGACACCGAGCAGTTCACAGAGAGTCCTGACGCCAGTGACTTGCCACAGAGAGGACACAGCAGCCCAAACAACAACACATGCTGCAGCTTCAAGCAGAGCGGAAGCCGCTATTGAAGGCCAGGTATTATGCATCCTGTGGTAAGTTGCGGATGGGACAGCAGGGGGCAGGGTCACAGTCACCATATGCATGGAAGTCTCAGCATCAACAAGACATCTGTCGGCATAGGAAGTCCATTGGCCTCAGGAACACAAACAGGTCCAGCCACGGGGCAGGGTGTAAAGTAAAGCAGCCGCATTCCCACTGCAGGAGTTGTGGGAGAGTGATCTCATGCAGCTCCACCACTAGAGCCCAACTTCGGGGATAAGTAATGTCAGCGGCCCCGAAATGGTCCGGCCCACTGGGAAAACTGCCAGTGAGGGCAACGGCCAAACCCACCCCTGCGCCCAGCCCACCCCATATCACCGATAAGTCCATCCCTGAATGGGCCTTTCTTTCTGTCCGGTCCCGGGACTCCAGACCTGGCAGTCCCCCCCATGCAAACCTGGATGCATCTTGTGTATGCAGCCTGCTCTGCATGCTAAACAAATTCCACCTTTCTGCAGGCTGCATTGCGCAGTTTTGATTTAGATGCAAATTACTTCCAACTCCGCAAGAAACCCAAAGTCGCTACTTGCTCTGCTTGTATACTCATGGGCATTTATTTATCAAATGATGAAAAGCCCTGTGACAAATAGCCTGCTCCTGGAACTAATAATTTCTCTTCATAACAAACACATTGAATGTCACACACTTTCATGCCTCAACAATGAGGACGGCATTGTAATGAATTAAATATACAGGACTATTATCACAAACTGGTCTGCACAGATCAGCATGTCTTTTGCTTTATTAGTTCCATTGAGACTTCTCTGGTCTCACCTAGGCTAATTAAAATGTCTTTATTTTGTCTCTTTTGAGCAGATGCCATATCCTCAGTCCATTTGCCAAATAGAAAATAGAAAAATAGGGAAGGAGAAAGCTGCTTTGCAAAAATGTCTTACTATTAAAATAACAAGCCCTGAGTTTATCATAGTAAATGGCTGTCACAGACCTGGGGTCTGACTGGGAGTTATACGCTAATGCCACCTCTGCCCCTTTCTGTGTACACATCAGCGGCTACGTGGTCATAGTTCCTTCAATTATCGAACTTCTGAATAGTCCTATGGTCACGCAGAATGGGCACATGTACTGAGACGCCAGAAACATTATTCTTGTGTATGGGATCACAGTCACAGGATGTGACATCCCCCAAAATGGTCGCAACATGCCCCTGAACCGGTCGCGACACTCCCTGTTACCTCTCCCAAATGCTCCCCGGCTGTAAATCGCACTGCAAGTAAAAAATCATTGTGAGCAACTATGGTAATGTACCTTGATGCATGCGCAGTGCGATATAGATACATGCGCAGATTGCCGATTACCGCTCAACTACGATAACATCAGCATAGTGAACAACTCTGAATCAGCCTCTCCCTTCAAAGATGCAGCATCGATCGCAGACCAGTTAATTATAGAATGTCCGCGGGAACTGAGATGTCTGAGTTAATTTTACTGCATTTGGGATCGCAGTCGCAGGCTGAAACACACCCAGAAAAAGATCACAACACTCCTGCATTTGAGTCGCCACACCCCCGTTGCCGTTCATAAATGGTCCATGCCTGTCAATCACTTTACCAATAAATCCTCACTGCGAGCGTCACTGGTAATGAAACTTTACGAATGCCCAGCACGATTTATAGTTTTATACACATATGCAGATCACCGATAATCAATCAACTGTGTAACAAGTTTCCGATATCCCTAAGCTTTTACAATTACAGTAAAGCCGGGTACACACTGGAGTGATGTTGGACCGATTTGCTGTTCATAATAACGACACATCACCTACATCGCTCAGTGTGTTGTGATGACGATTGTGCGCTCCCGCAGTCACAAGTGACAGCAAACCTATCGATATCACTAGCGGCCAGTGCATTCTTAATGAATGACATAACGGTGATCGTTCCGTCATTCATTAAAGTCGTCCAGTGTGGATGCACAATCACTGTCCACAGGCATTCGTTCTGATGTCGGAACGAATGCCCGTTGCTCCAGTGTGTACCCAGCCTAAGTCCCAGGTATCATTACCCAAATAATAACCTGTAATACAGATATATAGCATGGATTAGCAGAATCTTTAAGCAAAATGGATCTGATAAGAATCACAAAGACCAAACTTATACTCACAATGTTTAAAGTAGGGGTGAGCGGGTTCGGTTTTACTCGGTTTTACTCGGTTCTTATCGCCACTTTACCGCAAATTCGGCTCGATTTTATTCGCTATCCAAAACACATGTTCGGCGATAGCCAATAAAAAGATCTGAGTAAAACCGAGTAAAACCGAACCCGCTCACCCCTAGTTTAAAGTATATACAAAGAATGACAAATGACAAAAATAATAAAAATTAACAAAACAGTCTGAATTACTGCACATAAACCTGTTTGCTGGGAGAAGCAGAAATATGGAGTGTCGTGGGCCTGTTGCTGTAAGTGGTTGCGTACAAAAACGCTTTACTCAGATAGAGAATCTACACCTAGCATAGGGCTATGCAAGTTTCGATGGTGCAACCAATTGTTGCATTTAAAGATGCACTTATTGGTATTAGAGGTCCAAAGATGTTTAAACTGGAGGTCTCAGCCCTTGCACATTTGGATGCATAGCTGTACACCAAGGAAGGGCTTTGTGGATCCATTAGCATAAAGTCGCAGATGCGACTGCAGCAAATGATGCAGACATGGATGCCGCTGCATCAGAATCAGCCTTATAATGTTATCTCAATCTCATGGTAAATTGAAGACATAAATGAAAAAAACGGTATATTAGGAGAACGATGGAAACATTTTTTCCCATGATGTTACCCACCTATGGAATTCTGAAACAAGACTTATAAGTCTCTTCCCAGCATTCAAATCTTTAAAATCTCTTTAACCCATCTCTTTGCTAGAGCTTACCCTACTTTCTCCGGATGGCAGTCAAGAGATCGACAATAAAAAGGTGGACAGTGTATAGGTAGACACCAAATGGTCGACAGGCAATATGTCGACAGGTATAGAAGGTCAACACACAAAAAGTCGACATGGATGAACATCAACAGATACAAAAAGTTGACATGTTAAAAGGTCAACATTGGAATGGTTTACACAAAAATGGTCCACATAAGTTTTTTATGTTTTTTTAGAGTTAGGGTAAGGTAGGGATAGGCTCTAGAATGGACAGTTAGGGATAGGCACTTCCCCTGACAGTTAGGGTTTGGTACCAGGAGGGAGGGTTAGGGTAAAGATTAGGGTTAGAAAACAAAAAAAAATTAATCTTTTTGTGTTGACCATTCCAATGTCGACTGTTTGACCATGTGGACATTTTGTACCTGTCAATCTTCATCCATGTCAATCTTTTGTGTGTCGACCTATTGTACCTGTCGACCTTTTGTACCTGTCCACCTATTGCCTGTCTACCATTTGATGTCAATCTGTTGACTGTTTATCTAAATAGTGTAAAGTTTTTAATCCACACCACTTTCACCTATACTACACAACATTAATGCACCCTTACTACTGTCCAAGTCTCCACTCTGAACCACACTCCCTGCTCTTTGTCTCGGTTATGCCCTTATCCAAATGGAATCTAAACTCTCATGATCAGGGAATGTTCCACCCTCTTTTCTCATGTCTACTTTATGTGTGCCAAATTTGTATACAGAATGCTCTGTTTTCCCCACAGGCCATATAGTTTTTTGTCTTTGGGACCTAGAGCCTGAGCCACTATGGATTGCTTTTGCGATCGCAGCTGCGTTTATGCACGTAGTTCTGCTCAAAAATATGCTAATGTTTGCAACTGCTCAGCCAGCATAGAGACGCCCACTAACACTTTTTCACATCAGCATGACCTCACAGACCTGCATATACATCGGTAACATCGAGTAAATTTGGACCCGCATGCAGAACTACAGCAGGTGTGACCTGTCTCAGAAATTGCAACTCTCGTCGCACGCAGTGAGCTCTCAAGCTGCGTATGCTGTTGCAGTGGCTAATTTATGCACGCCCAGGAAACGGCGTTCAGACAGGCATGCCTTGGTTTCTCCAACCACTTCCCCGTCACCACCCCCAAACACTGATGTTCCGTTACTCACTATGTGATGGCTTTGTATCTGCATACATGATTGCAGTGCGATCGCAATACTGGTCTGCGCATGCGCACTGTGGTGTATACACATGCTGCTGTCGTCATTTCACAGATGGGACGGAATATCCATATTGACAAATTGACATGACTTGACTGATCCCTGGCATTTGCTCAACCCCTAACCGAACATACACTTTCCACTCTGCGGTGCATCACTCCTTCTCGAGGATATACTGCTTTCTCATTTTTGCGGCCTTAAACTTCAGACTGTCAAAATCTATGATATAATTATCTCAGATCATGCCTCTACATCCATTGCTATCACAGACGTACTCCTGGTACTGGTCCACGGCCATGGCGATTTCCCCCATACCTTTACCAGTCTGATGAATTTAAAGATTTCCTGACGATAATTTTGCCCACTGGGAGTCCTCATTGTTATTCTGGGATACTGCAAAGGCAGTTATGAGATGACACATCACTGCAGATCAGGCGTGGTATAGCAAGACCCAAAACCATAAATATGCTACTCTTGCATCTGCCATGCATATCGCTTTTAATGCTTACAGTATGTTAATGCCCCTTCTCAGAGCACTCTGGCCAATTACTGATCTGCACATCAATTACTGGAGAATTTTATGTTGTCCACTGCACAATGGTCTCTTGACTACACCAAACATCATTTCTACTGATGGGGAGGCAAGGCAGACCAGCTCCTGGCCTTTCTTGAAAGCACTTAATGTAAAATTCACCATATGATTCCAGTTAACTGTCCTGTGTTGGGTCATCAATGTACTTCCACTTCGGAGCTAACAGATTTTTTAATTTGTGCAATGATTTTTAGCAGACCCAGATGATCCTCACCTACATGAACGTATTGTCACTAACTGTATGGGAAAAGCCAGGGGGTTAGGGTGGCTAGGGAACAAGCAGGTGAATGACAGTGCTAGGTCTCCCTATTGCGGCCAAACCTAGGTTAGGATAGACCTGCCCAGAGGCACAGAGTCTAACTCACTAGGTGGTCATCACCAGTGACCCCTCCAGTTGGGATATGGGTTTTGCTGTAACAAGTGAGCAGGTCGCAGCCCTCTGGACAGGTACCTGGGAGCAGCAGGAAGACAAGAACTATATTAGAATGAGTTAGCACTGGGAACCCTAAGAATGTAATAACACTAGAGGCCAGCATGGAAACTAAATAGCTAGGACACAAAGGATCATTTAGGACTGAATACTTGAACACAGGAGACTGGCGTATAAACGGAATACTTGAACACAGGAGATCAGCGTGAGCTGAATACTTGAGCACAGGAGATCAGCGTATGAACTGAATACTTGAGCACAGGAGATCAGGGTATGCACTGAATACTTGAACACAGTAGATCGGCAAATGAACTGAATACTTGAGCACAGGAGATCAGGGTATGACATGAATGCAGGAGATCAGCAAATTAACTGAATACTTGAACACAGGAGATTGGCAAATGAACTGAATATTTGAGCACAGTAGAACAGTGTATGAACTGGGTACAGCGAATGAATTGAATATTTGAACACAGGAGATCGGCATATGACCTGAATACTTGAACACAGGAGGTCGGCAAATGAACTGAATACTTGAATACAAGGGATCAGCAAATGAACAGAATACTTGAGCACAGGAGATCCAGGTGCTGACTTGCACAGAGAAACACAAAGAAATGTGGATACAGGCATGTACTGGGAATTACTAGAGATCCAGCTGGAGGCCTAACTGGTGATTAGCATGAAAGCTGACACCACAGGAACACAGGGTGGTGGTTAGAGAGCTGAGCAGCACACTAAAAGACAACACAAGGATTTACAAGAAACACTGAAGTTCTGTAAGAGCTGAAGTAACATGCTGGGAATTAGCATGGGAGCTAATATATGTAACACTGCTGGTCAGCGTGAGGGCTGAAACAACACACTGTAGATACTTTGTGGTAAACACCGGAGAGCATAATAATCACTGAAACAGCAAAGCTGAATAGCAGTTTCCTGTTCCTGGAGTCAGATTTAAATACCCCTGTGTTTCTGGTCCTTGGATCAAAGGATCAGCTGAGTGACCACAGGACTACCATTGGGAGAGACTAGTCAGGTGATATGGACCAACATGGCTGCAGCCATGCCCGGCACCCCGGAAACCAGGACACACGCATGGAAGCCCTAGCAGACCCCGGGGAAAATACTCAGACACCACTCACCTCCACTCCCAGCGACTGAACACCTAAGCCCAAGGACGCCGGCACGGAAGTGAGTAGTGGCTGACCCCAGGCCACATCCTGACATGTATATTACTTGAAGCATGCCTTCCTAAACTGTCTAATGCTCAACAGGATTTTCAAAATTCAGATATTACTGAATTAGAGTTTGCATTTGTGATTTCTACCTTATGCAACAACAAAGCTGCAAGACCCAATGGCTTTGGTGCAGAATTTTACAAGATGTTTTGTCCCCACCTCACCCCATTCCTTATTAAACACAATTTGTAGCAGTTTAACAGTTACATTTTAAAATAAGCCAATTGTTTTCTAAATTACATATCTCTTTACCTGGTTAGCAAAAGTTTTTTCTTAATAAATCATTTTGTTATATTTCATGGTGTTAAACATGATTTTTGTAGTTATCAATAATGAATGATATTTTTCCAAGCATAGACATACTCATTTGCACAATAATTAATATAACTGTATGAAATGTTAGTTTTGCAGTAGATCTGCACATATAAAATGATTTAAATAAGTGCATACTGTAGTTCTGCAAACAGCAACAGCTTTTCATTTTCAGCCACATGTTCCCTGTGCTTGAGATCTGCCTTAGCATTGCCGAAGGTGAGTGGTAGAAGTCCCAGCCAGTGACAGATTTTACTTAGGGCTGTAGGGCATCAGCCCCCCCCCCCAGTAAGATCTGACACCCTTAGTGAGCCAATGTCTTCCCTTGCAGTGGCAGTGGCTTTCCATTAGAAGCGCAATCTGCTAATCAAGCACCTTGCAGGCAGTCCCACAGTGAGGTGTTTACTCCTCCTGGGACTGTCAGTGTAGACCGCAATTAGCAGAGAGAAAGTGCTTCCAATTGGAAGGAACTGCCCTGCCTTTCCATCAGCCCTACTCAGCTTCTACGGATTGCAGCCAATGCAGGCCCTAGAAGTGACTGTTTGTGCACAATGTAACTGGTAGGTGCTACAACCGAACAGTCAGGAACACTGCTGCTGACAAGACTGCGACACCAGCAGCCCTCCTCACCCAAATAGGTAGGAACCACCGCTGGTCCCAGATATGCAAATATTGGGATCAGGCGCAATACAAAAAAAGGTGGGGTCACAGGTGAAACCCCACAAAAATAATATAATGACAAACGCTTAGAATTTGCCCTGGTTAATAAATGACATTAAGGTTCACATAAATAGATCTTTAGAATACCTAGTTTTGATTATTTGTACAGTACATTAGATATTCTTCCAGAACCAGGATAGGCTTAATGCGAATGCAAAAGAGCACAGTGCCTTTCCTGTCTACACCCTCAACGAATCTGTTAATTGGCATCTATTCATAGTAGCAATTATAAAGGCATTAAACATATATTTATATCTCATCTCACCTCCATTCCACAGCATGTATGCACAGTGTTTATTATCATCAAGATAATGCAATTCATATAATAGAATAGATACTGTACATCTGCCCTGGAGGGGTTTATTATTGTAATTAAAGAACAAAAAAGTCAGATCTTATTTTAATTTGCTTGCTTTTCTCATTACCTTTCCCATTAATAACTAATTATATTAAAACAAGAACTGGTAGAGGTGTGGAACTTTAATTAAAGGGGAAAAATTTAGGCAAACAAATACATACGATTAGGTTTTAAGTGATTGTATTAATCTGTTGGTACAAAACTATAATCATACATCAGATACATTCTGCCCTATATATACCTCAGGTATTAGATGACAGAATAAAAGTCACACTGATCTCACCTGTGAGCTGGAGCTAAATTCCTTCCTCACAATCATTTATTTTATATCACACTGTTTATACAGTACATTCTGTGATCATAACAGTGTGCTTGAATAGTTTTTTTCATATTGTGACAGCTATTATACTCGCTGTGGTGTGTAGTTTAGTTGTTAATAAAGTTAACAAAAACAGTATATAAAAAAGGAGACAAGAGGGCTGACAGTTTGTGTGATGTATGTTGCTCCAGAGAAAAAAGTAGATTGGAAGTTTTGCACTATAATAAAATAAAACCAATATGCTTAATTACAATACACCTAAAAAATGTCCTAAATTATCTGCTTCTAACAGATTATGGGGTCTATTTACTAAGCTGTGTTAGGAGATAAAGTGAACGGTGATAAGGTACCAGCCAATCAGCTCCTAACTGCCATGTCACAAACTGTGTTTGAAAAATGGCAGTTAGGAGCTGATTGACTGGTACCTTATCACTGTTCACTTTATCTCCTAACCCAGCTTAGTAAATAGACCCCTATGACCTCAAGACAACAGTGATAGTCAGAAACCTAAGAAAAAATTGGTTGTTACTATTAACTCAAGATTACAATGGGCGATCTCACAAACCAAAACCACTGGTCACAAAAGTTTAGAGGTGGTGATGCAGCTAATTAATGAATATATGTGGGAAGATAGAGAAGAAGCCAATATTATTCTACTGTATTCCAAGATGACTGGATCAAGATAAATCAAAAAGCCAAAATTACCATCTTCCTTACCATAGATGATTAACATATTGTACAAAAATTGTGTATACATGCAAACAGTTCTAGATTAATGAAGGGATGGAGTAGCCCAGGTGGTCTCTCCGGGGCCCCACACAAGGTTTGACTTGTCTACCACTTCCTGAGAACAGGTGCCAGCAGCACCTGTTACCTGACATGGAATTCTGCTGAATGGCATGCATACAGCTACGCCAGCCTGTGACCATACCATTTTCCCCCATCAGTCTTCCCAAAGAAGCAGTCAAATCACCATGCCCAGATCTAGGTGACAAAGCAGCAATACTGGGTGTAACTTTTCCATTCTGAGCAATTGTTTGAAAGCTCTGCAACCACAGTGCTAGTCCAGGTGAGGCACAGACCCAGTCCTCACAGAGAACTCGTACTTCCATCCATTACTCTCCATGCTCTTAGTAGGCTCAGTCCATCCTCACTCTGCAACAGGCTTTATCTAGTGCCTATATCATATTCTGTTTTCACCACCCAAGTCCAGAGAGACATGGCTCCTCTGATCCTCCATGGAAAGGGACAAGTAATTTAATAAGTTTATAAGATCTGATTTCCTGAAGGTGAGCCTCACTGACAATTTTAAGGCATAGGATGAGCAAATTATTATATGTGTTCTCTTATCTTCCTGTCTTGTCTCACTATATAATTGAGCTTTATGACTTTATTGGACATTATGTAATTTTATTGGTAAGGGCCCCTACAAATTGGTTGTCTTGGGGTCCTTGAAAACCTTAAACCAGCTCTGTATATAAATGTAAAACTACAAAACAAATGGGGAAGATGCTGCACAATGTGAGAGCAAAATTGTAAGCTGAGAAAAGGCCAGCATAGACAAGGGTTTATAAGAGATACCTTATAGCTTCTACAGGGTATCTCCAAGGTATTGGAGAATATATAAAAGACTTGCATGCAGCAATGTTACTACTCATTGGTGTCACAGACAGCTATGAAACACTTGTAACCGCACTTGATGCTTGACTAGACTACAAGGTGAGGTCAGAAAATGTTGCAGGGAAACAGCACAAGCAAATGACTATCTGTTCAGTCCAGAATCATCATTAAAGAGCCAAATTATAGTTAAGTAAATAACATGTGTTTTGTATGGAAGAATCCTGGTAACCTAAGGATCATTGTATCTCTTTTATCTCTTTCTCATGAGTCACAAAGTTTAGTTATGCAATTGTCTCACAACCGCTTGTGTAGTGGCAATGGATACATCACAGTCCGTAATTGCAGTAGAGATGGCAGAAGATGATACCCATAGTTAGCAAAGGACTGGCTCTGATTGGTTGAATTATGTATAATACATACAAAAGTATCCCAAACCTGCTTGCAGACGACTATTGTTTTCCGACAGGGTCTGTGATTAAATTAGAATACCATGCAACCGAATTAGCACATTCTGTATTGGTCCACAATATTCTGAAAAGCATCATCAATAAAATGCTATAAAGTGACTGGAGCATTAGCTAAAACAAATGGTATAACTATGTATTCAGAAAGTACACATCAAGTTCAGAATGTGGTTTTTCAAAATGTGAACTTTTATGAATATTGGACATAACTAATTCTGCAGTGTTAGCCCTGTGGCCATCAAAGATTAATCAAAAGCTTGAAGAAAGAGTTGCATGGGTGGTATCCTGTCTCACAACTAGTGGTTTGACCCAAGAGCCAAGGCATCTTATTTAAGAAGAGTAAGCATCAGTCCAGCCAGAGATTAATGATTTTAGGCCATAATTGAACACACATCTGAAAAATCAACCACAATTCAACCACAAATTAACCATACTGTACTTGGGGAGAGATGGATGATTAGATATTTCTGTAGTGATATTTCCAACTTCTCTACAGTGTTCTTATTTTTGCTAATGAATTCCAGTGGCTGGAAGCCACATACGCATCAAAAATTATAATTGCATTTAATGCCCAAACTGTAATATGTTTAAAAGCCAGAGAGTTATCAACTAGTAGAATCAGGGATAATGCCAAATACTTGGTATACAGTGAACCAGAGAGGTGTTAGCATGCTATGTCTACAGTATGATGGTCCGGGGCTGTCAAATATGAAAGGATTCTAGGACATGTTTATATATATATATATATATATATACACTGTATATATATAGATATATATATATATATATACACTGTATATATATATATATATATATATATATATCCTGAAGAATCAAAAACTGGCACTCGGAGTCAACAACAGGACAATAACGATGTATAATCTCAAACGTTTTCGAGGTTACCACCCCGTCATCAGGACAAAATACATACAGCCACAAACAACACTTACCCCACCATTAAATACCACACCAGTGGCCGGCTTCCATCACCGCGCACCACGAGCGCCCGCACCTCCCCCCAGATGCAGTCACCACCGAACTTTCGGAGCACCTTGCAGCCATCGCCATGGGAACTGCAAGCTTGCGTTCCACTAGCCGGCTTCGTGCGCTCCAGTACTGTTCAAGCTAAGAACTGTCACCCACGGCTGGATGCTGGGATGCCCGTGTGTGAAACAGCTAAAGAAGACTGTATGCACCGGAGCAAGTTGCCTGTTGATTTTTACGAGTGCCAGCAGATTGAATTTTCCTTGTATTTGTGCGTTTAGCACCCGTTGCAAGGCACCTGAGTATTTTTCTCTACTTTGTGCATTACCCTGGATTTTGATTCATACACTTAGTGGTGTGGAATAGTTCAAGTTGTTTATTTGTGGCAGTGTGATGGATCCCTTACGCAGCTCTACACAGGGATTAGACTTTATAGGACATCATAGTGTGTTAACTACACCCCTGGGAGAGACTTTCAGTTTCACACAGAGAGAAATTGACCAGATTCTGTCTAAGGAGTCAGTGCCTATTTGTGACCCTACATTGAACATAGAAGAATTGTATTTTCAAATTCTAAAACTAAAATGACGTGAGATAGATTTCCTGTTGCACAGTACCTCCCTTTCAGACTATTTTAGGGAACATAAAATTCCCCGGGGATTTAGAGTACACAACGTGCCGACAATTGGTAGGAACAATCCTGAATTTGTTCGCAAATGGATTGCGATTTTAAATAAATGTGCGTTTGATCTGATGATCCTTGTGGTGGAGGAAGCCAATGAGGAATTGGCGGTTACTAGATCTAAGATTGCTGCCTTTGAGAAAGAACATATCAAAATTTTACAGGAAGATAATAACTATGAATATGATTGGATGTCTAAATTGAATGCTCAATGTGATCAGTACCGTAAGGAACTTTTGAAGTTCAAACGTAGGAAGAAGATGGCAGTAGATTCTGACTATGAGGACAATAGAGTATATAAGTGGTTAGTAGGTGGGGACTTGTACCCCTCTACTAAAGCAGGGATGAGGAGGAGACGCCCTTGGCAGAGGAAAGCTCAAGGAGTTCATCAGGATAAATACAAATCAAGTAGTGACAGCGATTTCATTATCTCTGAAACAGATGATACTGCATCCAGACCGATGATCCCTTTAGAGATGGCCACTACGGCCTCTGCAAGTATCAGAGATGACCTCCCACCCGCAGAGGGGGGCAAGGGAAGAGGAACAAGAAAATTGGCACCAAGGAAGAAACCTTAATCTTTAATCTCTCTGAACGTGTGTTGACTCCAATTGAAATTAAGGTACTGAGTAAAGGATTAAGTATTGTACCTACCAATATACATGATAAATTTAATTGGAAACTCAATTTACACAAGTTTTCTAGGAAATTGAGATTGAAAGAATTGTACAAAGATGATAACTCCTTGAAGGTGCTATCAGTTCTAGATACCTTCCTTTGTAAAACCTCACGGTCTAATTTTGACCCTGTTTCTACTAACCGCTCATTAAAGACATTTAATAGACTGCTTGATGATTCTGTGCATAGATATATATCAACTCTGTGTAAAATACGGTCTAATCTTACAAAATTGGAATCTCAGGCATTGCATGATCTTGAGAGATATAATGACATCATTATCAGGCCCGCCGACAAGGGCGGAGCCGTTGTGATCCAAGGATTAGATGACTATAAGAGAGAGATTTATAACCAATTGTCGGACAGTGAGGTGTACTTGAAACTTGTTTCTGACCCTACTCTGGAGTACCAAAAAGAATTGATGACTATTCTGACAGAAGCAAGGGATAATGAGACCATTGATTTGCAAGTATTCAAGGCCTTATGTGTTCAGCACCCTATTGTTCCAGTAATTTATACGTTACCTAAATTACACAAGGACCCCATTAGACCACCAGGGAGGCCTATTATATCGGCTCGTGGTCCATTATTACAACCGGTGTCCCAGTTGCTTGACTGTATTCTCCAACCATTATTACACCAACAAGTGACTTTCTTGAAGGATACTACAAGTTTTTTGAAGAAGCTATTAGCGATAGATTTATTACCTGATAATGCACTACTTTGCTGTTTGGACGTATGCAGCTTGTACACGTCTATCCCTCATGATCGGGGGATGTGTGCTATGAAGAAATTTCTGGAAAATAACCTACCTCCTTCAGTGTTTGACCATAAGTTGTTTTTGACGTTGTTAGAACTTACATTGTGCCGTAACTATTTCCTGTTTGATGGATCCTTTTTCTTACAGCTACGAGGGTGTGCCATGGGGTCTTCCGTGGCACCCTCGTATACCAATGTATATATGTTTAATCAGGAGCAATATATGTTTTTTAGGGCTCCAGATATTGGCCGACATATTTACTTGTACACTCGTTACATAGACGATGTGTTGTTGATTGGCTTGGAGGTACTGACAGGTTTGAATTGCTGATGCGTGAGATCAATGCATTCAACTCACCTATAAAATTTACATATAGTTACAGCACCAGCCAGGTCAATTTTTTGGATGTGAACGTGAAGATCTATGATGGTAAGATACAGACAGAGGTGTTCCGTAAACCCACGGATAGGAATACGTTGTTGATGGCCAATAGCCATCACCCACCATCGTTAAAGAAAGGATTACCACGTTCACAAATGATGAGGGTGGCACGTATTACCAGTGATCCTGCTAGGATAGAATTTGAGTTAGACATATTGATTGCCAAATTCGCTTCTAGGGGTTATGACAATAAGATGCTGCAGGAACAAAAAATGGAGGTCTTGGGGATGGAGAGATCACTTTTGTTAAATCCCATGAGAAGGGACGAGGCCAATGTTATTACGTGGATCAGTGATTACACGGTGGCCAGTCCGATCATTAGGAGAGCAACCCAAGCGCTATGGCCAATTGTAAGTACAGACAGAGATCTACCTATGCTCTGTAATAAAAGGCCTCTAGCAGCCTTTAGGAGAGGTCGTAATCTTAGAGACAGACTAGTGCGGTCTGACATCTCTGAGTTAGGTAAACCTCCCTGTCCTAATGTGTATTTTAAACCTCCGGGATGCTACAAATGTAGTGGTTGCACTACTTGCAAATTTTTTATACCGTGCAAAACATTTAAGCATCCACACAAGGAGACTGTTTTTGATATAAGATATATGCTGACCTGTCTTTCAACGTATGTTGTATACATTGTTGTGTGTCTGTGCGGATTACATTATGTGGGTCAAACTACCAGGAAATTTAGGGAAAGGATGACAGCACATCGGTCGACGATTAGGATGATATTAAATGGTAGAGATATTGACCAACCTGTGGCACGCCTTTTCGGGAAGCCGGGCACACATTAGAGTCATTGCAATACTTTTTCATTGATCACGTTCCTGCCTCAGTGCGGGGTGGTGACCGGGCTCGATCACTGCTATTTAAAAAATCCCGTTGGATCATTAAGCTTGGTACGACTAAACCAGGGGGGCTCAATGACAAAATTAACTGGAATAGTCTTTTATAATGTATGAGGTCTGTGTTTTGTGTATATATGTCTGGGTCATTGACATCTGACTGTGGGAAGGTGGGGATGATAGAGACATTGACATTATAGGTGGTATCCCTTTAATAGTACTGTTAGATCTTCTCCTTTATGTATTATGATGTGATTTGGATCCTAGTTGCCTGTATTGTTTGATGTTTTTATGTATTTTTTATGTATTTCTTATGGGGGTGTTGTATTTATGGCTATTCTTTGTCTTCATTAGCTGTTTCACACACGTGCATCCCAGCATCCAGCCGCGGGTGACAGTTCTTAGCTTGAACAGTATTGGAGCGCACAAAGCCGGCTAGTGGAATGCAAGCTTGCAGTTCCCATGGCAATGGCTGCTAGGTGCTCCGGAAGTTCGGTGGTGACTGCATCCGGGGGGAGGTGCGGGCGCTCGTGGTGCGCGGTGATGGAAGCCGGCCACTGGTGTGGTATTTAATGGTGGGGTAAGTGTTGTTTGTGGCTGTATGTATTTTGTCCTGATGATGGGGTGGTAACCTCGAAAACGTTTGAGATTATACATCATTTTTGTCCTGTTGTTGACTCCGAGTGCCAGTTTTTGATTCTTCTGGATGTTGTTTGCGTTACTGTATGCACCGGAGCAAGTTGCCTGTTGATTTTTACGTGTGCCGGCAGATTGAGTTTTCCTTATATATATATATACATATATATACAAATCCAAAATAAGACAGGCACTTGGAGGCAAAATATAAGATGCAAAAAACATAGTGTATTACTGCATTGTTTGTGTACTAGTGTGTCCTGACGAAGGGGCTGATGCCCTGAAACATTGAAGCTGTAATACACTACATTTTGTGTATCTTATATTTCGCCTCCGAGTGCTTTATCTTCTTTTGGATTTGTATATACTTTTCACATTAGACACCGAGGCCAGTTGTTTATGTGAATATTGAGTGCCGGCAGTTTTGGGATTCTATATATATATATATATATATATATATATATATATATAAATATATATATATATATATATACAGTCAGGTCCATAAATATTGGGACATTGACAGAATTTTCATATTTTGGCCACTATTCACCACCACAATGGCTTTGAAATGAAACAAACAAGATGTGCTTTAACTGCAGACTTTCAGATTTAATTTGAGGGTAATTACATCCAAATCAGGTGAATGGTGTAGGAATTACAACGGCTTCTATATGTGCCTCCCACTTTTTAAGGGGCCAAAAGTAATGGGACAAACTAAACAATCCTAAATCTAACTTTCACTTTTTAATACTTTGTTGCAAATCCTTTGCAGACAATTACAGCCTGAAGTCTGGAACGCATAGACATCACCAGACGCTGGGTTTCATCCCTGGTGATGCTCTGCCAGGCCTCTACTGCAAATGTCTTCAGTTCCTGCTTGTTCTTGGGGCATTTTCCCTTCAGTTTTGTCTTCATCAAGTGAAATGCATGCTCAATCGGATTCAGGTCAGGGGATTGACTTCGCCATTGCATAACATTCCACTTTTTAGCCTTAAAAAACTCTTTGGTTGCTTTTGCAGTATGCTTCGGGTCATTGTCCATCTGCACTGTGAAGCGCCGTCCAATGAGTTCTGAAGCATTTGACTGAATATTAGCATATAATATTGCCCGAAACACTTCAGAATTCATTCTGCTGCTTTTGTCAGCAGTCACATCATCAATAAATACAAGGGAACCAGTTCCATTGGCAGCCATACATGCCCACGCCATGACACTACCACCACCATGCTTCACTGATGAGGTGGTATGTTTTGGATCATGAGCAGTTCCTTTCCTTCTCTTCTCTTCCCATCACTCTGGTACAAGTTGATCTTTGTCTCCTCTGTCCATAGGATGTTGTTCCAGAACTGTAATGGCTTTTTTAGATGTTGTTTGGCAAACTCTAATCTGGTCTTCCTGTTTCTGTGGCTCACCAATGGTTTGCATCTTGTGGTGAACCCTCTATATTCACTCTTGTGAAGTCTTCTCTTGATTGTTGACTTTGACACATATACATCTACCTCCTGGAGAGTGTTCTTGATTTGGCCAACTGTTGTGAAGGGGTTTTTCTTCACCAGGGAAATAATTATTTTGTCATCTACCACAGTTGTTTTCCGTGGTCTTCCGGGTCTTTTGGTGTTGCTGAGCTCTCCGGTGCGTTCTTTCTTTTTAAGAATGTTCCAAACAGTTGATTTGGCCACACATAATGTTTTTGCTATCTCTCTGATGGGTTTGTTTTGATTTTTCAGCCTAATGATGGCTTGCTTCACTGGATCTCATATTGAGAGTCGACAGCAACTGATTCCAAATGCAAATGTCACACCTAGAATCAACTCCAGACCTTTTACCTGCTTAATTGATAATGAAATAATGAGGGAATAGCCAACACCTGTCCATGAAATAGCTTTTGAGTTGATAGTCCCATTACTTTCGGCCCCTTAAAAAGTGGGAGGCACATACTGAAACTGTTGTAATTCCTACACCGTTCACCCGATTTGGATGAAATTACCCTCAAATTAAATCTGAAAGTCTGCAGTTAAAGCACATCTTGTTTGTTTCATTTCAAAACCATTGTGGTGGTTAATAGAGGCCAAAATTTGAAAATTCTGTCAATGTCCCAATATTTATGGACCTGACTGTATATATATACTAGCTAACGCACATGGCGTTGCCTGTGTTTACATCTTCAAGTTATAAGGTCTTATTATGTGATGCCATCCAAATCTATCCAGTAGAAGGCCCAGAACAGGATCCCTGGGTCAAAGTTCTTCCCGGGACACTCCGCTGTGAGGTCCGGCCGGGACTCCAACCACTCCATTAGGCAACCTAGTTCTCATCCAATTCCATCCAGTGGAAGGCCCAGAACAGGCTACCTGGGTCAAAGTTCTGCCCGGCGCACTCTGCTGTGAAGTCCGACCGGTACCCCAACCACTTCATTAGGCATCCATCCAGTGGAAGACCCAGAACACGCTCCCCAGGTCAAAGTTCTGCCCGCTGTACACCAACGGGAGGTTCGACCGGGACATCAACTGCCTAGTATGTCTTCTGAGATCCAATGTTACCACTCTGTGAAGTTTTCATCCAAATCCATCCAGTGGAAGGCTCAGAACAGGCTCCCTGGATCCAAACAGGCTCCTTTAGTTCTGCCCGGGGCACTCTGTCGTGAGGACAAACCAGGACCCCAACCACTCCATTAAGCATCCCAGACCAATTGCCACACCTCTGTGAAGTTTTCATCCAAATACATGCAGTGGAAGGCCCAGAAGAGACTCCTTGGGTCAAAGTTTTGCCCAGCGCACACAAAACGGGAGTTCCAACCACCGATCTGAAATCATGGATCAGTGATCCATGATTTGAAAAGCTGTACACTATAAATAAGCAAAATATTAAGTAAATAACATTTTGAGGGAGATAAGTCCATTCTACAGGGATGCAAAGTTTCAGCAATACGTTTGAGCTCCTCTTTTGCTTTACCATTTTACACTGTGGGCTTTATTTAGGGGCCTATTTATTATGGGGGGCCCTGTGGCCACTGATATATAAGTAATCAAACTCGCAGCAAATTGTGGAGGCAGATACTTAAGTATTGAAGCAATTTGCGTCGGCGCAAGGACAGAAGCTCCAAAATGCAGCTGTTCCCGCAATAAGTATCACTGCTACAGAACTAGCAGTGATACTTCCCGGTGCCTGTCTTATCGACTGCACATGCATGACCTAAGATCATGCATTCACAACCCCCGAAATCCTTCTCAAAGGAAGGAGCAGAAGGCTCTGAGAACCAGCGCCATCTGAAGAAAAATTTTCAGTTTTCGGCGTTTGCTGAATACTTAATAATGAATGGGCCTGTTACACCCCTTTCACACTGCCATCAAATAACCCGGGTTATTGCACATGAACACACAGAAACCCGGGTTATTTGCAGTGTGAAAGGGCCCAGTTGAAATAACCTGGGTCGGGCATTTCAACTCAGGTAATGAGCAGAGTTGCACACGAAGCTACCCAGGTCCCATTCACTGCAAAGGGAGAGCCGGCACTTAGAGATGATCTCATCTCCAAGCGCTAGCCCAACAGTGATGGCAGTGACGTCATCGACCCGGCATTATTGCTGGGTCGGGCAGTCGGTCTGAATGGGCTCTCAGGCAGGTCAAATGCGTGTACAAATCCCTGGTGCGACCCACCATTTGCTGTGTGAAAGGGGCCTTACTTAAAATGCAGTGGACCCTTAAGTGATAATGAATAGGCCCCTTAGAGCGAAGAGAAAATCCAGATAGATGGAAGGAAAATTCTGTCTGCTTACACATACTGGCCAGCTTTATTTTAAAAATATGATTTACAGTTTCGCTAGGAGGCGCTCTCTCCCAGCTCTAAAACCTGTCTGTACATTTAAAATATTCCCCTCCCATAGCGCAAATTGCACATTTTTGATGGATTTAGTCAGTATGAGGCTCTGTAATTGTAAATTTATATCTTGCATAATACATAGTCTACAAAGAGAACTCGGATGCAATAATCAACTCTGTGTGGTGGGGTTGGGGTACACCTGCAAACATAAAGTACCTCATTTAAAAAAAATGTATGTGATATGTTTTTTTGCTGATGTAGGCACATAATAAAGGAAGTGCACAGTTGTGCATAGTAAACCAATGTACTGTACATAAATATACAAAGTCTGTAAAAATCATAGTTTAAATACAGCAAGCCCAACGCACCCTAACTTGGGTCATTATTAATACATTAATAAGTGTTAAATATGCATAATACTGTGCTGGAATATATCTTCAAAGCTAAGAATTAATGAGAGGAGGCCTATATGTACAAGTAGGTAGAATAGTTCTCATTTATTACCCCACAAACAAAACATTTACACTCACATACTACAAAGAGAAAAAAGTTGCCACTAACACAATAATTCATCACTTATTGTACTACATCCTCTTGTTCTTTCATAACTGATGTCCACTGTGTTTGAACATGAGATAGATAAACAATGAAACAAAATGTCTGCTGTGTGCTTCTCCCCGAGTCCTGGTACTAGAAATAGGCAGTCATTTACAGCTTCTGGGTCCTGTTTCTTCCCTAATCACGCAAATACAAGTTTCTGTATAAATGAAGTCAAACGACATACAAGGCCTCAGGATAAAAGCTATAGGGAGAGATGTGAAATAGAAAATCAATACTCCACTACTTACTAAAAGGGTTATAGACTTATATATTTCCTCAGCTGCTGTTTTGTGTTATTGTTTTTTGTATCAATTTTGTATACACCATTGAGGATGTAGAACTGCAAAAGAGGGGCAGCAAAGGAAAACCAAGACTGCCTCCGCTGAGACAAAAACTTTGCACTTATTGCATAGAAACTAGGGATGAGCGGGTTTGGATTTCTGAAATCCGAACCCCCCCGAGCCCCCCCGATCCCCCCTGATCTGAGTCGTATCCGAGTCAGGCTCGACTTTTCCCGCCTGACTCGGATCTGAAATCGAGGCAAAATGTCATCATCCTGCCTTCCGGATCTCACGGGTTTTGGATTCTATAAAAGGTCCCCGCATCGGTGCCATTTCTCACTCCGGCTGTGGACAGTGAAGAGGGAGGGTGGGAGCTAGGGCTGGCTGGGCTGTGTTGTGCTGCTGTTGTCCATAGGGGCTGTGACCACTCAGTCCATAGGGGCTGACTGGGTGGTGTTGTGCTGCTGTTATAGGGGCTGGCTGGGCTGTGTTGTGCAGTCAGTTGCAGTCATAGGGGCTGTGTCCACTCCATAGTCTATAGGGGCTGGCTGGACTGTGTTGTGCAGTGTCCCATAAAGGCTGTAGTCCTAGAGAGGTGCTGTAGTGTTGTCCAGGGGGTGATCTGTGCATCAGGGGTGCTCCCTCAAAGTGCACTCCAAAAAAATATATTTTTTTCTGTGCTTGTGAACTGTGTGCGCAGTAGCCGCACGTGCATCAACAAAGTAACGCCAACGGTGTGCCTGTGTCATAAGTAAAGGGCCGGCTGGCTTGACTGTTAAAGGGTGCTGTTACCCCCAAAGTGCACTCCAAAAAAAATAAAAATATATTTTTTTTTGTGTTTGTGAATTGTGTGCACAGTAGCTGCACGTGCATCAACAAAGCAGCGTCAAGCGTGTGCCTGTGTCATAAGTAAAGGGCAGGCTGGCTCGTCTGTTAAAGGGTGCTGTAACCCCCAAAGTGCACTCCCAAAAAAATAAAAAATATTTTTTTTGTGTTTGTGAATTGTGTGCACAGTAGCCGCACGTTCATCAACAAAGTAGTGTCAAGCATGCGCCTGTGTCATAAGTAAAGGGCCAGCTGGCTTGACCGTTAAAGGGTGCTGTAACCCCCAAAGTGCACTCCAAACAAAATAAAAAATTATTTTCTGTGTTTGTGAATTGTGTGTACTGTGGCTGCATGTGCATCAACAGAGGAGCAGTGCAAAGCATGCGCCTGTGTCCCATAAGTCTGTTAAAGGGTGGTGTAACCCCCAAAGTGCACTCCACAAAAAATAAACAATTCTTTTTTTTCTGTGTTTGTGTGCGAAATGTATGCGCAGTAGCCACACGTGCATCAACACAGCAGCAGCGCCAAGCTTGCATCTGTGTCATAAGTCAAGGGCCGGTTTGGACATCTGGTCCGGACTGAAGGACGTGCCAATAATTTCTGACATGTCTACTGTCACTGCATATGATACTGTCACCACTGACAGAATGGTGGAGGAATTATTTTCTGTGTTTGTGAATTGTGTGCACTGTGGCTGCACGTGCATCAACAAAGGAGCAGCGCTAAGCATGCACCTGTGTCATAAGTAAAGGGCCGGATGGCTTGTCCGTTAAAAGGTGCTGTAACCCCCAAAGTGCGCTCCACAAAAAATAAAAACTATTTTTTTTTCTGTCTTTGTGAATTGTGTGGGCTGTAGCTGAACCTGCATCCTCAAAGCAGCAGCGACAAGCGTGCATCTGTCGGTTAAAGGGTGGTGCAACCCCCAAAGTGCACTCCTACCAAAATAAAATTATCTTCTTTTTTTCTGTGTTTGTGTGTGAAATGTATGCGCAGTAGCCGCACCTGCATCCTCAAAGCAGCAGCGACAAGCGTGCGTCTGTCTGTTAAAGGGTGGTGTAACCCTCAAAGTGCGCTCCACAAAAAATAAAAAATCTTTTTTTCTGTCTTTGTGAATTGTGTGGGGTGTGGCCGCACCGGCATCCCCAAAGCAGCAGCAACAAGCGTGCATCTGTCTGTTTAAAGGGTGGTGTAACCCTCAAAGTGCGCTCCACAAAAAATAAAAAAATCTTCTTTTTCTGTCTTTGTGAATTGTGTGGGCTGTAGCTGCACCTGCATCCTCAAAGCAGCAGCGACAAGCGTGCGTCTGTCTGTTAAAGGATTACATCAGTGACAGCATCCAAGTAGGCATGTCAGACAGTCCGTACCTGTACTGGCAGGAAAAAGAGGCAATTTTGAGGCCCCTGTGCAAACTGGCTCTATTTTACCTGAGTTGCCCCCCCTCCAGTGTATACTCCGAAAGAGTGTTTAGTGCAACTGGGAACCTTGTTAGCGAAAGGCATAGGAGGTTGCTTCCACAAAATGTGGAGAAGATGATGTTCATAAAAATTAATTATCAACTCTTCCAGGGAGACCAGCCTCCAGAACGTACAGAGGGACCTGTGGTGGTGGATTCCAGTGGGGACGAATTAATACTCTGTGAGGATTAGGATGTACACAACACTGAAGAGGGTGAGGAATCGGTGGATGAGGAGGATGAGGATGACATCTTGCCTCCGTAGAGCCAGTTTGTGCAGGGACAGATTAATTGCCGGCTTGTTTTGTGGGAGCCCAAACGAACCAATCATTTAAGCTACTGTCGTGTGGCAGACCCTGGCGCTGAAATGATTGGTTTGCTAAAGTGTGCATGTCCTGTTTATACAACATAAGGGTGGATGGGAGGGCCCAAGGACAATTCCATCTTGCACCTCTTTTTTTTCTTTGAATTATGTACTGTTTGGGGCCTAGTTTTTCAAACTGCCATCCTGTCTGCCTCTGCAGTGTCACTCCTAGATGGGCCACGTGTTTGTGCCGCCCACTCGTGTCGCTTAGCATAGTCATCCATCTACCTCGGTGCAATCTTTTGGACATAAAAACACTATTGTGAGGTGTGAGGTGTTCAGAATAAACTGGAAATGAGTGGAAATTAAGGTTATTGAGGTTAATAATAGCATAGGAGCAGAAAAACCCACGAATTCTGTGATTTTAGCTGTTTTATATGCTTTTTTTCAAAAAAATACAGATCCAAAACACAAAACCCAGAACCCAAAACACGGAAGGGTGGTTTTGGCAAAACCAATCCATATCCAAAACACGAAGAAAGATCCAGATCCAAAACCAAAACACAAAACACGAAAAGTGGCCGGTGCACACCCCTAATAGAAACTAATATATTTCTCACAGTAGAAAGAAATAAAATACATTTGTATGGATAAACTAAGATATAAAAAAGTTATTCACAGTGAAACCAAAATATAACAAAAGCAGGATAAAGTGAGGAAAACTTATTTTACAGAAATTGAGTTTCTTATTAACTAAAAATAATAGACTAGATAAAACTGAATTAATATTTACATGTTACTACCTAGCAATTAGTGGGTATGAATAAAAGCAGGAGTGACACTGTTATTTGACATCATGCAGTTTTGTTTGGTTTGCAGTTCACTCTTGTGTTTATTTTTCTTAAGGATGCATACAAGGATTATATAGGTATAACAGCTCTGATTACAGAACTAGCAAATTTTAGTACAATGCTAGCAAAAGTCACTTGGTAATTGTCCGCTATTAGCACAGCTGGGCTCAATAATGAATAACCACAACAACATTTATTAAAAGAGATGTTTATCTGCATAAATCTGTTAAAATATATATCATACTTAGGGGCATATTCAATTAGGTGTGAAAAGTCCCATACTTTTTTGCATGCCGGACTTTACGCCGGCATCTCTGGTTTTCCATGTGGAAAAGTATCACGCTCGTCCCCGCTTATCCCCGTATTCAATTAGAAATCGTCGAAAACGGGACCCAGCGAATTCCAACCTGGCGAAAAGACATGTCAGATTTGGTGAAATCAGCCTGACACCCCCCAAATGATGCACTGACATTGGGGATCACTATAGATACCCCGAATAGCCCTGCTGAAGGTATTTCGGATACTTAAATGCTCTCAATAGCTGCTAATTGGCATCTTTGTAAAAGTGGTGAAGAATAGCATTTAGCAGGTTGTTTTTGCAGAAAATAACTAGTCCCAGCAAATTTTGGTACACGAAAATGGGTGCAAACATATTTTAAAGTTGCTAAAGTGAAGTTTTAATAAACTTGTAAAGTCCACCTGCCGCAAGCACCTGAAAATTTAAAAACACCTGGGGAATACTTGGGGATCCCCCTGGAGTCTATTTCGCTAGTTTTTAAGTTTGTCCCCAAACTTTGTACTTTTTCGCCCCCTTTTTCAAAGTAATTTTTTGGGGTGTTCTTAAGTATTTTTGAAAAATTTTTGTACACAGTTTACCTTCGGGGGCTATCCCAAGGGTGCAGGGTGGTTCCTGCAAGTTTTCACCACAAAACCCCAAATCTGCACTTTTTTTCGACAGCATTCATAGGCGAATCTTTTTCGCCTGTTCCAATGCATTGACTTTCGGCACCGGCGAAAAGTCTTTGGAATTGAATACGGGGATAAGTTTTCATCTGATGAAATGACGTCACCGGCGATACTTTTCTCACCTAATTGAATATGCCCCTAAGTATAACATTGTAAAAATTGTAATAGGAGCCAAATACAGCATGTATAAGTAATGGGAAAGACTGCACCTTTCATTTCTCTATAAATTAAAGGTGCAGTCTTTATTCAGATACATAGGGCAGCAGGATTAGCAGATGAAGATTATATCTGTCATATCACACATGACAGAGATACAGTGAGGGCAGATTGTATAAAAGTGAGTCTACAGTGTATGGGATATGTTGTATGTGTGCCACTAGAACACAGGTGCACACTTGGGGGGGGCTTCCAGTCCACAAAAATCCTTCCATCTACCTGTGGCTGGTATGGTTTTGGATCCAGACCCTGCACAGAATGCAGGGAAGGATCTAGAGATAGTGAGGGCACACTGTGGCAATGGTATCAGTGTCAGGCAAACTAATTGCACTTGTCCCTTCCTGCTCATGAATGGGGTGGTTGCAAACACTGCATACTTACTGGTAGCTGCCCCATCCAAATCAGCACATACAGCATGTTGTTCTCCTACTCATTGTCTAAACTTGTAAGTTTTCTGGACTCGGAGCAGGACCCAAGGGTTACTTATGGTTGCAGGCAAAATGTAAGAAACTGGGAAGCTTAATGGGGTTTCTCCTCATATGTAAGATTGAACCAACTATTGATGCTGGAACACATATTGACAGGTATCTGGAAAGTGCATGGCACTACTGTCAATGATTGTCTGAGGAGACTGGTATTAATATATAGCAGGAACAGGGTACCCAATATAATGTTCGTAGGGAGATTTTCCGCTGTGATAGTTGCTGAGAGTGAATGCCTCAGCTGGTAGCCATAATACAAGATGCACTGGTGACTTCATCTAAGAGGTACTAGCTTAGAGATCACATCAGCAAGTCTTGTCAATAGACTATAGAGTTTCCTAGCTTGGTAACAGACGCTAACAATGTGCCCAGCAACAGGTAAAGCACACTGGGGTCTGCTTAGAGTGTCCAGCTATGGTAACTGGCATTGGAAGTGTACTCAGCTGCAGATAGAGCTGACTTGAAACTGTGGAGAGCGCCCAGCTATGGTAACAGGCATTGGAAGTGTACCCAGCAGCAGATAGAGATGACTTGAAACTGTGGAGAGCTCCCAGTTATGGTAACTGGCGTCGAAGTGTACTCGACATCAGATAGAGCTGAATGGAAACTGTGGAGAATGCCCAGCTATGGTAACTGAGGCTAGAAGTGTACTCAGCAGCATAGACTGGAACTGTGGAAAGCACCCAGCTATGTTTACTGGCACTATGAGTGAATACAGCAGCAGACAGAGCACACTGGAGTCTGAGGTAGCCAAACACAGAACTGACAGGACTCTGTGAGTGCCAGGAACACAGGCACTACTGTACAGGTTATTCTAGCAAGGAGCGATGGTCAGGTAGAATTTATACAGGGTCCTCTAGTTTCTGATATGTTGCTGATGTCATGTGCAGAGATGAACTACTGGTTGGAAGCAATCAGCTGACTGGAGCTAAGATGGCAGTGCCCATGCTCTGGCGGTGGCAGGTTCCCAACGTGCATACAGGAGGTTTCTGGCAGCAGCATGGCAATGGCATGGGGCACATCCAGATGATCTGGAGAGCAGATGCAATGCCAGGAAGTGGCAGCACTAGGTATGAGGACGTTGACCGCCAGACCAGCATGTGACACTCATGATAATCTTCTAAATATTGGCTTCCAGCTCATATATACTGTAGCAGAAGGTAGTGTTAATATATCGCTGTATTTCCTACATTACCATACCCCATAACATGACCCATTGCAGGAGGGATAAAATGCTCTGTCCTTGGACTTCCCTCTTAATTTATGATTGCAGTCACCTGTGTTGAATTAGTTAATTGATAACAAAGGTGTTTCAACACAGGTGGGTGAAATCATAAATTAAGATTGAAGTACATGTTGATATCTGCAAACATATCTAATAGTGATTTAGACCAGTGGTATCCAACCCTGGTCCTCAAGAGCTACCAACGGTGCATGTTTTACAGGTTTCCTCACAGAATCACAAGTGATATAATTAGATCCACTGTGGATCTTTTCAAATGTGGTAGTTAGTAATGAATACACCTGTGCACCTGCTAGGTGGTCTGGAAAACGTGAACTGTTGGTAGCTCACGAGGACCGAGGTTGGCTTCCCCTGAATTAGACTATACCTACTGGTTCTCTAGTGGCAATCATTAGTGCTCTCATTTGTTATCTCTCATTAACTTATCATCCTTTACACATTCTATGTTGAAAGTGAGAAAGAAACAAAGGAAGTGCATACAGTATGTTGAGCAATGGCTTTAAAATCTCTGAGTGTCAGACGTTTGGGGAAATGTTCTCATTAGCAAGGCTCTGCCACTTTACAAGATTTTGGGAGATTTTTATTAAAGAATATATGCAATATTTGCCATGGTCCTTCCATTTCCAAGAGTGATAGCAGTCCCCATAGGTTTTTAGGAGGTTGCTAAGCTGTCATTCACCAAGCTCTGGAATGTGAAGCATTTCAGTGCTTTGCACCTGGCTGCTAATGACATCTGAAGATGGTGTGCAATAGGCATGTGCAATAGGCCTGCCACATTCAAGACCATAAGCAGAGTCATAGGGGTAGCTATCACTTTGCTTTTAATCCTTCACAAGGACAAGGCTTGCGCACAAGCCCTATCCAGGCTCCTAAAGAATGATAATTGGAAGAAGTAATTTAAATTACCACATAGATTATGGTAGATATTCTCAATGTCAGTCGCATTAAAAATGCTGGATGTGATAAATATGCCACATAGACATATAATTGCATGACAGTAGTAGGATACCAGGCTCTTCTATTTAATCTTAATTCCCCTTTTCACCAGGAAAAATTACAGTAACAATTCCATTTGCTCCTAAAATGGAAACATATGGTTCAGGTATTGTAGATTGCATTATGTATGAATGATATACTGTATGCTTTATCCTTGAAAGAGCTTGCTATCCATGGGGTAGATGGTCATTGCAAAATTGTAAGGAGTATATGATCATAATTGCATGCAAGTAACTAGGACTATAAACCAAGATGGTCAGGCATGCATTACTTGGGACTGCAGGTAGAAGTAGGTACAGGTGTCTCCTGGGTCCCCATTTCATAATAATTCTATTCACATTATATCACAGCCGCTGACACTAACATAGTGTAATACCCCACTATACAAGGTGTTGTGTCTTACACAGTACAGTGCGCTACAGGACATGTAGAAGCCATTACACAGTAAACCACAATTTCCAGCAGCCTCTGCAACTACTGAAGAGGTCAGTAGCAGGTCACATAACCAGTGTTGGGTGGTCACACATGTGGTAGCTGGATGCGGACAGCAGTTGCTCAGGGACTCTGAGGTAATGGTCAGAGAGGAAGATGGATGCAGTGCAGCTCTGCCTACATGAGGAAGCTGAGATAGTGTAAAATGAAGCCGCAGTGACCAGAGAGGCAGCGGGATCAACACAGCTGCAGAGTGAGGAGGCAGTCCTAAATGCCGCAGTTAGCTGACAGAAGGCAGAGAACACTGAGCCAACCTGTAAGATGCCAGAGACAGACCCCAAAGGTGGAGAAGAGGGCAGACCTGTCTAAGGCTGACGTGACAGGTACCCAGGGAGCTGGCTATAGTGCTGCAGCCCCTGTCTTCTACAATGTTAACCAGCAAGGTATTGTGGGATCCATGACATCATCCCCGCCAGACACCGGAGCACCGATTGTGAGCATCCAAGACCGGAAGGGGCACAGTGTGTAGATGGTGGTGGGCTACTTAAGGTAGGATTGTTTTTTATTAGACACGTTACCTTGAAAAAAGAGTGCTGGTGCACGTTGAAACGTTGGTTGCTGTGACATGCTTTAATACAGCTTGAAGCTTTTTGTACAGAGCTGGAGTGCCGACTGTTATTTCTTATATTAATACGTCTGTGGAGGAGAGCTCCCAGGCAATTGACGCATATTGGAGATTGAGTGCTGGTCCGATTGGATTCTTATATATATATATATATATATATATATATATAGTCCAAATAGGTCCACACTCTCGTCTTCAATAATAAATTGCTGGGGTGACAGACCCATATGGGATCACAATAATCCTCTTCATGCAAAAGTAGAAAAAAAGGGGGGGGTAGCACTCACCAGTCTTCTTAAAAACATTTCTTTATTACATCTCAGTAAAAATTTTACAGCATATCAAAATCCGACGTTTCGGTCCTGTGCATGGACCTTTGACAAAGGTCCATGCACAGGACCGAAACGTCGGATTTTGATATGCTGTAAAATTTTTACTGAGATGTAATAAAGAAATGTTTTTAAGAAGACTGGTGAGTGCTACCCCCCCTTTTTTTCTACTTATATATATATATATATATATATATATATAATATATATAACTAATTATGCGCAATATAATGTAAAACTTGCTCATCAAAAGTAGTCTTTATGGAACCAGTGAAATCTTAAGCAGAGGATTTACCAAAGATGTACCTGATGTCTTCTATTAGATCCCTTGTGTTCCTCATAGATTTTGAGTACAAACAATCAGTGTGTTGCAATTACTGTATGTGGATCTATCTTTTAAATATGGTGGAAGACTCCTTATACTGGCAGTCACTGACATCCATCACAGTCATACGTAGCAACTGCAGCATGGGGACCACATAACTATAGCCAGCTGTAACAAGGGCAGCAGAAAAAGCAGCAGTATGTAGCTTGGGAGTCTGCAGAGGTTTAGTGCAGGACCTTTTAAGGGTTGTGCTACCATGGAGACTTCACAACGCCCAAATGAACCCTCAGGTTCATATATGTATGTGTAAATATGGCTCTAATACTAGCCAGTGCCTCCCCAGCCATTTATCTTATTGCTCGTCACTGTGTTATATAAGTTAAGCCTTTAAGGATTTTTTTTTACGTTTTCCTGTTACCTGAATACCAGAAAACATTAAGCGCTGTAGAGAGCAATGACTTTCTCTCTACAATGCGTTATTATAGGAGTGTGCTTTTACAGAGTAGACAATTGTGTTATCTTCACCGTTAATCCGTTCCTGCATGATTAAAGTAAAATGTTTAACTTAGTTAGTTATGAGGACAGGCTCTACCACTTTCAATTAAGAAAACTTTCAATACAGTGATATGATATGAGGGAACATCTGCAGTTGTGACTGTGGTGAAAATATGAGGTCAGCACAAGCTCTCATTACTTGGTATGGTCCTTGTGAAAAAGATAACAAAATGATTAGCATCTAGTCAGTGAAACCCTCAGCAGGATCAGTGTCAGGAGGTGTCCTGGTAAAAGGTTTAAAAAGATGAGTAAAACGAGTAAATAAGTATTGGCAAATTCATTAAAAGCTACCAGATTCACTTACAAACTGGGTTCTTGTTGTTTGTGGCCCTGTATTCTCAGAAAATAACAATGACGTTCTTGGCACTATCGGTGCCCGTACATAGGATATGGACATTAAAAAAGAGCACCTTTGAAGATTGAACACAAAACCTTGTACTTCAAAGTTTACTCTCAAAGCTTGCCTACAGCTTAGTCTACTATGTACTTAATGAGTGCTCCCATAGAGTCCATTATGTTGTACCGAGTATTAGAAAGCTTGTGGATGCTGGAGGCAATGTTGAAATTGATGCAAAGCAAATAGAAGCAAAGATTTGTTAGAAATTGTGTGTGTAGAGATCTATTCATTTATATTATTGTTTTGCACTAACACATATTTACTGTAGTATGTTTAAAAATCTGAATTTAACTCATTTGGGCACCAGGTCCTAATATTAACAAATGCTAATATTTTTTAATGTGCTACTTTCATAACAACAATCAAGTAATGTAATATGTGGTATACCTTCCAATGGATGAAGATGAGGCTGTTGTTGTTTCCAATATTTTGGAGCTATCTAGTTGCTGTCTAAAATGTTCTAAAATACTTTGCTATTAAATAATGTATAACATAAAATGTATAATTTTATTATCATGTCAAAAGTACATTATTGTTCTCACTTTATTATGCTACCAGCATATTAACTAGAAAACATGTAAGTAAGTTTCTGTTTGTGTTTCTATCTGTTGTATGAAACTATAAATTTAAACGTAATTGATAGAATGTTAGATTTAGTATTGTTGTTACGTGATATTAGAGTATTTTTATGGACTGCCTCGATTCCATTTTATTCTAATTTGGTCCACTACAATTATAAACTGTATGTAAATGGAGTGACATTTAGTAGGTGATTACCTGTGGAAAAGGTTTAAAGTAATTGTTTTTTTTTTACATTGTATCACTAATTTTGGGATTCATGTTATATGTGTATATACAGTATATATATATTAGGGGTGTGCACCGGCCACTTTTCGTGTTTTGTGTTTTGGTTTTGGATCTGGATCTTTCTTCGTGTTTTGGATCTGGATTGGTTTTGCCAAAACCACCCTTCCGTGTTTTGGGTTCTGGGTTTTGTGTTTTGGATCTGTATTTTTTTGAAAAAAAGCATAAAAACAGCTAAAATCACAGAATTTGTAGGTTTTTCTGCTCCTATGCTATTATTAACCTCAATAACCTTAATTTCCACTCATTTCCAGTCTATTCTGAACACCTCACACCTCACAATAGTGTTTTTATGTCCAAAAGGTTGCACCGAGGTAGCTGGATGACTATGCTAAGCGACACGAGTGGGCGGCACAAACACGTGACCCATCTAGGAGTGACACTGCAGTGGCAGACAGGATGGCAGTTAGAAAAACTAGGCCCCAAACTGTACATAATGCAAAGAAAAAAAGAGGTGCAAGATGGAATTGTCCTTGGGCCCTCCCACCCACCCTTATGTTGTATAAACAGGACATGCACACTTTAACAAATCAATCATTTCAGCGCCAGGGTCTGCCACACAACTGTGGCTGAAATGATTGGTTCGTTTGGGCCCCCACAAAACAAGCTGGCAATTAATGTGTCCCTGCACAAACTGGCTCTACGGAGGCAAGATGTCATCCTCATCCTCCTCATCCACCGATTCCTCACCCTCTTCAGTGTGTACATCCTCATCCTCACAAAGTATTAACTCGTCCCCACTTGAATCCACCACCACAGGTCCCTCTGTACGTTCTGGAGGCTGGTCTCCCTGGAAGAGCTGATAATTCATTTTGATGAACATCATCTTCTCCACATTCTGTGGAAGCAACCTCCTACGCCTTTCGCTGACAAGGTTCCCGGCTGCACTAAACACTCTTTCGGAGTACACACTGGAGGGGGGGCAACTCAGGTAAAATAGAGCCAGTTTGTACAGGGGCCTCCAAATTGCCTCTTTTTCCTGCCAGTACAGGTATGGACTGTCTGACATGCCTACTTGGATGCTGTCACCGATGTAATCCTCCACCATTCTGTCAATGGTGACAGTATCATATGCAGTGACAGTAGACATGTCAGAAATTGTTGCCAGGTCCTTCAGTCCGGACCAGATGTCCAAACTTGGTCCTGCCTGCCCTGCATCACCGCCAGCGGGTTGCTTAGGATACCTAAGTTTTTTCCTGGCAGCCCCAGTTGCGGGAGAAAATGAAGAAGGAGCCGTTGACGTGTCACGTTCCGCTTCAGCTGACAGTGTGTTCACCAGCAGGTCTTTGCACCTCTGCAGGCTTGTGTCGGCCGGAAAGAGAGACACCACATAGGCTTTAAACCTAGGATCGAGCACGGTGGCCAAAATGTAGTGGTCTGATTTCAACAGATTGACCACCCTGGAATCCTGGCAAAGCGAATGAAGGGCTTCATCCACAAGTCCCACATGCCGAGCGGAATCGCTCCGTCTTAGCTCCTCCTTCACTTTCTCCAGCTGCTTCTGCAAAAGCCTGATGAGGGGAATGACCTGACTCAAGCTGGCAGTGTCTGAACTGACTTCACGTGTGGCAAGTTCGAAGGGCTGAAGAACCTTGCACAACACGGAAATCATTCTCCACTGCGCTTGAGTCAGGTGCATACCCCCTCCTTTGCCTATGTCATAGGTGGATGTATAGGCTTGTATGGCCTTTTGCTGCTCCTCCATCCTCTGAAGCATATAGAGGGTTGAGTTCCACCGCGTCACAACCTCTTGCTTCAGGTGATGGCGGGGCAGGTTCAAGAGTGTTTGCTGGCGCTCCAGTCTTCGGCACGCAGTCGCTGAATGGCGAAAGTGGCCAGAAATTTTTCGGGCCACCCAAAGCGTCTCCTGCACGCCCCTGTCGCTTTTCAGAAAATTCTGCACCACCAAGTTTATTGTGTGAGCAAAACATGGGACGTGCTGGAATTTGCCCAGATGTAATGCCCGCACAATATTGGTGGCGTTGTCAGATATCACAAATCCCCAGGAGAGTCTAAGTGGGGTAAGCCACTGGGCGATGATTTCCCTCAGTTTCTCTAAGAGGTTGTCGGCGGTGTGCCTCTTACTGAAACCGGTGATACACAGCGTAGCCTGCCTTGTAACGAGCTGGCGTTTCTGAGATGCTGCTACTGGTGACGCTGCTGCTGTTGCTGCGTAAGGTGATACATCTACCCAGTGGGCTGTCACAGTCATATAGTCCTTAGTCTGCCCTGTTCCACTTGTCCACATGTCCGTGGTTAAGTGGACATTGTGTACAACGGCATTTTTCAGGACACTGAGGACACTTTTTCTGACGTTTCTGTACAGTCTCGGTATCGCCTGCCTAGTGAAGTGGAATCTAGACAGGATTTGGAACCGGGGACACACTACCTCCATCAATTGTCTAAATCCCACTGCACTAATGGCGGATACCGGACGCACGTCTAACACCAACATAGCAGTCAAGGCCTCAGTTATACGTTTTGCTTCAGGATGACTGCTGTCGTACTTCATCCTCCTCGCTAAGGACTGTTGGAGGGTCAATTGTTTAGTAAAAGTAGTGGTGTTCCTACTTCCTCTCTGGGATGATGAATGACTCCCAGCAGCAGCAGCAACAGCAGCAGCGGCAGCAGTAGGCGTAGCAATGCAGGATCCTCCGGAGGAATCCCGGATAGGAGAGTCAGTCATGCCAGTGATATGGCCTGCAGGACTACTTCCGATCCTGACTAAGGAGGAAATTGACGAGGAGGGAGTTGACGGTGTGGTTTGCAGGCGCTTGGATACAACAGGACAACGGGATTTAGGTGTCCCTGGACTGCTTACGGTCTGAGCCAAAGTTTCTGAACTTGACAGTAACTTTTTATGAACGCGCTGCAGGTGCCGTATAAGGGAGGATGTTCCTAGGTGGTTGACGTCCCTACCCCTACTTATTTCACCTTTACATATGGTACATATGGCAAGACAGTTGTTGTCCGGATTTGGATAGAAATATTGCCAGACCAAAGAGGTGGAATGTTTGGTCTTCTGCCCAGGCATGACCGTGATGGGCTTTTTCATCCCACGGACAACAACTGTCTCCCCCGGAGCCTGATTTAAACAAACCACATCACCATCAGAATCCTCCTCGCCAACTTCCTCCTCAGCGCCAGCTACACCAGTATCCTCATCCTGTTGTACTTCAACAGTGACATCTTCAATTTGCATATCAGCAAGTGGACTGTGGGTGCTCCTTTCAGCACTTGCAGGGGGCGTGCAAATGGTGGAAAGAGCCACCTCTTCCCGTCCAGTGCTGGGAAGGTCAGGCATCGCAACCACCACCACACTTGGACTCTCCTTGGGGATTTGTGATATCTTCTTAGAAAGCACAGTTCTTCGCTGTGCTTTTGCCAGCTTAACTCTTTTGATTTTTTTAGTGGGAGGAGTGCTTCCATCGTCATGTGAAGCTGAACCACTAGTCATGAACATACTAGGGATCGACCTTAGCCGTTCCTTGCCACTCCGTGTCGTAAATGGCATATTGGCAAGTTTACGTTTCTCTTCAGCTGATTTAAATGTCTTTTTCAAGGTCATTTTCCTGAACTTTGCCATTTGGGATTGTATGTGCCCTCTACTATGACATTGGGCATCGGCCTTGGCAGACGACGTTGATGGCATGTTATCGTCTATGTCATGACTAGTGGCAGCAGCTTCAGCACTAGGAGGAAGTGGTTCTTGATCTTTCTCTATTTTATTTTTATCGGAGAAAGTTTGGTCCTCCATTTATGTTATATCGATTTGATATATACGTGCGGCTAAACACAGAAAATAATTTTTTTTTTGGTTTGGACTGGAGTGTACTTTGTGGGTTACAGCACCCTTTAACGGTCAAGCCAGCCGGCCCTTTACTTATGACACAGGCGCACTCTTGGCACTACTTTGTTGATGCACGTGCGGCTACTGCGCACACAATTCACAAACACAGAAAATAATTTTTTTTTGGTTTGGATTGGAGTGTACTTTCGGGGGTTACAGCACCCTTTAACGGTCAAGCCAGCCGGCCCTTTACTTATGACACAGGCGCACGCTTGGCACTACTTTGTTGATGCACGTGCGGCTACTGCGCACACAATTCACAAACACAGAAAATAATTTTTTTTTAGGTTTGGACTGGAGTGTACTTTCGGGGGTTACAGCACCCTTAACGGTCAAGCCAGCCGGCCCTTTACTTATGACACAGGCGCACGCTTGGCACTACTTTGTTGATGCACGTGCGGCTACTGCGCACACAATTCACAAACACAGAAAATAATTTTTTTTTTGGTTTGGACTGG
Source organism: Taudactylus pleione (assembly GCA_031769625.1). Lineage (NCBI taxonomy): Eukaryota > Metazoa > Chordata > Amphibia > Anura > Myobatrachidae > Taudactylus > Taudactylus pleione. Next base: position 2,211,256 of record JAUIMM010000555.1, on the reverse strand, counting down.
AGTGTACTTTCGGGGGTTACAGCACCCTTAACGGTCAAGCCAGCCGGCCCTTTACTTATGACACAGGCGCACGCTTGGCACTACTTTGTTGATGCACGTGCGGCTACTGCGCACACAATTCACAAACACAGAAAATAATTTTTTTTTTGGTTTGGACTGGAGTGTACTTTCGGGGGTTACAGCACCCTTAACGGTCAAGCCAGCCGGCCCTTTACTTATGACACAGGCGCACGTTTGGCACTACTTTGTTGATGCACGTGCGGCTACTGCGCACACAATTCACAAACACAGAAAATAATTTTTTTTTTGGTTTGGACTGGAGTGTACTTTCGGGGGTTACAGCACCCTTAACGGTCAAGCCAGCCGGCCCTTTACTTATGACACAGGCGCACGTTTGGCACTACTTTGTTGATGCACGTGCGGCTACTGCGCACACAATTCACAAACACAGAAAATAATTTTTTTTTAGGTTTGGACTGGAGTGTACTTTCGGGGGTTACAGCACCCTTAACAGTCAAGCCAGCCGGCCCTTTACTTATGACACAGGCGCACGTTTGGCACTACTTTGTTGATGCACGTGCGGCTACTGCGCACACAATTCACAAACACAGAAAATAATTTTTTTTTAGGTTTGGACTGGAGTGTACTTTCGGGGGTTACAGCACCCTTAACGGTCAAGCCAGCCGGCCCTTTACTTATGACACAGGCGCACGTTTGGCACTACTTTGTTGATGCACGTGCGGCTACTGCGCACACAATTCACAAACACAGAAAATAATTTTTTTTTGGTTTGGACTGGAGTGTACTTTCGGAGGTTACAGCACCCTTTAACGGTCAAGCCAGCCGGCCCTTTACTTATGACACAGGCGCACGCTTGGCACTACTTTGTTGATGCACGTGCGGCTACTGCGCACACAATTCACAAACACAGAAAATAATTTTTTTTTAGGTTTGGACTGGAGTGTACTTTCGGGGGTTACAGCACCCTTAACGGTCAAGCCAGCCGGCCCTTTACTTATGACACAGGCGCACGCTTGGCACTACTTTGTTGATGCACGTGCGGCTACTGCGCACACAATTCACAAACACAGAAAATAATTTTTTTTTTGGTTTGGACTGGAGTGTACTTTCGGGGGTTACAGCACCCTTAACGGTCAAGCCAGCCGGCCCTTTACTTATGACACAGGCGCACGCTTGGCACTACTTTGTTGATGCACGTGCGGCTACTGCGCACACAATTCACAAACACAGAAAATAATTTTTTTTTTGGTTTGGACTGGAGTGTACTTTCGGGGGTTACAGCACCCTTAACGGTCAAGCCAGCCGGCCCTTTACTTATGACACAGGCGCACGTTTGGCACTACTTTGTTGATGCACGTGCGGCTACTGCGCACACAATTCACAAACACAGAAAATAATTTTTTTTTTGGTTTGGACTGGAGTGTACTTTCGGGGGTTACAGCACCCTTAACGGTCAAGCCAGCCGGCCCTTTACTTATGACACAGGCGCACGTTTGGCACTACTTTGTTGATGCACGTGCGGCTACTGCGCACACAATTCACAAACACAGAAAATAATTTTTTTTTTGGTTTGGACTGGAGTGTACTTTCGGGGGTTACAGCACCCTTAACGGTCAAGCCAGCCGGCCCTTTACTTATGACACAGGCGCACGCTTGGCACTACTTTGTTGATGCACGTGCGGCTACTGCGCACACAATTCACAAACACAGAAAATAATTTTTTTTTGGTTTGGACTGGAGTGTACTTTCGGGGGTTACAGCACCCTTTAACGGTCAAGCCAGCCGGCCCTTTACTTATGACACAGGCGCACGCTTGGCACTACTTTGTTGATGCACGTGCGGCTACTGCGCACACAATTCACAAACACAGAAAATAATTTTTTTTTGGTTTGGACTGGAGTGTACTTTCGGGGGTTACAGCACCCTTTAACGGTCAAGCCAGCCGGCCCTTTACTTATGACACAGGCGCACGCTTGGCACTACTTTGTTGATGCACGTGCGGCTACTGCGCACACAATTCACAAACACAGAAAATATATTATTTTTTTAGCACTTGGGGGGAGCACCCCTGATGGACAGAGCACCCCCTGGACAACACTACAGCACCCCTTTAGGACTGGGACACTGCACAGGACTTTGGAGTGGACACAGCCCCTATGGAGAACTGACTGCACAACACAGTCCAGCCAGCCCCTATGGACTTTGAAGTAGTGGACACAGCCCCTATTAACAACAGCAGCACAGCACAACACAGCCAGCCCCTATGGACTTTGAAGTAGTGGACAACAGCAGCACTACACTACACTACACTACACAGCACTAACTCCCACCCTCCCTCTTCACTGTCCACAGCCGAGTGAGAAAATGGCGCCGACGCGGGTACCTTATATAGGATCCAAAACCCGCGAGACTCGGAAGGCGGGATGATGACGTTTTGCCTCGATGTCAGATCCGAGTCAGGCGGGAAAAGTCGAGCCTGACTCGGATCGGACTCGGATCGGGGGGGCTCGGGGGGGTTCGGATTTCAGAAATCCGAACCCGCTCACCCCTAATATATATATATATATATATATATATATATATATATGCAAGGAGGGGTTTGGGCTGATGACTTTATTGGCTTCTAGTTAGTTTGGTATAGTGCTAATATGAAACAATTCCTAACTAGTAAGTTAAGACAGCAGTCCTGGCAGGACCAGGATAGATTGAGAAGCCCCTAATGTGTCATCTGGTTGTGTGCACAAATACAAAAACAAGGTTCCGAGAGACAGGATATTAGAACAAGAGAAAAGGGGTGGTGATTGCAGATATCTAATGGGGATGCGGGATAAAGACCCTCAAAATACCGGCACCAGAATACCAACAGCGCCGGGATCCCTGCTCCAGTGTCCCAAATGCCGGCATCCCGAAGGTAAGTATCTGGGGTTGGGGGGAGGGTTAGGGGTTAGGTTTAGGCAATAGGGGGATGGTTAGCATTAGGCACTAAGGGGGGAGGGTTAAGTTTAGTGTGCGGGGAGGGGGAGGTTAGGTTCAGGCACTAAGGGGGAGGTTAGGGTTAGGCACCAAAGAGGGAGAGTTAGGGTTAGGGGTAGGGGTAAGGGTTAGTGTTAGGGACCTTACCTTGCAGTGTCGGGATTCTGACTGTCGGGATGCCACTGTTGATATTCTGACCGGCAGCGTCTCAACTGCCGGGATCCCCTACCCAACCCATCTAAAGACATTCTTTATCACTGAAGACAAATGGTTATTAGCTGCGCAAAAAAATATTTAACATTCAATAGCATATCTGTACTGTACATTGAAAAAGGAATTCAGTAATAAACAAAATATGTACAATTTTCAGACTTAGGGCCATAGTCAACATTACTTAATTTCTTTAAAAGTAGGTGAAATTTAACATTTTCACCTACTTTTGTATCAATTAAGTATCAAGTCTACTCATCATAAAGGTAACGCAGGAGATATCACTGAAAAGATTTTGGAATGAGCTAATTTTCAGATCAGCTGTCTCTAAACGGAAGCAATGATGAATTGCTCTTTAACAAGCGGCGAGTCAGAATGTTAATTATCGGGGGCCACCGGAACCCCGATAATTAACATTATGAATATGCCCCTTAGAAACAAGACAGCTAAAATGCCCTCTTACTGAGCTAAGTGATAGTTGATATGACTGTCGAATTAGCAGTATTTAAGTGGGATTGTGATCACCAGAGAACACTCCTGCACTGCACAAATCATTATGAAGTCCAGGCAGGGGTGCATTAACGCCTGAGGTGGCCCATGTGCAGCTGCCCCTCCCCTCACCTGAGCAGTGCTCCACCCCCCAAACAGGCATTTTACCGTGCTACAGTATAACAAGCAACACCATCTTCCCATAGTTCAGCAGATGGCACATGCGCACTAGAGACAAAGGTTCTGTCACAGTGCCAGAGTCTTTGTTGTTACTGTGCAGCACCATCTTCCAGAAGATGTCACCGGGAAGATGGCACCACGGAGGAGGAGGGACCTGGTGTTTGGAGTGAGGAAAGTATATATACACCTATGAGGCCAAGGATGCAAGAATATTTCTCCTATCCTTGCTTCAATAAACTCAAGGGCTCCCTTAATTGAAAGAGTAAAGTTTGAGATTTATTAAACCTTGGAGAAAGTTAATGTACCAACCAATTAGCTTCTAACTGTCATTTTATAGGCTGCGCTAGAAAAAAAGACACAACTGATTGTGTTAGAGACAAGTGTGTTCCTGCACTGTCTCCTACTGTACAGTGACGCGCTGGCAGGATGATGTCACTATTGTGCTAGTTTGCATGCATAAACTCTGTTTGCGCCACTGTTGGACAGTGGCGCCACAGTACTGCATGTACATTCAGTACTTAGCTCCTCTGTAGTAACCTGCTGTTGTTACTGCTGCCACAGCTATTACTGTGTTATTGCTGTTAACTCTGTGTACACTACTGTTACCAAATAAATCCATCAACCAGGGTAAGCACATCTGTGTGCACTAACCTCCATTTCACATTCTTCTGACACCTATTGAAACCAAACAGGTTATACCAATAATTGTTGGTACTCTCTTCAAGATTTGATAAATCTCCCCCTTAGCCCCTTAGTGGCGGTTGCCTTGTTATCATCTGTGATTACCAGACAATATCATCCTGCACTGTATAAATAATATTAGAGCTGGCAGATGGGGAAGGGACCTTAATATGTCCGATTTCCAAGAACCTTGGTACCTACATACCCTGATCAGACTTATCTGAAAGAGGGAGCATTTTAACAGTTGAGGGGGCCCACATGCAGTGACCCCCACATTGTGCAGCATGGCCCCTCCATACCTGTGTCTTCAGCCATGCAGAAGAGCCCCTTGTAAGTGATCCCAGTTCAGCCTTCTTTCCATCAATATTTAGAAAGACGATGTATGTACAGTAGAGATCAACAATTATTTCACAGTCTGCTGTGCTGGCGCCATCTTTTTGAATATATATAGAAAGATTGTGCTGCTGTGGTCACTTAAAGGGGGTTCTGCTGCACAAATGATCTCATGGATTTAGGGAGTGTGCATATATATGTATGTATATATATATAAAGTAGCATGGGCCCGGCACTCAAATTCCAACACAATGTGGGTGCCTTCCACAAAGGAATCAAAAGATAAAGTCCTGCTTGTATGTCTTTTTGTTTGTGTTGGTGAAGGCTTGTAGCACTCAGTATGTTTACTCTGGTCTCCATAGTGATGGACACATCAGGCGTCGAGCCCGCTGTACAGTACGTAGCGATGACGTCAGATAGTGTTCCTGATGGACGTGATCAGCCGCACTCATGGTGTTTCTTGTGTATATAGGTAAGTGTTGTATTTATCTCTTGTACTTCCTGATGAATATCTTCGGTGATTGAAACGTTGAAGTGAATACAGAGGTCTATTTAACCCTGCTTTATTGTGCTTGTTTTTGCCGAGTGCCACTGCTTCTTTATGACTTTATCTTTTGATACCTTTTCGGAAGGCACCCACATTGTGTTGGAATTTGAGTGCCTGGCCCATGCTACTTTACATTTGTTTGAGGTGGTTATACCATCCTCTATGCTAAGGCACCATACCATTTCTTTGTTGATTTTCCATCGTTGTGTTGCTGATTTTGTGTTGGTCCATTGATGCAGAATATGTCTCAACAAGTGGATCCTCTAGAACAACCTGGGCTGAGCTGTATTGATTTACCTGTGGGTGATGTGTTTGCATTCTCAGATACGGATGCAGAGAGCATTTTGTTTAAAGATAACTTTTCCACTACTGCAGGTGCTGAATCTATAGATTTTTACTATACCCAACTTTACAGATTAAAAAGAAAAGAGACAGACTATTTTTTACATGGCGTCACTCTGAGTGATTACTTCAGAACCAAAAAGATACCACTAGGGTTTCGGATTCGCAATACACCCACCGTAGGACGACTCAATCCTGAGTTTTTCCGCAAGTGGACTGCTATCCTCAACAAGGCCTCATTTGACTTAATCCTATTAGTTATTGAAGAGTCTAGCAGAGAAGTTAACATTATTAAGGATAAGATCAAAACATTTGAAAGTGAGCACTTGAAGAAATTGACAGAGGATACTTCGACTGATTGGATTGCTAAACTTCAAACCCAAGTTGATAAATTCAAAAAAGACCTTATTAAATTCAAACAAAATAAACTAGTCCTCGTCAATAGGGATTACGAGGAGAAAAAGGTTTACTACTGGGCTAATAATCCAGCAACAGGCAGAAGACCGGTAAAAACCGGATACTATAACAGATAGAAAAAGTTTCCTTTAGAAACCGATACCTCTAGTGGTGGTCCCTCCAGTGATCCAGAATGTGCTGGTACCAGTGGCAACACATCATCATGCAGACCCCCTTTAGGGGTAACTACAAGAGCAAAAAAGGACTTACAGCCAGGCTCTTTACCAGGCGAGGGGGCCAATGTAAGAGGCAAGGTAAAACAAGCACCCAAGAAAAGGAGATAGTTTATAATCTATCCACTAGAGTCCTCACTGCTGATGAGTATACAGTACTTTGTAAAGGACTTAGCTTTGTACCTACAGTACAACATAACCAATTGAATAGTAAAAAAAAGCTCTAAAAAGCTTGAGTACTGATACTAGTATCACAATCCGCCCTGCAGATAGGGGGGGCAGTATTGTGATACAGAATATCTCTGCATACCGTTCTGAGGCTTTACGGTAACTATCTGACGCTAGGGTCTATTGTAAATTATCATCTAATCCCACCAAGATGTACCAGGATGAACTTGCAGAAATTTTGCAGTCCGCTGTTGATGATCATCTGATTTCCAAATTACTTCCTTGCCATCCGAAAGTTCCAATTTTTTACACTCTGCCTAAACTACACAAAGACACGGTAAACCCGCCACGAAGGCCCATTATAGCGGCAAGGGACTCACTGTATTATGAAGTATCCAGATTCATCGATTTTTATTTACAGCCAGTTATTCAAGCTGAAAACACATATTTAAAGGACACTTCTACATTTTTGCATAAACTGCGTGATTTAATTGATTTACCTGATGTCTGTTGGCTGTGCACTATTGATGTAGTGAGTCTATACACCAGCATCCCAAATACCAGGGGACTAGTAGCAGTTGAACAACTGTTATGTAATAATTCCAAATTTAATGGTCATGACTTGTCCTTTTTTCTGCATCTTTTGTCCCATACACTTACCAGAAATTATTTCCTATTTGATGGGTCATATTACTTGCAAACCCTGGGTTGTGCCATGGGTTCTTGTGCAGCCCCGGCTTATGCCAACGCATTTACAGTATGTATCGCGTGAAACAAGATTTGTTTTTTAGCAACAGAGCCTATGCTGATAAGATTAGGTTCTTCACACGCTACATAGATGACGTATTTGTCATCTGGTCAGGTAGTAGGAATGAGTTCCTACAGATGATGAGTGAGGTTAATGATCTGGACCCAGACATTAAGTTTACTTATGACATCAGTGCTGAAAGCATTAATTTTTTAGACGTATTAGTTACACTATCGAAAGGTAAACTAAGTACGTCTATTTATAGGAAACCTGCAGATCGCAATAATTTATTGCATGCTTCAAGTCACCACCCTAAAAGTTTACTCAAGGGATTACCCTATTCTCAATATTTGAGAATTCATAGAATTTGTAGTGATCCTGCTAACGAAGCAGTACAGATGGACAGAATGATGGAAAGTTTCCGTCATAGAGGGTACTCGCTTAGTGCTCTTAAACTTGCTACACAAAAGGTTCTACTGGCTCTTAAAACGGTGGCACAACCTCAAAGTAATACCAACAATGTAAGTGGCAAACTAGTTTGGGTGAATGGTTTTAGTACCAGTAGTGGCCCTATTATTAAAACTTCCAAAAAATACTGCCCATTGATCAGCACTGATACTAATCTTCCTACATTACATAATATCACCTTATTACCATGTTATAAACGTGGTAAGAACATTCGAGATTGGCTGGTACACAATGATATTACCAACTTTGAGAATCCCAGTAAATCACATTTTATGAATAAGAAGCCTGGCAATTATAAATGCCTAGGCTGTACCACCTGTGGTTTTCTGGAGACCGGTGACAGTTTTGTACATCCACATACAGGTCACCACTATAAGGTTAATTTTGTACTCACTTGTACTAGCCAGTATGTTGTGTACTTTATCAGGTGTCCCTGTGGCCTCCTATACATTGGCAAAACCACCCGCCAACTGTGTGAGAGGATGGCATTACACAGATTGGCTATTCGCCAAGCCCTAAATGGTTGTGACACTCATCAGCCAGTAGCACGCCACTTTAAAAACCATCGACATAGCTTGTCGACTTTACGCTACAAAATGATTGATCATGTCCCCATGAGTGAGAGAGGGGGTGATAGAGCTAGGCGTTTGTTGCAGATTGAGGCAAGGTGGATACACCGCCTTAATACTCTGCAACCTAATGGGCTCAATGAAACATTGTCATTAGCATGCTTTAATTAAATTCTGCCTTGGACCTGTCGAGGTCCAGTATGTATTTATCCAGCCTGTTGCTCTATTGATCTATAACTTTGTTGCTCTTGATATTACGCATCTTATATCCTTCTTACTCGTTATTTACATTTACATTTCTTATTACTATCAATGTACTTTATTGCATTGCCCAGTCCTGCTTGTATGTCTTTTTGTTTGTGTTGGTGAAGGCTTGTAGCACTCAGTATGTTTACTCTGGTCTCCATAGTGATGGACACGTCAGGCATCGCGCCCGCTGTACAGTGCATAGTGATGATGTCAGATGGTGTTCCTGATGGACGTGATCAGCCGCACTCGTGGTGTTTCTTGTGTATATAGGTAAGTGTTGTATTTATCTCTTGTACTTCCTGATGAAAATCTTCGGTGATTGAAACGTTGAAGTGAATACAGAGGTCTATTTAACCCTGCTTTATTGTGCTTGTTTTTGCCGAGTGCCGCCGCTTCTTTATGACTATATATATATATTATATGTATATATATATATATATATATTATATGTATATATATATATATATTATATGTATATATATATATATATATATTTAAGTATATATTTATATGTCCTCCACAACTAGGCAGATGTCAATGATCTTGATGGTGATCTCAGTCTTGATCTTGGTCACAGTGCTGGGTTCGTAAATGCAGCAGGGGTGTCATACACCCAGTGGCATAACTACAGCCCCCGCTGCCCCCCCCGGTGACTTGGAGGCGCGGAGGCTTGTGGGGTGAGGTGGCTGCAGATTCCATGCAGACTAGCCTTCTGCGTGAAATCTGTAGAAAACAGCCCTCTCAAAATGACTGCCGCCTAGGAGGAGACATATGCTAGATGTCCTACTGTACTCTAGCATCTGTTAGTCACCCAGGCAGGGTGCACTACACTAGTAGCAACAAACACACAGCCGCCGGCGCTGGCAGCTGTATGTTTGTTTTAGCAGCCAATGAGAGTCTCATCGGCTGCTGCGCCCATTGCGGGAGCCGGGCTTCTAGCTCCTGCAGTGAGTGATGGGAGAGACATCATGACATCTCTCCAATCATGTAAAGAGGACCGGCCCAGGAGGATGCTGCACGGAGGAGCATGCCGGAGCGAGGATCAAGGTAAGCGGAGTTTTCTTTTCTTTGTGTGTGTGTCTGGCCGGGGGGGCACTGCTGGGGGGACTACCACTAATGGCACTGCTGGGGGGGAGGACGGACTACTACTAAGGGCACTGTGGTGGCACTACTACTACTAAGGGCACTGCTTGGTGGGACTACTAAGGGCACTTGGGGGGGTCTACTACCACTAAGGGCACTGCTGGAGGGGAGGACGGACTACTACTAAGGACACTGGGGGGACTACTAATACTAAGGGCACTGCTGGGGGGGACTACTACTAAGGGCACAGCTGGGGGGGACTACTAAGGGCCCTGGGGGGGACTATTACTAAGGGCGCTACTGGGGGTAAAACTAGGAGCACTGCACACTGGTGGGACCACTACTGGGGGACACTGCATAGAGGGGGATTACTACTAGGGACACTGCTGGGGGGACTACTTCTGGGGGCACTGCTGGGGAGGACTACTACTGGGGGGCATTGTTGGGAGGGGGACTACAACTGGGGTCACTGCTGGACTGCTGGGGGGACTACTACTGGGGGGACTACTACTGGGTGCACTCCTGGGTGCAATCCTGGGGGGCTACTGAGGGCACTGCTGGGGGGGACTGGTACTGGGGACACTGCTGGGGGGATTACTACTGGGGGCATTGCTGGGGGGCTACTACTGGGGCATTGTTGGGGGGGACTACTACTGGAGGCATTGCTGGGGGCGGACTACTACTGGGGGCACTGGTGGGACCACTACTGGGGGCACTGCACTGGTGGGACCACAACTGAGGGCACTGCATAGGTGGGGATTACTGCTGGGGGCACTGCATAGGTAGGGATTATTGCTGGGGCAGTGCATAGGTGGGGGTCTACTACTGGGGCATTGCTGGGGGAGGACTACTACTGGAGGCTCTGCTGGGGGGGACTACTACTGGGGGCACTGCTGGGGGGTTAGAACTGGGGGCTCTATATAAGGGGGACTACTACTGGGGGCATTATGTAAGGGGCACTGCATAGGGGCACCACTACCTAGGGCACTGCATAGGGGGACCACTACCTAGGGCACTGTATAAGACCCCTGACAATGACCAGGTCAATTAAAAGTAATTAGAAGCCTTACTGTGGGGCATAAAATGGTGTCAGGGGGCAAATATGTAAGTGGCACTTTGGTAATAGGCATTACAGTGTGTGGCATAATGTTTAATGGGCATTATGGTGTGTGGAATAATGTGTAAGGGGCATTATGGTGTGCAGCATAATGTGTAATGGGCATTATTACAAGGAGGAAAAATACTGTAAACTGTCTAGGGGGGATGGGGCGCATTTTTAACTTTTGTACTTGGAGCCAAGTTGCGTATAAATGGCCCTGTTAGTTTTACCAAAATGCCATGGGGGGGGCATCAGAAACATTTTTGGCAGGGGGGAGCAAAATTTATAGTTACGCCACTACATCCACCTCCTGCTGCATTTGCATAAAGCAGCTTTGCAATACTGTCCTAAGCTGAATCACTCCCTCCTACAGAAGCAAAATCTACAAAGTATTTCTTGGTATTCATTATAGAAAAAATACACACGTTTACTTTTACATTTTCTTCTATTTTCAATTTAAAAAAAACACTTTATTGGCAATTTTGGATAGATACATGTAAGCAATCTGATGTTATTCTATGGAAATTTTAACTCTTCTAAAAATACAAGGTATAAATTGTATGGTTTCTGCATAAAAATATGTAATAACTGATATTGATGTTACACTATGACCAGCCCAAACATTGGCTCAGCAGCAAAGAGAAAAAAGGAAACATCTAAATAAATGAAGGGGATGATCCAAAAATAATATCAGAGATGCCAACCATGTGTATTACAGTCATAGTACAAATCTAAGTGATTTCAAAGATTAATTCAATTAAATGGATTGTTGATTAATTGTTTTGCGACTAAGGGGCTGTAGAAACCAATAGTTTAGTCTGTGATTTTTGCACAACCTGAAGAGAGCTTGATTAAGTCTATGACACAAAGCATTACAGCAATCTACCTCATGCTAATTTTGCACTCTGTTGCTTTAAAGCATATTTGATCTGTACTGACTTATAAATAAATTAAACCCATTCCTGGCAACTTGATATGCAGTGTTCGTATACAAAGTAAGATTTCCAGCTCTATTTGGCAGAAAAAATGTCTGAACAGTATAACATAAAACTTAGAGATGTGTGCAGACCTCCATGTTTTAGTTCTAAATCTTTGTCGAGTTTTGGTTTTGGCAAAAGCACCCTCAAGTGTTTTGGTTCAGTTTCGGTTTGGGTTTTACGATAAAAACAGCTAATATCATGTAACTTGGACATGTTTTTGTTCTTATAGTATTACTAACATCAATAACATTCATTTAAATTTTGACCACCACACATCACCTGAAATCACGAGGGAGAGACTTAAATGCAATCCAAAATACGTGAGATCCAGTTTTTAGATCCAGGTTTTCAACTTGGCAAGAAGAGCCGAATCGTGACTTGGTTCTACTTGGAACCCCAAAGTGATCCGACCTGGGATTCGGTTCAACTCATAACCCCAAAGTTCGGGTGTGTTTGGTTTTCAGCAAAACCGAACCACTCATCTCTAATAAAACTGTATAAAAAAGGAAATATACTGCATATTTTAGGTGAATAGAAGCTGTACAATGTTATTGTGAACATTATATTTTTAGTAGAGAGGTGCATGGACCCTCATTTTTTGGTTTTGGTTTTGCCAAAACAACCCCAAAAGGTTTAGGTTATTTTGGGTTTTGATTTGGATTTCCTTAAAAATGTATAAAAACAGCTAAAATCATGTAACTTGAAACTGTTTTTGTCCCTTAAGTATTATTAACATCAATAACATTCATTTCCAGTCAATTCTGACCACCTCACAGTACCTAAGATCATGAGGGAGGGAATTAAAATCCATGAGATCCTGTTTTTAAATCCAAGTTCAAAATTGTGAGAAGACCAGAGTCGTGACTTAGTTCTAGTTGGAATCCCAAAGTGATTCCGAACTGGGACTCGTTTAGACCCCAAGTTCAGGAGTGTTCGGTTTTCTCAAAAACCAGAAGACTCATCTCTAGTTCTTAGTGTTATTAATACAAAGTTTAGTTTATTTAAATATTTTTATTCTTTTTTAAGTTTTTAAATACAAAGAGCTTGATTCTGAGTCTGACAAATCTCTTTACATGGGTAAAAATAGTGAGTTATTGCATACAGATCATGCACAGATACAAATGTATGCATGTTTGCATTTGTCTGTCCTTTTCTGAGTGGGACGGAACTTGGCCGGATCAATCTATCACTGAAATTGGGCATTATGGGGTGGCAACTGGGCAGCAACAATGTGAGTGCCTGGAGTCACCCTAACTTGAGGCAGTGTCAAATAAGAGTTGTGCGTACAGGGATCTGATGGATCTCTTGCACCTTGCATGGGGCTGACACAAGTGCCAATACTAATGACGGTTGTGGCGGCTGGCATAAAATCAATGGGTGGCACAAAATCTTGCATTAGCCATACAGAATCTTACATTAGTATAAGGTGGTAAATCAGACTTCTACAGCCACTTTGCATGCGACTCAGAAGCAGCCCACAGAGCATTGATAAGAACCTGACTTAGATCATATTTTTATGTTATTGTTCCTTTCTAGGCCTCTCCTCTGCCTCATCATTCCTCATCATTCAGGATCTGCCGAATATGTTTTTGTTTCAATCACTATCCTAATCCTGGCTGTATAACCTAATAGACCTACCCATTTTACAATATAAGAAATTTCAGCTCAAACATTTTATCAATGCAGCGAAAGTTGTGATCCTGGTCTACTGGAAGGCTCTCCACCCTCCCCAAATATATGTATCGTAAAGTTATTCACTACATGGTTTTACTACTTGGTTGGACTACAAAAAATCTGCTGAATATCAGGCTTGTTTGTAGAGGTAGATTGGGCTGGTGCAGGCCTGTTGCACTATTCTTATACCCTTTCACCGAGCCTTGAAACAAAACTATCTGCATGCACTCATTTTAATCCAACCCCATTTCTCATTTCTTATACCTCCCTCCTTTACTTTTATGTATTTTTCTCATTCCCTCTCACCAAACTTGTCTGTGTGTCTTTGTTCTTTTCTCTTTATCATGTGTTTGTCACTGCAATACATATTGATTATACAAAAATGTTTATTAGCCCCTTTTTACCAGAAAAGCAATTTCCAGGGAAACTTTCATCAAATAAATGTTATGTCTTATAAAGTAGACATAACATGGTGAAATTGTGAAATGTAAAATTACATACAGTACATTAATCAAAGAACCAAAACATTGCAAACATACTGTAAGCATCCATAACACTTTCTCAACACCAATCTCAAAACTTATTCTATACAATTTTTTAAAAAAGTTGTGTCTGTGTGTTGCAAGTTACCACTAAAACTACAAAAGCTGATTTTAATGAAAACTGCATCTTTTGTAGTTGAAACCCCTAGAAATAACCTAGAAATAACCATGTGTTGTTAAAATCCTTATTATACAAAAACATGTAATATTTCCTCCAACCCACCCCCATCTGTGTTTAACTGACTGTTAGGAGAGTATTAATCAATAAAGTTTGTCTACATTTAAACCAAATACAATAACATTACAAAAAAAGAATTAAAGTGTGTATCCCAGTGCGCTTTAGCAGCCACCAGATCAAAAACCTAAAAAGTTGTCCCCACAACCTTGAACCACTAATATAACACAAAAGAAGGTGATGATATCTAGCGGCGCTCTATAGTGATGATACAAAATATGATCAAAAGTCCTGTAACCAAAAATCCTTATCTTGTCATAATTTCTTATGTTTCAATATATACATCCTTTGAAGATGGAAGACCAAACTTTCAGATGCTTTATATTTCCTCTGTGGTTTCACTGATGACCCCCACATCAAAGGACAGCAATGTAGCAGTGTATCTCAAAGAGAATAGGAGAAAGGCAGGACATAGCATAATCTCCTTTAATCAAAAAATGTGAACATAAAACAAATACATAGACATAAATGAACAGGAATCCCTCATAGTGGTAAAAAACTCAATTATGATGTGCTTTCAGAACTGGGAATAATTCTGGAATAGCATAGTTAAAGAAACACAGGATAATTCCTATTGTCTCTGCCGGTACCAGTCACAATGGAGTCAGAACTACCAATCAGGCGGATCCCTTAGAAAATCCTACGAGTTTCCACCCCTTCCTGGGGTCTTTATCAAGACTGAATGAGCAAGTGAATGGTGAGCTGCACTTTCCTCTCTTAAATAGTGCAATCCACCAATTCCAACATACATTAACTGGACCTAAACTAGACACAGATCATTTCTCTAAATGTCCAAACACTGGTCAGGTGCGATACACCTGTGCATCAAAATTTAGTCCACCAATCAGATCCAGCTCAATCCGGATCACCTGACTGCAAGCGTCATGCAACCAGGAAGTGCCTTTGTATCCAAGGCTTTTCATCGGCATCCCCCGTTGTCCAGGTAACCCACTGATCATGTGGTTGGTCACATGGGCCTAACGTCAGGAGATTCGTCACCAGTGTTCCCGTTGCCATGGTAACAGCTAATCATATAGACTACTAAAGATATAGTGTCCTGGTTGTCACAGAGATTCTCCAATCATATAAATGTTTTTCATAAACATATTAATGACTCAAAGGTCTCCGGGCATTCAAGCTTGTAAGTTGCTTTGCATAGAGAAAACCGGCATAGAAAAGTGGATGCCTTAAAGATGTGGGTCATAATAAGGTTTTCAGAATGATGACCCCGTAATTGCACATCTCCCAATAAAAAAGATAAAAACATGAGATTAAAATGTGTGCAATAAAATCATAACATAAATTTATAAAAAACATTTCAGCTCCAAATCTATGTTCAATCCACCTGGATGTAAAGTATTAAAATCATAAATACACTGCATTTCTTTTCTTGCAAGCTGTCAAGCCACTTTCTTGCAAGCTGTCAAGCCACATCTTTTCTCCTCCAATTTACCTTAACTAAAAACAATCCTGCAAATCTTTTAATACCAGTGACTGAGCAGTTGTGTGTCAATTTAAAATGCTGGGAAAGTGCATGACTATCTAGGCCTTTTCTAACATTACGCAAGTGTTCACCAAGTCGAGTCTTCAATGGTCTGGATGTGTGGGCTATATAGACCAAATTGCAAGAACACTCAAACATATAAATTACACTTTTGGTGTTGCAAGTAATAAAGTCATCAATTGACAATTTTGACCCATTAATAGTAATCTCCTCCATTTTAGAGCCACCATAAGTGTACTGCCCCGCACTAAGTATCTGACAAATTTGGAGCAGCCAGCATAACCAATACTCTATCTTCCAATAATCCAGTCAGATGTGATCTGAAGAACTGAGTTTATTATTCGATAGAGGAACTTGCATGGAAATGATAAGTAATGTGATGACAAGTGATGTGAAGTAATGTTGTGGCAAGTGATGTGGTAAAACTGTAAACAAACAATGAAAAGCAGTTACAATAATATACATGGGAATGCAAGGCAAACATATACATAACATGAGATATGCAAACAACATGAAACATACAGTATGCAAATTACAGGTTGCAATGTCACATAGTACAGCTAACATGCATTACTGACTAAGCAGATCTATGGCACAGTTGCAGCTTAGAACTCACCATCGGATGCTGTACCAGGTTGAGCATATGTAATGATGACTGTCTGGGACCATGTGAAAAGGAAAATGGCTGCTTACAGCTCCTTTAGCCCAGAATGCATTGCTAGACTGCTATGGAATACTAAGAAGGTCAAAATGGATCAGATTTAAACTGCTTCTGTCCTGACCACTAGGTGGCACTGCTAATGTGAATTAGTGCAACATAACAAACCCTATGCTGAAGGCATGACAATAAGTGTTAGGCATCCCCTTACAACCCAAGCACAACCCACAACTGGTCACTGTGCTCAACATAAAGCCATTGAAAGAACTCTAAACAAAACACTGGTCTATTTTACAGAAGGATCCAATTATTGGGGGTATGATACCAAATAAACGGAAACGTATTTATAAAAAAGCACCCAATCTCGGTAATAAACTGGTTAGGAGTGCATTTCCCCCCAGTTGCCAAAATGATTCTATTAAATCCAAGGGTTTCTTTCATTGTAGGTTGTGCTTGGGTTATAAGGGGCTAACACTTATGGTGGCTCTAAAATGGAGGAGATTACTATTAACCACTTAACTGATGAATTCTTGTCATGAAAACCGCACAGAAATTGTTGGGGTTTATTTTTATTTAATTAAGTTTAAAAAGTATTTTTGTAATTCTATATAAAAAAAATATATACCTAGGGGATGTTTTGCATCTCCCCCAACTCCCCCTATCCATAGGCCCTCATTATAATTTAACAGTCCACTCCCCATCAAAAATAACCCCCCTATGTCAAAAATCCATAGCCATAACAACCACTACCCCCCTAGGTATAATAGGCACCTGTGGCACAGCCCCCACCCTCATCCCCAGGAAAAATGGGTGCCCAATTTAGGCCCCCCTTCCTCCCCATATGTCACTATACAGTATATATGTTCAAAAAAATCTTTAGATAACCCCACCCTTGCCAGCCCAAATAGTTTTTACTGGCCTACATACACCCCCCTCTACCCCCAGGGCCAAAAGATGCCACCTCCTCCCCATTACCTCACCCCCAGATCTACCCCCACCCCCTCAGAGTGCAGTGGGGCAGGGGGGACCGTTCATCAGCCCCCCTGCAGTGGCTAATATCTGCACATACAGAGGTCAGCCGACTGGTGCTCGGAGGGGAACATAGTTCCCCTCCAAACACTTTTACTGTTGGTACATGCGTTCCAGAGTGCCGTTCACACGGCTTTCTGGGGCACGATACTGGCAGTGGGGTCCGGGGAGACAGAGGAAATCTGTATGCATATATATATATATATATATATATATATATATATATATATGGACATATATATACACACACATACATATATAAATATATATATATATATACACATACATATGTAAATATACAATTTTATATACACACCTATGTACATATGTATGTATCTATATATATATATATACACATATATATATATACAGTATGTGGAACACTACTGATAACTGTGGCCAGCAGTGATTTGGGCACATGAGCGACAGAGGCGGAGCTGAGGCTGGAAGGGGGATGGGAGTGCTGCCGTGTACAGTACATACTGTAGCAGAACAGCAGCTCCTGCTTTATTAGTGACAGCTAGCAGCCGCAGTGGGAGGGCATCCCGCTGGCTGCCCGGGACATAGCAGTAGCTGCGGTTACCGGAGCTGTGGCTACTGCTGTAGTGATTACTGTCAGTCAGCAGTGGGAGGCTGTTCTGCCGGCTACCCGTGAAATAGCAGTAGGTGCGGCTACTGATGCCATGGCTACTGCTTCTCTGATTGCCAGCAGCCTCAGCGGGAGGGTGTCCCGCCGGCTACCCAGACCATAATGTAGCAGGAGCCAAAGGGGGTTATGCCGGCTGCCCGGTCAATGTTAGCCACAGTGACTGGGACACAGGGCACAGCAGCAGCTGCTGCTTCATCACAGGAGCACATGGCATCCCTTGCAGCAGCGGTGGGAGGGGTGTGCCACCGGGTCCCGATCACTGTGGCCAGCAGTGATCAGGACACACAGGGGAGTGAGCGGCAGGTGTAGAGGGCCAGGAGGTCCCTCTGATAGAGGCGGCTGCGGGAAGATAAGTTTCCCGCAGCCACCTAGTGGGCATTTCTGACTAGTCATATCAGATACGACCATGTGAGGGAAAGCCCAGTCTGGTGTGGTCGTATCTGATATGACCATGCCAGGCAAGTGGTTAATGGGTCAAAATTGTTAACTGATGACTTTATTACTTGCAACACCAAAAGTGTCATTTATATGATTGAGTGTTCTTGCCATTTTGGTCTATATAGCACGTACATCCAGACCATTGAAGACTCGACTTGGTGAACACTTGCGTAATATTAGATAAGGCCTAGATAGTCATGCACTTTCCCAGCATTTTAAATTGACACACACTGGTATTAAATGATTTGCAGTATTGTTTTTAGTTAAGGGAAATTGGAGGAGAAAAGATGTGGCTTGAAAGCTTGCAAGAAAAGAAATGCAGTGTATTTATGATTTTAATACTTTACATCCAGGTGGATTGAACATAGATTTCGAGCTGAAATGGTTTTTATAAATTTATTTTGTGTTTTTATCGTACACATTTTAATCTCACGTTTTTATATCTTTTTTATTGGGAGATGTGCAATTATGGGATCATCATTTTGAAAACCTATTATGACTCACGTCTTTTCTGTGCCGGTTTTCTCTATGCAAAGCAACTTACAAGCTTGAATGCCCGGAGACCTTTGAGTCATTAATATGTTTCTGAAATACCTTTATGTGATTGGAGAATCCCCGTGACAACCAGGACGCTATATCTTTAGTAGTCTATATGATTGGCTGTTACCATGGCAACAGGAACACTGGTGACGAATCTCCTGACGTTAGGCCCATGTTACCAACCACATGATCGGTGGGTTACTCGGACAATGGGGGACGCAGATGAAAAGCCTTGGATACAAAGGCACTTCCTGGTTGCATGACGTTTGCAGTCTGGTGATCCGGATTGAGGTGGATCTGATAAGTGGACTAAATTTTGATGCACAGGTGTATCGCACCTGACTGGTGTTTGGACAATTAGAGGGAGGAGGTGGTTTCTATATAGAGAGACGACCTGTGTCTAGTTTAGGTCCAATTAATGTTTTGTTGGGATTGGTGGATTGCACTATTTAAGAGAGGAAAGTGCAGCTCACCATTCACTTGCTCATTCAGCCTTGATAAAGACCCCAGGAAGGGATGGAAACGCAGTGGCTATTTCTAAGGGATCCACCGTATCGGTAGTTCTGACTCCATTGTTACCTATTCCAGCAGAGACAATAGGAAGGATCCTGTGTTTCTTCTACTACGCTATTTCAGAACTTATTCCCAAAAGTTCTGAAAGCACATACGGTAATTGAGTTTTTTTACCACTATGTTCGTTGTTTTTTTACCACACTGTTCATTTATGTCAATGTATTTGTTTTATGTGCACATTTTTTGATTAAAGGAGATTATGCTATGTCCTGATTTCTCCTATTCTCTTTGAGATACACTGCTACATTGCTGTCCTTTGATGCGGGGGTCATCAGTGAAACCACAGAGGAAATATAAAGCATCTGAAAGTTTGGTCTTCCATCTTCAAAGGATGTATATATTGAATCATAAGATATTATGACAAGATAAGGATTTTTGGTTACAAGACTTTTGATCATATCTTTTATCACCATTATAGAGCGCCGCTAGATATTATCACCTTCTTTTGTGGTATATTAAATACAATAAAACTGTTTACTTTATCAGATAGTTTTGGTTTACATATATATATATATATATATATATATATATATATATAGATATATAATGTATATATATTTTATATATAGTATTAAGAAAAGAAGGTACTCAAAAGGGTCTTTAAAATAAAACATATCGTATGGAAAATACAATCTGGCCCAAAATATTACGTCATAGTTATTATGAGGTTCAGGAAATGAGTTACAGCCTGTTCCTGCTGAACTGGGAGGAATTCACCATTCACCGCACTTTGAAAAGACAAAGCCTTTGAAGATAAACTTAACGTGACAGAATTAGCTGCATGGAAATACTTTGGATTTGTGGTTGATGGGTTTTAAGAGAATAAAAAGCAGAAAACTATGAAGAGCTGATAGCTGAAATACTGAATAACTACAAAAAGTTGCTGTTTGCCTCTGAAGATACATACAGGATGCATTTGTCTCTAAAGATTCATTTCTCAAATTCGTACCTGGACTTCTTTCTGGACAATTTGGGAGCTCTGATTGATGAGCAAGGGGAATAATTCCATTTAGATATTCACACAATGGAGCAACGGTACCAAGGCAGGTGGGATCCAGCATTTATGGGTGATTATTGCTGGTTTTTGATTAGGGAGTACCACACCACTCATAAGTGCAAAAAAAATATCTGAGTAGTAAATTTTCCATATTTACCCAAAAAATTTTGGTCATGTTGTAGACAAAAGTTTGATATTGTCGACTAATGCCATCATTTAATGCTGAACATAACAGAAAAATGATCAGGATCATTTGATTTTCCCCATGCATCATGCAGTGTGTGGAGGCACTCAGTGATTGTAGCATTGCTCAGCCCATTCCTCCCTCCTTTTAAACAGATCATGTGCTTTTATCAGGTACAGTAGTATATGGCCAGCATGTAGAGCAGATATAAGCCTTAGTTAACTCCTCCACTCCCCCCCTATTTGCAAATCATACAAACATATTCTGCATAACCATAAAAGTCAGGAAACGAAGAAGTGATAGAGAGAAGCACAGAACAAAGGTATCTGCCCAAGTTATGGCAATGAAGAGTGCACCAAGACAGGGGACTAAATACCCAAAGTAAAGATCACTGCACTCAATCACTCCTGGAACTCAGTTAGACAGCCATGTAAAATTAATTTTGGGTTCTCAGTTCACAAAGCAAAAGATAGGAACAGTTGGTTTTTATCTGCATAGCAATAGTAGTCCAGGCCAACTAAAGACAAGGTCAAGACTTTGTGGCCTGATTGAGTAACACAAGAACAAGACATGACATATGGCTTACTTATATTGAAAATATGTTCTTTATTTAAGGCCAGTTTGTTTTAGGTCATTAAGTCTATGTGCCATAAACATGTTCTAGGGGTTGCTGTATCCCAGTTTATCTCAGATTCAAACCCCACATGTTATGATCTTCTTGCTCTCTGAGAACAGTGTTCTAGGGGTAAATTTACTAAAGGTCGATTTGGCATTTTGAGTGATTTGAGGTGTGATTTGCATGTGATTTTCCTTTTGAGTATTTACTAAATCCTAAATCGAATGGTAATTCGCACACGAAACCGAATTTCACAACACTCCGACTCTAGATTGAACATCGACAAAACATTGGAACTATCTCATTGAACAACACAGAGCAACCTTATTTACTATTAGTCGATTTCAATTTGCACACCAAATCGACTGTGAAATCGAATTACAAACCAACAAAATAATAGACTCACTCCATAGTGTCTATTTGAGTTTGGAAACCTCATTGTATTGGTTGTTTTTTAATCGGCCTCTTTATAAAAGTATACACAAGTATCTGATGAACTGTAGCAGTTGTTATAATGTTGAATCCTGGCCATGCAATGTTGGGAGCTTACCTGCAGTATGCCAATCACCACCTGACAGAGAGGACACAAGTGCCTGAAGCAGAGGAACCACAGCAGCTTATTGAGGTACCGCTGAGCCTAAACAGACCTAGGTTCTTTCGTGGGCGGTTAAATCTCAATGCATTGTCTGCTGGCGAGGTTATCCAGATGTTTCGCCTGACACGTACAAACCTAATGATGCTGTATGACCTCATCAAGACTCAGCTTGAGCCAGACACTGCACGGTCTCGTGCCGTATCAGGCCTTCACAAGCTGCTGTGTTCTCTGCATTTTTTGCTACTGGCTCCTTTCAGTCAGTGTCTGGACGAGTGTTAGTTATTTCCCAGCCTACATTTAGTAGGAACCTTGGCCAAGTCAAGGCTGCCATGATCCCCCTCTGTTCCACCTACATCTGCTTTCCTAGCCATGAATCACAGTGGCATGAACTTAGGGTAGCCTTCTATAGTCTCGCAGGCATGCCTAATGTCCTTGAAGCTATAGATTGCACACACATTGGGCTGAGACCACCCAAGAATACTGCACACCTGTACATCAATCGGCATCATACCTATTCTATGAATGTGCAGGTGGTCTGTGATGCAAAACTTAAAATCACGAGTGTTGTAACTGGCTATCCTGGTTCCTGTCATGATGCATACACCCTTAGAATGTTATCCCTCTATGCCAAATTTGAGGCTGGTGAAATGGCAGAGGGCTGGCTGATAGGTAAGTTTTCTTGTATTTTTTAACAAAAATAGAAACTCTATTTTTTTATTTTAATGGGTTTTCTTTAATTTTTGTTTTTCTAGGTGATTTAGGCTATCCCTGTACTTCATGTCTTCTGACTCCACTGACGTATCCGCATACTCCTGCTGAGCAAAAGTATAATGAGGCACATATATCCACTTGATCCATGATAGAAAGCACCTTTGAACTATAAAAACTAGGTTCAGGTGTCTTGATAAATCTGGTGGCATTTTATTATATCATCCAGCTAAAGTCTCAGATATTGTGCTCTGCTGCTGCCTATTGCATAATTTGTGTTTAAATCAACCACTACCCCCAGAAGATGCAATAGACAGTGAGCAAGCAGGTGTGTTGTTACCCTCAAATGACTCTGTGAGTTCAGAAAGTGTAATGCAGATTTGGGCTTCCCTTATTTCAAACAATTTCAGGTGTAAGTGTTTCACTTTGATTTTTGATACAATTAAACATAGTGTATAATCAATAATATATGTGTCTGTTTAAACACAAGAGTTGATTTCAATAGTTTAATGTGTAAACACAGAGCCACATTTAACTACATCAAAGGTCTGGTTTATTTGAGATCATTAACCAAGCCTTAGTGAACATATCAATTTTGTATGTTGTATTTTTTATTTATTGTAAAATTTGGGTTTAAACGAATGTTCTAAGCCAGTTTGTATTTGTTACTAATGTTGTTTAATTTTTGAGATGTGTTGGATACTGTTTGGTTTTTCAATTGCCAAACACACAAGACACTATTACATTATACTTTGTATCCACCTACACATTGAAATGAGTTTCCACTTAGGCGAAAAGAGTGAAGGCGCGATACTTTATCGCCTACACGGAAACTTAACCAGTGAAATGAGTTTCCGCTTAATAGAAAAGAGAGAAGGCGCGATACTTTTTTGCCTACATGGAAACTTACAGAAAAAATACTTAGAATACAAGTTTACAGATTTAATAAACAAGCAAAGGTTGAATCATTATTTTAATTAAGCAATTACTTTGCAAAACACTTTATAGAAATTACCCAACACAAAATAAGGACACAATAACTGTATACTAGTTTAATAAACAAACACAATACAAACATCTTCCAAACCAAACTAGATTAATAAACAAATGTACATGAAACTTTGACTCATTACTAGCATAAATAAGTACAACAGTGAAATGTCAAATTCTAAAACAATTTTAAAAAAGGTAAACATAAGCACAAATGTTGCCAAATGCAAACATTACTACTTTACTTTTCAGAAAAAAAAACAATATTTTCAAAAATAACTCTATTATAATTTTAATATATATCATTCATTTGTAGGTTTAATGAGCCACACCACAATCAACTCCAGGATCTTGAGATGCTTCCAAATGAGGTGTTGGGCAATGATCAGCTGGATCTTTTGGGGCCAAAACAGAGCACAGCTGACTCCATGCAGAAGATGGACCTTTAATCAGTTGGGTTTAAAATGATTTAGGTAATTTTAAAAACACTTGATTTTTGACAAATTGCAACACACGTAAAATAACAAGTTTGTAACATCACAAAAAAAAAAAAAATACAGTTCAAGGCAAATTAACATACTTAAATCAACAATGACAGAGAGTGTTTAATTACATAATAATAGCAAAATAAACTTACATTTCAAGTATGCAAAGTGGATAACAAAGGAGTGTAATACCCCTTTTCAACCTAAATTCTGGGTCTGACCCGGAGTTGGAACAAAGTTTGCCGGTGCCGACTCGGGATATTCCCGAGTCGGCACCACTCACACCGGAGTCAGGTCTGCATACACCTGGCTTTTCCGGAGTGAAAGTGGTCGCTTGGAGATTACATAATCTCCAAGCGCCACTGAAGCTGGACCAATCGGCTGGCTAGCAGCACACTCCATGTCATCGTGACCTGGAGTGCGCTGTTCTCACAGCAGGGTTTCACGGGCTACGCCCGTGTTACACCCTGCTAGTTACCTGGGTTGGATTGCCGGGTCACTCGACCCAGCGATCCAACCCACTCCCCTTTTACACCAGGGAGCTGCCCGGGTTAACCCTTCAAAAACCCGGGTTTTAGCTCCAGTGTAAAAGGGGTATTAGCTGATCTGTTAATAGGAAACCAATTAATATAACAACAATTACCTGGCAAATCATCCTGAAGTTGTGGGTTAGGTGAAGGGACAGGTGCAGTTTTCCTTTGTGCTGCAAACAAACATTAACAATAAACAATAAAATAATTAGGGACACATAACATACAATTAGATATGATTGTTGCAATTTTAAAGGTTAAATGTGTCTCAAAAACAAAATTTAAAGGCAAAACAAACAAACATTTTACAACAACGCCTGAAATTTTTTTAAAACAATTGTTTTTGGTTCTTTTAAAAATGTCAACAGCTTTTTACAGCATCAACAGCCATTTTCTAAATGGCACTCTTCCGTGATGCCAAAGTTTTTCTGGCACTCGTCCCTAATAGACAATTAAAATTTTGAATCAAAGCATTCACTAATGCACAATTCTCCGCAAAACTGAACCTAACATTCCTTCCAGATCTCATTTTGCCAGGTTGTAGAACAAGCACAGCATCTGTATCCTGGACACCACCATCCTCTGTAAAAGAGTCTGAAAATGCTGCTTTAGTTTCATCTACAGAAGGACCTCTGTGTAAATCACCACTCTCCTCCACTACCCTCTCTATTTGCCTTTTTCACCATGGATCCATAATGTAGTATGGTTAATGAAATTCTGGATTACTGCCAAATACCTCTCTGTGCTCTGTATCTGGAGATTGGGCAACTAAACTCAGAACTAGGGGTGTGCACCGGCCACTTTTCGTGTTTTGTGTTTTGGTTTTGGATCTGGATCTTTCTTCGTGTTTTGGATCTGGATTGGTTTTGCCAAAACCACCCTTGCGTGTTTTGGGTTCTGGGTTTTGTGTTTTGGATCTGTATTTTTTTGAAAAAAAGCATAAAAACAGCTAAAATCACAGAATTTGTAGGTTTTTCTGCTCCTATGCTATTATTAACCTCAATAACCTTAATTTCCACTCATTTCCAGTTTATTCTGAATACCTCACACCTCACAATAGTGTTTTTATGTCCAAAAGGTTGCACCGAGGTAGCTGGATGACTATGCTAAGCGACACAAGTGGGCGGCACAAACACGTGACCCATCTAGGCGTGAAACTGCAGTGGCAGACAGGATGGCATTGAAAAACTAGGCCCCAAACTGTACATAATGCAAAGAAAAAAAAGAGGTGCAAGATGGAATTGTCCTTGGGCCCTCCCACCCACCCTTATGTTGTATAAACAGGACATGCACACTTTAACAAACCAATCATTTCAGCGCCAGGGTCTGCCACACAACTGTGGCTGAAATGATTGGTTCGTTTGGGCCCCCACAAAACAAGCTGGCAATTTATCTGTCCCTGCACAAACTGGCTCTACGGAGGCAAGATGTCATCCTCATCCTCCTCATCCACCGATTCCTCACCCTCTTCAGTGTGTACATCCTCATCCTCACAGAGTGTTAATTCGTCCCTGCTGGAACCACAGGTCCCTCTGTACGTTCTGGAGGCTGGTCTCCCTGGAAGAGTTGATAATTCATTTTATGAACATCATCTTCTCCACATTTTGTGGAAGCAACCTCCTACGCCTTTCGCTGACAAGGTTCCCGGCTGCACTAAACACTCTTTCGGAGTACACACTGGAGGGGGGGCAACTCAGGTAAAATAGAGCCAGTTTGTACAGGGACCTCCAAATTGCTTCTTTTTCCTGCCAGTACAGGTACGGACTGTCTGACATGCCTACTTGGATGCTGTCACCGATGTAATCCTTTAACAGACAGACGCACGCTTGTCGCTGCTGCTTTGAGGATTCAAGTGCGGCTACAGCCCACACAATTCACAAAGACAGAAAAAAAAAAGAATATTTTTATTGTTTGTGGAGCACACTTTGAGGGTTACACCACCCTTTAACAGACAGACGCACGCTTGTCGCTGCTGCTTTGAGGATGCAAGTGCGGCTACAGCCCACACAATTCACAAAGACAGAAAAAAGAAGAAGAATATTTTAATTGTTTGTGTAGAACACTTTGAGGTGTCACCACCCTTTAACAGACAGACGCACGCTTGTCGCTGCTGCTTTAAGGATGCAGGTGCGGCTACAGCCCACACAATTCACATAGACAGAAAAAAAAAGAACAATATTTTAATTGTTTGTGTAGCACACTTTGAGGGTGTCACCACCCTTTAACAGACAGACGCACGCTTGTCGCTGCTGCTTTGAGGATGCAAGTGTGGCTACATCGCACACAAGTCACAAACACATTAAAAAAATAGTTTTTTATTTTTTGGAACACTTTGAGAGTTACACCACCCTTTAACAGACAGACGCACGCTTGTCGCTGCTGCTTTAAGGATGCAGGTGCGGCTACAGCCCACACATTTCACAAAGACCGAAAAAAAAAGAACAATATTTTAATTGTTTGTGTAGAACACTTTGAGGGTGTCACCACCCTTTAACAGACAGACGCACGCTTGTCGCTGCTGCTTTAAGGATGCAGGTGCGGCTACAGCCCACACAATTCACATAGACAGAAAAAAGAAGAATATTTTTATTGTTTGTGTAGCACACTTTGAGGGTGTCACCACCCTTTAACAGACAGACGCACGCTTGTCGCTGCTGCTTTAAGGATGCAGGTGCGGCTACATCGCACACAAGTCACAAACACATTAAAAAAATAGTTTTTTATTTTTTGGAGCACTTTGAGAGTTACACCACCCTTTAACAGACAGACGCACGCTTGTCGCTGCTGCTTTAAGGATGCAGGTGCGGCTACAGCCCACACATTTCACAAAGACCGAAAAAAAAAGAACAATATTTTAATTGTTTGTGTAGAACACTTTGAGGGTGTCACCACCCTTTAACAGACAGACGCACGCTTGTCGCTGCTGCTTTAAGGATGCAGGTGTGGCTACAGCCCACACATTTCACAAAGACCAAAAAAAAAAGAACAATATTTTAATTGTTTGTGTAGCACACTTTGAGGGTGTCACCACCCTTTAACAGACAGACGCACGCTTGTCGCTGCTGCTTTGAGGATGCAGGTGGAATCTAGACGGGATTTGGAACCGAGGACACACTACCTCCATCAATTGTCTAAATCCCACTGCACTAATGTCGGATACCGGACGCACGTCTAACACCAACATAGCAGTCAAGGCCTCAGTTATACGTTTTGCTTCAGGATGACTGCTGTCGTACTTCATCCTCATCGCTAGGGACTGTTGGAGGGTCAATTGTTTAGTAAAAGTAGTGATGTTCCTACTTCCTCTCTGGGATGATGAACAACTCCCAGCAGCAGCAACAGCACTAGGAGGAAGTGGTTCTTGGTCTTTCCCTATTTTATTTTTATCGGAGAAAGTTTGGTCCTCCATTTATGTTATATTGATATATATACGTGCGGCTAAAGCGCACACAAACACAGAAAATATTATTTTATTTTTGCTGGAGAGTAGTGCACTTTGTGGGTTACACCACCCTTTAAGAAATGAGCCAGCCGGCTCTTTACTTATGGGACACAGGCGCACGCTTGGCGCTGCTCCTTTGTTGATGCACGTGCAGCCACAGTGCACACAATTCACAAACACAGAAAATAATTTTTTTTTTGGTTTGGACTGGAGTGTACTTTCGGGGGTTACAGCACCCTTAACGGTCAAGCCAGCCGGCCCTTTACTTATGACACAGGCGCACGCTTGGCACTACTTTGTTGATGCACATGCGGCTACTGCGCACACAATTCACAAACACAGAAAATAATATTTTTTTTGGTTTGGACTGGAGTGTACTTTCGGGGGTTACAGCACCCTTAACGGTCAAGCCAGCCGGCCCTTTACTTATGACACAGGCGCACGCTTGGCACTACTTTGTTGATGCACGTGCGGCTACTGCGCACACAATTCACAAACACAGAAAATTATTTTTTTTTTGGTTTGGACTGGAGTGTACTTTCGGGGGTTACAGCACCCTTAACGGTCAAGCCAGCCGGCCCTTTACTTATGACACAGGCGCACGCTTGGCACTACTTTGTTGATGCACGTGCGGCTACTGCGCACACAATTCACAAACACAGAAAATAATTTTTTTTTTGGTTTGGACTGGAGTGTACTTTCGGGGGTTACAGCACCCTTAACGGTCAAGCCAGCCGGCCCTTTACTTATGACACAGGCGCACGCTTGGCACTACTTTGTTGATGCACGTGCGGCTACTGCGCACACAATTCACAAACACAGAAAATTATTTTTTTTTTGGTTTGGACTGTAGTGTACTTTCGGGGGTTACAGCACCCTTAACGGTCAAGCCAGCCGGCCCTTTACTTATGACACAGGCGCACGCTTGGCACTACTTTGTTGATGCACGTGCGGCTACTGCGCACACAATTCACAAACACAGAAAATAATTTTTTTTTTGGTTTGGACTGGAGTGTACTTTCGGGGGTTACAGCACCCTTAACGGTCAAGCCAGCCGGCCCTTTACTTATGACACAGGCGCACGCTTGGCACTACTTTGTTGATGCACGTGCGGCTACTGCGCACACAATTCACAAACACAGAAAATAATTTATTTTTTGGTTTGGACTGGAGTGTACTTTCGGGGGTTACAGCACCCTTAACGGTCAAGCCAGCCGGCCCTTTACTTATGACACAGGCGCATGCTTGGCACTACTTTGTTGATGCACGTGCGGCTACTGCGCACACAATTCACAAACACAGAAAATAATTTTTTTTTTGGTTTGGACTGGAGTGTACTTTCGGGGGTTACAGCACCCTTAACGGTCAAGCCAGCCGGCCCTTTACTTATGACACAGGCGCACGCTTGGCACTACTTTGTTGATGCACGTGCGGCTACTGCGCACACAATTCACAAACACAGAAAATAATTTTTTTTTTGGTTTGGACTGGAGTGTACTTTCGGGGGTTACAGCACCCTTAACGGTCAAGCCAGCCGGCCCTTTACTTATGACACAGGCGCACGCTTGGCACTACTTTGTTGATGCACGTGCGGCTACTGCGCACACAATTCACAAACACAGAAAATAATTTTTTTTGGGGTTTGGACTGGAGTGTACTTTCGGCGGTTACAGCACCCTTAACGGTCAAGCCAGCCGGCCATTTACTTATGACACAGGCGCACGCTTGGCACTACTTTGTTGATGCACGTGCGGCTACCGCGCACACAATTCACAAACACAGAAAATAATTTTTTTTTGGTTTGGACTGGAGTGTACTTTCGGGGGTTACAGCACCCTTTAACGGTCAAGCCAGCCGGCCCTTTACTTATGACACAGGCGCACGCTTGGCACTACTTTGTTGATGCACGTGCGGCTACTGCGCACACAATTCACAAACACAGAAAATATATTATTTTTTTAGCACTTGGGGGGAGCACCCCTGATGGACAGAGCACCCCCTGGACAACACTGCAGCACTCCTTTAGGACTGGGACACTGCACAGGACTTTGGAGTGGACACAGCCCCTATGGAGAACTGACTGCACAACACAGTCCAGCCAGCCCCTATGGACTTTGAAGTAGTGGACACAGCCCCTATTAACAACAGCAGCACAGCACAACACAGCCAGCCCCTATGGACTTTGAAGTAGTGGACAACAGCAGCACTACACTACACTACACTACACAGCCCTAACTCCCACCCTCCCTCTTCACTGTCCACAGCCGAGTGAGAAAATGGCGCCGACGTGGGTACCTTATATAGGATCCAAAACCCGCGAGACTCGGAAGGCGGGATGATGACGTTTTGCCTCGATTTCAGATCCGAGTCAGGCGGGAAAAGTCGAGCCTGATTCGGATCGGACTCGGATCGGGGGGGCTCGGGGGGGTTCGGATTTCAGAAATCCGAACCCGCTCACCCCTACTCAGAACATGATCCTCTTTTAAAGGATATGTGTCAGGTGCCTTAAGCATTGCTAATTAGCAATTCTAGGGCTAGTAGTCTATTAAGAGTATTTAAAATTAATCAAAGTTTAACATTTTCGATTTGTAGCATGATTTGATGAGTGATTTGGGATTCGGATTGCAGTTTTCATGGCAAAACCGACCACCAAATCACTCTTACAAATCGACCTAAATCGACTTTGAAATTCAAATCGCACTACAAATCGAACAATAGTAAATGTGGCAAAGAAAATGAGTTTGCACAATTCGATTTGAGGTGAGCTAAATCACACTTAAAATCGACCATCAAATCGACCTTTAGTAAATTTACCCCCTAGTCTCATACATTTAACTATAGCAGATCTAGAGGCGTAACTAGGGTCTTTAGCACCCAGGGCAAGATGAAAGATTGGCACCCCAACTGTGTGCGCCAAAAAATGGGTGTGGCCTCATGCCACAAGGGGCATGACCACTGAAAATGGGGGCATGTCAACATGACATGCCACCATTTCTCATCACTCTGGGAATATCCTTCCATATATAGCTTACCTATATGGAGGTTTCAAACAATGGGGAACCTCTGAAGAAATGTATCCTCCCTGGGTAGATGGAATCTTCAGTCAGTATTCACTATTAATGTAGGATATCATGGTTCAGAAGATGCCTGTTTGTGTAGGAATATTACCAAGGTCATCATCATACAACAGCGGATCAATCAGACTCATGCCCCATGCCACTTCCTACCCCCTGCATCTCTCAGCCACACCATCATCTCCACCCTGCGTCATCTCAGGATTACATAATCTACTCCCTGCTTCATCTCTCAGCACACCATCATCTACTCCCTGCATCTCCCAGCCACACTATCTCCCCCAGCATCTCTCAGCCACATCATCATCTCTTCCCTGCATTGCTTCCTCAGCCACAACATCATCTTCTCCCTGCATTGTCTCTCGGTCACACCATCATCTCCCCCTGCATCTTTCAGCCACACCATCATCTCCCCCTGCATTTCTCTGCCGCATTCCACCTGCGTCTCTCACCATCCCTTCACTGTGTCTCTCAGCCTCCCCCCTGCACTCTGTATCTCTCAGTCTCCCCCTCCCTTCACTCTGTGTCAAACAGCCTCCCCCCTTCATTCTGTGTCTCTCTGTGCCCCCCTTTCATTCTTTGTCTCTCTCTGTGCCCCTATCCCTTTTATTCTGTGTCTCTGTGTGCCGACCCCCATTCTATGTCTCTCTGTGTTGACCCTTCCTTCTGTCTCTCTCTTTGTTTCTCTTCTCCCCCTGTAACTGCCAGCCACCCTCACCTCTGACTTCTTTCTGGATAAGCTGCAGATGGTGATGACAGGCAGGTGCCAGGGCTCTTCTTTCTGGCAGGACAGGAAGTGTGACATCACGTGACGCTGGCATCGCACTCCCGGCAGCAAAGTGACGGGTGCAGTCATGCTGCCATGTAGTATGGCCCTTGCTCAGCAGTGCAATGATGAGTCTGTGGTGAGCGGTACTGGGAGCTGGGTTATTCCCCCTCATATATCACTGTATTCTCCCCTACCCCTATATAATAATGATAATAATAATTATAATAATAATAATAATAATAGCACATATCAGTGTGTGCTGGGAGCTGTTATTCCCCTTCATATAACTGTATGTTCCCCTCCCCTATATAATAATAATGATAGTAATAATAAAAGAACATATCAGTTTGTGCTAGGAGCTGTGTTAGTTCCCCTCATATATCACTGTACTTTCCCCTCTTCCCTATATAACAATAATTCCACATATCAGTGTGCGCTGGGAGATGTGTTATTCCCCCTCTTATTTCACTGTACAGTCCTCTCCCCCTTATGTAATAATAACAAAATATACACATAACACATTACCTGGCACCAGCTGTGTCTGGAATGTCTACAATAAAATGGCAGCTAAAGCCCCCTGTTGACCCACTCCCCCTGCTCTGTGACTCGGAGACTATAAGAATATGGCTGCCGGTCACCATACATGAGGACACCATTAGACTATACAGCTGTTACAATAGTGATAAAGCTGTGAACTGCAGATGCAAGTGGCTGCTACAGTAGTTACAGGACATCCTCCATACTTTGTGCCACCTGCTTGGCTACTTGCTGCTGCCAATCACTGCACTGAGGGGAATGAAAGGAGGGCAGTCACCATGATAAGGGAAATGGGGCAGTCAGTTCCCATAGCCTCAACACTATGAGAAGGACGGGATGTTTCTTCTATAATGCAACTTCCAGATGACAGTCCCAGGGTATACTTCCCTGGCCAGAGGTGCCCCCCTCTTTCCTCATCCTGCCACAGTGCCAAGGGCACATGCCCTGGTCACCACACCCTAGTTACACCACTGAGTAGATCTATTTTACTGAACAAGGAACACATTCACAGAGAATAGAAATTAATTACATTGGATAAAAAAATATAGTTGGTAAATACTCTGTAGCTATATTCCAATATCTGTATTATACATCCTAACTAGAAAACACAAACAGGAAACCACTCAAAAATAACCAAAACAAAAAACATTTTGCATGAGACTGTAGCAAAGGAATACATGACTAAAACTTTAGGGTAAATTTACTAAGAATCGTGTTTGATCCATGTCTGTCCATTTCTAAACATGGGTAGGAAAGATCAGAATCCGGAGATTAAAAAAAAAATTGGGAATTTACCAAGCTCCCATGTTTGTCAGTATCATGGTTCATGATAGTGTATGTGATCGCTCCTACCCATGTTTAATCCCCATGTTTCATGCCTATGTTTCCCTCCAGAACAAGCAGCATGCACATATCAGTGAGATACAAGCAGGTTGTGCCCTGCCACACACAAAACATAACCACCCACAGGCTCCTGAGCCAGTCCCGGTTCTAAAAATACAGGAAAAAACATGTAGGGCTCCCCCATATTTTAGGCTCCAGCACTGGGCTCCCAGTGCCAGTCCTGGTTTTAAAAATAGGAGAAAAAATGCATGGGGTTCCCCCTAATTTTTAAAATCAGCACCGGACTCAAATCTAGCCAGGGTGTAATACCTTTCACCAGGTCTCGCCGGCCAAACCATTAACACTCCAAGCTATGTAGCACAACCCGGAGATCTTATGCGAGGTGGGGACCCCCTCAATAAAGTGGTCCTCTCTCTCCAGAGCACACCAGGCTTATGCTGAAGCCCTGGGCTCTTCCCTGCACCCATGGCCGGTGGGTGCAGGGGTAATTGTGTGAAAATTAAAATTATACTATTGTTTTTTACAGTAGAATTACAGGTGCCAGTCTGCCTGACCTTTGACACTTGTGGAACAACAAATGCCAGCAGATGGCCAGCACCCATAACCCCACTGGAAAAAAATAGATAGAAAAAGACAGTAAACACACTCTGTAGAATTTAAAAGTACATTACATAGCTAATACACTCACACACTATTACCTTCCATCAGATGTACACGTCCCCTTCCCCAGTGTAATTCACTGGGGCTTACCTGTGAAAAAAAATCCAATACTCACCTACCCCCTGGCGTAGCTTTGGTCACCTTTTCCTGTAGGCTCCATTGGTCTTGGCACAAAAAAATATGAGTATCAAGTCCATACTGGACAAGTAGAGATGTATGCCTTAACACATACATCTCTACAGCGCTGAATGATAGAGACTGTGTGATTTCTGTCATTCTTCAGGGCCGCCAGCCAATCAGAGGTTTCTCTACAGTTAGCGGCTGCTGATTGGCTGTGACCCACATGCTGTTGACTGTCAGCCATGTGGTTCACAACCAATCAGCAGCCGCTAACTGTAGAGCAGCTTCTGATTGGCTGTGGGCCCCGGAGAATGACAAAGAGTGTTTCTGTGAAAATATGCTAATGCTTCAGCTGATAGGATTTGTACTAACTTGCCCACTGGCTGCATCATTAACCTGCCGCTTGCGTACAAAGACGCACCATCATTCACACATCGGTCGCACCATCGATCCTCTGAGCAACCCTATTGTTCCTCAGAATATCCATCGGAAGTCAGCCACTGGAGCTTCTGCAACTGTGTACATGTCCCCGAAACGGTATTGACACGCTTGTGTTTTACTCGCCACTCCCCTTAACCTCCCTCACATGATCACTGACTGTCAATCACTAATAATCCAAGTCCTCACAGTGACCGGCATCAGTAATCTAACTTATACGCATGCGCAGTACAAAAAAATTGCTCAACTCTGCAAACTTAAGCATTGCACCCAACTCTGAATCAGGCTCTTGATGCTGATGGTAATTAATATTGCTGTGTGGAGTGGTTGTAGTTGGACTGGGAACAATTAAGGTCAGATTCCATAAACAAAGAGTACAACATTCTGAAGCCAAATGGAAATCAGGTAAATATTCTGCTGAATGGTTTGAAAAATGTTGCTCATTGCTAGCCAGAGCATATATTTGTATTCAAACCTTTTCTCCTGCTCAACTACAGTATTATATGCAGTATTCAAATTGGTGGTGACAGAACAAACTGTAGCCAATCAGATCATCAAAATGTTAACAGCAGTAAGCAGTATTTCAAGAGGTACAATATGCGTGCGGATCCTGAGGGAGACAGTAACCCGTCCACTTGTACAATTAAGTAACTGATGAGGGTGTGGGAAGAGGAAGGAAACCACATACTTACAGTTAGTTAGTGGAGGGAGAAGGGTCCTTTAACAGCACAGTACAGAGGGCCTAATTCAGTAGTGCATGCAAGTGCGCTGTTGAACGCAGATTCCCGATGATCGAGAATCTGCGCAGGCGCATGACCCTTTCTGTGCATGTGCAGAACAGATCTGCGATCCCACATGCAGACTGCCAGTAGAATGTCAGTGATTGCCATTCTGCTGGCATTTGTGGGCAAGGAGGGGGCAGCGATGGCCTCCATTTCCCGAAACAAAGGCGTGTCGCTGCCGCGGTGGGAAGGGAAGAGGCCAGGATCTCCATCAGCTAACTGAGATTTCCTGGCCTCTTACACTAATCTGTGGTAGCCGGCTGCTGGACCCCATGGGTCACGCAGCGGCCGATGTTCCGCAGAGTATCCGATGCTGCGTTGAACAATGCTGCTCGGATATGTAATGCACAGGGGGTGTGATGCCTCCTGCTGCATTACCATAATTGCAAGGATCACAATTGCAAAGCTGCCTGTGTGCATACATCATATCTATAGCCTGCGTGCAGCTTTGCAATTGCGGTCCTTGCTGAATCAGGCCCTGAGTACTGAGTCCTACCAAACTGATTGAGGCTGTCAGTAACACCTCTATAGGAAACAAAGCTCATACCATAAATCAACATCCTAAATATGTTATGTTCCGCTTTCATCGGGCCAATCATAATTATAGATGAAATCTTGGCAATTCAAGTCAAAGAGAAGTTGAAAAATATCAGAACTTGTTTTGACCTCAGTTAAACCTATGAGATTTATAAATTCAGGAGGAGCATTGACAATGAAACCTTATAAATTATTAAAAATCACGATAAAAATTACCATTTTAAACAATATTTTTACTTCCCTACTTTAGACATATTTTACCAGTTCTCATTCTCTGTGACCATTAGTGCTCAAAAACCATCTTAATTAACATTTTCTTTTTTAATGCCAAGTCAAAAAACTTGACTGTAATAATATTGTCACAGCTACCAATTTTCCCCCTAGAAGAATGCTTCTTGTTATTTTACTATTTTCTCTACAGGAAATATTCAAGGCAATTAAGAAAGAAACTATAGCAAAGTATCCTCAATTGATATATGCTTTGCAGTGCGTCTACCAATTATTGTTCATGACATATATTCAACAACAGGAAAGATTTAACATTTTGTGATATTTTTTATTTTCCCGTACAAACGTTCATTGACCTTTAATGAGGTCATTGATGACCTTTAATATAATTTATGAAGGTTACATATATAATATTCAAAATACCATTTGCAAAACATTAATCAGTGTTTTAAGGGCGAGGAAGTAGGATTTTGTTCAGCCAGCTGTTCTTCATTGCAATCTTTTATGTTATTACTTAACCTCTTGGCTACTGAAGATTTACTTCTTTCCTCGAGGGGCAAAAATCTCTGCAAGTGTTGTGATAAATCAACAAAAACATCAAACCATTGCACAATGAAGCAGAAGGAGACACGTTTTTGGAAAGTATTTGTTTAAGATAAATGGTGATTCCTCAATGCTGACTGAAGCTAATCCAAACTTTGGGCATTCATGTGTGACAAAAATAAAATAAAATAAAATTTGAGGTGTTCCTTTTAATTTATCCAGTGGAAATTTAGTGTCGCACATATGATGGCATTAAGGCATCATAGCAATATACTGTGTCAGAGAAGGGTATTGGGGCTTACTTGTTCAGACAATAATCTATGCATAATCAAATTGCCCCGTGTAACAGGTGAATACTCTTCAAGCTTTTAAGTACTATAGTACTGTAGTTCCAGGAAAACTTATCCCACAAGCAGAAAGTATATAAATAAATAAATGCTGTGGAGCTGTAATATCTCCTCACTATAATTCACATCATATAGTTATATTAGTCACTACTTTCCAAGTCATTATTGGTAAGCAATACTAGGGGTGATCGAGAGAAAGGCCCATAGAGGGAGATACTCACTTCCTGATGGTTGGAGCATAATGGTCTTTTTACAAAGGTGTCTCAAAAAAGAAAATTTTCTGTCACCTGTTAAAAAAAATTCTGAAAATAAAGTTAGTTACAGATATGTCCATTTGCATCTTTGCAGCTTGTGTGGCAAATTGCGCCGTGCATGGCGCGAGTTGCGAGCCAGCAAACAAGTATGTGTGCTGCATTCGCACCAGTGACCCCATAGGATTTCATGGTGCGAAAGTAGAATGCAGCATGGCGTACCATGGTGCACGCAGCTGTGGCTAATCGCATGGCATGATGCATGCGCACGTTTGCACAACGACCGGCAAGGATGCAAGAGGACACATCTCTATGCATCTGATTACATTAGGAGAAAATTAGGTTTTAAGGTAGCTAACTTATTATATAATCATCCTTATGTGTAATCAGTTGATACTGTACTGAATGATGTTACTACTGTTTGGAAAAGATAAATAAGTTGCTTTAAAGAATACAATATTAGGGCAACGTTATGTCCTCCTTTCATTATTTAATAAACAACGATAAACTAAGCTTACAGCTGTTTGTCACTGTATCGCTTTCACCATCAATGGATGGCAAGATCGATATGGATCCCATCGCCAGCAATGGGGACCCAGCAACAGACATTGTGGCTTCAGCTAAGCCTTCTGGGCATTGCCGAGTCCCCGCCGTGAAAGTATCATGCGCATTTGCAGCCTTGCCATTGTACATGCATATGACACAGCAGCCCAGAGCTGCCAGCTGCAATACTATACCAAATATGCTGCTGGTATTAAGGTTCCTTGTTAATGGGGCCTTTAATCTCTTTTCTTGTGATATATATTTTTAGTTAAAAGAAACGGTAAAAATGTGTTTCTTACGAAGTGGACATTTTTCATCTTCAAATAAGAAGTTGCTAGATCTTGTGTTAGAGACATCAGGTTCAAATTCTAAATACAGGTATGTATGAAAATCCTACAATGGTGACCAATGTTATTCAGTGAGGAGATTAACTTTTGAAAATAGAAACTTATCAGTCACAATTTTCAGTTTGTGTTAAATGGAACATTTCTGAAACACTGTACATCTACTTTTTTAAATGTTAGTTGTCTAAATTGATACCCACAGAAATTCCCCTTACATGGACAAATATGTTTAGCGGTCAAGATATAACTAGCAGGATTTATCCAATTATTTATGACCTTGATGTCACTAGCATACTCCCCTACAGATATGCCACTGGTCTTGGCTCCAACACAAAGTAATGTCATTGACTCCTTTCCCCTGTGACTTCCTGTTTTTATGAATGGGAAGATCACACAGGCATGGCATAGACAATGCTGTCTGTTTGAATAACACAAGCAGTAGTAGAATAGTGGCATTGTTGCACTAGAAACCCCAGAACCCCAGGCAGCGGCATTGAGGAGGCTTATATTACACAGGATTGTTCCTCTCTAGGGGCTGGGAGTGCATGGAAAGTGTAACTGGCCATTACCACATCTCCCTGGGGACAGCCCATAGGTTTATACTGTTCCCTAGCACCTGGGCCCGTTAAAAATCTCAATGGCCCTGACATCAAGATATCTCATGTTTAGGAGAGGGTCTGGCACATAAGAACAAACAAGGGTTATGGAAGGTATATCATTTTGTAAATTAGATAACCCACTGCATCAAATCCTGTACACATAGGTGCATCGCCACATATGAAATAGGCGAGAGCCGTTTTTCAAATGATGTAGCCCACTAGAAGCTGCTGCCTGGTGATCATTTATGATCACTAGACAAAGTCCCCTTGTCCTATAAAAAATGAATTAAACAAAGGTCAGCAATATATTTTAAACTTAGGGAGCATGAATGTAAAAAGAATAAAGAGGCACTTTTTTAATAATAATATCTATGGAAGCATTTATTTACTTTCTTTCCCTGGTACCCACAGACAAGGCATTGTGCTGGACAGCCTTTGGTTAAGACCATCCATAGAGAATCGGGAACAGTGTTAAGTAATATGGTCAAAATTGCCCAAACTGCATGTGATTAAGGGATTTTAAAATAACCACATATCACCACCAAATTTGTTTTTAATAATCGAAAGTTATAATTACTCCAGTGATTTTGTGAGCAAAATCTACAACAGTTTTAAACCAACCTAAAACTCTGCTACTTGAAAAAATTAACCCCAAAGACTATTTTCTATGTAGTGGTGCAGTGCAATATGTATCTGTAAGTAGATTCCTGTTTGTCATTAAAATCACAGTATTTTTAATTCATGGTTGCCTTAGGCTACAAAATGACTAGACCCAATGGCTAGACCCAACCCTTGCTAGATTCAAGTTGGACAAATAAATTACCTGTCAATACTACAGTTCTCTAAATGACATGTTTAATTCAGTAAGTGAAAGGGTTAAATTATTTATATTCCACTAAACAGAAAGCATGGCATACAGTACATTAATCATGTCAGATGTTTCCACCCATCCATTTAGTCTCTGTCAAAATTAGATTCTCAGTCCATATCATATATTTGAGGAATAAGTAGAGACTACCTCATCAGAACCTACATCCCAAATTGATGATAATGTTTATCTGAGAGTCAATCTAAGGAAGATGTACTGTACAATATGTCCATTTCTGAATCAGTATTGCCATCATAAAAATAAATAATTGCCCATGATTATTTGTATTCACCACTTTGAGGGGGATGTTTCAAGCACCAATTTGACACTTTTATAGCTACTAGATTTATGTAAGCACAACTGCCAACAAAAAAGCAGCAAACTGCCATTTTCAAAGCCGATACGTTGCAAATCGCAGTGAGAGACCATTTGATTGGTTCCCCTTTTGCAAAGTAGTTGGGCTTTCTAAGGTTTGGCTCATTTGCATTGGGAAGCCACAGTGAGTGGTCTGCTTCGTAATGTAACCCATCAGACTACATTAGATCAAGATAAAAAGATGAAAAGTTAATATTACAACCATAACAGTACAGTAAAATTAGGGTAAAATTATATATTTCTTATTAAACAGCACCAATGATATTGCTAAAAATGAAGGGAGAATTAGAGTACACTTATTATTAAGATAACATCAGAAAATCAGCATTGGTTAAACTTAGCCATCTGCCTTCTAGTGTGTGATAGTCTTGGGCATACTTTTGCAGTAAGGCACCTTGCTTTATGAGGAATTGAAAAGATTCTGACCAAGATGGTGGCTTCTTCAGGTTTTTTACAGGGAAGCACTTATAAATGGAAGACGTTGGGCGGTTCATGGGTGTTCCTTGTGTACAGGTTAGGCGCAGGTGTGTGCTTACCTTTTTCACAAACATGCGAAGATGGGTCTAGGAGTGAGCACCATTGATTTTTTTTTTTATAATGATTTTTACTTATTAGCTTTTGTAGTCAAATGTTTTCTTAAATTCCGGAAACATTTGACCACACTTACACAATCAGAACTTGTTTATACTACATTTTCCTGTGCGTAGCATATTATCAAACTCAAATATTGAAATTGTATAATTCATTTGAGGCGTTTCACTTTTCCCTGTTATGTAGCAGATGAGGATATTAGGTATCCGTTCCCATCAACATACTGCCAAAATGTTATTGGTTTAGGACAAGCATGTATCTGACACATAGATTTGCTCAATGATCCAGTGCCAAAGATGGTAATTGTATACACTGGAAAAATATAATAGAGCAGCAAGTGGATGACATACATGAGAATATTTAGCACTGTTAGTGGATAAAACATCTTTGACAACATTTCTACTTACAGTTATGTAGTTATTATAGATTAAGCAATTGAGCAATTGACTGATGACACTGAACTTTGAAGACATGTCAGAGGAACTGGGATTTCTAGATTCAATGGCTCATCACAGATGATTTATAAATCATGCTAGAAATCTGATGTAGAAATAGAAATGCTTGTGTTTTAGTCATTAGTTAATGCACAAAGCACACATCTATTTGGGACGTACCCTCAGGTCCATATTTGTTTTTGAAGTGCCCAAAGGGCTGCATGCAAAATTTTGTTATAGAAATTGCTACGGCACTACAGGGACATACCTGACAACACTCCTGAATTTCCTAGAATAGTCTTATAATTATGACTTAAGTTCCACTGTAAGCTGTGCGCCTGAATCAGAGATGGATGCAGTTCACACAGCAGCTGCGTATTTGGACGTCTTTGCCTAAATACGAAAAAGCAGCAGGAGGCATCTGTAGTAGAAAGATGCATGCTTTTGTAATCTGTTGCTGCATCCAAAGATGAAGCAATGGGCATCTGCGTGACCATCGGTCATCTGTAACCCTCAGGTTACTCAGAATGGCGGGTGCTTTCATGCAGCTGGGCCATTGAAGCTGCGTCCACTGGCTTTGGCATGTCCAGAAAATGGAGAGACCCACCCCCATTTTCTGTAACACTGACCATCGCTGCCTCGTCCCCACCCACAAACGGCCACAGCATGTCAATTATGCCGCAGCTTAGGGGGCACTGAGACAGAGATTTGCACATGTTCAGTACAGATCCTGTGCATGCACAGATTGACAAAAATTGGAGATGTATCATTGAGGTTGCATACATCGAGGTTTCCCAGAGAAGGCACAGAGGCAGATAGTTACAGTATGTGAAGGAGCAGGGCCGGCTGGTGGGCCGTTTGTGTGTGGCTGACTTTGAAGCATTGGGCTCATCTTCTGGCTCAGAAGTATCAACCCTGCAGCACCTTCCTGTAAGGATGATACCTCCCCTCACAACTGTGGTGTATGGTGCAGCCACCGCTGTTAATGACCCCTTGCAGTCGGTGATGTCCTGGTGGCCATAGTGTGAGTGGTAATATTCATTCCTCCTCATCAGCACTGGAGGATAATTCCACTGGGAGTGGCTGCTCCCTCACCTCCTGTATAACAGCACCACCTGCTGGCTGTGATATGCATGCGCAGTGCCAGTTCTCTGGCTGCCTTCACTTTTTTTACTAGTGGCAGTGCCAATGCTGCATGCAGGAGAGACATGACCTATCCACTGCCCACCTACCTAACCTTTCTACCTACCTTGCTACTATTTATCTACTGCCTACCTATCAACCATCAGATACATACCTTCCTACTACCTACCTACTAACTAACTTACCTACTACCTACACTGGTGAATCTGCAGAGTGGTCTACATAGGAACAGCCATTAAGAAGATGTGAGTCAAATTGCAGAAACTCTTCTCAATATGAAGCAGCACTGCAGTGTCCTGGGACAGGCTGGACTGGGGTATATATGCCCCCAGCTGATCCCATATCCAATGAGGTCATCTAGCACTTGTAGGCTGTGGGGCCTGACAGGGGCAAATGCTGCCTATGTACAGGCATTTACAGTCTTGTTCAGATAGAAAAAGCTTCTTGATATGTGTATTGCCATTTGGATGGTGATGGCTCAAGACAGTCCAAAGAAGAAAATAGTTTATTTGCCATTTGGGCTATGATGGTAAAGAAAGAAGAATATATTTTTTTCAACATTTTGGACAATATTGGATGCATCTGAGTATGAGTGACACTGCCTTTCTGGTTCACATGTGCACAATGGAACCAGAAGCTTTTACTTGGACTACAAGTTCCATTTCTACCCAAGAATATACTTTAAATAAATATTTAAAAAGAAATAAATAAACAATTAGGACTTCAGTGGGGAAGAAATGGTTCATTTAGAAAATATATGTTTAAAAATGTTTTAAAATAAATCAATAAACAATTAGGACTTCAGTGGGGAAGACATGGTTTATTTAGATAAATAATAAAGCCATAGGGTCTCCATGGTTTCACATCACTCATAGAGAGAATTCTGACAAGACTACCATGACAGTAACCTTTTGGTAGATAGGGAAAAGTGGTGTTTTCATAGAAGAAGTGGGTTTTCCCTCATTAGTATATAGACCTATTTAATGTTTTTTTGCAGTACTATAGGTTATTTTTATTGCTCTTCCCTTTGGGCAATATCAATACTTCCCAGAGTAATTTACAAATGCTTCAATCCCTAAGAGTAAATTTAACAGAATATTCAGATATACATGTTTATAAAGAATTGTCAGAACAACAGGATGATTTTGTTTTAAGATTTTTATTACATTGTGGCATCTGGTCAAACTGTTATTTTTTACCTTGCTGAAAACATAGCTCTCTGTCTGCTTACAGCAGATAACCCCAAAAAGTGTGCTGGAGATGGATTTGAACAATGGAAACGGTGTACTAGACAAGAGCTCAGAAATACTGCAGTGCTTATTCAGTCATTACCTTGAATTCAGCAGTGCTAATGCAGTGTGTAGTCTAGGAAGAATAGCATTTTCTATGGCTGTATAAATGCCAGGACAAACACAAACCATCACTTTATTTGATTAATGTGACTGCAACATTTTGCTATTATAATTTATCACTTAAACATTCCTTCTACAAGCGAGGTTTTACAAAGTTATTAGTCATGAAAATTGCAAGTATAAACTTGAACATTTAATCTGGATGGTTCATA
This sequence comes from Taudactylus pleione, assembly GCA_031769625.1. Lineage (NCBI taxonomy): Eukaryota > Metazoa > Chordata > Amphibia > Anura > Myobatrachidae > Taudactylus > Taudactylus pleione. Next base: position 2,167,508 of record JAUIMM010000555.1, on the reverse strand, counting down.
AGATATACCAGTAATTGTTTTTTTCCCCACTGCGAAAACATTTATTAAACAGTATTATGCCTCTTATGATGTAAAGCTGCATCAGTAAAAAAAAAGACTAGCAATGGCTGGACTGTTTCATGCAGAGCACAAACTGGTTTCTAATGCTGTAGACTTCTTAATAATCTAAATGTGAATTTATATGAATTAGTTGTGGTACTGGTGCATACATACCTAACGCAATTCAATGAGTATTTTGGCTTATTTCTAAATGTATATTTGTATTTACAGTAATACTTTAAAGAGATACAGTGGTTTATCTTATGGGTTTTTAGTGGTCACAAACTCATGAGTCAAGTGAGTGCTGCACCTTGCTTTTGACTTGTGGCCCCCTCTAGGTTAGCATAAAACTGATGAGTTTGTATAGTAAGATAAATTCCTTATGGCCATTTAATAACTAATACACTTAATAGTTATTGAGGTATAAGTATTCTCAGCTATTTTAAGTCAAATAATATGACAACAATGACTACAAAGCATATATCTTGTACCAAGACAAATATAGACACAGAGTACCTGTGTTTACAATAATTCATGCCAATGAGAAATCAATGAGAGCAACTCAAACAGCTTCATTTTTTGACAAGGCCACAACCTTTGAAATATCAACCACATATTGACAAATCAGTCAAGTGAATCATCATTACAGATTTGTTCTCATACACTTTGGGGTATATTTACTAAAATGTGGGTTTATAGAAGTGGAGATGTTGCCCATAGCAGCCAAACTGATTCTACTTATCATTTATCAAGCACCTTGTAGAACAGGGATGGGGAACATCAGGCCCGGGGGCCATATAAGAGCCCCGTAATCATTTGGTCTGGCCCTCTGAGCTTTTTTCTGCTAGCCTCATCTGGCTAACAGGGTGCCTGGAATGGCACCCTGGAGCCAGAATCTATGCAGCAGTGCCACCTGGGGCATCCTTAGTACACTTCAGACTGTCACACCGCTGCCCTTACAGCTCCCCTGAGCATTCTCAGTATACTCCGGGCATTGCTGTAATCACCAGCATTTGTGGCCCCACCCCTGTGTGACATCACAAAGAAGGGGCGTGGCCTGCACCAGGCCCACAAATAATATTGTATATAACATAATGGCCCTCAGCAGAAAAAAGGTTCCCCACCCCTGTTCTAGAAGATAATAGCTAGAATCTGATTAGTTATTATGGGCAACACCTCCACTTCTATAAACCCACACTTTAGTAAATATACCCCCTAGTGTCTACATGCCATATAGCATGAGATGTCCGGCACGACTAAGACACTCTGAGAGGAATAGCATACTATATTTTTCTTATTCACATTGCAGATGCAGCAAAACACCACCACACAGTGTACTAGAAACACTGGGCTGCGACTTTAACCTTGCAGGGATTTGAGGTCTATTTACTAAGCCTTGGATGGAAATAAAGTGAACGGAGATAAATTTCCAATGTATCAGCTCCTAACTGTCATTTTCCAAACACAGCCTGTTAGGAGCTGATTGATTGGGACTTAATCTCTGTTCACTTTATCTCCATCCAAGGCTTAGTAAATAGACCCCTTAGTTTTAAACAGATACAATGTTGCAGATGAAGCACAATGGAAACTTGGTGTGAGAAAAATCTGCAGCTGCTCACATTGAAGCCCTTCTTACACAAAGATATACAAGTGTCACACTTTAAATTTATCACTGCAAGCTAGCAATGTAGTTTTGTCACTTCCAGTTGTTTTATTTTATGTGAATAAGATGATCTAATTGCAATCATCTCCCCATATCATCGTTGCATAACCTGCAGTTAATTCCGCTGGCAAGTATAATTGTCTTCCTGCCAGGACAGCTTATCCATTATGCAGCTGTCCTGGTTATGAAGGTAATTATAGGTTTCTTACCCAACAGTTGAAATGCTCACATGAGTCCATTGGCCTATACATGCGGGATGTAATGGAGATGGGTACTTTGAATCCCTCTCCAGCAAATTTTGCAGAAAATAGCCCATAGGCTACAATAGCTAATGCCATCTAAAGATGGTGTTAATTTTTGGGACCAAGCTCAATTTTTGTTTTATTCTACTTATGATTAAGTCAGCATAATGTCTGTAAGAAGAAGGTCGAAGGTTATAGACTGTGGTCTAAATGTAATAGAGTGTGAGCCAGCACCGCTGTGGGAATGCATGCGAGTATTACTGTATTTTTTAAAGCAGCAAGCATGTTAAAGGCAAAACCAAGCTGGTTTTTACTCTATTACATTTAGCCCTGTGTGTTTTGCAATGCATTTAGAGAAGAAGAGATCTTGAGGAGTTGCCTGATTAACAAATCGTACATTTAATTAAAGAGAAATAGAAAATTATCAGATGATCAATACATTGTTTAGTAAACATGCATTCATCTTACAGATAATTGTTTAAAGGTTAATACCTTAGCAAACCATATTTTGCTAAAAGGTTTTTATTCAATTGAATAGCCACACATATTTAAGAATAAGAAGTTAGGTGTATTTTGCTATGAGTTTGATCATCCAGCGGTAATTTCATGCAGATTTCATAATTTCTATAGTTTCCAGTTGCTCAACTTTGGATGAAAATTAGCTTCATAGGTGATCTCATCAAATTTAAAGTTAACTACAGAATTTGTCCTTCAAAACTTTAAAAGAAGAGTTTTGTTTGTTGCTTTTATCAAATTAACATATTAAATATATCCCAACTGTATAAGCAATGATGAGTTGTTTTGCTCAGCTTTAAACAGTTATAAAAGTTCATACTGAATATAACTTTATTATGATTTTTACTATTATTAACTTTAGTATTACTAGCAGATATATATTAAATATTTCAAAAATAAGAATTGTATCCCTAATTTAAAGCACAGTGCTAATATATATTAAAGTAAATTTCATACCGGTCTTTCCCGACATTGCGCATGATATATCCCTCCTCAAAAATTGCTTAGAAGCATCTTTAGCAAGAAACATTTATTATGATTATTTATATGTACATGACATTATTATAGAGAAGCAATAATTAATAATTTGCCTTTTGCATTCTCAGCTTTGCACAAAAATGGATTTCTGAATAATAGATTCAATGCGCCCATGTGTAAGTGGATTGCAGCAGCCTGTTCAGTATCTTTGCAAACATACAGCACGATGACTAAATATCTTTGTCTGTTTCAACTGTAAACATAGAATATAGAACCACAATCTGTGGTTGAAATGACAAGGTTAAAAACTTCAAATTCTCTTGCTGTCACTTCTTATAAGAAGATTTACAAGAAGAAAACAGATCCTTACAAATCATCAGCCCGTGAAATGGTAATGTGATGCTCATACAGCCGAACTGTGGATATTCCTTTACACATTTACAATATATAACAAAATACAACTTCAGCTAACAAAAATGTGTTGGTTACGTTCTTCACATCAGATAACTGTGAAAAGAACAATACGAAAACAATGTACAGCCTGGAGAATGCAAAACAATATAAATATTTATATATATATCAATTCTTGTAGAAAGTGATTATAGAAAGAAACACAGAATTTGATGGCAGAAAAAAACAGAGGTCTATTTAGTGTGCTCTATTTTTGTGTGTTTGGTTTTGTGTTCTTTTAGGAGGATGAGGAATGGTTGGGGTCTCTCTGGTTTATTTTGCTTAATATTTCCTATCTATGTCTTACCAATAATAAAAGGTTTGTCCATTGTATTCATCAATTCTACTACTGTATGAGATTTCACCATAACTGCTGGGAGACTATTTATTGGCTATATCACCCTTTCTGCCAAAAAAGTTATTTCTTTAAGTCTTTCTTTATCCAAGTGCGCCTTGTTTAACAAATTCTGTCTGAACTATATTAATACTTTTTTCAAATGATTCAATCATATAATTTCTGTCCATGTTCTACTCTAAGACATGTTCAGCTCTTCAAGCTTTTCCTGGTAACAATTGTGCTGATTTTGGTGGGACAGACCCAATTTAGGGGCTTCTGCCACTAAACTGATAGTTTTTTCCCATTTGATAGGACTGCTGGTAGATGTGTCCTGCTCACCCCAACATAGGAGTTTCTAGCATTTCAGAAGCACTATGATATCCCCAAGACTTGACTGAGCATGCATGGTATGCCAATTTTCAGAGGAATGTCTTAGATATCCCAATTCTTAAGCTTCAAATGGTGGGAGGAATGTGAACTTTTATCATGTAACCACTGCACAAGTTTATTATCTGCAGCATTTTACAGGGATAGGGCTACAAAAATGTACACAATACTCCAGGTGCTGTCTTACCAGTAGCTTATTATGTTTTAGTACAACAGTCCTCTTCCTGCCATTTCTATGCAACCAAATGTTGTACTGGCTTTTCACTACTTGACTAGTCTGCTTGTTTACCTTCATAACATCTAAAACTACACAGTCTCTGTAGTTATTATCTAGAAAAAGATATAGATATAGATACACAGGAACAATCACAGTTGACCTTTGACTCAATGTAAGAAGATATTCAAACAAAATAACATGTGTAATATAATATAACGTAAGAGGTCATTCAAATTTATTGTTAGAATTCATATAATACCATTCAACAACATGAGAAATACTAAGTGCAGGAAATAAAAAAGAGCAAAAATGAACAGTAAAATGTTGATAAAAGGTCACTTGCTTTTGACCTGCCCTGACAATTGGCCTACAAATACAAACTCTGGTAATGGATTCAGTAGCCAGGCCAAGATCTTTTGTGACAAGTAAACATAGACAATAAACTTCTAAAAGCCAACCAATGAAGCGAGAATATATAAAAATATCTATTTGACATAACAATATTTGCTAAAAGGCACTTGGGATAAAAGTAAATTGTGGTATAGTCCAATATTTTATTGTATTATATTACTGTAGCATAGGGATGCATGTAAGGTCTTGGATGAGTAGGGACGCACATGTAGAAATATTTGCATTGCTTATTACTTTGCAAACTCTCATGTTTTGTCTATTTAATTTAGGGCACCATAGTAACAAACTCTAATTGCTTGCTAGTTGCAAATTGATATTGAAAGTACCAACAGAAGAAATTTACTAACCCATTTATGAAAGGTTGAAATTAAGCATTTATGGTCAATTGTGCTTTATTAATTGAATTGTGAGTGTGGTATTTGAGTGTGCTGTTTGAATTATGTGCTTATCTGTTTCGACTTTGAAATTATGTGCTGGTTTTATGGAATCCTTATAGAGGTAATAGGGATAGATAGTGTTAGGTAAGTGCAAGGAACTTGTCCAACTTGGCTGAATAACTGTAGCTGGAGGTCAACTAGGTTTGACACGATAAGTTAGTTGAGAATATTGCAACCGTGTGCACAAAATGAATGCAAGCAGTAAAGCTAGCAGCACAGGCCTGAAACATAGGGGCTGGCAAGGGATAGAAGATTCTCCTGGGAAAACAGATGTGGGCCCTGCGGATGTGCAGACATGACTAGAATCTGTATTGATACAATGCCAGTGTTTGCTGTAAAACCTTCCTACCCATTGTGACTGTAGCTGTACAAAGAGCAATGGGTGAAAATTATGTAAGGGTGTGTGAGACCATTCCCTATTGTTGGTACATTTGGTAAAAAGATTTTTACAAAATGTTAATGTTAGAATCTGTGGATTAAGAGCTAGAAAATAAAGGTTAAAGCAAATAGAATGTTTAGAGCTTTGTCAGTGTGAGGGTGAATAATGGAGAGCTACAGTAGTTTAAGTACTATCTGTAGCTGCACCCATATATCCTGTTAGCATTGTGTCTGCAAATCCCAATACACCACCACTGCCTTATATCACCAAGACTGCTAAACTTTACCCTCAAATTGGCAAAAACAAAAGTGAAGAAGAAAAAGATGACCCCTCCCTCATGGCTGCCAATGTCCACGTGCCGTACACTCATGATAGCTGACTGGGGGAGCACAATGCTCATCTGATCCACTGTGGTAGACAGTCATGATGTTAGTACATCTGGGTTAAGTATGCCAAAGATGGCTACATGCAGGGAGGTGATTATAGTAATGGAAGCTTTAGAATCACTCATTCCCAAAGTAGAAGTCATGCAATTAGCAACGTACATACCATAGCTGTTCCTAATGGTTGGGCTGATAAGGATGGGGTGGTACCAGTTAGGAATGTGGCCATGTATTGTCCCAGTAGTAGGGCTGAGCTCTGGTCTATAATTTCATAATTTCCAAACCCTTAAAAAGATTTGACAAATTGTCAGAAATTTATTAAAGACCTTGGACGGGGAATGCAAATGAGCCTACAAACTAACATTGGTGCATAATGCTCAGGGCTTGTCTTCCTGAAGATACTGATGTTCCTAAATTAATTAAAGAAGCTAAATTAGAGGAAGACATTGCCCTGGCCAATGAAATGAATCAAATTAATATAGAACATATAATAACTCAATTAGCTACTGCCTTTCCAGTACTTAGGGACTGGCATAAAATATTGAAAATTTTAAATTCTAGCCCACTGCTTCTTGCTTCTTCCTCACAATCTGTGTAACCCCTGTCTTCCTGACCCTCCCCTTTAGATTGTAAGCTCTCATGAACAGGGCCCTCTTTCCTCATGTGCTTCTCCTTTCCCTTACTTATACTCTTTTATACTCCCTACCATAGCACCTAACCATTGGTTGCTGCTGCCCTGCTGCTTATGTGAGTGTTGTGATCATGATGGCAGAAATGTTAACAAACCATGTCATTTGTCCTGCATTGTATTGTACTGTAAATCACTGTTTTCTTGTTTTGCTCATTTGTAAGGTTCAACGGAACCCATGTGGTGCCATAAAAATAAAGGATAATAATAAGGTATTTTAATACATACTTGGAAAGAAAACATATAGTTTACTGCGCTAAGCTATTTATTCTTTCCAAGTTTAAAGGGATTCCAATTTCTAGGGTTCTAACTAAACTAGGAAGGCAGGGGCTTATTACTTGCAGCAAGCACTGCTTTAAAATTTCAGGATACTAAAAGTGCCAGGTTCCTGCAGTATCTTACTTCATATATATTTTTTATATATTTTAATACATACTACCAATACCACTAATTGTCCCATTATCCCTGTCAAGAATAATGGGGGGAGGGGCTACAGACTAGTGCAGGTTATAAGGGGGATTAACAAAGTAGTTGAGAGTGAATTCCCTGTAGTACACAATCTAGCTGTCATTCTGATGCAAATCCCTCCTTCTGCTACCCATTTCACTGTAGAGGGTGTATGTTCTGTTTTTTTTTTCTATTCCTCTACACCCTGACTGATAGTACCTTTTTGTTTTTACCAATCGGGGGGAACAGTGTACTTGGACATGGTTACTTTAGCGGCTCATAGACAATCCTAGGATATTTTCTTTACCTTTGAATACCTATTTAGAACAAATATGTGTGTATGTGCTGATTTAGTCCTGGAGAGAGTATACTGCCTTATGGTGCTGATGATCATTCAAAATAATCAAGTCTGATATAAAATTAATTGGGTGCACCTATGTGCAAAAACTTCAGCTCTCTATTTATGATAAATGGGTGAGAGAGGTTTGAGTATTTGGAATTGCAGCCTGGAGGTCCTAAGTCCTGATGGCGGATGGTGTTGTAAAATATAGCCGGTCATCTCCTGCTGACGCCATGTGTCATAGCTGTGCTGGATGAATAGAACTGCACTGCTTTAGAAGGCCTCTCCTGGTTTGTCCCACTAGCTATCTGTGTTTGTTCTTCACCTGGGCTTAGAGACTCAATGGCAGAGCTTCTAACATAATCTCTTGCTTTGGGAATACCAGACTATGGAAAACCATTTGAGCTATTCTGTAAGGAAAGTGATGGTTGTGCAGCATGAATCCTCACACAATGACATGGTAACAGTAACAGACCTGTAGCATATTACAGGACACAATTAGATACTGTAGTTCATTACCTCCCCGCCTGTTTAAGGAGAGTAGCGGCAGCTGCTTTTCTAGTAGAGAAGAGCAAGAATGTAGCACTGGATCATGATTTGACACTCCACACACCTCACGCAGTGTCTGCACTTTTAAATTCAGCTCCAATAACACATGTCTTATCTGCTAGATACACCGAGTGGGAACTAGTCCTTATGGCACCAGCAAACATTACTATTCACAGGTAACACAGTGAATCTCACAAATTTCCTACCAGGATTCAGTTGTAACATGCTGAACCCTGCAAATTTCCAACCATATTTGCCTCATGAGGCAGGTGGAAGGTGAGAATGGAAATTTAGAAGAACTCAAGTTGACATTCATGCATGACTGTATAGACAATCTAAATCAGATTTTAAGACAAGAACTGAAATCAGCAACATCCCTTTAGTTGATGCTTACTTAATGATTTAACATTGACTTGTGCACTGGATACGGTAGATGAGAAGGGCACCATAGAATGCAAACCATTAGGGGCACCATACTCAGCATAAGTCACAGACCTAATAGCACTTGAAAGAGCCTGCAAGATAGCAGAAAGTAAATCTGCAAACATTTACACTGATTCCAGGTATTACTTTGGGGTGGTCCATGACTTTGGGCCTCTGTGGCACCTGAGAAACTTTTTGACAACAGCAGGCACACTCATAGCACACCCATGACTCACACATAACCCATAGGACTACTGACAGTCATTCAGTTACTGCAGTTGTAGATGTTATCAAATGCCAAGCACATACACACAACACTGACCCAGTCTCTATGGGCAGATGAGGCTGGAAAGAGAGCAGCAACTTCACCTGTGACAGACACTGACATAGGGACCGTCAATGATGATGAATTAAAACAAACAATAGAGTAGTACCACAAGCACAGACTATAGCAGAACACTAAAGAGAATAGTCCAATAGAACTAAATTAGTGACTTCTTATGTTTCCACCATGTGCTGTTCTCTCTTTCCAGGTCAGTGATAAAAGCAATTCCCCTAAAAGGAACAAATATAAGGAGGGGAGAAGAAGTGAATTTGAAGGTGGCCTTTATCACTAAATACCACAGCCTACATAAGAATATTGAAAGTATTGTTAAGAAACATTGGCGTATATGAGGTCAGCACAGACAGTGTAATGGTTCGCATTACTGCCTCACAGCACTGAGGTCATGGGTTTGATTCCCACCATGGCCCTACCTATGCAGAGTTTGTATATTCCTCCTGTGCTAGTGTGGGTTTCCTCCAGGTACTCCGGTTTCCACACACAGTCCAAAAATATACTGGTAGGTTAATTGGCTCCCAACACAAATTAACCCTAGTGTGTATGTGTGCGCATGTGATAAGGAATATACAGTAGATTGTAAGCTCCACTGGGGCAGGGACTGATGTGAATGGCCAAACATTCTCTGTAAAGTGCTGTGGAATATGTGTACGCTATATAAATAACTGGTAATAAATTAAATAAATAAAACAGTACAAGCTTCCAACAGGTGAGTTTGTTTCTATGAGACGTATTGGTGAACAAATGACTGAGGTCCCTGATTACAAACTAAGTGCCTATTTGAAGCATAAAAGAAACCTTTTAGTGAACACCTGAAAGTATTTCTTGGTGAGTGCGATCCATGTCATAAGGGAATTGCTATTATCACTGACCTGGAAAGAGAGAAAAGCACGTGGTGGAAATATAAGTAGTCACTAATTTAGTTCTATTGGACTATTCTCTTTAGTGTTCTGCTATAGTCTGCACTTTTGGGACTACTCTATTGTTTGTTTTAAATTGATTCTTAAGGTTTGGTGTACCTGGGATTAGGACCGAGTCACAGACTGAGGCGCAGGATACTTCCTACACCTTTGAATGATGATGACTTAAATAAACTGCTGGTATTTTAAACTCTCAGCACTGCTGAATTTCTTGGGTGATGTTTTTTAGACAATGTATAAAGTTATGGGCATTGATGACAAATTACACACTCCCTATAGGCCACAAGTCATTGGGAAAGTAGAAAGAGATAATGGTACTATAAAGAATAAACTGAGTAAAGTGTTGGCTGTGACTGGGTTAGTATGGCCAGAAGCATTGCCACTAGTACTGCACAGTATGAAAACCACTCCTTGACCTTGGGATACATTTTGGTAGACAACTATACTTGATGGTAGAGTCATAGGATGATTTAAAGTATAACAGTGAAGTGACTGCCCAATATATCATTAAAATTAGCAAACAGCTAAGACAACAGCAGTAATTTCAAAAATTGCTGTCTCCAGATACAGTATTACAAGAACTGACTGTCATGATATTGATACTACAGGATGTGGTACTGGGGGCAACTCGGTGCAAATTAAGTAGTACAGCATTTAAATGGACTATAGTTTACACCCTTATAACCTGAAGAAAACATGCAACTACAATATATATGTATAGTACCACTCTAATTCACTGTAATAAATAACAAAAAATGGGTATGCACTCCTTAATTTCCCAGTCGTGGTAGGTGTTCTCTTAATCACTGAAAAACGCCAGTGGATAATAATGACATATATGTAAAGATAAATACAGAGAACAACAAATTAATTGTTTTCACACGTATTCTCCATGCCCCAAAAAATGGACGTATCTTCAATAAAACATATAAAACAATGAAAACATCAAGTATGGGTGGAGGTTTACTAGAAGTCCAGATTTAAAGAGTATGTACACAAATGTTGGCGGTTTCTGAATACCTCAAACATTTAACAACCTCTAACTAGATCACCTAGATGCCTGCACAGTAGGTAATGTACTCTATCACACTTCAGTCAACGAGTTTCGAGACAAATATTTTTCTCAGGACAGTGTGAAAGTAACTGAGCCAGAATCTCCTTTTATCCCCTAGATCCTCAATTAACAGTGGGTCACATGGCATGGGGGAGGGGGCTAGCTAAAGTGCATTAAAAATTATATAAATACCAAAAACGAACATGGTCCAATAATAGGACCAAAACAAACAAATATAATCTATGGGAAATGATTATAAATCCTAAAACAAGTGTTATGAAAATAATGTGGTACTGGAAGTGACATCCATTCACATCTGCAGGAAATGTCCCCAGTCTCTGAGAAACTGTGATTCCTGGTTCTATGGATGCCCTGTGGTGTTACTATGTCTAGTGGGGTATCTACAGAGGCTCACGCTGTAGTAACTGGTGTCCCCACTGTCTCTATTAAGGAGCACTGATTCACTTCCGATTGGTGGTGCGCACATGACATGCACCCAACTTCTGGTCCGGCATCTTGCTGTGTCCCACAGATATTATGGCTCTAATGAAACAGGTTCCTTTAGCTGTTTGAATGTTCCTAAGGCTGCCGCTAATAGTGATTTGACCCAATAGGGTTCACAGGGGGAATACATTTCACTGCAGGTAAAAACAGAGTTATGAATAAAAATAATAAAAAGAATACAATGCTGTAACTCATTAAAATAACAAATCATATGATAAGAGATCTGGATGTAATAAATAAATACATATAATAAACAATATAAAATAGATAAAAGCTGATATATAAAAAAAAAAGATTAGAATCCAGTTAATAACAATTAATATGATATGAGCCAGTATAATAGCACTTCAAATAATAAAAAGAAAATACAAGAATAAAAAGTCTATAAAAGTGTGAGTGCATAGTAGAATATGGACATAATTATAAAACCATGGTCAGTATAAATGAGGCTCTTATGGGACACTGTTATTGTAAGAACCATTTTAGTTCAAAGTCTGCGTTCAAGTCTTTGGGGGCCAAAGTTTTTAACTTGAATATCCATTTCATTTAAGTTCTCCTTGTCCCTTTCTCTCCAGGTATTTTTCACATTGTCATTGGCCATAAAATTAATAATATGTTTTGTGGAACAATTATGCACTTCTTTAAAATGATTCGATAGTGAATGTGAGACCAATCCTTTTCTTATATTTCTGAGGTACTCGCTTATCCATGTCTTCAGAGCCCTACTAGTTTTACCGACATAAACAAGGTTACAACTGCATTGGATTAAGTAAATTACATTTGTGGTATGGCAATTCATAAAATGTTGCAGTTTGTATGATTGTTCATTTATCCTAAACTCCGTAAATTTAAACTTGGTTTACCTGGAATCATGTTTTGTAAAATTGGGTCTTTTTGTAAAAGGTGCCAGTGCTTTTTGAATATAGACTCTATTTTTTATGGAATCCTGTGTAATGGGTAATAAATGCCCATTGATGGAGGTCTTCAATTCCTTCTTTTTCTCTTTTTTGTTTCTTAAAATTACATTTCTTTCTTTGTTTATAACTTCTTCCTAGCACATTTTCAATTCTTTTTTATGGTAGCCTTTATTCTTGAATCTCTCTTCCATTTTATCTATTTGCTGCTCGCATACTTCCTTTTTACTGCAATTGCATTTTAACCTTAAAAACTGACTTTTTGGCACACTCCTCAACCAATTGTTATGATGTTCACTGTTGCAAGATATAAAATTATTAGCATCAGTTGGTATATTATAACCCTTCGTCTCTAGTTTCTCGTTCTCAATATAAAGCATTAAATCCAAAAGTTTAGTTCTTCATGGCTCACATTGAAGCTTAGATGGACAGTAAAATCATTCTTGTTTAGCTCCAGGCAGAATGTATGCAAATTTTCTCTCATACAACCTAAAAAACAACACATGACCAATATATCTGTGCCACGCTAACAGATTTTGCTCACAGGTTGCGTTGTTCCAGATGTATTTCTCCTCCCAGTATTCCATAAACAAATTGGTGTAACTGGAAGCTAATTTTATACCCATAGCTGTACCCATCATTTTAAAAAAAATAGCTACCATTAAAAAATAAATTATTTTTTTAAATAAAGTCGATGCCTTCAATGATCAATTCTTTCAAGTCTTCTGTATATCCAGTCTTCTCTAGGTACCATTTTACAGCCTGAATGCTCTTATCATGGGGGATAATGGTATATAGCGATGTCACATCAGCAGTTGCCATTATAATTTCTTTACTCCATGCTAACCCTTCCAATTTTAGTAATGTAACCGTGGTATCTTTTAGATGTGATTTGTTGTTTGCTACCAATGGTTGCAAATTGGCATCTACAAATTCTGATAATATGGTAGTCAGACTTCCAATTCCTGCCACAATGGGTCTCTCAGGTGGCTTAGATGCATTTTTATGCACCTTTGGTAGTGTGTATATAGTGCATATAGTTGGATCTGTTACATCCAGATTTGTTTTGCAATCGTCCCTTTTTCAAAAAATGTGGTTAATAATTTATTTAGATTTTATCTTATTTTTGTTGTAGGGTCATTGTTGAGTTTTGTGTAGACAGTATCACCATTGAGTTGTCTATTGATTTCATTAATTTAATCACTTTTATTCATTACTACTTAATGATCATCGTGTCGTTCTTCTGTAGTGTCTTCAGTGCTGCTCTTTCTTTTCTTGTTAAGTTGGGTTCCTTACACTTTTCTAAATTTTCAATGTGTACATGCTCATTGAATCTGGACTTCTGGTAAACCTTCACCCATACTTGATGTTTACATTGTTTTATATGTTTTATTGAAGATATGCCCATTTTTGGGGCATAGAGAATACGTGTGAAAACAATGAATTTGTTTGTGTTGTATTGTTTTCCATATTTTTCTTTTCATATACAGTCAGGTCCATAAATATTGGGACATTGACAGAATTTTCATATTTTGGCCTCTATTCACCACCACAATGGCTTTGAAATAAAACAAACAAGATGTGCTTTAACTGCAGACTTTCAGATTTAATTTGAGGGTAATTACATCCAAATCAGGTGAACGGTGTAGGAATTACAACGGTTTCTATATGTGCCTCCCACTTTTTAAGGGGCCAAAAGTAATGGGACTATCAACTCAAAAGCTATTTTATGGACAGGTGTGGGCTATTCCCTCGTTATTTCATTATCAATTAAGCAGGTAAAAGGTCTGGAGTTGATTCTAGGTGTGACATTTGCATTTGGAATCAGTTGCTGTCGACTCTCAATATGCGATCCAAAAAGCTGTCACTATCAGTGAAGCAAGCCATCATTAGGCTGAAAAATCAGAACAAACCCATTATAGAGATAGCAAAAACATTAGGTGTGGCCAAATCAACTGTTTGGAACATTCTTAAAAAGAAAGAACGCACCGGAGAGCTCAGCAACACCAAAAGACCCGGAAGACCACGGAAAACAACTGTGGTGGATGACAGAAGAATTATTTCCCTGGTGAAGAAAAACCCCTTCACAACAGTTGGCCAAATCAAGAACACTCTCCAGGAGGTAGGTGTATATGTGTCAAAGTCAACAATCAAGAGAAGACTTCACAAGAGTGAATATAGAGGGTTCACCACAAGATGTAAACCATTGGTGAGCCACAAAAACAGGAAGACCAGATTAGACTTTGCCAAACAACATCTAAAAAAGCCATTACAGTTCTGGAACAACATCCTATGGACAGATGAGACAAAGATCAACTTGTACCAGAGTGATGGGAAGAGAAGAGTATGGAGAAAGAAAGGAACTGCTCATGATCCAAAACATACCACCTCATCAGTGAAGCATGGTGGTGGTAGTGTCATGGCGTGGGCATGTATGGCTGCCAATGGAACTGGTCCCCTTGTATTTATTGATGATGTGACTACTGACAAAAGCAGCAGAATGAATTCTGAAGTGTTTCGGGTAATATTATATGCTCATATTCAGTCAAATGCTTTAGAACTCATTGGACAGCGCTTCACAGTGCAGATGGACAATGACACGAAGCATACTGCAAAAGCAACCAAAGAGTTTTTTAAGGCTAAAAAGTGGAATGTTATGTAATGGCCAAGTCAATCCCCTGACCTGAATCCGATTGAGCATGCATTTCACTTGATGAAGACAAAACTGAAGGGAAAATGCCCAAGAACAAGCAGGAACTGAAGACATTTGCAGTAGAGGCCTGGCAGAGCATCACCAGGGATGAAACCCAGCATCTGATGATGTCTATGCATTCCAGACTTCAGGCTGTAATTGTCTGCAAAGGTTTTGCAACAAAGTATTAAAAAGTGAAAGTTAGATTTAGGATTGTTTAGTTTGTCCCATTACTTTTGGCCCCTTAAAAAGTGGGAGGCACATATAGAAACCTTTGTAATTCCTACACCGTTCACCTGATTTGGATGTAATTACCCTCAAATTAAATCTGAAAGTCTGCAGTCAAAGCACATCTTGTTTGTTTCATTTCAAAGCCATTGTGGTGGTGAATAGAGGCCAAAATATGAAAATTCTGTCAATGTCCCAATATTTATGGACCTGACTGTATGTCATTATTATCCACTGGCGTTCTTCAGTGATTAAGAGAACACCTAACATGACTGGGAAATTAAGGAAAGTATACCCATTTTTCGTTATTTATTACAGCGCACTAGAGTGGTACTATACAAATATATTGTAGTTGCATGTCATGATATTGAACCTGGAGAATATGTAATGATCAACAATTTGCACTCATGTTTCTAGTAGACCGTTGGCCTTATCAAGTGTTGATGACACCACATTCTTAAAGATAGCACATGGATACATTATACTCACTTCAATAGGGTCAACAATCTGGAAGAGGTTTGGGAGGAGGGAGAACTTGATAAAACATAGTCACTCATGAGACTGTTTTGGAGTGAAAGTGGCCTTAGCCAAACACAGACTGATACTATTACTCCTTCATGGAGAATCCATTTCTCTCTTTTTCATTTTTCTTTTTTATATTACCTTTTTTTGTTGTGACATAAAGGCCAAGGAGATCGGTTCTGGGTGTGGGATAGATGATGTGGAGATGAAGACGTGTTGATAGTTCACTTGGTTTTGTCCCTCAGGGGTTAATAAAGAATCTCCCCACTGTGGAGTTGTGAGGGGTTATTGCCAGAAGTGTCCTGCAGTTTTAAACATTGTGGCTCCATAATAGAAGAAAGGTGCATCCAGCAGTATTAGTATAACACTAACTGTGATTTTGACAGACACCCTCTAGATCAATATAATGCTTTAGTGGGAAGGGTTTAAAATCAGAGTGATAGCTGGGTGTGCTTCAATGTACCTCAGGTACAATGAAATGTAAGATTAGTCCCCATTCCATTAAATGTCTCTGAGGTTCTAGAATTACAGGAGGGCCAACAGATGAAAAGTATACTATTACTACTGTAAATTCCCTTGTTTGAAACGTTATCAGTACTCTGTAAACAGCTGTTTGATATGTATAAATTTCACCAAATCCAATAAACCTACTCCAGGGAGGTTGATGGGAAACAAATTGATATCAACTAGTTAAATCTTATCAAAGGTACATCTGGTTTCCAGAGAATGGGATACGTAAGTAAGCCTAGAAAAGTGTTTGTTGGCAGTGCATACTGAATTCTGTCTAGTGACCATGCAGGAAAATATTTGGACAGATGGGGACTCTGGGCTTGAGTAGATTTACTAGAACTTCATGCAGCACTATTAGTGTCTGGTTTGGGTAAGCTCATTATTCTTATAGTTAGTGTCTTGTTCTTAATTTATATGTTTTACAGGTGTATTTCTGCTTTGTGCTATGGTACTGATGGGTGCTACCAACATAGAAACTGGGATCCTACATTATGATCCCACATTAGAGCATATGATGTGATATTTTTATAGACTAAAAAAGGGTGGACTGTTAAATATAAATTAAAATAATCATCAAATAAATCAATTTGAATTGCTTATAAATTGTTATCCCTGTTTGTTATGCTATTGCAACTCGCTGGGATTAGAGAGCACATGCTGCTGCAAATGTGGTCACATGTAATTGCTTTGTAATGGCAAATTTTAACCGTGCTTGTTGTATTAACATCATTGTTCCATCATATTTCCATAGAGATTCATTGTACAATAGGACTTCCATTCATCAAAAAGGACTGAGAACAATCACAGTTGCTCTCCTTTTGTAGGGTTTTGACATTAGATATACTTAAGCTGTACCAATATTAATTTACTGAGTCTTTGCCCAGATTCAACAATATCTTGGGATGTCAAACATTGTTCTTTTACTTATTACTATTATAACATTGCATTGGTTAATAAACAATTCTCATTGTCCATGTCTGCACTAAATACATTAGTTCTTATCCTAAATTCAACATTGTAGCAAAGGCCATTGTCCTTATACTTACTAGAAAAACATAATCTAGTATGTATAAGGACAATGGCCTTCTCCCTTAGGTTTCAAAAGAAGCCTTCTCCCTTAGGTTTCAAAATTTTAGCCTTGTGACATACAGTATAAACTTGCCTGATACAGTGCGGGAACCTGATGCTAAACACATTTGCAATCAGAAGGTTACTAATTCCAACAAATAGAGACAATATTAGTTTCATTCTATTTTTTACACCTATCAACCCCCCCAGGGCTGCAGGGGATAGCCCCAAGCTTCAGACTTGGCCTGAGGTTATCTGGAGAGGGGGGTCCCCTTTATTGGGGGAGGTCCTCACTTCTCCAGGAATCCCCAGGCCTGGGCTGACTAGTGTGGGTGATTAATGTTTTGGCTGGGAGACCCTGTCCAGTGTGTCCCCTGGCTGTGTCATTATACTCCCACTAGTAAGAGCCCTGTGCTGGTTGTTGAAAACAATACAGGGGACTCCTACATCTTTTTTTCCCATATTTTGACAACCAGGACGTTCTCAGGAGCCTGGTGCTGGTTGTTGAAAATACGGGAGACCCCTACATCATTTCAGAACCAGTTCAAACAGCCAGGTGCTGTTTGTGCTATTGGGGTGGGGGGCCCACATAATTTTTTTTCTTGTGTTTTACACTTTAACAAACATAACATACAAGAAGCCTGCTAAAAATCAACACCAGAAAGCAGGACTATTATTTTGGGGATTTTGTGTCTAATTTTATGTTTGATTTCATAGGTGATTTTATGTTCAATTTTGAAATGGACATCCAAAACAACACAAGAAATCAAAATTTAACAACATCAAAATTCAATTTTGAAATCAAACTTAAAATCTAATTTTAGTAAATGTGGGATTTTTAGAGTGTAATTGAATTTCCATTTGATCCAATTTCCGGTGAGTTAAATTGAACATAAAATCAAATACAAAATCAAACTTTTGTAAATATACCCTTTATTGTCTAACAGACATAATAGTTGCATTGTAGCTAGTCTCACTTACAAGACAACCAGGTCCGTCCATCTTTCTCATTCCCTATACCTCTCTCCCTCACTCCCCAGAGGCTTTGTTTGTCTTTCCCCACGTATTGAGAAACACTTTTATTTATAACTGGCAGTTACCCATCTACATATTTTTTAGTAATTTACTCACAACAGTTATACCCTTTTTTTTTTAGAAAACATAGTGTATTTTAAAAAAGGGAGTTTTGAGATGCTTTATATGTAGAAAATATGTAAATAATGAGATAAATGATCTTTAGTACAGGACACTGCATATAGGAAACAGAGGATAGCTGAATGCCATGAGATACTTCTCACAGTCATAGGAGGCAAATATATGACTGTTGAATCAATTAATTAAAGAAAGGTGCAATTGTGCTGAGTGCTATAAATGGATGCTACTGCTGGGATCCAACTCCAAATAAATGGAAGCAGTATTTTTAGTCTAAATATTTTTTTAAACCCTTTAGCTTTTGACAAATACCTGGTTAGTTGGTTATTAAAATCTATAATCCATAATTGTTTTATTTAGCACATATTTTACAAAGTGGGACACAAAGCATAAAAAATAACACAACAGATGAGAAATACAGTAGGAAAAGGTTAAGGAAAAATGGTTTGAAATTGTCAGCCTGGAAAACACTTCGGTATTATGACTGTGGTAAATGAATACTGCTGTGTATCCTACATGCATGCTGCTGTGCTCAGCCATATAACCGTGGAATTCTAGCAGCTTGTTCAACCTGTGCGACCTCGTCTTACCAACTTCATTATCTGTATTTTTTTGACAACTTACCTTCTCTCCTTCAAGTCCTATACACCAATACCTGGTCAATGGTTATATTACAAGTGACATACATGAAGGAGACATTGAAATTGTATAAAGTGTTTATCACAACATATTTGAGAGAAATCTGGCATGCTTTTCAGCTGCATCATCTGTCAGATTATATAAATTAAGTGACTGCATATTATGATCCGGCCTATTCAGCATCCATGGTTGTATGGCAGCTATATCCATACAAATGAATTCCTGACTTTGATTTTTATCTTTATTCAGCTTAATACTAACTTCAACTAATTCCTTTTTTTGTGATGCTTCATAGCAAACCACCTTACTGTGTTCTCTGTTAGTTGATTGGAAGGCACCTCTTGAGTTAAAAAGATTGCTCACTAGCTAGGCTTACCATACTATCCCTTTGAACCAGGACACTTATGTATTACACAGGTTCTGTGGCTGACTGACTTCAAGCCTGCATTTCACCTGGTTTTAATCAGCCACAAAACCTGTGTAATTAATCAGTGTCCATGTTTAAAGGGATAGTGCAGTAAGCTTATCACTAGCCATCTCACATGTGTAACCCTTTAGGTGCTCACCTGGGAACATCACCATTATTTAATTGAAGTGATGTCCTCTGTGCATTACAACAAGGTGAGAAGAAAGATTTATAGGAGTATAGCATCTGATTGCACCAGGGGCGTTTCTAGAGAGGAGGGGGCCTGTGTGCAGTCTCCGACACAGGCCCGCTCCTCTCTGCCCGGTGGCCAGCAGTGCACTGAACTGTGCACGGCCAGTGCCAGAGTTATAGACTCTGGGCACTAGTGTACCCACAGTCTATAATGAATGCACAGGTCACCAGGAAAATGGCCACGGCAGCCATTTTCCATGTACTGCGCATGCGCAAACGACGGGAAAATGGTCGCCGCTGCCATTTTCCAGTTGTTTTACAGCGCCGGACCCCCGCGCCGACGTGGGAGTCTGGAGAGGTAAGTCATTTCATGGGTACAGGGTGTGCGGTGCGGGTCCCCCATGGACCCAGGGGCCCGTGTTCCACGCACACCCTGCACCCATTATAGATACGCCCCTGGATTGCACAGTAACCATGACCAACCCAGTCAGGTACTCCATACACCCTACTGTACAGTATATTAGCTGCTGGAATAGCTAGAATGGCCACATTCCACCAAAGCTTAAGCTTCTTTTCATTTTATCATATGGAGGACCAGCCCTATAATGGTGAGGTATGGGTTAGGAAGGGATGAGTACACTGAATAATTAAATGTTGGTTATTTAAAATATTTAAAAGGTTTCTGAAAAGGGGACATCCCTGCCTACATGTCCAGAGCTCTCAATGCTATGCTTCATTTGTTTAATGATAGCACTCTGTGACCTTTAATAAATAACTCAACCTACATATTATCATAAAACCATTGTTTATACAGTAATATAAACATTGATTATTTGATTGAGTGACATAGGTATATTGCAGTGTGGAGTGTGGCTTCATGGCCACGGTCCTTCAGTTAGAGTTGATAACGACCCAGCTACAACTACATTTTAACAATTCTTATTTTAACTACTAGGACAATGGAGGACAGGGCCTATCGCAGTCTGGGAGAATGCACCCCTGCCAGCCTTGCAATGTTCATTTGTATGTTTTGTAAGTGGCTTTGCAATATGTAATATATTAATAAAAGTTAAGTTTTAATATTTTCATATAATAGCGCTCACGCAAAGGAGTCTTCTTTATTATCCTGCTGCACAGGGTAATTAAAAGGTGAACGTATTTGAATGTTCATTGTTCCCCAGTGTTGATAACCCAGAAGATGTTCAAAATCAAGCAGGGTAAGTTTACAACATAGGTGGTGATTCGGCAGGGATATGGTTCAGTGCAGTCAACATTTACATTACATACTAACAGGGAGATGTACAGTGTGCAGCCTTGTAGAGTTATAAAGTGGAGGCATTGCCCATAGCAACCAATCAGCTTCTAACTGTCATTTCAAAGACTTGCTAGATAAGCTGATTGGTTGCTTTGTACATCTCCACTTTATCGCTCTCTTAGGGCTGGATGCATCAAACATTGCATTTTGGATATGATGCATCCTGCCAATGATTGCATGCATACTAGCATTTAGTAACGCTATATGCATGATCATTTAAGCAAAGGAAAGCTCTTCCGATAAGAGCTGTGCTTTGCGGTGTCGGGACTTCCCAAGCCGCAGGGATCCTGGGAGGGTTCCTATTGAATCCCTCTCTGGGAAGTTTCCAGATAAGAAGCCCATAGGCAATAGCAACACCATTTATAGATGGCATTGCCTATCGGGTCCAAGCTCCGGAAAGCTTTGCTCTCTGGAGCTTGGTACATATGGAAAATTAGGAAAAACTGTATTTTGGGTGGTTTGATCGCAGTTTTAGCTTTGATGCATCTCACCCTGAGGCTTTATACATCTCCCCGTAAGACAGACGTTATGTTACCATACATTCTCTTGTTTACCGACACTAAAATGGTCAAAGTGCTGGTGGTGGTGGTGAATTTTCCTGAGTTGCAATAGTCTTTGGCATGGAACCCACCAGGGTATGCTAATTGTGGGAAGTGGCATATTCATTGAAAATTATTTTTCTATGACAGTTAGATCATTGATCTCTCCAATATTGTCTCCTCTGAAATCCATTTCCTCTGGATAAATGAATGCAGGTATAGTTAAGGGTTATTGTTTGATAGAGATATGTGTCGAAAGTACATTTAAGGTGTCTTGCAGACAAACATATTACCACCATGTAATGACCAGACAAGCACATTCCCTGCAGCTGGCAGTTGGTGTTAGCAACTGCCAGCTGCAAGGAATGTGCTTGTTTAGTCATAACACAGTGGTAATATGTTTGGCTGCAAGCAGCACAGACCAGGAGACAATCAGACAAATAAAGATGTAGTAGGATATACTGTAGGCAAAAAGACAGAATAATGGTGAATATTATTCACACATCAAGTCTAGATAGATTTGACCCTACAACACTGTTTTAAGAGGTTTCTATACACAAAAATGCTCCATTTAATGGATCACAGCACCAAGGTCTGTTTTGTGTTCTCAGTCACTCCCACTTTTTCCTGATGTATTACTCCAGTTCATCAGTGTACCCATGAATACCATACAAACTGATCATTGGCTATCTTTAAAGCATCAGAAAGGAGATTTCCTATAATGGGCTGAGGCTACAATTGACTATGCATTAGTCCAAGTGCACTAAGGATATCTACTGTACTGACTACTACATTGACTTTTGTTTCACTAACCACTGTTAATTAATCACTTAACTGACGAATTCTTTTTCCAAAAACCGCTCCAAAATTGTTGGTTTCTTTTATGATTGAATTAGGTCAAGAACATAATTTTAAACTTATCCATCACTATTTTATTTGAAAAAAAAGACATTTTTTTTTAAACCCAGTATACCATAAAAATAGCAATTTTTATGTTATACTGTAGTGATGGCCATTGACAGCTGTACTATCGATGGTTCAACCATCGTTAGGAACAATCAATTGTTTAGCGATTGGTCGAGATCGGTGTAGACCACAACTGGCGATGGTTCCTAAACATCGATTGTGGATTGCCATCGATGGTGCAACATTGATGGCCACCAGCAATGGCAAACCACTTATTTTCAGTCAGACCATCGATTAAACCATTGATGGTCGGTTGCCATTCCTAATCAGAGGTTCTGCGATATCTATTGAGAGATATATATATATCCAACATACATACATACATATATATATATATATAGCCAACATATATACATACACATATATATATATATATATATATATATAGCCAACACACACATATATAAATATATATATATATATTTACACACACACATACTCATTTTATATTTGGTAGAAACACAGTGATCGGGAACACTGAGGGAGAGGCGGAGCTGCTGTCTGCTTCTTGTGCAGACACAGCAGCAGTAGAGATGCCGGCCCGAAGGAGGGAGGGAGGTCCCAGGGGCAGGAAGCAGCGCTGGCATGGAAGTGCTGCCGGCAGGACACAACGCAGCAGCTGCGGCGACTGCTAGGAGCCAAGCCTGCTGCTTCCATTGAACCTGCACCGGGCGGGAGTGAAGCTGGATTCCCGATCACTGCTGGCCACAGTGATCGGGACACAGCAGAGGTAGCAGCAGCGTCTACCAGGAGCTGCGGCTGCTGCTTCAACGGAGGTAACAGCTGCACTTGAGAAACCATGGGAGGGGGGTAGCGCTTGGTCCCGATCACTGTGGCCGGCAGTGATCGGGTCACAATGTAGAGGGAGCCGCGGGTGCAGAGGGCTGGCTGGCCATACTTCCTGAGGGTGCTTTATTGTGCAGGTGTTGTGTACTGACAGGGGGCGGGCGCTGTGCCGCCGCCGGGTAATCGCAGGAAGCAGGTGCTGATTGCACTTCATTTCCCCAGTGGCTGCCTCACTCCTACAGCTGCCGGGTAATCGGGCAGGGGGCGCTGGATGGCCACTGTCCCCCCGGCGGCTGCTTCACTCCAAACTTGGTGGGAAAATCCAAACCAAACCGAGCCTACACATCCCTAATTATTATACAGTATTAATAATAGACACTATATATGGACTATACAAGTACACCCCTAACAGTGTATGTTTTCTAGAGCTCCTAGTTGGTGCACAAGTATATTCATTACTGGCTGACACATTTTAAAAGATCAGCAGGTAGTGCTAATTATTTCATTTGTGACACTGAAGGGACCTTAAAAAACATGCAACTTTAGTATTATATGCTATGTCTATTGTGGTTATCTTGGTGTGGGCTAGGGAGGGGTCTCCAGGCAACTGTAAACAAACCTGTGTTTGCCTATGCCCTTTGCACTTTGGAACCTAAACACACTACTTTATCTGTCTATCTACGAACCTGTCATAGGGAAACAGTTTTTATACAACTAACCTTGTTGGTCATCCAGACCCGTTCGCGAGCAAAGGACGCTTGCAAGCGGGTCGATGTTGCCCCACTGCGCATGTGCACGACGGAGGGAGCTCCGTCGTGCGCATGCGCGAGACCCGGATAGCGACGGGCTCTCCGTCGCTTCGGGTCTCGCACCAAAGGGGGCATGCTGTCGATGTTGATTGACAGCACGCCCCCTTTGGTGGGCGTGCCTTTGGTGGGCTATGGCGGCCAGACGGAGGCGTTCCCATGGGAACACCTACCGTCTGAAGCCGGCCCCACTGACATCACTAGTGATGTCAATGGGAGTGATTTTGGCTCTGATAGAGCCAAAATCACTCCTGGGCTTGCGGCAGCGAGACCCTACCGCAGGGTCTCGTCGCAATCCCGATGGTTGCGATGGTCAAAGACCATCGCGACCATCTTTTTGGCCGCTCGCATATGCTGTGGGTGGTCACCCACAGCTATGTGAGCGGCCAGGAGGCCGCTCCATTTTCAGGTAGGAGGGCACTGATTCAGAGCGAGCGCTCTGGTCAGAGCGTTCAGCTCTGAATCAGGCCCCTTATCCACAAAAGCAAACTGTAAACAACAATCCAGGAAGCAAATTGTGAACCCCAGAAATGAAAGCCGGAAAATCCGAACAGCAAATTTGAATCAGGGTATATATATATATACTGTTGACAATTTTACCAATAAAACCAGTTCCAAACATTCAAGCATCTTCAGTCAAAGTGTATCTGATTACCTTTCAGCACTAACCACAGTAATAAATCTGCTTGTTGTTAAAGAACATTATAACATAGTATCTTAAATGTATCAATAACAGCAAAATGCTTTTCCATTCAAGAAAGAGCACTACCTTGATCTCTGATAAATAGCCAACATAGGACCTGATTCAGAGGTGGGCGCTATACCGATGTTTGCACAGTTTATCAATGTTTTTTGTACTGCGTATGCATCTGAGTCACACTGCGCATGCGTCACAATGGTTGACTGATGGTGGTTGTAGTGAGTATTTGAACGTAGAGTGATTGACAGTGTGCATTTATGGGAGGTAATGGGGGTGGCGAGTTAAATGCGGATGTGTCGCAAGCATTTTGCAAGTGTGTGGGAGCCAGCTTCTGCATCTTTGAATGTTACTGGCCCCAGCAGCTTACTTTAGTGGATATTCTGAGCAGGCAGTTTAATATGCGACCAATGGTTCTTCTCTGTGCCAAGCAGGGCCGGCTCCAGGTGGAGCTGCACCCTGTGCAGAATGGGACTTAGGCACCTGGTACCTGCGCTCGGCAAAGTCATGCATGACCGAAAATGAGGGCATGACCTAATTACCATAGGCCACACCCCCGTTTAACATCAGGCTGGGGCGAGCTCAGCACTCCGTCAGTAGCTAGGCTGCCCCCAGCCCTCTTCCTGCACTGAATGCATTCTTTTCTCCAGGTCTGGCACCTCCACACAGCTGCAGCGGTGGAGGTGCCCAACATTCTGTCTGCCCGCGGGACGCATCGGCCCATGGCTGGAACGGCGGGGGAGTGCCCGAAAAATGAGACTGCCCTGGTGAAATTGGGAATGGTTGGGAGGGATGCGCCCTCTATAGGGTGGCGCCCCTGTTCGGCCGCACTGGTCAAATGTGCCTCGAGCCGGCCCTGGTGCCAAGCATCAAATTAGAGACATAGCCGGTTGGCGTATCTGTACAAATTACAGCAGCTGAAGCATTAGCATAAATTCTCAGTACCACGACATACAAACAGGACTAACATCCACCTCTGAATCAAGCCCATATTGGCAAATTAACATTCGGTTTATCAAATAACTAGCAACTAGTGAAGCAAAGTTAACTAATAAGCTACATTCACATGAATAAAGGCACAAAATACAAAATGGCTGCTGTCACTGTGAGTATGTGTATTTGGAACAGTGATAAACTAAAAATAGATATATATTTATCCCTGCCATTGTTTTGAATCAACATCATTAGTAAATCATTTCCATTCTTACTTTGTCATTGTGAGGGGATTTGTCTAACCATTTCTACAGCACAAAAGGGTGTCATACACTGTCAGTAATAATAACATAAGATAAAGTGCTTATTAGTTCTGCAGACTGCAGAGATTTGTTTCTGATGTTAGGCAAGATCACTGCTAGCGAGTGATAACTGTCATCAACAATCACATTTACCTTTCATAGGATACATGCAGCCAGTGTGCATAGACTTTGTGCTCAAACAATACAAGAATATTTTCTATCAATATGTTTTGTGGTGATGTATACCTTACTAACCCCCAAATTGTGCAGCACAGCTGGGGAACATAGCCGCCATTATCTATAAATAGAAAGATTACCATGGGTTACTATTAAGTTTTTATTTTAGAAATGGCAAAAAAGAATATTGTCAACATTTTAAATGAAAGTGGATGAAAGGATACTTAATACCAGGGCCGTAACTAGGGTGGTATGGCAGGTGCCGCCGCAAAGAGCGCAACAGTCCTGAGGGCGGAACCAGCCGCCGACCGCAATCACTGTATCCCGGGCACCCGCTACTATAAATTAATAACTGTGCGATGCACAGCGCCCGGCTCTGAAGTGCACACTCCTGACCCGGCCCCACTCTATGGGCCTGATTCAGAGCCGGACGCTATTTGCGCTCGCTCGTTCTGAAAAAGGGG
Source organism: Taudactylus pleione (assembly GCA_031769625.1). NCBI lineage: Eukaryota > Metazoa > Chordata > Amphibia > Anura > Myobatrachidae > Taudactylus > Taudactylus pleione. The sequence goes on along the minus strand of JAUIMM010000555.1, from coordinate 2,140,997 downwards.
CCGGATATTTAAATAGAGCGCTTGCTCTTTGCGGTCTGTTGACGCCTCTATGTCTGAACGAGCGAACGAAATATGCGCTCGCTATTTTGTACAAAACGCCCCCTGGCTGCTCGCATCCTACGTCATCTCCGCTGTTTATTAGATTAATCAAGTACATCGAAAGGCGTATGAACTGCTCGCAGTGCTTGTGGTAGGATTTTCCTACCGCAATCATGCGAGCAGTTCAGGCTAAAAGAGAACCAAGTGACGTGGTCGATGACGCTGCTTTGTTAATTATGCACACCCTTAAAACGCCCGTTTTGACTGTTTGGCACGCCTGCGTTCGGATCACCACTCCCCGTTTTCAAGCAGCTTCCCCTGTTACCACCCACAAACGCCTCATTCTGTCACTCAAATTAACAGACATTCGCTATTTTGGGAGCACACAATTTCCGACCGCAATGACTGGTTCGCACATGCGTATTACAACCCATACGCATGCGCAGTTGTGCGAACATCGCTCGGAGCGAACGAGCGGCGGCGTTCCCATGGGAACGCCTACCGTCTGAAGCCGGCCCCACTGACATCACTAGTGATGTCAGTGGGAGTGATTTTGGCTCTGAAAGAGCCAAATTCACTCCAGGGCTTGCGGCAGCGAGACCCTACCACAGGGTCTCCGTCACAAGCCCGTTGGTCGCGATGGTCAAGACCATCGCGACCATCATCATGGACGCTCGCATATGCTACGTTTCCCAGCAGCCCCTGCGGAACATCCTTTGGCTGATGCAAAGGATGTTGGATGGCTGGGCACCAGCAGCTTGGATATATACAAGGGCGGGTTTCTCTTCAGTGGGTTCCCGTCTGGCCACCTCTCTCTTCTCCTGCATGCAGAGACCCAGCAGTGCTGATGGTAATTACTCACTACAGTAATTCCATACGTGCCTACTTTTTTTTTCTCCTCCCAGGGAGAAGCGCAGGGAGGAGAAGCAGGTGGGTTGTGATGGGGGCGTAGCTTGATGGCTTGTGTCATTAAGTCCCACCCCCTTCCCAGTAAATTGTCAGAAATTTAAATAGGGGGCAGTGCTAACTGACGCAATTAATGAATAACCATGTAATTAAGTCCCGCCCCCTACATGGGGACCCGCGATCACCGAGGAAATCCCCATTCTGCCCACTACACCAGGAAGAGTGCATTCTGCCTACCTACTGAGAGTGCATGTTGTGTGCATGTGTGCTGAGAGTGCATGTTGTGTGCATGTGTGCTGAGAGTGCATGTTGTGTGCATGTGTGCTGAGAGTGCATGTTGTGTGCAGGGCCTGGAGTCCCGTGCCCGGAGAGAGCGGGGGCCTGGTGACAGCAGAGCAGAAGATAAGAGTCGGGCTTTGGCAGCCGGGTAGAAACAGCGCCGCCGATGGTATTTGAAATATGGCACCATCCGCGAGCATTTACAGCTCCTGATTGGCTGATTGGCTGCTGGTACGTGAGCTGTGATTGGCTCACGGCCAACGCCATATTTGAAATACCGCCGGCAGCGCTGTTTCTCCCATGCTGCCGTTGTATATCTGCACCGCTGTCTCCCAGGCCCGCTGAAGAAGCCAGGTAGGAATCGGAGTCCCTGGCCTATGCCCCTCCACCTAGTGCAGCCTGCCTTCCCTACCATAACCCCCTACTCCAGTTAGCCTTCTCTGACTAGTGCCCCCAACCCCAGTGAAGCCAGTCTTTCCTGCCCTGTGCTCCCCCTAATCAAGCCACTCTTCCTTTCCCTGTGCTCCCCCTAATCAAGCCAGCCTTCCCTGACCTGTGCTCACCCTAAACAGCCATCCTTCCCTGCCCTGTGCCCCCCTAATCCAGCCAGTCTTCTATGCCCTGTCCCCCCTTCCCAGTTCAGCATTCCCTGCCTTGTGCCTCCCCCCTAGTACACCTAGCCTTCCCTTCCCTGCCCCCCCTAGTTCAGCCAGCTTTCCATGCCCTGCGCCCCCCCCAATTAAGGTCCAACCTTCCCTGCCATGTGCACCCCCAGTCCAGCCTTCTCTGTGCACCCCCCTTCTCTTTGTCCTCCCAGTCCAGCCTTCCCTGCCCTGTGTCCCAGCCCTGTGTGCATGTGTGCTGAGAGTGTATATTGTGTCAGGCTTGCCTACCCTCCCGAATTCGCCGGGAGCCTCCCGATTTTTGGGTGCCACTCCCAGCCCCCCGGAAAGGCAGGCAAGCCTCCCGGAAGTCTCCGACCTTCCCCACCTCCCCCCTGAAAAAAAACAGAAATACTCGCAGCAGGGGGCCCGGTGACGCGATTCGCGCAGAATCGCGTCATCGTGGCCCCGCCCCCTGCTTCACAATGCCGAAAATCACGGCATTGTGAAGAGGGGGCGGAGTCACGATGACGCGATCGTGCAGCCCCGGCTCCGCCCCAAGTGTGTCACAAAATGCCTGCCCCGCCCCCAGCTCCGCCCCCAATGGTCGGCCCCACCCCCTGCTATTAGCCGACAATCAGCTCCCTCCCGGAAGGCTGGAGCTGATTGTCGGCAAGTATGTGTTGTGTGCATGTGTGCTGAGAGTGTATGTTGTGTGCTGAGAGTGTATGTTGTGTGCATGTGTGCTGAGAGTGAATGTTGTGTGCATGTGTGTTGAGAGTGCATGCTGTGTGCATGTCTGCTGACAATATATGTTGTGTGCATGTCTGTCTGCTGAGAGTGCATGTTATGTGCATGTCTGTCTGCTGAGAGTGCATGTTGTGTGCATGTCTGCTGAGAGTGTATGTTGTGTGCATGTCTATCTGCTGAGAGTGTATGTTGTGTGCATGTCTGTCTGATGCGAGAGCATGTTGTGTGCATGTCTGTCTGCTGAGAGTGCATGTTGTGAGTATGTCTGTCTCCTGAGAGTGCATGTTGTGTGCATGTCTGCTGAGAGTGTATGTTGTGTGCATGTCTGCTGAGAGTGTATGTTGTGTGCATGTCTGTCTGCTGAGAGTGCATGTTGTGTGCATGTCTGCTGAGAGTGTATGTTGTGTGCATGTCTGTCTGCTGAGAGTGCATGTTGTGTGCATGTCTGCTGAGAGTGTATGTTGTGTGCATGTCTGTCTGCTGAGAGTGCATGTTGTGTGCATGTCTGCTGAGAGTGTATGTTGTGTGCATGTCTGTCTGCTGAGAGTGTATGTTGTGTGCATGTCTGTCTGCTGAGAGTGCATGTTGTGTGCATGTCTGCTGAGAGTGTATGTTGTGAGTATGTGTGCTGAAACTACATAATTTGTGCTGGGACTGCATGGGTGTGTGTATGCATATGTGCTGAGGTTACAAAGACTACATATGTGTGTGTGCCATGACAACAGTCAGTCCATAAGTGTGGCTGGAGCAGTCATTCCATGCACACAGTAAACCCAGCATAACAGATATTGGAAAAGTAAAAGTAATAATATGTCCCATATACATACATTTGTATATTATAACAAACTTTCTGCTGATTATCTGAATTATCTTTACTCCAACGATGAGGTACTAATGAAGATGGTAACCAATAAACAGCAATGTCAATTGTTCTTTGTCACCTACTACATTAGTATCCCGTTTCCTTGCCACAGTAAAGGTAATTTTAATTTCCTAGCCAGGTGACAGCTGCATGATCTGAGAGAGGCAGGGTGGGGGTGGGGAGAGCAATATCCCCAATCGTATCAGACATTATTTTTTTTTGGGGGGGGGACCATTGCTATTTATCACACAGGGCACCAAAATGTCTAGTTACGGCTTTGCTTAATATACTATTTCTATACTAGCTAGACCATGCGTTAAGACATTACACCTAGGGGTAAATTTACTAAAGTGAGAGTTTTTAGAAGTGAGTTTTAGGAGAGATGTTTCCCATAGCAACCAATCAGATTCTAGCTATTATCTTCTAGAAGGTGCTAATTAAATGTTATGTAGAATCTGATTGTTTGCTATGGGCAACATCTCTTCTAAAACTCACTTCTAAAAACTCTCACTTTAGTTAATTTACCCCCTACAATACACCATGCATTTTTGTCTACAAATATTTCTGTGAGTTACCTCAACAGTGGTATGAGGTGTGTTAGTGGTTTAATCATATACATATGGGCCTGGAGCAGGCTTGGCCCTGAGCTGGATCTTCACCAAACATTTAGGGCTAGCTTCCCTGCTGATAATAAGCAACAAACCTGCGCTTATTAAAAAAAAAAAAAAAACTAAGTATCTCAGAGTAGACTAAACAGAGAAAATATAATTTATTAAAACATAAAAAAACAATAAATAATGCATAAAGATCCTTATATAAATGCACAGTCCTGTATTATCTCAAATACATTCTAAATATAATGTACACTTATTATAAACAATGTTACAGAGTACAATTTATACAGAATACACTAATTAAAACTATTCCCACTGGTATTCTCCCTTTAAAGGATGATGTTATGTCCACAGAAGTCTTTTCATAAATCACAGTAATTTAGATGGACAGATGCAAAGCGTTTTAATAAATATTTCTCAAAGATAGGTAAAAAGCATTCTGCTGTTAACCCACCTTTGAGAAAGGAGCCAGGGTGTGCTGAATGCGTTCTAACTGCAGAGGAGAATTTATTTATTCGGCAGAAGCAGCACAATATCATTGTGGAGTTTACCACAATTATATAATACTGGTATTAACTATAAGCTTACTAATTGCAAGCTTTGAACAGGTGCCTGCCAACATCTGTAGCCTCACACATCATTACAACGCACAGTGCATCCGGAAAGTATTCACAGCGCATCACTTTTTCCACATTTTGTTATGTAACAGCCTTATTCCAAAATGGAATAAATTCATTTTTCTCCTCAAAATTCTACACACAATACGACATAATGACAACATGTAAAGTGTTTTTTTGAGATCTTTGCAAATTTAATAAAAAAAAAACTAAGAAATCACATGTACATAAGTATTCACAACCTTTGCTCAATACTTTGTTGATGCACCTTTGGCAGCAAGTACAGCCTCAAGTCTTTTTGAATATGATGCCACAAGCTTGGCACACCTATCTTTGGGCAGTTTCACCCAATCCTCTTTGCAGCATCTCTTAAGCTCCATCAGGTTGGATGGGAAGCATCGGTGCATAGCCATTTTCAGATCTCTCCAGAGATGTTCAATTGGATTCAAGTCTGGACTCTGGCTGGGCCACTCAAGGACATTCACAGAGTTGTCCTGAAGCCACTCCTTTGATATCTTGGCTGTGTGCTTAGGGTCATTGCCCTGCTGAAAGATGAAAGATGAAAGTTCAATCTTTGTCTCATCAGACCAGAGAAATTTGTTTCTCATGGTCTGAGAGTCCTTCAGGTGCATTTTGGCAAACTCCAGATGGGCTGCCATGTGCTTTTTACTAAGGAGTGGCTTCCATCTCATCACTCTACCATACAGGTCTGATTGGTGGATTGCTACAGAGATGGTTATCCTTCTGGAAGGTTCTCCTCTCTCCACAGAGGAATGCTGTAGCTCTGACAGAGTGACCATCGGTCCCCTCCCTGACTAGGGCCCTTCTCCCCCAATTGCTCAGTTTAGATGGCCGGACAACTCTAGGAAGAGTCTTGGTGGTTCCGAACTTCTTCCATTTACGGATGATGGAGGCCACTGTGCTCATTGTGACCTTCAAAGCAGCAGATATTTTCTGTACCCTTCCCCAGATTTGTGCCTCGAGACAATCCTGTCTCGGAGGTCTACAATCAATTCCTTGGACTTCATGCTTGGTTTGTGCTCTGACATGCACTGTCAAGTGTGGGAACTTATATAGACAGGTGTGTACCTTTCAAAATCATGTCCAATCAACTGAATTTGCCACAGATGGGCTCCAATTAAACTATTAAGCTGTAGGAACATCTCAAAGATGATCAGTGGAAACAGGATGCACCTGAGCAAAATTTTAAGCTTCATGGCAAAGGCTGTGAATACTTATGTACATGTGATTTCTTGGCGTTTTATATTTTTATTAAATTTGGAAAAATCTCAAAAAAACTTTTTACACATTGTCATTATGGGGTATTATGTGTAGAATTTTGAGGAGAAAAATTAATTTATTCCATTTTGGAATAAGGCTGTAGCATAACAAAATGTGGAAAAGGTGAATACTTTCCGGGGGCACTGTAACTTTATAAGGGATGTAGTTTCCATCCTGGCACCAGTCAGAATCCCAATGCCAACATCCCGATGGTTGGCATCCTGACAGTAAGTATTGGGGTTAGGGGGAGGGTTAGGGACTAGGGGTAGGGTTAGGCACTAGGGAGGGAGGATTAGGTTTAGGCTGTGGGGGAGGCTAGGTTTAGGCTGCAGCAGGGAGGGTTAGATTTAGGCAGCACGGAGGGAGGGATAAGATTAGGGATAGGGGTAGGGTTAGGATACTTACCATCATGTGTCAGAATCCTAGTCCTGTCGGTATGCCAGTGTTGGGATTCTGACCGCCAGAATCCTGAGCACTGGCATCCCGTACCCAATCTCTTTATACAGATGGACTAGGCAGTTGGAAGCTGAACACTACAACATCTATATTAACCAGCTAAGCACTGCACATCAGAATTATTATTCATCAATATAGACTGACTAGGTGCCTTTAAACCAGGATATCTGGAAGGAATGGCATAGATGTGGAAGTGAAAGCATTATTTTCCTAAAAAAAAGTCCATTAAGTTTGGCACTTAGTATATTTGAATTGAAAAAACATTTATTAAAACGCTTTGCATCTGTCCGTCTAAATTACTGTGATTTATGAAAAGACTTCTGTGGACATAATATCACCCTTTAAAGGGAGGATTCCAGTAGGAATAGGTTTAATTAGTTCATTCTATATAAATTATATTCTGCAATATTGTTTAAAATAAGTGTACTGTACCTTATATTTAGATTTTTTTTATAGAAAATTAGACTGTCCATTTATATAAGGATATTTATTGGTTATGTTTTTTATGTATTAATAAATTATTAATATTATTTTAGTCAACTCTGAGATACCCGTTTTTTATAAGTACAGGTTTTTGCCGTTTTTATCTGGCTTACCATAAGAGAGAGCTTTTTAGGCCTGATTCAGCTTTGGGAATAGAGTGAGAATTAGCACTTAACTGTTTACCTGGACAAACCATGTTGCAATGCAAGGGGTGTAAAAATAAATTTTTTTTTTTTTGCATGTAGTGTAAATACTGGCTGCTTTTGTATGTAGCTGACAAATACTGCACAACTTTATTATTACGCTGCACTTTAGATGTCAGTTTGGACACCTCTCTCCCAAATCTAAATCTCTCTGCACATTTTAAATTTGTCCCACATGCAGTGCCATATGTTTGCACCAAGATGGTCAGTTAAGTGCTAAATATCACTCTATTTCCAAAGCTGAAAGAGGCCCTGCTGCTAACTCTATTCTTAATCTATTTTTATTTTTTTTAACTTTAACATTATTTCATTAGTGGATTAGTTGGTCAATTTGCACCTCAAGGCACCTTGTAGTCTGTGATTTGTGGGGTCCCTGCTGACCTAGTGGTGTAGTTGAACATGACTACTGGCTGACTGTATGGCTGCCTCATTGACTAAAACAATATTGGTCCTACAGAGGCCCCATAGCCTTCAGAAGATCTGTAGGACAAATGCTACATCATTACTTTGGTCGCACCAGGTAATGCATGATGCGGCGCCTAAGCGTGGTTTAATAGCCATGTCCCTCCTTACCTTAGTATAAGTGGTTTAGTGGTACCATGAACTACAGGAGCCCTATACTGTAAGATCAACTATGTGAGCCACTATCAGTGCAGCCTATCTCTCAGCATCATTTGAATAATTATATGGGTTCTTTTTCTTAAAATGAGGCTCCCATATTAGTTACCAATACAATGAAAGTCTTTTTGTCCCATACAAGCACGACACGTTTAAATCTAACCTAAACCTGGGAAACTACATAAAAACAGTAGAAAGACAAGCAGTAGAATAGCACAGTGACAGAGGGAATAAGCTAAAGAGAGATAGAAAGAGATTATAAGGGGATATTCAATAACTTATTTGTTTTTATTAATTACATATAATGGTGTAAAGATTTTTGTACTTAAATTAAACAATTTTTGTGTCTATTGGTACTTGATAATTCTATTTATGCAAAGTGTTTTTTATTTTCTATTAAAAAAGGTACATGCATTCAAAATAAAGAAAAAAAAAGGTGCTGGTACCTGAAGTTACAAAATGAAAAAAGATTATTAGGTCTTTTATTTATTCAGTACTGAAATTATTTCACAGATTTTTTTTTTCTGTTTCTAGAACTAGTTATAAAAATTAAAAACTATAGAACAAAAGTTGGTAGTACTGTGTATCATTTAGTACTGTTAGAAAAAAATCATCTTGTGTGCCAGTGGTTTGCAAACTTTCTTGAATCACGGCGCCCTAGTGTATCAGCATTTTTTTCACGACACCCCTAGGTCAAAAGTTTGTTATTGAGAAATTCTGCAAAAATGTTTCAATTAAGTAAATTGTGTTTATATGCAGCATCGTCTCCTAGCCTCTTGCATGAAGGGGGCTGCCACTGCTGTTCTGACCGGCTGGGTCCCGGCACCTGCACAATGGATCTGGCAGGCATCGGGACCAGCGCATGTGCACAAGCAGTGGTGTCGCCATGCATGCGCATAACACCAGCTTCTAGGGTCTGCATTGGCAGCAGCGCCTTGAAGCCATGTAGGGCTACCTGAAATGCAGAGCAGTAGTTTCTACTGGAAGCCGCTCTCTGCTAATCACAGCCTGGACTGGAAGTTCCAGGGGGAAAAAATAACTCCCCCCTGGGGCTGCCTGTGCTGTGCGTGGCTGGCAGGTTGCACTTTCATGGGAAGCCACTGCCAGTCACAGTGTAGCCAGTGCAGTCACAGACTGCAACTGGTTCACTGAATGGCAGATTTTACTGGGGAGGCTGCAGCCCTGAAGCCCCTAGGTAAAATCCTCCACTGCTTATATGTCATCCTTAGGTTCAGTTATGTGTCCACATACAGTATTTTATGATTGGCAGCCACCAGCACTGGTTTTGCCTATCACATTGACTATAAAGAATTTGAATTGGTACTGGGCCACCAACTTGTGGCTCTCCTGCAAGTGCTCCACTGTACATAGGGTGCCACGGCACCCAGTTTTGGAGCCACTGGCGTATGCCATAGCAGTGAGCACTGCGTGTGCAGGGTGTGTACCTGCACACCCCTTAGACGGCCCTACCCACAGCGCCTCCTCTCTGCATCGCAGATGGTTCCCAGGGATTAGATAGTCTTTTTTTTAATCCAAGATTCCCCATGTGAAAACACAGTATCACATTAGCCATACTGGAATCAAAATGAGGCTGCTTCTTTCCTGGGATCTGGCTATGATTTAGAGAGGAGACAACAGCAGTGGCTGCCGCCCAACAGGTAAGTATCTTATGTCCGGGAGGGAAAGGCAGGGTGAGTAGTTATTCTGGGCGGGGGGCTGGACAGAGGCAGGTTTGCTGCTCATTACATTCTTACACTTGAACCTGAATCTTGAGCTGAGCTACAGTACTGTAGGTAGCTGAAATTTGAAAACAGCAGATCAAGCCAAAGAAGAGATGTTAATGTGCTACAGTGATGGCTCTGTAATTCACAAACAACTTTCTTTTTATATATCAAATAAATAGTACTGCATTAGATGCTTATACTTGTATAATGATGGAAATTTCTTTTTATTCTTCTGTTCTGGTACCAATATCTGATGATGGTGTTAACTGAGCAGGGACTATCACCTCAATACTTGATAAATAGGCTAAACCAACTCCACTTTATCTCTCTCCAAGGCTTGATACATCCCCCTCCCATTGTTCAATACTGTTATAACACATAAGCTATTACGATAATATGTTATAAAACATATTATAATTATAACTAGCTAGAAATGATAAATCGGGCACATCAATGTGAACAAAAATATCTAAAAAGATCTGGGGTCTGATTTTTCTTTCTAACTAATGTTGTATCTAATGATCAAATCAAGCTTCAACCCTTTAACAGTATAATGTACCAGAAAGTCTTCTAGTCAAGTTTTGGAAGCAGGAGTAAGATAATGACGCAGCGTCTTCCAGACAGATGGATTTTGTTATGAGGTAAGTATATGTCGCTAACAAAAACTTTAAGATACACGCCAAGTCCCAGGCTTTCAAGGTCTCAATTATAATCCATTCAAATAGTGTGGCAACTTTAAAACAAAATGTGTTAGTTCTCAGTACAGCAGAAATGTAGCTAACATGAAATGTTAAGTTTAGAACAAAACAGCAATTCAATCCCCTGACTGCTTACAAATCTCTGTTAAAGAAAGGATGAGCATCAACTCTTTGGAAAGGGAAACCCAGTGGGCGACTGTTCCAGGACTGCTCAGAAAAGATTACTTCAGCTGCTCCCTGTGAACTCACAGTAAGTAAAATCTTTTAAACCTTCATCATAGACCCAGTGGTATACCCAAGTATCCAGCAGCAAAGATCAGACAAGAACTAAATTGTGATACTGAACCTGTGGGAATGTTGTGTTCATTTCCACACAGGAATCTGATAATATGAATCATTGGAAATTGCTAGAGAATTCAGATACAAAGTAATTTCACATCACTCTGCATTTGCAGATATTGAAAACATAGCTACGGCATGTTTTCTAATTTCTTTCATTTGCTCAACATCTATCCTGCTCGCTCCATGCCCTTTATGACAAGATACGAGGAGAAAATAATATGCCTTGGAACTAGTCTGTTTCTGAAAAGTAACTCGGTGGAGGAAATTCAATTGTTGTTTCACAGACGCAGCTCCCATCTAAAATGACGGGAGCTATTCCATTGTTGGTGCTGTTGGACGTGAGTGCAGCAGGCGCCCATTACTTATCGCGGTGGTGGTGCACCCAAATGCACTGGGATTAGCTGCATAAAGTGGCTAAATTCATGCAATCTACTGCGCACGCTGCCCAAACTGCTGGATGAGTTTGGCTGCACAAAAGCCCGACTTTGGGCGAATTTATGCTTGCCACTTCAGAAATAATGGGCACCCACTGCACTTGTGCCCATAGGCACAAACAATTGAATTGCACCAGTCACTTTAGACGAGAGCTACGGCTGCAAAAAAACTATTGAATTCACTCCTTTATGTTAGATAATATCTGATCAAATGATTAAGGCTACATTTGTGAATATATACTGTTTATATTATATATATATATATATATATATATATATATATATATATATATATATATATATATATACATATATATATATATATATATATATGTATATATATATCTTCAGTGGTGGCTCCAGGGGTGGCAAATTCAAATAGGGGAGTCACACCAACTGCCCTTCCAAATTCTGCCAAACATCGCCGGCATGGACTCAATGGCAGTTGGTATGGCTCCCCTATTTGAAGTTTGAACTGCGCTGCAGCCCCACCTCTGGAGCTACCTATTATATATTTTTCACAGTAGTGATGCACTCCATAAAAGCGTCATACAGCTAGCAGCAGAGCACACAGGAGCATTGGAGTTTGGCAGGAGCACGTGCACTCTCCATCAACTCCCCCTTGCTTCTCCCCATCCAGCGCTGCATACAAAAAGACCATTTTAAGTGATCACGACAGATAGGAAAATCCTGTGGCTACATGCACCAGAGCACTACTATCTGGATATCTTTGCCAGCTGTCACATACTATAGAGCTGTGGAACTAAGCCAACTACACTAGTCACAGGCTGCCAATAGCTCAGAATATTGCCACAATATCAGCATTTTATAAATATTGGCAATTTGTGAACCAAATCTAACATACTATCTGGATCTTGGAAACATAGTTCTCAATTATCAAGGACATGGGCATAGCTTTAGTAGGTGCAAGGGGTGCCATTGCTCATATAATTGTCTACCAAGTTCCAAAATTGCCTGCTAAGAAACTGGGTCCAGACCATTGCCTGGGCCTGAAAAGGGAGACATGTCAGTGGTGATCTCTGTCTCTCCCTCTCAGTAAAGCTCCACACAGATATGATCCATCTCCCACAGTCCTGTTTCATGCTCACAGACACAGCTGAGCTAATCAGTAAGCCCAACACTATCGGATAATTTGATGTTGTATAGGCCCCATTTTCTGGGTGTGACGATGCCAGTGGTTGCGTCTTTTGACACATTTTCATTGGCCCCGGCAGCGTGATTTTGCCGTACATCATGAGTAAGCTGAGGATTATTCAGAAGTCCAATGTTCGTGAAGAGGATTTGATGCTGCATCTTTGCACGCAGCCATTGGATCACAGAAGCCGGCAATGGGCGCTTTTTTACTTAAGATGCCTCATGCTGCATTTGCATATTTTAGCACAGTCGCTGCATACACAGATAACCTCTAAATCAGGCCCATCGAACATTGGTTTATGTTAAGATATTTGTATTTTTATTGTGTGCATTTAATTATGTATTTTATACATTATGATTATTTTTTTTACCCCAAAAGACTTTCTCACTAATTTCATCCTTTCTTTTTATTTTTTAAATCATAACTACAGCATGTTTTTAATTTCTTTTATTTGCTCAACATCTATCCTGTTTGCTCCATGCCCTTTATGGCAAGATTAGAGCAGAAAATAATATGCTTTGGAACCAGTATGTTTCTGAATAGAAAAGTATCTAATTATGTAGATAATATCTGCCTGAATGATTTAGGCTAAATTTGTGACTACAGATGTGTCCAGCTGCATCTTTGCCGATCGCGCTACAAACATGCGCAGACATCGCGCCATGTGATTACCCGCAGCAGCATATGCTACGGTACACTATGGCGTGCACTGCAATCGCACCATGCAATCCTATGGAGGCAAGGCTCGAGGAAGGGAGGTATGCTCCCGAAACGCGTTAGCACATTGTGACAGGATCATCTACCCAGGTGGAAATATACACAGGAGACCCCCTGATAAGGATCCGAGGGAGTGGTTATCCGGAAGCCTCCATCTTAATTTCTACGGGCCCTTATAAGAGTGACTTCTGGTAATTTCCCAATTTTTACTGGATATAAGAGGCAGTGGCCCTTTCTATATTAATGTGCATGTGTACATATTTTTATGTTGTAATTTGGATATTCTATGTGCTACAAATAGTGCTTGAGCACATGTGAGATGTATCGTGAGAGATACACCAATTTTTATCTCTTGTGAATTATAATAAAATTGTTATTTTACTTTAATACACTATGTTGTGCATAATATTTATGTTTTTCATATAAACAAGAGTAACATCAACTGAGATTGACTGACATATACAGGACCCCAAAATCATCACAGTTTGGAAGTATTGCACAGTTTCTATATTTTGCACCGTGCGCACTTGAATTGTCATAAAAATTATATAATCAAGAATATTCTAATAGTCTTCTTTATTACCGTTGCTCAGAAAATGCCTGTCAAAATAGGGTTGGGGTTTATTTAAACACAAATCCCACCGTATCTTAAATAAGACCTACTACCTCGGTAAGAGAGGTGGGAAAATCGATGCAGTCAATTGTGAAATCAGCATATGTCTATAGCTACAACTCCTCTGGCACTCATTCTTTCTGGATTGCTTTAGGGGGTATTGTTTGTGCAGACTGCTATTTTTAATTGTCATAGAGCTGCCTTTTATCAGAGGACTGGCCTCTAATGGTTACAGAGAGGATGCTTAAACTATTATTTCTTCTTGTCACATGCAGTGACAAGAAATTGTTTTTAGTGCAATTTTATCAATAATCCGCTACGGCTCTAAGAGCATGTCCTGAAGGAAAGGTCTGCAGTAAAGTGATATTGATCAATGTCACTTTATTGCAGCCTCTGACCCTGCCTAACTCTCACATTGTGCATATCTGTATATATATATATATATATATATATATATATATATATATATATATACTCACATCTTCAGAAAATAAAGGTCCAAAATATAATCCAGAAATAAACTTTAAAAAAACAGAGAGAGCTCTCATCAAGTCCAAATAAAATTGTTTATTTACTCACGTAAGGAGATAGGAAGAAATCACTGAAGTTACTGACACTTAATTGTAATTTCAGACATACTTTATTTTCACTGCAGACTAACAGTGCTGTAACAGGGTTTCATGCTGTTCTATTCCAACCCTGCCCCCTAAACACATGACACCATCACATATAGGGGACGGAGCTCCACCACGGGCTCTGGTAAGTAGAGCATTGCTCAGGGCATCCTAAGGGCAGCTCCATAGGCTGCAGATTGTCTGCCCAGAGCATCCCTTTGACGCTCCAAGTGGTTTTGCAGTAGTGTTAGTGGCTTAACTAGGTATTTGAAGGCCCCATAGCAAAAGTTTGTAAGGGTCCCTATGTACCACCAAATGGTGAAAAGTGTATATAACACATGGAACTTTGACAAGGAAGATGGGCCCCCCTAAGCTCTGGATCCCATAGCAGCTGCACCCCTTGTACCTATGGTAGTTATGCGCATGCCTGTAAGCCACAGGCAGGTGCCGTGGGGCAGCGATGGTGCCTCCCACGGGGCCCTGTGCTCTGTGCAGTGGCACCACTGTCATTCTAGTTACAGTCCTGGAAACTAGAAACTGATCTATTGTCTTCAAACTCTGTAAGGGCCTGACTGAATATATAAAGTCCTGTGTGTGAATTGTATAAAGAGGATAATACATAATCACAATTTTCATTGTGAAATACTAATATTGGCTTATCCATTTCATAATTTCATGTTTGACTCATACCGATAAAAACCACTCCATTACAAACTGTAAATTCAGTTATCATCACCTAATGTTTGCAATAATTCCACTAGAAAATTTAACAGCAGCCAAAGGTATCCATTCCAACCATCACTGCTGGAAGATTTAGACAGAGGTAAAAAGTACTGCAGGATGTAATAAAACTCCTTCCCTAGTGTACACTTAGCAAAAATGGTAGCTTTAAAAAATGATGCCTTTCAAGTTTATTGAATCTGTCCATTTAGGAATTGATACTAACAGAATGGAGATGGCAAGTATTAGTCATTATCATCTTTTAAATAAAACTTTATTTGTTTTAATCATTAAAAAAGCCCAAATGTAAACTTTTAAGCAATCTAACAGCGTGGGGTAAATCCAAGCAAACCAAAAGCAATCACAATTTGCAAGCTTATGTAAAAAACCAAACCAATTTTGACATGATTTGTAAACTTGCCGCCTGAAATTTTTGAGAGTCATACACATTACACTCTTATGGTGCCCATACATCATCAATCAATTGGGGCAATTCTGCGATTTGCAGATGATTGCGTAAAAAAATCGGCAATGAATGGGGTTCACTGATTGCTGATTCTGACCAAAAATGTATCAGAATCAGTACATTAGGTTGTCCGACAATATACAAATTATTTACCTATAATCCATTCTGTTTGTAAATGACGTAGTATTTGCCCTAACTGCCTGTGCATTTCACCTTAAAGATTCAATAAATGGTGATTAGCATATAGTAACTATTATAAATGAAAAATATATTACAAAAACATAAATAAATACAATTATATAGTCTCCCTAATCCTATTTGTGTATGATATACAGTAAAGTGGCATATAAGAAGACTAAGCTTCATAAAGTAAGTAATAGGAGGTGAGGAGGCTGGGGCAGAGCAGAGAAGGCTGATGTGGTCAGGGAGCACACATCAGGGGAGTGGGGACCCGGTCCCTGTCATACAGTTTGACAGGAGCAGCAACATTGAATAGCCAGTGGCAGAGCAGGAAATTCCTGCAGTGTTTACCCCTCTTAACGCATCATGTCAGCCATGATTACAGATCTGCAGCCATCAGTCAGGTCTGAGAACAAAGTTGCAAATGCACATTCAATGACTTGTCATCCCTAACCCACACCTTACCTAGCGGCAAGGACATTTGTCTCCCAATGTATATACAGTATAACGAATCCTGTGCTCCAGCACTCCAATCTCCAATAAGCCAAATAAGCATAAATAGTTGGCTCTGGTGGTCTCCTCCTCTGGGGTCAGCACCCCCAACACATACCTTCCAAAATAAGAGGCGGCACTCAGAGACTTAAATCATGTACCCTCAGCAAATGGTTTTAATGTGCGTCATGTGTGCACATGATGCACATTTAAACCCTTTGCTGAGGGTATATGATTTAAGTCTCTGAGTGCCGCCTCTTATTTTGGAATATATATATATATATATATATATATATATAATCTTCCACAGCTCTCAAGGTAAAGCTGCCAAATCTTACATAGCTAATTAGTATAAAAGTAAGCAATTAGACCATATAGCGACAATGCGACAAATCTTATATATAAAATTCATTGGTCTGTTTGTTTGTCTGTGTGTCCGGTTATGCATTTGGACACCCCTGCATCGATTGGGATGAAACCAACACGAGGTGGTCCAGTTGTATCCTGGCCATGTTTTCGGGGGCTGGGATCCCGGTCAGACCTCCCGTTGGTGTATGCTGGGCAGATCTTTGACCCGTGGAGCTTGTTCTGGGTCTTCCACTGGATGGATTTGGACAACATCACATAATAAAACTTAATAACTTGAAGATTTAAACTCGGGCAACGCTGGGTACTTTAGCTAGTAGTAAACATATGGAATGTGTTTTTAATTAGGTATGTTGCATTATATGAAAAAAAGGTGACACACAGAGGTACTGTAAGCTATACAATTTTGAATACAGGTGATGTGATTGTCAATTAGTTCCTCTGTCTACTGTGGTTGGGGTCATACGGAGTACATGTAAGGTCAAATCCTTTTGGCCAAACATGCAAAACTTTCCAGTCAAATGTGGAATGAGTCATATTTTTTGCAGTAGAGTTTTGAAAAGTTTGCTCATTTCTAGTTTTAAATCTATGGGAATATTTTTCTTTATAAAAATGTTCCACCAGACTTTTGTTTCCCCTACTGAATCTTTATGTATTTTTCAAACTTATGGTAAGCACAGTCAAGGATGGGAAACATCATGAGTTCATAACTATTATAATCTAAAGACCTGGATGTGGTGATTTGTGATATGCTTTTCATCAACAGAATGTCATATATCTACTAAGGCCAATTCTCTGTTATGCAGTGGTCGGACGAGACCTGACTATCATTATTGACTGTCTTATTTTACTAACAAGCATAAAATTATTTTACCCAACATGCACATTATATCTAGAGATGTGCGCGGACCCCCATATTTTGGTTTTGGATCTGGATTCATCTTTGTGTTTTGGTTTTGGATAAAAATGTATAAAGCATAAAGATCAATAAAAACAGCTAAAATGTCTGAATCCAAAAAACAAGTTCAGTTTTTAAATCCAAGGGCCTGATTCAGACCCGCTCGCAAGTGGGTCGATGGTTGTGCATTGCGCACGCGCGGCATGAGGAATACACGTGCGCAAGCCCCGGAGCAAGTGAGAAATTCACTCACTCCGGGGCTCGCTACAAATGGGGCGGCTGTCGATATTGATTGACAGCTCGCCCCGTTTTGCAGGCGGGTCGGGGGGGTGCCTGGACAAACGGAGGCATTCCTGAAGGAACGCCTGCCATTTGTGGGCGGCCCTACTGACAACACCAGTGATGTCAGTAGTGAGCTTCCGGCTCTATCAGAGCCGGAAGCTCACTATGGCTTGCGGCAGACGAGACCCTACCACAAGGATCTTACCGCAAGCCCGATGGTCGTGATGGTCATGACCATCGCAACCATCACCTGGCCACTCGCAAAAGCTGTGGGTGGTCACCCACAACTTAGCAAGCAGCCAGGAGGCCGGCTTAAGAAAAAATAAGCGGCGCCCTGATTCAGAGCGAGCGCTTGCTTTTTGCAAGCGGCTCTGAATCAGGTCCCAAGTTCCAAACCAGGAACAGAGCTGAACTGGAACTCAGGACCTCATTCTGACCTGCTCGCTAGATGCATTCACTCGCTCGATGCGTATGCAAATTTGGGAAGGCAGGCGATCGCACGGCAAGGCATTAGCACGCCCACTATGTCTTGGTGTGCAATCGCTTTGTGTATGCAGACGCCCACCAGCCTGTCTTTAGATGCCAACTTGCGCACGTCATCTCCAGAAAGTATGCAACCATCGGTACATCGGGTACCATCTGACCTGTGCACAGTGCTTGTGGCTGTCCATACCCTACCACAAGCACTGCGAGCACTTCAGTGTAAAATCCAGCCAGGTGACATGTACTATGATGCTGCCTCTCAATTATGCATGCCTCTGAAACAGCATTGAGACACTCAGGCACGCCTGCGTTCGCACCTCCACTCCCCCATTTTTAATGGACAGCCCCTGTCACCACCCACAAATGGCTTCTCCTGTCACTCAATCGGCCGGGCTGTCTATGCGCGACGAGCGAACACTTCCCGTTTGCTTGCTCTGGTTCGCGCATGCGCATTGCAATGCGTACGCATGCGCAGGATGCAAACAATCGGCTGGCTGTGTGCGAATGCATCCTAGCAAGCGGGTCTGAATCAGATCCTTAGTTCGAACCGGGTCACAAAAGTTAATCTAAACCTTGACCCAGTTCTACTTGAACCCCTAAATTTGGGTGGGTGTGTTCGAATTTCAGAAATCCGGACCCACACATCTCTAATTATATCACTTTATCTTCAGCCTTAAATTTAATATATCTGTACTTTGTATAATCTGAATAGATATGAAGTAAAATTGACAAATGTTTAGGTACTTCAGCTTTGACATCCTAAAGTCAGCCATAATATGAGGGAATTACACTTATTTCGAATGAATGAATGTATGTATGAATGAATGAATGAATGAATGAATGAATGAATGAATGAATGGTTTAGTTAATCTAGAAACAGATTGTTATGTGATGGTGTCAGGCAGACAAATATTCTTACAGTGTAATTCAACCATATTTAGCAAGTGCATTGTTCATGGCAGTACAATGGTTAATATACAGTAGGATGTGAAGAAGAGAAAGGTAATTTACTGCATGAAGTAGCACAGTGTTATGGTCTAGTCAGCCACATAAATGCTCATTTCACCTCAATCACAGGGAGCTGGCAGAAAGAAAGGTTGACTTGAGCCACTGCTTGTTCTTTTGTGCATGTAGGTTAGAAAGGTAGTTGGCAGAATTTATGTCTCATGGACCTCGGTCTCTGAAAGGTATCCTGACCTTTATTAATTCTTTTTTACTCTTCTGTTGTGAAGATAATAGTCATCGCCTATGTGTGTCACAGCACCAGACTAACACGGTTATCAAACCTGCAGCTCATTATTCCTGATTTATCAATTTATCAATGTCTGACACTTGTTTTCACCCATGAAACTAATGCACATAGCAGCTAACACTAATGCATAGAGCGTCCAAGATTACCTCAGTTTTAATCATTTAGCAGAGATCTTGCCCATCTCTGTATAGTTCATCAATAGCTGAAGTTATTGTGTTAGAAATAACTTACAGGTGAAGATATGAGCCACATTTAAGAGTCCCGTGAACACCGACAACACGCATGACATGATCCCACACTGAGTATCATGGTTTCAGTCAGTATCTCACGCTCTACAGTGATCTGAGGTTCCACAATAAACTGCACTGATCACTATTCTTCTTCTTTTTGGACACCAGACATTCCTGATCCTTCCCCTATGATCCTCCCCCTTTCCCCCCTCATGTTCTTACTGAATTATTAAAATAGACAGGAGTATTCTATTGTGAGGTGTGAATCAATATACAAACCTTCACTTAATCACAGACAATGCCCCTGTTTTATTATTTTAAAACTGTATAATTATCTTTTTCTCTTGTTCAGTGTGTTGGATTCAGTTTTAACTATCTCTCTATAATATAAATGACATGTACCACAAAGTTGAAGATACAACAATAATAAACCTCCCAGGTTAAACCAGTTTCATTAAAATTAGAAATGTGCAGGTCCGGTTCTCAGAGAATCAACAACAACTGAGTTTAGTCCAAGTTCGGATTCACTTTGGGAGTACCAAGTCAACCAAGTTCCAGTTCCGATCTTCCTGGGGTTCAGAGCTCTGATTTAAAAACCGAACTCGGGTTTTGGATTGCATGTTAACAGGTCAAAATTACATAATTTTAGCTGTTTTTTTTATTTATTTATTTTAAAAAAAAATACAGATCCAAAACCAAAACACATCCGGATCCAAAACTAAAACCAAAACACGGGGGTCGGCACACAGCTCTGATTAAAATAATGTAAAAAAAAACTGGGTAAAAAAAACACATTGCAATTTTTACACAGTTAGATCCTATCTTTCACAACCAGAATGCTCTTACTGTCAAGTCTAGCTGAGCTATAATGCTAAAATGCTGTACTGATAACAGATGAGCAATTCGGGAAATGTCAGAATTATTCAGTCTGGCTATTTTGGGTCACAAACAAACTGACTTTTTTTAGATTTAGGCATGGATATGGTTTCTATAGATTAGTGTAAGGGCAAGGAAAATGTTTCACACGGCACCAGCTGCCTTTGACTGTAATGAAATATAGGGGTATTTGTTGTTTTCACAGAAAACAATAGTTAACATACGTAACAATATAAATCAGTAATAATGTATTTTGCTCTATTAGCTCATCTTTTTGAACAGCAGTTGACAAGATAATACAGAGATCTTGTGCAAGGCTATAAAGTATAGAGAGGTGGTGACAGAATGTAGAAGAGAGGAGTGGGGTTTGGTGTAGCTGGATATACAAGGTTTTGTCATGTTAATCATTTGTTTTCCTTTAGCTGAAAGTGATCAAAATAAAGCAAAATGCAACAGGTTTGCAGAAGAGCAGAATATTCCAGATATATATTGCCAGCTAGCATAGGGATTTGTAGATTAGCAAGAGGTGTAGCTAATTTAAAATGAATGTACCTTAGGAAACTTAGCCAGAGGTCAGGACAGTCAGCAGACAGCAGAAATATATTAATGTAGTCAAAGTCATGATAAATAGAGACTCTTGGGGAACAAAGCCAAGTTCAGGACACATAGCAGACAAAGAATATCCAGGAATGCAGATAAAACTTAAGTCAAGACAGATAATATGTATGAATATAGTAAAGGTCAGTACAGGTAGCAGACAAAGAATATACATGAATGGGCTTTGCAGTTATATGACAGTACTGAGCAGTAGCATCCCAGTTGCTACAACTGGGATTAGTAGGAAGAAGGTAGCAGAAGTTTCCTGTCTGTGATCTGCCACCAATTGGAGTTGCCAGTCTGAATAGGCACAACACAATTTAGTGGCATTCTTGCTGTGTAGTAGTTATTGCAACTCTTGAAACTTGTATCAAATCTCAGATGGCAGAGATGGGGTTTCAGCCTGCACTTTTAACAGGATGAATTTACCAAGATCCAGGGATATTATAAAAAAAAACTTAAACACACAAAAGTGATCCCTGTAATTAAGACAATATGATGTCCTGTGATTAACATTGATGAGCCTAAACCTAACTCTTCCATCTCTCCTTGTTTGTTTCACTTAGACAAATATTCTCTGTCTCAGAACAAAGTAAAATAAAAAAAACACTACAGGTTAATGAATGGAAACCTCTCTCCAGACTTGAGCAGTGACTGATCCAGCCTTTCACCCAACCTTCTTAAAAGAGAAAAAAATGAGGTCACCAAAAAGTCACATTGAATAGTCAGATTATCTATTACAGCTTGTAACATTTGTTTATCTTACAATGAAATGCCTGCTGATATGTTATTATGGATTGCTGTCTGTTTCTTTGATTAAATGTATTGTTTTAACTTATTAAATGAGATTAATGGAAATAAGCAGCACTGAAGTGTATCAGGTTCCTCATAAATGATCCAGACACAGCAGTGTAAAACAATGTGCGCTCTGTAAATGAGGCCCACCCCTGTCTGTGATCTGCCTCATCACGGATACAAATGTTTCTATTTCTAAGGTGTAATAGTTTTTCTTGAAAATGTTGTCACTATAACAGTTTCTATTTAGAAATCTGTTTGCCCCGGTTAAGTGAAGTATTTTTGCGGCAGTCCTCACATGAAACCTATTCACCAGAGAGAGCCTGGATGTATTGCTCAAAGATACAGTAGGCACTATGAATATTTTTGTTTATAGCTTAGGCAAATGAGTCACATAATAATTTATTATATATTCATGCATGCATACATCTACTGTAATTACTTACTATTTTGTATTTTTTGCTACTTTATGATATTTCTTTAGACTAGGGAGGCCAATCCCAGGAGTTAATGCTGGGCAGAGCTGAGTACCTGCAGCAGACGGCTCAGACACTTCTCCTGCCATCGTCTGTGCTGCTGTGTGCGGCGTGAAATGACATCAGAGGTCACAGTGCGCAGCCCGAAGCCAGACACCCCCGACCACCTGTCTGCCCGTCCGTCTGCACGGATGCCCACACCACAAGCCCTCCCGCACCACAAGCAGAGGAGGACTCTGGCCATGGGTATCATCAAGGAGCTGTGGAGAAAGGAGCACGAGCACCCAAGCAGAGGCCGGTACTCGGGGATGGGGAAGGGGGCAAAGGGAGAGATAAGAGATAAGGGCTGAGGTAAGGAAGAGAGAGAGAGATAAGGACTGAGGTAGAGAAGAGAGAGAGATAAGGACTGAGGTAGGGAAGAGAGAGAGATAAGGACTGAGGTAGGGAAGAGAGAGAGATAAGGACTGAGGTAGGGAAGATAGAGAGATATAAGGACTGAGGGGGGGAGAGAGATAAGGACTGAGGGACAGAGGTGGGGAGAGATAAGAAATGTGGGAGGATGGAGTGCAGCCACTGCTGCTACCTGCCAGTGACACCATGAACTAAATCCCGGGATCCCAGAAATCTCGGGATTGAGTGTTTTTTAATTCCGGAATTGAAAAAACGGCCTGGAATTGGCCTCACTACTTTAGGTATATGTTTATTGCACTATATGTGCTCCACACATCTGGAATCAAACTAAAACAATAAGTACACTGACAGGGGTATAGATAGAATTTCTAGAAGGGGTTTGCAAATGCTATTAGACCACATAGTGACAACACAACAATGCGACATAGTGACAGAGCGACAAATCTTATATAAAATTCATTGGTCTGTTTGTTTGTCCAGTTATGCATTCAGACACCCCTGCACTGATTGGAATTAAACCAATGCAAGGTGGTCCTGTTATGGGGGTTAGGTTCCCAGTCGGACCTCCTGTTGGTGTTAACTCGGCAGAACTTTGACCCAAAAGCCTGTTTTGAGCCTTCCACTGGATAAATTTGGACAAAAATTTCACAGTATTGCATTGGATCCCAGAAAACATACTAGGGGATTGAGGTCCTGGTCTGACCTCCCATTGGTGTACGCTGGGTAGAAATTTGACCCGGAGATGCTGGGCAGAACTTTGAACTGGGGAGCCTGTTCTGGGCCTTCCACTGGATGGATTTGGAAGAAAACTTACCAAAGGGCTGGCAATTGGTCTGGGGGTGCCTAATAAAGTGGTTGGGGTTCCGGACGGACCTCACATCAGTGTGCCCCGGGCAGAACTTTGACCCAGGGAGCCTGTTCTGGGCCTTCCACTGAATAGATTTGGATGAAAAGTTCACAGAAGGGTGGCATTTGATCAGAGATGCCTAATGGAGTAGTTGGTGTTCCGGTAGGACCTCACAATGGAGTGCGCCAAGAAGGGCTTTGACCCAGGTAGCCTGTTCGGACTCGGGTAGCATGCACTAAGCTATTCACTGGATGAATTTGGTTGAAAACTTCACAGAATGGTAACATTGGATCCCAGAAGACATACTAGGAGGTTGAGGTCCTGATTGGACCTCCCATTGGTGTACGCTGTGCAGAACTTTGACCCGGGGAGCCTGTTCTGGGCCTTCCACTGGATGGATTTGGATGAACAGTTCACAGAGGGGTGGCATTTAAGCAGGGATGCCTAATGGAGTAGTTGGGGTTCTGGTTGGACCTCACAATGGAGTTGGGCGGGCAGGGCTTTGACCCGGGGAGACTGGTCGGACCCGGGTAGCCTGTTCTGAGCCTTCCACTGGATGGATTTGAACAAAAACTTCACAGAATGGTAATATTTTCGATCCCAGAAGACAAACTAGAAGATTGAGGTCCCAGTCGGATCTCCCGTTGGTGTACGCTGTGCAGAACTTTGACTTAGGGAGCCTGTTTTGGGCCTTCCACTGGATGGCTTTGGAAGAAAACTTCCCAGAGGGGTGGCAATTGGTCTAGGGTGTCTAATAAAGCGGTTGGGATTCCGGACGGACCTCACAGTGGTGTGCCCCGGGTAGAACTTTGACCCAGGGAGCCTGTTCTGGGCCTTCCATCTAATGGATTTGGACGACATCACATAATAAAACCTAATAACTTGAAGATTTAAACCCAGGCTATGCCGAATACTTCAGTTAGTTGATCATATTGCCAAATTAATATAATACATTGTAATTGAAAACGACTCCACAATTAAATGGAGTTACACGGCCTGATTCAGAGCTGGAAGCTATTCATGTGTGGTTGTGATTTCTTACAAATATTTATTTGTGAATATCTGTGGACTAAGTAAACTCTGTGATGCCCAGTTTGCTTATCTGAGCAATGCTCAAGTCCACTGGTGGATCCGACCACTCCACCATCAGGCCCTTAGTCACCCAGTGTTTCACATCATTTTCACCATCCAAGAAACTGCAAAAAACTTAAAGCAGAAGTAACTTTTTATTATAGCATGTTTTTTTTTTCAGTTTTGGAAAGGTGGACTGATACCAAAGCAAGAACCACATTTTTGGCATTTTCCAAACTAAATAAAGTTAGGTTACTTATAACACCTTACACAGCAAGTAAATCTATCTAAATTTGTTGTTTTTTATTGAGATTGTGTGTAGTTTATTTCTATATGCTACAAATAAATAATGTGTGGTTTGGCATTAATACACCTTTCCAAACCAGGAAAAGGCAGGATTCTAGATTCTACATTCATTATAAAATCTGTGCTTGAATATAATAATGTATTTTTAATGAAACGCAAAAAAGGTCTGTTTCTGAGTCATAGGCAATTGCGAATGCAGTTTCACTGCAGGCATCCGACATTCCTTTTGCATTATTTGCAACTTAGAAACAGGCCCGAAATGTCTAGGAATAATATGGCTGCCCATCACGGCATACCACTTTGAAAAGTAGACAAGCTACCACATCTAATAGCACACATGCTTAAGAATTCACTTTACTGTTGAATTTCCACATGTGCTTAGCTCTGCTCTTTAAGCCATAGATCTATTCTCATATACAGTAGGCTATCTCCTTGACTATGTTTTTGTTTAGCTTGATACTGACAATAATGTCTTTGTGATTTAACCATATGGGATTTTTTTTTATTATTTTACCACCTGTTGCTTCAGCTGTGTTTGTTTTCTTACTATTGCTTTTTCTGTTCGGCCACACACACACACACTTTATGCTTCTGTGAATATGTTGTGCCTATGGAGTCATTCATTAATGTCTTGACTGATCCTTTCTGCAGATCCAATTGTTAAATAGGAAATTAGTAAATGGGAAAACAAGATGTGCAGGCTACCCCTGCTTAAAAGGAATTTACACTTATATGGCGTCTTTGTGTTGCCTATAAGTATTTCAATAGATGTGACATGGAAAAGGATGGTAATTATGTACTTAAGATTTCAATTTTCAAGCATGTCATAAAATTCAAGGGCTGAAGTAGCAGAAGGAGTACTATGAAGTCCAAACCTAGTATACCTTCCATTAATTGTTACTAAATGTTTCTGAGGTCGGATCCAGAGACTTTCTGTCCAAATACTGCAGCAATCCTAGTGAATTGCATTGATGTGCTTAATTTCCCCAAAATTCTATACTGCTGAAGCCTGAATTATGAGATTAAGCCTTTCTTTGGACTATGACACTGGGAGTTGGAAAATATTAGCTATTTAATGGTTCTTAAAGAATGGAGATACTGGTTAGAAGGAGCATCCCACATTATTATGGCTTACACTGACCTAAAAAAGAACTAGCTTTAGGTTGGGCACACATTACAATGACCGACAATCGTCCAGATGGTCGTCCCGATTTTACTTTGCTCCGGACCATCACGGATTACCGGTACACACTACACGATGTAATGAATGACAGAATTATTCCTCGTTCCATCCTTCATTACAATGCACTGCTGCACACAAGATATTGTTTGATTGACTGTGCAGCATGGTCAATCCAAAGATCTTGTATGTCATCCACGGGAATGTGCAATTGAGGGTACACACTAGTGGATGTAGACAATTTGTAGTTCCACTATGACAAATCATCCCGATATAGTCCTAGTGGGTACCCACCCTTATTCTTAAGCTTCCTTCATAAACACACCGAACCTTGGCATGTCATTCCTATCATACTCAAGCCACAGATCATTGCTGACTTAACCCATGACTTGGCACATTCTTACTTTTGGTTTGCCTGGATGTTTATTGAAATATAGGTGATATTATTAAATAGGGCCACAATAGTCATAGTCCTTTATTTTTCCCCCCTCATAGTTTACATTGCCTACCTGTTTTTAGAAGGGTTGTCTATGGTTGTCTAACCATGTCTATGTCCATGTCTATTTCAGAAATGATTAAAATAAGTGACTGAACATTTATCCAGAGTGTGGATAAATCATTTAGCAATTTGTGAGAAAAGTGGGTATTTTTTGTTTTGGGGTAGCTTGACATTTCATGATGACAATATTCTCTGGTGCAGTGCTCTCATTTAAATAAAATGTATTTTCTCAAAATGACATTCCAGCAGCAAGTTGAATGAAGGGTATATTTTTTCTTAGATACATGGGAAAAGACTGCCTGCGCCTTAATACAAAGAATTTATAAAATGATTAAAAAAAACATTTTTTAGAAGTGCCTGATTTGATTAAGGGGTCTATTTATCAAGCAGTGAAAAGTGTGGAGAAGTGGACCAGTGGAGAAGTTGCCCATAGCAACCAATCAGCTCTCAAGTAGCATTTATCAAGTACAGTCTATAATATAATAGGTAGGAGCTGATTGGTTGCTATGGGCAACTTCTCCACTATTCCACTTTTCCACACTTTTCACTGCTTGATAAATAGACTCCTAAGTGTTTATTTAGTAAACTGTTATATACAGCAACATTGAAAAAGTAAACCGATAAAACAGTACAAAATCTATATAACTGAACATACCACTCACATATATCACTGTATATATGCATATAATTAACTGTCAGCCAGCATTCTTAAACTCAGAATGTTGCAGGCACCTTTTAGGCTTTTAGATATACAGATGTGTCCACATACATCTAGCCTCCTTGCGCGTTAAACAGCCCTCCTAGTCACGCCATGCCGTGGCGCAACTTGGCAGCACTGAGCATCTTTTCATGCAACTTTTTCCTTTATAATGCATCTTATTCGCAAATCGGCTTCTGCTGATTAAAAAAATGTGGCATGCCTATGTTCTGTGTGTGGCTGCATCTGCATGCCAATTGCTACGTTACAGTGTCACAGCCGCTGACACTGCGATTACCCACACAATCAGCAGATTGTTGCATTCTGTGCATGCGTATGCATCGCAGTGCATGTGCGCAAGCCGGCCACTGCGATCGGGACTGTGATCGCAGTACCTACACAGACCCATTGCAGGGTGATTGACAGGAGGTTCCATTTGTGGGTGGTGACAAATGGCACTGGAGCTATTCTATTTTAATACTTCAGCAATCCTAAAAAATTGCATCCCCTGTTCTTAGCTTTTCAGGAAATTTCTGTATTGCAGGTAACAAAAGACTGCAAGGTGATGGCAAATATCTCATCACAAAACTAATATTGGGGTACTTTCGCCAAGCACAAAGTCAACATATTGATTAACAATGTGAATAGTATCTGTGGGATGTTGTTATCAAGAGATGGTCTGGTACCCATGCATCAACTGTTATTAGAGCTGTCTTGGTAACACTTGTTTGATGTTTGAGAGTGAACTTTTGGGGAGATGTATAGAACCTTCTAAATAGGACATGAAAGGAAATAGTGGGTGTTACACTTAGCGCAAAGTAGAATAAAAAGAAAACACTTGCAATAGTGCAGGGGTGGCCAGCCAGTCGGAGGCAAAGAGCCAAAAAAGATATGTAGTCAAATGAAAAAGCTGATAGCATGCGCAGAAAAAGGGGCGTGGCTTATTTGTCACAAGTCCACGCCCCATTTTTGTGCACATGCCTTTGGTATGACATTTGCAGGAGCATGACCATGTGTCACACCCCTGTTTTTAGTCACGCTGGGGGAGAGCCCAGGACATTGAAAATAAACATTTTACATAATCTTCCCAATATACATTTTTCATTGTTGAAGTGAAAGAAAAAGCCAGAGCAACATAGAAAAGATTGAAATAGCCACGTTCACATAAAATACATATTGAAATCCAGAACCACAAAAAAATACATTGAGAATGCCAGTGCCCATTATGCTGTGCCCCCTGTAGTTGTGCCCCATATGCAGTTCACTCCTGTAGTTGTGCCCATTAAGCAATGCCCCCAGTAGTTGTGCCCCTTCTGCAATGCCCTCTGTAGTTGTGCCCCATATGCAGTGCCCTCCTGTAGTTGTGCCCATTAATCAATGCCCCCAGTAGTTGTGGCCCTTATGCAATGCCCCCTGTAGCTGTGCCCATTATGCAATCCCCCCCAGTAGTTGCCCTTCTGCAGTGCCCCCTGTAGCTGTGTCCATTAAGCAATGTCCCGTATAGCTGTTCCCCTCCTGCGAACCGGGATCTGCATTAGAAGCTCAGAAGAGCCTCATGTGGCTCGAGAGCCGCGGGTTGGCCACCCCTGCAATAGTGTAATAATTTCATGGTATGTTGACATGACATACAGTATAAAATTCACAAGATCCTTAAAAAATATACACAGATCAAGGGGAAGTCACACCTTTTGGTCATGTGCTAATAGTGTTGAAAATTAGCTTGTTGATGTGTCTTTTGATAATGATATCTTTCGCTGGTCTTCTCTTTTTTTTTTATTTGCACTCAGAAAGTGCCATACACATGAAAGAGAGAAACAAGCTATGGTGCATTACCCTTGATATCAAATTTATTATATCTAAAAAGACAATTAGAATTAAACACAAATATGTACAGATGTATTCATACCAGAGTCCAAGTTACAGATATTTATGTAAACAAAAACTATAAGGTGGAGGTATCCATACCGGATTGTGGCTAACAACCAGTGTGGTAACGTAAAGGGTGGTTCTGGATCCTCAATGCTGTGGACTGGAGTACTTTTTACTGGATGACAATAGGGGAACTTCAGGTTTCAATTTTGTCAGTGGCAGATTTTCCATTAGGAACATGCCTAGTGGTGCCACCTGCTGGGGACGGCACAGCAGCAACTGGCAGGGTCCTCTGACACAGTCGCATCTGATGCAACCTTGTCAGGGAAATGCGACCATGGCAGGCAAATGGTTAAAGATAACGTAATCTTAATAAAAGTACCATTTGAGTTCAAAGTCTCTATTAAGACCATGAGGGATGAGTGTTTAGTATTATTTGATTATACATTCTATCTTTGTTTTTGCTAATTTGGATTATATTTGGTTTACTGTTATAAAATGATAAATCTTAACATAATTTGGTTTATATTTTGTGCATATTCACCTAATCTTGTTTAAAGTGGCCATATTGTTCCCTAAAACAAAATAGGGCAACATGCACATAATTTAAAGAAGAGCCTGACCACGCTCTCTTTATCAGAACATTTTAAAGAATCCCGCAATTGTTCCATCCAAGGTGTCAAAAAGTTTTTAGGAATACAGAATGTAAACTCTACATGGAGAAGTAAAGTTGAGAAAAATTAACAAAAACAGAGATGGAATGGATAAATTAAAATCACTCATCCCTGGTGGTCTCTGTCATGGACCTGGTTCAATTAGATCACAAACTCTAACTGCTGTCAATAACTTGTCACTATCAGCATACAGAGTGAACACAGAGTTAATAAAAAGAACAACAACCACCTGGTATATCTAAAATGATTACAGTCCCTGTTATTTCACACACTTATTTTTTCTCAGGTCCTTCCAATACTAAGGTTAATTCAGGAGTAACTCACTCCAAATAGGAAGCCTTAACTTCTCTATACACAACTACATTTACACCAGAAGTCAGTCCCAGTTATCTTTATCCAAACAATAACATTTAATAAAGATATGTAGCATGGATTAACTGAATCCATAGGCAAAATAAGAATCACATACACCAATCTTATTGAAAAATATACAATGCTTTTAATAAAAATGACATACAAAATTAGTCTTAGGAAAATCAATTTCTTATAAACAAAAAGGATAAATTAAAAGAACAGTCTCAAAACAATTGTCGGATTAGCTCCCAAGAATTCTACAAAATGTTGTATGTGGGATATAGTATTTATCCCTATCTGGGTGCCAGGTAGCACCCCAAGGCTTGTGGTCACTGGCCGTAAAAATAGCAAGGATTCTGCTTGCAAACACAAACATTTCTGAGGAGGGGGGGTGAGCATATTGTCACTAAGATGGGGAGGTGTGGCACCCTCCAGGCCAACATCACTTTAGTGAAAATGTATAGAACATCTAAATTAACCATTAACTGTCTGTTGGTTCATTTGCTGGCAGTCCGAATGGACTATACATAAGTCTGCCATTCTCCCCCTCACATTGCATCTTCTCAAAAAAATAATTACCCCAGCAGCTATACATATACATAGAAGGTTTATTCACGGGTCACCATCCTAGTAATTATAAAAACTGAAAGTATTATGCAGTTAATACACACACAGGGTTCCATATTGCCTAATATCTTGTCATACAGTACGTACCAATAAAGACTTTGAACTCAAATGATTTCTATGATCTTTTTATGTTTTTTTATTAGGAATACTCCAAGTTCTCTTAAAGGCCACACTCTCCATTACCATGCTGATTATTAACCACAATCCTTAGTAAGGACGTTCATCTCTAGTCTTTGTGTATAGAAATATTAGGGGTGTGCACCGGCCACTTTTCGTGTTTTGTGTTTTGGTTTTGGATCTGGATCTTTCTTCCGTGTTTTGGGTTCTGGGTTTTGTGTTTTGGATCTGTATTTTTTTTTTTAAAAAGCATAAAAACAGCTAAAATCACAGAATTTGTGGGTTTTCTGCTCCTAAGCTATTATTAACTTCAATAACCTTAATTTCCACTCATATCCAGTCTATTCTGAACACCTCACAATAGTGTTTTTATGTCCAAAAGGTTGCACTGAGGTAGCTGGATGACTATACAAAGCGACACGAGTGGGAGGCACAAACACGTGGCCCATCTAGGAGTGACACTGCAGTGGCAGACAGGATGGCAGTTTGAAAAACTAGGCCCCAAACAGTACATAGTGCAAAGAAAAAAAAGAGGTGCAAGATGGAATTGTCCTTGGGCCCTCCCACCCACCCTTATGTTGTATAAACAGGACATGCACACTTTAACAAACCAATCATTTCAGCGTCAGGGTCTGCCACACGACTGTGGCTGAAATTATTGGTTCATTTGGGCCCCCACAAAACAAGCTGGCAATTACTCTGTCCCTGCACGAACTGGCTCTATGGAAGCAAGATGTCATCCTCATCCTCCTCATCCACCGATTCCTCACCCTCTTCAGTGTTGTGTACATCCTAATTCTCACAGAGTATTAATTCGTCCCCACTGGAATCCACCACCACAGGTCCCTCTGTACGTTCTGGAGGCTGGTCTCCCTGGAAGAGTTGATAATTCATTTTTATGAACATCATCTTCTCCACATTTTGTGGAAGCAACCTCCTATGCCTTTCGCTGACAAGGTTCCCGTCTGCACTAAACACTCTTTCGGAGTACACACTGGAGGGGGGGCAACTCAGGTAAAATAGAGCCAGTTTGTACAGGGGCCTCCAAATTGCCTCTCTTTCCTGCCAGTACAGGTACGGACTATCTGACATGCCTACTTGGATGCTGTCACCAATGTAATCCTCAACCATTTTGTCAATGGTGACAGTATCATATGCAGTGACAGTAGACATGTCAGAAATTGTTGTCAGGTCCTTCAGTCCGGACCAGATGTCCAAACTTGGTCCTGCCTACCCTGCATCACCGCCAGCGGGTTGCTTAGGATACCTATGTTTTTTCCTGGCAGCCCCAGTTGCGGGAGAAAATGAAGGAGCTGTTGACGTGTCACGTTCCGCTTCAGCTGACAGTGTTTTCACCAGCAGGTCTTTGCACCTCTGCAGGCTTGTGTCAGCCAGAAAGAGAGACACCACATAGGCTATAAACCTATGATCTAGCACGGTGGCCAAAATGTAGTGGTCTGATTTCAACAGATTGACCACCCTGGAATCCTGGCAAAGCGAATGAAGGGCTTCATCCACAAGTCCCACATGCCGAGTGGAATTGCTCTGTCTTAGCTCTTCCTTCACTTTCTCCAGCTGCTTCTGCAAAAGCCTGATGAGGGGAATGACCAGACTCAAGCTGGCAGTGTCTGAACTGACTTCACATGCGGCAAGTTCGAAAGACTGGAGAACCTTGCACAACACGGAAATCATTCTCCACTGTGCTTGAGTCAGGTGCATACCCCCTCCTTTGCCTATGTCATAGGTGGATGTATAGGCTTGAATGGCCTTTTGCTGCTCCTCCATCCTCTGAAGCATATAGAGGGTTGAGTTCCACCGCGTCACAACCTCTTGCTTCAGGTGATGGCGGGGCAGGTTCAAGAGTGTTTGCTGGTGCTCCAGTCTTCGGCACGCAGTCACTGAATGGCGAAAGTGGACAGAAATTTTTCGGGCCACCCAAAGCGTCTCCTGCATGCCTCTGTCGCTTTGCAGAAAATTCTGCACCACCAAATTTATTGTCTGAGCAAAACATGGGACATGCTGGAATTTTCCCAGATGTAATGCCCACACAATACTGGTGGCATTGTCAGATATCACAAATCTGCAGGAGAGTCTAAGTGGGGTAAGCCACTGGGCGATGATTTCCCTCAGTTTCTCTAAGAGGTTGTCAGCAGTGTGCCTCTTACTGAAACCGGTGATACACAGTATAGCCTGCCTTGGAACGAGCTGGCGTTTCTGAGATGCTGCTACTGGTGACGCTGCTGTTGTTGCTGCATAAGGTGATACATCTACCCAGTGGGTTGTCTCAGTCATATATTCCTTAGCCTGCCCTATTCCACTTGTCCACATGTCCGTGGTTAAGTGGACACTGGGTACAATTGCATTTTTCAGGACACTGAGGACACTTTTTTTGTCGTTTCTGTACAGTCACGGTATCGCCTGCCTAGTGAAGTGGAATCTAGACGGGATTTGGAACCGGGGACACACTACCTCCATCAATTGTTTAATTCCCACTGCACTATTGGTGGATACCGGACGCACGTCTAACACCAACATAGCAGTCAAGGCCTCAGTTATACGTTTTGCTTCAGGATGACTGCTGTCGTACTTCATCCTCCTCGCAAAGGACTGTTGGAGGGTCAATTGTTTAGTAAAAGAAGGGGTGTTCCTACTTCCTCTCTGGGATGATGAACAACTCCCAGCAGCAACAGCAACAGCAGCAGTAGTAGGCGTAACAATGCAGGATCCTCCGGAGGAATCCCGGATAGGAGAGTCAGTCATGCCAGTGACATGACCTGCAGGACTACTTCCGATCCTGACTAAGGAGGAAATTGACGAGGAGGGAGTTGACGGTGTGGTTTGCAGGTGCTTGGAAACAACAGGACGAAGGGATTTAGGTGTCCCTGGAATGCTTACGGTCTTAGCCAAAGTTTCTGAACTTGACAGTAACTTTTTATTAACGCGCTGCAGGTGACGTATAAGGGAGGATGTTCCTAGGTGGTTAACATCCCTACCCCTACTTATTTCACCTTTACATATGGTACATATGGCAAGACAGTTGTTGTCCGGATTTGGATAGAAATATTGCCAGACCAAAGAGGTGGAATGTTTGGTCTTCTGCCCAGGCATGACCGTGATGGGCTTTTTCATTCCACGGACAACTGTCTCCACCAGAGCCTGATTTAAACAAACCACATCACCATCAGAATCCTCCTCGCCAACTTCCTCCTCAGCGCCAGCTACATCAGTATCCTCATCCTGTTGTACTTCAACAGTGACATCTTCAATTTGCATATCAGCAAGTGGACTGTGGGTGCTCCGTTCAGCACTTGCAGAGGGCGTGCAAATGGTGGAAAGAGCCACCTCTTCCCATCCTGTGCTGGGAAGGTCAGCTATCGCAACCGCCACCACACTTGGACTCTCCTTAGGGATTTGTGATATCTTCTTAGAATGCACAGTTCTTCGCTGTGCTTTTGCCAGCCTAACTCGTTTGATTTTTTTAGCAGGATGAGGGCTTCCATCGTCATGTGAAGCTGAACCACTAGTCATGAACATAGGGAAAGACCTTAGCCGTTCCTTGCCACTCCTTGTCGTAAATGGCAGATTGGCAAGTTTACGTTTCTCCTCAGATGATTTAAATGTTTTTTTAAGGTCATTTTCCTGAACTTTGTCATTTGGGATTGTATATGCCCTCTACTATGACATTGGGCATCGGCCTTGGCAGACAACGTTGATGGCATGTTATCGTCTATGTCATGACTAGTGGCAGCAGCTTCAGCACTAGGAGGAAGTGGTTCTTGATCTATCACTATTTTATTTTTATCGGAGAAAGGTTGGACCTCCATTTATGTTATATTGATATATACATGCGGCCAAGGCGCACACAAACACAGAAAATAATTTTTTATTTTTGTTGGAGACTAGTGCACTTTGTGGGTTACACCACCAGCCGGCTCTTTACTTATGGGACACAGGCGCACTATCAGGGTAACACCACCCTTTAACAGACAGACGCACGCTTGGTGCTGCTGCTTTGAGGATGCACGTACAGTGCACACAATTCACAAACACAGAAAAAAAAAATATTTTTTGGAGTGCACTTTGGGGGTTACAGCACCCTTTAACAGACGAGCCAACCGGCCCTTTACTTATGACACAGGCGCATGTTTGATGCTACTTTGTTGTTGCACGTGCGGCTACTGCACACACAATTCACAAACACAAAAAAATATTTTTTATTTTGTTTGGAGTGCACTTTGGGGGTTACAGCACCCTTTAATGGACAAGCCAGCCGGCCCTTTACTTATGGGACACGGGCGGACGCTTGGCGCTACTTTGTTGATAACCATGCGGCCACAGTGCACACAATTCACAAACACAGAAAATAATTTTTATTTTGTTTGGAGTGCACTTTGGGGGTTACAGCACCCTTTAACAGTCAAGCCAGCCGGCCCTTTACGTATGACACAGGCGCACGCTTGGCGCTACTTTGTTGATAACCGTGCGGCCACAGTGCACACAATTCACAAACACAGAAAATATTTTTTTATTTTGTTTGGAGTGCACTTTGGGGGTTACAGCATCCTTTAACGGACAAGCCAGCCCTTTACTTATGGGACACAGGTGCACGCTTTGCACTGCTCCTTTGTTGATGCACGTGCAGCCACAGTGCACACAATTCACAAACACAGAAAATAATTTTTTGTTTTGTTTGGAGTGCACTTTGGGGGTTACAGCACCCTTTAATGGTCAAGCCAGCCAGCCCTTTACGCATGACACAGGCGCACGCTTGGCACTACTTTGTTGATAACCGTGCGGCCACAGTGCACAAAATTCACAAACACAGAAAATATTTTTTTATTTTGTTTGGAGTGCACTTTGGGGGTTACAGCATCCTTTAATGGTCAAGCCAGCTGGCGCTTTACGCATGACACAGGCGCACACTTGGCACTACTTTGTTGATAACCGTGTGGCCACAGTGCACACAACTCACAAACACAGAAAATAATTTTTTGTTTTGTTTGGAGTGCACTTTGGGGGTTACAGCACCCTTTAACGGTCAAGCCAGCTGGCCTTTTACATATGACACAGGCGCACGCTTGGCGCTACTTTGTTGATAACCGTGTGGCCACAGTGCACACAACTCACAAACACAGAAAATTATTTTTTGTTTTGTTTGGAGTGCACTTTGGGGGTTACAGCACCTATTAACAGTCAAGCCAGCTGGCCCTTTACTTATGACACAGGCGCACACTTGGCTCTACTTTGTTGATGCACGTGCAGCTACTACACATACAATTCACAAACACAGAAAAAAATATATATTATTTGGAGTGCACTTTGGGGGTTACAGCACCCTTTAACGGACGAGCCAGCCAGCCCTTTACTTATGACACAGGCACACGCTTGGCGCTACTTTGTTGATGCACGTACGGCTACTGCGCATACAATTCACAAACACAGAAAAAATATTATTGTTTTTTGCACTTGGGGGGAGCACCCCTGAAGGTCAGAGCACCCCCTGGACAACACTACAGCACCCCTTTAGGACTGGGACACTGCACAGGACTTTGGAGTGGACACAGCTCCTATGGACTACTGACTGCACAACACAGTCCAGCCAGCCCCTATGGACTTTGGAGGAGTGGACACAGCCCCTCTTGGCCAACAGCAGCACAGCACAACACAGCCAGCCCCTATGGACTTTGAAGGAGTGGACACAGCCCCTATGGACAACAGCAGAACAGCACAACACAGCCAGCCCCTATGGACTTTGCAGGAGTGGACACAGCCCCTATGGACAACAGCAGCACAGCACAACACTACACTGCACTACACTACACAGCCCAGCCAGCCCTAACTCCCACCCTCCCTCTTCACTGTCCACAGCCGAGTGAGAAAATGGCGCCGTCGCAGGTACCTTATATAGAATCCAAATCCCCCGAGACCCGAAAGGCGGGATGATGACATTTTGCCTCGATTTCAGATCCGAGTCAGGTGGGAAAAGTTGAGCCTGACTCGGATCAGTCCTCGGATCGGGGGGGCTCGGGGGGGTTCGGATTTCAGAAATCCGAACCCGCTCACCCCTAATAAATATCCATTTTAGCGTGAACTCTGGTACAATATGAGTAAATCTTTATTTATATATTTGTGTCTTATTGTAATTGTCTTTTATGATCTAATAAATTTGATATCAACAGTAATACACCATAGCTTGTTTCCCTCTCTCACGTATATTGCGCTTACTATGCATGAATGAGAAAAATAGAATACCACTGAAGGATATTCATTGTTAAAAGACACATCATACAAACTCATTTTAACACTATTTGAAGTAAGCACATGACCAATAGGGGTGACTCTATCCCCCCCCTTTCCTGGATCTATGTTTATTATTTGAATGATCTTGTGAACCTTCTATACCTAGAAGCTGATTGGCTGCAATGACAAATTTCTCCACTTATTGTCTTTAGAATGTTTTATACATCTCCTCTTGTTGTGTATTTTATCAATGGAAACATGTTTTGCGTTGTACTGCAATCGTAACAAAAATGATGTTATATTTTAAGGATACAGTTGCAAATGAGAATCTAGTAACATGACCTTTACCTAATTTCCACTAATGTCTTAAAGCATCCCTCTGATTTGTTTTAACAGTGAAAAACAAATTTGCTGTTACATTTGATATAAATAAAAAAGGTCTTTAGATTACAGCTTATATAATATTCCGTTTCATGTATAAATAAAACAAATTAAAAATATTTATAAATAGACCCACAAAATCATATACTCTACATGCAGTTAATAAAAAGAGCATCTATCTGCTTAAGAGGTGAATTTGCAATCACCCTATCAGAAGCACCCTTACTTGTTAGACATCCCTTTCCCTCCCTCATCCCGCCTCTCCAATGACAAACAGGTG
Source organism: Taudactylus pleione (assembly GCA_031769625.1). NCBI lineage: Eukaryota > Metazoa > Chordata > Amphibia > Anura > Myobatrachidae > Taudactylus > Taudactylus pleione. Next base: position 2,103,323 of record JAUIMM010000555.1, on the reverse strand, counting down.
CAAGTCGCAGATACAAGTGAATTGCAGATCTTATGCTACACAAACAGCCATACAGTACTTCCAACTTGGCATTAGGACCTACCTGTATGTTTTTCCTTGCTTTGTTTCATGAGAAAAATCGAACTTTATCTGCTCTAAGCAGTTTAAGGCCAACTTAACATAGTAAAATCAAATTATTTCTATGAACCTTCCCCCTGAAAAGAAGTATTTGAAAAACTCATTAAATACAAGAAAACAAGACGGTGCCACGTTAAGGCTGTCTATACCTCATCCAATTACATTCTTTCTCAACAGATGGCGAAGAAAAGTCATCTCCAGACATGAACTATGAAGGACTAGTCCTAGACACTAACAAACCTAGAGCATGTTGATTAGATGATGATTATACAACTGAATAGAAAATTGGCATGTAAGCAAAGCCTTGGAGCCAGCAAACCCTTTTTATCCATAGACAATGTTTTATAAGACAAATATGTTGCTTTTCCCTGGTCTCCAAGGTAGTCCATTACATTTTTAGCTGTTCTTTATTACATTCAAAACATCTTTTCATGCACAAAACTCTTCTACACTGAATGTTCTTTTCTGATTTGCCATCACTGCTGTGTTATACACTTGATTTAAGCAAAGATTTATTAAAGTAAATATCTGTATAATGACCTGTGAAATAAGTCCCATGAGAGAGATAACTATTTAAAGATGATGATTCTAATAAACAGTGCAACATTGTTATAAAAGATGTACAAGTTTAATACCTACTTATATATAGCAATATATCTATTACTTATATACAGTACTGCACATCATACAAAGAAACTTTACATCAGTCGTTCATTCTCACTCTCATCAGAGAAACTCTGAATATTGGAATTTCGGTCAACAGTAATACGAATGGCAGAATTTTCAAGTTTGCTCAGTTCTATTAGTTGAAATGAAATTTCTACTTGAAGACCACCCATATACTTGCAAAAATTCCTTATTAAATGTATTGGCTTTAAAACAGTCATTACTGGGAGCACAAGGCATGACTATTCCCTTATATCTAAAAACTAGTTATTATGGCGACGTAATTTATGAAAAGCATGGTAATTATGTACAGTTATTTAGAAGATACGTCACATAATTTTATGTAATTTAGGGCCTGATTCAGAGGTGGATGCAAATCCTGTCACGGCTGCGTCTTTGTACGCAGTGGTATTGAGAATTGATGCTAATGTTGCAGCCATTGGAATTTGTACAGAGAGGCCCACCAGCTGCATCTCTAATCCACTGCTTGCGTACAAAGGCCCTCATTCAGAGCCGTACGCTCTGAGCAGAGCGTACGCTCTGAATGAGGGCCGGGCTCCATTTTCATGGAGCGTCCTCCTGGACGCTCGTATAGCTGTGGGTCACCACCCACAGGCTATACGAGCGTGCATTTTGATGGCCGCGATGGTCGTGACCATCGCGACCATCGAAATTGCGAGCCGGAGCCTGCGGTTGAGGTTTTCAACCGCAAGCTCCGGAGTGATTTTGGCTCTATCAGAGCCAAAATCACTCCCACTGACATCACTAGTGATGTCAGTGGGCCGGCTTCTGACGGGAGGCGCTCCCGTGGGAACGCCCCCGTCAGGGAGGCACGCCCCCGGCACGCCCACCAAAGGGGGCGTGCTGTCAATCAACATTGACAGCACGCCCCCTTTGATCGGACACAACGAGCGAAGGAAAGTCCTTCGCTCGTCGTGTCTGGCGCATGCGCACGACGGAGCTCCCTCCGTCATGCGCATGCTCAGTGCAGACCATCGACCCACTTGCGAGCGGACAGCCGCTCGCGAGTGGGTCTGAATCAGGCCCAAAGGGCCTGATTCAGCACAGATCACACGTACCCGGCCGATGTTTGCATTCTGCGTATGCATCGCAGTGCGCATGCGTGAACCGACCGCTGCGATCGGGAAGCGATCACAGTGAGCACGCAGTGTCTTCACACAGTGATTGACAGGACATGTCCATTTGGGGGTGGTGACGGGGGTGGTCAGAGAAACGAAGATATGCCTGTGCATTTGAAGTGAACGCCAATACAGGGGCGCGCATAATTAAACCACTGCGTTTGGCATACGCAGCCTGAGTACTCAATGCGTTCATGAAGTTTAGTAGTTTGTGAGTGAAGGTCAGGTCAACCACATCTGTTAGTATGGGTCCGATGGCTTAGCTGTCTTCCTAACTATGCTAACTAATGCGGATGTAAGTAAAGGTAAGGGTCCAGCTTTATGTAGTGTTAGGCGTCTGCATCTTGTATTGCGGTGGCAGTGCGATCGCATTCATTTGCATAATTTCACATCGGCCAGGTGCGTGCGAACGCAGACTTGCGATCCGTGCTGAATCAGGTCCTGATTCAGAGCCGGACGCTATTTGTGCTCGCTTGTTCAGAAAAAGGGGCTGGCTATTTAAATTGAGCGCTCGCTCTTTGCGGTCTGTTGACGCCTCTATGTCTGAGCGAGCATATGAAACATGCGCTCGCTATTTTGTAAAGACGCCCCCTGGCCGCTCGCATCCTACGTCATCTCCGCTATTTATTTGATTAATCGAGTACATCGAAAGGCATCTGAACTGCTCGCAGGGCTTGTGGCAGGATTTTCCTACCGCAATCATGCGAACAGTTCAGGCTAAGAAACAACCAAGTAACGTGGTCGATGACGCTGCTTTGTTAATTATGCACACCCTTAAAACGCCCGTTTTGACCATTTGGCACTCCTGCATTCGGATCACCACTCCTCGTTTTCAAGCACCTTCCCCTGTTTCCACCCACAAACGCCTCATCCTGTCACTCAAATTAGCAGGCACTCGCTATTTTGCGAGCGCTCGATTTCCGACTGCAATGACTGGTTGGCACATGCGCATTACGACCCATACGCATGCGCAGATGTGCGAACATCGCTCGGAGCGAACGAGCGGCCGCTTACGAGCGGCTCTGAATCAGGCCCAGATTACCCTGTTCATGAATCTCACATGTTGCTAGCAGCTATAGGTTACAAGTTTGCATTTTTTTTCAGAGAAGGATCAGTAATGGACGACTGAACATCATGGACGAGCATAAGCCATAACTTTGCCGGATCCGAATGTAAACGATCACCTTACATTTTACACTTTAGAAGGACAGGATCCTATTGGGGTCCATGTCCCTGCAAGCCTTCATTTTCCTGATAATGAATACTTATTGCAGCTACATATGTTAAAAGGAAATGATTTATATCTAGGCTAAAATGTGGACTATGATAAATCAGCCCCCTAGTACTCAGAATGACTACCTGTGTGCACATTTATACCAAGAACACATCCTGTACTAAAAAACATTACCTTATTATTACAGATGTGTGCCGACCCCTGTGTTTTGGTTTTGGTTTTAGATCCAGATTTATCTTCGTGTTTTTCTTTTGCAAAACCACCCTCATGTGTTTTGGGTTTGGATCTGTAATTTTAAAAATAAATAAAAAAAACAGCTAAAACTATGTAATTTTGACCTTTTAGCATGCCATCCAAAACCCGAGTTTGGTTTTTAAATCCGAGTTCCGAACCACAACGTTCAACTCGGTACCCAGAAGTGATTCCAAACTCTGACTTGTTTCGACTCAGAACCCGTAAATTCAGTTGTTGTTGGTTCTCTGAGAACCAGACCTGTACATTCTCTATTTAATATAGATTCATCTTATACACTGGGACATTATACACTGATGGGATATTACCTTCTGTCAAATAGAATTACAAACATTAAAGCAAATGTTTAATTGGTTGTAATGGGCAACATATCCTGTTTTCACAGATAATTGTATTAATAATTTAACGGATTTCCCAAGCTATTTAACATTGTGATGAAAAAAAGCAGAAACTTCTCACTTTGAGAATACAATATGGTTGCTTCTCCAATAATGGTTTTGCGTTCACCAGCCTTGTTTTCCTGTCCTGAAGTTCCAGTAGCTGTCTCCTGTCCTGAGGGTTTAGTGACTGCCTCCTTCCCTGAGGGTTCAGTAGCCATATCCTGTGCTAAGGATTCAGTGATCGATTCCTGTATTGAAGATTCATTGGTTGATTTCTGTACTGAGGATTCAATAGAATTCCTGAGGGTTTAGTGTTTGACTCCTGTCCTCAGGATTCAGTGGCCATCTCCTGTCCTGAGCATCCAAGTGGCCACCTTCTTTCCTGATGGGCCAGTGGCCACCTCCTGTCCTGAAGATCCAGTAGCAGCCTCAAATCCTGAAGATCTAGTGGCAGCCTCCTCTTCTGAGTGTTCTGTGGCTGCCTACTGTCCTGAGAGTTCAGAAGCTATCTCATGTCCTTAGAATCCAAGTGGCCACCTCCTGTTCTTAGGGTCCAAGTTGCCACTTCTTGACCTGAGGGTCTAATAGATTGCATCCTGTCCTGAAGGTCCAAATGGCCATCTCTTGTTCTGATGCATCAGTGTCCACCTCCTGTCCAATGGCTGCTTCCTGCCCTGAGGGATTAGTGCCTGCGTCCTGTCCTGATGATGAAGTGGTTGACTCCTTTCATTAGAGTTCAGTGGTTGCCTTCTGTAGAGTGGGTGCAGTGGCTGCCTCCTATCCTGAGTGTTTAGTAGCCACTTTCTGTCCCAGCGGTTGCCTTACAGCCCAGTCCTGCTAGGTCATCTGGTACTTGAAGAAATACAGAGCTATAGTTAAAATACAAAATTTGCAATAGAAAACTAAAAAATATTTGGAAAATATATCCATAGTTGTATAAAACACAATTGATCAATAAAAAGAGTACTATACAATAGGTGGGATGCAGCAATGCACATTCAAACCGGACTCAGTCAAACCTCTGAAAATGACGTTTTTGGAGGTTTGGCCACTTACCACATATGCACCAATCTCTGCAATGTGATACATTCCGGGGCTTGGATGCGATGGGCAATGCCATCTTTATGGGCTTCTATTTGCAGCTCCCCCTGAGAGGGATTCAATCGGATCCTTCCCAGCACCCCCCATGGTATGTGCATCACTCGACACATGTGCAGAAGGAGTTCTGGGTCATAAACTCGGAAGTCCTTCTATCTCAAGGGACATCTCTTACCGGGAGAGCTGTCCTTTGTAATTTTTTTTAAGCATACGGCATTAATAAATGCTGTTATGCTTGCAATGAGTGGCGGGATGCATCGCATTAAAAATGCAATGCGTCATGCATCTTTCCCTACGTCACAAACAGTATCAGCATCTTATATATTGTTATATTCGTAAATTCTTTTTGAATACATACATTTCTAATTAGAACAGGTTTCTGGGTAAAACCGTGGTTAGATATTTACTATAAGTAATTGTTATTTATATAGCAGTTTTCTCCCAATTGGACTCAAAGTGCTTTACATCTGCATTTTAAAAAACACAAGATACACAATAAACTTAAGTATTAATGGAATACGGAAAAAAGAGCTAAGAATTTGGGTTGTATTTTGTGGGGGGTTTTAGAAACTAAAGCGGCCTTAATGAAATGCTTGAGTAAAACAGGTAAGTCTTGAGCCTGTTTTTGAAGGTTTCTAGAATAGAGTCCTCTGAAACTGAGCAAAAAAAGCGAGTTCCCGAGAGTTGGAGTCTGCATTGCATCAACAGGCAGCATGGCCCATAGTCTGTGCTCTTCTTCGCACCTTAAGTCCAGTAGCCACAGCTGTCCTGAGTAGCAGTGGAGAGTTCCATTCCATGATCTGTCCCACGAGGGCATCCTTGGAGAGGGGAGCCCTGGCCAGCCCTACTTCCCTGGCATACAATAAATAGATATGAGCAGTTTGGATTGCTTGGAATCCAAACCCACCCAAACTCCTGGTATAGAAGGCAATCTGAGTGGCGGCTCATGTCTACCTGCCTGACTTGGATCCACTTTGAGGCAAAACATCATCCTTGCGGTGTCGGATTCTCGCGGGTTTTAGATTCTATATAAGGCACTGCATGCCATGCATGAGGGTTGGAATTGGTTGGAACAGGAGTAGGAGGCTGAAGTGGAGACTTGGTAGGCGTGATTGAATCTGGGTGTCTTGAGCCAGGACTTCCTCATGCAATGAGGGAAGATAGGAGGCAGTGGAACTGCTGGAGGTGATGAGCCCAAAGGTTAGGACAGTAGGGAACAACTTTATTAGACTGCAAATTTAATTGGAACTGTGGTGGTAGAATCAGATCGAAACCAATGTAGTATCAATGATATGGAATTGATGAAGCAGGGCCAGATTAGAACCGATGCTGTATAATCAATGGAAATGAATCAATGATATGGAATTGATGAAGCAGGATCGGATTGGAATCGATGTTGTAGAATCAATTAAATAGAATTGATTATATGGAACCAATGTTTGGAGACAATCGGATTGGAACCAATGTTTGGAGACAGGTTGTAACTGATGTTTGGAGACAATCGGATGAAGACCGATGTTGATGAATCGAAGAACTGGATCGATTTGAGACCGATGTTGATGAATTGTAAAAATAGGATCAGTTTGAGACCGATGATGATGAAATGAAGCACTGGATCGGTTTGAGACCGATGTTTGAATATATTGGATGAGACCGATGACTAGAGATATTGGCTGGAACCAATGATTGGAGATATTGGCTGGGACCGATGATTGGAGATATCGGCTGGGACTGATGGTGGTAGGCAGTGTCGTCACAAAGGGACTGTGGGGGGTGCAGGCCACTACTGGGAGTCACCTGCCGAGGGGTGACACCAAGGTGCAGACTTCCCCCCAGTGACAGGAGCCAGGTGCTGCACTGTAGTATTAAGTGCAGCACTCTGCTCCTGACACTGTGAGGGATCCTGCACTGCACTGAAGGCAGTCCGCACCTCCGGCACCCCCCAGCAATAACGGGACCACGGGGGATTGGCCACGATGCCATGCCGCCTTCTCGTGAAATCATGCCCATCTCCACAAGGCCACACACCCTTTTTGGTGGCTAACGGCGATGCCACGCGCACAACGTCCCTCCCCACACCGGATGACACCAAGGGGAGGGACACCACTGGTAGTAGGGATGAGCAAGTCTCTGGTAAAACCAGACTGGAGTACTAGATGGAATTGGAGACTTGATAACCAGACTTGGAATGATACGGACTGGAACTGTTCAGATACAGAGTACTTGGGAGCTCAGCACAGAGCTGTAACTTTAGTAGAAGGCCAGTCAGGAAATGGAATTTATAGGGGTGGAACCCCAGGAATTGGATGCTGCAATCAGCTGGTCTGGGAGCAGCACTGTGAGTGGTGGAGGAGAGTCAGGTGACTGAAATCAACATGGTTGCACCCATGCTGAGTTTTGGAAGGAACTCTGGCATTCAGCCCGAGAGCTAGCATGTTGAGTACATATACTGAAAGCACAGAGCAGGAACAGTGTGGACAAACCTCATAGTCAGTTGGATGCAGTGTGCAGTGCAGGCCAACCACTGAGTCATCCGGGAGTGATGTGCGGCCACAGCGCAAGCGGGCCTCAGCGCTAGCTGGAACAATCGCTGCAGAGGTGAAACATAGGAGAAACTAATAGAATATGGGAAACATTTGTTAGAATCGTGACACTGCGGTTGGGATTCAGCGCCATTTCCCTGTCAGGTACACTGCTGTATGCTGCGCTGTACTCTGTTATAGAGGCTTTGCTGTGTCCAGACTCAGTCACAAGGCTTTACTGCTTTTAGTCAATGTGTAATGTGTATAGGGGGTGCACGCTGCTGTATTCTGTGCTGTACTCTGCTGTATATAGTCTGTGCTGTGTCCAGACTCACAAGTGACTGTGCTCCTCTTAGTCAATGTGTATAGGTGGGCACGCTGCTGTATGCTACTCTGCACTCTGCTGTAAACTGGCTGTGCTGTGTCATTCAGTAAAGAAGTTTATGTGTATATAAAACCCTGTGACTCCATACAGTTTGAATTAAGCTGTGGCATCAAAGTTACATTTTATTGTTTGTATTGTTTGGTTTACTTTACCCTAGTTGCTTTGTTCTTGTGCATATATAAGGCCTGTAATGCCACACAGTTTGAATTGAGCAGAAAGTTAAAAAAATAAAAAATACATATCTATATCTATCAGTATAAGTCATGTGCCATGTTTGAGATTGAACTGCCACATGTATGTGCCGCCCACTGCTGTCGCTTAGCTTATACCCCTTTTACACCAGAGCAAAAACCTGGGTTTTTGCTGGGTCTACCCGGGTCGCAGCTCAGTGTAAAAGGGTCCCTGGAAAATAACCTGGGTCAAGTGACCCTGCAATCCAAACCAGGTAGCTACCAGGGTTGGACCCAGGATGGACCCAGGTAATGATGCAGTGTAAACGGTAAAACCCGGGTTATCTGACCTGGATCATGCCTAAAATGAGCGGATTGGTGGTTGTCGAGCATTCACCTCCCACTTTTTATGACCTCACAGGTTTAGCAGGGCAGACCTGAGTTCAGTGTGAACAGGGCTGACCTGTGAGTAACCCAGATCAAAGGTGCAGTGTAAATGGGTCTGACCTGGGTCTGACCAGGGTTGGAACCATGTCCAAAAACCCAGGTCGGACCTGGGTTTTTGGTGGAAAAGAGGTAGTCAGCCAGCTAGCTCGGTGCAACCATTTGGCCTAAACTGGATTAAAACAATATTGTGAGCTGTGAGGTGATCAAAATTGAATGGAAATGAGTGGAAATTAATGTTATTGAAGTTATTAATACTCTAGGAACAAAAAAAATACTAAAATTATGTGATTTTAGCTTTTTTTGCTGATTTGTGGAAAAAATACAAAACCAAAACTAGTCACAGAGGTTTGGCAAAACCAAACCCGTCCGACAAATTAAAAACAAACCAGCAAAAATGTTCCGGTGCACATCTCTAACAATAAGTACAGTAACTGAAAATAAATTAAAATGGAACATTTTGCAACAAAGAGATGTTATCCCTAGTAAATACCATATTTTTACTGCATCTGAAAATGGGAAAATCATCCTTTTACCAAAGCTGTGTTTGTGGGTATTAGAGGAAAAAATACTTGTTATATTTTTATCTCTATTAACAGGTGAAATATGTTGCAGACCACTGCAGTTTAGATTTGCCTTAAAACCCATGTTAATTATGCAACATGCGTGGACTTATTAAATCAATATAACTTTGAAATTTCATTAAAGAGGGCACATTAGTAAGTCTGGTCGTATTTACTATATCACTTAGTGCTTTGTAATTAGATTCCAAGCCTGAAACCCACATTACAGGACAGGTATTGCTGGTGAATGGATGTTACTAAAGAGAGCAACCTTACAGGCACAGAAAATCAATACTGTACACCAACAGAAGTTGCAATTAATGATAAAAATAGCAATTGGCTATTAGCTACAAATTAGTATAAATTATCAATTAATCTATGACATAAGAACTAGAGACTCATGGAAAGGTTACTCATTCACTGTAAATGATTGCAAAGCACGGAGAGATCCAGATATGCTGATCTCCTGCTAGTCATGCCTCTCCTTACAATACAGTACTATATATCAATTACAGTATATGGGGGGTGGAATGAATATTAGAATATAATGGTAGTGTGCTCATTTGATTTCCAGACATGTTTAATTTTTATAGAGTATAGAGATCTGCTGATATTATTTTCCTGTTAAGTTACATTCATACCTGTGAGTTTTGGTACACTTCTATATTACAGTGCAATACATGAATTTGTATTATGGTTGTTGAGTATGGTTTGATGTGTTTATACGATAATTTAGATAATAATAATAATAATACTAATAATAATAATAATAATAATAATAATTATTATTATTATTATTATTATTATTATTATGTGTTGAATGAAAAAAAAATTGCTGGCACATTAATTATTATTTATGAAGTTTATTTTTAATCATGTGGTTGCCATACTGTCACATACTATAGAAAGAGGATGACGTGTGACTGATTTTTATCTACTTATTTTTTTAAGTTATTTTTAGTGGGGGGTTTTTGTATTATTTGTTTTTATAATTATTATTGTTATAACTATTTTTACATACATACCAACTGTCCTGATTTGGGCAGAACAAATCCAATTTTATGGGACTTTAACTGTGTGGCGGTTTGCATGTATGTGCTGTTTCACAGTAAGTTGGGAGACATGTTCTTAGTGAACGGGTGCTGCACACAGTGGAGGAATGTTCCCCCGATGCATGCGGCAATTCAAGTATGTCTTTGGAGGAATGTAGGAAGGATCAGAGAGGCCTAAGATTCCAGAAGTGCTAGACACACCCACCAAAAGTGTTGCCATGCCCACTGTGATGCGGACACATCATTAACATGACATTCTCATGCATGCTATTTGGAGGAGGTGTGGCTGTGTCTGGCTGTGGAGTTTTCCAATATTAAGTGGTATGTTATTTTTATTATTATCAATATTATTATTATTGTTGTTAGAATATTGACTCCATTTCCAACATTCCAGTTGTTAAAATTAAAATGCACCATTAACCTATTGATACCCTGGTGAATTTTTACATTGCAAACTGGGGCTGTATTGAGAGTTCAAAATGCCATAACCCTTGGGAGAGCATATACCCTAAACTGTACCTAAGGATTTTGGCCCAACCCTCCTACTATTCTACTATTCAAAGCTCCCATTATTATGTGGAGTCTAAAAGAGGCTCTGTAAATAAAATACCATGATAATGCTGAGGCATCAGTTACTGTTACTTAGATGGATTGTGGTAACAATGCTTACTCAGCCTAGGGCTATATAACTGGAACAGTTGCTTTACCATAATTTGGACTGCACTGTCATCAAATCTATGCAGAAATGTGCTTATTTCATACATTTACAATTCACTTTTTACTCCAATGTATTTTGCTGTTATGGAGACAATGATAAATTCATTTTATTTCACCAGTAGACAGCACTTAGCTTGTTCTGTTTACCCAGAGGTTCCCAAACTTTTTTGAATCACGGCACCCTAGAGTATCAGCATTGTTTTCACGGCACCCCTAAGCTAAAAGTTTGTTATTGAGAATTGTAGTAAAGTAGTAAAGTGAAGTAAATGGTGCTTACCTGTCATCCTTAAGTTTGGTTATGTGATGGAGACAGGTTTGTGCTTCTGTTTGACCACATATTTACATTACATTGACCATAAAGAATTTGATTTGGGGCTGGACCACCAACCTGTGGCACCCCTGCAAGTGTCCCAAGACACACCAGGGTGCCACGGCGCACAGTTTGGGAGCCTTAACTCCTGCTGCTATAGATTTAACACTCTGGGGCTGATTCAGCACTGATCGCACGGCTGCATTCGCACGTACCCGCTAGCTGCGGAAATATGCTAATGAATGCAATCGCACAGCAACCGCAGCACTATACCAACAACGCCCATCACTGTATAAAGCCGCCCACTTCCCATGACATGCATCCGCAAGTCAGTGAAAACATCAGTAACATCAAGTAACATCGGAACCATTCGCACAGTTGTGGTTGACCTGACCCTACCTCACAAATTGCTAAATTTACTGTCGCCATCTAGACCTCTGCAGCGTATGCAATTGCAGGGGCTTTATTATGCATGCCCCTGTAATGGCGTTCAAACGCACAGGCACGCCTGCATTCCGCCGACCACCCCCTCTCTCTACCCCCAAACGGTCACTTCCTCGCAATCACTATGAGATTACGTACTCGCTGCGATCGCTTCCCTATCGCAGCGGCCGGTTCGCGCACGCACACTGCGATGCAAGCGCAGATCACAAACATCGACCAGCTGTGTGCGAACTCAGCCGTGCGATCCAACCTGATTAAGGCCCTATATCCACAGTTTAAGTGACGGACACAATAGTGCTTTGTTTCTTCCTTTTTTTTTTTGTTTTTTTCCTCTGAGATTCATAGGAGTAAGAAAACTATAGAACAGGCTGCTTCTGAGTGTGTCCTGTACTACTGACCAACATTGTTGACATATTCTATACTTGAAAAAAAAACAATTGAGATGGATGGATTACATCATTGGAGCCTGTAGACACAAATAAAAAAGAAAAAGATAAAGATAGCTGGATTTACACCACACAGTCTGTAGACACAAAACAACTTGTATAGGGATAGCTGGATTTGGATATGCGTAGGTGATTGCAGTGCGATCGCAATGCTAACTCACGCACATGCACTGCGAAGCATATGCATGCGCAGTACGCACCATCGGCCGATCTGCGTATGCTGTTGCAGTTGCGATCTATGACGAGAAGGATATCATCTGTTGTGGACTGACGACTTTCATTATATATTCATTTCACACCAGCGGATATTTATAAAGATTAAAAAGTGAAAGTGGCTCCGGCGTCCCAGTACACGCGGCCATTATGTGCAACCATAGGGCTAATCAGCAGTCCGATTATGGAACGTTCTGTGGCTGATGCTGTATCTTTGCATGCAAATGCTTTCATTTGCAAAGCCCCAGGTGGGCATCTCAATGCAGTACATCTCCTGGTGTCTGCGATATTTGCATATTTGTGCACTGCTGCTACATATGGGAGCGCAGCTGCTATGGCATTAGCGATGGCCATATCTCATCTTTAGATTAACTCACATATGGTGAAACAACTAAAGGGCGATGGGTCACTTATCACTAAGCCATCCTCACATTGGACCAGTGGCGTAACTAGGGTATTTGGAGCCGCGCCCCCCCCTCACCACTATTTGTGCGTGCTGCAGGTGAGCGCAATGAAAAATGGGGCGTGGTCACAAGGGACGTAGCCACTGAAAAATGGGGCGTGTCAATATGACACACACACCCCTTTCTTGTCACTGGGAACATTTTTCCATTTGCACATTAATGCAGTGTCCCTTATACAGTCCCCCCTATGCAGTGCCCCTAGTAGTGGCCCCCCTTATATAGTACCCCCAGTATACAATGCCCCCAGTAGTGGTACCTCTTATGCAGGCCCCCAGTAGTGCCCCTTATACAGTACCCCCAGTCATGGTCCCCCTAATGCAGCCCCTGATTAGTTCACCTTATACAGGCCCCCAGTAGTGAACACCCATATGCAGTGCCCCCTACACAGTTCCCCCTGTAGTATTCCCTCTTATGCAGCCACCATTAGTTCCCCTTATAAAGTGCCCCCAGTAGTGATCCCCCATATGCAGCCCCCCAGTAGTGCCCCTTATACAGTGCCCCCAGTAGTTGTCCCCCTTATGCAGGCCCCCAGTAGTTGTCCCCCCTATGCAGTGCCCCCTGTAGTGGTTCTCCCTTTTCAGCACCCCCTGTAGTAGTCCCCCCCGTTGCAGTGCCCCCTGTAGTAAGCCCCTTATATAGTGCCCCAGTAGGAGTCCCCCTTGATGCAGTGTCCCCAATAGTAGTGGTCCCCCCCAGTAGTGGTCCCCCCCAATGCAGTGCCCCCAATAGTAGTCCCCCCTACACAGTGCCCTTTATAGTGGCCCTCTTAATGCAGTGCCCCCTGTAGTAGACCCCAGTAGTGGTCCCCCCCAGTGCAGTGCCCCCAGTAATATCCCCCCCCAGTAGTAGCCCCCAGTAGTGGTCCCGTGCCCCCCCTCGAAGCAGTGCCCCCTGTAGTAGCCCCCCCAATAGTAGTCCCCAGTAGTGGAACCCGCTCCCCCCCGAAGCAGTGCCCCCAGTAGTAGTCCCCTCCTTAGCCTCCCTCCCCTGATAAATACACACTCAAATGAAACAATATAAAAAGTAAAAATTCTTACCTGAATCCATGCTGCCGTCCGCACTTCAGTCCTCCCGGGCTGGCGCACTCTGCATTATGGGAGAGGCGTCATGTCATGTTCCCTTACCCACTGCAGGAGCCGGAAGGGAGCTGGCTCTTGCAGTGTGTGCTGCTGCTGCAGCAGTCAATGAGCATCTATCTGACGCTCATTGTCTGCTGTTCAACACACACATCGCCGCCAGCGCTGGCGGTGATGTGTGTGCAGCAGCAGCAGCCAATGAGAGTCTGCCTGACCTCATTGGCTGCTGATTCACACACATCACTGCCGCTTGGCAGTGATGTGTGTGCAGTAGCAGCAGCAGCCAATGAGAGTCATCTGACTGCTGGTTAACACACACATCGCCGCCAGCGCTGGTGGTGATGTGTGTCAGCACAGCCTGAGTCCGCCCGCCTGCCACCCTCCTCCTGGCGCTATTTTGCAAGCGCTCAGGGGGAGGGAAGGGGCTCAGCTGTGCAGCACAGGACCGGCGCTGGGAAGCATAGCGCCGGTCCTGTGTAAATGTGTAGTGCTGACCGCACACACTGCGGTCGGCACTACACTGGCTAACTGGCTAATCCTGTTGTTGGATGGGAGACCATGCTTAGTTCATGCCAAATGCAAACCACTCTTTCAACACCTTCTTCTGAGCAGTGTTGTAAAGAGGACTCAGGCAGGTCATAAACATGGTATTCAGAGAATTCTTTGTGCACTTTCTGCATCATGGTATTGTCTACCACTTGCGGAAAGCGTTGTGCAAGCATTTTAATGTCTCCGAATTGTGCTGCCACACATTGTAATCAAAGGCTTTCATAGCTTTTACTACATCATCATTTAAGGGACATTTGTTTTTGATATATGTAAGAGAAGAACAATAAAAGTTTCTCACTTCTCGAAAACATGTTGCAACTACTCATGGCTCTAGTGAAGAGCAGGTTCTTACATAGTTACTGGTTGTAAAACCAATAAATAGTTCTCTGTCCCCCATTTTGCATTTCTGGATCATAAAAATCTAGCGGCCAGAAGTGCTTCTACAGTATCGGCAGCTTTAATTACGGTGGGTTTCACCAACTTAAGCTGAAGTCTCCTGTATAAATCCACTAGGCACTCATGCAATTTGTGGATAAAATGGGAACGGCACTGGAGTACTGTATTGGTCTCATTGAATGTGCAAAGTACGGCATGAAGGAACAGAACATATAGCTCAGTAGCTGCATCCTCAGACATGTCATAGAGAGCTCTACTCCTGGCATTTTTCTCACAGTCTTCTGACTGGAAAAATGACTTCAGTGCTGGGAACATTTTCAGCACTCTCTCAATGCAGGAATGCATACTGAGCCACCTGGTTGCCCCGTGCTGCAGTATTTTAGCATATTCAATGTCCACAAACTCACTGATATCTTTTGAGCACTCAACCTAAAGTAGGTTGTAAGTTTGTGGAGAAAAGCATCAGCGTCAAAGGAGAGCTCATTGTTTCCCTTGCTTGCAGCAAGGTGCACAAGATGACATGGACACCCTTCTGTAAACACGGAAGGATTCTTCTGCTGAATCAAAGTTTTTATAGACCTGTGTCTTCCCATGTTTACAGATGCATTATCTAAACAAAGACCAATGCAATTTTTTCAGGCAATTCCTTCTTTTTTAATAACCTCATCAACTGCATTCACTATATTAATACTTGTGGCAATATTGCATACAACAAGATCTAAAAGTTTTGGCTTAACTTTTCCATCTGTGTCAAAATAGGACACTAAAATGGGAAATAATTTCTCCTCTGATTCATTGCCGCCATCCAGTGCTAAAGTAAATGGCTGGCACGTCAAGGCCTCTATAACCGGCTTTGTGCAGTGTGGAGCAAGAGCGTGATTAATAATTGCACTGGTTTTTGTTCTCCCACAGCCATATTTCTGCACTGCAACCTCACTTGAATTTGGCATCATAGCCCTCATGAATTTTCCTACGTGATCAGAGGCAGAAATAGGTATATTATGTTCAATCAGAAAACCCGTGACAAGAAGTTCAGCATGAATGACTGCATTCTCGTCATGAGAGGTAGTTAAGAAGCTATAACCATTTTTTGACTTGTCTCACGAGCTTCTGATTGTTTTCTGTTTTGCACTGTCAATGTGGCATTTACAGTCATTCACACCACCATATTTTATATCGAAATCACTGTTACAGACTGTGCAGTAGGCAGGATGTTTTCCACGTGATGATTTCTTTAGTATTGGATAACATTTTGACAATTTGGGGGTGAATTCACAATACTTTTTTTAGCAGGTACCGTTTGTGTTTCATCCTGCTCCTCTCTATTACTGGAGCAAGGATCTGCCTGTTCATCACAGCCAACTTCTTGGGAACTTGTACTTGGATTTTGAATGTCTATAATACATGCGTCACTGTCATCACTACTGTCTGTGATGTATTCAGGAGAATCAAGTCTTATGGGCATAGATGCACTTTCCTCACTTGTCTCGGGTTCAGGGGCTGTAACTGTGTCATTTTTTTTTTGCAAAAAAATTCCGGATATCCATATTGTATCTTTTTTTAGAATATAAAATTTATAAATGCTATATATTCACAGGGAACTCAACAGTCCTTTTGTTTTCAGTACATCTACTGTTAAGTCCTCTGCAAAACAAATGAAAAAACAAATTATGTTTTTCATATTCTGCATAGGCAAAGATCATTATACATTTTAGAAATAAACTTTCTGTAGTATCTGTACAATCAAGGATTCTTCTTTTAGTAATTAAAAAATATAAACTGCTGCTGGGATTTTGACTGCCCACATGCCTGGTTTGCGTACCCAACCCAACCCGGGTAATCAAATCAGTCCATGTGTATACATCTTCACATATGTTTTTAGGGCCTGATTCAGACCCACTCGCGAGCGGCTGTCCGCTCGCAAGTGGGTCGATGTTATGGAATGAGCATGCGCGCGACGGAGGGAGCTCCGTCGTGCGCATGCGCCAGACGCGACGAGCGAAGGAAAGTCCTTCGCTCGTTGTGTCCGATCAAAGGGGGCGTGCTGTCAATGTTGATTGACAGCACGCCCCCTTTGGTGGGCGTGCCGGGGGCGTGCCTCCCTGACGGGGGCGTTCCCACGGGAACGCCTCCCGTCAGAAGCCGGCCCACTGACATCACTAGTGATGTCAGTGGGAGTGATTTTGGCTCTGATAGAGCCAAAATCACTCCGGAGCTTGCGGTTGAAAACCTCAACCGCAGGCTCCGGCTCGCAAATTCGATGGTCGCGATGGTCTCGACCATCGCGACCATCACAATGCACGCTCGTATAGCCTGTGGGTGGTGACCCACAGCTATACGAGCGTCCAGGAGGACGCTCCATGAAAATGGAGCCCGGCCCTCATTCAGAGCGTGCGCTCTGCTCAGAGCGTACGGCTCTGAATGAGGGCCTTAGTTAGTTATTAGAGGGCCTATTTTCACCTACTTTTGTAAAACATAAGTGTTGTCCCCATTCATTAAACAGGTAACGCAGGAGATTTCACTGAAATCGGCTAACCTGTCATCCCCAAAGCGAATCTTGTTCCCCCCAATACTGGACCTCCTTATTTCCCAAGTCACCATACTCCAAAAATACATAATTTTTAGAATTTGATTGTGAGAACGGAGAGCATCCATTCTTCAGATGGCGTCAGTTCTCTAAAACCCTGCTACCTGCTATGGGAAGGAGATCCTGGTTGTGAAGAGGACATCGGGCTCTTTTTGCACATGTGAGAACCCCAGTTCACACAGGTGCAGTAGCACGGCCCAGTCAGACTTGCCAGTGCTAATTTTCACTGCTACAGGAAGCAGCAATGATAGACATCACGGAGACAGATGATTTTCGGATCCACTGTTTCCGTACCAGAGCAATGTTGAATTGCTTCGGTGTTTTAGTATCCAACATTGCTACTCGTAGCAAGTTAGAAACTAAACTAGCACTGCTAAGCGACAGTGCTTGTTGAATAGACCCCTAAGAGCAATACGGGCAGATGAATAAAAAAAAAAAAATCACACATAGATAAAACTCCACAGTTGGATAAAAAAAAAAAAAAAAAAAAAAACTTACTTATGAAGGGCTTTGCCTCTGGTTGTTGCTGTGTTGCAGTGCAGAAATTTTGAACAAGGAACAGGCTCTGTAATACTATAAGAAAACATCTAAAATTTAAAATCATTATAACAAATGCCTATTTTACTGACAATTATCTTTACATATGCTGCCAATATAGTTAATATGACCTATTCATTAGGGATGTGCAGGCTCGGATAGGTTCGAGTTTGCACGTGGAGTTCGGATTTTTCCCTCCAGGAATGATGATGTTCGTCCATGCAAGATGACGTTTTGCCTCTTTCTGAGTTCCGTTTTTTTGGAGGGAAAAATCCGAACTCCACGTGCAAACTCGAACCTATCCGAGCCTGCACATCCCTACTATTTATTAAAGAGAGAGGCCTCAAATCTGTTGAAACCTGGTGTTTTGGTCAGATATAAGATTGATTAAAGGGTTGTCAGAAAAACTCTTTCCCTATCTCAGAAGTATCCTATTATCGCTAACACCATCTCATAATGGTGACAAAATGAGAATATCAATAACTAGGTAGAGACATTATGCTTTTTTCAATATGAATTTTACGAATTTTATTTAAATGTATTTTTATTAGTTTTTAATCTTTAGTATTATTTAATAAATGTGGACCAGGATGACCACATTTACAGCAAATCAGTTTCAGGCATGGAACAAGGATTCAGATTGGCTGGTGAAGTGGTAAATTGAACCTTTATGCTGGCTGACCTAATTGTCAGGGAGCAGAGTATCACTCATCTGCTGCCAATTTTTATTTTTGGTAAAATGTGGTTATAAATGATTTTCTAAAGGTGTAAAAAATAAGCTACATATTAGAGAAAGATAGATTGTAAGCTTGCAGTGAGGCTGATTACATCATCCTCTACTGAGACTGCTTTTGCCAGTCACATCTGTCACTTTATTCTAATTCTATTAAAAGCCCTTCCCTTGGTGTACAAGTGTGCATCTGACTGTGCAAGGGCTGGGACACTTACTGTTAGCACCATCAGCTTGGCTTCGGTAAAAGGCAGGTTAGGCTTCCCAAGAGTGAGGGAGAGCTCCATCCATTAAACCCAGAACGGGTCTTTAGGGAATGGGTATGAAGTCCCGCTGGGTGAAATACAGACAACAGAAGCCTGACCGTTAGAGATCCTGGAAGGGGGCATGCAAGTACATAACCCTTCCCTTCTTCCCCCGTAACCCGCACTTGGTGGTGCCTAACCTTAACCTCCCTGGGACAGTGTTCCAGCTCGAGCACTGACAGCGTGCATGAGGATTAGCAATTTCTGAGTAGGATCTGGCCTTGTGCAAGTGTGCGTACAGGTTCTGTGTTATTGATTGTTTCACTATTTTGCTACGGTATACAAATGAGAGTAAGAGGAAGTGGGCATCCTTATGTTTGGCTGCGATCGCATAGCGGCTGCATTCATTTGCATATAACCGATGATTATTGCAACGGAGCAGATGGCATATCAGCAAAATAGCGAACCGTAGCGGCCGTAGCGAACTAGGCCATTTGTTAAGCACTTTGGAACCCCTGTGACACCATACAAGTAAAGAATAATATTTACCTATTGTTTATTTAGCAATGTCATATACTTTATTCTATATCTATGTTTTTATTTTATATCTGTATTATTTACCTTTCCATTAAAGCAAATGGAAGGCAACAGTATATGAGATGATGCATGTCACAAGCGTGGAATTTAGGAGCTGTGTTCCCGGACTGGGCCTTGGATCTGTATTATTTGGCGCAGACGCTCGCTGGAGGAGGCTTGGCTTAATGAAGTTTCTCCGCATGAGAGGGTGCAGCGAACTGACAGGGGTTTGAGGAATGCGGCAGTAACGAGATAGCTAGGAGGCTGCGTGGAGCGGCTGGATAGCCTAGGGTAGACGTTGGTAGCTGAGTGGCTATGTGGAGCGGCTGGATAGCAGTGGGTAGACGTAGGTAGCTGAGTGGCTACGTAGAGCGGCTGGATAGCCGTGGGTAGACGTTGGTAGCTGAGTGGCTACGTGGAGCGGCTGGATAGCCGTGGGTAGACGTTGGCAGCTGAGTGGCTACGTGGAGCGGCTGGATAGCCGTGGGTAGACGTTGGCAGCTGAGTGGCTACGTGGAGCGGCTGGATAGCCGTGGGTAGACGTTGGTAGCTGAGTGGCTACGTGGAGCGGCTGGATAGCCGTGGGTAGACGTTGGTAGCTGAGGGGCTACGTGGAGCGGCTGGATAGCCGTGGGTAGACGTTGGTAGCTGAGTGGCTACGTGGAGCGGCTGGATAGCCGTGGGTAGACGTTGGTAGCTGAGCGGCTACGTGGAGCGGCTGGATAGCCGTGGGTAGGCGTTGGTAGCTGAGCGGCTACGTGGAGCGGCTGGAGCGCAGTGGGAAGGCTACTTAGCTAAACTAAGAAACTAGTTGCACTGGCAACTTGTGTGAGCATTGGGGATCCTTTTATAGTGGACACTGGGAGCTGACAGGCTGAGAGAGAAGGAGAAGGCTCCTCATTGGTGGAAGTGGGGTCACATGGGCAATCCAAGATGGCCGCGCCCATGGACCGGAGGACAGCGCTTCCTGGAGGTAGTCAGCGGGGACCTGCGGTGAGCAGGAGCCGGCGTGGGAGCAGCACAGCAGCGGGACCCTCCAGAGGACAACAGCGTACAGTGCGGGAGCCGGAAGACAGCGCGGGTCAGTGCCCGCACAGGTAAGCGACGGGGTCTGATTCTGGGGTCTCCAGGCCGGCGTGTGACAGTACCCCCTTCTTCAAGAGTGGCCACCGGACACTTCCTTGGTTTATGAGGAAATTTCACATGGAACGCTTTGACCAGACGGGGTGCATGGACATCGGAGGCATTTATCCAGATTCGTTCCTCCGGACCATAATTCTTCCAGTCGATAAGGTATTGAAGACGGTTGTATCGACAACGGGAATCTAAGATTCTGTCAACTTCGAACTCCTCTCCCTGCTGTGTTTGAACACTAGAAGCTTTAGGCAGGACCTTCTGAAATCGGTTTAAGACTAGTGGTTTTAAAAGAGAAATATGGAAGGAACTTGGAATGCGAAGAAATGGAGGAAGCTTTAACTTGTAAGCCACAGGATTCAGGACTTTGATGATTGGGAATGGACCAATGAATCGCGGAGCAAATTTCATCGAGGGTACTCGGAGTCTTAGGTTTCGGGTAGAGACCCAGACCATATCCCCAGGTCGGAAATTTGGAATCGCTCGTCTTTGGCGGTCAGCAAATCTCTTGTACTGGGCTGACGTTTTAGTCAGAGAGGAACGAACCTTTTCCCAGATGTTGGAGAATTGTTGAAGGGACATTTTGGCCGCAGGCACATCTAATGTGGGAAGAAGAGGGAAATCTGGCACTCGAGGATGTTGACCAAAAACTGTAAAAAAAGGAGTTGAGCTGGTGGATGTGTGATAATGATTATTGTGGGCAAATTCGGCCCAAGGAAGAAGTTCAATCCAGTCATCTTGGGAGGAGGAGACAAAAGTGCACAGGAACTGTTCCAGGTCTTGATTGACCCTTTCGGTCTGACCGTTGGTCTGGGGATGATAAGCGGTAGAAAATTTGAGTTTTACCTGAAGGGCTGAGCAGAGTGACCTCCAGAACTTCGCTACGAACTGTACTCCCCTGTCGGAGGTGATCTCTTGAGGAAGGCCGTGGAGCTTGAAGATCTCTTTTATAAAGCTCTGGGCGAGTAGAGGTGCAGACGGAAGCCCAGTAAGTGGTACGAAATGAGCCATTTTAGAAAAACGATCCACGATAACCCAAATTGTGTTGTGGCCCCGAGATGGAGGAAGATCAGAGATGAAATCCATAGATAGGTGAGTCCATGGCTTAGATGGAATTGCAAGAGGTTGGAGTTGACCGTGTGGAACCTGCCGAGGTATCTTGTGTTGGGCACATTTGATGCATGAAGACACATAAGACCTGACGTCCTATTTCATCGAAGACCACCAATAGGACCGCTGGATAAATTCTAGGGTTTTATCCATACCCAGGTGACCAGAGAACCGGGAAGCATGAGCCCAATGCAGTAACCTCTTGCGGAGTTCCGGAGCGACGAAAGTCTTCCCAACCAGGGGTATAGAAGATAGTTGAGTAGAGGCGAAGTAAGCGGAATTCAAGATTGGTTGGGACTGCTCCATGGGTAGATCAGGGTTGCTCGTCATGGAACGGGAGAGTGCGTCGGCTTTGAGGTTTTGTGAACCGGGGCGATAGGAGACTTTGAAATTAAATCTGGAGAAAAACATTGCCCACCGGGCTTGACGAGGGTTCAAGCAATTTGCAGATTTAAGATAAAGGAGGTTCTTATGGTCAGTAAAAATGGTAATGGGGTAATGAGCTCCTTCTAGAAGATATCGCCATTCTTCGAGGGCTAGTTTCATGGCGAGTAACTCTTGATCTCCAATGGTGTAGTTCTTCTCTGCAGGCAAAAACTTCCGGGAAAAGAAACCACAGGGATGAAGTTTTTCATCTTTAAATCGCTGGGAGAGCACTGCACCGACACCTTCAGAGGAGGCGTCCACCTCCAGGATAAAGGGCCGGGTGGAGTCTGGTTGCTTTAAGATGGGTAGCGGAGATGAAGGCTTGCTTAAGAAGTTGAAATGCAGAGGTAGCTTCGACGGGCCATATAGTTGGATCTGCTCCCTTGCGGGTGAGGGCTGTAATCGGAGCTACCAGAGTCGAGAAACCTTTTACAAACTTGCGATAGTAATTGGCAAATCCTAGGAATCTTTGTATGGATTTTAAGGAAGAAGGAAGAGACCAATCAAGAATGGCTTGTAGTTTTGACGAATCCATTTGAAGGCCTGTTCCGGAGATAATGTATCCCAGGAATGGTACACTTGAGACCTCAAACAGACACTTCTCTAATTTGCAAAACAGTTGATTGGACCACAACCTCAGAAGGACTTGTTTGACCTGGTCTCGATGAGTTTGGAGGTCTTGAGAAAAAATCAAAATGTCGTCTAAGTAAACGACCACACACTTGTACAAGAGGTCCCGGAAGATTTCATTGATGAAAAACTGGAAGACGGCCGGAGCATTACAGAGGCCGAAGGGCATAACGAGATACTCGTAGTGCCCATCCCTGGTGTTGAAGGCCGTTTTCCATTCATCGCCTGGACGGATACGAATTAAATTATAGGCTCCTCTTAGGTCGAGTTTGGAAAAAACTGTGGCTCCCTTGACTCTATCAAATAACTCTGTGATGAGAGGAAGAGGGTAGCGATTCTTAATAGTTATTTCATTAAGACCCCGGTAGTCAATACACGGGCGCAAGCCACCATCTTTTTTATTTACGAAGAAAAATCCAGCCCCTGCTGGAGACGTGGAAGGTCGAATGAAGCCTTTATTTAAGTTTTCCGTAATGTACTCTGACATGGCCTGAGTCTCAGGGAGAGATAGAGGATAGGTTCGGCCCCTAGGAGGATTCTTCCCGGGAATCAGATCTATGGGACAGTCCCAATCACGATGGGGAGGTAACAGGTCTGCGCTCTGTTTGCAAAAGACGTCCTGAAACCCATCGTAGGCTTTGGGCAGGTCTGTAGAATCCCGTACAATGGAAGATCTGATAGGTATTACCCGCTGAAGGCAACCTTTGAAGCAATTGGAACCCCAGGAGATTATTTGCATGGTGGTCCAATTGATTTGAGGTGAATGTCTCTGTAGCCAGGGTAATCCGAGGACTAAAGAATGAGAGGCTTTGGGAATCACTAGGAAGGATAGTTGTTCGGAATGGAGCACCCCAATGGTAAGTTTAAGTGGTGTTGTACGATGGGTGATGGTTCCACTAGAAATGCGACTACCATCGATGGCGGTTAAAGTGATGACTCGAGGCAACGCTTCCATGGGGATTTGATGCTTCTGGACAAATTCAGTAGTGACAAAGTTCTCTGCCGCTCCGGAATCCAGGAGAGCTAATACAGCTTTGGAACCTCGAGGACACTTTAAATGAGCCTGGATGGTGGAATCAGACTTCCTTTGTGATTCAATGGCAACTCCTAACTTAACCTCTCTTTCATAAGTTAGGAGGAGGCATTTCCCGGACGAATGGGACAAGTTTTAACTAAATGTTGAGGAGATCCGCAGTACATACAGAGGTTCTGCCTCCGCCTTTTCTGACGCTCCTCAGCCGATAAATGAGAGCGGTTGACCTGCATGGGTTCTTCGCCCAGAGGAGGAGAGGGTAAGCGGGAAACTGGACGTGGCCTTCCACGATCAAATCTGCCTCTTTCCAAGGCACGCTCCCTGTGACGGAGATCCACCTTGTTGCAGAGGGAGATTAACCCATCCAAACTGGTTGGAAGGTCACGGGAAGCTAGGTCGTCTTTGAGCCTTTCAGAAAGGCCACTCCAGAAGGCAGCGATGAGGGCATCCTCGTTCCAATTGACTTCTGAAGCCAGAGTCTGGAACTGGACTACGTATTGGCCAACGGTCCTGCTGCCCTGACGGAGGCGTAGAATATCAGCTGATGCGGAGGTGGTTCTTCCGGGTTCATCAAAGATTTTGCGAAATGTAGCAACAAATTCGGGGTAGTTGGAGAGCAGGGGATCCGACTTCTCCCAAAGGGGCGAGACCCAATCGAGTGCTTGGCCAGAGAGTAGAGAGATGATATATGCCAACCTGGTTCTGGCCGTCGGAAAGTTGGCGGATTGTAGCTCGAATTGGATTTCGCATTGATTTAAAAAACCCCTGCATAATTTGGGGTTGCCATCAAACTTGCTCGGAGGAGAGAGCTGAAGACGAGCAGGAGGTAGAACCGGAGGAGCAGGTGACACCACAGGAGGAGAGGCGGCTTGGGAGCCAGCGGGAGCGGGATGAGCCAGTAAGGACTGGATGTTGTCCAGGCGTGACAACATATCTTGGATAAATTGGATCAGCTGAGCCCGAGAGGTCTCCTGTCTTTCCAGACGGGATAGTACATCCTGCGAGGCTTCTATCCCAGATCCTTGACCACTTGCCGAGTCCATCTGGCCAGTGCAAACTGTCACAAGCATGGAATTTAGGAGCTGTGTTCCCGGACTGGGCCTTGGATCTGTATTATTTGGTGCAGACGCTCGCTGGAGGAGGCTTGGCTTAATGAAGTTTCTCCGCATGAGAGGGTGCAGCGAACTGACAGGGGTTTGAGGAATGCGGCAGTAACGAGATAGCTAGGAGGCTGCGTGGAGCGGCTGGATAGCCTAGGGTAGACGTTGGTAGCTGAGTGGCTATGTGGAGCGACTGGATAGCAGTGGGTAGACGTAGGTAGCTGAGTGGCTACGTAGAGCGGCTGGATAGCCGTGGGTAGACGTCGGTAGCTGAGTGGCTACGTGGAGCAGCTGGATAGCCGTGGGTAGACGTTGGCAGCTGAGTGGCTACGTGGAGCGGCTGGATAGCCGTGGGTAGACGTTGGCAGCTGAGTGGCTACGTGGAGCGGCTGGATAGCCGTGGGTAGACGTTGGCAGCTGAGTGGCTACGTGGAGCGGCTGGATAGCCGTGGGTAGACGTTGGTAGCTGAGTGGCTACGTGGAGCGGCTGGATAGCCGTGGGTAGACGTTGGTAGCTGAGTGGCTACGTGGAGCGGCTGGATAGCCATGGGTAGACGTTGGTAGCTGAGCGGCTACGTGGAGCGGCTGGATAGCCGTGGGTAGGAGTTGGTAGCTGAGCGGCTATGTGGAGCGGCTGGAGCGCAGTGGGAAGACTACTTAGCTAAACTAAGAAACTAGTTGCACTGGCAACTTGTGTGAGCATTGGGCATCCTTTTATAGTGGACACTGGGAGCTGACAGGCTGAGAGAGAAGGAGAAGGCTCCTCATTGGTGGAAGTGGGGTCACATGGGCAATCCAAGATGGCCGCGCCCATGGACCGGAGGACAGCGCTTCCTGGAGGTAATCAGCGGGGACCAGCGGTGAGCAGGAGCCGGCGTGGCAGCAGCACAGCAGCGGGACCCTCCAGAGGACAACAGCGTACAGCGCGGGAGCCGGAAGACAGCGCGGGTCAGCGCCCGCACAGGTAAGCGACGGGGTCTGATTCTGGGGTCTCCAGGCCGGCGTGTGACAATGCACAATACATACATAACTCACTGTCAAAATCTATGTGTATTGAGTGCCCTGGTAGTCATTGTAAAATTGTTTAGCCAAAGCAGGAACAATCTGCATACATACTAGAGAGGGTACAGGGCCTGTGGTATGCAGGGTATGGAAATGCTGCCCCCTCTGAGCACTTTTCAACAAACACTAATCATTGGATGCTATTGCTAAAGGACATTTTATGGTTAATATCAGGCTTGCCTACCCTCCCAATATTAGCAGGAGGCTCCTGATAGTACAGCTGCCTGTTCAAAAAAATATATAAATCAAATATTAACTTGTTAACCATTAAATGTCCTTAGACAATAGTTGCCAATGATTAGGGCAGCTGTATTAGTCAGAGCTCTGTGATATATCCAGTGACCAGTCACAGGCATTAACTGCACTCTGAAAGGGCACTCACTGACAGCCATCCATTTATTGGCTGTTAGTGAGTGCCCTTTCAAAGTGCAGTTAATATTGCCTGTGACACTCAGCCTCCACACTCATCACCCAGCCCCCATCAGGGTATACATATGGCGCAGATGACAGAGGTCTCATTGGCCCCTTATAATTATATTGGAGGCCACACACCTGTCCCTGCACACACATTGCAGCGCTACTGATCAGTGAGTGCAGCACTGCTGACTCCGCTCCGCTCTGCCCGTTGCCGCCCAGCCACAAGCACACTTCGTGTGCACGCAGCTTCCTGACTAGCCGGCCACCGCTACCCACAACCCCGCGGTGGCCGGCCTGGGGGTTGTGACATCATGACATCCCCTCCGCAAACTCCGCCCCCCGACAGTCCGGTTTGTGCATGCGCAGTGTTGAAGAAATCGGGAGATTCGGTAATGTTTGCGGGGGAGCGGGAGGGTTAATTAAAAAAAGGAAGACTCCCGCTAAAATTGGGAGGGTAGGCAACCCTGTGCTTAGTACATCCTGCCCATTATCTTTTACATAATACCATCACAGGAGCCAAAAATTATAAAGTTTCCTATAACTGCTAAACATAGGGTGTTGGTTTTTCTACATGTAACAGTGCCTGTAGCGTGTAAATTGGACTCTGTTGACCTAAAAGGAGCACAATATTTGCTGTTTAACGAGAACAGTGTGGTCTCTACAGTTTAAAGTGAGGGATAGCTGCACATACTGCAAGGCTACATTTGGCCCCTCTAATGTACTAACACTTGTGTGTTCAAATTCTTATGAAATTCCTAAATTTACTGACAAATACTTGTACACAAGATGTTACTTCACATTGTAACTCATAACTGGACAGCCTGGGGCTTTACTAGCTGACATGCAAGTCCCAGCATGCACTGCCAAATACTGAGCTGTTGAATACCCACAACAAATGGCAAACCCCAAGGTGCCTATCTCTGTTCTATGATAAAGCACGTTCATTCACCACAAAAGTGAAGTATCTGCTTTCAGCAGCTTAGCTATAATAACAACGGACATTATTTTGCATCTAGATGATACAATTTCAGAGACAAGTGGAATTAATATTTTACAGCTGTCAGATAAGAGAATGGCTGCTGTACTGTGACACCATATCATGAAATGGCAGTGAGATTTATTAGTGTTCATGCACCATGAAAGAGAGGGAGGTCTGTGGCAGCATTGCGCTAACTGAGATAGCCACAGGATTTGTAGTATATGACAGAATTTTCCTTTCCTGAACAGTGATCTTGATATGTGTTCTCATCTCCTGTTTATGCTTGTTAACGTAAAAATAATTATTTCTGTATTTGGGCAGCATTAATTGATTGTAATAGTGTGAGGTCTAATATGTACCTGCTATTATTATTTGTCTTAACAACACACTATCTTCAAAACTATATTCATTAAGACATATTAGTGCAGTATTTTTACTCAAATGTTAAATAATACAAATAACTACAGATGTATGCTTAAAACTAAAATGGATTACAGTGGCTAAAGGTTTGGTACACATTAGCCGATATGTAGACGATATATCGTCCGATTCGGTGGATCAGGCAGACACATCGTCGACTTCGGCCAGTGTATAAGCACTACTAACGACCAAGCATGCTCCCAGTTGGTCGTCAGGCACCTTATTAGATCGACCCTTCCTGCAGCTCAATCTGACAATCCGGCTGACGAACACATGCAGCAGGATGATACAGGGGAAATTCCTTACAATTTTTTAGTTCTACCCAACCGATTAAGGGAGGAGTTTAATTATTATTTATTACCGTGGCTAATTGATCCCCCGGGGCCTATTTAATTAGCCCCAAAGGCAGCAGTTATTTGTGCTTTATTTCACCTGGTTCAGGCAGGAGAAAATACGATCCCCAAAAAAACAGCCCCATTTTCGTGATCACGGCTGTGAAAACACATTGGTTTGTGATCTTATCATGGATCCTATGTGTATTCGCCTGAAAATGGTTCATTTTTTGGGTGCATAAAACAGGATATAATTTAATTGCTCAGAGGCAAAAAAATTAGGTGAGTCCCGTTTTATTCACCCAAAAAATTATAGGGGCTAATTGAATTCCCCCCTATGTTTAGTTCAGCATAGGAAGCATGTCAAGTATAAGTATACATAGGCATGTATTGATTATATTGAGTTCATCCAAATTCAATAAATTCTAAAATAAAAACTTTGTTTCTGTAATACTGGTCATTTCAGTTTAATTTTAAACCCCTTCATCAATTAGGCACTTCTCATTTCTGTGCCAAGCGTATTTTGGGATTTTCCGAGCTGGTCACATGTTGTGTAACGAAGATCAATATCACTAATAATTTATACAGTGCCCATAGCAATTATACCATTTTTCAGAAAATTTGACTGTTCAGAATATAGCGCCGGTAATTGTGCACTTGTCACTAAATACCATTTACATATCTTGACCCTCAGGGCACAAGGCAGTGAAGGTGGCACAATTTCTGCCCTGATGACACCTGTTTCCATCTTGCTTTAAGAGACCTCCCCATGTAAAAAGGTGCAGTGTGTATTATTAGGACACACCTGGTGCACGGCTTCCTGCTGCTGGCGCATGTTCTATAACGCCATGGGGGTGCCTGCCTAAAGCGCCTTAAAGCCTTGTTATGGCACTGCTCAAAACAAATGAATTTTTTTGCAATTTATGAAATTCCACTGTACCAACATTTAGGAATGTTCCAGTTTGCCCATATTCTCCCATAAGAAGGTTATGCAAATGCATGCACTTTCTGTGAATATAGGAATTTGTATGCACAAACAATGGCAATGCTTCAGATTCACAAATGATTCTCAAATGTTTCTCTTTTCTAACTATTTATAGTATATAAATAACTGAACCATATGTACCTCTCAACTAGCATAAACAATTTACATAAAAACAGATGACAATGCCACTAATTCACTCTCGTCACAACCCAAACTTTCTTCATCATATATACTATTGGGAGGACACTATGCAAAACAGACTTATTTCATCTGGAATCCAGCTTTCTCTGTTTATTTATACCTAATCAATTTGTCAATTCCCTGCAAAAATATACCCCCAGACAGTACAGTTATGTTTAGTTGGAAATTCTAAAAATCCTTAACATTATTGTATATTCTTATCATGTATCCATGCATCAGTGAACAGCCCAATACTTAACCAGTGGGATGGTTTATTCAGCATTAATGTGATTAGTATAGCAGTACTCACAGTTATACATGTATACACTTTCTAGAGTGGAGCAGAGCTTGACTGGATAGAGGTCACCAGCCAGTGACTGTAGATGGGTAATGGTGCAGGTTCTAAGCATTACCCATGGCTGTAACAGGATGGATCTAGCAGAATCTAGGAGGTTCTCTCTAGAGCTAAGCAGGACACTTCTGTATTCCACTGCGGCACGCCAACACAGTAAGGAACCACAAGATGGTGCTGTGCATGCACAGAACTACAGATGATGGCAATCTTGATTAGGGATTGAAGTCTCCCTAAAGGAGCCAACATGGAGTATGTCCAGTAGCACTCTCCGGCTTCAACAATGCCCCTTGCTACAAGCTTCACCATGTTACACAAACACTTACCTTCAGGTTTCTTGTAGTAACCTGTAAAATTTTGAGGGTAAGTCAAGTGAGAAAATGTCAACATCTTGGGGTCAATCCAATTAGTTGCAATGTACTCGTGGGTGCGAGTCATCGCGGCAACTGTCGCACTTTACCGCAGCCCAAACGTACTCAAAAGTTCATGCAGTCCCATTGGACTGTAAGCAAAATTGAGTGAAGCCAGGCTGGGAGTGAGCCACGAGGGGTGCGAGATGAGGTGCTATTGCAAGGGTTTTAACACTGTGGCATCAGCAACTAGCACCCTTTGCGGCTAATTGGATTGATCCTTTTCAATGGCACTAGTCCACATTTCTTTACAGAGAAATCAGTAAGACTCCTCTCACTTATTGCACAATTGTGCATCTTTTAGTCTATTTAATAAAATATATGCTGATTGAACTTTCAGAGAAAACCGTCCATCATTATGTTTATTTATTATTAATTTTAGCACTGGTTCTATCCTATTTGTGTTTTTCTCTCTGTTTTTGGGGTTGACTACCCCATTTACCAGCTGTCCTCGTTACAGCGCGTCACTCTTGTATATCTATATAGAGACTCCTCTCACTGACTGTGCGAACCATATCAACAGTCTGTTTCTTTACAAACTTATGATTGCTGTTACTCTCAACATTGTCAATGTCTTCCACACCTGTGAAATTTAATGTATGCATAATCTCTACCTATTTTGCACTTTCACTCACACCAGTCAGTTTTTGATATTGGTTTCTTGATGTTTTGATGTTCACTAAACACAATATTTGCTAATTATTCAGCATATCTTTTCGGTGGTTTTCCAATGTTTGACCTCGCAGATGTTCTTTTCTGTGGTCGTATTGCCACTCTGGTAGCCTCTGGATCACATATATCTCCAGCTGCTGGCATATCCAATGACAATCAATTCCTATGATGGTTATAGGATTACACGATTAATGTGATCAAAAAAATCTTCATTGCAGTTTAAATTTCTGGTAGCACCCGAGTCAATATACCAGTAATCTTTTCTGTGGCTTTCTATGACACTCAGTGCTGACTCATCTTTGCCATTGTGCTTCTAATTTTGCATAGCATTTCCATTTTTCTGCTTACATTCAAATGCTTTGTGACCTATCTTGTGACATATATAACACTTGTACTGTACTTGAATTTTCTACATTTTAAATCTTGGGGCCATATTCATCAAAATCCGTAATTTAATTGTGTTTTTTAAATGAAATGAAAGATTGCATCACGATAATTCAAATTATCGCAGGAATGTAACAAAACTCATACACCAGGACAGAGCTTGCGAGAAAACTCTGGGCCTTATTCAGACCCGGTCACAAGCGCTGAGTGCTCGCAACCGGGTCGATGTTTGCCCACTGGACATGCACACGTCGTAGCCAGCTCCAACATGCACATGCGCGAGACCCGGCTAGCGACGGGCGCTCCGTTGCTACAGGTCTCGCTCCAAAGGGGGCGAGCTGTCGATGATGATTGACAGCTCGCCCTGTTTGGGAGATGGACAAGTTGGGTGGCCGGCCAAATGCAGATGTTCCCGACTGAACGCTTGCCATTCGGGGGCGGCCCCACTGACATCAGCATTGATGTCAGTGGGGAGCTTCCTGCTCAATCAGAGCAGGAAGCTCTCTGGGGCTTGCGCTTGCTGAGACCCAACCTTAGGGTCTTGTCGCAAGCCCCGATGGTCATGATGGTCCTGACCATCGCGACCATCAACCTGGTCACTCGCTAGAGCTGTGGGTGGTAACCCACAGCTTAGCTAGCGACAAGGAGGCCACACTTCACACCACAAGCAGCTGCCCTCATTCAGAATGACCGCTTGTATCTAGCGATCGACTCTGAATGAGGGCTTCTGTTCCAGGGAATCCCTCTCCCTGCTGTTCAGCAGCACTTATTTGCATTTGTGATGGACCATAAAGATGATGTAGAGATACGCCTGCTGGAGAGAGACCGGACCAAGATGCTGTATGAAGGAGTGCCCCGCCGTTACTGGTGGTGTGCGGATGATGCACACACTTGTACATTTTTTATTTTACTTTATATTGAGCTTTGAGCAGTGATGCAGCACATACACAAAATTGTTCTGGCTACTTAGGAAAAAAACACGGCCACAGCGTGGGAGGGGGAGAAGGGGGAGGGAGCTACAAAGCTCTCTCCCTGACAGTAAAAACAGTCTTATTGTATCTGCAGAATGGTGGGAGCCTGCATATCGCCAACTCCAGGTGGCATTGTTATTGCAAGAAAACAAAACGATTTACAACATGTTCTTTTTAACAGCTGCTTAGTCCCTTCCGTGAGTTACACTAAACTCCGATACAATACCACATATGAACAATGGAAAGGCCAAAAGCGCTGTTAATCTTTATAAATATCCGCTGGTGTGAAATGAATATATAATGAAAGTCGGCAGTCTACAACAGATGATATCCTTCTTGTCATAGACAGCAACAGCATACGCAGATTGGCCAATGATGCGTACTGCGCATGCATATGCTTTGCAGTGCTTGTGCGTGAGTTAGCATTGCGATTGCACTGCAATCACCTACGCAGATACAAAGTCATCGCAGAACGAGGGGTGGGACATCAGCGTTTGGGGGTGGTGATGGGGGAGTGGTTGGAGAAAAGCAGGCGTGCCTGTCCATTTGAACATCGTTGCTTGGATATGCATAAATTAGCCACAGCAATGGCATATGCAGCTTGAGTACTCACTGCGTGCGAGGAGGTTAGCAATTTCTGAGTAAGGTCAGACCTGCTGTAATTGTGCATTAGCGGCCGATGTTACTTGATTTTCCCGATGGATACACAGGACTGCAAGGTAATACGGATGTGAGATAGCGGTAGTGGGCATCTCTATGCTGGCTGTGCGACGGCTTTGCAATTACATTCATTAGCATATTTTCACAGCATACCTGTGTGCATAACTGCAACCAAGATCGTAATAGCGATCCATAGTGAATCAGGCCCATAGTACATAAAACATATAAAAATAAGAACAACGAAATGGTGCGATTTTTCAGTCTTAATATCAACTTCAAAAGGTGAGATCCCTCACGGGCACTTACCAAAGGTAAGTAGATGATGCTCCCATAAAGGTTTCTTTCAAAGCTGGGGTGATATGATCATCAGATTTCACCACCAAACTTTACAGCCACTCTGCAAAAATCAGATGGACCCTTTAACAGGCTAAATAGATACCATTATCATGTAGAGTAAGGCTCTCATATCCTGTTCAATCGCAAAGTAGGTACTTCACAGCAAATAATTGGCGTACATACACCAAGAAATTCATAAAAAAAATCACAAAGTTATAACATATACACAAATATGAAACATAGATAAAAATGTTCCCCTACTGTAGGAACCCACACCTATATCAGGTACACTACAAGAAGCATATAACCTGTTGTGGACTAATGAATTCCATTATATATTCATTTCACACCAGTGGATATTTATAAAGATTAACATCGCTTTTGCCCTTTCCATTGTTCATATGTGTTGTTATCGCAAGGCTTCCTCTGTTATTTTTTAACAATTTGAGTTTAGTAAATTTGAGACCACATTTCCACAATTTGAGGAGAAAACATCTGTTTTCACATTATTTTAGTAAAAATAATATTGATAAATAGGCCATCTAGTGTGTAATGCAGTACTCTTAGGGTATGCCCATAGCAACCAATTAGATTCTAGCTATTATCTTCTAGAAGTTGCTAGATAAATCATAAGTAGAATCTGATTGGTGCTATGGGTAACAACTCCACTTAAACCTGCACTTTAGTAAATTTACCCCTTAGTGTTCAATTCACCTGGCACGCATTCTTGGAACTGTAACAGCTTAGCTCTATGTCTATAGTTAACTTGGCTATGTTTGCTTCCAACGCCACTACCAGAAAGTCTAAATCAGATGTTATGCTTTGCAGCATCGCCGTGGTGATCTCTTCATCATCTACTTCAACTCCTACAGAGTTTAGTTGCTGAGATATAGACATCATTCTGTCAATGTAGTCATTCATACTGCTGCATTCACATAGCTTGGTATTATATAATACACACTTCAGGATAATTATTTCCATTAGACCCTTATCCTCAAATGCTTCCTGCAGTGCTGTCCACTTGTCTTTTGCTGACACTTTCCGATTTATGATAGAGTACCCATGGCTCTCTGCGTCATCTAGACTTAGACCATCACCAGGATCAATTGTTACTTTGACCTTTAATGCTTTAGTTTCATTTCCATACAATAGCAAACTTCCATGTGGTGTAATTCTCAGCACCTTTCATTTTGATAAAACACATTATTGGTGTTGCTCCTGTGTGCATATTTCTTACTGACATGATTATTCAGCTTCTGTGCTGACACACTGCGCTGTCTTCACTCTGTATTTACAGCAGTGACATGCAGCAAAGTAAATGGCTGGGGAGCACTGGCTTGTACCAATGCTAGATTTACAGATAAATATATAAACCCAAGGGTTCTTGTGAGCATTTTACAAAGGTGCAGCAGTATATAGTGCTGGAAATTTGGTGTGTTTTGATTAGGAATGTGAGGAAAAGGTAGAC
The DNA here is from genome assembly GCA_031769625.1 of Taudactylus pleione. Taxonomy (NCBI): domain Eukaryota; kingdom Metazoa; phylum Chordata; class Amphibia; order Anura; family Myobatrachidae; genus Taudactylus; species Taudactylus pleione. The sequence goes on along the minus strand of JAUIMM010000555.1, from coordinate 2,068,950 downwards.
AGGGGAGGCAGTGCCTCACCTACCATACACTTTTCTCTCCAGAGTTTTGACTATAAAAATTATTAGAATTATACAAAGAAGATATTTATCATATTTTCTTTACATTTTTCTTAGAATTTTTATAGTAAAAACTGTGGAGTATACCTAATTGTAACAGAAAAGGCTCTGCCTCACCTGACCACTCATCACTGGTTTGCAGGTGTCTAATTGTGTCTGTGTGCTGCTAGGCATTCTTACAGCTTGGGACCTGTGTGACTGGCGATTGTGTGTCTGGGCCCATAACCTGTTAAAATATGTGTGTACTTGTGACGGTTTTCCCAGGATGCCCTGCGTAAACCCCAAAACTCAAAGGACAGGATCTTCTGCCACTAACAGCTGCCCATTGTTCCCTTAGAACTAGGTACATTCACCAGTACTTAGGCAGCCAGTTGGACTTAAACTTGAAGTAATAGGGGTTTACACCAGATCACCCAGGAGTATCAGAATAGAAGATGACACCAATGAGAACCGGTAGCTGAGATGTGGCTAGTGCAGCTCTGTGGCTAAAATGGCACAGATGCGGCTAATGTGGCACTGGTGGTACAGACGCGGCAGATGCCGCTGGTGAAATAAAGCGGCTAGTATAGTCTGTGGAGTTGGTACAGCTTATAGCTGTAGCATTAGAGATGGCAGGTATAACCTGTTGAATTGATGAAGCATACTATCTACGGTGTGTGTTGTGTCTTTTTTAACTATTTATTTTACAGTGGGGGTACGGATGCCGGATGCCGGCTAGCTCTTGTAGTTCCACAAGTGCCAAAGGGCAGGCATGCTAGCACCTGCAGTTGCACTGTAAAATACAATAGTTTAATACTATTTAATACTTTATTACCCCCGTACACATGGCTCCAGGGGTGCTTGGATGAGTCCCGGGCTTCAGACCAAGCCTGGGGTTTCGGGAGAGGGGGTCCTCACCTCCCCTGAGATCCCCGGCTTGGCCTGACCGGTATGGGGTGAGAACGCTTTGGCCATGGAGACCCAGTAATAGACTTTCCTGGCTGTGGCATTACACCCCAGTCAGTTTGTGTCCGGTGCTGGTTTTAAATATAGGGGGACCCCCTACGCTTTTTTTTCCCCCTCTATTGAAAACCAGCACTGGCCCTGCAGCCAGGTGCTGGTACTTAAATTACGGTGGAACCATACTCGTTTTGTTCCCCATAATTTTAGGAACCAGGACTGGCTGACCTGTCTGGGGCTGGTTAGGTTTTTTTGGGGGGAACCCCACGTCAATTTTTTCATAAAAATTAACCCTTAAAATAAAAAATAAAAAAACAAGCAGCCTGCACATATTTCACTGATATGTGCAGGCTGCTTGTTCGGGAGAGAAAGTCGGGCAGGGAACTCGGGGCTTCAACACGGACAGGATCGATCAAATACACTATCAATCAAAACAATCCTGTCAAAATCATGAGCTTGGTAAATTCATGATTTTTTAAGTGAAAAAAACGGCCATTTTTGATCAATCCTATCCAAATTGAAAAACGGGACAAATCGTGACCAACACAAATCTTAGTAAATTTATCCCCTAGTCACTTTGTGTCAAGGTCAAACCTTTTTTGGTTTAGTAGTGACTAAAGTCTGCTATTCCTGTCAGATATAGCTGTGGGGGAAGAGTTGAGGCCCCTGACATTAATTAAAAAATCCTGCACCGTGTTTGAGTACTCTGACTTCAGGCATCCTACCCTCTGTCCCTAACTTTGGTCTCTGCTGTGAGTTGTTTTTACTGTTGTGAGTGAGGCGGAGCATAGCAAATCAGCTAATTATTTATGCATAGCTGGTATATTCTACTTCACAACAGGGCTTAGCTGTCATCCCTTATTGGGGTCTTAGCGACACCATCTAGTTGGCATGATATGAAAAAGTAGAGTAAACTAGTTGAGCTATGCTAAAAGGAAAGGATGCTGCATCCTCTTGATCATCTTTTGAGGCCTCTTTCATCCCTTCTTTCCTGCAACCATTTTTGCCTATCCTCTTTATACTACCGATAAATGGCGACCAATTTCATATGCCAAATTTCTGTATCATGTTTTTATTGCTACATGGTTATGGGTTTGTTAGCAGGCTGATCAAGGTAGCAAGGCAGCATCTGTTTTTAAGGAGTTTACTGGCAATTTCCTTCTATTAACAAAAAGACATACTGTAGACACTGACTGTGTGTTGGTGAACTTGTCACCAAAATTTTATTTAATGTATACTAAAGAGCAAAAACAGCTCTAACTAGGATAAATTTGATAGAAAACATGCAATTAAATAAATTATATCTAGGAGAACATTCTCTAAACCTTTAATCAGGTTGGATTAAAAGTATTGGGCTTGATGCACTAATGATTAGGTATGGGACATTGAATCCCTAACATCGATGTTGCCATTGACACATGACCATTCATGGTGTTAAGCCATTGGCACCTCACCATTGGTGGGGGGATAATACAGTACTGGCATTGATCGCTAACATTCATGTTTGCTATGCATCAGAGTTCTATTCTGGCTGTCACTGTCTTCTCCAAGAGGCTGTCCAATAGTAGAATAGCAGGAATCAGGAAGTAGAATATTAACTGACAACTGTACAAAACCAAAAATGGTGGGAAAACATCAAACACTCACCATTGATGGCAACAACTTAATAAATAAATAAATAAAAAATCTTTGACATTGGTGTTTGCATTCTATCTCTACTATTGATTCCAATATGCCTGTATCCTTAATTAATCTTTCTGAAGCCCTGCATGGATCTTGCCAGATATCCATGAAATTCCATTTCATGGAATTTGGCCAACAAAAATCTTGCCTGCTGCCCTCATTGTCCCCACTGTAAATGCTTGGGTCATCATACCTATGGTGGACCATTAAACAATCTCAATTACGTATTGAGGACCTAGATATTGTACTAGCTTAGAACAAAATATTATTGCCAAATTTACTACCAAGAACAAAGGCCTGGCCTCCAATATCTCTAGCACACTCAGGTATCAACTCTCAGGCAGACCTCTCCTTGAATATTAGAAGAATACTTAAATCCTTTGATCCCTTCATTTACTGCTAATCCAGCCCTGGGGGCACCTCGAAACTACGGGAAGGAATCCATTAAACGGTGCTTAGCAAAAAGCGAGTTAAACTATCATTGAAAATAACGGAAATACAAATAGGAAAAAATATTCAAATGTAATTATAAAATGCATAAATAATGAATTGACAGGATTTGCACAGCAAATTATTATGGTTCAACCTGTATTAAAAAGGAAGTTTAATTGTGTTTAAAGTAAGTCAGTATACTATGGGGCCTATTCATCATCACTTATTTTTTACAAAAGCAGGTGAAAATGCACATTTTCACCTGCAATTGTAAAAATTAAGTTATCGGGCTATTCATCACGAATGTAAAGCAGGAGATATCACAGATATCTCCTACTTACCTTTGTCTTGCGGAATGGCCCGCTGTCCCCATACACTAGTATGGGGACAGAATTCATCAAGCTCCAAAAATATTATTTTTTCGGAGCTTGACTGCGGTAGCATTCGCCATCTTCAGATGGCATTTGCTACCGCCACCCGCTCCTTCCCTATGGGAAGGAGTCCTGGGTCGCGAAGAGGGATCCTTTCTGATCCCTCCGCCACTGCCCGTCTCCTTCCAACGAACGTCGGGGGCTCTTGTGCGCATGCGTGACCATGCACACTGCTCTCGCGAGCAGTGAAAAGATTCACTGCTCCGAAAGGAGCAGTGAAGCCACTCGCTGGGACAGCTGATTTTCGAATCAGCTGTCTCAGTGCCGGAGCAATGATGAATTGCTCCGTCGTCCGTGGCGAGTCAGTGGATTAATTATCGGGGTCCGTTACGGACCTCAATAATTAACATCTTGAATAGGCCCCTATAACTTAAAAAAACTGACACAAATTTAAATATGATGCATAAAGAACAAGCATTTAATTAAGCTCACAACATCAGGAACTGTGAGCTGTATGAGCAGTGATATACAAGCTTAGAGCTTGCACGTCGATTGACTCAGGATTATGACAAACTGTATTGACTCCTCTATATTTCTTGACAGATAAATGATTTTCAAGTTCGTAACTAACAGTACAGCATTCGATTTTTCCAAAACCATGACAACAATTTATTTGCTTCTCCTTTTTCCTTGACAAATGAATGTTTTATAGGTTTGTAGCCCTTACTTGTCACTTCTGATGCACCAAGTCCAAATTCATCAGCAACCTACTGTAGACAACTGATTAAGCTTAGGCAAGTGTGTAACTACCATAGTTACAGTAAATGGATTGGAATTACTAGGTGTTCCCAAACAATGGTCAGACCACCCTGTGCCATGATATGAAAGCAATTATGTGTTAGCATAATATATGGTGGTTAAAATATGACACTAAGGGCCTGATTCAGACCCGGACGCTCTGACCAGAGTGCTCGCTCTGAATCAGGGCCCTCCTCCATGAAAATGGGGCGGCCTCCTGGCCGCTCGCATTGCTGTGGGTGACCACCCACAGCATATGCGAGCGGCCAAAAAGATGGTCGCGATGGTCTTGACCATCGCGACCATCGGACTTGCGACGGAGACCCTGCGGTAGGGTCTCCCTGCCACAAGCCCTGGAGTGATTTTGGCTCTATCAGAGCCAAAATCACTCCCACTGACATCACTAGTGATGTCAGTGGGGCCGGCTTCAGACAGTAGGCGTTCCCATGGGAACGCCTCCGTCTGGCCGCCACGCCCACCAAAGGGGGCGTGCTGTCAATCAACATCGACAGCACGCCCCCTTTGGTGCGAGACCCGGAGCGATGGAAAGCCCGTCGCTCCCCGGGTCTCGCGAATGCGCACGACAGAGCTCCCTCCATTGTGCGCAGGCGCAGTGGGGAACATCGACCCACTTGCGAGCGTACTGCCGCTCGCGAGTGGGTCTGAATGACCCCCTAAGACATTTTTGGGGCAGATTCAAGTTGCCCCTGCAGCTAAAGCTCTGCCCTGAGCTATTCAATTAGTGTCGCCACTTCGCACTGTAAGCCCTAGAAAATGCACTAAAACAGAGAAAACCATGTTAAATGCCCCCTCTGGTGCGCATAAGCTGCAGGTTTGCTGTGCAGTGGAATTACCTAATTATTGAACACTACGGCTAACTAGATCTGCCCCTATGTGGCATGTACAGAGTTTGAAAGTGTTGCTTCCAAGTTCACAGATGTAAAATAAGTTAATTCCAAAACTGAAGTTACATGCATAAGTTGTAAGAATAACAAGTTATCAGACACACGCAGGGCCGGATTGCTCATCTGGCACTTCTGGCAAATGCCAGAAGGGCCAATGGCCAGATGGGCCAGTCCGGCATCAAACCCCTGCCAAGCAGCTCCGCGAGGCCAAGCCCCCGTGACTCACGTCAGGCCCCTGTGGAGCAAAGCCACGCCCCTTTTTAGGTGAGGCTATGCCCCTTTTGTGGGAGCGCGCACAGGGGAACTGCCAGGGCTGCTCAGCAGCCCCAGTCCGTCCCTGGACACACGTCACAACCACTTGCATACATTTTTTAACTATTTGTCTTGCTTGCGAAATATGCATTTGCTAATACATCAATTCCACAACATGTTTAAAATAAATGGAAAAATATGCACCAAAAACATAATGGGTCTGATTCTGATTCGTACGGTTTTCTTAGCATGGATGTAAAAGGTGAGTTTTTGCATACAGTGCATGCGCAGAAAACTAATTTATGAAGTATTGCATATCTTTGTCCTATTCTGAGTAAGACGCAACTTGGCTGGATTTGTCTTTCCATAAAATAGGGAGCTTCAGGGCGTTGATAATGCGATTGCACGTAACCACCCTGGCTTGTGGGAGCAGGACTGTAGACATTACTATTACTATTGAGGGGCCCCCATTACTATTGAGGGGGCATGGCCAAATTGTGAAAGGTGTGGCCAAGCCCCATTATAAAATAATTAAAAAACCCTATTTGCAGCCCCGCAATTGGGCACTGTGCACTGGGTAGGAAGGCGCTTCTAGCTCCTCAGTCTGGCGCAAAACCAGGATGGGTGCGATCAGTGTGATCACTCCCCCTCACAGGCAGAGGAGATGAGACTGCTGCTCAGAGGTAGCAGTGAACAGTTTCCGACTGCAGCGGGCTGCTGACAGGTAAGAGGGAGGGGGGCGGCGGCGGACCCGGGCCCCTCCAACAAGCCCGGTTGATTAGTACCTGTTCCCCCCTCTCTCTGCGCCCCTGTGTGGGAGTGTCATGGGAGTTTATGGGAGTGTTGTGGGCATGTATCAAAAGCTCTGTGTGATTCTAATGATAATGGGCAGTGTAAAATCAATGGGGACACATGTTTCTGCTTACACATGCACAACCCCCAGTATTAGTTGAATGGATTCTCGCATTAGCATAACGTAGTAAATCTGGCTTCCACAGCAGTCACTTTGGATGCGACTCAGAATCAGCTCCAATATATGCACTAATGATGAAGAAAGCACTTGCCAGCTACACAGATGAATTTGCAACCAGCCAATCAGAAGTGGATAGGTAGCACAAGTGAAACTGCTTGGAAAGGCATGCATGAGTCTCTGTGCAGGTCTGTCACAATTGTTTAAGATGCACTTACTGTAGTCTTATTGTTATATACTTGTTTATCTATAATCCTGTAACCTGCTTACAGTTATATTTCGAAGTATTTATAACGGAGTATGAAATTGACATTATATAGGCCGCTGTCTTGTTTTATTTTATTGCATAATTTTTGGTGCGCAAATCGAGTTTATCACCACAACAGCCCATTTCATAGAGGTAGAAAGTTCCAGCAATACAATCTGTCCGCCTTTGCATTGCCATTCCTCATGATGCCACTTCTAGCTGAGTTTATAAATTCCCATTTTGCAGAATTTATTGTTCATGAATAGAGCTGGGATGACAGTGCTCCATTCATCCTGCTGTATCCTGAGGTTGGGTTGGAAAGGAAACATTTAAGGCCACATACAAAATTTCATCAAATGCCGAATTTGACAAATATTTAACAGAACTGATCTGGAAATTTTGCTCATCTCTAACTTGGTTGTCCAGTATCTTTCCACGACTGTCCAGGTTATTGTTAGAGTTACCACAGACAGTTATTACTCCACAGCACCTAATGTGTTCATGGTAATATTTTATTTAACATTGCAAGGAGATACAGTGGAAGCTATGCCTCTTTGTTGTTGCTCTATTTGGATACATTGGAGACGATTCATATTTTTGCAGTTATTCTGTGTACACTGCAAACACATGAGTTCTCGTTCCCACATGTTTCTATCTATTACAAAGAACCTGACCTTCTGGATCAGTAATCTACAAGAATTGGCACTGAACATCTTGAACTTTGGAATTTTATTTTTATAGAATTCAGTATCATTGTTTGATAGAGCTTGGATTCCTCGCTTGCACTGGAATGCAACTTGATGCTGGAGTTCAGTACAAGAGAGGTAACAAAATTTCAACAGTCAATAATATCACTGGTTAATGAAAGATGTACTGTCTGGTAGGAACTTCTTTTCCCTTCCCTACTGTACATCATCCACACACTAGCATGGTAATCGGGAGACACCCTATACCGAACATAGGACACGTTATTTATATTACCATAGAGGTGCATTTTTATTTCTTTTACCATAGAGGTGCATTTTTATTTTCTTTCACCATAGAGGTGCATTTTTATTTCTTTTACCATAGAGGTGCATTTTTATTTCTTTTACCGTAGATTTGCATTTTTATTTCTTTTACCATAGAGGTGCATTTTTATTTCTTTTACCATAGAGGTGCACTTTTATTTTCTTTCACCATAGAGGTGCATTTTTATTTCTTTTACCATATTGGTGCATTTTTATTTCTTTTACCATAGAGTTGCATTTTTATTTATTTTACCATAGAGGTGCATTTTTATTTCTTTTACCATAGAGTTGCATTTTTATTTCTTTTACCATAGAGGTGCATTTTTATTTCTTTTACCATAAAGTTGCATTTTTATTTCTTTTACCATAGAGTTGCATTTTTATTTCTTTTACCATAGTGGTGCATTTTTATTTCTTTTACCATAGAGGTGCATTTTTATTTCTTTTACCATAGAGTTGCATTTTTATTTCTTTTACCATAGAGGTGCATTTTTATTTCTTTTACCATAAAGTTGCATTTTTATTTCTTTTACCATAGAGTTGCATTTTTATTTCTTTTACCATAGTGGTGCATTTTTATTTCTTTTACCATAGAGGTGCATTTTTATTTCTTTTACCATAGAGGTTTGCACATTTGTAAGTGCAAAAATTGCCATGTAGTCAAAATAGTAAAACACAAAACTGGAATTTACAAAGGCAGTTCCCATGTGCCATCACTCCTGATTAATCTATGACCTTCTGTACATGAGGCTGCAATGTGAAGCATTTTATGAGAAAATGTGGAAAGCTTAAAATAAATTAAAGTCTGGTCCTATAGTGGCAAGGGCAGGACTTTCTAGTCAAGAAACACAGTCTGTTTCCATCATACACGTGTCCAGGGGAACCTACAAAGTAGCAACACATTGATTTTAAAGGACCTGAGGTAATACATCTTTGTAAGCAGAAGGCAACAATATGGATGGAGGAGCCGATGGGGTGTGGGTTGGTTACAGCTTACGTTGATTTGTCTGGTGTACCAAAGCCAGTAAGGGAGGTGTCAAACACAATGTTCACAGACCCTGGTATTCCGAGTGGGGCATGGGCACGGTCCCATGGTTGGTCACTCACAACCCTGCAAAAGGACACTTTTTCACAAAAAAAGATTTACTGTCGATTAGTCAGAAATTACCTCAATTTACTGTTAAAACTATGTACGCCTTCTATAATTGTAATAATAATTAGAGATGAGCGGGTTCAGATTAGTTCAGATTTCCACGCCGAGTTCGGATTTTTCTCGGCAAAAAACGGGACTCAGAAAGAGGCAAAATGTCATCCTTCATGGACAAACATCATCATTCCTGGACTCTTGTCCAGGAATAATGATGTTTGTCCATGAAAGATGACATTTTGCCTCTTTCTGAGTCTCATTTTTTGCCGAGAAAAATCCGAGCTCGGCGTGGAAATCCGAACTAATCCGAAACCGCTCATCTCTAATAATAATTTGGCCATTAGGTGACAAGGTTTTACAGAAGTCGTTATAGCAGCCATCATTCATATTAATTCACATACATAAACATCATGCAGAGAATTAGTGTACCCATGCCTATGTTGCATTAAACACAGAACAAATTAGAAAGTAATTGTTCATTGTAAATGGGCCATATTTTCCCTTTAAGCCATTTCACCTCCTTGTAGACTAAGTATAGTAATGTGTGTCATGCAAAGAAAAAAGCCTGGCGTTTTAATCAATAATATCCAATATAAATGTGTCTTAACTTAGTTAAAACTCAAGGCAAGAGTCAGCTGGGCTTTGCCAATTGTTTGCTTAGCTACATTAAAGTATGTGTCATTAATTTCCACAAGCATTTGTTCCTAGCAGCAGGTTTCTTGTCAAACAGTTCTTCCAAAGGGTCTTCTGAGGACTCATTTTCAAATATGTAAGTGTGCACCCATCTTAGATATTATAGATACTGTATGTGCTTTTGGGAAGGCTAGATTCACATTCCATACTTTGCAAGCATATTTGGGTCACAGTTGCTATAATAGTCTATGATTGTTTTGTTATTGAGTTGTATATATTTTAACATTGTATGTTTAAATGGATGGTCCACCTAAAACTGAATATATAATGGTAGAACTCACATCTACTGCCCACTGTTTAAATACATGGCAGTGCACTTTGTCTTCCTAGTGCCTGTGTTCTCATTGTCCCTGATGCAGACAGTAAGCACAGTGAGAGGTGCAGTATGAGTTACAGTTAATTATCTTGCCCCTCTATACATGGATTGGGATGTGTAGAGAACAACAGCTAGCAAGTACTTTAATAGTTTATTCTCTTTTTTAATGAGAGGCATCTTTGTATATTAATTATTTACTTACATTTTAACCCATCCCCTATAGTACTGAGGGCCTGATTCAGTTGTGGGATTAGAGTATATAGCAAGTAAGTGTGAACCAGGGAAGCGGTATGAAATACCGCCAGCCGCATGGCCGGCAGTTCGATTCCCGGCAGCGTGAGGCAGACAGCTGGAGAGGTCCCGGCAGCGGCAGCCCGACAGCGCTGGAAATCCCGATCGTCCCTAGGTAAGTACTTACTAACCTAACCCCCTTAACCCTAACTCTCCTTAGGGGTGCCTAACCCTAACTTCCCCCCCTGCGCTCGCGAGCGGGTCTGAATTAGGCCCTGAGTCTATTTTTGAAGGATTCTAGAGTGGAGGCCTCTCAAACTGTGCGGGGAAGTGAGTTCCAAAAGGTTGGAGCCACAAAACTGAAAGCTCGACCCCCAGACGAATTCCATGAAATTCTAGGTACTGTTAATAGTCCTTCATCAACGGATCGCCGTAATCGAGTGGGACAGTAAAGAATCAGAAGCTGCTTCAGGTACCCTGGGCCGTGGTCATGAAGGGCTTTGTAAGTTAGTAAACCAATCTTGAAAACAGTTCACCATCTGACAGGCAGCCAGCGAAGGGAGTAGAGAATGGGTGGTATGTTGCTGGAATGGGGCTGGTTGGTTAATAGCCTGGCAGCTGCATTTTGTACAATCTGAAAGCGGTGTAATTCTTTTGCTGGGACACTGAGGTAGAGGGCGTTGCAGTAGTCTAGGCGTGATGATATAAATGCATGTATAACTTTAGGCAGATCTTCTGAGGGAATTAATTGCTTGATTCTGGCTATGTTGGTTGGCTATGCTGTAGCCCTGTCCTGTGACCTATCATAAGAACCTCTGTTTTATCAGGGTTTAGTCGCAGCCAACTGGCACTCATCCACTCCTGAAGATCAGCTAGGCAGCCATTTAGGGTTGTTATTGGGTCCTTTGTACCTGGAGCAAAGGACAGGTACAGTTGTGTATCATCTGCATAGCAGTGGTAGACCATGCCATGATGTCTGATTATTTCACCCAATGGTAGCATGTATACTGCAAAAAGCATGGGAGATAGTATAGAACTCTGTGGGACACCGCATGGAAGTGGCACTGGTGATGAAGAGTTTACTCCAGAAGAAAATCTCTGTGACCTGCCAGTGAGAAATGATTTGAACCATCTAAGGACTGTGCCATCCAGTCCACAGAAATTTTTCAGGTGCTCAATTAGAATCCCATGGTCCACAGTATCAAATGCTGCTGAGAGATCCAGAAGGATTAAGATTGAACAATCACCTCTGTCTCTTGCCATTGTAATAGCAGCAGAGTCTCTAGATATAGAGGATGATAGTATGTCTGAAGAAGGTGTATGCTGGATGATGAATGGAAAGTGGGTCCCTGTGTGATGGGATGTGCTGCACATTAGGAGTCTCTCATGAGGGTTGAGGCAAAGGAGCTCATTCAGACCCATTCGCTAGGCTGCATTCGTTCGCTGCCTTAAGGAAATAAAATATGTGTGGTACCCCCAAATTTTTGCCCAAATAGGGGTCCCCCCATTTTTTTTTTATTATTGTGTATATATAAATATAAATGTACATACAGATAATAGTGCCCATACACTGATGCCGGGTTGGTGAACTCTGTCTTACCCCCAATCTCCCTGATGCTGCTGAGCCTGTGGAGACAGGGAGGAGATTTGACAGCTGCCCAGCAACAGTATCCCCGCGAATTGGGGGCCCCTGGGGATTGGTGGCCATGGTAGTAAGGCAGAATCCCTTGGAGCTGGGTTGTGCTAGGGGACAGCAGCCAGTAAGGATGCATGAAATGGGGAATAGAGAGACACCCACCAACAGAGACCCATATATAGGAGGGCAGCTGAGACAGAAAAAACAACAGATGGGAGACGGACCTCTGAAGTGGGCGAGCAATGTAGCCACAGGAGACAGAGCGTGGACCGGCGGAGAGTAGCTGCTTGAGGTTTAGCAGACCTGGGATTATGGAGTCTGCGGGACTGGACTGGTGGTCAGCGCCGCGGCACATACCCAGAAGCTGCCGCAGTGTGGAGGATCCCGGGTGTGATAGCCGGAGCAAGGGCCCTGGCTCAGGATCCCTGCCAAATGGTCCGGAGCCTGCAGGAAACTAAATAGCAGCCGGCGCGAGGACCCTAGAAGACCCCCGTGAGGACCGGGGCTGCTGACGCTGTTAGTGCGGACTTGTGCCTGTTGGAAGAACAGAGCACCCAGGAGCTGGAGCTGACCCCTGCACTGCCTGCCTGTATAGACCAGAGGACTCCCGCTGCTGTCTTGGAGATGAGAGGAGTACCCGCGGGGAGCTGGACCCGAAGGAAGCAGGCAGTGCGGAGGGCGCCCCTGTCATAGGACCCCGCACTGAGGACCCAGAATACCTGTGATGTTGCCACTGCCATTGGAGCCAGGCTGACAGGAAGCTTGCTGCACTGCAGAGGACTACATCATCAGGAGGGACCCGCCGAGGACGACTCCTGGAAGAAGATCCCGTTGAGGACCCCAGATAGGGGAAAGAAAAGCCCCCGGATGACACACTGCTGCTGAGGAGAGAGAGACCCGGAACCACTGCTGCCAGGGCCCAGAGAGGTAACCGGAGGATCCTCTGCAGGATGCCTGTCCATCCCCACTGGAAAGACACCTGCTGTAAGGACCACCCCTGAGAACGAGCGCAGCCCGGTGCGGTGCTTTGCATCCCGGGCAGCGCTGGAGATTCGGAGGAGGCACAAGCGCCACTGCAGGGGGTGAGAAATTGTTATGTGGGTTCGTTAACTTCCCCTCACCCTGAATTAATTAGATAAGCACCCCTACTAGGTGTTAATAATGCCTCCGTGCAGCTATGGGGAGTTGTGTCTGCCCAGCAGGATTCTAGACTTAGGTGGCCTGTATTAAGATGTTTGTTTTATTTTCTCTTTCTGGCCCCTTTTTATTTTCTCTTTCTGGCCCCTTGATCTGTAGTGGTATAGTTCTGAAATAGGGGGGAAGTGAGGGTTAGGTAATCCTCTCTTATTCATTCCCTGCAGTCCTGGTAGGCTACCCAGAAGTATAGTTAGCGGACTGGGGTGGTTGCCTGGTATGATTAGAGAATTGATGTTCCTTGTACTCGTCTCTCATGTTATATTATGTTGATGTTTTATACTGTATCGCACAAGCTCATGTCTTGTGTGAATTGTTTTATGCTGTGTTCTACAATTGCATGCTCTCTTGCAGGGCCGTAGAGAGCCTAACCGGGCCCGGGTAAAGGAGGGGGCGTGGCCTAATCACGGGAAGCGTGGCCACTCCCCCTTGAAAAAAAAAGAAAAATATCACTTTTGCAGTGTAGCGGCGCTGCGTGCTGTGGAGGGGAGTCCTGTAAGCCCCCCAACCCGACGCTAAGCAGGGGGGGGCAATCAGTGTGATCGCTCCCCTCCACAGCCATAGGAGACTGCTCCGGCTGCGAGCAGTCTCATACTGCAGCCCAGCACGAGTTGTGTGCTGAGCTGCTGTGAGGGAGGGGGGGGGGACGCCGGACCCGGGCCCCTACGGGCCCCTCTAGCAAGCCCGGGCCTGGGTAAACTGTACCCGCTCCCCCCCTCATGCTCACTTGTTAGTAAATGCATAAATGTTGGTGTCTTACAAAAGGATTGCAGGTTCATTTGCTGATATATACTGTAGCTAAACTGAGTTTCCTCTAAGAGCATTGCATATATATGTACTGATTGCTTAAATGTTTAATTATTTCTGTAGCATACCCCACCCCTGCGTAACCACAGCTGGCAAGTTTCTCTGATAGTGCTTTGTGCATCACTTATGGTGCATACACACGATCAGATTTTTCCTTCAGATATGAACGATAACGATTTTAAAATCGTTCAGTCGTTCATATCTGAAGGAAAATCGTTCATATCTGACATGCCTGAACGATGGACGATCAACGATGCGCGTTCCCGTTTGTCAGATAACGATATCTGACATCTGATGGGTTTGCAGTCAGACTTGGACGATTCCATTCATTTTAATGCAGTCAAAAATCGTTCAATCGTTCAAATCGTTCAAATCGTTCAAAACTTTGGTAAAATCGTTCAAATCGTTCAAATCGTTTAATCGTTCAATCGTTCATCTGACAAGTCTGACAAATCTGACCGTGTGTACGCTCCATTAGCTGCATTTATGTAGCTAACCGTGTCTTGCTGATGCTTAAAAGCTATGCTTCCTAGACGTGTTCTCTCTACTAAATGCAATGTGCTTCACTACGCTATTTGCTATAGAAACTCTATGCCGCTTTATTATTACACCTGTACGTACTTACCTGCACTGTGCCCACGTAAAGAGACTGCTGCATGATTTTTCTGTGTTGTGCTTCACTACGCTATTTGCTACAGAGTCTCTAAGCCGCTTTATTATTGCACCTGTATGTACTTACCTGCACTGTGCCAACGTAAAGAGACTGATGCATGATATTTCTGTGTTGTGCTTCACTACGCTGTTTGCCACAGAGACTCTAAGCCACTTTATTATCACACCTGTATGTACTTACCTGCACTGTGCCCACGTAAAGAGACTTCTGCATGATTTTTTCTGTGTTGTGCTTCACTACGCTGTTTGCTACAGAGACTCTAAGCCACTTTATTATTGCACCTGTACGTACTTACCTGCACTGTGCAAACGTAGAGAGACTGCTGCATGATTTTTCTGTGTTGTGCTTCACTACGCTATTTGCTATAGAGACTCTATGCCGCTTTATTATTGCACCTGTACGTACTTACCTGCACTGTGCCAACGTAAAGAGACTGCTGCATGATTTTTCTGTGTTGTGCTTCACTACGCTGTTTGCCACAGAGACTCTAAGCCACTTTATTATCACACCTGTACGTACTTACCTGCACTGTGCCGACGTAGAGAGACTGCTGCATGATTTTTCTGTGTTGTGCTTCACTACGCTGTTTGCTACAGAGACTCTATGCCACTTTATTATTGCACCTGTACGTACTTACCTGCACTGTGCCAACGGAGAGAGACTTCTGCATGATTTTTTCTGTGTTGTGCTTCACTACGCTGTTTGCTACAGAGACTCTAATCCACTTTATTATTGCACCTGTACGTATTTACCTGCACTGTGCCAAAGTAAAGAGACTGATGCATGATTTTTCTGTGTTGTGCTTCACTACGCTGTTTGCTACAGAGACTCTACGCCGCTTTATTATTGCACTTGTATGTACTTACCTGCACTGTGGCAACGTAAAGAGACTGATGCATGATTTTTCTGTGTTGTGCTTCACTACGCTGTTTGCCACAGAGACTCTATGCCGGTTTATTATTGCACCTGTACGTATTTACCTGCACTGTGCCAACGTAAAGAGACTGATGCATGATTTTTCTGTGTTGTGCTTCACTACGCTGTTTGCTACGGAGACTCTAAGTTGCTTTATTATTGCACCTGTATGTATTTACCTGCACTGTGCCAACGGAGAGAGACTGCTGCATGATTTGTCTGTGTTGTGCTTCACTACGCTATCTGCCACAGAGACTCTAAGCCGCTTTATTATTGCACCTGTATGTACTTACCTGCACTGTGCCAACGGAGAGAGACTGCTGCATGATTTGTCTGTGTTGTGCTTCACTGCGCTATCTGCCACAGAGACTCTAAGCCGCTTTATTATTGCACCTGTATGTACTTACCTGCACTGTGCAAACGTAAAGAGACTGCTGCATGATTTTTCTGTGTTGTGCTTCACTGCGCTATCTGCCACAGAGACTCTAAGCCGCTTTATTATTGCACCTGTACGTACTTACCTGCACTGTGCCAACGTAAAGAGACTGCTGCATGATTTTTCTGTGTTGTGCTTCACTACGCTATTTGCTACAGAGACTCTAAGTTGCTTTATTATTGCACCTGTACATACTTACCTGCACTGTGCCAACGTAAAGAGACTGCTGCATGATTTGTCTGTGTTGTGCTTCACTACGCTATCTGCCACAGAGACTCTAAGCCGCTTTATTATTGCACCTGTACGTACTTACCTGCACTGTGCCAACGTAAAGAGACTGCTGCATGATTTTTCTGTGTTGTGCTTCACTACGCTATTTGCTACAGAGACTCTAAGCCGCTTTATTATTGCACCTGTATGTACTTACCTGCACTGTGCCAACGTAAAGAGACTGATGCATAATATTTCTGTGTTGTGCTTCACTACGCTGTTTGCCACAGAGACTCTAAGCCACTTTATTATCACACCTGTATGTACTTACCTGCACTGTGCCCACGTAAAGAGACTTCTGCATGATTTTTTCTGTGTTGTGCTTCACTACGCTGTTTGCTACAGAGACTCTAAGCCACTTTATTATTGCACCTGTACGTACTTACCTGCACTGTGCAAACGTAGAGAGACTGCTGCATGATTTTTCTGTGTTGTGCTTCACTACGCTATTTGCTATAGAGACTCTATGCCGCTTTATTATTGCACCTGTACGTACTTACCTGCACTGTGCCAACGTAAAGAGACTGCTGCATGATTTTTCTGTGTTGTGCTTCACTACGCTGTTTGCCACAGAGACTCTAAGCCACTTTATTATCACACCTGTACGTACTTACCTGCACTGTGCCGACGTAGAGAGACTGCTGCATGATTTTTCTGTGTTGTGCTTCACTACGCTGTTTGCCACAGAGACTCTAAGCCACTTTTATTATTACACCTGTACGTACTTACCTGCACTATGCCAACGTAAAGAGACTGCTGCATGATTTTTTTCTGTGTTGTGCTTCACTACGCTGTTTGCTACAGAGACTCTACGCCGCTTTATTATTACACCTGTACGTACTTACCTGCACTGTGCCCACGTAAAGAGACTTCTGCATGATTTTTTCTGTGTTGTGCTTCACTACGCTGTTTGCTACAGAGACTCTACGCCGCTTTATTATTGCACTTGTATGTACTTACCTGCACTGTGGCAACGTAAAGAGACTGATGCATGATTTTTCTGTGTTGTGCTTCACTACGCTGTTTGCCACAGAGACTCTATGCCGGTTTATTATTGCACCTGTACGTACTTACCTGCACTGTGCCAACGTAAAGAGACTGATGCATGATTTTTCTGTGTTGTGCTTCACTACGCTGTTTGCTACGGAGACTCTATGCCACTTTATTATTGCACCTGTACGTACTTACCTGCACTGTGCCAACGGAGAGAGACTGCTGCATGATTTGTCTGTGTTGTGCTTCACTACGCTATCTGCCACAGAGACTCTAAGCCGCTTTATTATTGCACCTGTATGTACTTACCTGCACTGTGCAAACGTAAAGAGACTGCTGCATGATTTTTCTGTGTTGTGCTTCACTACGCTATCTGCCACAGAGACTCTAAGCCGCTTTATTATTGCACCTGTACGTACTTACCTGCACTGTGCCAACGTAAAGAGACTGATGCATGATTTGTCTGTGTTGTGCTTCACTACGCTATCTGCCACAGAGACTCTAAGCCGCTTTATTATTGCACCTGTATGTACTTACCTGCACTGTGCCAACCAACGTAAAGAGACTGCTGCATGATTTTTCTGTGTTGTGCTTCACTACGCTATTTGCTACAGAGACTCTAAGCCGCTTTATTATTGCACCTGTATGTACTTACCTGCACTGTACCAACGTAAAGAGACTGATGCATGATATTTCTGTGTTGTGCTTCACTACGCTGTTTGCCACAGAGACTCTAAGCCGCTTTATTATCACACCTGTATGTACTTACCTGCACTGTGCCCACGTAAAGAGACTTCTGCATGATTTTTTCTGTGTTGTGCTTCACTACGCTGTTTGCTACAGATACTCTAAGCCACTTTATTATTGCACCTGTACGTACTTACCTGCACTGTGGCAACGTAAAGAGACTGATGCATGATTTTTCTGTGTTGTGCTTCACTACGCTGTTTGCTACAGAGACTCTATGCCACTTTATTATTGCACCTGTACGTACTTACCTGCACTGTGCCAACGTAAAGAGACTGCTGCATGATATTTCTGTGTTGTGCTTCACTACGCTATTTGCTACAGAGACTCTAAGCCGCTTTATTATTGCATCTGTACGTACTTACCTGCACTGTGCAAACGTAGAGAGACTGCTGCATGATTTTTCTGTGTTGCGCTTCACTACTCTATTTGCTATAGAGACTCTATGCCGCTTTATTATTGCACCTGTACGTACTTACCTGCACTGTGCCAACGTAAAGAGACTGCTGCATGATTTTTCTGTGTTGTGCTTCACTACGCTGTTTGCCACAGAGACTCTAAGCCACTTTTATTATTACACCTGTACGTACTTACCTGCACTGTGCCAACGTAAAGAGACTGCTGCATGATTTTTTCTGTGTTGTGCTTCACTACGCTGTTTGCTACAGAGACTCTAAGCCGCTTTATTATTACACCTGTACGTACTTACCTGCACTGTGCCGACGTAAAGAGACTTCTGCATGATTTTTTCTGTGTTGTGCTTCACTACGCTGTTTGCTACAGAGACTCTAAGCCGCTTTATTATTACACCTGTACGTACTTACCTGCACTGTGCCGACGTAAAGAGACTTCTGCATGATTTTTTCTGTGTTGTGCTTCACTACGCTGTTTGCTACAGAGACTCTAAGCCACTTTATTATTGCACCTGTACGTATTTACCTGCACTGTGCCAAAGTAAAGAGACTGATGCATGATTTTTCTGTGTTGTGCTTCACTACGCTGTTTGCTACAGAGACTCTACGCCGCTTTATTATTGCACTTGTATGTACTTACCTGCACTGTGGCAACGTAAAGAGACTGATGCATGATTTTTCTGTGTTGTGCTTCACTACGCTGTTTGCCACAGAGACTCTATGCCGGTTTATTATTGCACCTGTACGTACTTACCTGCACTGTGCCAACGTAAAGAGACTGCTGCATGATATTTCTGTGTTGTGCTTCACTACGCTATTTGCTACAGAGACTCTAAGCCTTTTTTTTATTGCACCTGTATGTACTTACCTGCACTGTGCCAACGGAGAGAGACTGATGCATGATTTGTCTGTGTTGTGCTTCACTACGCTATCTGCCACAGAGACTCTAAGCCGCTTTATTATTGCACCTGTATGTACTTACCTGCACTGTGCAAACGTAAAGAGACTGCTGCATGATTTTTCTGTGTTGTGCTTCACTACGCTATCTGCCACAGAGACTCTAAGCCGCTTTATTATTGCACCTGTACGTACTTACCTGCACTGTGCCAACGTAAAGAGACTGCTGCATGATTTTTCTGTGTTGTGCTTCACTACGCTATTTGCTACAGAGACTCTAAGTTGCTTTATTATTGCACCTGTACATACTTACCTGCACTGTGCCAACGTAAAGAGACTGCTGCTTGATTTGTCTGTGTTGTGCTTCACTACGCTATCTGCCACAGAGACTCTAAGCCGCTTTATTATTGCACCTGTATGTACTTACCTGCACTGTGCCAACGTAAAGAGACTGCTGCATGATTTTTCTGTGTTGTGCTTCACTACGCTATCTGCTACAGAGACTCTAAGCCGCTTTATTATTGCACCTGTATGTACTTACCTGCACTGTACCAACGTAAAGAGACTGATGCATGATATTTCTGTGTTGTGCTTCACTACGCTGTTTGCCACAGAGACTCTAAGCCGCTTTATTATCACACCTGTATGTACTTACCTGCACTGTGCCCACGTAAAGAGACTTCTGCATGATTTTTTCTGTGTTGTGCTTCAGTACGCTGTTTGCTACAGAGACTCTAAGCCACTTTATTATTGCACCTGTACGTACTTACCTGCACTGTGCAAACGTAGAGAGACTGCTGCATGATTTTTCTGTGTTGTGCTTCACTACGCTGTTTGCCACAGAGACTCTAAGCCACTTTATTATCACACCTGTACGTACTTACCTGCACTGTGCCGACGTAAAGAGACTTCTGCATGATTTTTTCTGTGTTGTGCTTCACTACGCTGTTTGCTACAGAGACTCTAAGCCACTTTATTATTGCACCTGTACGTATTTACCTGCACTGTGCCAAAGTAAAGAGACTGATGCATGATTTTTCTGTGTTGTGCTTCACTACGCTGTTTGCTACAGAGACTCTACGCCGCTTTATTATTGCACTTGTATGTACTTACCTGCACTGTGGCAACGTAAAGAGACTGATGCATGATTTTTATGTGTTGTGCTTCACTACGCTGTTTGCTACGGAGACTCTATGCCGCTTTATTATTGCACCTGTACGTACTTACCTGCACTGTGCCAACGTAAAGAGACTCCTGCATGATTTTTCTGTGTTGTGCTTCACTACGCTGTTTGCTACAGAGACTCTACGCCGCTTTATTATTACACCTGTACGTACTTACCTGCACTGTGCCCACGTAAAGAGACTTCTGCATGATTTTTTCAGTGTTGTGCTTCACTACGCTGTTTGCTACAGAGACTCTAATCCACTTTATTATTACACCTGTACGTATTTACCTGCACTGTGCCAAAGTAAAGAGACTGATGCATGATTTTTCTGTGTTGTGCTTCACTACGCTGTTTGCTACAGAGACTCTATGCCGCTTTATTATTGCACTTGTATGTACTTACCTGCACTGTGGCAACGTAAAGAGACTGATGCATGATTTTTCTGTGTTGTGCTTCACTACGCTGTTTGCCACAGAGACTCTATGCCGGTTTATTATTGCACCTGTACGTACTTACCTGCTCTGTGCCAACGTACAGAGACTGATGCATGATTTTTCTGTGTTGTGCTTCACTACGCTGTTTGCTACGGAGACTCTAAGTTGCTTTAGTATTGCACCTGTATGTATTTACCTGCACTGTGCCAAAATAAAGAGACTGCTGCATGATTTTTCTGTGTTGTGCTTCACTACGCTGTTTGCCACAGAGACTCTAAGCCGCTTTATTATCACACCTGTATGTACTTACCTGCACTGTGCCCACGTAAAGAGACTTCTGCATGATTTTTTCTGTGTTGTGCTTCACTACGCTGTTTGCTACAGAGACTCTAAGCCACTTTATTATTGCACCTGTACGTACTTACCTGCACTGTGCAAACGTAGAGAGACTGCTGCATGATTTTTCTGTGTTGTGCTTCACTACGCTATTTGCTATAGAGACTCTATGCCGCTTTATTATTGCACCTGTACGTACTTACCTGCACTGTGCCAACGTAAAGAGACTGATGCATGATTTTTCTGTGTTGTGCTTCACTACGCTATCTGCCACAGAGACTCTTAAGCCGCTTTATTATTGCACCTGTACGTACTTACCTGCACTGTGCCAACCTAAAGAGACTGCTGCATGCTATTTCTGTGTTGTGCTTCACTACGCTGTTTGCCACAGAGACTCTAAGCCACTTTTATTATTACACCTGTACGTACTTACCTGCACTGTGCCAACGTAAAGAGACTGCTGCATGATTTTTTCTGTGTTGTGCTTCACTACGCTGTTTGCTACAGAGACTCTAATCCACTTTATTATTGCACCTGTACGTATTTACCTGCACTGTGCCAAAGTAAAGAGACTGATGCATGATTTTTCTGTGTTGTGCTTCACTACGCTGTTTGCTACAGAGACTCTATGCCGCTTTATTATTGCACCTGTACGTACTTACCTGCACTGTGCCAACGTAAAGAGACTGCTGCATGATTTTTCTGTGTTGTGCTTCACTACGCTATCTGCCACAGAGACTCTAAGCCGCTTTATTATTACACCTGTACGTACTTACCTGCACTGTGCCCACGTAAAGAGACTTCTGCATGATTTTTTCTGTGTTGTGCTTCACTACGCTGTTTGCTACAGAGACTCTATGCCACTTTATTATTGCACCTGTACGTACTTACCTGCACTGTGCCAACGGAGAGAGACTGCTGCGTGATTTGTCTGTGTTGTGCTTCACTACGCTATCTGCCACAGAGACTCTAAGCCGCTTTATTATTGCACCTGTATGTACTTACCTGCACTGTGCCAACGTAAAGAGACTGATGCATGATATTTCTGTGTTGTGCTTCACTACGCTATTTGCTACAGAGACTTTAAGCCGCTTTATTATTACACCTGTACGTACTTACCTGCACTGTGCCAACGTAAAGAGACTGCTGCATGATTTTTCTGTGTTGTGCTATTGTTTGAACGGTCTGTTGCAAATCCTTAATATGGTTGAAATTGTGACATCTGAATTTATATTCTAACTGTATGTGACTTAATTTGGTTACAATAAAATTGCGTTGTACCTTCAACATTGTGTCTGTTTAAAAAGGGGAAACACATTGCTTGCCCCTCTAATGAAATCCGAACCTGGGACCTGATTCAGAGCCGCTCGTAAGTGGCTGCTCGCTCCGAACGATGTTCGCACATCTGTGCATGCGTATGGGTCGTAATGCGCATGCGCCAACCAGTCATTGCGGTCGGAAATCGTGCGCTCGCAAAACAGTGAGGGCCTGCTAATTTGAGTGACAGAATGAGGCATTTGTGGGTGGTAACAGGGGAAGGTGCTTGAAAACGGGGAGTGGAGATCCGAACGCAGGCGTGCCTAACGGTCAAAACGGGCGTTTAATGGGTGTGCATAATTAACAAAGCAGCGTCATCGACCACGTCACTTGGTTGTCTTTTAGCCTGAACAGCTCGCAGTGATTGCGGGAAGTAAAACCTACCACAAGCACTGCGAGCACTTCAGACGCCTTTCGATGTACTCGATTAATCTAATAAATTGCGTAGATGACGTATGATGCGATCGGCCAGGGGGCGTCTTTACAAAATAGCGAGCACATGTCTCATTCGCTCGCTCAGACATAGAGGCGTCAACAGACCGCAAAGAGCGAGCGCTCAATTTAAATAGCCGGCCCCTTTTTCTGAACGACCATTCGCAAATAGTGTCCGGCTCTGAATCAGGTCCCTGGTCCCGAGTCTAACAAAGGGACATTACATATGCAAATGATGTGAACGCACACTAAGATATGAGGATGCCTCCTGTGTCTGAACGTGTGATCGGCGGGTGAAGTTAGACGTCCAGCAGCCTGGAGTAAAGACTCCCACTTTCAGATGTCATCTCCAGGAAGTGTATGAAAACATTGGAACCATCGGGCGACATCGAACCACCACGCAGTGCTTAAGATAGACTCTAGGCTACCGCAAGCACTATGATCTCCGCTGTCTTTATCTCTATCGTATGACACATATGCTGATGCTACGTGTTAATTATTTACACCCTTAAGTTGGTGTAAAAATGCCAAGCCACGCCTGTGCTAGTGCAAGCACACCCCGTTTACACAGATCTGCTCCAGTCACCACCCACAGACGCCCCGTTCTGTCAGTCAAACTAGCGCTCTGGCAATATGCAGGGAGCGATTGTCTCCCGATCGCAGTGACTGGTTCGTACACGCGCACTGCGGCTTATATGCGTGCGCAGTTTGCAATAATCGCCCAGTTGTGAGAGAACGCAGTCTAGCGAACGGGTCTGAATCGAGCCCAAAGTGTGATGAACTTCGAATCTGAAGTCCCCTGTATGCTGTATGATGTATTTGATGGACTGACATGCTTTAGAACCACTGTGCCCAGAAAGACACTGTATGTGCAGCCATTTCACTGTTGTGTCATTTGTGTATGACTGCAATAGAAGTGTTGTTTTGAATTGAAAGCGTAACTAATCTTTTGCAACCATTAAGCCTAAATTAAATATATTGGCAAAGTAGAGTTTGTAACTATTACACTTACAAGTGCCTTTGCATTATATAAAGATGCAAAATGTATGCTCTATTCATACATGCAGAGGTGGACTTACAACTGCTCGCAGAGCGTACCTTTTGTGTTATCACACTACACATTCTCTGGAACCTACCATATGCTAAGTGCAGTTTATACAGGATCATACGTGTGTCCATCACATCACCAATAATGACTGAAATGGCCTAACTGGACTATAATGGAGCATTGTAGGAAAGTGCAGTAAAGGGAAGTCCATGGAACTATGGTCTATGCACAATTGGACGTAAGTGTGAATCCGCCTGCTTCCAGGCATATTATTTGTGCCAAGTATAGGATGGTCCAAGTATAATCATGAGACTCAAACCAAGGGTATAGATAGAGGTAGGTGCAACATTCATACAACTCTGCATATGTATACATATAGGGATTTATTTTGGTGCACACAATGTGGTATCATAGAAGTCCAATTTGCATTTATCTCTGCATCAGGCCCATAATGTGCATCAATAACATAAACCAGGAGCATTAACATGACAGTGCATAGCAGTAAGGGAATGCTGACCCAAGCTAAGCACTGTAGGAGATGTTTTATTTTGAGTTACACAGATCTTTAAAAAAAACTTTACAGTAACTACCAGTATTTCATGATGGTTGCTAATGATGATGGTCGCATCTTTGATCCAGACACAAGCGCAGGTTATATTTAAGGTTGCACATATCCTAATATGTGTGGAACTCAGAGACACACATGGAAATGCAAGTGTTCAGATACATCTTAGGCCCTCATTCAGAGCCGTACGCTCTGAGCAGAGCGCACGCTCTGAATGAGGGCCGCCCTCCATAACTATGGAGCGTCCTCCTGGACGCTCGTATAGCTGTGGGTCACCACCCACAGCCTATACGAGCGTTCAGTTTGATGGCCGCGATGGTCGTGACCATCGCGACCATCGAAACTGCGTACAAAAGCCTGTGGTTGAGTTTTTCAACCACAAGGCTCGGAGTGATTTTGGCTCTATCAGAGCCAAAATCACTCCCACTGACATCACTAGTGATGTCAGTGGGCCGGCTTCTGACGGGAGGCGTTCCCGTGGGAATGCCCCCGTCAGGGAGGCACGCCCACCAAAGGGGGCGTGCTGTCAGTCAACATCGACAGCACGCCCCCTTTGAAGAGACACTACGAGCGAAGGAAAATCCTTCGCTCGTCGCGTGTGGCGCATGCGTACGACGGAGCTCCCTCCGTCGTGCGCATGCTCAGTGCAGAACATCGACCCACTTGCGAGCGGACAGCCGCTCGCGAGTGGGTCTGAATCAGGCCCTTAGTTCATACACAAAATGGGCATCTTTAATCTAAATCACTCCAATGGTGCTATATAATAAGTGATAGGGTGTCTGGCCGCAGTGCTGGAGCTGGTGGCAATCAGTCACCCACACCCTGGATCCAGCAGAAAAAGCCAGGGGACCATCAACCTGTACATTCACAGCCCTACATTTAAAGACAATGCTTCAAATATTAGATAAATTAATGATATTAATTTCTGTTGTTAAACTTAAAGGCAGAATTGATGCCATGTTTTTCATCATAAATAAATGATTCTCAAACTAGGAACATGTTTTGGAGAAAAAGTAAATATATAAAAAATATTTGTATGCTGTACTTTGAGGTAGATTAACTTTTTACAGACGTGCGTCTAGTCATGGAGCAAGAAAACACACAATATAGTACAAAGGAACTGCACGGATAAAAAGTAGATGTGGGTAAGTACTTATGTGTGAGTGATTTTAATTAAAAAAAGACACAAATACAGTACATCTGAAAAAAATAATGCACTGAGTATCCACATATTCTCCTGGTTCATAAATGGTGCCCATTGTTTTCTCTATGGTGGTACAGTATGCCCATTTTATATAATACCAGATCTAAAACAGAATTTATGATTATTTTCTTTCAAATTTTAACAATTCTTATTTTTAATTATTTTCTATTTTTGGATTGCCAGTTTAGATCATTTGCTTACTTTTTTATTTTTAGCTGTTTCATGTCTGCTGATGAAAGTGTTAATTTATCTTACAGACCACTATAGAAAGCTGGTGCTGTGATAGATGTGATCATTTGTTGGAGCACAGTGCCCCCTGGATTCATCTTACTGTCAGAAAAGACTCTTGCGTTAATATTAAAGCATATGATCGGGAAAGGAACCTGGACATCAAACAGAAAACACTGTAAGCCCTTCACATTCTTGTATCAAAATGACAAGCTACTACCTGTGTATTTGAAACATTAAAACACATTAAATTTATACTATACTCTGTAAAGAGTGTGCACAGTGTTCTTATGGATTAATGAGGTAAAACCAATTGTCACTGTGTTACTACTGTATGTTACTATGTGAATGAATGCTGTAGCAGTTCTCTGTTTAACAGTACAGAAGCACAATGAATGTTAATGTTCCTTTTAGTGGAACAGCTAAACCCACATAACAAGGATAGCATGACTTTCATGTGATACTATACTGTAGTTCAATAATACATGATAAATAGGTATTAGTCTCCCAGATGTGTTAAACCCAGTAGATTAGGTGTAACAATTGGATTTTAACGACTAGTAATTCTACATATCAATATTTATGGTTAAGAGATGGGGTGGGATGTAAACCTGTTATTGACAAAACAGTGACCATCTCAAGATTCAATTTGCTGATACATGCATTTTATTTTAATTGTAGAACATAAGTGTGTTTCTGTATGTAATCAGAAAGTGTCTCTCAGAGGGCTTCCTTAATGTATTCTATAAGTACAGTACCAGTCAAAAGTTTGGACACACCTTCTCATTCAATGGTTTTTGTTTATTTAAATTCTTTTCAACATAGTAGCTTAATACTGAAGACATCAAAACTATGAAAGGACACATATGGAATTATGTTGTAAACAAAAAAGTGTTACATCAAAATATGTTTTATATTTTAGATTCCTCAAAGTAGCCCCCTTTTGCTTGGATGACAGCTTTGCACACTGTTGGCATTCTCTCAATTAGCTTCATAAGGTAGTCTCCTGGAATGGTTTTCCAACAGTCTTGAAGGAGTTCCCAGAGGTGCTGAGCACTTGTTGGCTGATTTTCCTTCACTCTGCAGTCCAACTCATCCCAAACCAGCTCAATTGGGTTTAGGTCGGGAGAATGAAGAGGCCAGGTCATTTGATGCAGCACTCCATCACTTTCGTTCTTTGTCAAGTAGCCCTTACATAGCCTGGAGGTGTGTTTGGGGTCATTGTCTTGTTGAAAAACAAATGATGGTCCCAGTAAGCGCAAACCAGATGGGATGGCATGGCGCTGCAGAATGCTGTGGTAGCCATGCTGGTTAAGTGTGCCTTGAATTTTGAATAAATCACCATCATCAAGTTTGTCTGGGATTTGATCAAACCTACATCCATAGAAAATCTGTGGTTAGTTCTCCAAGATGTTTAGTACAACCTCCATGCCGAGTTCCTTCAAATACTGTGTGCAAGTTCACCTAGAAGAAATTAAGAATTGATGCTGTTTTGAAGGCACAGGGTGGTCACACCAAATATTGATTTGATTTAGATTTCTCTTCTATTCATTCACATTGAATTTTGTTAATTTACACAAACAAACTATTAGCACTTCTATTTTTGAAAATAGCAGCATTATTTCTACACCTGCCTAAAACTTTTGCACATTACTGGTATATATATATATATATATATATATATATATATATAAATATAAAATGTGACCAACAAGGCAGCACTCTGGCATCTTAAAGAAATGCAATGGACCCCAAAAAGTAATATCAACGTTTCAGAACACTTTACTTGGGTTCTTTCGTCAGGATACATATATATATATATATTGAGATGTTGTGGGGTAATTGGCTCGGTAGATTAGGGTCAGTGGTGCTGTGATTAGGTGCAGAATTAGAGTCCACACATTGCGTTCCAGTAAAAATAAATGAAAATGGTGCTTTACTTCCAGCATGGAAACCAGTACACAGAAATAGAAAATAATAATACAACCTAGCCCTCTCTTAGGGCACTAGCTCGCTTCTTGAACCCTCTCTATAGAAGCAGCTAATCTGCATGAAAGTCTCTCTCAGTCTCTGAGATTGGTGGCCCTTCCTGCCACATGCAGGATTGGACACTGGCCTCCTGTCCTGGTATAGCTTACTTAGCTTGTTGGCTGCTGCCTCTCACAAGGACAGTGTCAGAGGTATAGGGATCTCCCTGCCTCCTTGCAGATATGATCTTGACCACCTGGTCTGCTTCACTCACACTGCAGCCCCATCTGGACTGTCTTGACTGTGTCCACCAGCAGCCTCACCTGGGCTCTGGTCCTATGGCAGCCATTACACATCTTACCACAATGCTTTTGCACTCTGTGTGGGCGGATCTCTCCTGCCACACACAGAATCTGCTGCTCACCAGCACCATCTCTGATGATACTGCCACATATCCCCCTCCCCAGCTTGAAACCCCTGGGTTCAGCTACATGGGACAAGGCATTCTCATTGCGAAGTCCCTCTTCATTATTCTCAGAACCATCCACCGCATCCAAGACAGACCTTTAGGGAATTTCCCAACTCCAATACCTCTGTCCCTTCATGTACACTGGTATCGTTAATGAGGACACCTCTATGGTCCCATTGCTGCTGAAAGACATCATTCTGGAACATCTTACTTAGTTCCCGCAATTCACTGTTTGTCCGCTGCTCATCACACAAGACACTCTGCACCAGTAGCACATCACACTGCATGCCAGCCTTTTCAGGATCAACCTGTAACAATTGCTGTGTCACGGCTGCTGACACTTGAGACTCCTGGAGGGAGGCAGGCCTACTAGGCACAATAAACTGGGGTGGTCTTAGGAATGACCTTTCCATGAAACTCAGTAGCACAGGATAAAAGTAAAATAGAATTTATTCACGTAAGAATTATAAACAGCAAGGTCTCAAATAATGTCTCAAACAGCACAGAGGTTCACATATGCAATAATATGTATAGGAGAGAATCCCCAAATATATATAAGCAGTCTTTAGCATATAGGAACTAACGTGGTAGGGAACCCCGAGTCCAAAATGAGGCTAACACCTCAGGATGACATTAAGGACCTTTGCCAGGGTAGAACTCTGTAGTAATGGAAATCCGGAGCAGGCCCTACAGAATAATATAGTTCTGGGACAGGACCAAGCCCTGCGGTGCAGTGAGTGATGAAGCATACTTGAGCCTTGTGGAGTAGTGAAGTCGGAGCAGGGTTAGGCCCTGTAAGATGATGAGAATCCAGGACAGGGTTGAACCCTGCGGCGTGGATAGAGTTTGGAGTAGGGTTGAGCTCCGTGATGCAGAGAGGATTGTAGCAGGGTTGAGCCCCATGACGCGGAGAAGATTGTAGCGGGGTTGAGCCCCGTGATGCAGAGAAGATTGTAGACGGGTTAAGCCCCTGGATGCGGAGAACATTGTAGCAGGGTTGAGCCCCGTGATGCGGAGAAGATTGTAATGGGGTTGAGCCCTGTGATGCAGAGAAGATTATAGCAGGGTTAGGCCCTGTAGTGTGGCTAGGGTTCGGAGCAGGGTTGAGCCCGTGATGCAGAGATGACACTTTAATGGTGCAGTTGACAACTGTAATGGATGAATTCAATATCCACAGGAATGGAAAGACAACAGGCAAAGTAAATAGTGCAGCAAAATGGTGAAAGTGCAGTGATGGAGCAATCAGCAATACTTAGGCAATAGGAATGCTGGGCCCTGAAGTGCAGCGGGTGACTGACATCAGAAGTTCATCTGGAATACAACAGTCCACAGCAATCCACAGGCACAGCGGGGATCTGGCAGGAGTCCAAGAAAAGACCTGAAAGCAACGTTGCACAGACACTGAGAGACAGTTAGTAACAGGCTTTATACTAGAGGTCTGTGATCCATAGAAAGTTTCAGAACATGTGACCCAAATGGAATCAGGTTTGAAATAATGAGCAATCTAGGAATCCCACAACCTGACAACACCTGGGAAACAGATGATCACTTTAACACTCTATCCCCTGAATAAACATGCCAGCAAGCAGGATAGCTCCTCCAACGACCACAATGGATCTTTGGGAAAAGTAGTCTATCTTTATGTACTGAAATAGTCGCAGTCCTGACAGTACCCCCACCCTTTTTGGGTGGTCTACGAACACCCACCAGGTTTTAAAGGGAATTTAGCATGAAAATTACATATCAATTTAGGAGCATGGGCATCAGAGTCTTTAATCCAAGATCTCTCCTCCGGGCCATAACCCTTCCAGTCTACAAGATATTGCAATTGATTTTGATGCTTACGTGAATCCAGAATCTTATCAATCTCAAACTCCACACCTCGAGCAGTTGTTATGGGAGGTACTTTAGGCAAGCTGTCATGATATCGATTAAGAATCAATGGTCTAAGCAAGGAGACATGAAAGGAATTCGGTACACGCATAGTTGGAGGTAACTGTAACTTACATGCCACTGGGTTGATAATTTTTATAATACGAAAAGGACCAATATACCAGGGAGCAAACTTCATGGTAGGTACTTTAAATCGAAGATTTCTAGTAGACAACCAGACACGATCCCCAACAGAATACTTAGGAATAGCCAAATGTTTTCTATCAGCAAAGGTTTTATAATTGTGAGATGCTTTCCTAAGACACTTATGTACCTGTGTCCAAATTCCAGAAAAATGTTGGATGGTAGCTTTAGCTGCTGGGACATCCACAGCAGGAATTGACTGAAGTTCAGGAACGCGAGGATGTTGATCAGTATTGGCAAAAAAAGGACTTACACCTGTAGCAGACGAATAATGAAAGTTATGAGCAAACAGCCCAAGGCAAAAAATCCATCCAATCATCTTGGGAGGAAGAAATATACAGTCTTAAGAAGGTCTCCAACTCCAGGTTCACTCTTTCAGTTTGTCCATTTGACTGAGGATGATATGCAGAAGAAAACTGTAATTTAATTTGCAATGATGAACATAAAGCCCTCCAAAACCGAGCAACAAACTGGACACCCCGATCAGACACTATATCAGAAGGAAGTCCATGAAGACAAAATATCTCTTTGATAAATATTTGTGCTAATTTGGGGGCTAATGGAATTTGAGCCAAAGGACAAAAATGATCCATCTTGGTAAAACGATCCACCACCACCCAAATAACTGTACACCCCCTAGACTCAGGAAGAATAAAATCCATGGAAAGATGTGTCCATGGCTGGGTGGGAATGGGTAGTGGATGGAGAGGACCAACTGAAGACTGCCGGGAGGACTTATGTTGTACACACTTAGAACAAGAACGTATAAACTCTTGGACATCTTTTTTCATGGAAGACCACCAATAGGAACCTTGCAAAAAAGAGTACATTTTATGAACCCCTGGATGTCCAGAGAAACAAGAATTCTGAGCCCAGGAAAGAAGTTTACCTCGTAACTCAGGTGCCACAAATATCTTTGAAATTGAAGAAAAGGCCAGAGGGTTTATTATAGGGTACCTTTGATCCTCATTTTGTTCTTTCTCTTCCAACATTGAGCGTGAGAAAACATCTGCCTTTTTATTCAAAGAACCTGGACGATACCTGAGGACAAAACCAAAATGAGAAAAGAAGAGTGCCCAACGAGCTTGTCGTGGGTTCAGACAATGGGCAGTCTTCAAATACAACAAATTTTTATGGTCTGTAAAAATAGTAACAGGATGTTTTGCGCCTTCTAATAAATATCTCCACTCTTCCAAAGCTAACTTAATAGCTAACAGTTCTTGGTCCCCGATGGAGTAATTACTCTCAGCACTAGAAAACTTTCGTGAAAAGAATCCACAAGACACTGTTCTCCCATCTGCAGCCACTTGAGACAAAACAGCCTCAACTCCATAAGTGGAAGCATCCACTTCTAGCATAAATGGTTTCTCAACGTCAGGTTGAACTAGAATGGGGGTGCAGAAAATGCATCTTTAAGAATCTGAAAGGCATTCAATGCCTCTGGGGACCATACCTTGGGATTAGCCCATTTTTTTGTCATAGCAGTAATTGGGGCTACAATCATTGAAAATGCTTTGATAAACTTTCTGTAATAATTGGTAAAGCCTAAAAATCTCTGAATGGACTTTAACGAAGTGGGCAAAACCCAATCTTGAATAGCCTTTAACTTTTCAGGGTCCATCTGAAGCTCGGAACCAGAGATGATATACCCCAAAGAGGGTATAACTGGAACTTCAAAAACACACTTGGAGATCTTACCATAAAGCTTATTAGCTCGAAGATGACTTAATACCTCTTTAACATGGGTACGATGATCAGAAAGATTCCTGGAAAAAATCGAAATATCATCAAGATAAACAATAACAAACTGGTAAAGTAGATCTCGGAAAATTTCATTCACAAACTCCTGGAACACCACAGGGGCATTACATAAACCATAAGGCATGACGAGGTTCTCATAATGGCCATCTCGCGTATTAAACGCAGTTTTCCACTCATCACCCT
The DNA here is from genome assembly GCA_031769625.1 of Taudactylus pleione. Taxonomy (NCBI): domain Eukaryota; kingdom Metazoa; phylum Chordata; class Amphibia; order Anura; family Myobatrachidae; genus Taudactylus; species Taudactylus pleione. The sequence continues at coordinate 2,036,729 of JAUIMM010000555.1, read as the reverse complement.
CTTTAACTCTGATCAAGTTATAAGCTCTTTTTAGATCAAGTTTAGTAAATAGTTGAGAACCCTTAACTCTATTAAACAATTCCATAATGAGAGGTAAAGGATATTTATTTTTTACCGTAATCTCATTTAGACCTCTAAAGTTGATACATAAACGAAGACCGCCATCTTTTTTCTTTCCAAAATAGAAGCCAGCTCCAGCGGGAGATGAAGAAGACCTTGATAAACCCCTTTCGTAGGTTATCTCGCACATACTCCAACATGGCTTGAGTCTCAGGAACAGAGAGAGGATATACTCGACTTTTAGGTGGCATTTTACCAGGGATAATTCAATAGGACAATACCAGGGACGATGCGGTGGGAGTTCGTCTGCTGCCAGCTCAGAAAAGACATCAGCAAATTCATGATAAGGCTGTGGGAGAGAGGGTGGAACATCTACTTTCACTTCAGCCAATCGTACCACAGGAATCAAACAATTTAATTTGCATTTGGGACTCCAAGAAAGAATTTGAGAACAAGTCCAATCGATATGAGCGTTATGAAGAGTTAACCATGGTAAACCAAGAACTATATCATACATAGAAACAGGTAATACCCAAAACTCTAATCTTTCTTCATGCAAAGCTCCTACCGTCAACTTCACAGACTTTGGGCCTGATTCAGAGCCGGACGCTCTGACAAGAGTGCTCGGTCTGAATCAGGGCCCTCCTCCCTAATATTGTAGTGGCCTCCTGGCCTCTCGTATAGCTGTGGGAGACCACCCACAGCTTATGCGAGCGGCCAAAAAGATGGTCGCGATGGTCAAGACTAGGGCACCATTGACCTGCTTGCGAGCGCTCAGCGCTCGCGAGCGGGTCTGAATCAGGCCCTTTGTTTGATGTGTAACATATCCATTAGAAATTCTAGTCCCATTTACTGCAGAAAGGGAAAAAGAACGGATTAATTTGACAACAGGAATTTTCAACTTTTGAACCAAAGACAATGAAATAAAATTGCCAGCTGCTTCAGAATCTAGCAATGCAGAAAACTCTTGACATGAAAACCAAAGTCAGGAATGCTCACAGAAATTAAACAATCTTTTTTGGGGGAAACATTAGAGAATACCCCTAGTTTTACTTCCCCTCCATCAACTAGGGACGACCGTTTCCCGGCTTTATTGGACATTTAGCCAAAAAATGTTCTGAGGATGCACAATACAAGCACAGATTAGAACGCCTTCTATGTTGCTTCTCCACTTCAGACAATTTGGCTTTATTAATTTGCAAAGGCTCATCAGAGGTACCATGAACAGAGCGAGACTTGGGAAGATAATTTTTAGAACACAGTGCGATTCCTCTGAACCCCTCGTCCTCACATACGCAGATCAATTTTAATAGTCAATGAAATTAACTCATCCAAACTCTCAGGAAGATCCCGAGTCACCAACTCATCTTTAAGTCTCTCAGAGAGACCATTCCAATAAACGGCTCTTAATGCCTCATTGTTCCACTTAAGTTCTGCGGCTATAGTTTGTAAATGAACCACATACTGACCAACTGCAGCCACTGATCTTCCAGGTTCATCAAATATCCTTTTAAAAGTAGAAACAAAAGCTTGGTAATTAGACATTAAGGCATCATTTCTCTCCCATAAAGGAGAGGCCCACTCAAGAGCAGTACCAGACAATAATGACATAATATAAGCCACTTTGACACGAGGGGTGGTAAAACTCTGAGGTAACAACTCAAAATGAATCTCACATTGGTTGAGAAATCCTCTACATGTTTTTGGATTACCATCACAAGAGGTGGGAGTTGGTAGGCGTAAATGAGAAGCAGAACCCCCAGATGTACTTGTAACAGGAATTTTAAGTTCATCAAGACGTGTGGAAAGATCTTGTAGACACTGTAAAACTTGAACTTGAGCATTTTCCTGTACTTCCAAATGGGCGGTCAAACCCTGAAGCACCAGTACCCCAGTAGCCTGTTCCAGATCCGGATTCATTTTTAGGTCTGTGCAAACTGTCACGGCGGCTGACACTTGAGACTCCTGGAGGGAGGCAGGCCTATGAGGCACAATAAACTGGGGTGTTTCTTAGGAATGGCCTTTCCATGAAACTCAGTAGCACAGGATAAAAGTAAAATAGAATTTATTCACAAAAGAATTATAAACAGCAAGGTCTCAAATAAAGTCTCAAACAGTACAGAGGTTCACATATGCAATAATATGTATAGGAGAGAATCCCCAAATATATATAAGCAGTCTTTAGCATATAGGAACTAACATGGTAGGGAACCCCGAGTCCAGAATGAGGCTAACACCTCAGGATGACTTTAAGGACCTTTGCCAGGGTAGAACCCTGTAGTAATGGAAATCTGGAGCAGAGCAGGCCCTACAGAATAATATAGTTCCGGGACAGGACCAAGCCCTGCGGTGCAGTGAGTGATGAAGTACACTTGAGCCTTGTGAAGTAGTGAAGCCGGAGCAGGGTTAGGCCCTCTAAGACGATGAGATTCCAGGACAGGGTTGAGCCCTGCGGCATGGCTAGAGTTTGGAGCGGGGTTCAGCCCCGGGATGCAGAGACAATTGTAGTGGGGTTGAGCACCGTGATGCGGAGAAGATTGTAGCAGGCTTGAGCCCCGTGACGTGGAGAAGATTGTAGTGGGATTGAGCCCTGTGACATGGAGAAAATTGTAGTGGGGTTGAGCCCCGAGATGCAGAGAAGATTGTAGCGGGGTTGAGCCCCGTGAAGCAGAGAAGATTGTAGCGGGGTTAAGCCCCGAGATGCGGAGAAGATTGTAACGGGGTTGAGCCCTGTGATGCAGAGAAGATTATAGCAGGGTTGGGCCCTGTAGTGTGGCTAGGGTTCGGAGCAGGGTTGAGCCCCGTGATGCAGGGATGACACTGTAATGGTGCAGTTGACAACTGTATCAAAGATGAGTTCAATATCCACAGGAACAGAAAGACAACAGGCAAAGTAAATAGTGCAGCAAAATGGTGAAAGTGCAGTGATGGAGCAATCAGCAATACTTAGGCAATAGGAATGCTGGGCCCTCTAGTGCAGTGGGTGACTGACATCAGAAGTTCATCTGTAATACAACATAGTCCACAGCAATCCACAGGCACAGCAGGGATCTGGCAGGAGTCCAAGAAAAGACCTGAAAGCAACATTGCACAGACACTGAGAGACAGTTAGTAACAGGCTTTATACTAGAGGTCTGTGATCCATAGGAAGTTTCAGAACATGTGACCCAAATGGAATCAGGTTTGAAATAATGAGCAATCTAGGAAACCCACAACCTGACGACACCTGGGAAACAGATGATCACTCTATCCCCTGAATGAGAAGCATGCCAGCAAGCAGGATAGCTCCTCCAACGACCACAATGAAACTTTGGCAAAAATAGTCTATCTTTATGTATTGATATAGTCGCAGTTCTGACATGCTGCTTGTGTTTATGTATTTCTGCCACACTGGGTTCAGCAAAGACATCGGATGCCATTTTAGGTCCAGAATCCAACTTCAGAATGTTATTTAACTTATTTTCCTCTTCTGATTTTCCCACTACCATGTGGAACTTTTTCTGAGCCATAGACAGCTGCTCTTCCAGCTGGGTAAATTTTCACCATGACGCTTTCCAACTTGCTCTCAGATTGCAGTAGATTGCGCTTCACAACATCATGTTCAGCAAGTCTTAACTTTTGTACAATTATTTCAGACTCTGCCACGTTTAATTCACTTTGCAACTCAAGTTCTTTGGTACTCCTCTCCACTTGGAATCTTTGCAACTGGTTCTGTGTACTTAGCAGACACTTCTCAAGGTTCTCACTCTGTTCTTGCAATTTCCAAGTCCTGCCATGGGCAAGGTTAAGCTCTCTCTCCAAAGATTCACTTTGCTTGGTGACTTTATGCAGACTTTCCTCCAGGAATACATTTCTTTCCATCAGATTCTGAAACTGCCTTAGCTGCAACTAAATTGGAGTGGACAGTTTGTACTTGCTCCTTACAGCTGACTTTAAAACAGATCATCTCCATCTATGTTTCTTCATGGTATGTCTCCCACTGAATGCGAGTCTGCAGCATCTGGAGACACTGCTCGTTTACTTTACAAAACTTTTCCGGCAGAGAACTTTTCTCCAATTCATAGTCTTTAAGTTTTACTTGTGTGGACACAATTAAAGAGTATTTTACCTTTAACACCAGAGTCAGATTCGCCACTTTCACTTGCGTGCGCTCTGCATCACTCCAATGCCTCTGAATACCTTCTGTCAATTCATCCACTTCCTGCTGAAGTACCACACACTTTTGCTGCAATTCAACAACATCTTGCTCTAATACAGCATTCTTGGCTAGGAGCACATCATTCTCATACTTTGTAACACATTTGAAAATGTAGCTTCCTCAAGGCGTTCAGACATAGCTGCCAATTTGAGGTCTGTCTCTTTAAGAACTTCATGTTTTTTTATTTCTTCCTGCTCAAATGCCATTTTCAAAGAGGATAATTCTCTCCGTAATTTCTTTTCAGCTTGTTCATGAACATTCCTCTCATCAGCCAATTGTTCCATTAAGTCATCAATCTTCACAGCATAATACACATTACTTTCATTTAAACTTTACGCATACTGTCAAATTCTTCAAGGCTGATATAGTCCTCTCTGGGCGGACATTGCACCATACACTGACCACTTTCTTTTTCTGCCTTGAGCTTTGCCCACTGTTGCTTGTTGGCTTCTTGCTGAGCTGCTGTAGCCAGCAGCAAGGCCTTCACCATGTCATCCATGTTGTCTCAAAGGGGTAAGAGTGAAGCAGAATTTGACTTGCCTAATAATCCTCGGATGACACCTTCATGGGGAACACGGGCCAATAGTCTTTTCAGCCACAACAAATTGGGTGTCTGTCACTTTAAGGGTTAAATGCTTTTTTTTCCTGTTTTTTTTTTAGCACAGTTTTTAACTTGCAACACTTGGCTTTCAAATGTATACACTTCACAACATAACACAGTAACTGCTTTGGTTGTCACTTGCTCCAACTTTGATTGCAATGAACAGCATATAACAAATCTCTTTCCCTTTAATTGCAACAGAAAAAGTCCAGGACACAGAATAGCACACCTTGAAATTAACGAGCAGGTCCTAAGCATTCAGCAGCATAAACCACTTTTTCTTGCAGGTTTTCAACATTAAAGTTTACACACATTTATATTCATAGACACAGTATATACTGCATAACTGGTCATTTGAATAAATTTGCACACCTTTAAACCATGAATTGCAGGCATGCATACAACTTTTCCATGAAATACTTCAACAGACTTTTCTTCACTCACCACCTTGACGAGCCTTCCATCACTCAGGTGCAGTGAGCCTCCTTTGGAGAGTCCAATTTTGTAATGCAATAAGCATCCATACTTCCAATTGAATGTTTGCATAGAACCTTTATACATAGAATATTCTGCGTAGAATCTTTATGCCCGCATTCTCCACCATATTGTGATGTTGTGGGGTAATTAGCTTGGTAGATTAGGGTCAGTGGTGCTGTGATTATGTGAAGAATTAGAGTCCACACATTGCGTTTCAGTAAAAATAAATGAAAATGGTGCTTTACTTCCAGCATGGAAACCAGTAAACAGAAATAGAAAATAATAAACAACCTAGCCCTCTTTTAGGGCACTAGCTCACTTCTTGAACCCTCTCTATAGAAGAAGCTAATCTGCATGAAAGTCTCTCACAGTCTCTGAGATTGGTGGCCCTTCCTGCCACATGCAGGATTGGACACTGGCCTCCTGTCCTGGTATAGCTTACTTAGCTTGTTGGCTGCTGCCTCTCACAAGGACAGTGTCAGAGGTATAGAGATCTCCCTGCCTCCTTGCAGGTATGATCCTGACCACCTGGTCTGCTTCACTCACACTGCAGCCCCATCTGTAATGTCTGACTGTGTCCACGAGCAGCCTCACCTGGGCTCTGGTCCTATGGCAGCCATTACACATCTTCCCACAATGCTTTTGTACTCTGTGTGGTCGGATCTCTCCTGCCACACACAGAATCTGCTGCTCACCAACACCATCTCTGGTGATACTGCCACAATATATATATATATATATATATATATATATATAGATATATATATATATATAGATATATATAGATATATATTTCAAACCGTCCACTAGCAGAGTTATCTACCAGGGGCTCAACAGAGACGAGGCTAGCACTCAAATTCCAATTAACACCAACAAGTTTAATCCAGTAATTGAATTCATAGCGACACTGATATAGGCAGTAAGTAGGGCATCTTCAGCATATCATACATTACAGATATCATGAGCGTCAGCATATCTGGGGTCCATCTCCCAGTGCCTAATCCTGACAGCTGTTTCAGTCTCAACCATCGTCAGGGGATAGAAAGAACAAAGTGCAAAGTGCAACATATAAATACACATCTCTATCAGTAAAAGAATGATGCTCACCTGTGTAGTCACCAATGGAGACCGCACCAATCCCGCCATCTAAGCAAGCGTGCAGCCGCGATGAACACTGTCGCATATCAATGGTACTGATAGGGAAGCCCCAACCAGACATCACTCGTGATCACATGATACAGCGGCCGCACGTCAAGCCAGACGGCCAGAGAGCCACGCAACGTCTCTCATCTCTGTTTGAGGCCATGGTAGATAACTCTGCAAGTGGATGGTTTGAAATATTGATAATATTGGCCTAGCACCTGATATATACCATATGATGTTGTGCCATATAAATATATAGACAGCCAGAAGACCCAGCACATTCCTTCCATTGAAATAATCCATTGAAATAATGTGCCGCGGTGCCTGCTGCATGTATGCAAATAAAGAATTCCAGATGCGGCACTCAGCAGTCTATTCAATAAATAATGCCAAGCACAGTATGTGCTGCAATGTTTCGGGCCTTTATTAGCCCGTCAACACATTCACCAATAAAGTTTCTCCCCTGCCACTGTCATAAATACATAAAAAGTCTCTTACACTTTTAATTCTCCACAGAGACCATAAATCACAAAGAAGTCCTCCAAGGGAAGATATTCCTTTTGTTTTTTCCAATCCAGCTTTATGCAATACACTCAGGTTCCTTTGTGTTGATTATCTCAAAAGAAGAGAAAATTACCAAAAATAGTGCAATACACTCACATTTATAAGATAAAAAATCAACATATAATATCGCCAATATGATGCAGCATATAAGGACAACAAAATAAGGGTACCAGTGGTTGGATTTGATGTAAACTAGAGATGAACAGTGGTCCCGGACACCAAAAAGATCCTTCACTCAATCCACAGCTTCCCCAGTCTCAGCATCCAGTAATGCGATCACCAGCTCAATGCGTTTCAAACAATCTCGTCCTTCATCAGGAGCATGGTGATCACTATTTCCCATGGCGTTAAATCCCCTTAACAATTAGAAGACTCCTCCCACAAACACTTCCCCTTTGCCCACCAGGCATCATATTGGCGATGATATATGTTGATTTTTTTATCTTATAAATGTGAGTGTATTTTTGTATAACAAATTCTGAGTGCGCTTACAACAGTATTGCACTATTTTTGGTAATTTTCTCTACTTTTGAGATAATCAACACAAAGGGACCTGAGTGTATTGCAAAAAGTTGGATTGGAAAAAACAAAAGGAATATCTTCTCTTGGAGGACTTCTTTGTGATTTATGGTCTCTGTGGAGAATTAAAAGTGTAAGAGACTTTTTATGTATTTATTACAGCGCCAGGGGAGAAACTTTATTGGTGAATATGTTATGTGCTAATAGGAAAAGTGAGGAGTCTCTTAAGTTTTTCCAGGCTGCAGTAATTTTTTGCGCATATTTGGAAAAATTTTTTATTTATATCTTTATAAGCCCGTCATCAGGCTTATTCCAGCCTGACAACGGACTAATACAGGCCCGAAACGTTGCAGCACATACTGTGCTTGGCATTATTTATTGAACAGACCGCTGAGTGCCGCACCTGGAATTTTTTCAAAATATATCTATATCTATATATATATATATATATATATATATATATATATATATATATATATATATATATATATATATATACACACACACACACATGAGTATACCGAAATAGCTGTCTGGCTCAAGGGTATTACAGGATAAATATATGGATTGTTACATCAGATAAGTCTTTTGCTTGATTAATATAGGTGTATATCCTGTATGTCTTATCATGAGGACTTTCTGTTAAATTAAACATTTTTGTATTTAAATTTTGGATGTATTGGATTTCTATTTATTTTGCTTATGCATATAAGGCTCCAATTACTAATACTCCACTTATCATTGAGGAAAAGCCACTCCTGCTTTGCTTGTTATTGCTGAGAAGGAGGTGGCGGCTAACTCAATGTCTACTATCAACTGTCCTGCCAAAGAGGGTGAACAAAAAGTTACCCCCTCAGCGGGGACTGCAGAGACACAGGAGCTTATTCAGACCCAGTCGTTAGCTCTACAAGCTCGCAACCGGGTCGATGTTGCTCAAGTGCACATGCGCACGACAGACCCGGCTCCGTCGTGCGCATGCGTGAGACCCGGCTAACGATGGATGATCCGTTGTTAGGGGTCTCGTAGCAGATGGGGCGAGCTGTCGATGTTGAGTGACAGCTTGCTCCGTTTGCTGGGTGGACCAGGGGCGTGCCCGGCCAAACGGAAGCGTTCCAGTCGGAACGCTTGCCATTTGGGGGCGGCCCCACTGACATCATCAGTGATGTCAGTGGGGAGTTTCCTGCTCAAACAGAGCAGGAAGCTCCCTGGGGCTTAAGGTTGACAAGACCCTACCTTAGGGTAAATCTACATGGTTTGACCCCCTGACAATATTGCAAAAAGAGAATTATCCCAAGATCATTCTGCATTAAAAACAACTAGTACAAGTAATACTGTATTTTGTAAACAATGATGCCAGATCCTCCATCAATACTCTTTTGAGCTGATGTTACTTGTAATTGAACTGGTCAATACTGATTTGATGTTATTAAACAAGTACACTTTGGCATTTGAAAGCTCTGGTTTAGAGATTTTAAAGCTGATACTTCTGTGGATTGGATCTATAGATTGGATAGTGGTATCAGTTCTTTTCAGATGGAATTGGTTTCATTCAAGAAAGCCAAATACTGTACAAGAAAGTGAAGTAAGACTGTAAAGACCAATGGGTATACTATTGGCTGCAGGGTGGAGAACCACATATACCTTGGAGATCAGGCCAGAAATCAATAAAATTTAGGGTCAATAGATCTTTTTCTGAACTTATTCTCAAACTTCACTCAGTGACTCAGGTCAATCATACATATAGGCTCCTTTTCACAATGGCAGTGTCACCAGGAGCAAGATCAAAGGAAGGAACAAAAATAAATGTTGTAGAAGGGGAGAGTGGAGACATAAGACCAGACAAGGGTCCACCTCAAAGGATTAAAAAGAAGTTATTGTCTTCAATCTCTCTTCCTTTACCCCCTCTGCCACTGAATTATCTGTGCTTTCTAAAGAGTTGTCTTTTGTGAGAATACTTAAGCAACACTCTTTTGATTTTGAGGTGGAACTTTTTAAGTTTCACCACATGCTTACATTAAAGAATCATTTTGCCAAACAGGACACTATGGCTATTCAAAAACATGTAAACCAAAAAGTGTGTCCCTTGTTCTCTGCAGTTGATACACCTTCATCAAATTAGTGAAACATGATGTCATTCCATACATTGAGAACAGCAAATCTCATTTTCAAATATGACAAAAGCTGAAAATATGGCTCTTAAAAGTCTCAAATACAATAATGGGATCATGATCTGTACCTCTGGCAAGGGGGACAGTTTTGTTCTTCTAAATAAAATTGATTATACTCTATAAACAAGGTTAAATGGCAGCTTTATGATACCAGGTGGTGTAAAATTATTACATTCGATCCTACATCCATTCATAAAACAGGAGATTGATTCTGTTATTAATCTTGGTGTTATCAATGGTTGAATTGATAAAAACACTGCAGGTTTTATTACTGAAGACCTCCCCAAAACCCCTCTGCTATACATTCTCCCAAAGGTACACAAAATGCTTGTGAAACCACCAGGGAAACCCATTATTTCTTCCTGGAGGTCCCTTAATGACTATTGCATTTTGTCAATTTCAGGCTACAGTACACTGATTATATCTCCAGAGATAGTTCAGACTTTAGGGGGAGATGTATCAAAGCTTGGAGAGAGAGAAAATGGAGAAAGATAATGTACCAACCAATCAGCTCCTAACTGTAATTTTTCTAACACAGCCTGTAAAGTGACAGAAGCCAATTGGTTGATACTTTGGGGGTCATTCAGACCCGGTCGTTAGCGCCGATGCGCTCGGACTGGGTCGATGGCCCCCCACAGAGCATCCGCACGACGGCGCCGTCGTGCGCATGCATGAGACCCGCTACGACCGACAGCGCTGGTCATAGCGGGTCTCGATCTAAAGGGGGCGAGCTGTTGATGTTGATTGACAGCTCGCCCCATTTGGAAGGCGGGCCGGGGGGGTGGCAGCCCAAACGGAGGCATTCCCATGGGAATGCCTACCGTTTGGGGGTGGCCCCACTGACATCACTAGTGATGTCAGTGGAGAGCTTCCGGCTCTGACAGAGCCAGAAGCTCTCCGGGGCTTACGACAAGGGAGACCCTACCCTAGGGTCTCGTCGTAAGCCACGATGGTCGCGATGGTCTCTGACCATCGCGACCATCACTGGAGTGGTCGTTAGAGCTAACGACCGCAACAGAGGCGGTCGGTCAGGATGCAAGTGGCCGCCCAGTTTCTGAGCGACCGCTTGCATCCTCCGACCGCCTCTGAATGAGGCCCTTTATCTCTCTCCAAGGTTTGATATATCTTCACAAGAGTATGCACAGTTAACACAAATCTTACATGATATGGGTGAGAGATTTATTGTCCATGGCTACAAAAAGGCTGAGGTTACTGATGCCACTTCTCATTTACTTAAAATGAACAGACAACAAGACTTGACACCATTGGTCAAAAATATTGATAATGGCAAATTGGTGTTTCTCAACATCTGTTCAAATGTCTAAGTTTATTCATAAGACAATATTGAAGCACTGGCATATTATTCAAAGTGATGACACCTTTGGCCCGACATGAAATGGCACACTACTGTGGCATACTATGAATTGGGGGCACCACTGTGTGGCATACTATTAATTTGGGTGCTACTGTGTGGCATACTATGAATTGGGAGTACTACTGTGTGGCATACTATGTATTTGGGGCACTCTTGTGTGACATACTATGAATTTGGGGCACTACTGTTTGGTATACTATGACATGGGGCCAGGGATGGGCATATAGTGGGAGCTAATAGGCATGTTGGAGGTCTGATTGGCATGTGGGGTAGTATATAAATTGCCTCTGCTCTTTACACTGCTAAACTCAGTCACTGACTCAGTAGCAGCTCAAACAAGGTATATATCATGCTTTCAGCACACTTAGGAGCTCATTCAGGCCCGTTCGCTAATTGCGGCGGCTCGCTCCCAACATATTTAAATTTGGCAAAGTGACATCAAGGCAGCCGCTCACTCGGCAAGCCATAAGCACTCCCACTGTGTCTTGGCGAGCGATCACTTTGTCAATGTATATGCCCATTAGCATGTCTTTACATGCCCACTAGTGCACGTCATCTCCAGGAAGTGTCTTTAAACATTGGTACATCAAAGACCATCGGAAGCGATCGCAGCGCTTGTGGTTGACTCAACCAAGTGACATGTTCAGTGACACTACTTTGCAAATTATACACACCCATTAAACTCCGTTATGACGGCCAGACATGCCTCCATTCGCACATCCACTTCCCCATTCACAAGCATCTTCCTCTGTTACCACCCCCAAATGGCACATTCTGTCACTCAAAGTAGCAGGCAGTCTGTGTACTACGAGGGCATGAATCCCCATCACTGAGACTGACTTGCGCACATGCACTGTGTATTATACACATGCGCAGAGGAGCAACTATCGGTCAGTGCGAGCGGCCACAGCTTAGTGAACAGGTCTGAATCAGGTCCTTAGAATTTTAGCACATTCTTGCATAAGTTAAAGTTATATACTCAAAAAGAAATACAAGTGCACAACTCCAAATTAACTGATTATATATAAATAAATACATTTTTGCAATAGAGGTTTTTGGCATAATCTTGGCCAAGGTTATGGGCCTACCCACTACATCTGGGTAACCTCTGTAGGGTAGGTCCCTAACATACTAGGGTTCAAATCCATAGCACAGGACTAGCCCAGCTAAGACACCTCAAGGCACCACTATAATAAGAAAAGTGAAGTGTAAAGGAAATAGTTAAGAGCAGCCGAAGCTGCAAATAAAGAATAAAAATAAAAAAGTGAAATACATATAAGGAACACAGACAGTGAGGCGTTAAAATGTATTGAAGGAAAAATGTGTTATACTGCGGTGCCCTGAAGCTGATCAACCAAAGCAATCCAGGAGGACCCATGCCCCAAAAATGAACCAAAGCTACACTACACAGTCTAAATATTTGCAGGAGGCACACAAGCGCAAGAAACTAGAGTCCTGGAAACTGATATCTTCATGTAAGAAAAAATTAAATAAATGTCCAATCATTTGTTCATAAACAATAATACTGAGTAGAGGAGGGTATATTATAATTCCAAGGTTACTGATCGTGGATCAATCTTCAGATCTCCCATGAGGCATATGTGAAAACAAGGAAGATAGAGAGGGGCAACCATAGTGTATTACCATTTATTATGGAGTCAAACAAAAAATATTCACATGAACAGTAACTTAAAAAACACAGTTTTTTAAATGTTTCTCAATATATTTTCAATATTTCTCAAAATATGCTGAATAGCTCTCAATAGTTTCCAATGGTTTTCAGCATCTCTAATGGTTGTATATTTCTCTCAATGGTTCTCAGTATCTTTCAATAAAGTGTAGTATCTCGCAATATCACCTAACATTTCTCAGTGTCAGTCTCACAGGGACGTCTCCCTTTTGCAGGTTTTTCTCACACACAGCATTCATGTATCTTAAATGCTGACACACTGTCTCTGGATCTTAGCCTATCTCAGTTGACTCCTATAGAGCCCAGCGAATCACACATCTAAACACCAAAAAGTCCACTTATCCATAAGATGGGTCCAAGTTTTGCATTGTCAATTGCTACACACATCACCATTACAAGTGACCAGTAGAAGAATGGGGACAGATTTTACTCCAGGAGCAATGAGGAAGGCAAGTCAGATGCTTGGTTGCATAGGGAGAGGAATCAATAGCAGAAAGAAAGAGGTGATAATACCACTGTATAGGTCATTGGTACGTCCTCATCTCGAATACTGTGTTCAGTTCTGGAGGCCATATCTCCAGAAGGATATTAATACATTAGAGACTGTACAAAGAAGGGCAACTAAAATGGTGCAAGGTCTACACCACAAAATGTACCAGGAAAGATTAAAAGATCTTAATATGTATAGTTTGGAGCAGAGAAGGGAAAGGGGGGACATGATGGAAACTTTCAAAAATATAAAGGGTTTTAACAAGGTACAGGAGGAGACATTCTTCAAAGAAAGAGAAGTATTAAAACAAGAGGACATGTTCTGAAACTGGAGGGTGGTAGGTTCAGGGGAAATTTGAGGAAAAATTACTTCACAGAAAGGGTAGTGGACAAGTGGAATAGCCTATCATCAGAGGTGGTAGAGGCTAAGACAGTAGAGCAATTTAAACATGCATGGGATAGATATAAGAATATCCTTCAGAAGTAAGAATCAATGTGGGTTGAGGTAACATTATATTTAAAAATGGGGCAGACTAGATGGGCCAAGTGGTTCTTATCTGCCGTCAAATTCTATGATTCTATGTTTCTATGTTTGCTTTGCACTACTAAACAAATAATTTATTAACAATAGCTGTTTAAAAATACCAGGACAGGGCAAATTATTTTTTTAAAACCTAATCTAAACAGAAGCGCGAAAAGGTTGTGTGAGCAGTGCAGCCATCTAGGGCCCAAGGCTGAGGGGGAGACACTGTTGCTGCCCTGATGCCACCTGCATATGCTGGAGAGGCACTCTGCAATCTTGAGATACAGTAGGCCTGAGAACCGCTAAGCTCATCCTTTGTATGCATGCACCTCCCAGTTTCCTGGCGCCAGACCATTCTTCGTCACATCACATGTGTCGGAAGCAGGGCCAGTGAAGAGTGCAATTTTGCCCTGTTACAGCATTGGTCAGTACTATATGTAACCCTGGTTAAGGGTTAAATAATATACTATATTAATAAGTACATATACAGACCCTCCAACATGACCCATTCCATTAGGTACAAAATGCTCTGCTCCTGGGCTTTTCTCTTAATTTATGATTGCAGCCACCTGTGCTGAAACACCTGTCTCATCAATTACCTAGTTCAGCACAGGTGACGGCAATCATACATTAGGTGGGAAGTCCAGGAGCAGAGTGTTTTGTACCTAATGGAACGGGTCATGTTGGAGGGTAGGCATATATGAGGTAAATATATATGTACTGTAGTCACAGTTCATGAGGTAAAATGTATGTGTGTGTCATGTATTTCTAATGGAGTATTGAAGTTCATGATTGATATACAGTATATATATATATATGTACAGTATATATATACTGTATATATATATATATATATATATATTTACATAGAAGTTTATGTGGTACTTTTTTCCTTGTGGTGAGGATGTGCCCAGTGTGTGGGATGCACATGCACAGGAGAAGAAGGGGGCGGAGTGATATGGCTGGGAGTGGTTGGGTTCCTGTCAGGAAAAGAAGGGCAGGGACAGAGAGACATATAAAAGGAGCTGCCAGTAGACTGAGAGTTAGGGATCTATTCACTAAGCAGTGTTAGGAGACAGAGTGAAAAGTGATAAGAAAGTGATAAGGTGCCAGCCAATCAGCTCCCAACTGCCATCTCACAGGCTGTGTTTGAAAAATTACAGTTGGGAGCTGATTGGCTGACACCTTATCAATTTTCACTCTGTCTCCTAACACTGCTTAGTAAATAGACCCCCAAGTCTGCTGATCCCTCCCTTCAGTGCCCACCCCCTTGCATCACGAGTGGCAGCTTAGCAATGGAGGCTGCCGGGCGCAGGGGGGTGGAGCCAGAGAGGGAGCTTATGGGCTTGGCGGCCGGGAACGGCTCTCATTGGCGATGGGGTGGAGGAGTCGACTGCGGCTGTCCGGGAGCAAGGGGCTGGAGAGTGTGGCATTCAGTGAGCGGGCGACTCCTGATCAGCTGTCAGCAGCCAGGGAGATGTAAGTGTCTGCAGCAGTAGTGGCCAGCAGCGGTGGTGGGAGTCAGACATTATTGGTGTCTGCTGTAAGAAGGAGGCGGAGCTGCTGTCACAGTCACCCCTAATAATTTAGGCAGGTACCGTAATCAGTAGTACACAGTCGGGGAACAGATCAGCGCATAGACAACAGAGATCCCAAGTCATTCAGGGAGGTGGTGAGCATAAGAGCTGCAGTGAGTAGTACAGCTGCATCGCTCCACAGGCACCTGTCAGCGAGGAGAATGTTACAGCGGACACTGACAGATTCAGTGAAGGTAGAGGAGATGGATCAGAGCAGGCTCAGTGTAACCAGGAGGTGGTGGGCACTAAAGTCTGCTCAGAGAAGTAAGCCCCCTGTGAAATGCAGTTTTGAGCACAGCTACCTCGGAGAAGCCAGCTGGGGGTGAGGAGACAGGCGGGTAGCTGAAGGGGCTCAGAGCAGCAGCGATTGGCAGAAACTTATATTCAGCAGCAGCGCCTGCCAGCAGATGTGACTTCTTACGCTGCACATACACGCAGTGTCATCCTGTAATAGGGCAGACTGTATTCCTATACCTATTTCACAGAAGCAAATAGGAAGAAGTGACTTATAAAAGGAATCAGAACCTGGAAAACCTAGGGCTGTTTAGTTTTCCATCACCCAGCTCTACTACTAATAATAGCGAAGCAGAGAGAGTTTGGGTGAGTGGGGTGTTAGACCCTCACTGTGAAGCAAAATATACTTTATTTACTGAATCAAAAGTAACTTGTTTACGTAGACACTTTCAGTAACCAAAGTTGGTAAGAAAGTAACTGTATCCGGTAACCGTTACAGAGAACTTCTTACATCCTCTCTAAATTGAAGGATGTTCCCAAAATACTGTCAGAGCGTAAGGAACATTCTACAAATTGCAAATGCATCACTTTTGTCTGATGTTAGGACTCTCTAATTAAACAGGGCACTTTGCTAGTGTACTATTGCATGACATGTGAGTTTACAATTATTTAAGTTAACGGACCATATATATGTTTTATATGATCTGCCTAATTTGTTCAGTTAACATATAAACATCATATGTACAATGCTTGGAATGATAAAGTTGAATTTGTGTTAACATTAATTTATAACCATCTTACTAAAGTATAAGTATTTTTCAAAATGTATCTTGTGCGTCACTTTCCTGGAGGAGCAGTGGAGGAAAGAAGTACATCATTATTCTGGTAAAATGTATATTCATTGTGGAGGCACTGCTTTAAAAAGGAGTTACACCACTTATTGGGATGATATAGATGGGTACATTAGACTAGTGAAATGGGAGTTAGTAACCTGGTGACCCTAGAGAGGGTAAAAGGGGGGTTACATATATATGAAAACATCTGATTTGTTGTGAGCCACTCACAACTAGGCAGATGCTGCTCTTTTTCCTTTCTCTTATCTTCAAAAGTAGACATCAGTATTTTAAGCAAAGCAAAGTGTACTCATGGCCTTTGCACTCCAATTTTTGTTAAGTTTGCTATAGTGCATTTTACAGATAAACTAGTATAAACAGATGGGTTTTTGCTTGAATTCATGAACATACCTTGCAGATTTTTGCAGATACCCTAAAAAGCACACAAATTTGCCAAGCTAGAAGACCATGCATGCTATTGGGTTGCAGTTGAAATAGTCAGTATTTCAACTGCATCCCAATAACATGCATGGTCTTCTAGCCTACAGTGCTCGAATGCCGCCTCTGGAATCCTGACACCAGTCAGAATCCCAGTGCTGGCATCCAAACAGTAAGTAGTGGGGTTAGGGGGAGGGCTAGGGGAAGGTTTAGGGTTAGGCACTAGGGGGGAAAGGTTAGGGTTAGGTAGTAGGTGGGGAGGGTTAGGTTAAGGGTGTGGGGAGGGGGGTTAGGACTAGGATACTTACTTGACAGGTGTTGGTATCCTAACCCTGTCAGAATGCCGGCATCTGGATTTGGACCACCGGGATCCCGAGTTGCGGCATCCCGTACCCAAACCCATGCCATCATATAAAATTTTGCAAACAATAAAAAGTTTAGCCAGCCACATCTCAAAAAAGGTTGAATTTTTATTCCACAGCCTTATTTGTATGTATGTATATATATATATATATAATTTAATAAGCAACAAAAGTTTTCCATGCCCGCCTTCCACTCCCCAGATATGGCAAGTAAAGCAGACTGAGCAATAAGTTACTTATCGTACTGGACCGTTTTCACTGTGGCAGCATGCACAGCAATAGAATATCCATAAATCACAACAAAAGTAATTTTTTTATCTTCACAATGTGTCATTTTAATAAATAGGTCCCACTGTGCTGAAAATAGAAACCAGCACATCTAATGCTGTGGCTAAGTAAGCAAATAACAAAGCTGTCTAATCTATAACTAGCTTGCACAAGAAAGACAAATCATTCTTTATGTAAGTTACAGCATCTACTGGAAATGAATTACAAGTTTGTCACTTCACACACATGGCACTAGCCCCTCTAGTAAGAAATGGGTTAAAATGTGCTGAAGACAAACTCCTGTGAACCTGTGTGTAGTTGTCATTCATCTTGATGACTGCACAGTAGCTCCTGATGTTCTGAAATGATCCACATGGTTTAACACTAAGACTTGTTCCAATGAATGCTGACAACCATTGAAAATTCAGTTTTGTCTTAATTAGTAAAGAAACATGACCTCTCCTGGAGCTTTGGGGTAGCAGATTATATTGTGCTGTTAGATTTCATACCTAGGAATCTTGTAAATCCTTATTAACCCTGCGTCGGGCGCAGCTGGCCTGACAGGCGCCACAAAGCTGTTCTCGCTCACCTCTCTGCCGCAAGGGGGCGCAGTGGCCTGCCCCTCCTAGTACCTTCCTATCTATAGGTGCTGCTTGAAACCCCCCTAGTCAATTTTCCCCGCTGCCTGCGTGGAGTGCAGTAGTGATCTTTCTGGCCTCTCAGGCTCATTCTTCCCGAACTCGTCCGACTTTCGAAGGTACGTATTTCTTTTTATTTTCTCACAATTTGGGGTATTTTGCTCATTTTATGAATGAAAATTACAAAGGTTATGGGAATTTTGCGGAAATATGTAGGTTTGTCCAGGGTGGCCTTTTAGGCACACTGCGCCTCTTAAATTTTAGTATTTTTTGTTTTACTTGCTTTAAGGTTAATAAATGTGGTTTTGTGAATCAGATTTCCATATATTATCTCTTTGTACATTCTAATGAAGGTCACTGATCACTTTAAGAGCGTTAGAATTGAGTTAATTAGGTGCTAATGATGATTTTATAACAGGCGCCTGTCAGGTGCACTGATCCCGAACCTGGGAGTCCCAGAGGTGCTCCCGATGCAGGGTTAAACTAAAAGTAGGGATGTGCAGGCTCGGATAGGTTCCAGTTTGCACGCCGAGTTCGTATTTTCCCTTCAAAAAACGGGACTCAGAAAGAGGCAAAATGTCATCTTGCATGGACAAACATCATCATTCCTGAACTTTTGTCCAGGAATGATGATATTTGCCCATACAAGATGACGTTTTGCCTCTTTCTGAGTCCCATTTTTTGGAGGGAAAAATCCGAACTTGGCGTGCAAACTCGAACCTATCCAAGCCTGCACATCCATAGTTAAAACTAAAAGTCTTTGTGGACCACTATATGAATATGCTAAGAGCACTACTAGACTAAACTTTGTGTTTGCAAAACGAGCCTCTCTATTGTAGAAATAATACTACACACATAATTTGTGTATAGACTGAGATTAAGCAATGAGAGGCTAAATAAGGTAAGTAGTGAAAGCATGAAGCAGTAACTTGTGCAAGAAACAATATTTCATAGGGTCTTGTATTGTTGAACAACTCTCCTCTGTTATCTGTGATACATCTTACTAGTGGGCAACCAGAGATCCCATGGCTGCATGTTATCTTCCATCTACAGGACTTCTTCTACTGTCTAGAAATTCTTGATATGGCATGATGCATACGCATACACAGTACAGCAGAGTTAGCCATGTTTACTGATTTATATGGACCAATGACCAGCACATCTTCGATTAACCATACTGTAGCTGTAACATGCTGTTTTTTTATTAATGTGAAGCACTCAGGTGAAAACAAAAAGCCTCACATGAAGCCTCACATGAAGCCTCAGAATGTTCCATTGCCAGCTTCTTCCATACTTCAGGGATTACACCTTGGAAATAGTCATGAGTATATATGAGGCCAATATCTCCATTTTAACCATTAACTGTAACTGATGATTTAGGTTTAATGAAGAAAACAATTTTCAAGTTAAAAACATGTTTTCAAAAAGGTATTTAAATATTTTATTGTAAAATAAATATGCTGAGGCGGTGCCTCGTATCCCCTGTATCCATAGGCTCCCATTGAAAAATTACCTTCCACCTCCCTAGTGCCCCAGTGCAACAGACCCCCCCCATCCCTCACTGGCCTAACTCCCCCTCCACCAATGGAATGGGTATTCCCGTCAGCGGCAGCCTGGCAAGAGCAGAGTTAGAAGCAGCGGAAGGCCGACAGCGCTGGAAACCCGATCGTGGATAGGTGAGTATATACTACCTAACCCCCCTAACCCTAACCCTCCTTAGGGGTGCCTAACCCTAACTTCCCCCCCAAGTGCCTAACCCTAATCCCCCCTCTAAGTGCCTTACCCAAACCACCCCCTTCCCCGCTGCCTAAACCTAAGTCCCCCGGGGGGGTGCCTAACCCTAAGTGCCCCCCGGGGGTGCCTAACCCTAACCCTCCCTCCCCCTAGTCTAACCCTCCCGGGGGGCTGCCTAACCCTAAGTCCCCCCCGGGAGCCCTAAACCTAACCCTCCCCCCCCGCGGCTGTCCGCTCACGGCGCCCGGCATCACTACGATCGGGATGCCGGGCGCCGGTCTCCCGGCATCGGGGAAATGCGGGCGTCTACATCTAGACGCCCAGCATTTCACCCTTGCCGGGAAATGACAGTCAGGAAGCCGGCTGCCGGTATTTAGGCAGTCGGCTTCCCGATTGCTTCCCCCACCAATATGTTCCATTGTGGCACTACCTACCTCTCCAGTGTCCTATGTCACAATGTAACTATTTTACAACCATTCACCAGGGCCAAATGAAGTATCACTCTCCCCTGCTGCAGCTGACCAGCCTAGCAGTGCTGGGGGTAACTAAGGGCCTGATTCAGACCCGCTTGCGAGCGCTATGCGCTCGCAAGCGGGTCGATGGCCGGGCACGTGCGCAAGCCTCAGAGCGAGTGAGAAATTCACTAGCTCATGGGCTCGCTACAAACGGGGCGGCTGTCGATGTTGATCGACAGCTCGACCCGTTTTGTAGGCGGGGTGGGGAGGTGGCTGGACAAACGGAGGCGTCCTGAAGGATCAGTGATGTCAGTAGTGAGCTTCCGGCTCTATTAGAGCCAGAAGCTCACTGGGGCTTGCGGCAGACGAGACCCTACCACAAGGGTCTCGTCGCAAGCCCGATGGTCGCGACCATTGCAACCATCCCCTGGCCGCTCGCAAAAGCTGTGGGTGGTCACCCACAACTTAGTGAGCGGCCAGGAGGCCAGCTTTTTGCGAGCGGCTCTGAATCAGGGCCTAAGTTCCTCATCTCACACTTTTGGTAGCAGCAAATGCCTTCCAGAGTGCCATTCGCACTGCATTCTGGGGAGAGAATTTGGCAGTGATGTCAGAGATCACAGACCACTACATCACTGCTGGGTGGATGGAGAAGCAGGGGGAAATACGTTCGTTACATGTGCAGATTTTCTCTTTAAAAGCTGGGGCACGCAGTGGGAAGACTGTAAGATTAAAATGTTATAAATAAGGTTTTTTGGCACGTACATCATAGTTTAGAGAGCTTGAATATGACAGATTCCTGACTTCAAGCTATATATTGTTTTGCTGTTGGACCTGATTTTGAATGGAGATGCTCTTTTGCTCAATATGGTTGTTACAGGTTATATATGCAGATTTATATTGTATCATTTACAATTTCTTTAAGACCATGGCCTTTATAAATTTATTAAAACAATTGGCATGTTATGTTTATGGTCTACTTAAATATTAATGACATTTACAGATCTAATCCTGTCAACAGTTACAACAGTTCTTATACCACTAAACGACAAAAGAAAACATCTAAAGAGATGCAACTGTGTATTAAGTTTTGCTAAAACCAACAGTTCACATGTAACCATAACTAATGAATGCCAGCAATTGCCTCAATTATCATAATTAGACGGGATAGCTGAAGGAAGCATTAGTATAATGATATGCAACCTTACAAATCTGGACGCGGACAGATGTCCCCATGTTTAATAGCCAGTGTTTTCGCACTATCACAAACACCATGTAAAGTGGCAGTCAGATTAATGTATATAATGTTCAGATAACAGCCGCAATCATAACTATTAAAATGCCTTCATTTTCCAGCACTAGAAGATATATTCATCATCTGTAACCCTGAGGAAGGCATTTATTAAAGTTACACAGGGAATAATACAGTAGCTCATGAGTCATGACCTTGCACATTGTGGTGTATTTATACACTGATGCAGGCAACGTAGCGTATTAGTTGTGGACAGTCATCTACCCAGGCTACATGCAGAGGGTTTTTTATTACCCATGTTAATGCTATGCTAATTTCTGCTGTGTTTGTCTTACATTGCCTAATCAAGACTAAAATAGGGATCATTAACCCCTATAGTAACTATGATATGCATGTCTGTATGTACAGTATTTGTACCCTATGTAAAAAGGAGTGTTGTCATGGTCAGGGCAGAATTAATCATTTGGCAGCAGAGGCAGGCTTTCCTTACCCTATATATTAAGTTTTTTGTTTTTGTTTTTTTAAATACAAATTTATTCCATCAAAGAAACGTTGGCTAGAAAAATAAGCCAGCAATACTATATTCTTCTTCGTAACAGGGCAAGCATAATGACGGAATACTCCTGATCAAAGGTATTGCCTGTAAATATGGTGGTCCTGGTTTGCTGAAGGCACTAATTACTGTATGTAATCCAGCCCTAACTATGGTGGTGCATGCACACTTCATATAGCATAGGGATATTTTTTTTATATCTTTTTTTTAATCTAATAGATGTCTGCTCACCAGCGGTGACACATAGAGGGGGGAGGCAGGTACTAATTACTCGGGCCCGGATTTGTCAATTATTATCATCCTTTATTTATATAGTGCCACAAGTGTACCGCAGCACCTTACATAGTACATAAACAAAGAAGTGAATAAGAAACCAGTGACTTACAGTACAATACAATGCAGAACAAGGGCAAGGTTTATACACATTGCTGCTTTGGTGATCATAACACTCAAATAAGCAGCGGGGCGTAAATGTTAGGTGCCCTAGTGGGGCGTAAGGAGTACACAGGAGGATAGAGGGCCCTGCTCGTGAGAGCTAACATTCTAATGGGGAGGGGCAGACAAACAGGCATGACACAGATGGAGTAGACAGAGAGGATGGAGCATGTAGCAGAGGCCTGCCAAGAGCCTTGGCCAGCTGTGCAGGGGGAAGAATGTGCGCGCATAGTAGTTTTCATTGGTTGTTTTCTTTGAGCGTCCATGAGAATGCCCCCAGGGTTTTGCCTCATCTCCCTCATCACTGGGCCTTCTGTTGTTCTCTATGGCCCTCTCATCAGACTCATACCACAGGTAAAGGAAAAAGTTTTTTTGCAAAGAGCAAAAAAGGGAGAAAAAGACAAATATGCCTTTGTTGGGGCACTCTTGAAAAAGATATGATGCAGTAATAGGGATGATACGATGGGTATTATTAAAACTTAACATTTAATTGGGAACCTTAAAATTAGTTCTCTCCTTAACAATAAACACAAAAAATACATTTAATACATGAAAAATACATAAGATACATTAGAATAATTAATAAAGGTTAAACCGATAAATGGGGGTTTAGACCAACCAAATAGTAGTAAATGATTAATGTGAACCTTGCAACCAGAGTCAAAGGGTAGCAAATGATCTGCAAATGATTACACCATAACAGTTCATAGGGGAGCGCTATTAATAATAAGGTTATAAAAGGCGAAAATATAAATATTATGGATCTCTGGCCCTGATTCAGAGCCGGACACTCTTTCAGAGCAATCGCTCTGAATCAGGGCGTTTTTTTTTTTTTAATGGAGCCGGCCTCCTGGCCACTCGCTAAGCTGTAGGTGATGGTCGCAACCATTGGGGCTTACGATGAGACCCTTGTGGTAGGGTCTCCTTCCCACAAGCCCCAGTGAGCTTCCTGCTCTAAATAGAGCAGGAAGCTCACCACTGACATCACTGGTGATGTCAGTGGTGCCTCCCACAAATGGCAGGCGTTCCTTCGGGAATGCCTCTGTTTGAGTAGCCACCCCCCCTGCCCGCCTCCAAAACGGGGCGAGCTGTCAATCACAATCGACAGCCGCCCCGTTTTGGTGAGAGACCCGTAGCGACGGAGCGCCTGTCACTGGCCAGGTCTCGCGCATGCCGGAGGTGGCGCATGCACAGGAGGCAAACATCGACCTGCTTGCGAGCGCATAGCGCTTGCGAGCGGGTCTGAATCAGCCCCTCTGTCCCTGACCTCTCTGTTGAAAATCACGGAGGGCCAGGTGAAACACACAAATATTAATCAGACAATATTATAATATTTTCATCACACCACAGTTGTAAGCACGAAAGATCAGCTGATTTGTTAGCAGCCCTGAGCAGAGAGGCACAGTGCCATAACTCACGGGAAGCAACACAAGTGTTTGCCTCCAATACTAAATGTTACAGGGGCATCAAGAGGGTGGGAGAGTACTTTGGGTGGAATCAGTATTTAATACCGACAGACGGGATCCAGGCGGTCAGAATCCCGACGCCTGGATACCGACAGGGTTCACATACAGACACTTGGTGGTCGGTATGCTGACCCTCCCACTCTCCCTACCCTAACCCTCCCTCCCTAGTGCCTGAACCTAACCTCCCCATAGTCTTAAACCTAACCTCCCCCTCCCCGCACCCTAATCCTAACTCTCCGTCCCTGCTGCCTAACTATCCCCCTAGTGCCTAACCCTAAACCTAACCCTTCCCCCACCCCGCTACTTAACTTGGGCATCCCAGCAGTCGGGATGCCGGCGCCGGGATTCTGAATGGTGTCAGTATTCTGGCACCGGTAAGGTAAGCGTCGGCATCCAGACCGCCAAACGCATACCCTTTGGGTACTGAAGCCCAAAGCCTAGGGCACTTGTAGTCTGCTGTTAGAGCCATGTGTGGCCATTTCCACTGTTCGTCCATGCCCCCTGCAGCATTTCATGCAAACCAGGTGGAGGGAGAAGAGATGTAAATTAGGTGGGTGGGATGTCAGAAAATGCAAACAGGGGGGCAAGGCTTAGAGGTGGGATTCTAGCTTGAGAATGCTATAACCAGCAAAGTTCTTCAGCTGAAGACTGCTATTTACAGAAGCTGGACTCAATCAAAAGCCAGAGTGAGACAAGGTTCCAGATAAGTGGAGAGCACATGAAGACATGTGACCACAAGTGGAATGCATAGAAAGACAAAAGAGAACAGCAACCATTACCAAAACAGATGTATTTACCTACTGTTCTGAACAGTGTTATGCCATTATACAAAAGTAATATTGTTTAACACAAATACCTTAAGGTCAGCTTTGCACTTTCTTTGCAAGCTTGTTTTTGCTACATTAACTATATACAAACCTGTGGTACATTGCTAATGTGTATAATGCACATTCATCCTATGATCTGTGTGGTGAATGAATTTAAAAGCTGTACAAGGATAATGCTTTCAAATACAGCAGCAAACATAAATGAGTGTCTACACTGTTTTCTTTCCTTACTGAAATGTTAGTTTATATATACTGGTTTCTGACATTAAGATAACGGAGGTTAGAATAGAACTGAGGGCATACAGTATAAACCTCTTGTCATGGATAGATGGGATTAATAAAGTTAAGGGGGTGTTTTGTTGGGGATTGACAGTTGTTTGGGGATAGGGATAGGTTCTAGTGACTGTAAAGAGCAAATTCTTACGAGGTGTGGGGATGCTAGCTGTTGAATGCTGCCTCTTTGCTGCTTATCTCCCACCCTTCCCTAGCTTGTGTCAGCCTTTTTTCATGGCAGGGAAAGACCAGGAATAGGAAAGCATTCATCTTGCTGCAGTATGTGCGGTGCACTCCACTTCAATGCACTTACTAGCTTGATTTCACCCTACTGGTGTCATCGCCACCTTTCAACCGAGCAGGGCTGTATAGTGCATTGGCATGGGTGTTGGATACCGCCTCACTTGCTTAAAAAGAAGAGTTGGCCTTTGCAAGTTTTTAATATCACACTTGACCTTGATATTGGGATAGCTGGCCCTAGTAAGTTATGACGTCCATTTGCCTAAGATAAGTAGGCACTGATGGCTAGTGTACGCATATTTCCTATATTGCTGCCACATGTTCAAACGATCATTGTATGCATAGCGTGATTACGTCTTAAACCTCTGTATTATACTGCTATATTAAGGTGTATGTAAATTGAAACGTGTGATTGTGAAGGCTACTGTCTGTTAAGCCTAAATAGTGGAGGTTACTGTCTGTTAAACCTCAGTGAAAACTCGGTAGGTGCCTGATGGGGCCGTACAAACTACTGGGCCAGTGTACAAAGCAGGTACATTGTGGTTATCGAGAAACTAAGGGGTTTCTTGGTCCAGCACTCATTAATCGCAAAGTCCATTGATCAGTTAAGTTCTTATATAGAATGGTTTGTTCTATATAAACCGTGATTGTGAAGTGGGTTGTTGTGGGAGTGAAACTGCTGCCAAGGTTAGGAGTTATTGGAACTTCTAGATGCTACCGGTGGGTGTAAACTCAAAGTAGGAAGCGAGCGGCGGAAGCTTGGGTTAATATCATCGCAGGTAGAATAATTTTCAATAGGTGGTTATTTTGCTCCTCGTTATACAAGCCGACTGTAATGCCAGGCGGGTCTGCTGTGTATAACGGAAGGGAGTGCGTGAACATAGCTCACTGAAAATCGTTCACCAATCAAAATTCTCTATTAATTGCTAAGCATTTACTCAGATGGGTTCGAAGCAATCTCTAGTAATGGTTGATGATGTGCTGCTGATGGAAGGGCCGCTTGGACCGGCCAGGTATGTTATGTTTAAAAAGTATGGTGCGTACGCTACTGCGTACTGCGACATATGGGTCAAAATGACCAAGAAATGTAGAACACTTTTTTCTAAGATTGGTAGCTTTGATTCGTAGGTTCTGAACAATGTCAGAGACAGTATATGTTTAGTAAAGTCTCTGAAGAAAAGGGTAAAGTTTAATGATTGCTTGAAGTTGTGGCAGCACAAGGGGAACATGTGGCTTAGTGCTGTGCACGTGACGCAAAACTAGCATTGCATGCACGACGCAAGGGAGCATGCATGCAAATAGCACTGCATGCCTGCCACACAATAGCGTGCACACGCACAGCAAGGTAGTGTTGCAGAAGGTAATGTTAGTAGCGCATGCGCACCACCACTGCCCTATGCGGATGGGGGTGACGGTACAGTCAATCTCAAAAATCATAAAAATTTAACAAGTAACTTGTACCCTCATCTAAGTAACTATAAGGAACATGTTTATGATGCAGATGATGAACCTGTTGTGATTCCGCTCTTTCCCATGTTGCACAAATGTTAAATGTACCACCACAGCAAGCACAGGTAGCTGCCCCGCTAGTACCAGAAATGGAGGTAGCTCCACCAGTGCAGGAAGTATTAACACCCACTGTAACAGTAGCGGAGATTACTAATACCATACATAGTAGCAATAGGCTGAACCCTCAAACAGGTAGTAAGGTCAAAGGTAGCAGTGTGGCAGGCATCCATCCCATCGGGACAATAACTGTTCCCAATGGGAATCCGGATGCTCATGGTGTAGTGGCCACAAGGAATGTAGTGATGCATTGTCCATGGACAAGAGCAGAACTACGTTCCATAATGACAAATTTCTCCGACCCTAGGAAAGAACTAGCAAAGTGCCAGGGATTTGTAAAGGATTTAGGTAATGCTCATGAGCCAACCAAAAAAGATTGGTGAGTGGTATTACGGGCATGTCTTCCACACAATACCGATGTGAAAAAGTTTATCACTGCCTGTGTATTGGATGGAGATAGTCCCATAACTGATTAAGGTAATCAGGACAATATAACCCACATTGTCACCCAATTGGCTGTATTTTTCCCATTAATTGTTAACTGGAGTAAAATCTTCACGATTAAGCAGAAAGAGAGTCTGCAGTAGATTATTTTAACAGAGTGCTGCAGACTATTACCCAATACACAGACATAGAGGATATAAAAGACAACACCCATCACAGGGAAATGACAATCACAGTGCTTATGGATGGTCTTAAGGACACTCTAAAGCCAGGGTTCAGACCTCACTTCCTGTTTGGAGGGGAGTTACGGTAGACACACTCAGGGCACCTGCAATTGAACATGACAAAAGCATCTTTAGGAAGAGAGAAATGCAGAGTGAGAAACTAATGGCTGTTAGTATTCAAGCTCTGGAAGGAATGCAAATAACACTGCAGCACTCTTATCACACTCAGCCACAATACATTCATCCCATACCACCTCCAAACCCTTATCCCTATACACAACCACAATCTTTCCTCATTCCCCAACCCACAAAACAACAACCTTTCACAACACGTCAACCACGAAGGTGTTATAGATGTAACAAGGAGGGCCACATAAGTAAGTTCTGTAAGGACAGAAAGTGGGAAACACCAAACCAGGGAACACTGAGATACCCACAGAAGGGGCACCCACAGCAGTCAGGACAATTCCAGCCATCACCTGCTCATGTCGCAGCAGATAGTCAGTTCTAGGGGTCAGGTCACACCTGTAGTCTACAGCCAGTTAGGTTAACTGTGGATATTAGGGAATAACCTGTAATAATAGTTGATGTAGCTGGTACTAAGCATTCTTTTCTTGTAGACACAGGGGCAACCAGATCAGTGATAAAATCCCCATCTAATTTACAGGTGACCAGCAAAACAGTACCAGCAATGGGTGTAATGGGTAAAGTGCAACATTATCCTTTAACCAAATCTGCAGAGGTTACTATCGGTCCATTGCATACCAGGCATTCCTTTCTCCTGGCAGCAGCAGCCCCTAATAACCTACTGGGAAGGGATTTTTTATGTAAAATGGGATGTGTCATTTATTGTACCCCTGATGGTATATTTTTAGATATCTCAGATATCCCAGAGAGAGTTGCGCACTAGGTGAGGGATATATTGGACACTCCCCAAAGGTTAATGTTTCACTCTACTGTTTCAGATAAGAATCCATCTCAGGTAGAGCAGATGTTATCTCAAATACCAGGTTCACTTTGGACCAAAGATGGACAGGACACTGGATTGATGGCAAATGTAGCTCCTGTAATGGTAAATCTAAAAAGTGGTAGGCAAGCTCCAAAAATTCCCCAGTACCCATTAAAACAGGAGGTAGAGATAGGGGTTTATCCCATAATTGAGCGGTTATTACAACAGGGAATTTTAGTCCGTACAGCGAGTGTAGCCCACAGACCCATCTTTCCTGTGAAGAAGAGTGGTGGGAGCGGTTATAGGCTGGTATAGGACCTTAGAGGGGTTAATAAGGTAGTAGAGAGCCAAATCCCGTAGTGCCGAATCCAGCTGTCATTCTAATGCAGATCCCACCAAATGCAACCCATGTTACTGTCATTAACCTCTGTTCTGCCTTCTTCTCTGTCCCTCTTCATCTTGACTGTCAGTACCTATTTGCATTTCATATACACATGGAAACGATTTCCCCAGGGCTTCATAGACAGCCCCAGTATCTTCTCCCAGGCCTTACACGACTGTTTACAATCTTTTCAACCTGCCAATGGATCTGTTTTAATACAGTATGTGGACGATTTGTTGTTGTGTTCTGATTCATTTATGTCATGTTTAAATGATACTAAACTTTTATTGCTTCGTCTCTGGCAAACAGGACACAAGGTTGCTAAGGACAAACTACAGCCATGCCAGTCCAGGGTTAAATACTTAGGACACTGTTTAACCCAGGGATTACGCATCTGACTACTGACAGAATCCAGGCCATACAGACCATGACACTGCCGCAGAACCAACAGCAAATCCGTACCTTCTTGGGAATGTGTGGATACTGCAGAATGTGGATCCCAGGTTTTTCTATTTTGGCTTCACCATTACAGGACTTAGCACCTCATTCAGAGTCGGTCATAAGCGGCCGCTCAGTCGTACGGGGGTGGTGGTCTGAAAATGCAGGCGTGCCTCAACATTTTGAGGGCGTTTTAGGGGCATACATAAATTACCTGCTACGACCCACATAGAAGGCTGGAAGTAGTAAAACATCACTCTGCGAGCAGGTTCGAGGCCTGGCTGATCGTACAGCTTGAGGTTGGGTATCTGCTCCCGCAAGCCCTAGAGTACAATCAATACTATCGAATGTTATTGATGTTAGGATTGATTGTTTCTATTTTGAGCCACACAATGCAATCAGCTAATAATCGTTAGTTGAAGCTAATAACACTGCTAATTGGCTTGTAACTGATTCAGCTGCGTTTGCATTTGCGAATAATAAGAATAAATACATTTCATGGGGATGGCTTTTTCTATGCGTTTTCTTTATAATTATTGGTGTAATTTGCATTATTTAGCCTGCACCAGTCTTTTCATATCCTCTGCTTTTTCAATACCTTGATTAACCATGTATCTTTTTCATTATTAAATCAGACACGATTTCAGTAGTTTGTTCAATATTTTGATTATTTTTTTTGCAAGAATATATATATTACATTTTTATGCATTTGGCAGCATGCAAAAAATAAAGAAATTAAAAAAAAACAACACTTTAGAACAGTAATTAAATAATTGTCAACAAGCTAGTAACAAGCTGATCGATAGAGCATGGAAACATAAATGTGGGCATCAACACAACACAAGCGGCCACAATCATCAGAAGAAAATTAACATACAGCGACTGACAATGATTGACTTGATCGCTAGCTGCTATCACTCGCTAGCTAGAGGAGGTGCATTGTTCACGTATGGGCGTGACTTTGGTTGCGACCGACCGGCCATGCGATTGCTTCCTTTTTCAGTTTCTCGGTCGTTTGGTGTACGACCGAGTGGCCGCTTACGACCGACTCTGAATGACGTCCTTAGTCTCTTCCTCAAAGCCCGATCATGTTGTACACACAGAGGAAACAGAGCAGGCTTTCCTTAATCTTAAGGATAGTCTGACAAGAGCACCTGCATTGGGAATACCTGATTATGAAAAACCTTTTGATTTGTATTGTATGGAAGTTGACAGTTGTGCAGCAGGTGTCCTCACACAAAAACATGGTGATGCCAGTAGGCCCGTAGCATACTACAGTGCACAATTGGACACTGTGGCAAGATCACTCCCAACGTGTTTAAGAAGTGTAGCAGCAACTGCTCTATTGGTCAGTAAGAGTGAGGATGTAGTATTAGGCCATGATATGATTGTTTATACACCACATGCTGTATCTGCTTTGCTGAATTCTGCCCAAACCAGACATGTTTCCTCAGCTAGGTTCACAAAGTGGGAACTAGCTCTAATAGCACCTGCAAACATCACCAATAAACGGTGCAGTAAGTTAAACCCAGCAACGCATTTACCATATGTGTCTCAGGATGCACAAAGGGTGGAGAGAGGTGACTCGCTGGTGGAAGGTGAGTTCTGCAGATATACTGATGCACATGATTGTATGGAATATTTAAATCAAACCTTTACTGCAAGACCTGACATACGTGATACACCTTTAGAAAATGTAGATGTGACATTTTACATGGATGGGTGTTGTCATAGACAAACTCATTCGGCCCAAGTGGCGGAGCTGGTGGCACTAAGGAGAGCATGTGAGTTAGCAAAAGGCAAATCTGATAATATCTCCACTGACTCTAGGTACGCCTTCGGAGTAGTACATGATTTTGGTGCTCAATGGCGTCTAAGAAATTTTATGACAGCAGCAGGCACACCAGTTGCACACTCAAAACATATAAAAGGATTATTGACAGCTATCCAAATGCCTAAGGCAGTAGCCGTCATTAAGTGTAAAGCCCATACATGTGAAGACGATCCGGTGTCACTGGGCAATAACAGGGCAGATGAAGCTGCCAGTTGGGCAGCAAGTTTAAGAGTAAACATGCCAATTAATCAAATTATGATGGTTTTCCAAACAATTGATATGCAGAAACTAATTGAGATGCAAAAGTTGTGTACCATTCAGGAAAAGGCAGTCTGGAGATCCAAGGGATGTGGGCATGAGTCCTCTGGACTCTGGAGAGATGGACAAGGTAAGCCGGTGGCACCCTAGGCATATTACCCAAGCTTGGCTGAGGCAGCGCATGGTCTGACTCACCTGGGAAAGCAAGGTATGTGCAAGTTGGTCAGGGCGTATTGGTGTGCACCAAGTTTCTCTTCCCACGCTGAAAAGAGGGCGATGTCCTGTTTGACATGCTTGAGGAAGAACTTTGGAAAAACAATACCAACCGAACCATCCCACGTTCCTCCGACAGGTAATACAAATTGATTTCATCCAATTACCACCCTGCAGGAATCTCAAGTATGTATTAGTTTGTACAGATGTTTTCCTTTGCTTTCTTCCATCTCTTCCCGCCATCTCCCTCCCCCTTTACATTGCCTTATGTACTTTCACAGTGTACTAAAGCCACCTGCTCTAGCACTACATAAATATTATCTTGATAACTGGGAAGGGACCCAGTACGTTCAGTGGCTGTATTACATTATCTATCACATCCACACAGGTTTTGCGCAGATAGTCAGTCTCGTGTTGTGTACAGTGGCTTCACCTGGGTGCACAAACATGGGCGGCATTAGTGGCGGCAGGACCTGGCGGAGGTAGCAGACATTAGCAATGGCGGGACCCGGTGGAGGTAGCAGGCATTAGAGATGACGGGGACCCGGTAGCAGTGTGGGCGTTAGAGGAGGTGGGACCTAGCAGCTGTGCGGCTGGTGGCATGCCTGGCAGAGGTAGCTGCCATGGTGGCAGGCCTGGATCTGAGAGGATCCAGTCCCTGCCAGCCATTCCGCAGAGTTCAGGAGCAGTTCCAATTTCAAAAATGGCTCCTCAGCTGCATTTTTTTAAATTCAAGACGGCCGAAGTGAGACAATCACGGTTTGTGATGTCATCACCCCGCCCCCTCAGCTGGCTTATGTAAGCCAGCGTGAGGCAGCGGCATGGCAGTCCGACGGTGGGGAAGGAGCGTGGAAGAGCTCCTGAAGAAAAGTCAGCTGTAGTCCTAGTGGGAGGCGGCCATGCAAAAGAGCTCAAAGGTTCTGGGGAGGTGGAAGCTGCGAAAATTAGCTAATTTGCTGCCACTCCTGAAGAGAAGATGTTGGAAGCCCTGGTGGGCTGGCAGCCGTGCAAAATAACTAATTGGCTGTGACCTGCCAGGTGAAGATGCCAGAAGCCCTGGTGGGTTGGTGCCCACCAGGTGAAGATGCTGGAAGCCCTGGTGGGTTGGCGCCCACCAGGTGAAGATGCCGGAAGCCCTGGTGGGTTGGCACCCACCAGGAGAAGATGCCAGAAGCCCTGGGTGGGCAGCGGCCATGAAGTAGAGTTTAAAGACCGCCAACCCCAAGAAAAGATGCTGGAAGCCCTGCCAGATTGGTGCCCGCCAGGCAAAGATGCCGGAAGCCCTGATGGATTGGTGCCCACCAGGTGAAGATATCGGAAGCCCTGGTGGATTGGTGCCAACCAGGCAAAGACGCAGGAAGCCTTAATGGGTTGGCGCCCACCAGGTGAAGACGCCGGAAGCCCTGAGTGGGCAGCAGTCATGAAAAAAAGCTTAAAAACCGCCGTCCCAAAGACGAAGATGCCGGAAGCCCTGGCAGGTCTGTTAAGATGCAGTGGAAGTCCTGGGAAAAGCAGCAGCCATGTAAAAGAGCTTAAAGGCTGCCCCCCCCAGGTGGAGGTGCAGCTTGCTGTTATGTTATTTTAATATTTCTTTTATAGGGGTACTATAGGTACCAGCGAGCCCTTAATGCCCCACTTGCTGGTACTTGTGGTTCTCCAAGTACCAGCATGTAGGGGAGGCTTGCTTGGACCCGTAGTTCTCCTTCAAAAGACAATATTATTTCATCTTTCTTTGCACTATACTATACACTATCAAAACCCAGCATCCATTGCTCCAGGGGTGCCAGGGATTTCCCAGGGCTATCAGACTAGGCCTAGAGAGGGGTACCCCTTTATTGGGGGGTCCCCACCTCCCCATGGATCCCTGGTCTGGGCTGACTAGCGGTCAGGATTAATGCTTTGGCCAGTGGACTCAGAGAAAGGGTTTCCCTGGCTGTGGCATTACTCCCCCACTAGAAATTGTCAGGTGCTGGTTATGGATAATACAGGGGACCCTTATGCATTTTGTCCCCTGTATTTCCAAAACTAGGACCAGCTGTAAAAAGCCTGTGGCTATTTTGCTTTATGGAGGTGGGGACACGCCATTTAAAAAAAAAATATTTCACTTGTTTTCATTTTTTAAACACAGACGCATAGACAGATCTCACTGATTTGTCTATGCATCAGTGTCTTATTGATTTTTTTTCAGATGCATGCCACATGGATCGCACTGATCCGTATGTGCATCTCTGAATCATTTGTTTTTACACAGATGCCTGCCTCACGATCAGCTATCTTTAGATCTTGCAAAATAATTCTTATGTCAAAAATGTGCTGTTTAAGCACCATATCGGTTTCTGGAGTGTCAGGGAGAGTTCAAGGGAAATCGTTCACAATATCGCATTGTGAGTACATAGGGGTCAATCAGACCTTGGCGCAAGCACCAATGTGCTCGCAACCAGGTCGATGGGTAGCCCTGCACATGCGCAGCGGCCGCACTGCGCGTGCGCAAGCCCTGGAGTGAGAGAGAAACTCACTCCGGAGCTTGCTGCAAAAGGGGCGGCTGTCGATGTTGATCGACAGCTCGCCCCGTTTTGTAGGCATGCCGAGGGGGTGGTTTCCAAAATGGAGGCATTCCTTAAGGAACGCCTACCATTTTGTGGGCGGCCACACTGACATCATCAGTGATGTCAGTGGGGAGCTTCCTGCTCAATCAGAGCAGGAAGCTCCCTGGGGCTTGCGAGTGCCCAGACCCAACCTTAGGGTCTTGCCGCAAGCCCCGATGGTCGCGATGGTCTTGACCATCACGACCATCACCCTGGTCGGTCGCTAGAGCTGTGGGTGGTAACCCACAGCTTAGCAATCGACCAAGAGGCGGCACTACAAGATGCAAGCGGCCGCCCTCATTCAGAGCGACCGCTTGCATCTAACGACCGCCTCTGAGTGAGGTCCATAGTTCCATTTGTAGGAGCCTTAAGAAGCAGTTCCAGGCTGGGACCATCAGCGCCAGTGAACCCCTCTGTCCACTGCTGCTGCCCCTGTTCACTGCCTCGCTGATGCCACTGCTCCGCATCCCTCGCTGCTGCCCCTGTGCACTGCCCTGCTTCTGCCACTGACCTGCACACCTGCAGCTTGCCCCCACAGCCATCTCTCCCTCTGCACCTCCAAAACACCTCCTGTGTGCTGTCCTCTCCACCAGCTATGCTAGTGTACCATTTTGTTTGCCCTTGTCCCCTGCAGGTGGCCCGGTTTGCTGCCCCCATCCCTGATGGTTAACAATTATAAAACAATGAAATTCCATAGACAAACCGTACAGTTTCACATGTCCCATTAGGGCTTCTAAGACATGATCAGAAATTTCACAAAACCTCCTGAATTTCTACCACTCAAACTTAAAAATGCGTTTATTGCGCAATACACATATGGTATGTCATCAAAACCTGTGGTAAACTGCCGATTCAGCACTCTCACAGAGGGAGATTGCTGTCACACACAAAATGGTGTGGCTGCTATTTCACAGAATTGTGTGTTCATTGGAATATACACATGCAGTGTATGCAACTGAGGTCTGAGCAGAAGATATAGCTGCACAGATGGGATAAGAGTGGGGTAGATGGAGGAAGAGATAGAGTGGTGTGGATGGGGGAGACAGAAAGGCGTGGAGGGGGGAAGATTAAACAGCACAGATGGGGGGAGCCAAAGTGATGCATGTGGGTGGAAACAGTTGTGCGGATGGGGGAAGACAGAGTGTCATGGTTTGTGGGGACAGATCAATGTGGATCGGGGGTACAGAGTATAGACGGGGAAGACAGAGCAGCGCAGATGGGTAAAGACAGATTGGTGTGGATGAGGGAATACAGACTAGCAAAATGGGAGAACACACAATAGTATGGATTGGGGAAGACAGATTGGTGCCCCTGCATCCATTTATTTTCCTACTTCTACCCAATTCATGTATTACTTTTCTTTTTCTCTTCCTCTGATGGCGATGGAGTATTGGTGGCTGCTGATCAGTTGTAACTGCTTCCAACATCACATTGCTGAACATGGGCATGGCTGGTAAGCACAACCTACTGCTTTTAATAGTTTTTGATGAGTAACTGAATAGTAAACTAATGGTATTTTGAGACACAACCAATCAAGGATTCTACATTGAAAATGTTTCATGTACAGAAGGCAGATATAGCAAAGCATAAATGGCTCTATTATTACCAGGGCATAAGGTATAGTAGGAAAGCATGTTTATGATTATGACTTTCTCTAGTGACTGTTCATGCCATTTTGATGGCTGGTCACACCTCTGGTGGCTTACCATGAACCTTAAGTGGCATGGTACATGCACTTTTAAGTGCATGAACCATGCCACTGCATGCACTCCATGAAACCACTGCACTCCTGCCAGTAGGCCCTTCATGTCCCTGTCAAACATCGGCTAATGGTCTCCATACCTGTTCAGAGTCGGACTGGCCCACAACTGTACAGGGGAAATCCCCGGTGGGCCCAACTGCCTGAGGCCCTGTTCCTTGCATGTCCTCTCTAATAGTTGGCCAAGTCCCTCTGTGGTGGCTGGCCACACCCCCTCTGGTGCCTGGACACACCCCTTAAGCTTGGGCCCCTACCACTGCATTCCATGGTGGGCCCTTTAAGCTTCAGTCCAACACTGTACCTGTTTCTAAAATAATTTGCATTATCAATATGATGTATACTAAATTAAGTTTATTATTAATGTTGCAGCAGTGAAACTAGCAGGACCCTAACAGTAGCATGACCAATAACTGTCACCTTCCAAACCCAAACTAAAATGCTCAAATCATTAACTGAAATGTTCAGTAATTGAGCTGAAGACACGCTAACTTAATACAGTTACAGACCACACATCTGCCTGCCAGTATGTCTTTGTGTGAGATGTATATATTTTTTTAAACACTGGAACACTGAAATAGTTTAGGGGATATTTTTTTTTTATTGAAAACCTTTCACAAAGAGAATATTTTTCCCTGAAGCATAATGTTGAAATCTGTGAATATAAATGCTTCCAGGAAAATAAAATCTCTGCAACAGATGTCACGAGGGCATCAGTATATCCTGCCAAGAATACCAGTTGAACAAACTGTCATAATGTAGACCCACCAACAATATGGCACAAAAGCCTTATTTTCTGAGGAAATTATAAAAAAATAAGCATTTGATTGGACGGCCATCTTTACTCACTGAAATCTGAAATGGATAAAATTTCTATAATCTGGAAAGCAGTATCCTGGAGCAGTATTTAAGATGAATGAGACCAGGAAGAATGTTACACTATCCACTTATCCTTGAATAGTTATAAAGAACAGTTTGTTACAATACTGTGTAACTGGGAATTTTCTGTGTAACTGGGAAGTTTCCTGTTACCGAAGCAGGAACAGTACAGATGGATTTAAAAAGGACCTGGCTTTTATTTTAAATCAAATTAAAAGAAAGCTGCAGATTGCACTCCATCTCCCTTTCAGGGGAGAGACTTTGGCCCTCATTCAGAGCCGCTCGTAAGCGGCCGTACGTTCGTAGTCATCCGATGTTGTTAAACCACGCATGCGTCGGTGTAACAGTGCGCATGTGCGTACGGCTGATTGCGATCATTTTATCAGTCGTTCGTCAAATAGCGAACAGGAAGTGACATGACAAATGTGATTGACAGAACTGTCCGTTTTGGGGCGGTGACGGGGGTGGAGATGGGAAAACGCAGGCGTGTCGAGGTGTTTTTTGGGCGTTCATAAATTATCTGATGCGAACGGGCAATGTGAACGGAACAAGTGTTACGTCACTGTCTGATCCACTTTCCATTTAAACTGCTCGCTCAGCTTGTGGTCTGGTATTCTCTACCGCAATGACGATGGTCTCTTCGTTCTTCCTGCGGCTCATCGATGGTTTTCCGATTTATCAATTGAGGCCTCAAAAACAATCAGTTTTGAATTGCAAAAATGCTTGTAAGGTGTTTAGCAAATAGCCTTTTTTTCGTAGCAAAAAAACGTACGCAGGTGAACTACTCAGCTGCTAATTTCTGGGTTAGACAATCAATTAGCTTACAAATTTAATTTCAATTTGCGTGTTTTTGCCAAATTTGGTTTCTTTTTTTAGGGCAACAATATTGTACGCATGTTTGTTGTTTTTCTTCATTTTTTAGGGGCCAAGAAAACAATTGTCCTTTTGTTTTTTGCTAAGTGTTAATTAAAACTCATAAATTGTTTTTAACCCTTGGTTTTTTAATTCAAAAATAATGTTTAGATTTCCATTGGATTGTTTGTAATTTTGTTTGCGGGATTACCTTTTAACCAGTTTTTGAATAAATTACCAATAGAATTGTGCAGATTTTCAACAGTATTTTATTTTTCGTTTTTTTGTTTTCTTTGAATTTTTTTTGAAATAATAAAAACTTGATAACGTAAAAACAAATAACAAATGATTTTAGAAACACACAAACAAAATAACTGGCATTTGAAATCCACAAACAAACACAATTATTAAAAAATTCACAAGAAAGGAGAGGGAGGTTTGGGGCATTAAGGAATATGGGGCAAACACTGAGAAGGATTGTGGGAAAATTAGCCAGTGCTGTCATCGCCTTTTGGCCCGTTTGGCCGGGGTAGGAAGGGAGCCTGAACGGATCCGGGATGTCCTTCTGCTGGCCTGGCCAGAGGCAGATGTTGTGGCCTCTGGACTAGGCATAGGGCTAGGCACATTTGGAGGGATGGCTGTTGTTGTGCCAGAGGTGGAGGGTCCTGATGTTCCGACAGGAAGAGAGGCCAGCTCCAACATGTGCTGGCAAATGAGCTGCTCCTGGGCATTTGCTATTCGCACGTTGGCCCCAGTATTTTCCGCCAGGGCCTTAGCAATGGTCACGTTGGCCGCAGCACTTTGCTCCAGGGCATCCGCCACCCGTAGCAGATTGGCGTCCATCCTCAGCAGAATCTCGGTCTGCTGATCCATTTTAATATTGAGATCAGTGAGGAGGCCCACTGTCTGCGAAGGGGAATGCCCTGGACTGTCTGCCACAGGGTCCCCAGCCGGATCTACTGCTTCCTCCCCTGCAGAGCCAGCAGAAATTCTGCGGCCAAAGCTCCCCTCTGGAGCAGACTCATCCGCCTGTGTCTCTGTGAGAAAAAAGAGAAAAGAGTAACATTATAATCTAGATATTGTCCCAAACACATTTCTGAGTTGTTAACATTACAACCTTTACCTGGGGCAACATGCGGAGCCGTAAAGTCTGGCATGTCAGTATCCATGTTCGACACGCCAAACACCTCTTCATCCTGCACACACCCCTGGGCCATCTCCTCCAAATCTGTGAGCTCCAGTGACAGGGGTGGGACCCCCACCTGTCCCCCCTGCATGCCTAGCCCTATCAGCCAGTTTTTGCTTAAGACGATATTTGAAGTCGCTCCATCTGTGGGGTAAAAAGTTGGCATTATTCCTGCAGTATTTGGACCTGTAAACACTTTTGACTAAAATGTAGTTTTTACATACCGGCGTTTGACCTCCCGGGTTGAACGTTCAAAATCACCCACCCTATTGACACCACTGGCTATGTCATCCCACATTTTCCATTTCTGGCTTGCACCCATATTCCTTGCTGCCTGTGGCAGGTTGTCATTGCACATTTGCACCAAAACCTCCATCTCCTTTCTTGTGAATTGTGGCTGCCTTTTTTTTTTTGTTTAGTTGGCCTACTAGGCCCAGCAGCCTCTTCCATGGCATCCTCAACACCTTTTTTTAAAATGGGATTAAAATTTATAATGTAAAATGTTCCCAAAATTATTGTTAAACATAAGCCTTTTACCCAAAAAAGAGAAATACTTACCTGGCGCCTCTTGGCCAGTGCTTTGCTGCTCTGTAGTCATTTTGGACTTTCAGGTCTCACTACAGCAGACCGATTTGGGTTTTCAGTGACGTTTTTAAACATGCATCAGCATTATTCGGCAGCATCATTGACTGTGCACTCCTATTGTCCGTCCTTAATTTGAGCGGGAAAATAAAGACTATTTATGGCTTGTTGTGACTCGAGTCGATGTGGCATGTTTTGATTGTTGGAGGTTTTGCATTGGAGTGGATTGTTGGCTTATTGAGTAGAAGGAGGAATTTGTTTGTGCAAGATTTTGGGTTTTTTCTAACTTCTTTCTTTTCTGTTGTTTTTTTTTTTTATTGTTTGGCTATTTAGATTGGATTTTTTGAGTAAGTATTTTAAAAAACCACTGTCAAAAATAATCGTACATAGTTTACAAATTTTTGAATTTTTTTTTTTTTTTACAGTTATTTTGGCATTGCCCCAGGGACGTTTTTGAACTTTGGGATATTTGTCTGTTTTTGGTAAGTGTTTTTGGTTTAATGAATTTACAAATTCGATGTGTTGGTCTTAGCATATGTTTCACTAAGTAATGTTGTTTATTTTCTGGGAACAATCATGTCTTAACACTAAATGTAGCGTACTATTTAGCGAACTAATGTGTCTTGATTTAACTGTAAAAGTAGCGTACTATTTAGCGAACTAATGTGTCTTGATTTAACTGTAAAAGTAGCGTAACTATTTTGCGAACTAATGTTTTTAGAAATTTTCAGTGTGAAATCATGTCTTAACACTAAATGTAGCGTACTATTTTCTGCACTAATGTGTGCTCCCTTCTCTATTTTTTCTCAAAAATAATTTGTTTCCAATCCTATTTTTTTAAATTAATCTTAAACATATTTTCTACTTTTGAAATGTAGGTTGTTCTGCACATGACACAGCCCAGGCCTGTAAGCATGTTTGGATTTCTTAGAAAAGATAAGTATATTTTTCTTTACACATTTGTCTAAAACAATAACTACCTGCCTTACCATTTCAGGTTGATGTTGGGCATATTATATTGGCTATGGTTCCAGAACCCGACCAACCTCAACTTCGTCCCAGGCGTAGGCCTCGCAGGCGTGCAAGGCCCCAGATATATAGAACACGTGTCACCCTTTTTGGAATGCCAGATGATGAGGTATTAAGGCGATACCATCTGCCGCCACAAATCATCATAGACACTCTCTCATTAATAGAGAGTGATCTTGAACGGCAAATTGAAAGTCCTACAACAATACCACCACTTACTCAATTAATGTCGGTGTTACATTTTTGTGCCTCAGGATCCTTTCAAACCACTGTGGGAATTGTTTCGGGAATATCCCAATCCTCCTTTTCAAGGATCCTGAGGACAGTGATGGAGGCCCTTTTTAAACACCTCCATCATTTTATTAAAATGCCATTGGATATGGGTACCCTTAATGTGGCGAAGGCCAATTTTTACCAAATAGCTGGCTTCCCACACATCATAGGGGTTGTGGATGGCACTCACATACCACTTCAGCCTCCAGCAAGGCTGGAGGCTATTTTTAGGAACCGCAAGCACTTTCATTCACTGAATGTAATGGTGGTATGTGATGCCTCCCTCCAGATCCTGTCCCTGAATGCCAAATTCCCCGGAGTGCATATGATTCCTTCGTCATCCGGCAATCAGGGATTTGGCACAAATTAAACAACCTACAAGCTGGTGATGCGTGGCTTCTGGGTAAGTTGAAACCTTCTGTTGAAACCAATGCAAAGCTTGTTACACAATGGTTCTGATGTTTGTTTTTATATTTTCACAGGAGACAGTGGTTACCCTTGCATGCCCTGGCTGCTCACTCCTTAGTTGGTTCCCACACCAGGGCCACAAAGTGAGTATAATTCTGCACTTACAGCCACCAGGCAGGTGGTGGAGCGCTGTATCGGCCTTTTAAAAGGCCGATTCAGATGCCTCCACTGCTCTGGTGGCGAGCTCATGTATTTGCCGGCTATGATTTCGAAAATTGTGGTCCTGTGTGGGATATTTCACAACATCGCCATAAGGAGTGGGGTCCCAATGCAGCCAGAGGATGCCTTGCCTGAGGATGGCCCCCCCGAGGTTGGTCGGAGGTCAGTATGTGGGGGGGCCATACGCGATGACATTGTGGCCAGATTTTTTAGGTAATTATTTTCCAAAATTAAGTTAATTGACACAATGTAGACATGTAAGATTTTAATGTACAATTTTAATTTTATTTTTTTTTTAATTTAATTTTATTCCAAAAAATGACCATAAAAAACGATGCCTACTACCTGATCCCAAAAAATGGCTTCATGTGGACACATTGGATATAACTTCGGGAACAATGATTTCTTCGCCTCATTTGTGGAATCATGTTGGCATGCTACTTCTTCAATCAGTTCCTGATTGTTGTTTTACTTTTGTTGTTTTGGGTGTGTTTTGGAATTTTTTGTGTGTTTTCATTGTGTGAATTGATTGTGACAAATCACTTGGTGTTTTTAGTTTGTGTGCATTAAACTTTTTTTTACCGTTAAACAAACATTTCCTGGGTAAATTACAAGCAAGTGTAACTTGGTCCAAAAAAGGCAAACTTGCTTAATGGCTAATCCTGTAATGTGCTAAATTGTAATCTTTTTGACCCTGCTTTGTGGCTAAAAACAAACACCAAAGGTATTATGGTGAATCAGTCTGTTTGCCAATGTAGGTCTAAGCAGGTTTGGTTTAATATTTACGTTAGCCCCAAAAAAGAACAAACTATTGTTGCCGTTAATTCTACAAACCTATTGGTATTGTTATGTGTTTAATGTGCCAGCTTACATACTTACTTGAGCTTTCTACAATCCAATTTACATTACTTCAAACATCATGGTAAAATAGTAGACTTATGTAAGGTTCAACAATCTAAGATTTACAGACAAGGAATGAGACTTAAATAAATCAAGATATCTTTTATTTTTCAAAACATTTTTTGGGTGCAAAAAAAAAAATTAGTGGAGCAGGAGCGCCAACAGATGATCCAAGACCACTAGCATGCCAACTACATGGCCCCTCAAGCTCTGCAAGCCTGCATACAGTTGTTCGTTCCGCCTCTGGTCCTCTGTGGGTTTAAAAAATGTGGGGATTACTAAAATGACACCTTAATTTATATGTTAGCAAACAACTTAAAAATCAGACTATACAAAAAAACGAGAAAAAAAAATCTACAAAACAAAAGTAATGCCAAACGCAAAGATTGTTTTAAAGAAGAAAAATCTAATTTGACATCAAAATTCATCAAAAAATAGGGACAACTACGCAAAAATACTACATTTGTTGTTACTGTAAACAAGAAAGACACAAGTATGAGTGTTTGGACATGTGTCATATGTGTAAGGGGAAAACATCCTAGACATTGTTTCACAAAAATATATATCCAAAACATTAGAACTATTTTACAATTTTGAACTGCACAGGCAAAAGGACAACATCACCCAAAAACCAAAAAATGCAAAAGCAACCATAGTTTAAAAGGGAAACATACCGGGTCTAATGCTACCTGGGCCAGGTGCCCCGAAATCTTCCTCCTCAGATGTGGGCCAGTGCTGCACGGATGGAGGAGGGGTGATTGCTGATGACTTTGAGGGTGAGGAAAAGAGAGGGGGGGGGTGGAGGGGAGGGTGAGGAAAAGAGAGGGGGGGGAGGGTGAAGTTGGAGGGATGGGAATGTGAACAGAGGGAGTGGCCTCACGGTCTGCCAGGTCTGGAGTGGAGGGGGAATTTGGGGAAGAGTGGGGAGAGGATGTTTGGGTGGGAGTGGGGGAGAGGGGACGAGCCCGACGTCGGTGACGTTGGAGATGTCGTAGTCTGCGCTCAGCCCCTAAATGATGTTGAAAAATTTATATTATTACATATTTAATATTTTGATTCCAAAATTTACACACCAAAAAAAAAAAAACAGGGCTATACGGGAAACATGCACACGCAGGTATGTCCAAAATAAAGAAACAGGGCTATACGGGAAACATGCACATGCAGGTATGTCCAAAATAAAGAAACAGGGCTATATGGGAAACATGCACACGCAGGTATGTCCAAAATAAAGAAACAGGGCTATACGGGAAACATGCACACGCAGGTATGTCCAAAATAAAGAAACAGGGCTATATGGGAAACATGCACACGCAGGTATGTCCAAAATAAAGAAACAGGGCTATACGGGAAACATGCACACGCAGGTATGCTTACATTTTTAATTTTTTTAAAAAAAAAACACTTTCCACGATTTGCTGCCGCAAATTGGCCAACAGGCGTGGGGATCGGCGCCGGAGATCGGACCACCTCCTTTCCAATTGTCCGATATTTCGGCAGAAGCCGATCCTACGCAGGCGGCACCGCACCTCCGCGTAGGCAAGCCGCTTGC
Organism: Taudactylus pleione; assembly: GCA_031769625.1. Lineage (NCBI taxonomy): Eukaryota > Metazoa > Chordata > Amphibia > Anura > Myobatrachidae > Taudactylus > Taudactylus pleione. The sequence goes on along the minus strand of JAUIMM010000555.1, from coordinate 1,992,812 downwards.
GGAGGTTAGTGATGGGGCCCGTGGAGTTGGTTAATCTCTGGTCCATCACATCGGTGAGGACCAGGAGTTCTCTGCGACAAAAAGCTGCGGCTCTCATGATGGCAATGGTTTTTTTTACACAAAACAGTTTTAATAAAGGTCCTAGAAAAAATGTGATTGTCTAATGTACTTTGTAAATTAACAGAAAGCATTCTATTGGTTATTGTATGAGTCATGTGACCTACACCCTCAAAAATATAATGCGAGTTATGATAGGCTTGATGCAGTGACATGCGTAAGCTAATTTAAATATTAATAAAAAAGATGAAAAATCTGCATACAAAAAAACGCAAAACAATAGTAGCATTCAAACAAACTTTTAATTTTGAAAAACCATCCCCTTGGTCCCACCGTACGTATTCTGCGGAATCAATGACACACACTAACAATAATAAAGTTTATTGACACTGGAAAAAAAAAAAGGATTGCAAACATGTGAATACCAATTAAGGTAATTAATATAGTGCTTGCTATTCATCAATTCAAGTATGTTTGCTGAATGAAATAGCAGGCAATCGAAAACTGACAGGGCCACTTCCGGAATTGACTTGTGCGAGCGTTCCCTGCAACCAAAGAGGAGGTGGACGGTCGCTATTTAGAACGTTCGCTAGCTAGAGGAGGGGTTGGAAGACTATTGGGCGGAAGATTAGCTGTGAGCGAACATACGAGCGAGCGCTTGAATTTACATTTTTACGCTCGTACGCCGAATGAGCGTACAGCCACTTGCGCCCGGGTCTGAATCAGGCCCTTTATCCTAATGAGGTTTTGGGAAGGTCAAACCTCACTAAGCATCCACTACAGGAACCGCAGTTAGTTAGTGAGACAACTAATCATTGCAAAAGCAAAAAAGTTGTCTTCATATACAGCACATGATGCCTGTTAAGAGCTGCATGGCCTAGGCCACAAATCATAGGTGTCCAGGATTAAAGGCATATTACGACAAGCCTGTGTATGGAGGATAATTATGTAAGAACATGTCTTGTCTTTGTAACTGGTGATTTCAGTGGCAAGATAAATCATATAAGATATTTTGGTATAAAAAGCTGTTTACTGAATAACTGCACTAGTAAACTAGTAACAGGCACTGACGGTTTCAACTGTGAATATACTGTATATGAAAAGAAAGTCCAACGAAGAGCTGGGTTCCCAAAATCAGAGGGTCAATGTGAAGTAAAGGAGTCAAGTTCTAAGTGGGTATTTATACAAGTCAAAGAGCAAACACAGATAATGTAAACTCAGTTTTCAGAAGCTTCGGGTCAAAGAAGCTGATTCAGAAACTAGATCAATAAACTGACAATGTGCTCACAAGAAGCTGCTTTATATAGGCATGTGGTTACTATAGTAAGCATCAAGTATTAATAGATCCTTGCCAGCAGCTGGACATTAAGAGATATTCAGATACAGGTCTGTACCAGTATAACAAAACTAACAAAGCTGCAGTAAATAATAAACTGAGCCTGCAACTCAGTGTGTAGAGGCTGTTCTGCTGAAACTCTCATGTATCTACCTTTTCCAATCCATTGAATTCAACTTTGTCCCTCAGTGGCTTGGTCAATTATTTGTCTCTGATACAGTAGCTACCGTAGCCAAGTGATTAACAGTGACACCTAAGCCCATGACTCAAGCTCACTCCTTTCACCCAGTCTGATAGCTGAGCTTGGGGTTTTTCTTTTCCATGTACGAGTCACATTTTTAAATGCTGTTGACATACTCTTGGAAATGACACACACACATGGCACAAGGGGCATGGCATTCACTCACATGCACTTCATGGCATTATTATATGACACAATGAAACAAATGTAAGGCAATTCACTTATCTCGTTTTTTGCACAAGTGCCCTTTTGTGTTGGCTTTGAAATTGTAGGGCTTTCATTTGGACAAATTGCATTGAAGGGTTCGAATCCTTGGTGTTGAAGAGAATCCGTTAATATTACATCACAGTGAGTGTGTCTCTTAGTGTTCATCGTATTAGATAGATAAGGGATGGGGCAGAACTATGATTTGAACAGAACTATCTCTGTTGAAAGTTCATGGTAAATACTCTTAAGTGGGGTTTCCACAACTTTTACTTATTGGAATGTACATACCCTCCTCTAGCTTTTTGTTACATACATTACGTTATCTATCTGTATGCTTTGGTTTTCAGCCATGTCTTTTTATGACCAGCTGTTTCTTTCTTTTATTTGTTTTTTTTGTCCAATTTTGTTTCTGGATACAATTGTAACCAGTGCAGATCAGGACTGGGTCATATCCTAGGGCAACTAGTATAAAGGTAAAAATACATGTGTTAAAGCGGCAGAAGGTCAAATGTACAAACCATTATATTACAGTTATCTGATGGTGGAGAAGTTATGTAATGATGACCTTCTCTTTATTAATGTGCGGACTGATATTCCTGTTTTGCTGCACTCTAATGAGATTCCCCACTAGTCCTGCACATACTCAGTACAGCTTCCAGCATTAAGGAAAACAAGATGAGAGCAGAATTTGTTTTATTATTAATTCTATATTTTGCTATTCTTTCTGCAAAAACAATTCATAACATATTTGTAATCTTTTTATTAGTATTTATTTATTGTCTGTTATTGTTTACTTATATTATACGCATTTTTTTCTCACCAAATAGCTGCCTGATCTATGCCGCACATTCTCTTTTCCATTGACTTGGTTTGCAAACACAGAAAACAAACTGGTAATGAATTTTTGAATATTTCATGTTCTGTGTAAAACTGCTAGTAGGAATTATCAGAAAAAAAACAAAGAAAGATGTCTCATTCATTACAAAAAAAAGTTCTAAGAGTTCACCTTTCAATAGACCTACAGGCTTCAAAAAATCTACTTTCCTGTGAGCGCACTGCTAGATATAATAATTTATTCCAGACAGAGCATGTACATTCAAACACAATTCTTTTGTTATTTCAAAATACCCTATTTATATTACAGCATACCTCACTGGTCACTTTAACACTTTTACTTTAATTATGGAATGCTGACAAATAGAAACCAATGGGGCCCATTTATCAATGAGTTTTATCATACTTCTTATTATTTTTATATTTTGCTGAACTTTCTGCCAAAACAATTCATAAAATCATTTTAATCTTTTTTTTTTAGCATTTATTTATTTATTATTTATTATTTACTTATATTATACACAATTTTTCTTCCCAAATAGCTGCCTGATCTCTGCTGCACATTCTCTTTTCCATTGACTTGGTTTGCAAACACAGAAAACAAACTGGTAATGAATTTTTGAATATTTCATGGACTGCCTAAAACAGCTAGTAGGAATTTTCAGAAAAACAAAGAAAGATGTCTCATTAAAAATAAAAAAATAAAAAGTTCTAAGAGTTCACCTTTCAATAGACCTGCAGGCTTCAAAAAATCTACTTTCCTGTGAGTGCTCTGCTCGATATAATAATTTATTCCAGACAGAGCATGTACAGTCAAACATAATTCTTTTGTTATTTCAAAATACCCTATTTATACTACAGCATACCTCACTGGCCACTTAAACACTTTTACTTTAATTATGGAATGTTGACAGAAAGAAGACAATGGGGTCCATTTATCAACAAATTTTATCATATGCAACAAGATTTAAAACTAGTTGTGCATTGTAATGGAACTCCAGCCAATCAGCTTCTAACTTTCATCTGTTTGAAAACTGACAGTTTGGAGCTGATTGGCTTGATGTCAGGATGTGGCCTGGGATCGGCGCTACTCACTGCCGCCCTGGCATCCTTGGGCTCTGTGGCGTATGGACGCCAGATGTAGGTGGTGAGTGGTGAGCTGAGTATTCTCCCCGGGGTCTACTAGGGCTTCCGTGCGTGCATCCTGGTTCCCGTGGTGGCGTGCATGAGTGCAGCCATGTTGGTCCATATCACCTGACTAGTCTCTCCCAATGGCAGTCCTGCGGTCACTCAGCTAAACTCCTGATCCAATGACCAACTGCCTAGGGGTATTTAGGTCTGACTCCAGGAACAAGAAGTTGCCTGATCAACTTCATTTACTTCATGTTTTCAGTGTTCCAGTGACTGAGTACTATTTCTTCACTCCAGGCTCCCTGTAGTCTTCAACTTCCATTGACTTCCAGTGATTCTCTCTGCAGTGTGCAGTTCAGCTCTCAAGCTGATTCCCTGTGTTATATGTATCAGCTCTCATGCTGATTTCTGGTGTGCTGTTCAGCTCTCAGTCTGACTCCCTGTGTTACATATTTCAGCTGTTAGCTGAATACCAGTGATCCAAGTTTCACCTCATGCTGACTCTCTGTGTTACATGTTTCAGCTGTTAAGTTGATTACAAGTGTTCCAAGTTTCACCTCTCATGCTGATTTCCCTGAGTTACATCTTCAGCTCTCACATTGGCCCTCATTCAGCGCTCGGTCTGAAGGTGGGCGGCCGCTTGCCTTTTGAAGTGCGGCCTCCTGGTCACTAGCTAAGCTGTGACTTACCACCCACAGCTTTAGAGACCGACCAGGTTGATGGTCGCGATGGTGAAGACCATCGCAACCATCGGGGCTTGCGACGAGACCCTAAGGTCGGGTCACGGCAACCGCAAGCCCAAGGGAGCTTCCTGCTCTGATCGAGCAGGAAGCTCCCCACTGACATCACTGCTGATGTCAGTGCAGCCACCCGCAAAACGGCAGGTGTTCCTTAAGAAACGCCTCCGTTTGTGAAACCATCCCCCCGCCATGCCTACAAAACGGGGAAAGCTGTCGATCAACATCGACAGCCACCCCTTTTGTAGTGAGCTCCGGAGCAAGAGAATTTCTCTCTCGCTCTGGGGCTTGCGCACGCACAGTGCGGCCGCTGCACGTGCGCAGAGCCTAAACATCGACCCGCTTGCGAGTGATCAGCGCTTGCGAGCGGGTCTGAATGAGGTCCATTGTTCTCTAGTATTTTCTTGGAGCAAGTCTGCATCTGGATCTCCGGTGCTTTTAAAAGCACTTCCATATCTGCAACTACAGTGTTACTCTAATCGAGACTGCGTCTGGATCTTTGGGTTTTCATAGAGCATTCGATGTTTGGACTTACTATACATTCATTATTACAGCAAATCAGTCTCAGGATCTCTCATGTTTCCCAGTGCAAGCCGGCGTCTGGTTCATTTCCAGTATTTCCAGTGCCACTCCATTTCCAGTGTTTCCCAGTGCCATCCCATTTCTAGTTATTTCCAGTACTGTCTCATTGCTAGTAATCTCCAGTGATACTACAGTTTTTAGTAATTTCCAGTGTTATTACTTTTCCAATAATTCTCAGTGCTATTTAATCTCTAGTATTATATCTCTGTCTTCTGCCACTCCCAGGTACCTGTCCAGAGGACCGCGACCTGCTCACTTGGTTCGACAAAACCCAAATCCCAATAAGAGGGGTCACTGGTGAAGACCACTAAGTGAGTAATGCCGCATATCCACTACGCGATAACATAGAGCGATTGCACGATTACGACATCGTAATCGTGCAATCATTCAGAAATCGGGCACACATCGGGCACACATCAGGGATGTAAATGTCGGAAACGACCAGCGATGCGCTCTCCCGCTGGTTGTTTCTGATATCAATCATCGCCCGAACATGCTGGTCAACCTGACGATAACATCAGGTTGAGCATGGTAGGCGATGATTGATGTGCCTACACTGAACGACTGTACATTCTGAGTAGGCACACCACCAGACTGTGAAACGACTACATGATTACAATGTCATAATTGTGCAGTCGTTTCTATGTCTGCTAGTGGATGTGTCCCTTTAGACTCTGCGCCTCTGGGCAGGTCTAGCTAAACCTGGGTTTGGCCGCAATAGGAAGACATTATCACTGTCTCCCCCATCAGTTGCTTGCCTACCACCCTAACCCTCGCAGTTCTTGACCTCTACAGAGGTATCCCTAGTGCATGGTTATGACACTCGAGGACCAGATATCATACATGATGAGTTTTATGTAAAGTCTTGAGTTACAGCTGGAATAGGTCAGAATTAAAATTTGTGTTTATGTCAGGAAGATTTAGGTGGAGAAGTTAGAATATTGAATTAAGAATATATTTTGAGAGTTTTTTGTATAGATTGTTCTTTGTTTAATTAATTTTATCAATAATATTTTAAGTTTATATTGGTCAAGCAGCAACTCCTTAGAAAATCTAGACTGAATGAAAGAATCTATGGACATCTTTGTACACTTTGTACAAATATTTACCCTGGTTCTAGTTGGACCAGGGTAAATATTTATTTTGCCCATTTTAAAATGTCCCTGACTACTTTAATCTGCCAAAAACTGGATTCTTGCCACTTAATCTGCACACTGTTGTTACTAAAATTACCAGCTCTGATCAATAATCTTCAATCCCAGTCTCACCAGTTTCTCTTGTCTCCACATCTTCCCCTTGTAGATTGTACGCTTGTAAAAGTAGTGCCCTCTGTCTCAAGTCTACTAGTCTCATCTGATATTTTAGTAATTTATTCTGCTTTTTGCGCAACTCACTGTAACCAATGTAGGTTGCAGAACTCTTTGGTGCCTTATCCAAACAATAACGATGAAGCTTGTACTGTACTGATGTGTACTTGATCCTGGTTCCCTTCCCTGGTCATCGATTGTCTACATCCCTCTCTCAGCCACAGTCCTCTTTACATTTTAAATGAAGAGCCCTGTTATCTTCTAATTACTGTAGACTGATCCTATGCATTTCTTTATCCCTAGCACAAATTGTTATCAGACTTTTCCACAATCAGCCTCTTGCCCTTCCCAACTGGATCCTCTATTTTTCAGAAATATTTAGTGCAACCAGTTTGTACCTTCCATTTCCTTAAGAAGGATATTGTCTTTTCCTCTAGTACAGTCGGCCCACCTATCTCTTCTTCTTACAAGTCTCTGCTCTTTTCTATTTTAGATGCACTGCATGCTCTGTACCCCCTAAAAAGCAGCCATACTGTATGTATAGAATCAGTTATACCTATCAGTGCCTTACTGGAGAAGAATACATACAGAACATGGTTACTTTACATGAAACCTTTCACCAAACCCATTTAATTCATACCATACATCTGAGTGGTCCAGCTGCAGCCAGATCTATAGATATAGGTCCCTTGTGGTAATTCAGTATAATGTCTTTTTTTTTTTTTAAACATTTTAAAGGCCTATTATTAATTGTTAATTGACCTTCCAAAATGTTTTGGAAAAGCACCAAAAGAAGGAGTACAATAATGTTTTTCACAGTCTCTTTACCTCCGTCAGGTGTTTCTTTTTTCTACTTCAATTATTAGTGCTGTAGCAAAATCAAGAGCAAAATAAATTGTATTTCCAAAAATAAAAATATTTTTTCTCTTTGAATAACATCTATACAATGTGCAAAAATACATATGACAGTCACTGCTGTTATGCACTTAGCTTCTAAAAAAAAGTGTTACTGCTCACAGAAATGTTATAAAAAGACATAACATTTCTATTCATTCAATTGCAAAATGTAATTGGGCTGAGATTTAACAGCTTTTGACTATTATTCTGACATGTTTGTCCATTTACATCATAAACAGCTTTTGTGATGTCATTTACCTTAGGTATATAAGATAGATCATCACACAAACATGATGACCTATATATAACCCTGTCCTCGGAAAACTAGCATGACAATTAGAATCGTTTTCAACAAAGCCTGGAGTGCCGTGCATGGTTTGTGCATTATTGTACCACCAGTGGGTCTGCACACAAGCCTTGCATAGGCAGGTGGCTGCATTGCTTCTGTAGGAGTCCAGAATTTGCAGATTTATTTATATATTTGTGTGTGTGTGTGTGTGTTTAGAGATAACCCTATACAGCAGTATGAAGCTAAAATTAAAGGTAAAATGTAGTAGATGTCTAATGGTATTGATCACCAATGGTACTTTGTCCATCGTTTAGATGATCATTGCTATCAATTATTTGGGCTTAGGGCCTGATTCAGAGCTGGGCACTAATGTGAGCGCAGCTGCAATTTTGTACCCAATACAGCTGTGAAACTATGATAATGGTTGCAAAGATCACCCAAGCATAGGGACGCCCACTGCTGCTGCTCATCTGTGTACAACGTTGCTTACCTGCGTAAATATCAGTAACATTGACGCACATCGAACAGCCATCTTGCCCTTGTGGCAGGTCTGACCAGCCGCATACATTGAAGTTCTCCCCGCACGCTGAGCACTCTCATACTGCAAATGCAATCTCAATGGCTAATTTATGCACGCCCATGAAACGGCGTTCAAACGGTCAGATACGTTTGCGTTTTTGTGACCACCCCCCTATTACCACTCCCAAATGCTGACTACCTGTCATTAATTTTGCGAAATGATCCTCTGTGTAAATGTAATCGCAAAGCAATTTCGTTTTGTGTGCATTGCACAATTATACACATGCGCATTGGCAAACAATCGTTTGCTCTGCGTAAATATTGCCATTGCATCCATCTCTGATTCAGGCCCTTAGAATCTTTCTTTTTCTATCGATAATTGATTTCAATCTGACAATACAGTTTTCAAGTCTATCCTGTATCAATAATCAATGTTAGGAAACACAGAGCATAAAACACAAAGTTTTTCGATAATCGATCATGGATGGTCTGTTCTCACTATTTCAAAATATCTACGTTTATCAGTGATTGGTCGCTGACTATTTATATATAGATGGTGGATGTGCCGACATAATGATATATACAGTATCTGTCAACATTATGACCAGTCTATATTTTGAATATCAACATTTTAACCTGTCTGTAATGTCTATATTATGAGTGTCAACATTTTAACTTGTTGACATTGTGACTGTTAATATTTTGACCATTTTTACCATTTTTACTGTCGACCTTTTGTCCATGTTGATATTTCAAACTGTCTAAATATTAATTATGTAACTTTTGACCATGTCTAAGTTATGTCCCTGTCAATATTTTGACTTTTGACATAATACATTTCGACATATCGGCCATGTCGATATTTTAACTGTCAATGTTTTGATTATGTCGATATTTTAGTGTCAATGTTTTGGCTGTCAATATTTTGACTGTCTATGTTATGCACCCAATTTGTTTGTGGTTAGGTTATATAGAAGGGGACGTTATTTCTGTAGCCATCCTTTTCAGTTTGGGAGGCTCACCCTCCTATACAAAGCCATGCATTTATTTGTTTATTTGTTTATGTGAGGTGCAACTAGGTGGGAAGGTGCTGCAAATCAATGGCCTCATGTGATGCATGTGGTTCATTTACTGTTTTAAAGTAAGGCAAGGTGTCCCACCTGTGTGCCAGGACCTGGTAGCTTCTTTGTGGTGGCACTCATCTGTGCCTAGGTAAGGGGAGGCAAGTCCTTCACAGTGCCATTTGCATCTTCAGGAGGGGCATGTTAGTCATCCCAAACCCCAGGGCAGACCCATAATATCAGGAATCAACTCGCTGACATCAAATCTATCAAAATACATTGACAACTTCCTTCAACCTTATGTGAAAAAACAGAAGTCTTATATAAAATACACTACACACATTTCTAAGAACATTAGAGGTGACAAAATAGGAGGAAGACTATTTGTTATGCACCAGTGACATCACCTCCCTGTATACAGTAATAAATCATGAACAGGGACTAAATGCCATAGAAAAATTACTGATGATAGATGATGAATTAAAACAAGATCAAATCAACTTCATACATAACTACGTTTGGTTTAACAAGCAGTTCTTCTGTCAGACCACAGGCACAGCCATGGGGACCAGATTCGCACCAAGTTATGAAAATCTCTTTATGAGCATATGGGGAGACAGTACCATATTCCCCAGCATGAATTTGGAGCAAATCTGATCCTCTGGTGTAGATATATCAACAATATCTTCTTAATTTGGAAGGGAGATGAAAATTCCCTTAAAATGTTCATAGTTTACATCAACAACAATGATAAACATCTTGTATTCACTATAAAATACAGCTGACACAATGTCAACATCTTGTAACTCACAATTTTCATACAAGATAGAAACATTAACACAAACACATATCACATACAACAGGGTGAGGAAATGCAAAAACAATTTATATACAAACAGTACAATCCAATCATTACAGAGGAAGCATATATGAAAAGGTCCTTTGGACAGAAAGAAAAACCCTGCTAGAACACAAACAAACAAATCAAGACAATAATGAAAAATGCAATAAATGTTTTATTACACAATACAGTCAAGACTCCTGACTGATCTGGATTTTTGTAAAACAAACATTGGTATATCTTGTTGCAAGATGAACAGCTAGCAGACATCCTCCCTAGAGGACCTCAAGTAATCTTTTAAAAAATTACCAGACTCATCAAAAATCACATACCACCAACAGGGCACAAAGCACACTAACCACCACTGAATAAAGTTTTTTTTTCCATTGCGGATCATACTCCTTTGTTGAGCATGCAAGGTCACCACAATGAAAGAACAGTCATTCAAATCCAATTACACCATGAGGGAATACCAGGTCAAAGAGCACATAACATGCAAAATCACAGGGGTGGTATACCTAGCTGAATGTCCATGTGAACTACAGTATGCAGGTAGAACAGTAAGAAAGCTGAAAAACAGATCCACTGAACATGTGAGGAACATACAAAAGGGGTTAGAGACCCACAGCTTATCTAAACATTTCAAGCAAAAATACAACAACAATCTCACTGGGTTAAAATTAATAGGGATCAAACAGGTAAAAACGAATTGGAGAGGAGGCAATTTTGACAAAATCATAAACAAAGAGGTACTAAAATGGATATCTACATCAAAAGCACAAGCCCCCAGAGGCCTCAACCTAGACAATGAGGTTAGGTCTATTATCACCCAATAACAGATTAACCAAGGGAATTATGACCAAAAATGACCAACAATATGCCTCATGGCACCCAATCATAGCATGTACTGTCCAAGCCTCATTAACAAAATAATCCTAATTATACATGTCCCATCTCCACCATGCATATTCACCTTTGAGAATGGCAGCATATAAACCTATCACCATCTATTAAGTAAGAAAAACAACACAATACTGACCAATATCATAAGTATTATTTTGAGGTAGAAATAACTAGAAGCTTTATCTCACAAGAGCACAGTCCCCTGGAAGTCACACAGCACCAGCAACATAGAAACAAGACAGTGACAGAGTGTGTAACTTGGCACACACTCTACTGAGCAAACCTACCACCCCCTGCTATCCCTAAGTCTCCTTGCCAGCTGGGCAGAGTCAAGTGGCAAGTTGTGGTGGCAGGCAGCCAGGATCCACATAATATAACGAAAGCATGGGACCAGGAACTGTCACTGTATCCAGTGGATAACATCGGCAGCCAATGTGAGTGTGTAACCAGGCACACACTCCAACAGGCACAGAAGAGAATAATCAACAGAAGGAAACAGGAGAGGATCTTCAATAGAGGCCAACCACCAAAATATATAAGGGTAAGTTGACAGATCGGAGGGCATGGGATGGTATGCAGTCGGGAAGCCGGCAGACCTAATCCCGACAGCCGGCTTCCCGACTGCTTTATCCTGGCAAGGGTTAAATGACAGGTGTCTAAATCTAGATGCCTGTAATTTTACCGTCGCCGGGAGACCAGCGCTCGGCATCCCGATCAAAGTGGTGCCAGGCGCCGAGCGCAGACAGCCGCGGGGGGGTGGGTTAGGTTTAGGGCTAGGGGGAGGGAGGGCTAGGCACCCCTGGGGGTGACTTAGGGTAAGGCACCCCTCCGGGGGACTTAGGCTTAGGCGGCGGGGAAGGGGTGGTTAGGTTTAGGTACTTAGAGGGGGGATTAGGGTTAGGCACTGGGGGGAAGGTTAGGGTTATTCACCCCTAAGGAGGGTTAGGGGAGGGAATTAGGTTAGTGAATACTTACCTTAGGGACAATCGGGATTTTCACCCATGTCGGGCAGCCGCTGTCGGGATTCCAACCGTCGAACTTACGTCCGGCAGTACATCATACCAATTCCCATGGGACACTGCCTCTCCAGAGCGCAACACCCACTGTGCAATTCTTTGCCCTACAATTGGAAAACCTAGAGAACATTGACTTATTTAATTCTGTTTACCACAAAAACCAGGACTATCAGGAGTAGTTTAGTAACACTAAGTGATTACTCCATGATCAGTAATCTACAAACAGGTTATATTGTGTGCATACATAAACTTATGACACCTTCGTTCTAATCACACTATTGTTACATACTCACTTAGAACGGGAGCACTGTGACTCCATAATAAAATGCCTGTATTACAGGATAATGTCTCATATCATTCTGTGGGAAACACCTACATAACAGGACGCCGTCTAAATAGCATTTGCTACAAACGTGAACATTCTTACAATACATCATTTCTACCACATCTTCCCCCTCTCTCCCTTTCCTCTTCCAGCTTAATAAGCACATTAGTTACAATTCCAAATGAAAACACTTGCAGCTAACATACCACATAGCTGAGAGCAGATACCACTACCAATTTCCTATCCAAAATGTATGTATATTTTATTTTGGATAGAGCTGATATTGTAGTATCTTCTTGGCCACACCTTTTATAGATTCCAATTCCATCATAAATGAATAAATGCTGTGACCTTTAATGCAAGCAGTTGTTGTCTGTGTCATTATTTCATTTAGAGTTATAAGGGGTTTCTTTATTAGAGTTAATTGCAATAAAGTAATGGATACCTTACTGCTAAGGTATCCAGTCTTTCTCAAAATATCATTGCCATATAACATGCTATATTCTGTCCCAATCGTCCATGACATATTTATGATAAATAGCTTTTATATCTCAATATGCTGCTGGAGATAATTGGAGGCAGTACTAGGTGGGAATTGAATGAATCTACAAACAGATCAGATATAATTAACATCAAGGCTCCCAGTATGTTGCCACAGAAGACCGAAAGGAGATTAAAGAACAGTTTACAGTCTATGTTCATATCAACGCATATATCAGGGAATCTAAAACCTTGGGTGCCTTTAAATAATGCCAATAAAATAATCCGAGACAGAGTCTGGTATAAAACATTCAGTTATTCAATTATTTATTTACAATTGTATGAAGCCTTGCAGATAAGGATATCCTACTGCCGTACTGTAAATAGTGAATATAGTGTTATTTATTCATAATGGTAGTACCAGATATTTGTGACATAATTATGCCCTATGCTAAAGTCTTGCAACATTTCTAATATGGGGTTTGATTTAACATTCAGTTAAATTCTGTATATTTAGAAATGGAGGTGTTTAGTTCAAATCACTGCAATATGGAATTCAGTACTACACCATTATATTTATGAGTCATACACTGATATGAGGATTACATTAGGAAAGGGCTGTATTGATAATATAAAAACAAACAAACATAAGTACATTTTATACAAGTAACTGGACCCAAGGTACGGGTTATACTTATTTCTGAGCCTGTGAAGCATTATACAAACAACGTCAGTAATGCAATTTCTGATCTACAAAAAGATTGTTTGATAGAACTATGTTCATAAGATAATTCTTACTCAAAAGCTTTAATGAACCTCCCACCATCACCACCACTACCAATGGATTGTTCACCATGTTTTCCTGGTTTTACAGCTCTTGTTTAAGGCAATCATAGAAATATTTAAGATCCTGATTCAAATTTGGGAATAGAGTAAGAATTAGCAAGTACTGTGTACCTGGATAAACCATGTTACAATGCAAGGGGGGCAAATATATACATATTTTTTGCATGTGGGGTAAATACTGGCTGCAGTTGCATGTAGCCCACAAATGCTGGACAGCTTTATTTTTACACTGCAATTTAGATCTCAGTTTTAATGCACCCCTCCCAAATATAAATCTCTCTGCATAAACTATACTTTCTATTCACGCAAATCAAACTATAGAACTACATATTTCTATGTTTGACAACCCTAATACACTCTCTAGCTAAGCGATCTATACATTTAACTCAGTTATAGAAACAATATTTGACTTGACAGAATCTCCAAATAGCCGGACATCGCTGTGCTTGAATGAGACTATTAAAAATATCCACATCTACATTATTTTGACCTTAATGTAAACATAGAAGTTCAACTTCCCTGGGAAGTGGTCAAGTAAGTGATTACTAGTAAAACAAATATGCAGTCCAGCACAAAAAGTACCAACATCCAAAACAGTACTTTTACATTGTGTAGCATCCTTAGTAGATGGAGCAAGTTAAGGGAGAACTTCAGTTTTTGTTAGCTGAAAAGTCAGAAAGGAGCCTTCACTGGCCAAACCAAATATTTTATGAGAAAGGTGATACATGTACTATGAAACATATAACTTACAATACACATGGAATGGCAATTCATATCTTCAGGAAATGCAATAGTACTGTATTTGGCAATGGTGGTTTTAGTGAGGATTTCTTCGCAAAGTGAATGACAGGTAGTCAGTGTTTTAGGGAGGTAGCCGGGGATGGTTAGTAAATGCAGGCATGTCAGGACTGTTTTTGAGGCAAGCTCTAGTGAGCATCTGCAAATTATTTCACAGTTGCAGAGGCCCTGGCGTCTTAGGAGAGCCACTATGTATGAGACAGAATAGGCTTACTCAGAAGTCCGATGTGCGACCAATGTTTTCAATGTTCCCAATTTTGTACATAAGTTGTGGATGCGAAATGCTGGAGGTGAGTATATCTGTGCATAAGACAGCAGCTAAGTCATTAGCATATTTTTCCATGTCCGCTGCATATGGAATCTCAGTCATGACTGCATTTGCGTCTATCTCTGACTCAGGCTATCAGTTTGTAACTATACCTTAATGGAAATTAAAGAAATTTCACCCAGTACCAAATCCAAATTAATAGCAATTCTCAAACCCAATATAAACACTCCATTAGCTCTAATTATAGATCAATCTCCCTCTTGAATTCAGACCTTGAGGTATTAGCCTAGATGTATGCAAACAGACTCAATGGATTTCTGGCCATTTACATTGACTCAGACCAAGTGAGTTTTACCCACTGTTACTTTGTGCTTTCTGGCTCTTGTTTGCCCAAATTTCCCTTTTGTTTCCTGATTCGACAACGCACTGTCCATTTGTGTTTTAGATCTCGGCTCATTAGACCCTTTCCACCATATTGTCATGGTACTGTACTTCGCCTTCTTTAGCTTATAGCTTATAATGCAAGGAGTAAGTTTAGAATGTCATGACTTGTGGATCACCCTGCAGCAACGCCCAAATGTCCTTGTGGAGAACCCTAGTAATTAAGGATCCATTAAACTCCACTCCTCTGTTCCATGGAAATGGGAAAAGGACCTGAAGATCTTTTGGAACAATACCATTGGTCAATAATATGAGATATAGAACAGCAAAGATATCCATCAATGTAGCTATTGACTGGCACAATTATAAGATTTATTCAAGTTGGTACATGATGCCAGATAAAATTCACTGTATTTATATATTCATTCCTCAAACCAATATTGGAGAAATTGTTGTGAAGTGGTACAGTCATAAATGTGACAAAAATATTCTAAAGAACATTGGCCTAAACAGGACACTAAAATACAACTTCTCAATAACCCATTAATAATTATTTAAATTAAACCAATGATATATCTTGTCAGACCAAAT
Source organism: Taudactylus pleione (assembly GCA_031769625.1). Taxonomy (NCBI): domain Eukaryota; kingdom Metazoa; phylum Chordata; class Amphibia; order Anura; family Myobatrachidae; genus Taudactylus; species Taudactylus pleione. Next base: position 1,977,165 of record JAUIMM010000555.1, on the reverse strand, counting down.
GATAAATTGATAATGCATATATGCAATGCAGAAAAATATTTAATATCCAGAGATTGGATAAAAACTACTCTCCCATCAAGGACCACCTTATATATATGTATTTGGTTAACCCCACCTTTGGAATACATGTCAGGTGTGTTAAGCAACACTTTCAGGTTCACTTTGGGATCGCTGGTACCAATTTAATAAGTCCCCTTTACCAGGCATAACTTAAGTTTTACTTAGTCTTTAAAACTATGCTTTACTAAATAATACATTTTTACACCATTCTTATGTTAAAAAAATGCTGCAATTATGAATACAAATATTATAAAATAAAATATCTAACCTCAAATTTTCCCTGTAAAACACCAAAGCATTGCCCTCTAAATCCACATGTCTGTATGAGAACCCACCCAATGTAGATATAAACTTAATTATTGTTTATTTTTACTCTAGTTTTATGTAGAGGTTTTATTTATTTAGAAAATTGAACACACTTTGAAACTATTTCGATCCAAACTGTACTAGCATCTGGAAAGATTAATTTAATTTGAGATAACATCTGCCTAATTTTGTGTAATAAAACTACATACTTAACCCTTTCAAAGTAATATTCTCCTGTATGTACAATGATGTTAGTTGGTCTAGAAAAATAAGCTATATGCAGCTATGTACTCAATCACTTTGTCCCATTTTAAAATTTTACTTTGCCACCATATCATTTTATAGGATGGATGATTGATGTTAAGTTGTTCCCATAACTGTACAGCTGTGCCTACTGATTTGCCCAATAGGCGCACGAATGGCTGATGTTTCAAATTAGCTTTACCAATGGAACTGTAAAAATAACAGAAATGGTGAATGACCACATCAGTCCTGACATAAACACAAAATAAATGTGATTTACATCAGCCTAATTAAAGCTGCTTCTGTAACAGCATCTATTCTTTTGAAATAAGATATAAATCCCATTTGATGTAAACCTAATTTTTCAACAAAAATAAAATAGTACTATAATTTGGCTGTGCAGTCCATGACAAATTAATTATTAAAATGACTAACTCCTCTAGCCTTTACAACTGATGTAGGCATATTGTAATATAGTAAGACAATCATCAATAATATAAGAAAGAAAAAAAGAAAGAAAATCAGAATAGATGGACCAGACACATGGAATCCCATTATATTACTTATTTAAAAATAACACTGATGTAATAGGTGAAATTAAGAATAATTTTTATGGGCAGACCTTAATAGAGCTATTACCAAAGTCTACTTTCAATAATATAAGGAATGGTGATATAGGACAGTAATTCAATAGCACATCTAATAAAAGTTGCCAGATAATATGGTCTGTGAAATATTGTTTACATAGAGAGCAGAATAATTTGAGACTTCTGGAATTGTGGAGAAAATTGCAGCAGCGTCTTTTTAGTAATATTATACTTCTAAACACTACTAGGGCTAAAATACCTCTGCAGTTTTACAGGTACCAAAGTGCAAAGCATTTTTCATACTATGAAAAAGACTATCCATCTTCGAAATTCAATTTATCATCTTTTTATTTTAATGTTTCACTAATTTACAAGAATTTACAAGGAATTTACCTTCCAGAAATGAAAATGGATCATGGTTTTAATATGAAATGAATAAAGTTTATGATCTTAATAATTAATTTGTCCTAGAGTTTATGACCTAAAGATATAATTTTTTTGACCAGGTTCATTTTGTAGCACCTCTGAGTAAAAAAGTTCTAAGACATACAGTAGCTAAAAAATTAATGCATAAATTAGGCATGACCTACTGTATAATTATTCTAAATAATTGATGCAGGTGGACATTGCCTATATTGCAAACCTACAATTTGTAAGCATTTACCAAAATAACTTCTTAAATTAAGAACACAATGGTTTCGGGCGCACTGAAAACACTATCTTTCCACACCAGGAACCTCCTTTTGTTCTCTCATCCACCATCCCTTGAGTACTCATGATGGTGTGACAGCAGAAACAGTGGGATGCAGGCGCACTGGTCTTTTTCAGGTGTATCTTACCTGACTGACCACTATCTATCTGAAGGCTTATGAAATATATCTATATGATTTATATGACATACCTATGTCTCACTGTATGTAACTCAGATAATTGCTGGCCAACAACAGGAGGGATGATTGAACTGCTTGACTAGACTGGATGATAGACCAACATTCTGTTCAAAATCACTTCAAGAACTTCAGGACCATTTATATCAATCAAAACATAAAGTTGGTAAAAACCACCTGTACTTTCAGTATTGGTCTTGGAGACAAACATAGAATGCACCTTTGGATACCAAGGGGTCTATTTACTAAGCCTTGGATGGAAATAAAGTAAACGGAGATAAAGTACCAGCCAATCAGCTCCTAACTGCCATGTTGCAGGCTGTGTTTGAAAAATTACAGTTAGGAGCCGATTGGTTGGTACTTTATCTCCGTTCACTTTACCTCCATCCAAGGCTTAGTAAATAGACCCCCAGGTGTCTTAATCTATTATCACCAAAATATATTTGTATCCTTTAAAGGATGGCTCAATAGGTCCCACCAGGTCCACCCCAATTATTTTATAAAAGTAACACCACCAATAGGAAAGGGAACTAATGGAACATAGCCTAATGGAGAAGGAGCTAAGTGCTTCATAGCTATCATCTTATTTTATAAAAGTAACACCAACAATAGGAAAGGGAACTAATGGAACAGGGCCTAATGAAGCAGGAGCTGAGTGCTTCATAGCTATCCTCTAAAAGTCAGGGTAAGATCTGTAAAATCTAGTCATCTCGGCATATAAACCTGCCAAAAAACCTAGTTATGAGCCTATACTCAACTCTGTCTCAGTCCTAGATATCTATCCCAAGGAATCAAGTGGGCCAAATACATAACTTGTTTTCTAAAAGGGCAGGGGTAACCAATTGTCATACAGCCAAATGACACCAAATATTACCTTGCAAAATGAATCAAGGATACCTGAACTCTTTCACATGGTGCAAAAGTTGACCATCAACTGCCACAACAAGTCCTTTTAAGCACAGGGTGTACCTATTAAGCCACCCTAAAGTCAGACAGCATAAGCATGTTGTAATTAATATTATGCAATTCAATACCATCATTATAGCATATAGCCATAGCCAGTAGCATAACCCCCTCTCCCACAAGGACTTGTCATGACTCCCAGTCCATGTGTTCTTTTCTATTCTCTTTCTGTGATTTTCTGATTGAGAAATAAGTCAGGGTCAAATGAAAATGTCTCTCTCTGAATAAGTCACATGAGAATTAACCTTTTCCCTTTCTTCTCCACAGAGTATAAGAAAACCTGACTGGTCTCTATCAAATAAAACTAGTAAATATGTGCAAACCCTCACCCTTAAAGTGTCAGTTCATCTTCTGATTGTTACATAACCTATGTAACTTGATCCCACTTCTGACAACAAGTCATCCGGCAAGGATCTGCATTCAATCCAGCAGGATCTTTATAGTGAGAACACAGCACACAGGAAGAGGAGTGCAAGAGTATATACAATATTCCAACAAGTACAGACCCTTTCAGTGCAGAGGTTTAGATCATAACAACCTTCACAACACTATAGGGTGTATTTACTAAAGTGTGGGTTTATAGAAGTGGAGGTGGTGCCCATAGCAAGCAATCAGACTCTATTTATCAATTATTTAGCACCTTCTTGAAGATAATAGCTAGCATCTGCTAGGTTGCTATGGACAACAACTCTACTTCTATAAACCCACACTTTAGTAAATATCCCCTAGGACACTAAGTGACTGAGTTTGATTCTTTAAATAATCCCAAACCCCATCCCATATGAGGAAATGGTTGAACTACCTACTGAATCCTATGCAGTTAACCTCTTACTCACATATGGCAATCTCTCACCCTGCCACGGGCAACATCTTAACTTTCTCTTGCGATCCCAGCGGATGCAATGTTCCACTCCAGGAATAGTACATCACGTCAGGAATGGCACATCGTTTCCATAGTGCAGAATTGAATTACCCTATAGAGACACAATAAGGGGTGTCGTACAAAATGTCAAATATTTTCAGTGCTAAGGTGACTATGTCTAAACCTAATCACAGTCCAATCAAAAACCTAAACCTTAAACCTAAAATGGTAAGAAAAAATTGGCTGTCAACATTCTATCATTGTCGACATTCAGACCATGTCAACATTCTTTTATCAGCATTCTGATTGTTGACATTATGAACATATACTAGGATAAGAGATGGGCAGAGAGATAGAGATTAGAACAGGAAGGGAACAGAGATAGGATGTTAGAGGAAGGAAGAGAAAAAACAACCCTGCAACGCCTGGCACAATAGCTATTTACTTGGCGAATGATGGGTTCAAAAGACTAGTAGGTATATATTTTTGATTCTCTCATTAAAGAGTACAATGAGAGATTTAATTATTGAAGCTAAGGTTAGTTTTTCTGCCACATCTGGTTTAGGGCTCTCATTCATCTTATAGATAGAACTAATCAAACTTTCAAATGACAACATTATAAAGCCACTTTTTACTTACAAAGTAAATTGTTTAGAATTGCAAATATGCTCAGATTTTACTGTATTGTGACAACTTATTCACACATGGTAAAAATAATGACTTGTCTAAGGTCACTGATAGATCAGCATCTGTAAAATTAACTGAGGCTATAGACATCAGAGCTAGAAGGGCACATTAAATTCCTAGCACGAAGGAAATTGAAACAAAAAAGTAATTAAAGTTTTTTATGTGTTTATTATTAAAAGTAATAATTTGATTTGTAAACATTTTTCTCAATAATAGAGTTGAAAGTAATTTAGTAACTTATTCTCTTCCTTTAAAGTTTAATGTTGTGCCATTCAAGCATGTTCTCTTTTCTATTTTTCATTAAAGATACATATCTAAATATACACTTATATTTGACAGATTGGAATACAATATTTAGCTTTATAAATACTTCAGAAATGAGATGTGGATTCCCTTTAAAAATATTCTCCCACCTCCTGACTAGGCCCCCATTGCCACACACTAGAGATGGAATATGTTCTCCCAGAGGGAAATAACAAAGGTACAAAATCGGAATGTCAAACAAATACTCAGGTCACAGACAAGGTTCCAGACAGACGGCAGAAATAGATAGTTAAAGGTAAGTAAGGGCATTAACGAGCAAGATTTAGAAAGAACAGACATCAAGGAAAGCCAGACTAGCAATGCTGTAAAAGTCACGCCACAATCCAGCCTTATGTATTCAAAGGTAAATGGCTAAAACCTTGCCACATGCAGCCTGCTCTTGGGAGTGTCATGGAAACAGGAGGAGTAACAGCACGGGTTGCATGTGCATACCTTGCTCTGTTACTGTACCTGGAACAAAAGGGGGAGATGTACAGTAGCAAACCTTCAAGAGAAATAAAGTGGGGCAGCAGAGACGGAGTAATGGTTAGCATTACTGCCTCACAGCACTGAGGTAGTTGGTTCGATTCCCACCTCGACCCTAACGGTGTGGAGTTTGTATATTCTCCCTGTGCTTGCGTGGGTTTCCTCTGGCTACTCCGATTTCCTCCCACACTCCAAAAATATACTGGTAGGTTAATTGGCTCCAAACTAAATTAACCCTAATGAGAGCATGTGGTAGGTATTATAGATTGTAAGCTCCACTGGGGCAGGGACTGATGTGAATGGCCAAATATTCTCTGTAAAGCGCTGCAGAATATGTGTGCGCTATGTAAATAACTGGTAATAAATAATAAATAAATAAAAATAAAACTTGGCCTTAGCAACAAATTAGCTTATAGTTATCATTTATCTACAACAGTCTGTAAAATGACAGTGACAAGCTGGTTGCTATGGGCAACTTCTTCACTTTACCTCTTGAAGGTTTGAAACATCCCCCCCAAAGTCTGTTACTGCTCTTGAGAGCACCACTGCAATTGTTACATTAGTGGCAATATTTGCCATTTTGCTTCCACCTGCAATTGCCCTTACAAAATGCTCAATAAACTAATTTTTACACTGAAGTGCTCAGTGCTTGGTCAACCTCAAGCGCTGCGATAGCATCTGATGTATCGATGGTTACATACACTTCCTGGACATAACATGCACAAGTGGGCATCTTAAAATAGGCTGGTGGGTGTCTGCATACATTATGTGATCGCTCTCTAAGTAATACTGGGCGTGCTAATGCATTGCTGTGCGATAGCACTGCCTACGCAATTTGCATACACATCGTGTGAGCGGCTCTGAATCAGGCCCATAGGCCACTGGTGAGTGATGTGAGCTCCAGTTTACATGTAGAAAGAATGGAATGGTACCATAGATGAGGACATAGTAAACAAGTTAAGGCTGCAGCCATACTTTAGGATCCAGTCTTCAACCCGGGCAACACTGGGTATCCCAGCTAGTATATATATATATATATATATATACTGTATATATAATGTACATATAGATCGATAGATAGATATTAGGTAACACCGCTAAGATAAGTGAGGTAGGAAAAAAATGCTCTATTAGTAAAATAAAGCATTTTTTCTTTTTTTAAAAGAAAGTGATTTTAATTTTCATTGAATCTGCACATGGAAGCACAAGATGGGGCTTTCAGTGCAATATACCTGTGTAACAAAGTGAAATGGTAAGTCTCTTCTTACTGCTGCCTGCCACTTTGTAGTAACATGTAGTCTACCCACCACCTCTACATAGAAATCTTGCAGCAGCATCAGTGGAGTATGGACAGCATTTGGCATCAGACAACTGTGTATCTGGACCGCAGCCTCGCCAGCCAGAAGCAGGTAAGTTTTGTCTTCAAAAGTCACTTGTGAGGGTATTTGAGGGAAGAGAGGTGGTAAGCTAAAATTTTGCCTAGTGTGCCATGACACCTTGCAGCGGCCCTGGACAGGATTATGTCCATATTTCAGCAATTAATGTCTGTAGGAGACCAATGCATGCAATCCAGAACAAAAAATGTGAGTGTGCAAACTTTACTGTAGTGGAAAAAGTTTGATCAATGCTTAAAGTCTGAACAAGTGCTTTTGGGCTGAAGCAGCAGCTACAATAGTATATTTAAAGAATTGTGCTTCCACAGATGCCCTGAATGACAAAACACCAACTGAGGTGTGATCTGGAAGAAAATCTTAACATCAAACAACTCTTAGTTTTTGGAAGTATTGCTTATTTACACATCCCCAAAGAAAGATGACATGAGCTGGATCCCAAATCCATGAAGTGTATCATGTTTGGATATTGCTGGGACAGTAAAAGATACAGACTCTGGAATTCTAAGAAAATAAATTGTATTAAATCAAGAGATGTTATATTCCAAGAAACAGCACCACTTAAAACAAAACTGGAATTGCAAATGCAGAACAAGTATGTGATATTGTATGTGCCAGCTGCTGGAGACAGGAACTACTAGCATAGCTATTCACCCATAACAAATAATTTCTGCAAGAGTAAATAGTGGTAAACCATCAAAGGAGTTTCCAAATATCTCATTCTCTGAACCCCCAAAATTTTCAAGGGGCAAAGTCAACAATGACTGGTATTAGTGGAAATCAGCAATAGACAAGGACATTACGTCACTCAATGACAATAATACAGGAACTGTAGTTTAGAGACCAAGTACACAGAACACAGAGATGAAAGATTTAGGTCCTGTACATTGCTCACTAGGTCTGGAAATCAATCAAGATCTAGTGAAAGGGATCATATCCATTGATCAGCAAAAACGTACATTGAAAATATACTTGCAAAGTATGGAATGTCAGATGCTAAACCAATAAGCAGTGCCACTGACAAAGCTGAAAATCAATCTAAGGCTATGTCACCAATGAACGAAGAAGAAACAGAAAATATGAAGACTTCCTTATTAGGACACTTTTGGTCATGTGATGTACGGATGTGCTGGAACTCTGACATCACGCATGCAGTAAGCAAAGTAAGCCATGTGCTACTAATCCTGGGAGACAGAATTCAAAACAGTTAAGAGAATCCTAAGATACCTAAGAAGTACATCTACTTTTGAAGTTGGGCACATATACAGTGCTAAACAAATCATATGAATCAAGAAATGTTATTTAAAATAACACACAATATTTAATTCTGCATACATAAAAAGACATAAAAATATACCTATTAAATTTTTTTTAGATAAAATCTTAAGGTCATTCACGGGTCAGTCTCAACTGTGCAAGTCCTTGAAGCATATATATAAGGCTCTCAAATATGAGAATTGCAAAGATAGTTAAAAAAAAGAGCAATTCTCTTTTAAACAGGCTGTTAGCAAGTTGTAGTTGATGTTACCATCTCTGTGTAGAATGTGTATGGGTCCAATTACCCATGGTTCAATAATGCAGGGGTCCAACGCAATAATTAATTGTGTACCCTTCTCACAGTGTTATGCTGGACAATCCAATTTGTAAAAGCATCTCAATATCCAATGGTAAATTAAAATGGCTCCTTGCAACAGTGGCTGCTGTCCCGCATCCGTCACCTGATTGCGTTTTGCTGCTAATGTGCAGCTTTATCAAACATGTCAGTCCTTTCAAAATGGTCTCCTTTTTAAATGCTAGATACTGTAATTGTGCTTGCAATCAGCACCTGTTAATAATCTACGTATACTCTTCTTCTCCTAATACATGTATATTCTCTCATCTATATAATACAATTAAACAGAAGGCAAACCAGAACCCAAATTCCATAAATTATATATAGAATAAATGCTGGAAAAAGAAAATACCTGTTAATCCCGGGTGTTGCTGATCACGTGATCACAGCTGTTGCCAATTACGTGATCACAGATACTCCTGAACGAAAAGGCTTATTGGTAGTGTGGGTCATCTGCATCACCTGACACTGCCTCTATCATGGATGGTGTCATTTGTTTACACCTTTTCTTCCTGGTGATTCAACTCAGCAGCTATGTCACATTGACGTGGAAGTATCAGACCGACCTACAGCCAGTGAACAGCAAATGCTTATTCATGTGACTCAGTCGCTTGTGAATAAAAAACAAAAGTAAACAATACCACAAATATAAACCCCCACTGCTATTAGACACAAGGGCTTCTGTGTCAAGTTATTTCTTTAGCGATCACACTAAGTTCACAGTCAAACGGAGGTTCGGGCAGCTTATACCCCTATTAAACAAATCGTTCACTTCTATGTCACAGTTATCCGTATAGCAATAGAGCTTGTCAATGTAATTCACAAATAATGCTAGGCCAAGAATTGTACGGGCATCAAAGAAAACCACACCATTACATTGTCTCTAACCCACAATTTAAAGCAACAAATTACTATTTTAAGAAGCCACTTTGTTATTGGCCCCTATAGAGTAATAAGCCAATATACTGCTTGTTCATTAGTATATTAAGGCATTTGTCAGAAATTGAATACACACAATACCTTATCAAATCTATATCGAATTTTTGATGTAACAACGCTATACAACATAATAAAGATTTGGCTTAATGGGATATAGGAAGGCTTTGTAGCAAAACACATGCAAATGTTTACAAAGTTAGTAAAGGAAACAAAAGTCCAAAGCAATAGACAAATTTATTGTACATTTTTAGGTTAAAATTATATAGAGCAAAACACTATATGACTGAATTCAACTCTAATGCTTCATTAAGACCATATGGGTGAAGTGAGTTCAAATAAAATGTCCAATATATTTCTTACTGAATTAATCTCAGACTGCGCTAATGATGCTCTTATTGTGAGACAGCAGAATCCACACATATATAAAACAGTCATGGCTCCAAAAACTATAAAATGTTATAAAATTCTTTATTATATAAATAATAATATATCAAATTTAATTAAGACAATTATCTCACAATTAATGAAAAAATACCTCTTTATATTGAAACAATGGTACCCTAATATGCATTAGTATCTATGTTGATAAATCACTTATGTGCTTAGCACATTGGAATATCCTGGACAGTATAAATCAAATAAATCATTGGCACCCAGTACTGAATAACATTCCAGTTGGAGTTCTGAATTGGTGTCCAAACAAAAATGTCACGTGCAAATTATCTGGCAAGATATATGTACCACTGTATGAATTGTACCTGTTCCTTAGCCGTGAAGAACTGTACAGCACTGTAGTGGCTTAATGAAGTCAGCTTCCCAGGTGAAGTAAGCAGCTGCCAGAGCTGGGCTATCTGTAGCCGTATAAAGCTGTAGGCGCTGAGGTGTCTTATTGATGTCTGTTTCCCAGGTATGGTGAGCGGCTGCCGAAGCTGGGATGACAATATATCAGCAATAAGTCTGTCTCCCTTGGATGTCCGCTAACCCGCTGTGAACACTGGGCTACAGCCTGTCATTATCCACCTCCGTGTGATGCCGCTATGCAGTACAGTGGTCGGCTTACAGTTGTTGGGGATAATACATCCAAAGTAAATTGCCCATATGCCAATGATGCCGTGCAGTTTGACAGCGTACTTGATGCATTTCACCCCTTTAAATGGGGGCATTCTCTTTGAGAAAGCACAATAAGAGCATCATTAGCACAGTGTGAGATTTATTCAGTATGGTTTATTTATGGGTATTCACAAATCCCAGTGTTTAAGACTTGCTACTTTATATTAATTAGATATATCTTTGCATTCACCTATTTAAATATACTTTTGATAAGCACCAGGATCATCAGTCTGTTGTGTGGTTCCAATATATTTCTTGTTAACATAATTTACTAAATCTATCCCCTCCTCATTTAGTTACAGGTACACTCAGGTGCATAAATATTGGGACATTGACAGAATTTTCATATTTTGGCCTCTATTCACCACCACAATGGCTTTGAAATGAAACAAACAAGATGTGCTTTAACTGCAGACTTTCAGATTTAATTTGAGGGTAATTACATCCAAATCAGGTGAACGGTGTAGGAATTACAACGGTTTCTATATGTGCCTCCCACTTTTTAAGGGGCCAAAAGTAATGGGACAAACTAAAAAATCCTAAATCTAACTTTCACTTTTTAATACTTTGTTGCAAATCCTTTGCAGGCAATTACAGCCTGAAGTCTGGAACGCATAGACATCACAAGACGCTGGGATTCATACCTGGTGATGCTCTGCCAGGCCTCTACTGCAAATGTCTTCAGTTCCTGCTTGTTCTTGGGGCATTTTCCCTTCAGTTTTGTCTTCATCAAGTGAAATGCATGCTCAATCAGATTCAGGTCAGGGGATTGACTTGGCCATTGCATAACATTCCACTTTTTAGCCTTAAAAAACTCTTTGGTTGCTTTTGCAGTATGCTTCGGGTCATTGTCCATCTGCACTGTGAAGTGCCATCCAATGAGTTCTGAAGCATTTGAGTGAATATGAGCATATAATAATGCCCGAAACACTTCAGAATTCATTCTGCTGATTTTTTCAGTAGTCACATCATCAATAAATACAAGGGAACCAGTTCCATTGGCAGCCATACATGCCCACGCCATGACACTACCACCACCATGCTTCACTGATGAGGTGGTATGTTTTGGATCATGAGCAGTTCCTTTCCTTCTCCATACTCTTCTCTTCCCATCACTCTGGTACAAGTTGATCTTTGTCTCATCTGTCCATAGGATGTTGTTCCAGAACTGTAATGGCTTTTTTAGATGTTGTTTGGCAAACTCTAATCTGGTCTTCCTGTTTTTGAGGCTCTCCAATGGTTTACATCTTGTGGTGAACCCTCTATATTCACTCTTATGAAGTATTCTCTTGATTGTTGACTTTGACACATATACACCTACCTCCTGGAGAGTGTTCTTGATTTGGCCAACTGTTGTGATGGGGTTTTTCTTCATCAGGGAAATAATTCTTATGTCATCCACCACAGTTGTTTTCCGTGGTCTTCTGGGTCTTTTGGTGTTGCTGAGCTCTCCGGTGTGTTCTTTCTTTTTAAGAATGTTCCAAACAGTTGATTTGGCCACACCTAATGTTTTTGCTATCTCTCTGATGGGTTTGTTTTGATTTTTCAGCCTAATGATTCCTTGCTTCACCGATAGTGACAGCTCTTTGGATCTCATATTGAGAATCGACCGTTCACCTGATTTGGATGTAATTACCCTCAAATTAAATCTGAAAGTCTGCAGTTAAAGCATATCTTGTTTGTTTCATTTCAAAGCCATTGTGGTGGTGAATAGAGGCCAAAATATGAAAATTCTGTCAATGTCCCAATATTTATGCACCTGACTGTATATGTTTCATCCCAATTATTCTAAAGGAGCTAGGGCCTCCCTGGTGATGTCCACAGAAATGTCTGGGAATGCTGTGATTTTGTACTTTATTGATAATATTCCTATGATGTTCCATTTTTAATGATCTTGTGGTTCTCCCCACATATCTGAGATTGCATCCGCATAAAAGCAAATGGACCACCCAGCTTGAATTACAATTAATAAAACTGGTGATTTTATATTCTTTGTCTGAGAGAGGTGATGGTACTTTAAGAGTCTTGTTAATCACGTGCTTACAGGTGGTGCATCTCAGTTTACCGCATCTACAAAAGTTAACTCTGTTCTTCGCACTAAGAGGTTTTAAGAAACTCAGTGCTAGCAGAGTTTTTAATGATCTGTTCTTTTTAAAATAAAAAAATTGGGATTAGGTGGAATATACTCTTTAAAAATTGGGTCATACCTTAGAATGTTATAGTTATGTTTTATTATTTGTTTAATCTTATCTGAGCAGTTAGTAAAAGTGGAGATAAAGGCTAGGTCTCTTGTCTCAATTTCAGAGTCTCCCTTGATTTTGGATTCTAACATTTTGTCCCTACTCACAGATAGGATCTCTTCAAAAGCCCTTTCTAATAATTGTTTTGGATAACCTCTTGACTCAAATGAGTCAATCATTATTCTAGCCTGTTGTACAAACTTCTCAATGGAGGAACAATGTCTTCTTAGACATAACAATTGACAATTTGGAATATTTAATTTCAAAGGTGCATAGTGCGCTGTTTTAAAATGTAGATAGGCATTGCTACCAACTTCCTTCACAAAATTAGATGTTCTGATTACTATCCATAGGGTCACATCCAGGAAGTTGATCCATCCTCGGTTAAAAGTGTGTGTGAAAACTAAATTAAAAATGTTTGTGTTGAGAAAAGAAACAAACTCAAGAGCTGTGTCCAGATCCCCATCCCAAATGAAAAACAGATCATCAATGTAACAGCCATAGAGGACCAGTCATGAACCCAGCCCGCCAACCCAAATGAGTTGGTCCCCGACCAGTCCCATACAAAGGTTTGCGTAGCTGCGAGGACCCATGCCATTCCTCAGTTTGACTCAGAACCCCCAAGTTTGGGTGTATTTTGTTTTCAACAAAACCAGACCATGCACCTTTAGTTACCACCCAGAAACAACCTTGGAAATTGCCTCTCTCTGTGTTCAAAATCATTCTGTGGCTCCCAGCAGTACCGATTGGTATGCATTCACAATGCAACTTGAATGCATATACAGAATGAAAACATTAGCCATTAGCAAGTGTTTATAAATGATTGTAAATATTATAAAATATTCCAGACTCACTTAAAGTAGCAATAGGCAAAGAGTAGGTGAGCCAATTAAGTAGAATATAACCAATGTCATAAACAGCAGCTAACACTGGGGGGGAATCCTGCTAATTCCCTCAAAAAAAGGCAAAAGAAATATAGTGTGTGTCTGTGCTAGAAAAAAACAATAAAAAAAATAAAATATCCCAAAATTTGTTATAATTATAAATACATTTATGTAAACAATGCACTGTATAAAATATGATTGACTGCAGTCATATAGAAATCGTAAATGCTATATGCCAAAAAACAAGAAAAAAACTTTTCCATCTCGATTAACTGCTTAATTGGATAGATAGCAAAACAAATAAATAATTACAATATTTTAATAAACATTAAAATGTTGCCACTTGGAAAATAGTTGAAGAATAGTATCAGTTTATAATAACTAGCAAATTCACTGGAACAAATAAAGACTATATGAAAACTGTGACCAGCTACAGATTGTTTATAATACTTGAATTTGGAATTAACACCGGGAATCCAAAAGGTAACACCATTCAGGGGGAACATACTGAAAAGGTCTCTTGACTGGTATAGCACTGGAGTGGTCAATTATTGCATCAAAAAGACAACCTCCATGTTTTTTTTGAAACACTCAAATAGGAGACCTCATATATGTCTGAAATCTCAGCAGTGCCTCCAAAAGTGTAATGGTTGCTCACTATAAGACTGTTTTTTGTGGCTGGTTACATTGCTAAATTCTCAAAATTTTCAATCACCTGGTGCCTCCAACCAAGTTTTGTTTTAGTTAGAAAAATGTCTATTCCAATTTAATATGTCATATAATTGATTCATTTTTTGAACTATTCTAAACATTATTATTTAGAAACTCCTGGTGTCTTCAGCAGATGCATGAAAAATAAACATAGGTGCATACAAATATCACCATCAATTTTCAGATAATTCATTTTTAAGTGTCTTCAATGTCACATTAGTATAAAATATCTAATTTATAATACATTAGCATACACAGTTTTAATACTTAGTATAATAGCTCTAATAGTGGTATGGTTTTCGATAATCTTTAGAAGCCTTACAGACCATGGCCAATTTTACCCACTCCCCCTATTCCCAATCCTATCCTCACACATGCATACTATTACACACACTCATTTATCCTACATACACTAAATATTAGTAGTTAGATACCGATGTCTACCACATACATATTATGAATATCACATAACTTGAGTAAATACAGTTCTCAGCTGCTGTCGATGGTGTACATAGGTTTCTGGTGATGAATTAGCTATAGTTTCCCTTTGCTATAATTGACTTATTGTCTCCTTTCGCTTAATGGAATACAATAGAATCCTCACTTCAGGGTGGTAAGATATGGTGCAAGGGTGAATACGGTCATTCAAGACAGATGTCCAATTCCCAATTGAAGATGTGTACATTTAAATTGGGATTTAGATATTGTTATAGCAACCATAGTTCTTATGGAAAGTACAGACTTGGAAGTAGACCAAACACTTGTACTACTGTATACTACCTTGCTTTTTATGACTTTATACAATCTTCACCACTGTCTGCAAGAGTATGTGTACTAGGTGAAAGGAAATATAGTAAATTGTCTACTTTTGATAAATTCAGGATTATCTGCCCATATAATTCTACAATTTATAAGTGCATTTAGAGATTTGATAGCTGCTTGTAGACTTATGCTGTTTCTTTAAATTGCAGCCTCTGTGAATCCTCCAGCACCCTCAGTCACTGGACAGCAAAGGCTGGTTCTATATCTTTTGTAGCAAGCAGAACTTCAGTAGCTATCTCCTGTCAGTGGATGGCTGATGGGAGACTCTAAGCATCATGTCCCTGGCTTTCTCTGGCTCAGGGGTGGCTCTTTGATTGATTCAGCCATATCTCTCCTCTCTGTGCTAAATGGCTGCCCTCCCCTATCACAGGCAGCTCTTTCACATCCAGCAATAAATAATCTGACTTGTCTCTTATGCTGAGTCCTCTGTCAGATTTCTCCTCTGTAGTTCTGAGACAAGTAAATGGTGTGTGAGACAGAGTGGCAACTCTCCCTGGCTGTCTTCATTGACAGAAATCATCACCTCCTTTTGTCCCACACTGTCCCTCTTTTACTGACAGGACAATCACCCCCAGGTGTATCACTCCACCGCTCTCTGCATCTGTCACCTCAGCAGTGAAAGCTGGGTGCTTGGGTACTCTAGAGCTTCTTTGTTTTCTCTTCCTGGGCTCCAGTATTTCTCCATGTGCAGAATTACAATAATAAACTAGTATACTTTTTTCCTAAACAATTTTCAAACTAATTAAATGAATACATATATAGGTGAATGAATACTGGCAGAGACAACACTGTTATTTCTTTTTCAGAAAATCAAGCCTATTTACTATCCTAACATATGGCTTCTCCCCTACATTTTAATATACCTCCAATGCTATCAGAATTTAACCAAGGGTTATATTATTGTTTATGCACATACTTGACATTATACTTCATCTATTCTATTATGAATGCTCTTGGCAAGACTACTGCAAGCATAGTACATCCACTACAGCAGGTGTGTCCAAACTCGATCTTCATAAAAGTTCCAAATAGTTCATGTTTTCCAGACTTCCCAGGAATCTGACAGATATGTGTGCACTGCATCTATTAAAATGTGACACTATCATGACACAAATCACAGAGATCCATGGCCCTGTCTCATTCACTGGAGAAGTTGGGGGGATTAAGGAGATTGTTTACCCCCAGAGAACCCACAAATTCAAGAGTATGAGAATGTGTTTGCTAGAAAAACCGATCTCCTAAGGACACTGTGTTACAAAGACTGCTTGAAGGGCCCTGGCAGGGAGCTTTCTAAGTGAGCCTCAGGCTTCCTAGCACACTTAAGAAACCCCTGAAGCACTCTAGGAGTTCTTAAATCTAAGACAAAGTTGTAAGATCACATTTGTCAGGTTGTTTATGATGCTGACAGAAAGCCAGCATTGTACAGTATGCATTTCAGAAGTAAGGAAAATAATATTCTTTACATCCCTTAAAGAATTCTAAATATGGTAAACACCTAGAATGTGCAGGGTACTTTGCATTTAGTATTAGAATTTGCCATGTAAAGAAACATAGCAATATAAAATTGTAATCAGAATATATTGCAAGGTGCTCTTCTACTGTGGATTTATGTTTCAATAATTCATTGTAGAACAGTATAGGAATTAATTAGTTTTATGAAAATGTGGGTTTGTCATTTTAGAAATGTACATGATTTGAGATAGTATTATCAATATAACATGTTTCAATGTCAGGCAGTATTAAATAAGCTAAATTGCAAAGTTCATAATCAAGACAAAAAAGTTTTGTCATATGCTGCAAATGAATGTTTTATGTTAGTCCTCACACTTTATATTAGCACACCAAGAGAAGATACATTTGTGTATGCTGGGCCAGATTAACAATGGGGCAGAAAGAACTACAGCTCTAGGCCACAGAAAAAAGGCCCATCAAGTCCAAAGGCCTTTACTGGCTCCTTCCATTGAGCTTTTACTGAATGCTTCATTTGTGGATTAGTCCATTGGCCTGGTTGACTCTACAGTCTGGCTACTTCTATACTCACCATTAGGCTTTTGGCCACTCAATTAGTCAGGTGCTGATGTCTCTGGCTGAACCTAATCTATTCTCCACCGCTGTCTTTCCAAAAGCATTGCACCACCATCGCAGGTACAGAAGGGACCCATTGCATGATGGGAGACTGCTGCACATATTTTTTAAGAACATAGCTAGTATATCAGTTTGAAAACTTTATTGGTAGGAATCCCCATAAACCTTAATCTGGCCCTGAATATATACAGTAACAATCCAGACTTGTCTACTTTTCCTGAATGTCTGGTAGAGTCACAAATTTCTGGAATAAATTACTTCCCCAGTAAAGATCTAGTGAATTCTGTCACCATGACCACACCCTCTGCTGCACAATAGCACAAATCAAAGTATTGTGCAAGAGGAGACGGTCTGTGATGACTTGAAATTGGATCAGACAGCAAGAAGGTGGTGGGCACGCATAAACAAGGTTAACTGGTGTAAATATTTGGGAGCAGACGGCATGTAGGGTTCACCAAAATTCCTAATATACAGAAAGAATTTTAAAAAAAGACACCGCACTCATCAATGGGTGCTTGGTAATGTCTGACCGTAAGAGGGGATGTATCAGGACACAAAATGGAGGTTCGAAATGGTTTATTAGAACAAATAAAATGGTGCTGGTAAAATAATGGTACAAACCAACATGAGTAAAGTTAATGAAGAAATGGCAAAGTTGAAAAAGGGCGGGGGGTAATAATGTATAATGGAACATTAACAAATAGAATATGAGGTGAGAGTACCCAATCTAACACAAATCATGTACTTGTCATGAGAATAAATTACAATGTGGAATCAACTCAGCTTAAATGATGGTATTTCTGCTGCTGGTGTGTAAGATCAGCTAGCAGAAACATGTAATTTTGATACTGGATAATGTACAGTAGGTAGATAACACATAAACACAATAACAGACAGTAGGGAGATGTATCAAAGTTTGGAGAAAGATAAAGTACCACCCAATCAGCTCCTAACTGTAGTTTTTCATAAAAGCCTGTAAAATGACAGTTAGATGCTGATTGGTTGGTACATTATATCTCTCCCCTTTATCACTCTCCAAGGTATGATACATCTACCCCAGTGTATGCACAGACGAACAACAACTCAAGTTGGGGGTGAGAGAGTGAGGGAAGGAAAGGAGGTGATTGGTAAAGTATGATTCGCTCTGATTGGTATATAAAGTCCCAGGTACGTACCATGGTAGGTCCTCCTCTATATACAGTATGTACTAGTCTCTGTTGATATGGAGTGGACTCCTGTGTGGCTCTGCAGTAGCCGACAGGGACCCCTCCACACTTGCATCTTTTGCTGCGATCCTAGATGGGTTGATGCTAGATCCAAATAGGCTGAAGGACCTCTGATGTTACAACCATGTGACCTGCGACAGCAGGAGGGGGTAAGGAGCCCACTGTGTGTGCAGAGACTTGCAGTGTCTGCAGCAGGTCAGACCTGGTGTAAATGCTGCGTGAGTGGTCGATTTGCGTTGATGGTACCGATGTTTACACAGAAGAGCGACAGTGGACGGATGTAAGAAAGCAGCAGTGGGCGTCTTTATGTTGGCAGTGCTTTTGCAAGCATTAGCATATTTTCACAGCTGCGTTCTGTGTGAATTTGCAGCTGAGAACACAATAGCTATCCTTACTGAAATAGGATCACAGTGTGGCTCAGAAATACACATGTGAAAGGGGCAGTGATGTCACAGCAACTCTTTGTCATCTTCTATTAGGACACTGCTAAAGATGTGGGAGGAGTTTCAGCTGTCCATTACAGAGTAGAGAGGTAATATCCTACTTTTTAAAAGGGAGGTAGCGGAATGTCAGGGTAGAACTTAACATTATTTGTAATCTTTCAAACCAAACTTGCCTATGTCATACTTATCAACATTTGTTACCTTCCCTCCATGATCTGCTGGAGAAGATATCCAAGAGACACATGCAGGGTGTCACAAACTGTGCTAGAGACCTCCATCTCAGACCCCTACATATTCCCAACCGGCTGTGCCATCGCTACCCGCTGAGCAATCGGCCTGTTGTTCCGGTGATCTCCGATTCGCGGGGCCTCTGCATCCAGTCAGCAGCTATCTCAAGTTGCTTCAGCCAATCCGCTTCAGCCTGATGGTATAAAAGACCTTCCTGTAACACATGCTGGTTGCCAGTGCAACAATGTCCATTGCTGCTGCTTGACTTATGTTCCTGAGCTTCCGGTTTGAAACCTATGCTTCCTAGCATAGCTAGGCTGATTCTCACTTAATACCTATGCTCCTGAGTTTCCTGTGTGTTACCAGTGCTACTCCAGTCCAGAGTCATATTCCAAGTTCTACAAGTTCATTCCACGTTACTCCAGTCTGGAGTCAAATTCCAAGTTCTACAAGTTCATTCCACGTTACCCCAGTCCGGAGTCAAATTCCAAGTTCTACAAGTTCATTCCACGTTACTCCAGTCCGGAGTAATATTCCAAGTTCTACAAATTCAATCCTCATTACTCCAGTCTGGAGTTAAATTCCATGTTCTACAAGTTCAATCCTCATTGCTCCAGTCTGGAGTCAAATTCTATTCTTCAAGTTCATTCAGTTCCAAGTCTACAGTATCTTCCTACAGTTCCTTTCCAAGTCCAGTGACTATTCAGAGACTTTTGCTTTACAGATTTATTCATTATCTTCTAGTTGTGTTATCTCTGCACAGAGGACTATATTATAACATCTTATATCATAGTCTCCTCTATTACTGTATAAGCAGAAACTACATTAAACCATTCAGTTTCAAACTACCTGTCAATTCAGATGTCTCTGTCTTACAACCCAGTTCAGGTACACAACCCCAAGTTCCCCAATCCATGACACAGGGCCAATGTGATATTTTTCATATCATTATGGCCCTGCACAATGCCACAATTCAGGATAAATGGGCAGGATGCTGGAAATTTGCTTGCTCTTCCAGATATCCAGGAAACGTGCTGAAATTAAGAGCCTCCCAGACATTTTGGGAATATAGACAAGCTTGATTTATATTGAAAAGCTGTACAGTACAACTTCTATTTTCCAAATACAAGATGCACTGGGTGGATTTAAACTACCAACTAATTATACTGAATTCATGTTGGTGAGTCTAGCATAGGCGTACCATACTATCCATTTAAACCAGGACACTCATGAATTACACAGGTTCTGTGGCTGATTAAAACCAGGTGAAATGCAGGCTTGAGGTCAGCCAGCCACATTACCTGTGTAATTCATGAGTGTCACAGTTTAATGGGATAGTATGGTAAGCCTAGTCTACAGCCATGGCCAAAAGTTTTGATAATGACACAAGTATTGGTTTTCACAAAGTCTGCTGCTTCAGATTTTATGATGGCAATTTGCATATACTCCAGAATGTCACGAAGAGTGATCAGATGAATTGCAATTAATTGCGTAGTCCCTCTTTGTCATGACAATGAACTTAGGGGGAGATTTAATAAAGCTTGGAGAGAGATAAAATTGGAGATAAATAGCACCAACCAATCAGCTCCTGTCACTTTACAGGCTGTGTTTGAAAAATTACAGTTAGGAGCTGATTGGTTGGTGCTATTTATCTCCAATTTTATCTCTCTCCAAGCTTTATTAAATCTCCCCCTAAATCCCCAAAACAACATTTCCACTGCAATTCAGCCCCGCCACAATAGGACCAGCTGATATAATGTAAGTGATTCTCTCGTTAACACAGGTGAGAGTGTTGATGAGGACAAGGCTGGAGATAACTCTGTCATGATGATTGAGTTAGAATAACAGACTGGAAGCTTTAAAAGGAAGGTGGAGCTTGAAATCATTGTTCTTTCTCTATTAACCATGGTTATCTGCAAGGAAACACATGCAGTCATCATTGCTTTGTACAAAAAGGGCTTCACAGGCAAGGATATTGCTGCTAGTATGATTGCACCTAAATCACCATTTATCGGATCATCAAGAACTTCAAGGAGAGAAGTTCAATAGTTGTGAAGAAGGCTTCAGGGTGCCCAAGAACGTAAAGCAAGTGCCAGGACCGTCTCCTAAAGTTGATTCAGCTGCGGGATCGGGGCACCACCAGTGCAGAGCTTGCTTAGGAATGGCAGCAGGCAGTTTTGAGTGCATCCTCACACACAGTGAGGTGAAGACTTTTGGAGGATGGCCTGGTGTCAAGAAGGGCAGCAAAGAAGCAACTTCTTTCCAGGAAAAACATCAATGACAGACTGATATTCTGCAAAAGGTACAGGGATTGGACTGCTGAGGACTGGGGTAAAGTTATTTTCCCTGAAGAATCCCCTTTCAGATTGTTTGGCACATCTGGAAAAACATTGTCGGAGAAGGAAACGTGAGCGCTACCATCTGTCCTGTGTCATGCCAACAGTAAAACATCCTGAGACCATTTATGTGTGGGGTTGCTTCTCAGCCAAGGGAGTGGGCTCACTCACAATTTTGCCTAAGAACACAGCCATGAATAAAGAATTGTACCAAAACATCCTCCAAGAGCAACTTCTCCCAACCATCCAAGAACAGTTTGATAATGAACAATGCCTTTTCCAGCATGATGGAGCAAAAGTGATAATGAAGTGGCTCGGGGAACAAAACATTTAAATTTTGGGTCCATGGCCAGGAAACTCCCCAGACCGTACTCCCATTGAGTACTTGTGGTCAATCCTCAAGAGGCGGGTGTACAAACAAAAACCCACAAATTCTGACAAACTCCAAGCATTGATTAGGCAAGAATTGGCGGCCATCAGTCAGTAAGTGGCCCAGAAGTTGATTGACAGCATGCCAGGGTGAATTGCAGAGGTCTTGAAAAATAAGGGTCGACACTGCAAATATTGATTCTTTGCATAAACTTAATGTAATTGTCAATAAAAGCCTTTGACACTTATGAAATGCTTGTAATTTTACTTCAGGATACCATAGTAACATCTGACAAATAGGTCTAAAAACACTGAAGCAGCAAACTTTGTGAAAACCAATACTTGTGTCATTCTCAAAACTTTTGGCCATGGCTGTAGCACCCAACGTCCACTTGGAGTGCTTTGTATAGGACATCCTGTAGATCATCCCCCCAGAATCACTGTATATTTACTTGCATGATAGTGGTATATTATTTTATTTGTATAGTATTAGAGATAACAAGAAAGCTCCAGACTCGGAATGCTAAAGTTAAAAGAAATGAAACATAAATGAGCCCCAGGAAGAACAGTATATTGGAAGATTCAACGTATTGCAGGACAGAACGTTATGGCAATGTGCAGATAAGGCTTGCATATTGTAGCCAATAAAATATTGATAGCAGATGTAGGAAGCATTTCACAGGTGGGGTGTAAAACATTAAAAGCAATGTATCAGATGGCAATGTCAGATTTCAGTGAAGAGAGAGCAAATAACATTTAGAAGCACAGTGCCTAGAATCGTATTTATGCGAAGGAATATTGGAAGCTGACATAAAGGGAAAGCAGATATAAAGAATGTTTTGGAGACTTGGAAAGTTACATGGAAAGTAAGAAAATCTTTGTGTTGAAGAAGACAGAAAAAGACATTGAAGAATACATAGAGGCGCAGATAATCTTTGTGGGTAGGATCAAAAATCTTGTTTGAAAATCCAAGACAGATGAACTTCAAATGCCTCAGAAATGTAACATTAATCCAACATGAGCGCTAAACCGGAAATGTGTGTAATAAGTAATTTGTCAGTGTTTCTTTGTCAGTGTTTCTCGGATGTATGGAATCATTAATAAGGCATTAACCAGAAACTGTAACCATACAGAAAATGTTAATTTTCTATTAACTGTTGGCTAGCTATATTCTTATACAGTGGGGTAGATGTACTAAGAGTTTGAGAGAAATAAAGTGGAGAGAGCCAAAATACCAATCATTCAGCTCCTAACTGTCACTTTACAGGCTGTGTTTGAAAAATGACAGTTAAGAGCTAATTGGTTGGTACTTTATCTCTGTCCACTTTATCTCTCTCCATGGCTTAGTACTGTACATAAACCACAGTATCTGCTATTTACAACATTACTGATGTGACATGCAAAAAATTATAGGGGTCAATCTCTCACTCTGTAACTTACAGCAAATTTAAGCAAATGCAGCAGGCGATTGCAAAAATAAATCTTTTTCTCATACAACTACAGTAGTATGCCAATTCTCATTTTACTCATGTGCATGCACTGTATCCAATAAAATATATTCATTTGTGGCAGGGCTATCAAACTGGCATATCCCAAGTCAGCCGCCCTGCAAACCTGCAGAAAGAAAAACATAATTATGTGGCTTCATATTGTAAAGTGCACGTGTTGCCCACAAACAGTGGAGACAGACATTAGGTCAATGTAAAGCATGAGACTGCAGCCTGTCATTTCATTAGGAGCCAGTGACTTTGTGGTCCAGTGATGTTGGAAGACTGTAAGCTCTTACCAGTCCTTGTCTCTCCTTTGTTTAGGTTTGCTTTTTGTTTGTCTGTGTACCTCTAAAGGTGCATACACACACAACGATTTAGTAAATTAACAATTTTAGTAAACGATTTTCGTACATTTTTCAAGGGAAAAATGAACGAAAATCGTTTACTAAAATCATTCATTTACCAAATGTAATGAACGATTTTTTGGGAACTACAAACTATTTTTGCATATTCCCTTACTGAAAATCGTTGAGTTGGTCAGTCTGACTGAACTACAAACTACAAACTACAAATGTGAATGCGCATGAACGATAATCGTTCGTTTTAACTCAGAAAGTGAACGATTTTTTCAACGATTGAACGATATCGTTATCTATAATCGTTCAAAAAATTGTGTGTGTATGCACCTTTAGAATTCGTACAGCGCTATATACATATTGTTAACAATTTTTTTTTTAAATTGACTGTATTGAAGCTTGACAAGTACAGCGAAAGAAAATAAATATAATTTCAACATTATACAGGAAACATATACCTAAGTTACCAATTTTAAAAAAATGGATAATAATAATATTCTGTAGTCTAATGAGCATGGGTTCAGCACACAAAATGACAGCCTCCAATGTGTACGGTACACTTTAATAAGATAGAGGGGTAGATGTACTAAGCCTTTGAGAGAGATGAAGTGGAGAGAGATAAAGTACCAACCAATCAGCTCCTTACTGTCATTTTTCAAACACAGCCTTTAAGATGGCAGTTAGAAGCTGACTGGTTGATACTTTGGGGTCTATGTACTAAGCCTTGGAGACAGATAAAGTGGACGGAATTAAAGTATCGACCAATCAGCTCCTAACTTACATTTTTTAAACACAGGGCCATATTCAATTAGTCTCACACCCGCGATACTTTTTCGCTTGCCGGACTTTTCGCCTACATCGCGTGTTTTGCATGCGGAAAAGTATCGGGCGCGCTCCCGCTATTCGCCGTATTCAATTAGAAAGGACGCGAAAAAGGCACCCGGCGAAACAGAAACAGGCGAAAAGTCCTGTCAAAAATGGGGAACTCAGCCTGTCAACCCCCAAAAGATGCACTAACATTGGGGATCACTATAGATTAGCTCTAATGAAGGTATTTGGGGTAATTAAGTTGTGTCAATTGGTGCCAATTAGCGCATTAACACAAGTGGTGAAGAATAGCATTAAGCAGTATTTTTTTGTGAAAATAACTACTCCCAGCAAATTTGGGGTACTTGAAAATGGGGGGTAGCATATTTTTTAGTTGCTAAAGTGAAGTTTTAAAATACGTTAAAAATCCACCTTCCTCAAGCACCAGCAATCATAAAAAACACTTGCCCCATACTTGGGATCCCCCAGAAGTCTATTTCGCTAGTTTTAAACTTTATCCCCCAACTTTGAACTTTTTCGCCCCCAAAATAAAAGTACTTTTTGGGGTGTTCTAAAGTTTTTTTTTTTTTTTGTACAGTTTATCTTTGGGGGACTGTCCCATGGGTGCAGGGGGGTTTCCCGAAGTTTGCACCCCAAAACCGCAATTCTGCACTTCTTTCCTCCTGTTATTCATAGGCAAAACTTTTCCGCCTATTACACTGAATTGACTTTTCGCGTACGCGAAAAGTCTTTGGAATCGTATCCGGCGGAAACTTTCCGCCTTGTGAAATGACGTCATCCGCGATACTTTTTCGCTGATTCTGACTTTTTGCATCTATTTAAATACGGCCCACAGTCTGTAACATGGCAGTTAGGAGCTGACTGGTTTGGTACTTTATCTCTATCCAATTTATCTCTCTCCAAGGCTTAGTACATAGACCCCTATATTTCTCTCTAAGGCTTAGTACATCTCATCATGCATGTACATGACGCAGCTGAGTTAAATTATACACATTTTTATGACACCTCTAACAGAATTTTCAAATAATGAGAGATTTTGGATTATTCAACCATAGTAGGAACTATATAGCACTTAAATAAAACATGTTTAAAACAATTCTTATTTTTTAAACCATAAACATGAATAAGAAACCTGAATATACTGTATATGTCCCTGGGAATTGGGGATTGATAGGGGTGGGGGTGCTGCTGATCATTCATTAGAAAATTACTGGAAATCAGGTCTGTACCGAGAGCTCTGTTTTATAAAAAGCAGTTTCAAATCTGACACTGTGATGATGTCAGCAGATATGTAACCTCGATTTAAATAACCAGCAGAGACACACCCTTAGCCTGCTGAGACATGGAGGCTGGCAAGATAGGAAAGTAGGAGGACCTCACATGGTGGCAACCATCAAACCTGGTTAGAGACCATGAGGTGCCAGATCCAATGGTGCATAACAGTTTGGAAGAATGATATGAGTTTTGGAAGCATTTTCATCTTCATGGAAGTACAGCCAATCCAGGAAATTTTAATTTTTAATATGTCCCAGCAAAGGGAGATAATTAACTTGGTAAAGAGAGTTAACACTTTTGGTACGATAAATACACAAACACTTAATTTTTGGACGCATGCAGTTTGGAAAGGAAATTGAGTTCTAGGAGTGTTTTCAAGATGGATAAAAAATATAGAGGATTTCTATTTTGTCTGCATTCATTTTTGCTGCATCTCATTAAACACATTGGGGAGAGAATGCAACAGTTTGTGATTGAGAGCAGCATGTTGTTTGCATTTAGATTATTCACATGAATATTGAGGCCCACAAGAAACCAAAATATATTTGATTTGATCCTGGTAGCTAGAGGCTCAATTATTGTTTTGAAGATAAGAAGCTTACAAAGGGCATCCTTGCTGATGCAGTTTTTCATAAAAATGAGGAGAATGTGCAGCCATTTGCCCAATCAGACGGGGGTTGCAGTAGTAGTCTAGAATCCCTTTGAGAAATCTGTCATGGAACCCATATGATGTGAGCTCTTACAGCATGAAGGGTCAACAAATGCTATCAAATCCTTTGTCAGCATCTAAAGCTCAAGCTGAAAAAAATCCATAGCAGTGGACAAAATGCATTGCTGGCCTTTATTCCTGTAGAGACCCAGGCCACAGCTAAGACCACAGCTGGGATCACTCAGTAACCCATAGGAGGTGGGAGCACACACTTATCAACAGCAGACCCTATAGCCAGCTCCTATCGCCGAGCTGCATTAAGATCAGTCAGATGGAAGTTTCTTGATGTAACAAGGCCACGTGACACTCTAATCATATTTCCAGAGATGACCTTGATTGCAGCCGGTGAGCAGGTACCCCTGGGAAGGAGGCATTATATGGCTGTGCAGCTAACTTTTGGCCGCTGAGAACTCAAGGCTGTCAGAGTTGTATAGTACCCAGAACTGGAACCACAGGGCAGGACTGACTAGAACCAGAGTGAATGAAACTAGGAAGCTGAATGACACTACACATTCAGTATACATGTATGATATAGGAGAACAGAGCAAATCTAGGTCTACTGTATGCTACCTGGCAGTGGTAACTTAGTACATGAGTGCAAATGAGTACTGGATGGATTAGTCTGTAACACACTACGTGTATGTGTATCTGCATATGACAGCTGAATGAATTAACAGTCAGCAGCAATTCATTTTCATGAACAGTAGCAGTGAGGAGGTTCCTAGGTGGTTAACATCCCTACCTCTACTTACTTTGGCCTCACAAATGGTACAGATGACTTTACAAATGTTGACAGGATTTGGGTAAAAATAATCCCTCACAAAAGAGGCAGCTTTTTTGGTCTTATTACCAGGCATGACAATGTCCTTCTTTCTAAGTACAAGAAGAGCTGCCACTGGTGGCTAACTTACTTTGACATAAACAACATTCTCCTTCTGAATTTTATCAACTTCTTCATGTAAAACACATTCATCATCAACATTCTCAGTATTAAGACACACAAATATCCCCCTCATCCTGTTGCACTTCCACATTAGCATCCTCAATTTCTATGTCACCATTTTTACTTTTACTGCTACTCATCCTCACATTTGCAGAGGCTGCAGAAATGGTAGAAAGGAAGCTAGTCTAGGATTACAGTGTCAGAAATGTTACACTCTCACATAGCACTCGTGGACACCCTTAGACTCTCCTCAGGGATTTGTGAAGTTTGTGAACACACAGTTTGTTCTCCCGCCTTAGTGTTTATTTTGTGCACTGGATGCCTGTTTTAAAGTTGACACCTCTAGACTTAGAATGAGATGGTGTTGCACATGTGTCCTTATACATTTTTGCTGCAGTCATGCTAAAAATCCACTCTAGGCGTGCCAGGTCCTGTGAGACACTGCTAGTGCCGGGCGTGTTTTTTGCCGAAAATGCATGTAATTCGCAATGTGATGTGACTAGGATGCACCAGCTGTGCTGATTAATTTGATATGCGATACTTGTATACTTGTGTGCAACTGAGTCTCAAAATGTAGCGGCCACTGATTTTTTCATACCAAGTTTTGTTGTGGTTCATATACAGACTCAGGTGCACACAAATTAATCAGCACAGTCTGCTGGTGCGTCCTAGTCACATCACATTGTGACTTACATGCATTTTTGGCTACAAAGATGCCCGGCACTAGAAGTGTCTCACAGCAGGGGGATTTTCAGCATGACTGCAGCAAAGATGTATAAGGATACGTGTGCAACACCATCTCGCTCTGATGCTTGCAGAGTAGCATGGGACCTGGTGGCTCACTCACGCCAGGCAAGCCACACTGCATGGCGTATTGAGGCTAGATGTAGGAGGACACATCTGTATGTAGGGTTACAGAAGATCCCTGACTGTGTTTGGTCCTGGCTTCCGCAATAGGCATTATAGTATATGAAACAGCATTAGCAGGACCACCACATGCAAAAAAGGCCATGGTCTGAGCCTTTCCTTGTCACTGCATGTGCTGTATGGCATGCTGTCAATTTTAATTTCTTTTGCAGTAAATTTTCCCGTTATTGTTAGAGGTGATGTTTTATTCTTTAACATTTTGAAATATTGTTTAGAATTCAGGTATGCTTTCTTAAATCTTCTTTCTCCTTGACCACCTTTAGTAGATGTTGAAGTACCATTATGACTGAAAGCAGCCGCAGCACTAGTACTGGGTTGCTGCTCCTGCTCTTCTAGGGACTGATCCATTGTTGGTTTATTTTTGACACCAGCCAAGAAATTATATATATACTCTTGAGATTTATTTTGGGTTGCAGGTTAAGGGAGGGACACACACTATGCAAATTCGCACTAATGACTTTGTTTTTTTACACAAAAAAACACTGCTAAAGTAAAAAAGACTACACAGAATAAGACAGACAAACATTAAACCAGTAATGTAAATAGCTCTTTTTAAGTTTGTGTCAGGGACTGGGCACCATCATACAGATAAATATGGAAGAAACCTTACCCTAAGGCTTTCCCTATGTCTTGCTAAGTCATTAGTATTTAGGTCAGGACAGAATTGCATTGCCAGCTTTGTCTCTCTCTAATTGCCCCCTCAGTCTCTCTCCCATTGCCCCTCTTCATGTCTTTCATTGTAGCCCCCCTGCATGTGTCTCCAGTCTCCCTTTGCAAGCCCCCTCTATTCATCTCCCTTTCTCCCTTTGCAAGCCCTCTACATATGTCCCCCTTTGCAAGCCCCTTCTATGTGTTTCCTTTGGCAGCCCACTGCATGTCTCCCTTTGCAAACCCCTTCCATGTGTCTCCCTTTGCATGCCACTCCATGTCTCTTCCTTTGCAAGCCCACTCCGTGTGTCTCCATTTCTCCCTTGCAAGCCCCCTCCATGTCTCCTTTTGCAGCCCCCCATGTGTCTCCCATTGCAAGCCCTCTCCATGTACTTCCCTTTGCAGCCCCCTGCATGTCTCCTTTTCTCCCTTTGCAGCCTGCTCAATGAGTCTCCCTTTTCAGCCCCTTCCAAGTGTCTCCCTTGCAGCCCCCTACATGTGTCTCCTAACTCCCTTTGCAGCCCCCCCTCTATAGTTCCCTATGCGGCACCCTCCGTTTAGTATAGTTATCTCTCACTGCTCATAGATATCCCTCCCCCTATAGTTTCCAATGCAGCCCCTTACTTACCTTTAGTAGAGATCACCAGCACCGCGGTCATTCCCTCAGCTCCTCAAAAGATCCAGCGTCACGGCCATTTCTTCAGACCCCATGCAGCAACCGGCAGCCCAACCCACTGCTTGTTGCATACCAGGCACTGACAGCTCCCCCACTCACCCCACCTCTGCTTCACTCCACTCCCCTACCCAAGGCCATCCCTGGCAGTGCAAAAAAAAAAGGCAGCTTTTAGGTAGCCTCTAGCCACGGCACACCGTTGACAGCTCCACAGCACCCCAGGGAGCATACACACACTCAGTGTGTGTGGCGCTCTATCTCTCTCTCTATATATATATGTGTGTATGTATATATGTGTATATATATATATATATATATATATATATATACACATGCACAATCATCCACTTGCCATAATTCTTAAGAAATTCTAGAATAGTGGCCATATCATTATAAGTAGGTGTGAGCACATGCTGAAACCTGAATTAAGACGGTCAGTGTGTAGACATTAACATAAAATAATCAAATGTGCCTTAAACCTGCAAAGATGTTTGTCAGTATTATTGCTGCATCAGATGTAAAACATGCCTGCAGGAGACTGGAGCATTTTTCCCTGTAATGTTTACATTTGCAAATCAAGAATGGTGGACAACATGAGCTTATAACGGTTGATGCCAATTTTTATACATTAATGCCGATGGACAAATTGCTCTGCAATATGAATGTGGCATATGCTTGCATCCACAGGGAGTCTACTCAATATTATATTGTTGAAAAATGAACTATACACATAGCAAAATAGAGATGTACACACTCTCTATCATGGTCTTTCTTGGACAGGAGTTGATTCTGGCGTCAAAAACTGGCTTCAGACAGGGTTTTTAATGTATTGCATCCGCAACAGACAAAGGAAATCTGTGTGTGTGTGTGTGTGTGTGTGTGTGTGTATATATATATATATATATATATATACATACAGTGTATGAACATACTGTATCTTTCTTATTGTTTACTTTTTCGTGGTCTTGAAGGCAACATTGGATTGAACTATTAACATGTTTTATGTTTTACTTGTTTTATTATAACTTTATTTTATCATATTAGATTTCAGAACATATTTTGCTATTTTACTATCATGTAAAATGTACAATCTTTAGATATAATCGTTAACTCCTTGTTTCCTGCCATATCTCAACATTATTTGGCTGTAAAATGAACACTTCACAAACACGAGCAGCTAAAAGACGAAGATTTTGCTTCAGTTTTCTAATGCTGAGACCGTGTGTGCCATCTAGTGCCCAGTATATCAATGACACAATTGTGCTTGTGGACATTTACATTAAAAAGATGTATACAGTGATGATTTATTGAAACTATAGCATTTGCAGAGAAACTTCATACCTATGACTATACTAACTAAAAAACATGTATATATTGCTTCTTTAATTTAACTTCAGTAGCAATAGTCTTTTTTTGCATACAGTAGATTTTATTAATCTGGATAATTGAATTAAACAACATACTTTTGATATTTAAATGTAACTTTTTTGTGTCCACTCGGAAAAATTATATACGGTAAAGAGTAATGCACTTAATACTGTAAATGATTATGGGGCCCATTTATCAACAAGTTTTATCATACACAAAGAGTTTTATAACTTGTAGCATATGATTAATGGTGCTCAAGCCAATCAGCTCCCAACCGTCATTTTTAAAACAGATGACAGTTAGGAGCTGATTGACTGGAGCACCATTATCAATCGCAATGAGTTTTATCTCTTGTTGCGTATGATAAAACTCGTTGATAAGTGGGCCCCTAATGATATTAAAAGTTCCTTAGCAGTTCTGTGACTCAGGTTTCATCTCCTTCTAACATACATATCCAGCTAGTTATAAGATGTGAATGTGAGAGAATGATGTGATACTGAGGCACACATCAATGCCTAGATTAAGTGTAGGCAACCTGTGGCACTCCAGCTGCTGTGGAACTACAAATCCTAGCATGCTTTGCCATACTAATGCTTTTAAGGCATGCTAACACTGTGGCAAGGCATTCTGGGATGTGTAGTACTGCAGCAGCTAGAGTGCCACAGGTTGCCTAACCCCGGCATAGAAAATATTGTTGTCCATAGAACATGACAGTGAAGGTACAGGCAGGGCCGGCAACAGAAGTCTTGGGGCCCGATACAATGATATCTCTGCGGGGCCCCCCCTCCGCAGTGTGTGTGTTTTCCGTACCTGCAGCCAGGAAGGTTCAATATAACTCAGCCGCCAGCACCAGCATTCTCAACCCCCGCAAAGGCCAGCCGCCGGCTCTCCATCCCGACAGTGTACACAGCAGCTCCGAGCATAGTAAGGAGAGGACACTCACATCACCCGACAGCAGCAGATCCCGGCCAGCGACATCAGATCCCGGGGAGTGGTCAGGGCTAGCGGCACTATAGCCCCGTTTTTAACCCCGGGGCCCCCACTAAACCGTGGGGCCCGGGACAGGAGTATCCTTTGTACCCCCCTGTCGCCGGGCCTGCGTACAGGAACAGGCTAGGTGCTGTGGTGTCACTCACCTTGGTGATACCCGGTGCAGACTCCGGAGAGGATAGTAGGGCGCGTGGCAAAGCTGCGCATCGGTAAAAAATGGGGCATGGCCTCGAGGCCCAAACTCCCGGAGATGTGGACTGTCCCCGGGGACTAGTCTTTGTGCCGTTTCGGCTGCCTCACTGTGTCAGGAGCAGAGTTCTGCACGTAATGCTACAGTGCAGCACTCGGCTCCTGTCACTGAGGAGGAGCAGGCACTTTGGTATCACCCCTCTGCGGGAGACACCCGGGTGCGGTCCGCACCCCCCTTGTGACGCCACTGGCTGGGTGTGAGCAACCTACTGAAAGAGGGCCTGATTGAGAGATGGATGCATTGCCGGTGTTTTTACAGTTGAGTGATTATCGGTTATCTATGCATGCATCTGAGTCGGACTGTGAATACCTCAAGTTTTATTACCAATGTCGCTTGCAGTAAGGATTTATTCGCAAAGTGATTAATAGACAGGGACGTTTGTGGGCAACAACATTGGGGACATGGCTGTCAACTCAAATGTAGATATGTTACGACTGTTTTTCGGGGTTTGTCACAGCCTGCACCTGCCCTCGCATCCATCCTGCATCCATAGGGTTACTCTGAAGGCTTATTATTGACTGATTTGCGACCAATACTCCATCTTTAGACGCAGCCACTTGCATCTACATTAGCGGCAGATGTGAGATACCAGCAGTGGGCATCTCTATGCACAAAGTGGCATCTGAGTTAAAAGCATATTTTCACGGTTGAACAGCGAGTGAAATCACACCTGTGAATGCATTTGCGTACATCTCTGAATCAGACCCTATGTACTTAATGATAGTTTCCACAGAACTCCATTGTATTTTACCGATCTACAACACTTCTGAAAGCTGAAGAAACCAAAATTGGAATGAACGGAAGTGAACTATTGTGAAAAAGTGTGTGTACAGGTCCTTTCACTTACATTATATATTGAGACACACAAACCAGATACTACCATTGCTGAAAAGGAAGGCTGCCTATTAGTAGTCTGACTGCTCCGGTCTCTGCGCACAAGGGACCATGACCAACAGTGGCGAGTCACTCGGGCACTGCCACATTATTATTATTATAATTTATTTATATGGTTCCACAAGTGTTCCGCAGTGCCTTACAAAGTAATGACCGCCGATGCAAGCTTCGCCCCCTGTTATGATCCTGTCTGCAACTATTAAGTTCTTGTGTTTGTTATCGGATTTACCTTGTTGCCTGTTTCCTGTTTGTCTTGTGAACTGTTGGTGTTGGAGCATATCAGCTGATTGCATTCCCTTCAGTCAGAATGCTCCTTGCCTTAGCTGACCTCAGCAACCAATCAGAGACTTGCAATCCCTATGTATACCTTCTCTGCCTTTTGTTCTGTGCCAGAGTATAAGTCATTCTGACTCCTAGCAAGTCACAGCCTGACTTCCTAGCCCTTGTCTTGCTTAAAGCTATTGTTATCCCTGGCTCTATGGTGTCTTCCATAGTTCCTGGTGATTGAATTGTGCCTTGCTGAATTCCTCATCTGCATTACCTGCTGTCTACATTGCTACACTAGGTATCCCGTCTATAGAAAGACAGTTAAATGGTCGACAATGTCTAGATAGACACCAGATGTTAGACAGGCAATAGGTCGACAGGGACTTAAGGTCGATACAGTAAAAATCGATATGGGAGAACGTCGACATGTACAAATAGTTGACAGGATCAAAAGGTCAACTTTTTTTTTTTTTAGGGTTAGGCACTTACCCCGACCTTTAGGGGTAGACACCAGGAGGGAGGGTTAGGGTTATGCACTTGCCGGAGGGTTAGGTACTTGACGGGATGGTTAGGGCCAGGCACCTACCCCGACTGTTAGAGTTAGGCACCAGGAGGGAGGGTTAGGGTTAAGCACCAGGTGGGAGGGCTAGGATGAACATTAAGGTTATAAATAAAACCATGTCACCCTTTTGTTCCTGTCAGCCTATTGCCTGTCTAACATCTGGTGTCTATCTAGACATTGTCGACCTTTTAACTGTCTATCTTTTATACCACAACAGCTTCACCGAGCTTCTGCCACAATAATATTACAGAGCCTGCAGCCATTTACCTCTGTTTTCGGTAAACCTGTGAGCTCACCAGTTTTCAGTCTGTAACAACCATAGAATTAAAGTACAGTACCAGTGTTTCTGACCTCTAAGCTTCACTACAGGCTTAATTTCTGTGTCTCCAGCCATCTCCTGATTACAGTGATTACCACATCCCTCCTAACAAGTGCTGGTGCAATGCTTTTCCTAATCCACCTCAGTGATCCTGAACTCTGCCATGTGATTAACCCCTGCATTTTCTGTGAGTTAACCTGGTTCAGTTTGTACTATACCTTCACGTTCAGTCATTGCACCCAGCAGCAGAGTCTCTTTCTACCAACATATATTGACCGTTTGATCCTTTTCAAGTACGGCTATATCCAGTCAGTACAATGTTGCATCTTGTCCTGTTCAGTCCTGCACTCCTGTACTCCTCTGAGCTACACTAAGGAACTAGTGCACACCATTGCTGTATCATCCAAGTCTGATTCCAGTCCAGCTCTAGTCTCCAACTCCACTCCGGTCCAAGTCTGGTTCTAGTTCAGTTCAAATCTCCAACTCCAGTTTGTTCTAGTATCTAAAGTTTAGTTCCAGTCCGATCCAAGCCTGGTTCCAGTCAGCCACTGGTAGCAACCTAGTGTCTAGCCTTACCATAGAGTTACTCCAGCAATTGCCATGAGGTGTTCGCTAACTATCCTGATGGATCCGAACAGGGCTGATCCTGACACCACAACTACAACGAGCCAAGCTATATACAACATCACTTGGCATCAGAAGTCCTCCACAGTGATAAAAATACAGCATTTACCTACTCCAACAAAGTATTGTATCCAGGTATAAACACCAGCAATCAAAAGACGTATTTGGAATCCAGACATGGGCAGGGCCGGATTAAAGCTTGTGGAGGCCCCGGGGCAACTAAGTTCATTAGTAATATTGCCATGGCCTCACGCTTCGACTACTATGCCCTTTACCTTATCTCTGGTCTCTCCACTGACCGGCAAGGTTGCAGCATACTACTTCATGTCTTCAACACTTCTGGGAACCGACTGCCAACAGCGTAGTGGCCATGATCTAGTACACTGCCAGGATTTTGAGTGGGGCATTAGAGAGAGAAGGAGGGAGAGATGAAGAGGGAGACAGAAAGATAGAGAGGGGGGAGAAAGGGAGAGAGAGAGGGAGGTAGTAAGATATATGCCCCCATTTATTAATGATTACAATGCGATCCGGGCATGACATTACCGCCCATGATCACATTGCAATATGCGATCATAGCACCCAGATTTATTATCCGGCACATGCAGGGACATGGGCTCCAAAAGTAGCCCATCTCTACGATGTTCCCGGTGAGCTATGGAGCTGCTGCGAATGTGCAGTCATGCTGACTGCAGATGCACAGCTGCCATTGCTTGTGAGGGTTTCGGAGGAACCCTCCGCCAGCTAATTATGCATAGTGTAGCTCATAGGCGGGGGCCAATAAGGTTGGTAAATTTGGCAGCATCGCATCCCACATAGAAACCTATGGGGGATGCAGCTGCCTGTGGGAATGGAGGGATCGCAGCAGGTATCGGAGATACCTGCTGTGGTCCCTCCTTAATACATCCGGGGGAAACGTAATATCTGTGGTTAACCCCAAAAATGTGTGTTTTCGGGGATTGAACCTCAAATATATAATGATAAATGGGTCCCATAGAGAGGAAGGGAGGACAGCAAAGTAGAGGGAGAGAGAAAACAAGAGATGGAGGGGAAGAGAGAGAGAGGGGACGGAGAAAGGGAGATAGAAAGAAGTCATGAGGGCAAAGAGAGAGACAGAGAGGGAGGTGAGAAAAGGAGGGGGAGAGAGAGAAGGAGGGAGGGGAGGGAGAAAGGATAGGAGGAAAGGGAGAGAGAAAAGGAGGGAAGGAGGATGAGATGGGAGAAAAGGAGAGTGTGAAAGACAGAGGGAGGGAGAGAAAGAGAGGGAGGAGTTAGGGAGGGAGAGAGAGAGAGAGATACAGACACACTAACCTGTTTCAGACTTGCAGCATCATGCAGTAGGGATGGCCATCCTTATCATTCAGGCTTTTGATGGGGAATTCACGGCAGATAGCAGCAGAAGCATTTTAACTATCTAAATCCATGTATTTATTATGTATCTGTTAGTCAATAAATATGTGTTGTTTTTTTTAAAGAGAAGCCATCTTTGATTTTGCTTAATGAACAGACAGAATTTGATTTATATTTACTCCCAGCTGGCGCAGTCATTATTGCATGCTTTTTATGACAATACATTTTAACTGGTTCTTCTAATCCTCAATGCTGCTGGGGGTTTTCACACATCTGTGCTAAGACCATTTTTCCACATTGTGCTGGTCACATTCCTACATCAATATCACTAATTTCTTTGTATGGGATACACACAGAAATGATAGGCTACCTTGTTTTTATACAGAAGTCTTTGTATTTTCAGAAATCAACAGTCATTTTGCTCCTCGTAAATAAAATGTAAATTAAAGTTTTTTTTTAAATTTAAAAAAGTGAACCAAAAATGAAGATTATACGTATATATATATATATATATATATATATATTCACTATCTAAATGCTTTTACAATGTGTTTGAATAATATGGTAGCCTAACAAGGGCTACTATTTCAAACTAGAAAATCTACTACATTAAAATAATGGGCTCAATGTTGTTTTCTCCTTCATCCACTAGGGGACACTGGAGCTTCTGACTGGGGTAAGACAGTGGTAGAGTAAAGCCTGGTACTTTAAACAATTTAGAAGTGTGACTGGCTCCTCCCCCTCTATGTCCCATCAGCCCCAGTTTAGAAATTGTGCCCGAGAGAGCCAGTAGCACATTTGGGCTGTCTCCAGCCCGCTAGGATTTTATTTATTTTAAATTTAATTTTAATCCTTTTTCCTGTGAGGAGAGGCAGACTGTGGACTGCGGCATTCTGCCTGCTACATGGGAGCCACCGGGAAGAGACTGTCATGGCTACTGCAGCCTGTTTCCGGTACCCTGAGGGGGACCCCCTGCTTTGAGACACCTGTCTCTGTGAGGTCCACCACAGCTGGAAACGCCTTGTGTCTGGGCTCCTCACCTGTCCCCTAAGCCCAGCATCCCGGCCGCAGCAAAAGGTGTAAATATTATCACCGCTCCTAAGTAGCAGGAGTGATAGAGAAAGACTGGGCTCAGAGGCATGCCTTCACATGGCTGTCACAGGAAGGGGGGTACCGTACTCGCTCCCTCCTTCCACCCAATACTAGAGGGTGGTGGAGAGTTGGTTCATTACAGTCTGTAATGCCTGCCTGCTCTAGTTGGCTGCTTGAGTTGGACAGCCGCTGTTATCATTTCCTCCCTGCCTAAACAAGTCCCTGCTGCACAAAGTTGGAGCGTGCCGGGGGTCATGTCTGGCACCGCAGTGATTTGCACCAAGCTAGCTGGCTGGCTAAGCTAAATGGCAGCCGTGGGCGGCACAAAAGAGTGGCAGTTCAACTTCCAACATGGCACATAAGGAAACATATGTTTTCATTAATCAAGAGGCCTGAGGGAGTTGGAGTATGTATGTAGTTGAAGGCAGGGACAGGAAGGGTTGTTTGGTAGTACATTTTATTAAATTTTTTGATTCCAAAGCAAATTTATGAGGGAGGAGGGGAGAGCATGGGTGAACAATATGTCCCATATTTTGCCCACAAAATCAACTTAGTGGTTCTGAATGTTTTTTTTAAATTAAAGGGGCATGCAGGAGATGTCTGTGGCCATAAACATTTCTGGACATTTTTGGCATTCAGCAACCGCATGTCAAAGATTGCAGCAGCAGTGGCAGTTCATCGTCTAACATGGCAAATCAGGAAACAAATGTTTTTATTATTCAAGAAGCCTGAAGGAGTATGTATGTTGTTGAAGGCAGGGAAAGGGAGATTTGATTAGTAGTAAATTTCATTGAATTTTTTTATTCTGAAGCAAATTTATGAGGGAGGAGGGGAGGGGAGGGATTTACAAAAAAATATTTTACTCATTCACATCAGTCCTTGCCTCAAAAGAATACTTGAGCACTATGCCTGCTGCTGCTGCTGGGAGTGGGTTTTCATCCCATAAGGGAACCAGGAAGACTACTAGTAGAACTTTTAAAAACAATTGACTATTAAACAATCCTTTGCAAGAGGGAGCAAGTATGACAGCAGTCACCCAATTGCATAGCGGATCACAGATACCATAACACCTATGCTGGTATTAGATGTGCATTAAATATCCACCAATAATTCAGTGGGTTTTAGACAGTTAATTGAGGTCCTGTGTGCCCGCTACAAAATCCTACCAAGATTCCACTTCAGTAAAAAAAACTTAATTAGTGGCCTCCAAAATGCTGTTGTACCCACTGTCCACTTAACCATAGTTATGTGGACAAGCTGAACAGAGGAAACGCAAGATTTCCAACATAAGGTTTAAGCCATACGCTGTGTTCTTCCCAATGGACACATATCTGAAGAGCTGCAAAGAGCTGTTGGTAAGCAAATTGTCAGCGTAAGTGGCAAGTGATGCAGCAATGGCTTATCCTTCTCCAGCAAGTGCATCTGCCGAGAAAAAACTAAACTTTCCCAAAAAACCCACTGGTTATGCAGATGAGTCAACAAAAAACTTTTTTGTTGGATGCGCTGCAGATGACGTAAAAGGGAGGAGATTCTTAGATGGTTAAGTTTCCTACCTCTACTTACTCCAGCTTTACAAAGGGTACAGATAATTTGACAATTGTTGTCCGGATTTGGGTAGAAATAGTTCCACACATAAGAAGTGGATTTTTTTGTCTTGTGCCCAGGCATGAGAATAGGCTTTTCCTTATCATGGGCAACAACTGTTTCTTCCACTGGTGCCTGATTTACACAAACAACATCCTCAACAACAACATCCTTATTAGCGTCAGCTACACAAATATCCTGCTCAACCTGGTGCACTTCCACAGAAGCATCCTGATTTCTATGTCAGCATGTTCACTTGTGCTTACATCATCATAAGAGACAGAACCACCAGTCATAAATAAAGGCCAAGGCCTTAGCCTTTCCTTGCCACTTCATGTGGTGAAAGGTATATTGACAATTGTATGTCGTTCTGCTGCTAACTTTCCCTTTGATGTTTTTTCTTTACCACTGTAAAAGATTTATGAATAAGAAAAGAATAACACACTGTGCTGCCACATAATGTCACAAGATTATTTATGAATAAGAATAACACACTGCAATACCACTTAGTGAACACACTGCGCTGCCACTTAGTGTCACAAGATTATTATGAATAAGAAAATAACACACTGCGCTGCCACTTACAGTGATATATTTATGTTTTATATTTAACGCATGTTATTTAGCACTTTGTTGTGGTCTTGTAATTGTCGTGTAGACTAGTCATTTATTCAGGTTGGAGGAAAGAAGTGAAAAGTTGAATATTAGACTGCACTACCACTTACAGTGTCACAAGATTTTTTATGAGTAAAATACTGCACTACCACTTGCAGTGTCACAATATTTTTTATGAATAAGAATAACACACTGTACTATGACGTATATCAAACAATAATAGTGCAGCTAAGTTGCTAACGCACACACACACAAAAAAAGCACTTTTATTTTTTTGGACACTGGGGAAGAGCACCCTTGAATGAGGCAGCAGCCCCTTGATGAACAACACAGACAGCACCCCTTTTTTTGGACAACAAAGCACCCCTGCCAAGTGCAGACAGACCTGCAGAGTCAAAAATATGTGGACGATAAACTGCGGCAGTCACCGAACAATAATAGCGCAGCTAAGTTGCTAATGCACACACACAAAAAAAAATACTTTTATTTTTTTTTTACACTGGGGAAGAGCACCCCTAATTGACAGAGTACCTCACTTCCGTGTTTTGTTTTTCGTGCTTTGGTTTTGGATCTGGATTTTTTCTTCAAAAATCAAAAGAACAGCTAACATCACATAAAATGTGCTTTTTTTTTGTTCCTACAGTATTTATAACCTCAATAACATTTATTTCCACTCGTTTCCAGTCAATTTTGGTTACCTCACAGCTCACAATATAGATTTTTTTCATCTAGTTAAAGGGCCAAAAGGTTGCATCCAGCTTGCTGGCTCAAAACTGATTGATATAATTATTAATAGAGTTGAGGACTGTGGAAAGATGATGGTTGGGATACCCTTGAGAATTGAAGGCATGGGCCTTCATAGAGGACAAGGAAGTTGACGGCCTTGCATATCATGATGACTGCTGGCGGCAGCTACAACATGTTGTTCTTGGCCTCCCTCTCCTGTCATGTGACAGCCCTCCATATTTTCTGCGGTCTTGAAGCAGTGTCACAAGCACCAATAGTGTAACCAAGGTGCGGTTACAAAATTCACACACGTGCAGTCATGTGCACATAGAAAAAAATATACAAAATACACTATTTTTTTTTTCGGGTCCAGAGCTTGGGCCCAAAGCACAGATTGGTGACGACTGGAGTCAGGCAGCACTAGGTTGCATTGCTGTATGTTGAGTGGCTAAGCCTAACATGCACACACATAAAATAGACAAAAGACACTTTTTTTTTTTTTTGGGTGGTCACCCACAGCCAAGCTAGCGGCCAGGAGACCGGCTCAGAAAATAGATGCAGCATTTTGCGAGCGCCTCTGAATAAAGGTCCCCAGTGCTGGTACCACTGCATTAAGCAATTCAGTTACTGCAGAGGCTGTGGTTGCTACAGGCCCAGAGTTGAAATAGGCCCTGTAATGCTGGGTCATCCTCATCAGACCTATACACCCACAATAGAGTAAGGCAGAAGTCATCCTCTCTGTTCGCTTCTGGGGAAGTTATAAATGGGTATAGTATACGAACTTGACTGCTGAGTAATCTCGGTCTCCTATTCAGAGACTGTTGTATAAACTATAAAACATTAGAAACAGGAGAGTAACACACATGTAGTATTCTCAGCAAGCAGTATAATTAGGACAGGTTTTAAAATGTTCAGATTTGGTTCTAATAAGTTAACAAAAAGGGAAATGGGAGCTCCAGCACTGTAGCAGGTAGACAGGTGTTTGGATGTACATCAGAATTTATTGTGCTGGCATAGACGTACTTGACAAACTTGTTCATTACAAACTCTGTGAAACAAACATTTATGTGGAAACACATTCCGTTGCTAGACCCTGATTTTGATAAATGCCCACAGACTTAATGCACCGATCTATGAAATTGTATCAGGCGCCAGATGTTCTGCATTAACATTAATGTGATTTTTCTGCTGGGGATTTTCAGCTTTGCAGATAGAAATGACTTGGATAGGTGAATAATTTTTCTTTATAACTGTATGTACTGGTTGGAAACATTAAAGGATTACTTAAAAGAAAGAAAAAAAAAAAAGAAATCAGCTTTGTCTTCCAGTAGAAGTATCATACAACAGAATGTTCCGAGCTCTCAGTGGCATGAGCAGCCTCGATTCACTGGCTGTGCCACAATGCAAACTAGATATAAATTATGGTAATTGCTCCGAACTCCCTTTAGCTGCACTTTGAGCTCTGATTATGCACTACTGCCTGGCAGAAAATATTAAATGAAAAGTGATAAAATTATTGATGAACACAGGTCTAATTTAGCCGTTACCTCCAGAAAGTGAGGAAATTATATTGCATATGATACACATGCTCAAGGTTTCGTGTTTATTGGAACCCTCTAGTCAATCTGAATTGTTCTGTAGTATTACTTTGCATGAATTACACGTTTTTGGCAAGATGGAATGCATTACATTGCACTTATCAACTGGACACTGTCATTTTATGATATGGACCATTGTTCTTACATTGGCAACCTATTCATTCACTAAGAAAATAGTGCCTAGTAAATAAAGGACAAGGCATTTATTCTGTGCTAGAAAAAAATCTACAGTTTCTAAAGGTGCAGGTCTGTGTTTGTACTGAAGAAAAATACTCGCCTTATCTACACGTCTTTGCCCTGGGTTTCTTTGGAGAAATATTTCTATTCCATTTTCACATCTGCCCTGGCCAACGTTGTGTAATTGAGGTACGAAGGAAGGAATAAATCACCTTTCTGAGGTTTTTTGAGCAAGGACCTCTCCAATGGGTTTACTTACTAAACTGTGTTGTGAGATTTAAAGTGAATTAAAAAAAAAAAATTTAAAATATGCCATCTAATGCATTAAAAAAAAAGTATTAGATGGGCATCTAAACTACTGAACTACTGGTCGGCCATGAGAAATTTGATACAAGCTATTCTTTTGATTAACCTTCCTTTATATTTTAGGTTCATTTTGTTGCTTCTTGTTCCATCAAAATGATTTAAACCAGGGAACCTATAACAACTGCCTTTCTCTCTATAATTATTTCCCCTTAGATTTAGCACATTTTTGCTTATTTCCTTCTCCACCTCTCCATTCCCCTAACAAAATATATATATAAAACAAATTCCCAGGTCGATATTCCCCATGGTTATTGCTTGGTTGGATTTTCAGAGGTTCAAGTCCCTACAGCTTTTTATCTGTTATACAAAAAGGTAAACAAAGAGAGATGTGGGCGCTATATAATATTGGAATGTTACTAGAAACTGGTTAATTTAAATACAGCTATTGAAGCTGCCCCCACACAGTGGACCTGGACCTCCAGCTAAAAAATTTAAATACCAAAGAAAGAAATGGGAGCGCTAATCAACGGCTGCCAATTTGAAAAATATTTAGAATTTATTGCACATAATCACATTAAAACCTAAATCAATCAATCAATGATACACAAATGGATAGTAATTACTATGAATACTATTGTCATCAAATAGAGAAAGCACGGATCCCGCTCTGTAAAAATAATTAAAATGCTAAAAAGTAAAGTTTCCTTCCTGGTTATTCTGAGTCAGAGCACATTGGATATCAAGTCATCGGTAGTTCAAATGTCGAATTTTAAGCAGCACAGTTTAAGATGTTTCAAATTTAGTCACAATCAATAAGCGAGTAGCGTTAGTATGCAGTCACAGCCAGTTAGTCTACTAAATACTAACCCATCCATCACTATCAGCAAGACTTTAGAATGATTTAATAAACAGTACATTACCAACCAACTCAGTGATCGATATCCAGTGTGGTAAATCTTGTCCTCACCTCCACCCCTTACACATGGGGGGAGGGTATTATTTGCTGCTGCCGACGTGTATGCAATATCTCCTGGACACTGGTAATGTGTCTGCTGTGCACACCTAGCGATCCAGGGTGCTGAGGTATCAGGCAGGGGGACCTCTACTGCTGGTCCACGGCACTTGTGGCCGCTGGCAACGCTGTGTGTAATGAGATTCACTGGTGCCTCGCGCTTCGCTACTTCCGGTTTCGGGGTTTCGGTTTTGCAGTCCTCCTGCGTTCCAAATGTTCTCTAATGCGTTTCTCTGCCCTATGACACGGCGGTTTCATCAGAGGATGGTGCTCTCTCTCGTTGATGACAATAGTATTCATAGTAATTACTATCCATCTGTGTATCTTTTATCTGTTATTCCTCGTATGTTTGTTTTTATTAATTTGTATG
Organism: Taudactylus pleione; assembly: GCA_031769625.1. Taxonomy (NCBI): domain Eukaryota; kingdom Metazoa; phylum Chordata; class Amphibia; order Anura; family Myobatrachidae; genus Taudactylus; species Taudactylus pleione. The sequence continues at coordinate 1,933,435 of JAUIMM010000555.1, read as the reverse complement.
AATTTGGAAATAATAGCAGATTATGCTCAGCGATAATTCTGTTTCTTCAAGATAATCCATCACAGTCATTATTATGGGTTAGTAACTCATTCTCTAGATATAGACAGGAAGTTTTATCAAACAAATTGCACCAGAGGCAAATATAGGCTAGCTCCTCCTCTTCCCCTTTGTCGTTTTGAGTGTATATCACTTAAATCCAGGTAAAAAAACACAGTTGGTTAGAGAATCTATAAACTGCCATGGAGTATCTCGAAGAAACTGAATTATTGGTGAGTATAATGTTATTTTCTTCTTCACTTCTCCATGGCTGCCATTACTATGGGATGTACCCAAGCAGAAAACAGGGAGGGCTAATAATCAGTCAACCTTAACGTATGTGCCTACACAAGTGCAATATATATAACTGCCCCTTAAAGAACTTGCCTTCCAAACTGGGTGTTTGAAACATCTAAAGTGTAGTGACTTGTGAACCTAAGTATGGTGGACCAAGCTGCTGCCCTGTGAATGTCCTTCACTGAAGCTTGAGCCTTCTTAGCCCATGAGGTCGACACTGCTGTTGTCGCGTGCAGGGCTGCCATCAAAAATTGTGGGGCCCGGGACTGATAAAATAGGCAGGGCACCCCTAGTCCCCCCCCCTTGACGTCACGTTGTGCCGGCTCACAAGAAAAACTTTATTGCGGCGTATGTAGGAGGTGGAGCTGGAGGGCGGCCTTAGGCGGCTGGGTGAGAAGTGACTTGACTCCTTCTATGGTGCTGCATAAGGTGGGGGGAGGGATAGTGAGGGACTAGTTGGCAACTTTCAGTTTGGGAGGCAAACACAAGCAAGTGGCCCTGGTTTTGCTATGTGCCTCTGCATGCCCCAGGGAAAAAGGCCCGACACCCTGGAGGTCTAGGGTGGTAATGAAGAAGGGTTGTCCCACTGGGACCTTACCTGCTCTGATGACCTTGGCGGGCACAGAGGGGTACCCTCAGCTTGCCAAGCGCTGCATCCTCACTTGCCTCTGGGCAGTAGCTTGACTTTGGCATCTACTTGACTCCCGGCAGACTTAACTTGAACAGCAAAGAAGCCGTTATAAAATATATTGTCTTATCCTTTCTTATACAGCATCTGTATGTACAGTATGTGCTTCCCCCTATATGTTCTGCATTGTGCCCCCTATATGTTCTGCCTCCCCTTCTCTGTATCTCACTGTGCTCCACATCCCTCATTGTGCTTCCATTTCCCAATCCCGCACTGTGCTCCCCCTTCCCTTATCTCACCCACAGTGTGCCCCCTAATGTCACCCCACCATGCTCCCCATCCCTTATCTCACCCACACTGTGCCCCCTAATGTCACCCACACTGTGCTCCCCTTCCCTCATCTCACCCACACTGGGCCCCCTAATGTCACCCACACTGTGCTCCCCCTTCCCTTATCTCACCCACACTGTGCTCCCCTTCCCTCATCTCACCCACACTGTGCCCCCTAGTGTCACCCACACTGTGCTCCCCGTCCCTTATCTCACCCACACTATGCCCACTAAGGTCACCAACACTGTGCTCCCCGTCCCTTTTCTCACCCACACTGCGCTCCCCGTCCTTTATCTCACCCACACCGTGCTCCCCCTTCCCTCATCTCACCCACACTGCGCCCCCTAATGTCACCCACACTGTGCTCCCCGTCCCTTATCTCACCCACACTGCGCTCCCCGTCCCTTATCTCACCCACACTGTGCCTGCTAAGGTCACCCACACTGTGCTCCCCGTCCCTTAACTCACCCACACTGCGCTCCCCGTCCTTTATCTCACCCACACCGTGCTCCCCCTTCCCTCATCTCACCCACACTGCACCCCCTAATGTCACCCACACTGTGCTCCCCGTCCCTTATCTCACCCACACCGTGCTCCCCCTTCCCTCTTCTCACCCACACCGTGCTCCTCCTTCCCTCATCTCACCCACACTGTGCCCTCCAATGTCACCCACACTATGCTCCCCATCCCTTATCTCTCCCACACCGTCCACCCCTTCCCTCATCTCACCCACACTGTGCTCCCTGTCCCTTATTTCACCCACACCATGCTCCCCCTTTCCTCATCTCACCACACTGTGCCCCCTAATGTCACCCACACTGTGCCCCCTAATGTCACCCACACTGTGCTCCCCGTCATCCCTCATCTCACCCACACTGCCCTCCAATGTCACCGACACTATGCTCCCCGTCCCTTATCTCACCCACACCGTTCACCCCTTCCCTCATCTCACCCACACTGTGCCCCCTAATGTCACCCACACTGTGCTTCCCGTCCCAAATCTCACCCACACTGTGCCCTTCAATGTCACCCACACTGTGCTCCCTGTCCCTTATCTCACCCACACCATCCACCCTTTCCCTCATCTCACCCACACTGTGCCCTCCAATGTCACCCACACTGTGCTCCCTGTCCCCTATCTCACACACACCATCCACCCCTTCCCTCATCTCACCCACACTGTGCTCCCCATACCTTATCTCACCCACACTATGCTCCCCATACCTTATCTCACCCACACCAGGCACCCCTTCCCTCATCTCACCCACACTGTGCCCCCTCATGTCAACCACACTGTGCTCCCCGTTCCCTCATATCACCCAGACTATGCCTCCTCATCTTGCCCACACTGTGCTCCCTGATGATACCCACACTGTACCCCCTCCTCTCACCCATACTGTGCCCCCTCCTCTCACCCACACTGTGCCCCACCTCCAACACTTACCTATTACAACACTGGACAGTCCTGCTCCCTGGCAGCTCCTCTGCTGTGCTGCTGTCATCATGCCTGAGTCCTGACGCTGGTCGGGGTCCCTGGAGAAGCTGAACCCACTGCACTGACTGGGGAGGGGGCGGAGCTTCCTGATGACTCATCGGACCTCAGCCAGTGATCAGGGGAGACTGAAGCAGACAACTCAGCTCACTTCAGACTCCTCAGATCACTGGCTTAATTATCTGAGGAGTCATCAGGCAGCCGGGCCCCGCCCCCACCCCAGTGCTGCTCACAGTACTCAGCCTCTGCTCTGACAGCTTCTCTGCTAATGCCGGCCCAAGGCCAGGTCCTGCGCATGTGTGCAGCGTCTGGCTGCAGATTGCTGGCGTCACCTTGTCCTCCTGCCCAGCCAGGCAGCCTCAGTGGTGGGCGGCCGGAGCGTGTTGTGAGGAGCGGGCCCCGGCCGGAACTGTGACACTTTTTTTCAAAGGGATGTGTGTGCCGGCTGCAGTGTAAATAAGCGGAGCAGGAGGGCGGCCAGCACACACTTTTACAATACAGTAGCAGGGGGGTAGGAGCAGGCCCCCTGAGTGTCCGGGCCCGGGACTCCAGTCCCAGCAGTCCCCCCCTGATGGCGGCCCTGGTCGCATGTGCCTTAAAAATTTCATGTACATTACGTTCTTCTTTCTTATAGACATTTCTCTGATCTAGCCATGAAATGGTTTGTGTAGTTGGTCGGCAACCTTTTCTAATTTCTGCTGGGAGAACAAAATTATGTTCCACCTTCGGAAATTCCTTTACTCTTAATAGGTAAATAGATATTTCTCTTACAAGGTCTAACTTATGCAATTTATTTTCTTTTTCAACCTTTGGTTGGGGGAAAAAAGATCTGATTCTGATTCCAGTGGAATGAAGATACTACTCTTGGTAAGAAGATTGGATTTGTTCTCAATTTGACCTGGTCTGGCATGGCATTCACCATCTTGCTGATGGAGCTATCTCTATAGTTGAGGATATCATGCCCAGAAGATGCAATGTAAAGCTGGATTTTACTGTACACCATAAATAACGCGGATAGTGCCTGAAAGTTTCTGTATCTCTTCTCTGAGTGTGCAATTCCATATGGTAGAGTATCTTGCAATTTTATTTGCTGTGTTGGTATTAGTTGATATTGCTCTCAATGTACAATTCAGCCATGGAATTGTAGAAATTGTATGGCAAGTTTAACCTGTCTTATTACATCTCTTTGATTTTCCAGATTCCAGTATATCGTCGAGATTTCTTAGTTGAGACATAAGTCAGAAGAATCTTTGTGAATGTTCTTGGTGAGGTCGCCAAGCCAAATGGGAGGCACGTAATTTGGAAATGGTCACCTTTGACACAAAATTGTAGGTAGCTCTGATATTGCCGGTTGACTGGAACTTGCAAGTAGGCAATCCTTCAGATCTATTGACGCTTACATTTTTTTCTTTTCTAATGGCTGCTAAAATTGTCGTCAGTGTGTCCATGCATAATTGCTTCACTAGTACAAATTGTTTAGTTCCCTATTGTTCCAAAATCCTGAGGGATTGTTTACCAGAAATAGATGTGAAGAAAATCCTCTTGACTTTACTGCCTGTAAACTGATCAGTTTTCCCAAACTGCCCTCTAGAGCAGTGACTTTTATCTCTGTAGTAAGAGTGTATGACAACACAAATGTATTCATCTGGGGAACTTTTCTGAATTCAATATGGTACCCCAGTGTTTTCACACCTCTGTCCTCAAGGTACACGAACAGTCCGGGTTTTAGTGATATTTGATAATTGAGCACAGATGGTTAAATCAAATTAACTAAGGTACTAATTAACATACCTGTGCTCAAGTATGGCTATCCTAAATCTGGACTGTTAGTGTGCCTTGAGGACCATTGCTGGGAAACCCTATGGTACCCACTGGATACCACATACAGTAACCATCTATCTTGAACAGAGCACGTCCAACTTTTGGCAAATTTCAGAAGCCTTTCCCCTACTGGTATGGTTGGGACCAAGCATTGCTTGGGATTGGATCTCCTATAGGTCTGAAGAAATGACTGCCTTGTCATCCCGGAGTAATATTTTCTGCTGTACTGCCGACCCGGTCTGTAACTTCCGGCTTCTTTAAACTGTTGTGTTGAAGTCGGCACAGGATATCTATTCTGCTTATCTTGTGGTAGTTTACTAGACCTACCTCCTGACATTTTTTTGTATTATAGATTCAAGTTTGTTACCAAATATCAATGAACCATCATAATCTCGCCGACCTCATTTTTGGAGTCCAAGATCATGCTGACAATGTTACCATATTCAGAGAAGTTTCATATAAATATTCCACAGCTTTCACATTATTTCTAAACTCCTGATTTTAGATTTTTTCTTCTAGATTTTTTCTTCTGTAGGCATAAAATAACTCTACGATCTTAAGCCTGGGATCAAAGTCATTGCCATACCCAATTTCAATTACACAGCTGTAGAGATATGCAATGTTTCTTAAAAGAGATTTCCATCCTCTTATCCATTGCATCTTTAAACAAAGCTCCATCTTCTAGAGGAATAATTGCCCAAGACATTAGTTCTGCAACCACAGTATCCACTCTGGGTACTATACACCAACTAAGAAATTATTCATATTTCACCAGATACATGCGTCCAATCCTTTGGTAAGATAAGTCAGTGAAGTCTATTATGGGTGAACCTACTCAATACTAGTTCCAATAAAGCTATTTCAGGATGGCCACAACAGAATAAAATTGAAACAAAATTCTGTATTTTCATAAAAAAAAAAAAAAACTTTAAATGCTTAAAATGTCTATTTTATTTATAACAAAAAAAGGAAACCATTTATATTTAGAACCATTTGTTTTCCATTTTACTGAAACTGAAAGCATGGCCCATGCATGCGCAACTGTAGAGTCTGAACCAGATTAGCGGCTAGTTGAATTGAATCATATTTTAGCCTAGTATAGCTCAGATGCCACAGTGAATTTTTTTTTAAATACATTTCTGCAATAAGCGTGTCTTCTTGATCTCTCTTTGATAAGCGGCAGTACAATAAAATCTTAATAATTACCAATCTTAATAATAAATAGGCTACATCTGATTTTGAAATACGGAATCCCATGGTACAGTTTTGAAACCATAAAGATTTTTTTTTTTTTAACTATTTTAAGATTGGCTAAAAATAATACAGATGAAGATAATGTATTCTACAAATTAATACTATACCTATCCATCTTACTCAAACAACAAGGTATGCACAATAACACAATGGTATTTGAGGCAACATTGGCTACACCTGTATATTTTAATAAAATATGTTCAATAAGCCATTTATTGATATTATACATTAGTTTTGCTATGTAGATTATGGGGATTATATAAACGGCATGGGAAAAGAGCAGATTCTCACTTCTTTGCCATTTTTCACTATTTAATTAAAAAAATACTGGGCTCATTGTACTCTGGGAAACCTACTGTGTATTCCAAAATGCATAATCTCAGAAAAAAACATTGCAAATTTCAAGACTCTAACTACAAATTGGCCAGTTTCCATACAGCAAGTTTCACTACACAATATACAGTACTTCCTTACAATAATAATGTTATTATTTACTGTACATTAGTCCAACAAATCATTTATACCTAAATAAAGCAGGAATGCTTAAAGTTCCAGCTTTTATGTTATGCTACACTGTTAAAATACTGATATACAATAATGAATAGAGGTCAGCCACTACTGGTTCTAAAGCATAGAAATAATAACAGCTCTGGGTCTCCATTTTAGTCTGTGTAACAATGAAGCAACTTGTTTAAAATATGGGGTTTTAATTTTTTTTAACATTTACATAGCGCACACATATTACACATTGAGAGAACATATTTAGCCATTTACATCAGTCCATGGTGAAGTGGAGCTTACAAGCTATATTCCCTACGCAGGACTGTAACAGGGCACTTCTGCTACCTTCCCTTCTACCCGTACTTGTGAGGTCATGAAGAGAGGGCTAGGTCGAGAGCACTAAGGAAGCTGGGCACAGGGCGTGCCCTATTAATGCAGACACCACACAAGCCAAAAAGGGGTGCCACTGGGGCACTAATCGCACACCATCCGTACAGCCCTGTCCCGACCATATGTACACACAAAACATTAGGGTTTGTTTTTTTGGGGGGGCAGAAGCCAATAAACCTATGTTTTTGGATTGTGGGAGGAAACCGTAGTACCTGTAAAAAACCCACGCAAGTACAGGAAGAACATAGAAACTCCACACATATAGGACCCTGTTTGGAGTCAAACCCATGACGCCAGTGCTGTGAGACAGTAAAGCGGACTATTTAATCACCTGGCCTAACACCATATTTACCAGATTCCCTTTGTGTGAGTTCAACTCATCCTAAAATCCTCTAAAGACCTTAGTACATTTGAACTAAAGATTAGATTGAAATTCATCATCAGCATGCATACTTGTGACTTTAGATGCATTTGTGTAACACATTGAAATGCATTTTGCTGTGGACTGTAAATCCATGTATTTGAAATGCTGTTAATAGCTGAATTTACAATGTAATCTGAACAGGTCTCATGCAGTAAACACATGAAAATACTGCAGCAGGAACCATTGAAAATCCACCACCTTACCACTGCATAATACATGCATTTAAATTCTTCAGTGGTTTTGGACAAATTATTATATTTTTCTGTTTGCAAGTGCATAGTTTGAGAAAAGTAAAGCTAAGACTTTTTTACATAACTTCAGTCCAGGGCCGGACTGACCTTCTGCCAGAAGGACCGAAGGCCAGATGGGCCAGTCCGGCGTTAAACCCTGGCTGAGCATCTCCACCTCCCAGACTCTGCTCAGCCGGGATACTGACAGATGGGGGACATGCTGCGAGGCCAGGCCCCTGTGACCCACGGCATGCCCCCATGAGACATAACCACGCCCCTTTTGAGGCAAGGACATGCCCCTTTTGCAGGCACGTGCAGAGACACTGCCGGGGCTGCTCAGCAGCCCCAGTCCATTCAGTCAAGGCCGGTACTCCACTATTGCACACCACTTTCAATACCCTGATGCCCTCCTGGGGCCACTCACGTGTCCAAATATACAGAGAACGTAAGGCGGCACTCATGGGATTTCAAAAAAAGAAGAGTCAGAGACACTAAAGCTGGCCACACATCTAAAGATTATCTGTCCAACCAGCCAACTAGTTGATTGGTTGGAATGAAAATCTGGTAAGGTATGACAGCAAATGACAATCTGCAATTTGCTCCCAAACGCTGGAAAATAGACCAAAACTGTTGTTTGAACAAATTGTTTAGATCAAACATTTAACAAACTTGTCTGAACGACCATTTTCATCTGTTTTCTGGCATTTAGGAGCAAATTGCTGATCATTTACTCCCATTCCTTACCAGATTTTCATTCCAACCAATCAACAAATTGGCTGGTTGGATGTAAGTTGGTCTAGTGTGTGGCCAGCTTAAGTCTAGTCCAACGTTTCAGTCCTCCCGGACTTTCATCAAAAGTCTGGGAGGACTGAAACGTTGGACTAGACTTAGTGTCTCTGACTCTTCTTTTTTGGAAATCCCATGAGTGCCGCCTTACGTTGTGTGTGTGTGTGTGTGTGTATATATGTGTATATATATATATGTCAACAATGGAAGGCATAAGAGTGTTGGTTTACAATTATGTCTTTCTACCAACAAACCAATTTGGTGGTCAAGCTTGGAATCAGAGCACTCACATCCTTTTAGACCTACTAATGCTCTGATAAGCAGTTTCAGTATGCAATCACAATATGTTCTTGGAATACATTCCATCCAGAGTTAATTTTTTAATAAATAAAGCACAAAGCAACCAAATTCTACTGTCATACTGCCCATTAGATGCAATGCATTATGAATACTTATACCCTGCTGCTACATTACACAAGTTTTATTCTATTACACTGTCAGGGAGGAGAAAAATATTACAATTCAACAGCTTATTAGGCTCATAATGTGATGCAGGAAACAACTACTATGGACACTACAACTTCTAATTGTGTAACTTTGCTTTTGATTTTCCAAAACCACATCTCACTAATCCATGTGTCATTTATACTTAAAAAAAAAATGGACTATGGTTCAGATTTATTATACCGTGTTTTTTTCAAAGCCGCCAATGATTGGCGGCTTTGCTTTGTTTAGCATGTATTACTGTACTATTGCCTTTTCAAATCAATCAGTCGAAGGCGCCTGTCATCGGTGGCTTTGAAAAGTTGATGGCTTTGACAGATTGTTTTAAAATGCCAATAAATGCTAAACCTATTAGTAATAGACGCTGATGATCGGCAGCTTAGACAAGATGCTCCTTAGTAAATCTACCCCTAGGTTTTCCTACCAAAGAACCGAGGTATAAGCCACACAGCAAAAAAAGGAGTTAGGACGAAGCACAATACTGGACAATAAGTATCAATTCATCTTTATGTTGCAGTTAATCTAACACCTAGAAAATGACTACAAGTCACATATAGGTTTAATATGTCAAACACAGCAACATGATCGCAAGATTTTATTTACTTACTGTATAAACTGAATGATCTATTTCTAAGTATATGAAACCATTCAGTCATCATCTCTGTTCTATTTTGACTAGTACAGGTTACTGGCATTACAGAGCCGTCATTCTCTGTGTAGTTAGCTGTTGCTGTTGGCGTTGCCTCCCCTGGGCCCTTCCCTTTCCATATCTTTCCAGTTTTTCATTCAGCTCTATTCTCCCAATGTTCTATCCCTTATCTGCCCCCCATTTCTTTATCAATTAACTGTGTGCAATCCCACCCATCATGTTTCTTTCCCACTCTTCTCTGATTTAGCTTAATACAGCAGTCCCACCCGATATACATCTGACCAAAAACTGAACAATATTGATGTTATGGATACCTGGGATCGTTTGGGACCTTCCCCTGTTACAGATCACTTGTAATCTTATCTGTAAATATGTTAAGGCATAGTGAGAACTGTGAGGGGGTGTATCCTTTCACAATTGGACATAGGGGCGGGCTGTGAGGGGAGATTGAATCCAGCATATGTGGTGCCTGGAAGTGATGGGAGAGATTGGGCATTGGGATGAGCTGTAAAGGTAAGGATGCATTGGGCATATGGGTGAGCTATGAGGGTAGATTAGATCCTGTAAAGGAAAATACTAAAACAGTTCAAAAGAGAATGACTACTGCAACTCTGATTAAAAAAAACGTAACACAAACATATAAAGACGTACAGCTCAAATTAACTGACTAGAAGTCTGTAGCTATATAGTAGGTCAAACAGATCATGCTAGTTATTCTACTTATAACTTGTTGTAGCTTCATTAGCCACGCCTCTCATTGATGTGAAGCATGCAAACCCACATCTATAATGCTTTTATTTGCAGAGAATGATAAATGTGGTGTGAATACTAGCATAGAACAATTGGGACAGAGATACACATCACTCTGACATTTCAGTCAAAGATATCCATATAATTTAGAACTACTACCATTGCATTCAATTGTAAAATGTGCATTGAATCACAGCAATTAATCAATAATTAGCTTTTATCTGTCTACCACAACTTAACCAGTAAATGCAGATGTCTTATTGGTTCTTATGGTTCAGTGGAAATTTTGCACTGAATGATTAGTAAAATAAAACCAAAAACACACCCTATGGGGATCGGTATGAAATACCGCCAGTATGGAATACGCATATCCAGTGGTTCAAATCCCAACGCTGGAAGACCGGCAGTGAAGATCCTGACAGGTAAGTATTTTAACTACTAACCCACCCCCAACCCTAACCCTCCCTTAGGGGTGTCTAACCCTACCCTAACCCCTCCATCCCCGCAGCCTAAACCTGAGTCTTCCGGGTGGGGTGTCTCACCCAAACCTCCCCCTGGGGGTGCCTAACCCTAACCCCCTCTTCCCTTAGCCTAACCCTCCTGGGGGGGGGGGGTACCTAACCCTAAGTCCCCCCTGGGAGCCCCTAACATGGGCTCAGAAATGTCTTCAGAATGTATTGGGCATTCCAGGGCTGTGACAAGGAGGTGGCTATGCGGACGAATGAAGATGGCCCGTCTTATGGGAGTGCAGCTTTAAAATTTTGCTCACTAAATTGGTTGTAAGCTCAGATGCATAATAGCTCACATTGGAGGCCATACTCTGATGGAGTATCTGCATTTTTCTAAACTTACATCAACATGCACCAAACATGACTGCAGCGCTCAAAGTGGGCGTCTCAGTCCTTGCACATGTAGACGCACGGCTGTACACCAGGGAAGGGCTTGCAGTGTGACTCAGAATCAGGCCCCATGGGGTGAATGTACAAGCCTGCGACTTGCAAGCATCTTTGAGTTTGCCCGATGTTAAAACATCGGGCAGACTCAATGTAAAAGACAAAACTAAAAAAGAACAAAGAAAATAGCTTGTGGTGCTTGGAAGGGCTTTTGTTCACACTGATTATAAAAATGAACTTTGCTAATATCATTAACAAATGGATGTATGCACAATTCTTTGCTGCAGTTGAAAAGTGGTAGCAAACCAAAAAAGAAAAAAAATTTTTTTTTTTGGGAGTGAGCAACAAATATTGTATATACACACACACACACACACACACACACACACACACACACACACACCAAAAAAAAAGCTGATTTTTTTCATAAAATTTTTATTTTTAATTGTGCAAAATACCTGCAAGTGACTTTGTATAAAGAACTACAGCAACAATACAATTACAATAGTAACTATTTTTCTGCTGATACAGTATTTCCTTTTTAGAAATGTTTCTATTCAGAATGTGCGGCTGTTGTAACTGAATTTTTGAAGATATTGTGTTTTTACATTATTATTGCATTTGATTAAACAATCTCAAAATATATATTGACATTTTGCATATGAATTAAAAGACAAAACTAGGTTGACTTTGCCTGTTAAATGATTGCTACTTTATACATCAAGCAGACACGTTGGGAATTCACAGATGCCTGCAAGTTGCAGGCTATAACATTTTCCCCAACAAAACAGAGGTGCTTCTTTGTTTGCCTTACTGCTGCCCCTAGAACTGGAATTCAGCAACATCCTCTGATTCCAAAGATATTTTCAGAAGCACAAATGTATTAAAATTATTAGTTTCATACGGACTTATTCAGACTTGGCAATAGAGTAAGATATAGCAAGTAACTGTACCTGGACAAACCATGTTGCAATGCAAGGGGTGCAAATACATCAATTGTTTTTGGATGCAGGGTAAATACTGTCTTCTTCTGCATGTAGTCCACAAATGCTGGACAGCTATATTATTACACTGCAATTTAGATGTTAGTTTGGACACACCCCTCCCAAATCTGCCCCACCTGCAGTGCAGCATGGTTTTACCAAGATGTAGTTAAGGCGGGTATCCACTACCCGATTCAGCAGAGAGAATGAATGATAACGACATCGTTATGGTTCAATCGTTTGTTAGTTGGGCACAAATCGGGCACCTTAATGTCAAAAACGACCAGCGATGCGCGCTCCTGCAGGTGGTTTTTGACATCTATCATTGCCTGAACATGCTAACGACAGATTGCCCATATTCGGGGATGAGGGAGGGTGCCTACACTGAACGACTGATCGTTCAGTGTAGGCACAGCACAGACTGCGAAATGACTGCACGATTACAATGTTGTAATCGTGCAGTCTTTTCACAGGCTGCTAGTGGATGTGCCCCTTTACTTGCTCTATCTAATGGTGAATACACACGGTACCATCCGTACCAACGACTTGAAAGATATACTTCAAAGATATCTTTCAGTGTAGTCATCCTGCCACATCTCTGAACAGGCAAAGTTGACGATATCGTCCAAGTTGGCCTGCATGCATGGACGATGAAAGATATCTTTATCGTCCATGCAGGAACGTGCATCATTGGTCGTTGTCAGGTTGGTGACTGCAAAACAGTGAACGGTATCGTTATCATTCATGAAAGTCGTACCGTGTGTATGCACCATTACTCTATTCCCAACTCTGAATCAAGCCCATATACTGTAATCGCTACTACTTTGCTTGTTTCCTCTTACACAATGCATGCAAGCAAATATATTTTTATTCAATATACTATGAGAAGTTCCACTTGTCCTGTAAAACATCTATACAAAACTTACTTGCAGTATATTGCCTTACATTAGTCATATTTTACAGCTGTTGCCAGAGAAAACAGTAGACACTTGGCATGGAAGTTAGAGACTATAAGGCTTTCACCACAGTTAGAAGCAAACACAAGTCATTGCTGTTTTTACACCTCACTACAGAGAATGTTGCCACATTATTAGCAAAAAAATAAAAAAAGTCTGATAGAGCATGGTTATTCCACTTCAAATCAGAATGTATCAATTATTTCAGTACATTAAAACATTGTTTGGATATTTTATCTACATCTACAAGTCAGAAAGCAGAGCAAGTGCTTCCAGTAAGCCCTCCAACCATGTAGTTTGTCCAACAGACCCATCCTTCATATTTTATTAACACAGAATACTTAACATAAGTTATACAACATGCCATAGAAAGGTTACTTAATTATTGCAGAGAATGTCCTACTCAATATTGGCAGCACACCAGCTTCCCTGTGTCTGCAGACAGTTCCCAATACAAGATCAAAGTCATTTCAGGTACAACCAGGAGTCTGCATCAAACGAGCAACATGATATTGTGAAACTAAAGGTGCGTACCCACTAGCACAGAGGTTCCCAAACAGGGTCCTCAAGGCTCCCCAACAGTTCAGGTTTTAGAGATGTCCATAGTTGAGCGCAGGTGACTTAAATTAAATTGACTGATGTACTATTTAAGTCACCTGCGCTCAACTATGGACATCTCTAAAACCTGAACTGTTGGGGAGCCTTGAGGACCGTGTTTGGGAACCTCTGTGCTAGCAGATAGTGGAACAACAGTACGATTACAACATTGTAATCATACAGTCTTTCCTCATCCCCTGCAGTGCCTACACTGAACTATCAGGGCCGGATTTAGCGCTATGTCTCCTAGGCAGACGCCTAGGGCGCGGTGAGTCCTAAGGGGCCCGTAGCCGGGCCCCCCCCCTCTGAAATCCGCCCGTCACACTGGCTGCAAGGCTGCTCTCCCCTAGCTGTAGGTGCATCCTATAATGGTTACAAGACTGCGCTCCCCTGGCATGCGCTGCCGGTGGAGATCGCTGCGCGCATAATCTGTCCGTCCATCGGGAGGTATGTGATCATCTTGCTACAGCAGCAGCAACTGTGTTACATCAAGAGGGTGGGGGGCGTGGTAAAAGAATAAAAGTTCTGCGCAGTCGGTGCCGTTGCCCTGTCGCTGCAGAAGCATGCTGTAACTCTCCTGTCTACCTGTACAGCGACAGTGACCTGCAGATGGACATCAGCTGACCTGCTGGCTGGTGAACTACCCTGCAGTGTCAGCAGTTTCCGGCTGTCATACAGCAGTGCTCAGTGCTCCCCCTCCACGCTTGCAGCAAACAGCAGGGATTGGATGGTATCTGGAGGCAGGAGGGCTGGCTGTGCTTCTACCCACTGAGGCAAACCCAGCCGTCCTGTCTGTCTAGAGATATAAAAGGAGAGTGAGGACCCACACTGTTGTGGGCTGTGTTATAACTAGCTCGCTCCGCAGTTGAATTATAATGGCCTGGGTTTGGAACCATCTCCACCCTCCCTGCCTGCAGTGAGCTCCAGCAATAGTACTGTAAGTATTGTGCTGGAGTTTTGTTCCTCAAAAGCAAAGCCTGTAGGTTGTTAGGGTAGGTTACAGTGTGTATAAGTAGTGTTGTTAGATTTAGGTGTTCCAACTCCAAATGCATTTTATAGTGTCTATTTTTTTATTAATTAGACTTTTGTTCTTTTATTTAATAGTTACATTCTAATGCCACTCCCCCCAGTTCAGCCGCCCTAAACCTATTCTAGCAGCAGGACTTTTTTTTTGTTGTCCTGTAACTTAACAGTTGCAGTTTAATGTGTGTCCACTCCCCCCACTAGTGCTGCTAGACAAGGCTTAGGCAATATGTTGGTCTGCAGTTGCTATGGAACTACAAATTTCTCAAAACTGACAGCCATTGTATGGGAGTACATGCTGGGACTTGTAGTATCGCAATAGGGTTGGCTGTATTTCCCCTTCGTGCTAGGGACCTGGAAGTGACGTGAGGACGGAAGTGCAGTTCCTGCCCATGAGAGCGAGCTAAAGAAGTACTTTGTCCCCACATAAACAAGTTTGTGCTGCACTCGCACACGCTTCGGGCACAGTGGCTCACTACATGGTTATATTCTCCCTCTGTGCCCACCTGGATGGTAGGGAATGACGCTGGACACTGGCTGATGACGTCAGGGTCCTCTCCGTGAAGGATTTAGACTAACCATCACAATAGCTGGAGATCAACAGTTTTCTCTCTGTGACCTAGCCATGCTGCTGTTCCTCTAGGGAGGTCATTTACCTCCTTGTTTGTAGAAGGTGTTTGTGGATTTCAGTTAATCAAGAGCCTGATATTTGAATATGCTGGGGGCGGTATTCAACGGTTGCTCCTGGGCGAAAAATGACCCGTTTGGGTGTCCAAAGAGCACTTTTTGCGATCAAATTGAATAGCGCCCCACAATCTCCCGTCACTTTAGACGGGAGATCGGGCACGTTATAACAATTGAATACCGTCCGCTGTGTCAGGTAGATAAAGTGATAACTTCCCCTATTCCCCGCTCTCCTTCCAGTGGTTGCATTCTTCTATAAAGTAGGTGCTGTGTGGCATAATGTGTATGGGCCATTACAGTGTGGCATGTGTATAAGAGGCTCTACTACTTGTGTCATTATGTGCTATTAAGGGTCACTACTGTGTGGCATGAGAATAACCAGCTAAACTGTGTGGTGTAACATGTATAAGGGGCACTACTGTGTGGCATAATTTTCATTGGTACTATTGTGTGACCATGCCCCTTATTTGAGGCAGGTGGGCCCCAAACCGGTATCTTGCCTAGGGCCCCATGAGTTTTAAATCCGGCTCTGTGAACAATATGTCGTTCAGTGCAGGCACCCTCCCTCATCCCTGAACATGGTCAATCTGCCGTTATCGGCAGATTAACCAGCATGTTCAGTCGATGATTGATGTCGAAAACGACCAGCGGGAGCGCACATAACTGGTCGATTGAGTGATTGAACAATAACGATATGGTTCATTTTAATTGGCAAGTGGATACGCACCTTAAGTTGCAGGGAGCACTGCCAACACAACAGTTGGCTTAAACCTCAACTACTATAAACATAGGCAAACGCCCAGACCATGACCACAAAAGCAATAGTATAGAATACAATTTTACTACAACTGCATGTTTTAAAGATCACCTCAGTATCACAAATGAAATAATTAGTACCCCTGTGGAACTTTTAAAATGTGACAGTAAGTAATGAATACAGCTGTGCACCAACTAAGAGATCTGGAAGACAAGTTAGGGGTGCAATGCTACAGACCATCTGTAGGGTTAATTATTAATACAGTATAACATACAGTATCCAGTGCATTAGGAGACAGATTAGTACATATATGTCCAGGGCTGGTGCTAGGTTCTTCTGCGGTTCCCCAAAGACTCCCGCACTTGCTCCAATACTCTGGAATCGTGGCCACATCCGAAATAAAAACTCAGGCAGGATGGCCCTACTACCGCATCTAATGGCTTACGGTGATCGCAGGCCCTGTATATGTCAGAATTATGGCCGATTCAGAGCGGGACGCTCTGACCAGAGCGCTCGCTCTGAATCAGGGCCCTCCTCCATTAAAATGGAGCGTCCTCCTGGACGCTCGTATAGCTGTAGGTCACCACCCACAGCATATACGAGCGTCCAACAAGATGGTCTTGACCATCGCGACCATCGGACTTGCGAGTGAAACCCTGTGGTCGGGTTTCTCAACCACAAGCCCTGGAGTGATTTTGGCTCTATCAGAGCCAAAATCACTCCCACTGAGATCACTAGTGATGTCAGTGGGGCCGGCTTCAGACGGTAGGCGTTCCCATGGGAACGCCTCCCTCTGGCAGGCACGCCCACCAAAGGGGGCGTGCTGTCAATCAACATCGACAGCACGCCCCCTTGGTGCGAGACCCGGAGCGAAGGAGAGTCCTTCACTCGCCGGGTCTCGCGCATGCGCACGACGGAGCTCCCTCCGTCGTGCGCATGCGCAGTGGGGAACATCGACCCACTTGCGAGCGTACTGCCGCTCGCGAGTGGGTCTGAATGACCCCCTATGACAATACACTTGGTATCATGCATATTATAGTTTAAGTGCTAATTATGGGTCTGATTCACTACGGAACGCAACTGCAAATGCAATAGCGATTACGCGCGCAATTCAACTGCGATAATATGCTAATTCATTGCGATTGCAATGCCATCGCTGCACTAGATAAGGACGCACACTTGCACAAGCTCTGACCTTACTCAGGAATCGCTAACTTCATCGCATGCTATCAGGCTGCGTAGGGCATTGCAATGAATAATTTATGCACGCCCCTGCAACGGTGTTCAAATGCACTGGAACGCCTGCATTTCGCCGACCACCCACAAGCTGCACTTCCTGTTAATCACTCTGTGGTGGGTTTGCGTAGTCACTGCGATCGCAGTGGCCAGTTTGCGTACTGCAATACATGCACAGAATGCAACAATTGTCCGATTGCGTTCATATTAG
The DNA here is from genome assembly GCA_031769625.1 of Taudactylus pleione. Classification (NCBI taxonomy): domain Eukaryota; kingdom Metazoa; phylum Chordata; class Amphibia; order Anura; family Myobatrachidae; genus Taudactylus; species Taudactylus pleione. Next base: position 1,916,003 of record JAUIMM010000555.1, on the reverse strand, counting down.
CAACTGCATTCCTTGCTGAATCAGGCCCTTTGTCCTCTTCATGGACTATCCACACTCTCTCTAAAATCAAGCAGCTGGAAACCCCTCTAGAAATCCTGCGTTTGTCCCTACTATCTTCATAAGATAGGAGATCGATCATTTTTATGGTTTTGTCCATTCATTTTTTCAGCTCCACGGTCCCCAGTGCTTGCATGTTGCATTTGCCTGAACATAACAGGCAAAAAGTCCTGTCAAATGAGGGTTAATATTCTCTATTAAAAAAAAAAAAAAAAAAATGATGAGCAGCAATAAAAGTGCTTCCCGTAAGAGACCACATAATACCAAAATCACCACCCTGCATCCATCTGCCAGGCTAAAAAAAAAGTAAAAAAAAAAAAAATATATATATATATATATATATATATATATATATATATTTTTTTTTTTTTATTTCTTTTTTTCTATTTTATTTTTAGGGGTCAATTAATTAAGCGCCAGTGTGCCGCCAAACACCCAGTGGTAGGCTTAACATTGCTATTTTGCCTGGGCACCTCTATTGGGTGCGAGAAAAGGTATGTGTCTGGCGTCCCGGTGTTCAGGATGCCGACGCTTACATTACCGGCGCCAGAATAGCTATGCTGGTCAGTATCCCGGTGCCGGCATTCCGACCGCCAGGATGCCGAAGGTAAGTAACGGGGGGGAAGGTTAGGCATTGGATGGAGGTTTAGGGTGCGGGAGGATAGGTTCAGGCACTAGGGGGGCGGTTAGGCAACCAAAGATGGAGGGTTAGTATACCGACCAACAAGTGTTATGTTAACCCTGCCGGGATCCCAGCGTCGGGATTCTGACCCCGACAGGATCCCGACGGTCGGTATTTCATACTAATTCCCGAGGAAAAAGCCATGTGTGGTCGAGCTATTAACTGAATTGCCCACTTAATGTCATTCGCTTGGAAAAATGTGTGAAAGCCATCCCTTGCTTCCAAAGTGCTTCTGCCCCACATGAGAGTAATGATTACCTTTCATAATGAAAATTAACCCCTTATTTGCACCTTTTTCTGACTCTGAATTGATTGAGCAACTTTTATTTCTTCTGTATTTTGTGCACTAAAGTTAGTTTGGGCATTCCAAAGGATTTATCTGTATTTTTTAGTACTGGGGTACCTCCAGATTAGTTTTGATAGTCTATGTAATATATTTGTACATGTGGTACTTTTACAGATTGGGGTGAGGCCATACTATTAGAATCAGTGTAAGAGGTAATACAGGCGAGACTTCAAAACCAGCTTTAAAGCAATAGTAATGGCATCTGGCAGAAGGGAGCAGGGGGATCATTCTGTCATTTAGTGAAGTGTCTCTCATGATATTTACACTTTTTGCTAGTTATAAACTAGAGGAGAGCAAGGTATCAGTTCTGGATCTGGTATCCGCCTCACAGAATGCCCACCGATGTCCAGCAATCACAGAATGCCCCAAAAGAGCCACGCATGACGTGTTACATACCACACTAGGTAATTCATCAGATGCTTCTGATGAAAGTCCCGGTGTGGTCTGAAACGCGTTAAGCGTGGTTCTTACGGGGCACTCCGATTGCTGGACATCGGGCGTTTGGTGAGGCGGGTACGGGATCCGGAACTGATAACTTGCTCTCCTCTATTTACTATCTGGTCTGGACACTGAATGATGACCTGTATGTTCCTGTTTTGCCATTGTGGAGAGATATCATGCTTATATACACACACGTCTACATTTGTGAGTGCATCATTATTTTTTTTTTAAATTGCCTAAAAAGGTCTCTGCACTACGGTTGTGTTCTTGTGTCATCCATACCCATGTTGCTTGCGCATGGGAGAAGGATACATCTATTGTTTCAGAAAATAAGAAGAGGAAGCTCGACTCTACATATAAGCTTTTCCAATTAATGTGGAATATATTGTGAGCTTAGTGGTTGCATTAATAAACCTGTTTAAACAGGGGGAGCGCTGGCGTATTGCATATACAAATTTTTTACTGAGATTAGTAGCTGGCAGGGAGTGCTGGTCCTTGTGTTGGCATTTTGGGGGGCTCTGAGTATGTCCTGTAAGTAGCTCTCAGAAGTGCCATTAAACAGCGAATGGCTCATCATATGTGTCGGCATTTTAGTTCCAAATAAAATACTAGCGTTTTCTAGTTTATAGTGATGTGCTGGAGGAATATTTCTCTTTTCTAGAGAACCCCTCCCTATCTACCACCTGCTACTACTTGTCAACTGATTTGAGCAATCCCCATTTTGTGCACCATTATTTTTATATCAAAATACCACCACTAGAAGGAGATATATTTTGTCCTCAATATACATTGTATGTTGTCATATAGACGATAATGTATATGCAGGACAGGATAACACCATTTCTGTCAAGGTTCTCTGACACATCTAACAAATTTTGCATGACTGTCAAATAAAATAAAATAAAAAAAAAAAGGATATGATTTTGTCATGGTCTTAAAAAACAAACAAACAACTTTTATTACCAGACTGACAAAATATTATATTCATTGTATTTCTATTACAAACTTATCCACTTCAGAAAGATATGCTGGTTTTAAATAGTCTTTGAATTCGTCTTTGCTAACCCATACATAGTCTCCACTTTTCTTATTTGTTTGCAGCTTCTGGCTCTTGAGAAAAGCTTTGAAGAAGAACACTTTGGCCCCTACCATGTGCTCAGAGCGCAGAGACTTGGGGAACTTGTACTTGTAAAAGCCACAGGGAGCATTTCCTAAAAAGTGAGCTTCAGCGTGATCACCTGTAGAAAAAATAAACATTGGTGAATACAGAAAAATTGGTGTTTGGAAATATATAAGTAACATATTTCAATTACAGAGCTTTGTCAGCGTCCTCTGCCAGTTCTTTGCAACATCCATAACTCCACAACCTGCATATTAATTACTAATGCAGGTGAATAGGGAACTAGCAATCAGTCAATTACAGGTGAAGCAGCATAAATAAGCCATGTATAGCCTAGAGCTGTGGCCGACAAGGATATAACTAACTCGGACCTATCGCAACTTTGTGGCTACTGAAAACCTTTTACCCACACAAAAAATAGGCTTTTGAAAAGTTAATGAAAGAACAAAGTTTTAGTTAAATGAGCAATAGCACTTTTAATCTGTTGGTAGGTGTAAGGGAGTAACATATGCTTGTGATGATCCAAACTGAAGCAATAAGGGAATTATTATTGCAGATTTCTAAAGGCACCACAGTACAGGACAATGGGGAAAACAGGTCATACCTGCAAACATGGCCATACAAGGTAGACAAATGCAGACATGGAAACAAAAGAAAGAGAGGGGCCTCCTTTGCCAGAGGTGAGCTAGCAATCTAAAATTGTTTTCCCATATTCTGGCTGCGGCTAAACTTCTAATCGCCCGTAATTGGGAAAGCCCCTACTCCTCCTACACTTCAGGCCTTAAGAAATGAGGTCTGGTACATTGCAAACATGGACAGTATAACTGACTATCTGCATGATACACCTCATAAGTCTGATCTTATATGGGCTCCCTGGTTTCATAGAGGGCAGTCACCGCTCTCTCCCCTCCGGACCAGTCCTTATCCCGTGACCATGGAGATCTCATACTAAATCGCTTCCACTACCGCCTCTGGGTCCTCCACGATGGATAACAACCTCTTCTGTTATGTAAGAACTATTTAGCTACTTATAACTTTTGTAGTTTTGATTTTATTTTTGTACTTTCTCTTTTGGCTACACGCTATGTACCTGTTCTTCCCCCCAAAATAACAGAAAAAGGAAATGAGGATATTTGTTTCTCTGATGTTATATTGTTGTGTTCTCCTTTTATAAAGAATTAAAAAAAAAAAGATAGAGAGGGGCCTGTTCATAATAGAATTTACACCCTAACTGGAAGAGGTGACAATAGGAGCGAGTGCTGCAAATGTAATAAAGGTGGGAGTATGATAGAGAAGTTCTCAGAGAGTTTTTAAATATTTTAAAGGAGGCTGGAGTGTGATTACACATGGTAATGAATACAATATATGGGTAGTAGCCCAGGAGAAATCATACAGATTAGAAATGTGTTATGTAAGAAGCTTGTGGTTCTCCTGTTGTGAAACTACAAGTTCCAGCATACCCAAGTAGCTAGCAGAGCATGCTGTGTCATGTAGTGTCACAACACTAGAAGAGCGAAGGGTTGCCCAGATCTGATGAAGATTACACAAAGATAGAAATTTACATACGCCATAATTGTACCGTTATAGCACTCAAAATGCGATTAATTTATGTACTCTGGAAAAAAAAGTCTGTTTGGTTCGATCATGGTTGGCTCCTAGTGGGCCTGAATTTCAGGAGTGGGTTTCTTTGGTTAATGCTACTGTGGAACATGAGCGATATTTATACCTTGTCCATAAAGTCTAAACTTGACCGTATTTGGACAAGATGGATAGAGTCGAGATATGCACCCCCTCGGACTTCGCTATAGCTATAAATTTATATGGTTGACTTCATTTTGGTCTATAACATGATTTCCCCATTTTATTTTATATTATTTGTTGCTCAGGAATACTGAATGCGGAATGTTTTGTTTATTGTGTATGTTTTAGTTTGTATATGTGTAAAATGTTTTTTTTTTTTTAATAAAGAATATTTTATTAAAAAAATAAAAATAAAAAAAAAATACATGCCATGATTGGTGAAATTTGACAAAACACAAAAACATAAAAACTAAATAGAATTGAAATTGCACATATGATAGTCTTGGGCTTACTCTGTGATAGTTCCCATCTTACATACACATTGGGGAACATTCACCTCCATTCACAAATCTGTGGTGGCTGACCTCACTACCTTCACATATGATAAATAATAAGTGATCTTCCAGTAGTACTCGACTCCTTGCTCCGCAGACTCCATTACCCATTTATTACAGAGTGTCAGGGAACCCTATTGGTATCCATGTTTGTTTCGGACTAGAACAGAGCCAATAACCATTAGCGTTCCTGCTGGGCTGTTTTAGCGGGGCGCCGCGCCCTGCACGATTTAAAAAGGGCAGACTGTGCCTGCTTTATGGCGGCGCACTGCTAAAAGAACCTGCCAAGTGCCGTCCCTACCTGCAGGCCACAATGTCACGCGGGGGAGTAAAATTGCGGTGCAGGGCTCGCCGCAGTGAACATATGCGCACAGCATTTATTCATGATGAGGTAAGAGCTTGGGAGCAACCCAGCATGTCCGTAAGTGCTGGGCATGCCCCCAAGACTGATGAAAAAGGAGCTAGTATTAAAAACACCCCCCTTTTTTATGGGCACGCACACCGCAGGCCCCACGACGGACCTAGAATGAACACTACATTGCACCCTGACTGCCACTACACTAGCATCAGCACTGCGATGATGCAGATCCCAAAGTCCTAATCAAACGAAGGCAGAGCTTGATATACTCACAATTAATATTCTATCACTCTGCCCGTTATACCATATACCTCTCTTGCTTGCCACCACCCATGGAAATGAGAGGCCACAGGCCACCAAATCACAATTGCGCAGTCACTGCGACACAAACTAGCACACAGTTCCCTCCCTGTTTCTAGCATAAAAAAATAGTTATAGCATAACCTTAGCGATCTAATAGCTTCTTCAAAGACTGGGATCTGGAGCATATATGAAAATAGACTATAAAAAGGATCACTTTTTTTTACAAAAAAGTAGTACAGGTTGAGTCTCCCATATCCAAAATGCTTGGGACCAGGGGTATTTTGGATAACGGAATGTTCCATATTTTGGAATATTTGCATATCATACTGAGAAATCTTGGGACTAGGACCCAAATATACACACAGAATGTATTTATGTGTTATATACACCTTATACACAACCTGCGGATAATTTTATACACTATATTCAATAATTTTGTGGTTCAAACAAAGTTTGTGTACAGAAATTAAATTCATTCATGTTTCATATACACACAGCCTGAAGGTAATTTTATACAATATTTTTAATTTGTGCCGTAGACAAAGTTTGTGTACATTGAACTATTAAAAATCAAAAGGTTTCATTATCTCAGTCATGCCAAGAAAATTTCGCATTTCAGAATATTCCGTATTTCGGAATATTTGGATATGGGATACTCAACCTGTAAAAGGCTTAGTTGGGCTACAGAATACATGGACAAACGTATTGCAGTTTCAAAATAAAAAGGAAAAAAACTTGCACAGAAGTACACTCAGCTTACTCTGGGCTGGGAGGGGGAACGGCAGGGAATGAAGGTCCAGGCTTCAACTGAGATTTGATCCCCCAAAGTAGGACACAGAACAAAATGCTCCAGTAACTATTATAAATGTTTCCATCCCCCCCATAGTTATGGTCATGACAAAGTCCCTGATGACTGCTTGATGTTTAATAACCCAGAGTCCATGCCAGGACCGGCCACGTAACTTAACTTAGGTACAAATAACCGTACATAATATCCGCTATATAGTAGCCACATGAAATATAGTATGCTCACATTAATCTCCAGTGATCGCAAAAAGCAAAAAAAAAAATGTGGGTCCCAGGGACCCCTCACTTTATAAAAATGGGGTCCTGCTCCACTCTTTTTGGGTCCCATCACATATTATGGGGGTTAAGGGCAAGCAGCAGTTGGGGTAGAGCTGGGGCTAAAGGCAAGGAGAAGTTGGGTTAGAGCTGGAGCCAGAGGGCAGTAAGGGCATGCAGAACTGGGGATAGGGAGGGGTAAGTGCAGACAGTAGTTTGCGACAGTGCTGGGGCCAAGGAAGAGGTTAGAGGCAGGCAGTACGAAGGGTAGGGAGGAGGTTAGAGTAGATAGCTAGGGCAGTATTGGGGCCAAGGAGGAGGTTAGAGACAGGCAGTGCTTGGGTAAGGTGGGCAGTGCATACAGTTAACAGTCAGGGTAAATGGGAAATACACACAGTTACACAGTCAGGGTTAGGGGGTCTGCATACAGTTACACAGTCAGGGTTAGGGGGCTGCACCCAGTTACACAGTCAGGGTTAGGGGAGGGGGGGTGCACAGTTACAAAGTCAGGGAGGGTTAGAGGGGAAGCACATGGTCACACAGTCAGGATTAGCGGGGGCTGCACACAGTCTGGGTTAGAAGGGGTGCACACAATTACATTGTCAGGGTTAGGGGAGCTGCACCCAGTTACACAGTCAGGGTTGAAGGGGGTGCGCACAGATACAAAGTCAGTGTTAGGGGGTGGGGGTGGCCACAGTTACACAGTCAGGGAGGGTTAGGGGGATGCACATGGTCACACAGTAGGAGTCAGGGGGGCTCTGCACAGTGATGACTGTAAGCTATAAGTGACTGACCTGTCTTGAGTTCAGGGTCTTTTCTCTGTCACCAGCCGTCAGAGCTGCACATCCCCTGTACATGCAGAGTCCTCCCAGCACCTCCGGACCTGAGTCCTCCTGACCGCTGTCCCTGGATGCAGAGTCCATCCATTTTCTGAAGACCGCGTGGGCACAGAGCATGGTGTCAGGCAGCAATTAAATCAGATGCTGCTGGTAGTCATTGGTTGAGGAGATGCTGCCGTCAGCTATGGGTTTAGGATAAGCCGCCTGGGGTGACTGGCTGCTGCCGCAGCCGCCTGGGGTGACTGGCTGCTGCCGCAGCCGCCTGGGGTGACTGGCTGCTGCCGCAGCCGCCTGGGGTGACTGGCTGCTGCAGTTCTACAGGCAGCAAACTCAGCCAGCGCATCCTGCGGGACCCGCAGGGATTTAAAAAATGGGTCCCCATCTTGCTGTAGCGCGTAAAAACGCGCTATAGCACGTACTTTGCGAACCCTGATCTCCATTATTTAAACTATAAAATTATTGTAAAACAAAACTGCTCGGTGAGGTGAGATTGGTTAGATACTATATATCTCCCAAACTCTACATCCCAAGTGCCCCCAAATAACATCTGACCAGCACACAAATGTCCGGTATATTCCTATGATTTCTGAAGGTCCCAGCTATTGCAGAAATATAATTTTTACATCAAGATAGATAATATATGGTTTTGGTCTTTGTTCCTGCTTGAAGTTTGAGCACACCTTTCTTTTCAGACTGTTGTTTGAATACCCCTACTGTTTCTGGTGCCCAAAGATGGCTTTCATGTACAATCTAGCCAGTTCCAAGTCATCTATATGCAGACATGGATGAAAGGACTTGTTTATCCATCTCCTGTCCAGGTAATTGCTTTTATGGCTAACAGGAAACCATTATCGATGTACATACTAATGAAACTACAAAAGCCCCACCCCCTCAGGCTGAGTTGGATTAAAACTCCTATTTATCTCTGTGGGCAGAACTATAAAAGAACCTCAAAAAAACAACTTGCAATAGGACCTGCTAGTCCCATAACGCTAAACTGAATGAGATCACAAAGTAGTATATATTTACATTTACATATGACAAAAGATACAGGTGAAAGATATACTTTAAATAGACATATAATCTTACAGCCTCTATGAATGTAAGCTGTTAACATCTAAACCACAGGCTGTAAACTCTGGAATATAATGGCACTGCAGTAGCAAGGGGTGAATCATTACACAAATAATTCATGGACTTCCCTTTTAAATGTCAAAATATGACCTTTTAAGATACCATCAAATCCTGCAGATCTTGGATCCGCGGCACCCCAAATAAAAACTTGCCTGACAAGTTAGACATGACCCGCTCTGCTGTCTGCCTCATAGTTTCTCCAGCCTGCCATTCCATCTGAGGGAACATCCAGATGTCCTCATTGCCGATCTTTTCTTTAACCAGCAGGAACAGCGTGTTTTCCAATTGCCTGTTTAGCGAAGTGCAGTCATTCTTTTTATCTGCTTCTGTAATAAACAAGGCCAGCAATTATGCACGGCTTTCTAAATGTAAACGTTACCATGAATAACTAGCTAATGCAATTTGAGGCTTCTAAGCCATTGCTAAATTATGTCACTCAAACCAACAGCTAGTTAACCTGTGGTTTAACATCTCGAGAACCATAGCATTTTGCCAAATAATTATAAAAAAAATAATAATAATATTTAGAACAGCAGCAGGTGTACATTGTATGACAAATGACTGGACTGACAACTTCTCCGGTCCAATCAGCCAGCACATGCCCACATTCAGTAGGTGGTAGTTTAGATATGCTGCCTTAACAGCACCCTCCACTGCAAGGAGCCAGCTCTGTTAGACTAGCACCTCAACACAGGTAATTGTGAGTTAAACCACCCAGGAGGACTACATAGAGGGAGGTTGGCTAAATTAGGCTTTTTAAAAATTGCCAAATGCTTTAGACAATCTTAATAGAAGCTTAAAGCAATATACTAGTAAACATCAGCATGCAGTGCTGTCGTTAATCTAGAATTTTGAAAGGTGGTACCTTGGCTGGATAAGGAGCTAAAACACAGCTCTAAAAATGCTAGAAACCAACTATCAAAGAGAAAGGTCAAGCATAGGAAACTGTGACTAACGTAAAAAGGTAGAGTCTATATCCCATGTATTTTTTTGTACTTATAATTAAGAAAAACAGAAGAAAAAAGCCTTTTGTACAGTGACAAATTTCACTGCATATTATCCTTAATTAACATGTAGAATCAAGGAGATCTGCATTATTAGCTGATGGCTCCAATGGAACAATGCTCTTGGTGGTCAAACTATCATGAAGAATGGTAGATTAGGTTCTTGCTATGTATAATGTAAAAGTACACAAAGGTAAAATGAACCAATTATGGTGAGATCAAGTAAGGCGGAGACAATTATTGCAAACATTATTGATAATGACAATTCATTAGTTAGAATCATAATACACATACAAAAAGAGTGATCTATAGTAACATATGCTTTTGGAAAAAGGGGGAGATTTAATGGTTTTTTTTAAAGGCACGCTAATTAATGGGCACTCATTGTTGCAATTCAATTGGTTATGGGCACCCATTAATTATCTCACCCAATTAGACCGAGTTTAGCCACGTAAAATAGCTAAACCCAACTAAAGTCCTGGTTACGGCACCTAAACATCAGTTTGGGGCCCCCCAAACCAGGACTAATCGCACATTTCTGCTTGCCACCTCAGGAGGGTGCGAGCAGAAATGCCAGCGCCTACTGCACTTGAACAAAGCAACAAGTGAATCGGTCAGAGCCACAGACAATAAAATTCCACTCGGAGAGTGTCCGCGATTGTCTAGTTAATATCAAGAAAAAGATGAGTTTATAAATTGCATAAATCAGTTCCAATACAATTATTAAATATATCTCACAAATGAATGCAGTTACTGTTTCTTTAGTTAATACTATAAAACTGACTGTAGCAAAAAAATAAACAAAATTGGACTAGCATTACCTGTTACTCTTGGTGCAAATTTAAAACTCCTCCATCTCTGTTCCCACGTGTCTTCAAGATCTTGTGCCGTCACAATGTCCTGGTCTTCAGGTTCATCATCAGAATCATATGTATCCGACTGCTTCCTCTTGAGCCGCTCTGCATCTTCCATAAGTTTAAGCTCATGATCAGAATACAAACTTTGCTCCAGCTCAATCTGAAACCGTGAAAATAGTAACACAATAATGCAAACTATACAATACGAGCTCAAATATACTTAGGGTCTATTTTGTAATAACAAACACCTGCCTCACTTTTAATGTTGGTTAGGAGCACCCCAGGAGAGTGTACTGCATCTAACATTAGCTATACATTTAGAACAGTGTGTATGGTCTTCTCCATAAAGTATGTCTGGCCGCAATATCATCTGTACAGTGGGGGCGTTTCAATAAAGCAAGATGCTGAATAGCCCCGGGAATTGACCGCACTGTTAAGTCCGACTAGAACCATAGAATGCTGGTTACTGCGCCTTAAGCTGGGTGTTTAGTCGTGGTAACCGCGTTCTCCAACTAAAGTGTCGGCCGCAAGGCTGTTAGCTCCACGCTAAGGCAGAAAACAGCATCACGGCCAGCACGTAAGTTGGATTTCTGCTCGCATCTCAGGAGGGTTCGAGCAGAAATCCTGTAGTCAGACGGGAAGCCGATGGACGGAATCCCGACAGTCGGCTTCCCGACTCTCTAATCTCAGCAAGGGGTTAAATAACAGGCGTCGATGTCGGGCTACCTATGCCGGGAGCCCGACACCCGGCTTACCGATCGAGAGTGTGAGTGAAGCTGTCCACATTTAGCCTTCGCCCAATCCCATTACTTTGATACTTTGCTGGCTGTGTGTTGCCGGATGTAATACTTGTACATACGCATGGCCACTGAAAGAGGACAATTGAAAATGACAGCGTTTTCATCATCGCAGCATGCCTTGAGATAGAATGTAGTCATCACATGGCAACAGTTCGATGGTTTTACTATCTATTGTATGGGGTGCACACTTACAGATGGCATTTGCGCATGAGCAAAGGATCTAAGCTACGGACATACTGAGTTTCTTCTTCCAGCATGAGTGACATACACAGCCATATAAACTGTAAGCTTATGAGCAAGGCCCTCTTGTCTCTATGTCTGTCTTATTACCCAGTTTGGATTTGGTGTTTGACCACCAACCTGTGGCACCCCTGCAAGTGTCCTGAGGCACCCCAGCGTGCTGCGGCACACAGTCTGGGCACCACTATGTTAATAAATAAAATTGGGGTAACCCCTGGAAAAGAGGCATGGTGGCAACCATTGCAATCTAAGCATCAAATGGAAAAAGTACCGCCAGTGACAAGGGAACATTGATGGTTACCAGCCATAGATTTCCATTGGCCATCCCAACCTTTAAAACACTAAAGCCGACCTTTCCAAACTAAGCTGTTTAGCTCCATAATAAGTCACAAGCTGAGCCCTTGGATGGCAAAGGTGACTTGAGTTTCACCTGGTCCCTCCATTTTCTATTAACTCCTATGTACAGTACATACATATATATATATATATATTAACAGGCTCCTTTCCTTTACTAGTCTTAGCAGGTAGAGCCCTTGCCGCACACAGCGGTCCCTATGGCATTCCGTACCTCCTGCAGCAGATCCTCCACCTCCTGCTGGAAAGGAGTCTTGCTCTGAGACACCAGCGCCGGCCTCTTTAAACACACAGCACCATGCAGCCTCCATGGGGACACCACTGCGCCCCCGGCCCCAGACGCCAGTCCCCTGCAGCCCCGGTTCGGAGCACGCCAGGCGGCTTTGCTACTGCTGCCAACACATGACAGCACACCCGTCAGTAACCTCCGCACGGGGGCGGCCATATTGGAAACTGGCGATATCATCGCGAGCGGACAGGTCCGTGCGTCAGACTGAACCAATCTCTAGGTATGGGAGGGGGGGAGATTTCACTCCAAATTCACTTTTATGATTTTAGCCGTCTTTTGACATGAGTTAAAGCGGTACATTTCAATTAAGAAGCTCTTAATATATATATTTGCCGTGTCCCTAGCGCCGTTCCTGCTATAGGTAGGTCCTGTGGTCTAGTTTGGCAATTATACTGCAGGGAGACCAGTGTTTCCCTGTTTCTCAGTCTGTTCTGATTACGCACAGTGATCATGATGCCATTGGGGCTATGGCAGCTGTAGCTGCTGTATGTGGGAGCCATCACTGCAGCTGTCCGCTGTATAGAGTTGCCGTTATGTGATGTGTTGGCTGGTAGTGCTCCCCTCCCCGGGTGCGCAGATGGTTTGGCCGACGTGACCTTGCTGCTGTCTCTGGCTGTGGTTGCTGCGTTGCTCTGGAAGGGAGAGATGAACCCGGCACTGAGTCGTGTTGCTGCCACATGGGTACTGCCAGGCATCTTCCAGCGAGCATGTGGGTGAGTGCCAGCAGAGCAAGTATAGGGGTGCGAGGAGGTAGGTTGTCTGTCTGTGCTGTGAGTTGGCAGGGTATGCTGCAGCCATGGCATACAGACACATAATATAGGCTTTATTGCTATTTGGTTTTTTTTCCTATATGCTTTTTTTTTATATATATATATTATTTCATTTTCTTATAACTTACAGGGGATACTTCAGTTGTTTTTTTACACACAGCTTAGTGATAGGTGTCTGACAGAGCCAATTGGGTGCCAACATTTTTGCTCGCAGTCTCTCGAGGTGGCGAGCAGAAGTGTGCGAAAGGTCTGTATCTTGGGCGCCCTAACCAGGACCTTAGATGGGTTTAGCCGCTTTACATGGCTAAACCTGGTGCTTTTTTTTACAGAAATTTTGACCGCTGGGGCTTCTTGTCATGACTGATGTAGAAAAAAAAAGGGTACTTGTGTACTTTATGGACTCTGAGCAGAGAGAACCCAAGTCTCCTACACTCATTATTATTATCCATCATGGTAATGTCTAAATCCCCTTCACGTAAAGGACCCTGCCGTCACCAGCCAATGTCCAGCGTCATTCCCTACCATCCAAGTGGGCATAGAGGGGGAATATAACCTTGTAGTGAGCCACCGAACCTGAAGCATGACGAGTGCAGGCGAGCCCGCGAGGGAACAACTTTCCTCTTTAGTTGGGGACAACTTTCGGTACTTGTGTACGTAAAGTACACAAGTACCATTTAAAACATTCATTGGGTTCTCTCTGCAATGAGTCCGTAAAGTACACAAGTACCAAAAAAAGTAACGTTTTAATGTGGGAAATAATTATTTAAAAAAACAAAACACAGCAAAATTAGAAAGTGTGTGTCGCTCTCTAGGGCATAACCAGACTTTGTACCAGTTGCACCAGGGCTCTTCTCTGTATCCCCTGAGATTTGGGTAAAGGAGTAATAAAGACTTAAAAAATAGAAAAAAAAAACAAATGTCGTCTTTGGAGGACTACAGATCCCAAGATGGTCCAGCTGCCAAAAATGGCTTCTGGTGCAAGCTGGCACTGGGAGAACCACTTTGCAATCATAGCGGGGGATACACACACTGAGGAAACCCCCTCATGGTTCCTGCAGCCACTGTTGGCAATTCTGGGTGCTGATTACCCTGATTTTAGGGTACCTAGCACTGGGATGAAAGCACCAGTGCTAGTTAGAAAGTGAAGTGGACCCATATGCATCTTGTTTTAAGTTCAATATATAAATATATATATTATATCGCAGAAGTACAGATGTGCTCACATCTAGCCTCCTTGCACGTTGAACAGCCCTTCTAGTCGCGCCATGCCGTGGTGCAACTCTGTAGTGACTAGCATCTTTTTGTGACTTTTTCCCTTAAAATGCATCTTATTCACAAAGCAATGCAAATGGAATGCACAAGCAGCTTCTGCTTATTAAAATTATGTATGGCATGCCTATATTCTGTTTCATATTTCACATGCAGATACAGCTACAGTCGCACACAGAATGTAGGCATACCGTATATCATTTAAATCAGCAGAAGCTGCTTGTGCGTCCTATTCACATCACTTTGTGAATAAGACGCATTGGGCTCGAGTTAAATTAAGTGCAATGCTGAATAGCCATGGGAGGGAGCTTCCGGATCTATTCAATTCACTGCGCTGTTTGGTCTGACTAAAGGATTTTCTCTCGCACCCCATGAGGGAGTAAGGAGAAATCCAACAAAATTTACGGCCGCGCAGCTGTTTTCCTGCTTAGCGTGGCGCTAACAGCCGTGTGGCTGGCACTTTAGTCGGAGACTGCTGGTTCTCACGATTAAACACCCCTGTTAAGTCACGAGAACCAGCATTCTCCTACTTATCTGGCAACTGTCGGACCAAACAGCGCGGTAAGTTGAATAGGAACATCATGCTGAATTGAATCGAGCCCATTGTAAGGGAAAAAGTCGCATAAAAAGACACTTGGCACTACCGAGTCGCAAGGTGCTCACGTGTTATGCGTAACGGAACATGTAGCACACGGAGGATAGATGTATGTGGACACGTCTGTAGCTGGAGAAATCAAACCTGTTTCATTTCTCCCAACTAGTTAGATGATCTTCATTTTAGTGTAGGAGGTATTTATTTTACCATTTATTACCAGTTATTTATATAGCGCACATTTTTCACAGTGCTTAACAGAGAATATTTGGCTATTCACATCAGTCCTTGTACCAATAGAGCTTACAATCTATATTCCCTACCTCATGCATGCATATGCTTGCACATATTAGGGTTATTTTTTGTCAGAACCCAATTAACCTACATATGTGTCCTTACAGTCAGGTGCATAAATATTGGGACATTGACAGAATATTCATATTTTGGCCTCTATTCACCACCACAATGGCTTTGAAATGAAACAAACAAGATGTGCTTTAACTGCAGACTTTCAGATTTAATTTGAGGGTAATTACATCCAAATTAGATGAACGGTGTAGGAATTACAACGGTTCTATATGTGCCTCCCACTATTTAAGGGGCCAAAAGTAATGGGACTATCAACTCAAATGCTATTTCATGGACAGGTGTGGGCTATTCCCTCGTTATTTCATTATCAATTAAGCAGGTAAAAGGTCTGGAGTTGATTGTAGGTGTGACATTTGCATTTGGAATCAGTTGCTGTCGACTCTCAATATGAGATCCAAAGAGCTGTCACTATCAGTGAAGCAAGCCATCATTAGGCTGAAAAATCAAAACAAACCCATCAGAGAGATAGCAAAAACATTAGGTGTGGCCAAAATAACTGTTTGGAACATTCTTAAAAAGAAAGAACGCATCGGAGAGCTCAGCAACACCAAAAGACTCGGAAGACCACTGAAAACAACTGTGGTGGATGACAAAAGAATTATTTCCCTGGTGAAGAAAAACCCCTTCACAACAGTTGGCCAAATCAAGAAGACTCTCCAGGAGGTAGGTGTATGTGTGTCAAAGTCAACAATCAAGAGAAGACTTCACAAGAGTGAATATAGAGGGTTCACCACAAGATGCAAACCATTGGTGAGCCACAAAAACAGGAGACCAGATTAGAGTTTGCCAAACAACATCTAAAAAAGCAATTACAGTTCTGGAACAACATCCTATGGACAGATGAGACAAAGGTCAACTTGTACCAGAGTGATGGGAAGAGAAGAGTATGGAGAAGGAAAGGAACTGCTCATGATCCAAAACATACCACCTCATCAGTGAAGCATGGTGGTGGTGGTGTCGTGGCGTGGGCATGTATGGCTGCAAATGGAACTGGTTCCCTTGTATTTATTGATGATGTGACTGCTGACAAAAGCAGCAGAGTGAATTCTGAAGTGTTTTGGACAATATTATATGCTCCTATTCAGTCAAATGCTTCAGAACACATTGGACGGCGCTTCACAGTGCAGATGGACAATGACCCGAAGCATACTGCAAAAGCAACCAAAGAGTATTTTAAGGCTAAACAGTGGAATGTTATGCAATGGCCAAGTCAATCCCCTGACCTGAAACTGATTGAGCATGCATTTCACTTGATGAAGACAAAACTGAAGGGAAAATGCCCCAAGAACAAGCAGGAACTGAAGACATTTGCAGTAGAGGCCTGGCAGAGCATCACCAGGGATGAAACCCAGCGTCTGGTGATGTCTATGCGTTCCAGACTTCAGGCTGTAATTGCCTGCAAAGGATTTGCAACAAAGTAATAAAAAGTAAAAGTTAGATTTAGGATTTAGTTTGTCCCATTACTTTTGGCCCCTTAAAAAGTGGGAGGCACATATAGAAACCGTTGTAATTCCTACACCGTTCACCTGATTTGGATGTAATTACTCTCAAATTAAATCTGAAAGTCTGCAGTTAAAGCACATCTTGTTTGTTTCATTTCAAAGCCATTGTGGTGGTGAATAGAGGCCAAAATATGAAAAATTCTGTCAATGTCCCAATATTTATGCAACTGACTGTATATATCTTTGCTGCAGTCGCGCTAAAAAGCCCCTCTCGGCGCGCCAGATTCCGTGACACTGTTAGCGTCTGGTGTTTTTTTGTCTTTTTTTGAAAATGCGTCTAAGTTGCTATGTGATGCGACTAGGATGCACCAGGAGACTGTGCTGATTAATTTGATAGGCAACACTTGTGTGCGACTGAGTCTCTGAATCTGTATACGAAGTGCTACATTGTAGTGGCCGCAGCTTTTGTATTCCAAGTTCTATTGTGGTTAATGTACAGACTCAGGTGCACACAAATATACAAACTTAATCGGCACAGTCTCCTGGTGCGTCCTTAGATGTATTTTTGGCAGAAGATGCCCAATGCTAGAAGAGTAGCACAGGCCCTGGCGACACCCTCGGGCCATGTAAGTTGTGCTGCGTGGGGACATCTCTAGCCTCATGCCATTTTTTTATGTTTGGGAACAAACAGACAATCTTTTGTGCCCATGCACTAAAAGATTGGCTAGAGAAAAAAAAAATAATGTAGTGGCTAGGCTGTTTTTGCGGGGCGCCACTCCCTGCCCGATTTCTAAAAGGCAGAATGTGCCCTGCCCCTCTTGGTGACTCCCCTCTAAAACAGCCTGCTGGCCGCAGTGTCCCTCGGGTGGGGAAAATAGTGATGCAGCCCAGCATCTATTTACTGAGATAGGAGCACCTGGGTGCAACCCGGCATATCCATAATTGCCGGGCACACCCCCAAGAGTGATAAAAATACACATTCCATTTTCTCGTGACCATGTCCCTTTCGGACGCGCGTGAAGGAGTGCCCTTTTCTAGGTCCGGTGCCCTGCACGGTGCTGGACCTAGAAGGAACACTATAAGCGTTTTGTTTTTTTACTGATTTCCTGGATTCCAAAGGATCGGAACGACAAATCATCAAGTGTGTACCCACTATGTTGGGCGGTGCTCACTCCCGTGGGGTCATCAGCCATATCGTCAGGTCAGCCATACATGCAGCTCAACCTGACGATGCAACTGACTATCTAATGCAACTTGATGCGGCAGCGGACATATCAGGCATTCGGGCAGCGGTACGTTGGGTACACACATCGTTTAGTCTGTACCCAGCCTAAGTGAAATAGACCACTATATACCTAATGTGATGTTATGAAAAGTAAAATGTGATCAGTGTATAAAAAAAAAAAAAAATCCATACAATAAATTCAGAGATGGACGCCGATCACATATCCGCTGCGTGATAATATCCTAATGACGCTGGAGGTGTCTTGGGTAAATAGACTCCTCCTGTCGACTTCCCTGATCCGCTGCTGTGACTGAGCATTTGTAGACATAGATAAATACTAATGGCAATAAAACACCCTATTAATGTCAAAAAGGCTGAATATCAGTGAGCAGGTAAATGTCTCACTGGCCGATTCAATTCTGCGAGGATTTGGAGGTGCGAATACGCACTTTAAAGATTGCGCACTTCGCAAATAATTTTTATGAGGCACTGCTGCGATTATTATTGTAAATGGCCATTTGACGTTCGCCGCATTGTTGCGTGTCAATTTTACAGTGCACGACCGGTGGAACTACATGAAAGAATGCAAAAATCCATACATAAAAATTGCATGTAACAAAGTGCAAGAACATTAATGCTGGATACACACTAGATTTGTACACAGACGATATGGCGGCTGACCTATCATATCCGCGGTACACATCAGAACGATGTAAAGGATGGGACGATCCCTCGTTCCGTCCTACATAACCTTGCACCGCGCCGCATGCGATATCGTCCGGTTGGCAGTGCAGCATGGTCGACCAGAAGATATCGCTAACAACCGTGAAGCGATTGGACGTACATACTGAATGATATGTCATATCGATTCGGCCGACGTCGCTCCAGTGTGTGCCCAGCTTTAGAAACAAATGGGAAGCCCAAAGAGCGAAAAGAAGTTTTCACTTCTCTGAATACACTCTTACAATACAGGAAAATATTTCTTCTATGGCGCACTTTCTCCGTGAATATTTCTCGATGCACATTAAAAAAAAAAAAAAAAAAAATTATTTATATATATATATGTAGTGTAGCATGCAATAATATAAGAGTCCTCCACATAATAGAGTAAAAGCTAAATCTTATCCTGGGGTTAAGTAAGGGTCACCACCACTACTCCAATTCGTTCTCTTCCTACCAGATAAATGTAATGTATATGCGTATCATCCTTGGTGCAGACTCTCCAGTTATATCCATGTGGAGATCCCCAGTACATAGAAGAAATAAAACTATATAGTGCAATTCCATTCAGATAAAATACACAGATTTTAATACACTTAGGGCCTGATTCAGAGCCGGACGCTCTGAATCAGGGCCCTCCTACCTAATATTGGAGCGGCCTTTTGGACGCTCGCATAGCTGTGGGTTACCACCCACAGCTTATGCGAGCATCCATGATGATGGTCGCGATGGCGAAGACCATCGCGACCATCGGGCTTGCGTCGAGCCCCTTTGCGGTAGGGTCTTGTTGCCGCAAGCCCTGGAGTGATTTTGGCTCTATCAGAGCCAAAATCACTCCCACTGACATCACTAGTGATGTCAGTGGGGCCGGACCCAGACTGTAGGCGTTCCCATGGGAACACCTCCGTCTGGGCAGCCACGCCCTCGGCACGCCCACCAAAGGGGGCGTGCTGTCAATCACCATCGACAGTACACCCCCTTTGTAGCGAGACCCCGAGCGGCTGCTTCCCCGTCGCTCGCCGGGTCTCGCGCATGTGCACGACAGAGCAGCCTTCGTCGTGCGCATGCGCATTTGGGTACCATTGACCCGCTTGCGAGCGTCCTGCGCGGGTCTGAATGAGACCCTTAATCCACTTACAAAATGGTTAAAACCATAGATGCATATACAACATTACAATCTCATTTACATTGGTTGCACCTAGCAGATGTTAATTAAAGGAAGAGCACATCAGAATAATGGGCAAAGTCTTGGACACTCAGGGCAAATGTAATAGGATGAGAGTTAGAAAATGTGAGCATTTTCTCACACTTTTTAAACTCTGCCAGTGTCCGAGAACAAGCAAACTCGCATGTTCAGACTAAATAAACTCTCACAATTTAAACTGTTGTCCAGATGTTTTCCCATTTTGAAGCTACAACTCGACCAAGTGGTAAGCAGCAGGTCTGTATTGGAGTCTCTCCGTCCGACTAATCTGCTCTCCAAATTTGGAGCGGGCGGATAGTGGTATCTTTGTATCTCCCTGTATTTATACCCAAGTGAGGCTTGGAACCCACCACCTCCTGTTTGAATGCGGTCACTGCCGAATACTGTGCGTGATTTGCGCTCCACCTCCCGGAAATTGATGTGAAAGAGAGGCTTGAAGCACAAAGTCCTTTGTTCTCCAGTATACAGTCTTTCTTAACATAGGCCCTGATTCAGACCCACTCGCGAGCGGCTGTCCGCTCGCAAGTGGGTCGATGGTCTGCACTGCGCATGCGCACGATGGAGGGAGCTCCGTCGTGCTCATGCGCGAGACAAGGACTTTCCTTCGCTCGTAGTGTCTGATCAAAGGGGGCGTGCTGTCGATGTTGATTGACAGCACGCCCCCTTTGGTGGGCGTGCCTGCCAGACGGAGGCGTTCCCAAGGGAACGCCTACCGTCAGAAGCCAGCCCCACTGACATCACTAGTGATGTCAGTGGGAGTGAGTTTGGCTCTGATAGAGCCAAAATCACTCCTGGCCTTGCGGTTGAGAAACTGAACCGCAGGCTTCTGCTCGCAGTGGCGATGGTCGCGATGGTCAAGACCATCGCGACCATCATCCTGCACGCTCGTATATGCTGTAGGTGGTGACCCACAGCTATACGAGCGTCCAGGAGGACGCTCCATATTTATGGAGGTGGGCCCTGATTCAGAGCGAGCGCTGTGGTCAGAGCGTCCGGCTCTGAATCAGGGCCATAATTTCTTACTCTGGTATAAATACCGGGAGGGTCATTACATGTCAGTTCACCCAGGCCATGACACCCACCAACACAGATTTTCAGGAAACTTTGTACACTTGATAATACCATATAGCTACAAACCTTCTCTAGTCCTCATAGTTTTTGAGATACAGGGGGTCAAAGTTTTTAAAAAAAAATTTGGAAATACATCTGCAAGACTGATTTTCCCAGGCAAAAACAGTACCTGGTACACAATAATTTCATCACTTCACCCCTATAGCTGAAGTTTCCATAGGAACAAAGCGACTCAGTTCAAATAAAAACTTCAGTTCCATTTTCCATTTTTCAGATCAGAACAATCCAACACCAGTCAATATGTCACAGATCTGTACAAATTCATACATAGCATGTGTTTACGATTATCATTGTTTTTTTGGATAAGTACTTTTAAAAGATGAGGAGGAATGTGATGTTGAAGTTAAGTTCATACACGCCCTGTGCGATAATTTCACTGGCCTCTACAGAAGAAAGAAGACATCTGTTATGTTCCTATGTGCAATATAATGTCCTCTGTCAGCCTTCCTATCACAAAGGGTTCTGGAAGGATGTATTACTTCCCTGAAAAGGAAGTTGATTATGAACATTGGCAGTACAGTTTCAACTTCAGTTAGACATCAGGCATTTCTGTGATAAAATAGTAAGATTAATAAGCTGAAGTATTTAAAACCGCTTTTAGTGGGTATGCTCGCTCCCGTTTCTGCACATATTTAAATCCAAAAACGGGATTTGCATGAAAATTCTTGCTGTGAAAAGTGTAGGTGAAAATGGGGAACTCAGCCTGATAAACATAGCCAAACTAACATAGGATAACAGTACAGAAGTGTATTAGAGGTTATATTAAATAGATTTGGGGTACTTTAAATTGAGTCAAATGGCTGTTATATGCATTTTTTTTTTAAAAACACAAATTTGAAAAAAATTATAAAAGCTAATTTTTTCAGCAAAATAAGTGCTCTAGTTAAATTCGGGGTAAATTAAAAATGGGTATAAATATATATAGTCGGGTCATTTTAGGGGATTTAAAAAAAAAATAAAATCCTGTAATTGCCTGCAAAGGATTTGCAACAAAGTATTAAAAAGTGAAAGTTAGATTTAGGATTGTTTAGTTTGTCCCATTACTTTTGGCCCCTTAAAAAGTGGGAGGCACTTATAGAAAGCGTTGTAATTCCTACACCGTTCACCTGATTTGGATGTAATTACCCTCAAATTAAATCTGAAAGTCTGCAGTTAAAGCACATCTTGTTTGTTTCATTTCAAAGCCATTGTGGTGAATAGAGGCCAAAATATGAAAATTCTGTTAATGTCCCAATATTTATGCACCTGACTGTATAATGACTCTCAGAGTCAGGCAAGTTTGCTAAAACTTTTTTTTCTGGAATCTCCATATTCTGATTGACAAAGGGCCAAAATTTCAAAGTGATATGTGGATTAGGCACTGAGATGGGAACGTTTTTCCACATACACCTCACATAAAAGCAGAGCATCAGGAGTGGCATTTCCGAGCAATTTTTTTTAAACTTTGTCCCCCTATATCTCAAAAACTATGAGGCCTAGAGAAGAAAAATGTTACCTGGGGTTGTAGCTATGTAGTAGTATCAAGTGTACAAAGATTCATGAAAATCTGAGACTGTGGGTGTTTTAATACATTTTTTTTCTGGATGATTTGACATGGAATGACTCAGGGAATACAAAGATAGCGGTATCTGCCACTTTAAGAAGAGACATTAAAAACATGTCAGATAAGTGGATTATAATCTATATTCCCTACCACATACACACTAGGGTTATTTATTTTTTTTGTTTGGGAGCCAATTAACTTACCAGTATATTTTTGTAGTGTGGAAGGAAACCAGAGTACCTGGAGGAACCCCACACAAGCACAGGGAGAATATACAAAATCCACACAGTTAGGGCCTTTTTAGGAAGACCTCAGTGCTGTGATGCAGTACGCTAATCATTACACCATCCATGCTGCCTAATAATAAATAGTGTCCCCATATAGTTAATAAGAATTGTACCTGAGGTAAGCTAAAAAAATTTGCTGCAACAAATGTATTTATTTTTTTAAATATTACTGTCCTTTTAATACTATCTGTAGCGTTTTACTAAATATTTTCCCACAAACTAATTAATTGGGATATAAAACGAAGAAAAAAAAAGTAGAAGCGACAAGAACTGCTCCCTGACATGAAATTAGTTGATGTCAGTAAGCCTACCTACAATGATAGACTGCCGGACATCATTCTTTCCGTGAACAAGCCAGTAAGGCGAGATGCACGTCGGCTAGGAGTCCGTAGCTGCGCAGCGCGACACTCCAGCATCAAGTCGGTATACCTCTCATGTCCACAATACATATAACCATGCACCTATCCATATACCTGTTTCTTTATAATTGGTGTCTATACCTCGCAATTCTTATAATGGATTAAATATTGTAAATACTCTTTGAACAGTTTATTTTTATTTTATTTATTAACAGTTTCTTATATAGCGCAGCATATTCCATTGCACTTTACAATTGTAAACATTAATAGAACAAAACTGGATAATAACAGAAAGCTTACAATCTATAGGGAAATAGGCATTGATACACAAGGATAGGTGCTATATATTGCATTTTGGTCCAGCCAGAATGCACAGTTTATTGGTTGGCTGCATGATCCAGTCACACAGGAATGTCGACCAAATGTCATGAGGATGTGAGAGAAAGACGATGAGTGCGATTGTGTGTGGACTGTAAAAGGGATGTAATTAGATATGGAAGCTATGAAGATTATGTGGGAGGTTCTGGAATCTGATAAGCTTGCCTGAAGAGGTGAGTTTTCAGGGAACACTTGAAGGATTGGAGACTAGAGGAAAGTCTTATTGTGCGAGGTACGGCATTCCATAGAGTGGGTGCAGCCCGAAGAAAGTCCTGTAAACATGAATGGGAGCAAGTAATGCATGGGGATGAGAGACGCAGATCTTGTGCTCAGCGGAGAGGTCGGGTTGGGAGATATTTTGAGATGAGTGAAGAGATGTATGTTGATGTGGTTTGGTTAATAGCCTTATGTGTAAGTGAAAGTATTTTGTATTGAATACGGTAGAAAACCGGCAACCAATGGAGGGACTGACAGAGCGGGGCAGCAGACAATGAACGTTTTGCAAGGAAGATAAGCCTCGCAGCTGCATTCATAATGGATTGTAATGGCGATAGCCTGTTTTTGGGAAGACCAGTAAGGAGGCTATTGCAATAGTCAGTGCGGGAAATAATAAGTGCATGGATTAGAGTTTTTGCATTGTCTTGGGTGAGATATGGTCGTATTTTGGATATGTTTTTTAGATGTATGTAACATGATTTTGAGACAGATTGAATGTGGGGAACAAAGGACAGTTCAGAGTCAAGGATGACACCAAGGCAGCGAGCTTGTGGGGCTGGGTGGATGGTTGAGTTATCAACAGTGATAGAGAGATCAGGTTGGTAACTGTTATTGGCCAGTGGAAATATAATTAATTCTGTTTTAGAAATATTAAGTTTCAGGTGGCGAGATGACATCCAAGATGAAATTGCAGAAAGACATTCAGTGACACGGACCAATACAGATGGTGATAAATCTGGGGAAGATAAGTAGATTTGAGTATCATCCGCATACAGATGGTACTGAAATGCAAAAGAGCGGATTAGTTTGCCAAGAGAGGTGGTATAGATTGAGAATAGCAGAGGACCTAAGACAGAGCCTTATGGTACTCCAACTGATAGAGGTAGCGAAGAGGAGGCAGAATCAGAAAAATGAACAGTAAAAGAGCGATCAGATAGGTAGGCAGAGAACCAAGAAAGAGCTGTGTCCTTAAGACCTAGGGATTGCAGTGTTTGTATGAGAAGAGAGTGGTCAACAGTGTCAAAAGCAGCAGAGAGATCTAGAAGAATTAGGAGTGAGTAATGGCCTTTAGCCTTGGCAGGGATGAGATCATTTACTACCTTAGTCAGTGCTGTCTCTGTGAAGTGTTGAGAACGAAAGCCGGACTGAAATGAGTCCAATAAATTGTGTGAGTTAAGAAAGTGTGTGAGGCAGGCGTAGACAAATCTCTCAAGTAGCTTGGAGGGGCATGGGAGCTGGGAGATAGGACGGTAATTTGAGAGAGTGTTAGGGTCAGAATTTTGTGTTTTTCAGAAGGGCGGTAATCACTGCGTGCTTGAACAGTGATGGAAACTTGCCAGTAGAGAGAGAGAGAGAGAGAGATTACAGATTTTAGTTAGGGTTGGGATAACCACAGGAGACAGAGCTTTACTGATTTGTGAGGGTATAGGATCTAGAGGAGAGGTAATAGAGTAGGAGGATGAGAAGAGTATAGATACTTGATCTTCGTTTGTGAGATTAAAGGAAGAGAATGTGTCAGAGGGTTCAGGTAGGGAATTGAGCAGGTCTCTAGCTGAGGAAGAGCCTACCATTTCATTGTTGATCTTATCAATCTTGTCCCTAAAATAGGAAGCAAGATCTTGCGCACAGATAGTAGCAGGTGGTTTGGGTGATGGAGGGGTAAGAAGCAGTTCAAATGTATTAAAAAGTCGCTTGGGGTTAGAGACTTGAGCAGAGATTAGAGATTGGAAATGTGTTTGGCAGTGTCCAGAACAGTATGATAAAAGTTGTAGATAGTCTTATATGTGAGGAAGTCCCTTGGAGAATGAGACTTTCGCCACTGACGTTCAACTTTATGTGAGAGTTTTTGTAGATGCCTTGTTAAGGTAAAATGCCACGGTTGATGTCTAAATCTACGTGGTGTGTGATGGGTAGCTGGAGGTACTTCATCGAGGGCTTTTTCTAGAATCTGGTTTAGGTGTAATGCAGCAGTCTCAGGAGAAGAGAATGTAGAAATTGATGAAAGTTGTTGTTGTAGAGAGGTAGATAGTTGTTGAAGGTTAATAGCATTAATATTTCTGCAGGGTTTAGGTTTGGTTGATTTCAATGACATTGATGTAATGGAGGAGAGTGTGCAGGTGATAAGGTTGTGATCTGAGAGAGGGAAAGGAGCATTAGTGAAATCAGAAACTGAGCATAGTCTGGTGAATACAAGATCAAGGCAGTGGCCTTCCTGATGAGAAGAGAGGAGGTTAAGGAGAGTAGTTTGGAGGCATGAGGAGATTGTGGACCGTCAATGGGGATATTGAAATCGCCCATAATGATGGTGGAGATGTCTGAGGATAGAAAGTGAGGGAGCCAGGCAGAAAAGTGTTCCAGAAATTGTTGAGGTGACCCAGGTGGGCGATAGATAACAGCAACTCGCAGAGAGAAAGGGGTCCTGATAGAATGTAGTTCAAATTATGTAAATGTGAGAGAAGGTATCTGTGGGAGAACGGTGTATGCGAAAGATTGGGAGAGTAATATTCCTACCCCACCTCCTTTACAATTACCAGGCCTGGAGGTGTGTGAGAAGTGTAGGTGAGCATGTGAAAGTGAAGCAGTGGAGACAGTGTCTGATTGATTGTGTAAGCCATGTTTCTGTTATTGCCAGAAGGTTGAGGTTAGTTGAAATAAAGAGGTCATGGATAGATGTTAGCTTATTGCAGACAGAGCGTGCATTCCATAAGGCACATCTTAGTGACTTGGATGGTGAAGGGAGGCACAAAGTTTATGATGTTAGCTGGATTTATAGTTCGTTGTGGGTGTGGAATGTGGGTTGGGCCTGGATTTGGTGATATGTCACCAGCTAATAGAAGCAGCAGAAGAGATATAAATATAATTGTTGGATTTGTCTGAAAGATTTTTATGGTGACAGGTTGTAGATGTTATTGTCAATGTGTATAGATAAGTTAAAAGCTCATCTGTGTTTATAAGTGGAGAGTAGATTAATGAGTTAGCAATATGTACAGAAGGGTGAGCTGCAGGGAGAGTAAAGGATGTAGTAGTCTTAGAGATGATTCCATGGAGTGAGATCATAAAAGGAAGTTTTTGATACATTTTCTTTTTTGTATTTGAAAAAAATTTAAAACAAATTTAAGTAATGGGTTAGTAATTACCTGGTCTTAGATGTTGTTCAGTGTTTTTCAACTGTTATTTAACTGTTCAGAAAGCACACTTGATTTTAACCACACTTAATGCATAACCACATCAAGCTACTACCCTCATCAAGCTGCCCTATGACTGAAGGTGGCCATACCCTGTGAGATTCAAAAGTTGGTAAGACGAGTTGTACGATTTCCCTTGAAATTATTCCCTTAAGATCCTGGACGATTTGTTTTGAAAATGCAACAACTTCACATAAGACTTCACATAAGACTTCACATCATGCATGATAGGTTGAGGTCTCTCTGCAAAACCATCTGATCTGCGATCCAACTAGAAGACGGCGGGGACGCACATCGGGGTCGCAGAAGACTAAAAATATAACTATTTTCATAGGATTTTAATTGGATTGGTCTGTCCAACCTGTGAAAACTGCCCAAATCGTGTGATCAATTGTCCCGTGTATGGCCAGCATGAATATTAAGAAACAGTATGCCTGATTAAAACACCAGCTTACATCTGAGCCAATTGGTCAGCTGGTTGAAATGCAGATTGATCAATGGACATATATTGCACTAAGTTTAAGTAAACAGGCAGTATGGCACTATAAACGTATGCTTCAGTGAACCCCATCCAAACACAGGTAATGACTATGGCTAGCAAGTCAAAAAAGATTCACAGATGTTTAAACAATACTAATTACAAACATGTACAAAATTAAATACATACTTTAAATACACAGCTAATTCTGCATTAATGCAACTATAGATTAGGAGTTGTGGTTTGCAGGATGTCAAATAATATCACATACATTGCCTATACAGCTGATGGTTCATGGGGGTTAATGCAGACTCTGGCAGTTGTACTCAGCAAGTACAATCACATACCTGGGTTGAAAAGATACAGAAGTTAGAGCACGAGTGCTACTTTGTAACAGGGACTTGCATACAGTAATCCATTTTTCTGTTTTTGCTACACTGTATACTAACATGATGTTAGATGCAAGGTTTTACATGGAACAGGTGTGACACTGATGTGTTTTACGGAGGACTTTACATTTAAGTCCAATACTGATTTATAATATAGTTGAATTAGAAAACACTCCACATAAATACATATAAGTTTATAATTAGTGTTATTACACGCCATTATATATGTGTCTAAGGTTTTTGTGTAACCTGTCACATATAGGGATATATATATCAAGTTTTCACTATACCAAGTGATCACTAACTTGAGGCATAACAATTGAATGCCTTCTTTTTCCTGCTTTCTGAAGATTGGCTAATTGATTTGTTTGTACAGTTATGCTTTCATAGGACTATCATACTGGTACTTTGCACAATTTTTCTAATCAATTTTATTTGTTGTTTCCAGTTATTTGAGTGATGCCTCAAATCATGGAATTTTTTTCATCCTAGTGATGTTGAGCTAATTTAATGGATGTGGTGCTGTGGAATTACCCACACTAATAAACACACATGGTTCTTGTTTATATATAAATTGTACTGACATTCTAGGACAGCGCAAGATTATATGAAATCCCTTTTGTGAATTATTCCATTGATAATGGATTTACAACCCATTAGGAATAATTTATATAGAATGATGTGATATTTGACTTCTGAGTATATTGAAGTGTTTGGTGTAAAGAGGTAACTGTTTTAAATTAATTCACATTAAAAGTTATGTTTTAATCCTATCATTATTTCCACAATATTTATAGATAAGAGTGCTCACAAAACAGAGGTTTTTTTTTTTCTCCTCTTTTCTAAACAATATACAGTAGTTTTCAACTCTAGTGAGCACCACCACTACCTTCTGTTGTCTATTTATAGCACTCCATACTAAGTATAGTGGCACTTTATTAATGAGATTAATGGAGAGCAGCGCTGATGCCATAAATTTAATAAATGAAATAATAAATACATAAATATAAAAACCAGAACCTCAGTACTGAGAATTTAATGAATACAACATATGGCCATATTATAAAATACACTGAAATTGAAAGCCATATAGCAAAACCCTGTAGGCACTGAAAGGATCACCATGGCATTAAGCCTGCACCATGATTCCACATGTAATCTGGGTAGCACAGTCCAATGGAGGGATAAATATATTGCCTACTATTCATGAGGTCCTCATGAATAGTAGGAACCAACACTTGCAGATGAAGTCTTGTGATGACCAGGTGCTGGATGATTGTAAATCCCAAAAGTCCAAAAGGTGCTCCCAAAAGTGGAAAGGTGCTGCGGTCCGCAATTGTAAGTGTCAATTCACAGGGTTGTGTCACCAACGCATTTCGCTGCTCAAAGGCAGCTTTTTCAAGGTGTCTGTATGCCTGTCAGATAGCCTTTTTCTACTTCAGGGTCCACAGGGTGACCTTGGGGTATAGCTGGATCCTGGATCCTCGGGCACCACGGAGTTAAAGCTTTTAGCTGCTCCCAGGATGCACTTGGGTCCAACCTCCCCTATACCCCGAGCCACAGGCACCTCAGTTTAAGATGGTGCCCGGCCGGAGTCGGGTCACCCTGCGGGGGGGGGTCTGCAGGAGCAGCCCCCTAAAGCTTTTTTAACTTAGTTAAATTTATTTATTTTTTGACTACAGTTTTTTCTTTTTCTCCAGAGCGGCAGCGATGGGCTGTCTGTACAGACGCCCACGCTGCCGCTCCTTCTCCCTGCTGGCGCCGCGACGCCAGCACTGAACTGGGGATCGCGGCGGGGGAAGCCAGAGTCTGTACTAGCCGGACTCTGGCTTCCCCAGGGACTGCTGCCGGAAGACGCCGGGGAGATCAGGTAAGCCGCGCACCGCTGATTAGCGGCGGTGCGCGGGTAATGCCTTTCATATGCAGTCCCATGCCCCCGGTCTAGGGGACAGACCGGGGGCGCTAGCGGTGGCGGCGGGCCCCCCCTCCATCGGAGGCATACCCCGCCAGACCACTAGACCACCAGGGTAATTAAGCGGCCAGCGGGATGCCGCAACCTTGGGGGTTAAATATGCTAGCCAGTGGAGGAAGCCTTCCCTCTCAGCGGCTCCTCCCCTCAGCTCAGCGCGCCTTTCAGCTCGGAGTCTGGCGTCGCTGAGCTGCAGCTACTCGGGCCACTCCTCCTCTGAGGTCTCCAGCGGCCATTTTCTTACTGGCAGCGTGGATACTCTCAGGGACCACGCGGACCGGTCCCCCTGTGTACCTCTCCCCCGACAAGGACAGTGTACACAGCGCTATAGCCCTCCCAGACACTGAATCTGGGAGGTTGATTGTAGTGGAAAGGTGCAGTGAGTATATCTTCCTGCATGGTATGTGACTTTTGCTAGTGCTGCCTGTCTGTGTCTTTTTTCTACTTACTGTCAGCCTGTACCTATCCCTTTCCTTCTCCTACAAGCCCTACAGGTGTGCGGGGGAAGGGTGTTTCTACTGACCTCACCTATATAGATCACGTATTTGTGAGGTCCGTCACATACAGTTGTGTGCTGCACGGTGCCATATTGTGGGCTGTTGTTCAGCACACTGGTGAGTGCGCACGTTTTCTTCCTAAGTCATGTCTGAGGAGGAGATTGAGCACTCCGGGGCTCCAGCATTGTTCTCCTGCAGGCGCTGTTCTGCAGGAGTGGATAGGGAGGATTTGTCACAGGACGGCCTGTGCGGACGGTGCCAGGCGGTCCCTGGTACGTCTAAACCTCCCATTTCGCAGGAGCCACCATGGGCGATGTTTTCCCAGTTGCTGGTGTCCATCGCGGACCGTCTGTCGGTCCCGACTGCCGCCCCTACTAGGGCGTTGCCCCAGCCTGCCATCCCCCATTCCCCGGGTGTCCCACAATTATTGCAGACTCCCCCGGGGTCTCAGCCTGTTGGTCCCTATGCGGGGTTGCCAATGTATATTCAGTCCACCCCTGTGGCACAGCCGGCTGTGGTGCCGTTTCAGGCTCCTGTGACAGCTCCTCCACCCTGGGTGGATGCGCTTTCCCACACTGTCCAAGATTTGGCGGCAGCATCTTCGGCTTTTCAGTCGATGTTGCGCAGTGACGTGCCCTCCAGGGCGTCTAAACGCTCAGTCATGGCACAGGCTGCGCATCTTTCGGATTCTGAGGGGTTCTCGGATGATGGTGAGGTACAGGATGACTCAGCCTCAGATGCCTCAGTCCAGGAGGTAGACACTAAGTCTTCCATCAATGTGCGGGCTCTGGTTAAGGCGGTGCGGGCTATTCTTCTGATTGAGGATGAGGCACCCGCTCCCAAGTCAAGGTATCCTAGTTTTAAAAAAGCTAAGGTTATTTCTACAGCGTTCCCCTTGTCTGATCAGTTGACTGATCACATGGCGGTGGCCTGGCAGACGCCCAGTAAGCGTTTCCTGCCACAGAAACGCTTGGCGTCCAATTATCCATTCCCGGAAGCGCATTGTAAGAAATGGGAAACTCCGCCTGCAGTCGATTCCCATGTAACACGCCTCATCAGGAGTGCTACTTTGCCATTGCCGTCTATATCCTCGCTGAAGGATCCTACGGACAGGAAGGTGGAGACTTGTCTAAAGTCTATTAATTCTCTCTCAGGGGCTGTAGCCCGGCCGTCCATGGCCATCTCCTGGGTGGCCAAGGCCATTGAGGGGTGGGCCAACGCCTTGGAGGACACGTTTACGGATGAATCTCCGGACGTCCAGAGGGCATTGTTAGGACAGATGAGAGATGCCGCCTCCTACATTGGAGAAGCATCTTTGGATGCTAGCCTGTTGACCTCTAGGGTTTCGGCGGCAGCAGTGTCTGCTCGTAGATCCTTGTGGTTGCGGTCTTGGAGAGCAGACGCGGATTCAAAGAAAGGCTTGGAGGCCTTACCTTTTAATGGGGAATTACTATTTGGTCCGGACCTGGACAAAATAGTAGATACCCTGGCAAAATCCAAGTCTGCCTTCCTCCCTTCAGCTACTACACCTGCTAAGGTCCGGAGCTCGGCGTTTCGTTCCTTTCGGGTTCAGGGCAAGGCAAAGGGTCAGTCCTTCCCGAGGCAGTCCGCACCCAAGACCGCCTCAAAGCCAAAGAAGCAAGCCTGGAGTGCTAGGCGCCCTTCTTCCAAGCCAGAAGATAAGCCTTCTGCGTGATGGGATGGGCCTCCCTCTGGGGGACCCCAGAGTGGGAGGCCGACTTCTTCAATTCGCCCAGTGCTGGCACAATACCACCACGGATGCCTGGGTGCGAGAAGTGGTCTCCCAGGGGTACGCCCTGTCTTTTCGGCACAGGCCGCCTTGCCAGTTTTTTTGCACAAGTCCTTCTCAGGACAAAACCAAGGCCTTGCAGGTTCAGGAAGCCATAGAGGCCTTGCTGACGGCGGGGGTCATTATACCCGTACCACAGTCTCAACGTGGGATGGGGTATTACTCTACGCTGTTTCTGGTGCAGAAACCCAATGGCTCTCATCGCCCCATCCTCAATTTGAAGTCCCTGAACAGGTTTCTCAGGGTTCCCAAATTCAGGATGGAAACTTTGCGTTCCATCATACTGGCGATGGAACCGGGGGATTATATGGTCTCCCTGGATATCCAGGACGCCTACCTCCATGTGCCTATAGCAACATCGCACCAACGGTTTCTGCGGTTTGCTATTCTCCACAACCACTACCAATTCAGGGCTCTACCCTTTGGTCTCTCCACGGCACCAAGGGTATTTACCAAGGTGATGGCGGTCATGGCGGCTCACCTTCGGAGCCAGGGGATACGGTTGCTACCGTATCTAGACGACCTCCTCTTGCTGGCAAGCTCCCCGGAGGTACTGATCCAGCATCTCCACCTGACCGTCGCTTGTCTACAGGCGCACGGCTGGTTGATCAACTGGAAGAAATCCTCCCTCATCCCATCACAACGGATGGTTCATTTGGGGGCCCTGCTGGACTCTCGTCAGCAACGGATTTTTCTGACTCCAGAGAAGGTCTCCTCCTTACAGCTGCGGATTCACAGTTGTCTGAGCAGTGGCAGAGTGTCGGTGCACTCAGCGATGAGAGTTTTGGGGTCCATGGTGTCGGCATTCGACATGGTGGAGTTTGCCCAGTTCCATTCCAGGCCCCTGCAGGGGCTGATTCTTTCAGAATGGAACGGATTGCCACACAGGATCCGCTCTCAGATGCTGGTGTTGTCCTCGGAGGTGCGTCTGTCCCTAGCCTGGTGGCTGCAGACAGCGCATCTCCTGGAGGGGCGCCCCTTTTGGATCCCGGAATGGGTTCTGCTCACGACAGATGCCAGTCTCCGGGGTTGGGGGGCGGTGACAGGCTCCTTGTCACTTCAGGGTCGTTGGTCGGCGGAGGAAGCGATTCTTCCCATCAACATCCTGGAACTGCGGGCAGTATACAGAGCCCTGCAGTCGTCCGGCACCGCTCTTCACGGAAGGGCCGTTCAGGTGCAGTCAGACAACGCCACCACGGTGGCGTACATCAATCACCAGGGAGGGACTCGCAGTCGAGCTGCGATGTCGGAGGTGTCCCGCGTCCTGGCTTGGGCGGAGCGCTATCTTCCAGCTCTCTCGGCAGTTTTCATCCCAGGAGTCCTCAATTGGGAGGCAGACTTCCTCAGCCGTTACGATGTGCATCCCGGGGAATGGTCGCTTCATCCAGAGGTATTCCAACTACTCGTGGACAAGTGGGGGCTGCCAGAGCTGGACCTGATGGCGTCCCGTTACAATCACAAGCTGCCTGTGTACGGGTCAAGGACAAGGGACGCAGGCGCAAGTCTGATAGACGCGCTGTCGGTGAAATGGCTGTTTCAACTGGCTTACTTGTTCCCTCCGATATCTCTGCTGCCTCGGGTCCTGCGCAAGTTCAAACAGGACGGAGGCACACTGATCCTGGTGGCCCCAGCGTGGCCCAGAAGGCCGTGGTATTCCGATCTGCGGAGCCTGTCCATCGACGCTCCGTACCTCCTACCTCAACGGCGGGACCTGTTGTCTCAGGGGCCCTGTCTTCACCCGGATCTGGGTCGACTATCTTTGACGGCGTGGCTCTTGAGACAGCCGTCCTGAGGTCTCGGGGCTTTTCTAGCTCCGTTATTACCACCATGCTGAGGGCGCGCAAGCCTGCTTCCGCGAGGATCTATCACAGAGTGTGGCACACTTACTTTCAGTGGTGCGAGGCCAGAAACTATGATCCCCAGGTGTTCCGAGTTTCGCGTATTCTGGCTTTCCTTCAGTCCGGTTTGGACTTAGGATTACGTCTTTCTTCACTGAAGGTACACGTGTCTGGTCTGTCGGTGTGGTTCCAGCGCAGGATCGCTGCTATGCCGGACGTACACACCTTTTTCCAGGGTGTTTTGAGAATCCAGCCTCCCTTTGTGCCACCTGTGGCCCCGTGGGATTTGGCGGTGGTTCTTAGGGCCTTACAGGGTCCTCCTTTTGAGCCCTTGGAGTCAGTGGAGCTCAAGTGGCTAACTTTTAAAACTGTTTTCCTCTTGGCAATTGCTTCTGCCAGGAGGGTTTCAGATTTGGGGGTGCTTTCTTGTCGTCCCCCTTTTCTGATTTTTCATCTGGACAGAGCGGTGCTTCGCACTCGTCCTGATTTCCTGCCTAAGGTGGTTTCCAGGTTCCACATTAATCAGGAAATTGTTGTACCAGCCTTTCAGTCACCTGATCTTTCGGCTGGGGAGACTTCCTTAGACGTTGTAAGGGCACTCAAGGTTTATGTGGACCGGACTAGTTCTGTGAGGAAGTCGGATTCTTTGTTTATCCTCTTTGGTTTTCACAAGAGGGGTTGGCCTGCCAACAAACAGACTCTAGCCCGTTGGCTTCGTTCTGTTATTATTGAGGCTTATATGCAGGAGGGTTTACCTGTTCCAGCCTCTGTTAAGGCTCATTCCACTCGGTCCGTGGGCCCTTCTTGGGCTGCTAGCCGTGGCGCCTCTGCTGTTCAGCTCTGTAAGGCGGCCACCTGGTCTTCCATTCAGACCTTTTTGAGGTTCTATGCGTTTGACACCTTTGCCTCTCAGGATGCATCCTTTGGGCGCCGGGTTCTCCTATCAGCACAGGAGCGTCCCCGCCCTTAGTTGGACTGCTTTGGGACATCCCCAAGGTCACCCTGTGGACCCCTATGGACCCTGAAGTAGAAAACAAGAGATATGGTAAGAACTTACCTTTGTTATCTCTGTTTCTACGAAGTCCATAGGGTCCACAGGGCACCCGCCCTGACGCACCTGGCTTCATATGGGCTCTGTGACTGGTCACCGGTTTTCCGTCTCCCATTTCTGTGAGTATGGTTCTTGTGTGTTCCAGTCTTCCTTCTCTCTGTTTCGTCTCCTCCTCCGGCCTGGGCTGCTTACCAACTGAGGTGCCTGTGGCTCGGGGGCGGGGTATAGGGGAGGTTGGACCCAAGTGCATCCTGGGAGCAGCTAAAAGCTTTAACTCCGTGGTGCCCGAGGATCCAGGATCCAGCTATACCCCAAGGTCACCCTGTGGACCCTATGGACTTCGTAGAAACAGAGATAACAAAGGTAAGTTCTTACCATATCTCTTGTTATATAGTGCCTTCTAATGGCAACAATCAATCTCAGGTGTGATCATTAGTGAACATACATAAAAATACAAGCATTAATAAAACATATCTATACGTGAATGAAAGATAGGAGGCAAACCTATTAAATATCGTCACCAAATAGGGAAAATAAAAAACTATACTCACTATATGAAGGAACCAAGGGTCCGATCATATTAATAGGCAGGCCCAAGGTCTCTTGTTTATAGTTTGCTTAGTGTTCATAGGTCACACTAGAACACATGGTATTATCCAGAAGATGAAGTGCAGCGTCAACTTACACCGCGCTCCAAGCCTAATAACGGCTTGTTTATACTTGAATAAGTGTTCATTGGTCACACTAGGACACGTGGTACTACCATAATTAGAAAGCGAGACGCGATGTCAACTTACGTCGTGCTCAAAGCCTAGTAGCACGCTCATTAGAATACTCATCACAGCGTATGTCACGTGTCCAAACAACCTCCCACGGGTACACGTGACAGACGCTGTAACCATGGAAACTCACAATCCGCCGTCACAATGGACTTGAACAAAACAGGATCGTCAGACACGCGTCTACTGACGCGAGGAAACTTGAAACATGGCGTGTCACATGTCTTAATCTCTTCGTTAAAGACACGTGACTGACACCATTACTATACATATCAATACTCAATTTAATCAAAAGAATAAATGGTATAAATCTAACTAAAATAGAAACATATTCAAAGAGTAATGTTTTCTCTAGAGTGCTGATTTTAATAGCAGTGAAAGAGAAAATAATTACATGATCGATCTAGAGCAATAAATGGAAAAGATACAAGTACAGAACTACTACTGAGATGACCCATTTAATAAAGGGTATAGTGGCATAATACCTAACAATCTAATAATAATAATCCGTGTAGTCAGAGGAAAACATCCAAATGACTATGACCAATTATATGTACACAGGAAAGCTCGATAAAAGGGGAAAAAAGGTCCAACATGATGAAACCCATGGGATAACATAATGGTACTTGTGGGATAGATGATCAACTGTTCAGAACATGAATGGAGATATAGAGATAGATCCTAAATGGAGATCATATATGTGGGGTAGGTAGAATATGACAAATATAAAGACCTATAAAGATGAAACATATATCCTAGGAACATATCTCAACTATAATATAACATTCAGTTCCAAAGCCTCATTTAGACCACTAGGATACAATGAATTAAGTTGAAATGACCAGTAGATCTCTTGTTGGCATAATTTCCTAAATCTATCACCCCCATGTACAGTTGGAGGGATATGTTCCAGACCAATAATTGTTAGGGAGCTGGGGTCACTCCCATGTATCTCCATAAAGTGCCTAGGGACACTATGTTTCAAAAGCTTGTTCAAAATATTTCTACGGTGTTCCATATATTGCACTTTGAGACATCTGGTTGTTCTCCCAACATAATTCAATGAACAACTGCATCGCAAAAGATAAACTACCCAACTCTTATTACAATTAATAAAGCTTATAATCTTCTTTTCTTCTCCGGTCATACTAACTACAGACAGAGTTTTATTAGTAGCATATCTGCACGTAGTACATCTTGTAGCACCACACCTAAAAAAAAACATTAGATTTAGGTGTCAATCAAGTGTTGATGGTTTCATTGGAGGATCTACAGTTGATATCAGATTTCATGAAACTTGGGGCCAAAATCGTTTTTAAAGAACGATTCTTCCTAAAAATAAATTCAGGATTAGTCGGGAGATGTTCCCTAAGTATAGGGTCAGTTTTCAGTATCTGGTAATTAGATTTAATAATACGTTTAATGGCATTAGATTGGTTGTTAAATTTAGAATTAAAGGCCAACTCTCTAGTTTTTGTTTTTTGAGGAGCTTCTAATTTAGTCACCAATAAAGAGTCTCTATCGCCACTACTTCCTCGAAAGCCCTATCAAGAATGTATTTAGGGTAACCTCCACTGGCAAAGGACTCTAGCATCCTGGCGGATTGTTCTAAAAAGATCTCTTTCGTCGAACAATTTCTCCTGAGTCTTAATAGTTGGCCTTTTGGAATGTTTATTTTCCAGGGCCCATAATGAGCACTCTGGAAATGCAGATAGGCATCCGTACCAACTTCCTTAACATAGTTGGAAGTACATATCGCATTATCAGTGATATCCAAGGTCACATCAAGAAAATTAATTGTAGTCCTACTATAACTGTGGGTGAAAATCAAATTAAAAGTGTTGGTGTTGAGAGAACAAATAAATTCTGAAGCTGTGATAGAATCCCCATACCAAATAATAAAAAGATAATCTATGTAACGGCCATATAGAACCAGGCTGTCGCCAAGCCCGCCCCCCCACATGAGTTGGTCCTCGACCTGTCCCATGTAGAGGTTGGCGTAGCTTGGCGCAAACCTGGTTCCCATGCCCGTTCCCATGATTTGAAGATAAAAAGTGTTAGAAAAAAGAAAATAATTGTGGGTGAGAAAAAAGTGAATGGAATCCAATAAGAAGCGCCTGTGCCTCTCAGGTAGGTCGCCATCTTCATCAAGGATGTCTTGTATAGCCTGCATTCCTAATTTATGGGGAATGTTGGTATACAGACTTTGAACATCAAGTGTAAGAAAAGCGTAAGAGGGTTTCCAAACAACACCCTTAATTAGTTGTAAAAAGTGAGTGGTGTCACGTATATGTGACTTCAACAGAGAAACACGTGGTTGAAGGTGTGAATCAACATAGGCAGTTAAAGAAGAAGTTAAAGAATCCATACCAGAAATAATAGGACGTCCCCGGGGTTAAATGAGGGACTTGTGAATTTTAAGAAGGTGATAGTAAATGGGTACAGTCGGAAAAGAGGGCAAAAGGAAATGATATTCATCCTTTGATATGACCCCATCATGTAATGCTTGCATTAAGATTAGCTCCAATTCCGCCAGGAAAGGAGTAGTAGGGTCCTTTGGCAGAATTTTATAAAATGTATCATCTTCAAGTTGCCTTACTGCCTCTTTGATATAATCAGATTTATCCTGTACAACCAACCCTCCACCCTTATCCGCTTCTTTAATATTGATAATAGAGTCATTAGTCAGATCTCTAAGCGCCTTATTTTCCTTTTTGTTCAAATTATTGATCCTCTTGCTATTAATGGGTTTAGAAGAACAAAGGTCTCTAAAATTATCCAAGGTGGTCTTATAGAATGTCTCAATACTACTGCTTTTAAAGCTGATTGGAAAAAAGTCAGATTTTAATTTACAATTGCTTTTATCAATGTTGAATTTTTTTTGCGTCATATCCTGTTTCTCTCATGTTGAAGTTCTTCTAGTATATTGACGATAGGATCGTCATCATGATCCAGAAGAACTGGGGAGGCAGTTTCATTATTTATGGAGAGGGATTTAGTGGCAAAATACCTCTTACGACAAAGAGTACGAACAAATCTGTTAAGATCAACATAGAGGTCAAAAATATTAGATGCTGCAGACGGGGCGAATTTTAATCCTTTATTAAGGAGAGAAACCTGTTTTCGCGCAGTATAGTACGTAAAAATGAATTTCGGGTGAAACCTTTTTTATTTTTCTTCATAGGGTTTAACGCAATTTTCTTTTAACCTTCTCCTGAGCAGGTGAACATTTGGGGAAAATCCCTATTTTAAGGTAAACATTTTAGGACACCTACCTTAATGACCAATTAGGCAAAAATAATGTTTTGATTTGGCCAATAATGACATGTCATTAAGGAAAATGGGATAATTGATGTGGGACAGGTATATGAGGGTGCTGTATGAATGGGACAGGTGTTTTTAAGATTGCAAATGGGTGTTAGAGGTGTATTTTGAAGGTTTTTAGGTTTTTTAAAGGTTTTGTAAATATATATACTTAAAGACCTTTTTATGCACCGCCAATTTAAGTAGAACATTTATT
This sequence comes from Taudactylus pleione, assembly GCA_031769625.1. Classification (NCBI taxonomy): domain Eukaryota; kingdom Metazoa; phylum Chordata; class Amphibia; order Anura; family Myobatrachidae; genus Taudactylus; species Taudactylus pleione. Next base: position 1,876,961 of record JAUIMM010000555.1, on the reverse strand, counting down.
TTGCAGAAAAAACTTGCATTCTATAATTTTTTTTCACTGTTTTAGAAAAATAATTACAACATCCATTTGACACAATTTAAGAACCACAAATATTTTATTATGGCCACTAATACTCCTTGGTCGCACCCGGGATTTTTACAATAGTCCAATCCCAGGTGCGACCCGCCTGAGACCCCTGCCAGACTGGCGTCCCGAGCTGGCACAGTCATCACTGCTGAGCCTAAGCTTGGCGATGGAATTAACACCAAGCGCCAGCTCTTCCTATGCAGTGAACAGGACCCAAGTCGCCTCGACCCGGGTTACGCATTCACACTGCTCCGCGAGCCGGGTTGAACTTGTGTTCAACCCTGCTCGTTACCCGAGCTGAAATGCCAGGTTACTCGACCTGGGTTTTTTTCAACTGGGCCCTTTCACACTGCGCAGTAACCTAAGTTACTTATCGCAAGTAAAACCTGCAAGAATTACCGACACTTCATATTGAACTGAGCGAAAAAAGAGAGCGCACATACAGCTGAAAAGTGAAACTAACAGCCAATAGGTTATATAATTTAACGCATGAAAACTTTAAGTTTTTCTGCGGGTAATTGATTTCCCCCCCCATATGAAATGCATACAAGATTTATTACATTTTGGTGGCATTGAAATGCCTCAAAATTCGTATCAAGCCGCATTCAGAAAAAAAACGCTATTTAAATCCATGTAAAGAAAACAAATGTTCTTTCTTGGCTCATTGACTTCTAGTTTCACATCCTTTTACGTGTATTTAGCTTGCGTTAAATAGTCATGTAAAACATAATTCTAATGCTAGTGGGATCCCCTAAGGGTCAGGATTCTGGGAATATAAACAAGTACCAGATTCCTAGTACAAATAAAAGGGAGCTATTCTAGGAAAACTGGGGCACGCAAGAGCCATAAAACATGTCACCACTAAATGCAATTCACTTTAGAGGAAAAACAATGAGAATACTATAACTGGTGTAAATTGGTGAGTCCAGTGTTATAATAAAGATTGCCTCATTTGTCCTTAATTGCCAAGCAATTTGTTCTCATGTTTTCTCTTGGGCAATGCTCTTAGATTTTAATAGGGATAATCTTTTGATGGATTATCTATAACTGTTCCTATGCATATAATTCAGTACCACCTATTGTATATGCCATATCAGATAGTATTACAGGAAAGTATTCAAACTTAAATGGAATTCAATTTATGTTCAGAGTTCTCTCCTTTTGAGAGGAGTAATGCTTTTTCTTATTGAAGGCTTTCTGACTAAAGGCCGCTGATCGTTATTTATTTTTTTTGTTTTCTTAATTGTAGTGTGAGGTGAGTGATACTCCATTTTCTCCAGGATATAAAGTGATAGAGGCATAGGTCTTCAGGCACTAACCCTAAACCTTGCTGCTATAAGGCCTCTGGAAAAACTCGATTTACTAAGCGGTGGCTTTGACCTTGACATTTAAAGTAGCCCTAAAGAAAATTATTGGCATGGTATAAGGCCAGAACAACCAAGTCAGGTGTTCCTGGAATAGCAGCAAACTGGCAGGGAAAATCTTTCTTTTGAAACCTAAAACTTTTATTAAATAATTAGCATAGGTGTAGGAAATTGAGGGACAATAAAGGCTAAAAATGATAGACCGTAGATGATCTGGGACTTCACTTATCCAGATTATGTAACTGTTACCTGGCAAAATTTAAAATACAACTAAACTTTCCATTTTATATAGTTTGCTCTTACAATACTGGTATACATATTTATTATCATAACATTTTATATTTCTAAAGCTACAACAAAGTCCTTCAGTGCTCTGAATAAGGCAGAGGAGACCCTGCCCAATATCATTTATCTTAATGGAATGGGCAAAAAATATGATCTATTACTGTGAGGTGCAGCAGGTGCTTCTTATTGACTGACTAGTTTTCATAAATTTCCGCCAGCAGTGTTTTGAGGAGCAGATATAGTGTAGGTTATAAGAAGAGCTGGAGTTAGTATGAGTTATGTTTTATGTTGTGATGTTATGAAAAGGCAGGGTGCAACAGAGCATGGCCCACATGATAAACAAGGTAAACAACTGTATATAGTGTGTGATAGAAGCACTGGTAAAGTGATCAATGGCAGGTACATTTGTCTTAGGTTTTTGGCCATTGTGTTTTAAAAACCCCCAGGAGAAGTCTGTTTTGTAAGCAGACCAGAGTATCGGCTTTTGGAAAAGCCGGTTTGGGTCCTGGGGGTGTGGATGTGAGGAGAGGGAGGGCCTTTCAGGCTGGTAACAGGCTTGTTAGGGCTTGCAGCTGGAAATTGCTAATATAAGCATGGTTTGTTTGTTGCTGAGTGTCTCACACCTGGGAGAGCAGGCAGACTAGCCTGTTCAGAGACACTTGGTGATAATCCTTGTAAGTACTGTGCACGTGTTTTGCTGACGGTGAGGGCAATAGGCCCTACCATTATTATAGAAAGGGAATCTGCTGTGTAGCTAGTGCCCAGCCGCGCTAGGACTTATGTTTATGTTTTGTTTATGTTCATATTCATTTGGCACAATAAAGACTGGCGCCGACCAGTTTGTACGAGAACCCCAGACTTGTATCCTGTTTCTACAGCTGCAGTGTGTGCAAAGAGGGAGTCCATCTACCCCAGGAGAGGGGCCCCTATTCCGACTGTGTTACAAGTGGAATAAGATTTGCAGAGTATAGCTGCAGCATAGAATACTTCTTGGTGATTGGAGACCATAGCACTGCATAATGATGGGTCGTACTCTGCCTGCTATAGATTGTAGAGAGGGAAGAGAAAGTTATTTGTTTTCCTGTAGTAATTGCTTCTTTATTTTTATATCCAGAGTGCTAAACACTACTTGGTGTCGAGCTGTCTGTGTGAGTGCTCGGATATCTCAAAATGTAACAGACAATGTTCACAGTGACCAAGGAGTATCAGAAGCCAGGTAAGTCCACATTTAAAAGGAAATGTTAAAATTTATATACATTTTTCGCAAATGCATAGTAGCATATATGTTGTATACTATATAAACTAACTCAACCCACTTTTTCTGACTATAATTTGCCATAATATCTCTGGGTATGTGGTACATACAGATGTGTCCTTACTCATTTAGCCTCAGTACACCATGCACTGTGAAATATCTGGTGTGAGTGAGCAACTAGGACCTAGGACGCATCAGGAGCCTGTGCTGATTAATTTGATATGTGACCTTTCTATATTGTCAGATTGTAGACATTAGGGCTAGGCACTAGAAGGAGGGATAGGGGAAAAATACTCACCCAAATGCCAGAGGATCAGAGATCTGACCTGGAAGTCAGTCACATGACCATCAGGACCCGGAAGACACAGCTGTCAGGAGCAGGTAAGTCACCACTGGGCAACCAGGGGTAATATGTTGACATTGTAACATGTTGACATTTCATCACTGTCTATGTAACACCCCACTATGCGAGGTATTACAGCTGACACTGTGCATCACACTACAGTAAATGCACCTGTCAATACACAGACCACAATATCCAGCAGCCTTTCCAGCTGCTCTGGAGAACATCACAAGAGCAGCGTCAGGTCATAGGTGGTAAGACAAGTGACTGTTGACCTTCTGCATCAGAACACGAGAGGCGGTGCTGACTGAGCATAGGAATTGTAGATGAGGAGGACATCCTCCTCTCACCATTAAGGCTGTGCTGCTTGGCTGAGAGCAGAGAAGGAGGAACAAGTCCAGAGCTGTTCACCAGCATAGTGCTGATTTGGCTGCTGATTGACTTCAAGAAGCATTTGGTAACGTAATCTGAGCACTGCATCACATTTGAGCTGCAAAAAGGAGCTACATTCAGCTGTCGGACAACCCAACTCCTTCACTACTAGCCGCACTGAAGCCAGACAGACTTAAAGTAGCAAACATTGCCCTCAGATTTCTAATATTCACCTACAAAGTTAGGATAATGTTAATGCTGACAAACTTAAAATTTCTGTAGAAGCAAAAGGCCAGGAGCCTTGATAGCCAAGGAACCAATTACTATATTAGAAAAGGGCACCCAAGTGTAATATGTAATCTACTTCAGCCCCTATAACAAAATGAACTTGTTATTTATATAGCGCACACATATTCCGCAGTGCTTTACAGAGAATATTTGGCCATTCACATCAGTCCTTGCCCCAGTGGAGCTTACAATCTATATTCCCTAACAGACGCTCACACACATACGCACTAGGGTTAATTTTTGCTGGGAGCTATATTTTTGGAGTGTGGGAGGAAACCGGAGTACCCGGAGGAAACCCACGCAAGCACAGGGAGAATATACAAACTCCACACAGTTAGGGCCATGGTGGGAATTCAACCCACGACCTCAGTGCTGTGAGGCAGTAACGCTAACCATTAACACCGTCTGTGCTGCCCAATGTTTAACAGGCTCCAATCTGCATTAAGTTCCTTCACTAGTGTACTAAATGCTACTCCCATGTGTAAAGTTTGACCCAAAACCATTAACCTTCATTTGTGATGAATTTCTGAATCCTAAAGAATTGTTGCGGATTTTAGATTCTATACAACTGGGAGCTCAAAAAAAAAAGTTTTTGCTTGGTTGAAAATTGTTTCAACCGTGTCTCCACTGTACCTGTCTGTGGTGTCAGTTCACTGTAACATAGAAAGAATTAATAAATAACTACCATTTCATAAAATGACATATACAGTATACATAGGGGTTGCCATCCAAAATTTGGGAGAATTGGTTACTCACTTTATAATACATGGCTATAATACATGGCTACCGGTAATTGCATAACACATTTTATCTGTATTTCTACTTCAGGGTCCATAGGGGGTCCACAGGGTTGACCTTGGGGTTATAGCTGGAACAGGATCCATGGGCACCACACAGTTAAGCTTTTAGCTCCCAGGATGCACTTGGGTCCTCCTCTATACCCCGCCCCCGAGCCACAGGCACCTCAGTGTAAGCTGGTGCCCGGCCGGAGTCGGTCACCGCGCAGGGGGGCTGCAGGAGCAGCCCCCAGAAGCTTTTTATTTTAAGTTAGATTTTATTTTTAATCTCTTTTTACTACAGACGACAGCGAAGGGCTGTCTGTACACACGCCCACGCTGCCGCTCTGATCCCCGACTGGCGCCGCGACGCCAGTACTGATCTGGGGATCGCGGCGGGAGGGCAGAGTCCGTACTAGCCGGACTCTGTCTACCTCCCAGGACTGCTGCCGGAGTCGGCGGGGATTCAGGTAAGCCGCGCGTCGCTGGCTAGCGGCGGCGCGCGGAATGCCTTAAATGCAGTCCTTTAGCCTCCGGTCCGGGGGACAGACCGGAGGCTGGTGGCAGTGGCGGCGGGCCCCCCCCATAACCCGTGGGACCACTAGACCACCAGGGATAAAGGGGCAAGCGGGAAGCCAGCATCCCTGGGGTTATGGCCAGCCAGGGGAGGAAGCCTTCCCTGTTCAGCGGCTCCTCCCCTCAGCTCAGCGCGCCTTTCAGCACGCAGTCTGGCGTCGCTGAGCTGCAGTTACACGGCCACTCCTCCTCTGAGGTCTCCAGCGGCCATTTTCCCAGTGGCAGCGCAGATCTCAGGGAGCACGCGGACCGGTCCCCCTGTGTACCTCTCCCCTGATTAAGGACAGCGTACACAGCACTATAGCCCTCCCAGACACTGAATCTGGGCAGGTTGATTGTAGTGTAAAGGTGCAGTGAGTATATCTTCCTGCATGGTATGTGACTTTTGCTAGTGCTGCCTGTCTGTGCTTATTTTCCGCTTACTGTCAGCTTATACCTATCCCTTTACTTCTCCTACAAGCCCTACAGGTGTGTGGGGGAGGGGCGTTTCTACTGACCTCACTTATATAGATCACGTATTTGTGAGGTCCGTCACATACAGTTGTGTGCTACTCAGTGCCATATTGTGGGCTGTTGTTCAGCACACCGGTGAGTGCGTTTTACTTCTACCCTGGTGCCAGATATATAATATATTCTGTCATGTCAGACGAGGAGGTTGAGCGCTCAGTGGCTCCGGTGTTGGCCTCCTGCGGACGCTGTTCTGCAGGAGTAGATAGGGAGGATTTGTCACAGGATGGCCTGTGTAGTCGATGCCAGGTGGCTCCTGGCCCATCCAGACCTTCTCTGGCGCAGGAACCACCGTGGGCGATGTTTTCTCAAGTGCTGGTGTCTATTGCGGACCGTCTGTCGGTCCCGACTGCTCTCCCTACTAGGGCGGTGCCCCAGCCGACCATCCCCCATTCCCCGGGTGTCCCGCAGTTATTGCGGAGTCCTCCTGGGTCTCAATCAGTTGGTCCCTATGCAGGGTTGCCTATGTATATACAGGCTTCCCCTGTGCCGCAGCAGCCTGTGGTACCTTTTCGGGCCCCTATGGCGACGCCTCCACCATGGGTGGATGTGCTCTCCAACTCCGTGCAAAATTTGGCGGCCGCTTCCTCGGCTTTTCAGTCAATGTTGCAGACTGACATGCCTTCTAGGATTTCTAAACACCCACTCATGACACGGGCTGCTCAGGTATCGGACTCAGAGGGTTCCTCAGATGATGGGGAGGTCCCTGATGACACTGACTCGGACGCCTCGGCCAGGAAATGGATACCAAGTCGTCCATTAATGTGCGAGCACTAGTTAGGGCGGTGCGAGCTATTCTTCTTATAGAGGATGAGGCACCGGTTCCTAAGTCGAAGTTTCCTAGTTTCAAAAAAACTAAGGTGGCTTCTGCGGTGTTTCCCCTGTCGGATCAGTTGACGGATCATATGGCGGTAGCTTGGCAGGCGCCCAGTAAGAGATTCCTTCCTCAGAAGCGGTTGGCTTCTAATTACCCCTTCCCTGAGGCACATTGTAAAAAATGGGAAACTCCACCGGCGGTGGATTCCCATGTCACCCGTTTAACTCGGGGCGCCACCTTACCATTACCGTCGATATCCTCGCTGAAGGATCCCACGGACAGGAAAGTTGAGACTTGCTTAAAGTCTATTTACTCCCTCTCCGGGGCGGTGGCCCGACCGTCCATGGCCATCTCCTGGGTGGCCAAGGCCATTGAGGGGTGGGCCAATGCATTGGAAGATACCTTCCCAGACGACGCTCCGGATGTCCAGCGGGCGTTGTTGGGGCAAATGAGGGACGCTGCTTCTTACATTGGTGAAGCTTCTTTAGATGCTAGTCTGCTGACCTCGCGGGTATCGGCTGCAGCGGTGTTTGGCCGCCGATCCTTGTGGTTGCGGTCCTGGAGAGCGGACTCTGATTCAAAGAAGGGTCTGGAGGCCTTACCTTTCAATGGGGAATTACTATTTGGTCCAGACTTGGACAAAATAGTGGACACCCTGGCTAAATCCAAGTCGGCCTTCCTCCCTTCGGCGGCACTGCCTGCTAAGGTTCGGAGTTCGGCTTTTCGTTCCTTTCGGGTTCAGGGTAAGGCGAAAGGTCAGTCCTTCCCGAGACAGTCTGCGAGTAAGACTGCCTCTAAACCCAAGAAGCAAGTCTGGAGTGCTCGGCGCCCTTCTTCCAAGCAGGAAGATAAACCTGCGGCCTGATGGGACGGGCCTCCCTCTGGGGGACCTCAGAGTGGGAGGCCGACTTCTTCTATTTGCCCAGTGCTGGCACAATACCACCACGGATGCCTGGGTTCGAGAAGTGGTCTCCCAGGGGTACGCCCTGTCTTTTCGGCACAGACCACCCCACCAGTTTTTCTGCACAAGTCCTTCTCAGGACAAGACCAAGGCGTTACAGGTTCAGGAGGCTATAGAGTCCTTGCTGAAAGCAGGGGTCATTGTTCCCATTCCTCTATCACAACGAGGGACGGGGTATTATTCGTCTCTGTTTCTGGTGCAGAAACCCAATGGTTCTCATCGCCCTATCCTCAACTTGAAGTCTCTGAACAGATTCCTCAGAGTTCCCAAGTTCAGGATGGAAACGTTACGTTCCATCATTCTGGCGATGGAACCGGGGGATTACATGGTGTCCCTGGACATCCAGGACGCCTACCTCCATGTTCCGATAGCATCTTCACACCAGCGGTATCTGAGGTTCGCTATCCTTCAACACCACTATCAGTTCCGGGCGCTACCCTTTGGTCTCTCCACGGCACCGAGGGTGTTCACGAAGATTATGGCGGTCATGGCCGCACATCTTCGGAACCAGAATGTACGGCTGCTGCCGTATCTGGACGACCTCCTGTTGCTGGCGAGCTCCCCGGAGGTACTGCTTCAACATCTCCACCTGACGATCGCTTGCCTGCAAGCACACGGGTGGTTGATAAATTGGAAAAAGTCCTCCCTGATTCCATCTCAGCGGATGGTTCATTTGGGAGCCCTGCTGGATTCGCGTCAGCAAAGGATCTTCCTGACTCCGGAGAAGGTCGCCTCCCTACAGCTGCGGATACACAGTTGCCTGAGCCGTTGCCGCCTGTCGGTCCATTCGGCTATGAGAGTTCTGGGGTCCATGGTGTCGACATTCGACATGGTGGAATTTGCCCAGTTCCATTCCCGGCCCCTGCAGGGGCTGATTCTTTCAGAATGGAACGGGTTACCTCACCGGATCCGCTCTCAGATGCTGGTGTTGTCTCCGGACGTTTCGGCAATCTTTGGCTTGGTGGCTTCAGACAGCTCATCTGGTCGAGGGGCGCCCATTTTGGATCCCGGACTGGGTCCTGCTCACGACGGATGCCAGTCTCCGGGGTTGGGGGGCAGTGACCGGCTCTTTGTCGCTTCAGGGTCGTTGGTCAGCGGAAGAAGCACTTCTCCCCATCAACATCCTGGAACTGCGGGCAGTATACAGGGCCCTGCAGTCGTCCGGCCCCGCTCTTCACGGAAGGGCGGTACAGGTGCAGTCCGACAATGCCACCACGGTGGCGTATATCAACCACCAAGGCGGAACTCGCAGTCAGGCAGCGATGTCTGAGGTGTCTCGTATCCTGACTTGGGCGGAGGGTCACATTCCGGCGATCTCGGCGGTCTTCATCCCCGGAGTCCTCAATTGGGAGGCGGACTTCCTCAGCCGTCACGACGTGCATCCCGGGGAATGGTCACTTCACCCAGAGGTGTTTCAGCTACTCGTGGACAGGTGGGGACTGCCGGAGCTGGACTTGATGGCCTCCCGTCACAATCACAAGTTGCCCGTTTACGGGTCAAGGACAAGAGACGCAGGCGCAAGTCTGGTGGACGCGCTGTCGGTGAAATGGACGTTTCACCTGGCGTATCTGTTTCCTCCGCTATCCCTGCTTCCTCGGGTTCTGCGGAAATTCAAGCAGGACGGCGGCATGCTCGTGCTGGTAGCTCCGGCGTGGCCCAGACGTCCTTGGTACTCCGATCTCAGGAGCCTCTCCATCGACGCTCCGTACCTTCTTCCTCAGCGTCGGGACCTGTTGTCTCAGGGGCCCTGCCTTTACCCGGATCTGGGTCGGCTGTCTTTGACGGCGTGGCTCTTGAGACAGCCGTCTTGAGGTCTCGGGGCTTCTCCAGTTCGGTTATTGGTACCATGCTCCGGGCACGCAAGCCTGCTTCAGCACGGATTTATCACAGAGTGTGGCACACTTACTTTCAGTGGTGTGAGTCCAGACATTATGATCCTCAGGTGTTCCGAGTTTCTAGGATCTTGGAATTTCTTCAGTCAGGATTGGATCTCGGCTTACGCCTTGCATCTCTGAAGGTTCATGTGTCCGCCTTGTCCGTGTGGTTTCAACGGCAGATTGCAATACTACCAGACGTTCACACCTTTTTCCAGGGTGTTCTCAGGATCCAGCCTCCCTTTGTGCCTCCTGTGGCTCCTTGGGACTTGGCGGTGGTGCTACGGGTCCTGCAGGGTCCTCCGTTTGAGCCTCTTGAGGCGGTGGAGCTCAAATGGCTGACATTTAAGACGGTTTTTCTCCTGGCAATTGCTTCGGCCAGGAGGGTGTCTGAATTGGGGGCGCTTTCCTGTCGCCCTCCTTTCCTGATTTTTCACCAGGACAGAGCGGTGCTCCGCACTCGTCCTGAGTTTTTGCCCAAAGTGGTCTCGAAGTTCCACATTAATCAGGAACTTGTTGTGCCAGCTTTTCAGTCCCCTGATCTTTCAGCTGGTGAGACTTCCTTAGATGTGGTCCGGGCGCTTAGAATTTATGTAGACCGGACGGCTTCGGTTAGGAAGTCTGATTCCTTGTTTATCCTCTTTGGTTTTCACAAGAGGGGTTGGCCTGCCAACAAACAAACGTTAGCCCGTTGGCTTCGTTCCGTTATTTGTGAGGCTTATGCACAAGAGGGTTTACCTGTGCCAGCCTCTGTTAAGGCTCATTCCACTCGTTCTGTGGGTCCCTCTTGGGCTGCTAGACGTGGCGCTTCTGCTGTTCAGCTGTGTAAGGCGGCCACTTGGTCTTCTATTCAAACGTTTTTGAGGTTCTATGCGTTTGACACCTTCGCCTCTCAGGATGCTTCCTTTGGGCCCCGGGAGCTCCTTTCAGCACAGGAGCGTCCCCGCCCTTAGTTGAACTGCTTTGGGACATCCCCAAGGTCAACCCTGTGGACCCCCTATGGACCCTGAAGTAGAAAACAAGAGATATGGTAAGAACTTACCTTTGTTATCTCTGTTTCTACGAAGTCCATAGGGTCCACAGGGCGCCCGCCCTGACGCACCTGGTTTCAAATGGGCTGTGTGGCTGGTCACCGGTTTTCCGTCTCCTATTGCTGTGAGTATGGTTTCTTGTGTGTTCCAGTCTTCCTTCTCTCTGTTCCATATTCTCCTCCGGCCTAGGCTGCTTACCAACTGAGGTGCCTGTGGCTCGGGGGCGGGGTATAGAGGAGGACCCAAGTGCATCCTGGGAGCTAAAAGCTTAACTGTGTGGTGCCCATGGATCCTGCTCCAGCTATAACCCCAAGGTCAACCCTGTGGACCCTATGGACTTCGTAGAAACAGAGATAACAAAGGTAAGTTCTTACCATATCTCTTGTTTTGATATTCATCACCTCTGTATTCAACAGGGCCGTAACTAGGGGTGTGTGACCGCTGCCGCCACACAGAGTGGCAAGGTCACTGTCTGAATGGGACCAGGAACCCACAGGGTAAAAGTAGTGCTGCAGACAACCCTATTAATCATTGCTCTAGCTTTATATTTCTTCAGTCATCCACTGTGTTTTCTGTCCATATTGTTGGCAGTTTGATTCAGCTTGAGCACCTGGAGAGACACCTGATTACGGTGGAGTTAGCCTGTATGCTCCGCAGTTGTGCGGCTGAAGTGGAATAGTAGAATTGTCACAATATGTGACATGCTTAATTGTGTCATCCATGTCAAACAAGCTCATCTGTATATATACGTTAGATCAGTGGTTCTCAAACTCTGGCCCTGATTCAGAGCCGGATGCTCTGACAGAGCGCTCGCTCTGAATCAGGGTCGTCCTTCTTGTTTTTCAGAGCGGCCTCCTGGCCGCTCGCATAGCTGTGGGTGACCACCCACAGCTATAGCGAGCGGCCAGGAAGATGGTCGCGATGATAAAGACCATCGCGACCATCGGGCTTGCGACGAGACCCTTGTGGTAGGGTCTCGTTGCCGCAAGCCCCAGAGTGCTTTCGGCTCTAACAGAGCCTGAAAGCACTCCCACTGACATCACTTGTGATGTCAATGGGGCCGGCCCCAGACTGTAGGCGTTCCCATGGGAACGCCTCCGTCTGGGCAGCCACACCCCCAGCCCGCCCACCAAAGGGGGTGTGCTGTCACTCAACATCGACAGCACGCCCCCTTTGGTACGAGACCCGGAGCGACGGATTACCCGTCGCTATACGGGTCTCGCGCATGCGCACTGGGCCACCATCAACCCGCTTGCGAGTGGGTCTGAATCAGGCCCTCTGTCCTCACGACCCCAAACAGCCATCTTTTTCAGACACATTACTGACACATTTTAAAACATCCATAGGTGGAACTAATTATTTTACTTGTGATTCCTGAGGACCGAGTTTGAGAACCTATGCGTTAGATAAATTGTAAGATTTTCTGTGTAGCTGAAGATATCCTTCCTCTTGCAGCCTGTTTCCACCTATGCCTGATGAACCCAGCTCGTTACAGTGGGGTGGACGAAAATTTGAGGACGTGCCAATCGTCCATATAAAAGCAACATATAACAAGTGAGTCACCTGGATGTCTCAAATATTATATGAATTGTTTATTATTCAAATAGCAATGAAAAAGTGTTGATTGTATGAGTACTTTTTTCACATTGATGTGGGAGCTGTAAGCTATTTTACATATTCTAAAGGGCATTAGCCATACACCGAGTCAGTGAACAAACAGTTGTTTTATGTGAGGATCATTGGTCAGGTACTTAAGTGGAGAATAAATGGAGACCTACTATAAGTTACTATTTGAATTTATTGATGAAGTAAATAGAACGATAATGGCTATTACGGAAGTTCGGGTTCAAGTGTGGAAACCTGTAAACTAAATTATCCCCAAAAAGATCATTTCAGAAAGTGAAAAAAAAATATCTTGGTGGCAGGCGGGCAATTACTGACCACGTAGACTCACACCCCTTTTTAAACTTTAAATAGTGAGTAGTGCACATATATCCAGACTGTCATTTTTTAGAAGATTTTTTAACAGGATAAGTCTGGCAATTGTAAAAGCACAAAAACTAATTGATACAAGAATATTTGTATATTTTTTTTTTCTTACAGAGTGTATATACAGGTAAACTGTAAGCAGATATGCCATGAAGTGCATAACATTACAGTACAACCATCTAGGTAGTTAACAAACAGTTGTGCATATGCAGTCTGTTCTGGCAGAAACCTGTACCCTATCTGATGGGCAATTTAAAGGTTGGGGGGAAAAAAAAACTTTCCGGGCTACTGCAAGCATTGGGGGAGATAATGACAAAACTGGGGTGAGGTAGAATACATGATGGAATAGGGCTTCTCTCATAAGAGCTTACAATCTGCATTGGGGGCAGACAGTAGTGACAGAGCTAAGTCAGTATCCTGGGACAGAAAGGACATATGTATTAAAAGGAGAAATAAAAAAATTATTCTCCCTATTTTTTCAGGTGTGTGAATTAAACTACTCCCAGTGTGTGTTAGTTTTTTTTCCAGTAAAAGCAGTCATTGGAGGGGGGCACCAGTCCCTTGGTTTGCCAGGGGCGCTCGGACCCCTAGATACACCCCGCTTAGCACTATCCTGTTCCAGGGGTATGACGGCCAAAATCAGCATTCCTCTGCACTTATATTGCTGAGACAGGCACAGTAACTGAGATTCCTTCCCTGTCTTTTAGAGGCAGGGTGCATTTTGGACACTGAGTATATTGCAGAGTGGGTGGACGGGGACTGCTGGACACAATTATTTTTTATGTCCTGCTAGCAAGTGGGCAATACAGATGTGTGTGTATTTGTATGTGTGATTTATATAATCTCTGAATTGCATATCTGCCTAAGTATATGAATTTGTGTATTACCTTGGGGTTCAGCTCTGAATGGACTAAAACTGTGTCCAAAGAACAGCTTTGTGTCAGATGCAACAAAAAAAAACTGTCTACCTAAGGGCCTGATTCAAATGCAACTGCTTACTCTCATGCACAGGTTCTCAAACTTAGTCCTCAGGACCCCAAACAATGCATGTTTTCCAGGTCTCCTCACAGAATCACAAGTGAAATAATTAGCTCAACCTGTGGATTTTTTAAAATGTGTCAGTGAGTAATGACTACACCAATGCACCTGTCAGTAGACCTGGAAAATGTGAACCATGTCCTCAGGACCTGAGGACCGTGTTTGAGAACCATTGTTCTCGTGGATCGCAGTTGCTAAAATATGCTAATGCCTTCTAATGCTAACTACCTGTCACTCACTTTGCGAGTGGGTCCTCTGCGCGCATGATCACAATGCAATTGCTCCACGTGCGCAGTGCAGCGTATGCAAACAAAACGCTCGATTTGCGTAAAAATAACCATTGCGTTCATTTTTGAATCGTGCTCTAAGTACATGGCAGAGAATGAAGTTTGCTTTTTGACAAGAAAATGTTGTTTTCACTGTTTGCTGTTATGTGGCATGAAGTGTTCTCACTCAATAATTAACACCCTTTTGAGTACCACATGCAATATAACACTTATTACATACTGTTCTCACAAATTATGCTAAGTTTTATATAAGGAATCTGAATGTCTACAAAAAATAAACATGCTGGGTGAGAGGTAATTGGTTCTGAGTTTTTTGTGTGAGACAAACTGACCTTCTTGCACATTTAAAGGTCTGAGTTTGTCTTAAAACTCTCCAAATGTAATAGCCTGTGAACTTTTGCGTTTGAGGCTATTACATTATGTGAGTTGGGTCAGTTTTCTCCTCTGAAAAGTCTGACCTACTAATGTGACTAGCATTAAAAGGTCTGAGTTATACAGAAGCCTTCACATATTAGTGAGATACCGCTAAGGCTTCTGTGTTTTAAAGGGAAAAAAAAAAACGAAACAGTAAAAAAAAATTATGTGCAGCCCCACGCTCTGTAGAGCCTGTCCTGGTTCTTAAAATCTAGGCTTCCCCTGTATTTTATGAACCAACACAAGGTTCTGCTGAGCTGGTCCTGGTTGTGGAAATACAGAGGACAAAATGAATAGGGGGTCCCCTGTATTTTCCATAACCAGTACCGGACTTCTTTTTAGCGGGGGTGTAATGCCACAGCAGGGGACCTTTTTTCACCGGTTCCCCGGCCTAAGCATTACACCTGACTGCTAGTCAGCCCAGGCTGGGGATCCTTGGGGAGGTGGGGACCCCACAATAGAGGGGTCCCCCTCTCCAGGGCACCCCAGGCCTGGGCTGATAGTCCAGGGATATCTGCGGCACCGCTAGCCGGTGGGTGCCGAGTTGATTGTGTTAAAGTGTAGTGTAAAAAATAAATGTAATATTGTCTTTTGCTGGAGAACTAAAGGTTCCGGGAAGCCTCCCCTGTGTTGCTGGTACAAGTACCAGCATGCGGGGCATTAAGGGCCCGCTGCTACCTGTAGTTCACCTGCAAAATAAATATTAAAATAACCACAAGACACAAGAGTTACTGTGTAACTCGGACTTGCTCTGGCTAGACTCGCTATCCTGAAGCAGGTATGTTTTTTTACGAGTTTTCACACAGTAATAGTGTGAAACACTCGCACTCTATTACATTGCCCAAGTACTATGTTCATAATGGCAAAACATCTGGATGCGTTTTTTGCCATTTGCGAGTTGCGGAGGTGTGAGAAGCATGAGTTTGCATGTTCTCACACCCTATTACATAGGGCGAGTTCTGAAAATGTGCGAGTATAGCTCTATACTCAAACTTTTCCAAAACTCACACCCTACTACATCTCGCAAACAAAAGAAAAAGTCCTGTAGAATAAAATGGGACACATAGAAACCATAATTATGTGTAAAGAATTAAAAAATGGCTTTTATGATTTCTAAATTTTACAGAGCAGATAAAATATCTGTATGAATATAACTGCACCCATGATACCTGAATATGATATGTCCTGATTCTAGGAGATGGTACGTGCACACAGGGTTGCCATCTCCATCATCAGCCTCAAGCTGAGCTTCTGGGGTTTGTCCATCTGCACTGAGTGGCAGTTAAGTGAAAGCTACCTAATGTACAGCAATCAATACTTGCAAGTGTCTGTTATACATCTGGTTTGCCACGTCCTGCTATGTAATCCTGACTGCCACACTGGAAAGGAATAAGGAACTGGCTGCCTCCCTGCAGGTGGCACAGTGTGAGCTGTCTGCTGGAATAACTAAAGTGTTTAATTGAAGTGTACAAACAAAACAACGTAATTCTCCAAAGAAAAACAATGTTCCGCAGACTTATTTTATTGTGTTCCATCTTCTGCTGTTACAGCACTCACTGATTTTTAATTTTTTAATACAGAGATTTAGTACCATATTAATATTTCACTCATGTAGGGGTAATTATATTCATAAATGGCCTATAACTGGTGTTTAGAGAAGAAAACCCTCTCCCTCCCACCAGAGACACCAGTGTGTCCTAGTGTAGATACATTCTAAGGAGACCAATGCTGTGTACAACCTGCTCATACATTCTCCAATTTATTACAGCTGGAAAACTTTATGCTGTCAGAGCTCAGCCTAACGTCATTCCCGGTCACATTAACAAGATAGATCATTTCTGATAATTAACAAAACTTAATAGTAATATGTTACACAAGCTACATACACACACAACGATTTAGTTAATGAATGATTTTAGTAAACTATTTTCTACCTTGAAAAATGAACTAAAATCGTCTACTAAAGTTGTTCATTTACTATGTTCATTTAAATGTAATGAACGATTTTTTAGAACTACAAATGATTTTTGCATATTCCCTTACTGAAAATCGTTGAGTTGACAAGTCTGACTGAACTACAAACGTGAACGTGCATGAACGAAAATCGTTCATCGTTTGACTCAGAAAGTGAACGATTTTTTCAAACTATTATCGTTAAACGATATCGTTTAACGATAATCGGTCAAAAAATCGTTGTGTGTGTGTATGCACCTTAACTTATATGTCTACTATCTGTGAGCTATTTATAGAAAGAGGCAGAAGATGCCTTTAGTGGCTCACCCACATCTTGTCAATACCCTCTCCAATGGAAAACGTCCAACTGTAGGCTGCTTTGCACCGATGCGCATTAGGATGCAGCAGGGATTTAAGTTTTGAGTAACGTAAACTGAAAGATATATCTGCAGATCGACTGATCTGCAGATGATGGGTGTTCATACACACTGAACAGCTATCACTGACATCTGGCTGGGGACCCGCTGGCCGGGGATTGCCTCGCGCCCTCCCCGGACGCCTCTGCAGCAAGTGAATGAGTGGTCGTCTGACCGCCCGTACACACAGCTCAATGTGCAGATATATCTGGCATCGGTTGTGCTGAACGCGATATGTCTGTGAACAACGTCATTCAGACATAGCCTGTACATACTGGCCGACGCTCACACGATATATCGGCACCTCAATAAGTCGGTCAGTGTGTACCCAGCATTAATGTCGGAAGAGGCAGACTGGTAACTGGCAGTTCTAACTAGATTACAAATGTGGCATGCACATATGATTGCAGTACGCCATCCCCCTGGAGATATGTGGCTTAGTTAGACTTTGACACATCTTCATATACCCCTTTCATGAGTCATGTATCTGTTGCTGCCACTGAAGGATGGACAGCATCTGCATGTATCATTACATTTTAAATAATTTTATAATTTCATCAAAAAAATCCCTATTATTTAGGAGACTAATAAGTAAACAAGAGCTTTTTGGGGAGTGTCTGTTTTAATTCAACAACTTTTAAAATCAATGCTTGTGTGTTTGTTTTACATAGGTACTACAGTGGATCTACATGTTCTAGCAGTCATAGACACTCTAACACATGTATTTCTAAAGACGCCAGCATGCCCATGTAGACAATGGTTGCCAGGATTGCTGAGAAATGTAGTACCAAAACAGTTTATGACTTTACCCTATCACCCTGATACCAATCCGATGTGAGGAAGAATATCTTTAAAACTACAATTAAAATTGCAGCCTACTGGAAATATGGGATGTAGTCGGCATCTCGGCGTGCGGGATGCCAACTGTCTGAATACCGGCGCCTGACCGTCGGTGCCGACTGGTCGGGATCCCGGCACCAGCATCCCGACCGCCGGCATCCCGAAGGTAAGTATCGGGGTGTTAGGGGGAGATTAGGGGGAGGGTTAGGCACCGTGCAGGGAGTGTTAGGATTAGGGTGCGGGGAGGGGGAGGTTACGTTTAGGCACCGGGGAGGGTGGGTTAGGGTTAGGATAGGGGTTCGAAAAAATGCCTACCCGTGACTTCCTATGGGTGTCGGGATTCTGGCTGTTGGAATGCTGCTATCGGTATTCTGACCAGCAGCATCCCAACAGCCGGGATTTCGTACCCAACCCGGAAATTTAGACTGATGAGCTTCAATGTAAAGCTACATAACAAATGATCGGTGGTCCAGGAACAAAATAAATGGTGCCCGGGTTAAGGTTTTATAAGCGGATGATTATATAAACACTGGTAAGGGCATTTAGAAATAGAAGATTAATGAGATGTCTGTAATGTAAGTGTGAATGGTTACAGTAGTAATGCAGATTTGTGGCTTCTATATGTGTTGCAGCACGCACATCCAGGTCACACACTCTGATAACCAGTTTATAGCACGAACGTCCTGCGGTACAGAGGGCTTCAGAAATTCCAAGAAGAACTCTTCTGTGGCAGCTCAGACAGCGGGGATCTCCGCAGCAACTGTGAGTAAGATAATGGGGGTAGGAGGAAATGGTTTGTTTTGTAATAATGAGTGATTCACAGAATGTCTAGCTTCCCCTCCTTTTGGTAGAGTCTGATTTAGCTTTGACACTGTTTGATCTTCATGAACTTTTGAGATTCTTCACATTTATCCTTTATGTTCTGTGATGCTCACAAATGAGACAGTGACTGCTGCTGCCACTAGGTGTCAGTCCCCACCCAAGATTGCTAGACACGGAATCCTTGCAGCCTAGATTCTGTTTTTTTTTTCTGCTTCCCACCGAGATTTCCTAGCGTAATTAGATGCACGGGCAGGTCACAATGTTTCACTTCACAAAATAAAACTAATTAGGACAAGCCTGTGAAATGATAAGCCCATCAGAGTTTTATGTGCACCATTACATAAAAGACCTTACTGACCTCTGCTCGTTGTTACTGAAATAAATTCAGGCTAGCCATGGTACAGCCTCAGAAAGTTACAAATCCTATTAATCAGTCATGACCATGAATAGGCGTGTCCTGTGCTGGAAAAGACCTGCGGCAATAGGCAATACAGTTTTATATAGTTTCTAAATATGTACAGGATATCAATGGCTTTTATTTGTCATTTCATTTTTTTTTTTTTTTTTGTTCTTTTGCATACTTTATTTATTAACATTTACTTGTATCGCGCCATCAAATTCCATTAAGCTTTACAAATTAAACACAGCCACATATTTTCAGAATTCTAGTACTGGTTGCATTCTGTGTTATTTATAACTGGGAGATAAAGGGTTAATACTAATTAAAATAATGAAACTATTAAAGTCTTCAGCTTGTTTGGTCTGGTTAAAAGATAATTGAAAGTGACAAATAGTTTTTCTAGGTTTTTAATTATTTTGCTAATGTTTGCATAATTATCAATCATCCCCATGTTCTAAAATGTGATGAATCTAATCTCATGTGACACACAACAGATTTTATTATTACATTCTTTAGTCAACGAAAGATAAGACACACTCCATTATTCCATAGCCTGTAGACCCAACATTAGCAGCAATAACTTAGAGTACCAGCCAAACACAAAAAACCTGGCGCTAATATTCAAAAGATGAGGACAATTGTGATAGAATACAAAAACATGTAAGTAGAGCAGCAAAGAAATAATGTGCTTGTGATTGCACATAAAAAACCCATGAAATCAGTTGTAACACAAATCTACTAATAACCCCTGCGCTAATTATACAAGAGAAGGCTGGTATGGAAGAAAACACACACTAATAGAAAATTGCCTATAAGTAGTTTTATTATCCTAAACAATTAATTGACCGGTCAAGCAAAATAAGTTAAAATTCACACACATTCTCTATAAATAAGTAGTGCACATAAAAATAGATATCACATATTATTTAGTAAAAAGCTTCTATGAATCAGCTCATTCAGGGTATTACAGGAGGTGGATCTCAAGTGTCCTAATACATCCAATGTCAAAGGGGATTTTGCTGTGTCCACATTTACATCAAAACAATCGCAGATGTAACAGTAACTTCCCGATGCTAGAATCTCTCCGTCCTTAGACTGCAATCACAGTCATTTGGTTGTGCCTGTTTATAGAACTCCACATGGGTAATTAAGCAGTATATATGTAATTGTTGGTATGTCTCCACTTCGGAAGATCCGAATGTTCCCCTGTATGTTGATCAGGGGAGAGGGAAAGGGAGGCTAATCACCAGCCGGAGAATATGTGCGGCAGATACATGTCAGGCTTAGCATCTGCCGCTACTCGATCCCAGCCTCGACCTCAATACCGCTGTATATTCAACAGTGCAGCGTGCATTCATCTCTCTGGAGTTCCACAATGAAGACAGGCAGCTGTCACAGGGATATCCCAAATCTCTGTTTGAGGTTTGGACCCCTTGGGATGTCCCTGTGACATCTGCCTGTCTTCATTGCGGAACTCCGGAGAGATGACTGCACACTGCGCTGTTGAATATACAGCGGTATTGAGGCTGGGGTAGAGTCGCGGCTGATGCAGGATACAAACTGAGCCTAACCGCTATCTACCGTGCATATTTTCCGGCTGGAGTACATTCGGGTCTCCCGAAGTGGAGACATATAGATGGGTCCTCATACATCTAGCCTGCTTGCGAGTTAAACGGCCCTTCTAGTCGTGCCATGACGTGACTCTGTAGCGCCGAGAGTCTTTGTGCGACTTTTTACCTTCAAATGTGTCCTTTTCGCACAGCGATGCAGATAGACAGCAGGAGCTGCTTCTGCTATCTATTCGCATCACTGTGCGAATAAGATGCATTTGAAGGTAAAAAGACGCTCTGCGCTACCAAGTCACACGGAGCTCCCGTGTTGTGTGGTGCGACTTGTAGTGCACGGAGGATAGATGTATGTGGACACACCTGTACTAAAAATTACATATATCCTGCATTAATTACCCATGTGGAGTTCTATAAAAAGGCATTACAACCAAATGGCTGTGATTGCAATCTAAAGGTGCCTACACACTTATATTTTACACGATATTTTACACGATTTGCCCGATTCCGACGCATCGTGTCTACAAATTGTGTAAAATATGCCCAAATCGTGAGTGTCCACTCACGATGCCGATGCGCGTCCCCGCAGGTCGTACATCGCATCTTCAGGTGTGCCGTGCTGTAGGGCAGATTTGCCAATCTGGGACACAATGCACTGGAAAAAGTGCAGGATGCACGATGGATCGTTTGTCACATTGGACACTTTTTACACCAAATCGTGTGCAGGACTGCCGGGGAGCTGCCGGGAGAGAGTTCGAGGGAAATCGTACACAATGTCAGATCGTGAGCACATCGCCAAGTGTGTAAGCACCTTAAGACCTGAGAGATTCTAGCATCTGGAAGTTCCATCTGCGATTGTTTTGATGTAGGTGTGGACACCGCAAATACCCCTTTGACATTGGATGTAATAGGACACTTGAGATCCAACTCCTGTAATAACCTGAATGAGCTGATTCATAGAAGCTTTTTACTAAATAATATGTTATATCTGTTTTTATGTGCACTACTTATTCATAGAGAATATATGTGAATTTTAAGTTATTTTGCTCGACCGTCCAATTGAGGCCATTGATTTTTTTTTTTTAAGGCATTTGCTTATGCACAGCTCTCGTCAGGTGCTTCCACAGCATCTCAGTAGGGTTAAGAGCCCAAATGTAAAGCCCATCAGATTATGCTGGCGCTATGTAAGTAAATGTCAATAAATTAATAGCCTGCAAGATTTCGGCAATGCAGCCGATATAAAGCTGCAGTTTTAGAAGGCAAAGTCAATTCCTGCTTTAAATCTACCAGCTGTGGGGTATATGCAATCGAGTGCGATTTCCAGGAACCAATGTGATTTTGGCAATTTAGCCAGAATCATTTAAAAGGCAAAACCAGGTTGATGTCCCCTTTTTTTAAATTATTACCACTTTAAATCTGAGTTTAATCACCTAAATTACACCGCATTCCAGATATCCACCCTATTACATATACCCCTATATCGCTGAAATCTTGTGGTTGCCTGCAACTCGCAGGCTCTTACATTTGGACCTTGGTTTGGACTTGACCATGATTCTTCTTTATTTTTTGATGATGAGAGTGGCTGGTATATGCTGTCGCACAATCCAATTTTGGCCAAGCTCCAGTTGTCAGACAGACTGCCTTATGTTTTCCTCTGGAATACGCTGATATAAAGTGCAGGCTCAAGGTGGATCCTATGACTAAGAGGCGACCTGTGGCTGAAAAGCAACTCCAAATAGTCAGGCTGACTGTTAATATGTTTTGGTTGTTTGGTTCTATTACATGACTACTCACTTTGGTCTCTCTGTCCAGTGGATAATTTTGCCAAAAGTCTTATGTTTCCAATTAGTTTCAGCTAAGCTCTACTGCAGTGACTCATTTTTGGGAAACAATGGGCTTTCTCCTTGCTTACCTTTTGCATGAAAGCCATACTTCGTCATTGTGTTTATTGCCCATAAAAAAAACAATCAGCTTCCACCTATCATTTTATAGAATATACTTTATAAATGCTAGCTACAAGCTGATTGGTTGCTATGGGCAACTTATTAAATCTTTTTTTGGAGACTTGATACATCTCCCCCTTGATCTTTAGCACCACCTTGACAGAAGCCTGTAAATAATGCCACCCATAGTACAGCATTTCCTGGATGTTGCTTTTGGGCTCTTTGCAATTTCTCATACGGTCTTACCTTTCAACCATTTGATAATGTTCTAGCAGCTGCCAATAGTAGAGGGTCCTCCAGACCCCTCTGCATCCCTGCACCCACCCCCCAGTGGCTACCGCGCTGCTGATCGGGCAGCACTGGAGGACCCCCCCCACCCGAGGGCTGCAGAATGGAGCAGCTGCTTGGAAATCTAAATGAAGCAGCCCTTTGCACCCCAGTGTATACCCAGCAGATGTCAGGGAAATGTAAAGTCGCAATATCCTGATGATCGATATTCCGATATATCATCAGGTGATATTTAAAAGAATCAATATTAATGTTGAGTATAATAAAAAAAATTTAATTGTTTTAAATAGATGGTCTTGACCTAGTTCAATCATAAAAAAGACCATTTCTGAGCTGATTTTGAAAACCATGTTAGCCAGTTAAGTGGTTTAGTAAATTTTCTGGGGTGTGCACTCCCACACCTGGGAGGTTTTCTCACTGTACAATTGTTTATTTGGCTGCATAACACGTTTCAAACTGATCAGCAGAAACAACAGCTTACTTAAGATCCCATAGGCGTATTGCATACTTTATTCCACAATTTTTCTACTTGTATCCTAGTATGCATATAATGTACTAAATGGGGCTAATTGACATGAACTGAGTATAGGTGTATGTAAACACATCTAGGGGTAAATTTACTAAAGTGAGAGTTTTTAGAAGTGAGTTTTAGAAGTGATGTTGCCCATGGCAACCAATCTGATTCTAGCTATTATCTTCTAGAAGGTGCTAGTTAAATGTTAAGTAGAATCTGATTGGTTACTATGGGCAACATCACTAAAACTCGCTTCTAAAAATTCTCACTTTGGTAAATTTACCCCCTATAGTGATAACACAAACCAAACTGAACTGCTAAAGGTCGGCTTTTATATGGAGGTAGCTGCACTTCCTGATCATAAAATAATGGATTGCACCTGGCTCAAATTCCGATCTATATTTCTATGGCTGCAGTAAGGGTGCATTTACTTTATCACAAAGTTCTAAATAATATTTTTTTTTATTTTTTTGCATAAATAATTAGATATTTGTTATGGGTTAATGTCAAATGAAATTAGATGTATTAAATGTTAGGACCTGGTGATAAGTAGATGATTAATTATATCCTAATATGTAAAGCACCAATATAAAGAGGGTTTGCTTTCGTTTTCACATGACTGCATATTAAATTTGCTTAGATAGACTTGGAAATAATAGAGAATTTAGGAAAACCCACGCATCATTGATCTATTTGTTGCGGATAGTAGCAAGTTGTGACAGGCCCACATATTCATAATGCTGTATTCTAGAATCTGCTGTAATTATTTGTTTGTTTGACCATGCACTTAAAACATAAGTTAACCTTTTTAGAATTCTCCATATATTCTGTACATTACTTATGGCAAGAGTCATATTTCTATGTAACCAGCTGTATTTCTTGCTCTTTCTCTCTAAGTTGTGTACAGTGCCACTGGCATTGAGGCAGATGTGGGAGAGTTGGAATAAAATAAAATAGAATTCATCCAAAATAAATAGTTTGGATGCACGATTGCATTTGAATGTTCACGATGACAGGATCACTGTGAAAGTTGTTTCTCCAAGATACCGGTGTTCCAGGTCTTGTAATGAGCTGACTTTTTGTTACATTGTCTGCTGTCTAAAACTGTTAGAGTGCCGTTTTGTTATGTTGCAATGACAAATGTTCTTAAACCGTGTACCTTAATTGTTACAACAATCCTTTTCTAACTAAAGATGAAAATTGAACACGGTAGAAAGTTGTAAGAGATGTGAGAAACATGCAGGTATTGGATGGTGTCATTAAGATGGATATATGTGCTTCTCTAGCCTGATAGATCTACATGAATCTAGCTCTGTGAAAGCCTGGCGAGACACAATGCCGTAGTTGAGGAGTAATGCTGAGTCCCTTGTCACAATGAAAATGACTGGGTTATTTCCGAGCTGCGCGCAGTGTGGAAATGGCTTGTCCATTCCCCTCTATGTTTCTGCTTTTAGAAAGTGTTGAAATTTGAACTGCCTGACACTTCTGCTCGCTAATACTTCCCATTGTCTTTTATCTCCACGGGAGCTGACATCTCGTATGTCTGCTAAGTTGTCTGGGCTACAGCAGGTGTTCATGTTTCTACACACCATCCAAATCTGACCGCCATTCACTTCCTCAGAGAAATGTGCATTACATTACAGGAAAACCCCAGACTGTTTATATTAATAGATGCGGGTGTGAGCAGAAAAACAAAAGCCGAGGGTTTGTAACCTGCGAGGAATACAAAAATCCAAGAAACAGACAAAGTGCATGTATATTTAAGAATGAGAGACCCTCTTGAAGACCCCTAAGCCATTTAAAAACAATGCACCTTTCAAGTTGATGGTCAGTAGGTGTTCTGTTAAAAGGCATTTTGTGCTTATAGATTAGTAGCTGGCTGTTCCATTTATTCAAGCTGCTACCCCTGCTGCTTAATTCATAAGCCACGATTTTCTCTTACCAATTTTCTCCCTGCTTGCCACTCAGTATTTGTTGTATAATTGTTTATTGCTGGGTAGATCAGTACGGGTGTTCCCACCACAATGCCTGGACAAATTGTGAGCCGTATTCTGACCCTTTTTTGTGTGTGTTGTTTTGTATTCGTTTTCATGCAGATAGAAAGCCTGACTAATTGTAACTAAGGGACCATGAGAGAGCGCCTATAGAGATTCTGCTAGTGTTCATTTAGTTAAGGCACTTGTCACATTTGATTGGTCATCTTTTTCAGTCCTCACAAATGTTATTTTTCCTCTTGCAGAAAGCTGTTAATAAAGGTGTTTTGCACGTGAGGGTGGTTGTGAAAGGCTTAGGAACCGGAAGATTGGTAAGTTTCTTTCAGACCCACATCAAACCATTGTGAAAACTGATGCATTTGAAAAAGTAGCTATAACCACAGGGGACAGTGCTCCATATGAGTGACTTTTTTAGTATGTTTCACTAAATGTGATTGGTATAAATTATATTCATTCCAAACGATCCGGCACTAATTCCCAACAGGTATCATCTATTCAGGTGGGTGTCCTTGTCATTCCATATTCCACAAGGTTGTTCTCTAAACACACACTGCACTCTGATTCAATTGCAGTAAGACATCAATGTTTGCTGTATTTCAAGTGTCAGCTATGTGTCCATCAGTATATGGTAACCGTTCTAATGCTTGCAGCAGTCTGATGACAAAACAATATATCAAATTCTGAGGGATATATATACTAAACTGCAGGTTTTTATAAGTTGTGATGTTGCCCATAGCAACCAATCAATATTCAGTCAACATTGCATGTCGGTAAAGTGCAGAAGTGCCATCAAACCAAGTAAAAAGCTCTGATCTCACAGCGTAAGTCCCTGTGTGCAAACCTTTCTGGGCGAATCGGCATTAATTTCTCAAGGCTGTGGGAAACCTTGTGTCTTGTCAAAGTAACATCCAAATGAATGCCGTGTGCCACCTAAAATTTTCATGGCAACTGTATTCCCTCATGGCAGTGGCCTCTTTCAGCAGGATGATGCGCCATGCCGCACTGCAAAAATTGTTCATAAATAGTTTGAGGAACATAACGAGTTCAAGGTGTTGACCCGGCCTCCATAATACGATTGTGCATCTGTGGGATGTGCTGGAAAAGCAAGTTAATGGAAAAACAAGTTCAAGCCAAGGATCTGCTGCTAACGTCTTGTGGAGTCCATGCCACGTCGGGGTCAGCATGCATGAAAGTTGCCTACACAATAATAGGCAGGCAGGTGTGGTGGATGGGCATGTGTCTCTGTCTCTCTCCTTGCTCTGACTTTGTTACGGATATTCACTTTTTTAATGGATGCTTTTTTTGACGGTGGATTAAAACTCCTTTATTATTTTGCATAAAAGGATGTGCTGGCTCTTTTGGTTTTATACATTAATATTATATGTGCAGTGCACTCTGGGCCTGATTCAGAGCCGCTCGTAAGCGGCCGCTCGTTCGCTCCGAGCGATGTTCGCACATCTGCGCATGCGTATGGGTCGTAATGGTCATGCGCCAACCAGTCATTGCGGTCGGAAATTGTGCGCTCGCAAAATAGCGAGTGCCTGCTAATTTGAGTGACCGGATGAGGCGTTTGTGGGTGGTAACAGGGAAAGGTGTTTGAAAACGGGGAGTGGAGATCCGAACGCAGGCGTGCCAAACTGTCAAAACGGGCGTTTTAAGGGTGTGCATAATTAACAAAGCAGCGTCATCGGCCACGTCACTTGGTTGTCTCTTAGCCTGAACTGTTCGCATGATTGCGGTAGGAAAATCCAACCACAAGCACTGCGAGCAGTTCAGACGCCTTTCGATGTACTCGATGAATCTAATAAATAGCGGAGATGACGTATGATGCGAACGGCCAGGGCGCGTCTTTACAAAATAGCGAGCGCATGTTTCGCTCGCTCAGACATAGAGGCGTCAACAGACCGCAAAGAGCGAGCGCTCAATTTAAATAGCCGGACCCTTTTTCTGAACGACCGTTCGCAAATAGCGTCCGGCTCTGAATCAGGCCCTCTGTTCTTCTGATATTGAAGTGTGTGCTACTGGTCTAAAGTGGAATATGAAAGATAGATATAAGTATAGGTCTGGCACTCGCACCTTGTATGCTATTACAATGAATGCTGGGGTGATCCTTGGGTAACCCAATAATAACCAAAGGTAACTCCACAGGTTGCAGAGATTAAGGCACACTCTAGACTTGTTTATTCACAATAATACATAAGCTTTATTAGCATGCATAGAAATAGTTGCCAACGTTTCGGTCCACATTGGAACCTTTGTGAAGGCATAGTACAATAAGAGATACATATAGCTGTAATATAAATGGAAACCAACAAAAATCAGAAAAAAACAGGGTTACAGAAATGCCTCCCAGGCCCTTAATCTGGCTGCTAAAACTAAAATAATCTCTACATGTTACAATATTAAAAGGTAATAATATTAATGCAGTGGTGGACATATAAACTAATTTATCAAAGAAACAGGGTGGTGACAGAGTACTATGTTATCAATAATAGTACTGTTATCAATAAAATTGCTAACCAACATAGAAATAAATAGGCTCATTATTGGTAAGAGGCTACATGTGCAAAGTGTACTGAAACATGGACATGCACACTGTGCGTAGTAGACTAGCATTAGCAAATAAAGCAGCTACATGTGCAAAATGCACTAAAGCATGAAAATTGTGAACAAACAGCATATAAAACAACTACATGTGCAGAGTCTACTAAGGTATAAACCTATACATTGTGCATAGTGGACAAACATTAGCATATAAAACTATTACATGTAATTAAATAATTAGAACAAAAGTACATCTTACCTAAAGACAGTGGCTAGAGCAAACACATGCTGTTGTGTTTATGCTGGGGCATGTGCAGTATTTATGAGCAGTGACATAGGACCAGAGAGGTCTCCCCCTATGTTTGTAAAAACCGGGTGTATACTAATAATACCAATCACACAAGCAATTAGGAGTGTGTGGCCTGTGTGGTAACTTGTTAAAGGCTCATAGAGAGCAAAACCAAAGTGTATAAGTCAGAGGTTCTCAAACTTTTTTGAATCACGGCGCCCTAGAGTATCAGCATTGTTTTCACGGCACCCCTAAGCCAAACGATTGTTATTGAGAAATTCAGAAAAATTGTAGTAAAGTGAAGTAAATTGTGCTAACCTGTCATCCTTAGGGTCAGTTATGTGGTGGTGGACTGGTTTGAGCTTCTGTTTGTCCACATATTTACATTACATTGACGATAAATAATTTGATTTGGTGCTGGCCCACCAACTTGAGGCACCCCAGGGTGCCACGGCGCACAGTTTGGGAACCACTGGTATAAGTGTTGAAAAACTGGCATAAATATCCATGACAGGAAGTGGAACAGTCACCATGACAGTGAAATACAGGAAGTGTGGCAATTTTACAGAAATAATGAACAATGAAAGGAAGTGGGGAAAGCTGTACAGGTAAAACACATACATTGAGAATGTATATGCCACATGTTAAACCAGAAAAACGGATGAGCCAAAATATTAATATAAAAGGCTAGTCAGAATAAAGAATAAACAAATAGAAAGAGAAGAATAAAATAAATATAAATATAAAAAAATGGCAATAAATAATAATTAAAAATAAAAAAGAAATGGACGAACACCGTAGCATGTACAATCTATTGTAATAAACCACATGTAATGTAATTTTCAATTAATTTAGTATACACTAATAGTATAATGTGCGATATGGGCTGATATATATATATATATAGCAACAGGGGGCCTGGGTGACATAAAACCAGGTATTCCAATGGGATAGTTCTGGTGTAATAGAGCAAGAACTGGCCGTAAAAGATTAAAATCGGTCTCTCGATGTCTAAGCCTCAGGAGCATGTGTAAAAAGTCCATAGTGATCTCCGCTGTTAATGATGTAAAGTCAAGTTTATCAAATAATACGTGATCTATTTCATCATGAGTAGAAGAGAGCTCCTTGCTCAGCTTGAGACGATAGGGCCTCATCAAATAAAGGGGTTCCACCAATTGCCATGGTTTCATGTAACCCTTGGTGCCATGGATCTGTTGTCCTATAGCTGCTGTATTCTTCTATATGGCGATGCTGGTGGGTGTCCAGAATAAGTGGAGATAAAGTCCACTCAATAAATTAGATGGTCTGTGGTCAGGCACTCACACCTTGTATGCTATTACAATGTATGATAGTGGGAACTCTAAGGATCACCCCAGCATTCATTGTATTAGCATACAAGGTGTGAGTGCCAGACCACAGACCATCTAATTTATTGAGTGGACTTTGGGTCTCATTCAGACTCGCTCCGGGGCTCACTACAAAAGGGGCGGCTGTCGATGTTGATCGACAGCTCGCCCCGTTTTGTAGGCGTGGCGGGGGGGGGGTGGTTTCACAAACTGAGGCGTTCCAAAGCGAACGCTTGCCGGTTGTGGGTGGCCCCACTGACATCACCAGTGATGTCAGTGGGAGAGCTTCCGGCTCTATTAGAGCTGAAAGCTCTCTGGGGCTTGCGGCAGACGAGACCCTACCTCAAGGGTCTCATCGCAAGCCCCGATGGTCTCGACCATCGCGACCATCAACCTGGTCACTCGCTAAGGCTGTGGGTGGTAACCCACATCCTAGCGAGCGGGCAGGAGGCCGGATCATTTTTGACATGCGGCCGTCCTCATGCAGAGCGAGCGCTCGCATTTTGCGAGCGTCTCTGAATGAGATCCTTTGTCTCCGCTTATTCTGGACACCCACCAGCATCGCCATATAGAAGAATACAGCGGCTATAGGAGAACAGATCCAGGGCACCAAGGGTTACATGAAACCATGGCAATTGGTGGAACCCCTTTATTTGAAGAGGCCCTATTGTCTCAAGCTGAGCAAGGAGCTCTCTTCTACTTATGATGAAATAGATCTCGTATTCTTTGATAAACTTGACTTTACATCATTAACCGCTGAGACCACTATGGACTTTTTACACATGTTCCTGAGGCTTATGCTGTCCATCCACTAGGTGATTAAACCTAGCGATGGAGCGATAACGACGGTCGTTATCGCTCCATCGCTTGGTAATCGCCCGCAAATCGGGCAGTAAAATGTTAAAAACGACCAGTGATGCACGCACCCGCTGGTCGTTTTTTACATCAATCATTGCCCGAACATGACGGTCAACCTGACGACCGCCGTCAGGTTGTCATGTTCGGGGATGATTGATCTGCATACACTGAACGTCTGAACATTCAGTGTATGCACTTCACCCCGCGGGAGACGACGGCGTCGTAATCGTGCCGTCATCCCCGCATCGTGTAGTGGATGGGCAGCATTAGACGTCGAGAGACCGATTTTAATCTTTTACAGCCAGTTCTTCTTCTATTACACTGATATAAAACCAGGGTATTCCAATGGGATTGTTATGCTTATGTCACCCAGACCCCCTGAGTTGCTATATATATATATATATATATATATATATATATATATATATATATATATATCTATATATATATCTCTCAGCCCATATTACACATTGTACTATTACGTATATACTAAATTAATTGAAAATTACATTACATGTGGTTTATTACAATAGATAGTACATGCTACGGTGTTCGTCCATTTCTTTTTTTTATTTGTAATTATTTATTGCCATTTTTTTTATATTTATTTTATTCTCTTTCTATTTGTTCTTTATTGTGACTAGCCTTTTATATTAATATTTTGGCTCATCCGTTTTTCTGGTTTAATATGTGGCATATACATTCTCAATATGTGTGTTTTACCTGTACAGCTTTCCCCACTTCCTTTCATTGTTCATTAATTCTGTAAAATTGCCACACTTCTTGTGGCAACATTTAGTATATATTACCCTGCCTCACTTCCTCTCACTTATACCCCTTTTTACACCAGAGCTAAAACCTGGGTTATTGAAGGGTTAACCCGGGCAGCTCCCTGGTGTAAAAAGGGGAGAGGGTTGGATCGCCGGGTCGAGTGACCCGGCAATCCAACCCAGGTAAATAGCAGGGTTTAACATGGGCGTAGCCCGTGAAACCCTGCTGTGAGAACTGCGCACTCCGGGTCACGATGACCTGGAGTGCGCTGCAAGCCGGCCGATTGGTCCGGCTTCAGTGGCGCTTAGAGATGACCTCATCTCCAAGCGACCTCTTACACGCCGGAAAAGCTGGGTCTATGCAGACCCGACTCTGGCGTGAGCGGCACCGACTCGGGAATATCCCGAGTCGGCGCCGGCAAAATTCCGGGTCTGATCCGGATAGGAACCCTGTTCCAACTCTGGGTCAGACCCGGAATTTGGGTGGAAAAGGGGTATTAGTCTGTCCTGCCATACTTCCTTCCATTATGCAGGAGTTATGCCACACTTCCTGTATTTCACTGTCATGGTGACTGCACCACTTCCTGTCACGGATATTTATGCCAGTTTGTCAGAACTTATACACTTTGGTTTTGCTCTCTATGAGCCTTTAACAAGTTAGCACACAGGCCACACACTCCTAATTGCTTGTGTGATTGGTATTATTATTATTATTATTATTATACACCCGGTTTTTACAAACATAGGGGGACACCTCTGGTCCTATGTCACTGCTCATAAATACTGCACATGCCCCAGCATAAACACAACAGCATGTGTTTGCTCTAGCCACTATGTCTTTAAGTAAGATGTACTTTTGTTCTAATTATTTATCGCATTATTTACTGTTTATCCCTTGGTGCACTTTGCACATATGCTAATGTTTGTCCACTATGTATAGGTTTATGCCTTACTACACTCTGCACATGTAGTTGTTTTATATGCTAATGTTTGCTCACCATGTTCATGCTTCAGTGCGTTTTGCACATGTAGCTGCTTTATTTGCTAATGCTAGTCTACTACGCACAGTGGCGCTGATTCAGAGCCGGACGCTCTGACAGAGCACTCGCTCTGAATCAGGGCCGGCCTTCTTGTTTTTTAGAGCGGCCTCCTGGCCGCTCGCATAGCTGTGGGTGACCACCCACAGCTATAGCGAGCGGCCAGGAAGATTGTCGCGATGGTCAAGACCATCGCGGCCATCGGGCTTGCGACAAGACCCTTGTGGTAGGGTCTCGTTGCCGCAAGCCCCAGAGAGCTTTCGGCTCTTAGCAGAGCCCAAAGATCTCAGTGGGGCCGGCCCCAGACGGTAGGCGTTCCCATGGGAACGCCTTCGTCTGGGCCACCACGCCCCCAGCCCGCCCACCAAAGGGGGCGTGCTGTCACTCAACATCGACAGCACGCCCACTCTGGTACGAGACCCGGAGCCCACTCTGGTACGAGACCCGGAGCGACTGTTTGCCCGTCGCTATCCGGGTCTCGCGCATGCGCACTGGGCCACCATCGACCCACTTGCGAGCGCTCGCGAGCGGGTCTGAATCAGGCCCAGTGTGCATGTCCATGTTTCAGTACACTTTGCACATGTAGCCTCTTACCAATAATGAGCCTATTTATTTCTATGTTGGTTAGCAATTTTATTGATAACAGTACTATTATTGATAACATAGTACTCTGTCACCACCCTGTTTCTTTAGATAAATGAGTTTATATGTCCACCACTGCATTAATATTATTACCTTTTAATATTGTAACATGTAGAGATTATTTTAGTTTTAGCAGCCAGATTAAGGGCCTGGGAGGCATTTCTGTAACCCTGTTTTTTTTTCAGATTTTTGTTGGTTTCCATTTATATTACAGCTATATGTATCTCTTATTGTACTATGCCTTGACAAAGGTTCCAATGTGGACCGAAACGTTGGCAACTATTTCTATGCATGCTAATAAAGCTTATGTATGATTGTGAATAAACAAGTCTATAGAGAGTGCCTTAATCTCTGCAACCTATGGAGTTACCTTTTGGATATACATATATTATACAATGCAAAGGTGCGACACTCAAGGCATAAATAATAAAATATGCAAAGGCAGGCTTGGCTTTTTCAACGTTTCAGTTACTCCAACTCTTGTTAGGAAATCTGCAGAATGCAATACACACATACCTTTTAAATGCTGCACCACGTGAAGCCAGATAACCAGGACTGCACACCCACTCGACGGCCATTTTGGATGACGTCATCACGCTGACGGCGTGCTCCGACGCTCCTATACTGTGTCACCATCACCACAAAACGGGTACATCAGTGTAAACAATGATCAGCGCAAGGAAAAAATGCAAATAAAAAAATATATATATAAATTTTAGTGTGTATATAATCTCATCCATTTATGTGCGCAAGGTTTGAAAGGGAGAATGCAAAAGACAAAATTAACCTATGTTAGGAATGTATGAAATCCATTATCCTGACAGCTTTTAACCAATAATAGTCTAAAATCCAAGTGCTAAATTCCATATCGAAGCTATGCGAGAACATCATGGTGGCATACTGACTAATACCCCTTTTCTACCAAAAATCCCTGGTCTGACCCGAGATTTAATCCCATTTTTGTTGCGACGTCGACCCGGGAATATCCCTGGTCAATGCCGTTCGCACTGCACTTGTCTTGATGTTATAACCAAGCGCCGGAAAATCCAGCTCTCCCTTGAACGCCAGACCGGAGCAGGCCGGTGACCAGGGGTGGTTGTCCTTCCCGGGGAGGGGGTCCTTCCCGGGTGTGGCTGTCATTTGGGAGGCTGTCTGTGACAGCTGTAACGGGGCAGCGAGAGATTACAGCCTCCCAGTATGAATCGGGGATGGGGTAAAAACAGATGTCACACAGACAGCCTCCCGAATGACAGCCAATCACCATGCGGGAAACCACTGAGCCTGACCAGGGTTTTGTTATGAATCCCTGGGTAGATTCACTGTGAGACTGATTTGGCTATCGGAAATGAGGAGCACAACAGAATAGAATAAGACTGAGGAAGAGAGCAGCCTAAACCATACTTGCCGACAATCAGCTCCAGCCTTTCGGGAGGGAGCTGATTTGTCGGCTAACAGCGGGGGGCGGGGCCAGCCATTGAAGTCACATTGGGGGCGGAGCCGGCCATTGTCTGCACATTGGTGCAGGGCCGCGCGATCGCGGCCCCGCCCCCTCTTCACAATTCCGTTATTTTCGGCATTGTGAAGCAGGGGGCGGAGCCACAATAACGCGATTCAGCGCGAATCGCATCACCGCCCCACCCGAGGTCACAGGCTTCTGGGAGGCTTGTCTGCCTTTCCGGAGGGCCGGGATCAGCACCCAAAAATCGGGCGGCTCCCGGCCAAATCGGGAGGGTAGGCAAGCCTGGCCTTAAATGCCAGTAGTAGTTCTAGAGTCTGATGCCTATCAAGAAGAGGATGCCGACCAGTGGCCGGTTTACAACCTTGAATGCTGATGTGTACAAGGTTTGAGATACAAGTCAATTTATAATTGATGCCTTCATGAAGGGTGTTTACTTGATTGGTATGCAGGCGAGTTGCAGCCTTGAGTGCTGATGTGCACAAAGTTTGAGATTAGTCATTTGATAATTAATGCTTTGAAGGTTGGTGTGGCCTTGTGGCCGAGTTGCAGCCTTGAGGGCTGATAAATACTTGGCTGAGATGGGCCTTGTGGCCAAGTTGCAGCCTTGAGGACTGATGTATACTTGGCTATGGTGCTGCCTAGTCAGCCATGAAGTGATAACGAGAGTCCAATCAGACGCGGAAGTGTGGCTGAAACTGCTGTAAGATAGAAAATGTAATATCCACTCAGACGCAGCAGTGCAGCAGAGACTACTGTAAAGTGGATAACGCACAGTCCACTTTGACACTGCAGTGCGGCTGAGACTACTGCAAAGGAAAATAATCGAAGTCCACTCAGACTCCACAGTACGACTGTAACAGAAGTAAAACACGCTGACAGGAGGTACTGGATAAACCACAAGAATGATTTCCACACACTAAATCGGGAGCCACGTAACAAAAGCTATATCCGGCATCCGAGCAGGGGTTCAGCAGAGGTAAAAAAGCAGAGAGCTCCAATCAGGAGAGGGCAAAGATGACGGAGAAGCCAGGTTCGAGGACCTCACAAAAGAGCAGCCCAGCGTCCCAGTCTCCTAGCAACGGGTCTGAGAGGACTGACCGGAGTATTGTTGACCGCAGCTGCAGCTTGTGACAGGCTTTACCCACATAAAACTTTGCTCCTAGGACCCTTTTCCACGGAGCCGCTACCTGGGTTGATGCTGCAATAACCTGGATATTTTGGCCAGTGGAAAAGGGGAAGAACATCACTGCCTCTTGGGTTTGATCACAAACCTGATTATATCAGTAGGTAGATTTTTATTTTTATGTTGTACCTATTACTGGTAGACATGCAAACACATAGCAGGGTCAATTTAAGCAGAAGCATAACCAACCTATCATAAGGTATTTAATTATCTTATGTTTATATGTCCATGCAGGCTGGTAGTATGTCTAATAGAATGGGGCAATGATTTTCAGGAAAGTGGAGCAGCACAGTAAAAGTCTTGAATACGGCAGTTAGAGGGGGTGACTAATGGGAGGAGAGGTGACAGGAAGAATGGAGAGGAATAGAGGGAGTGTGGACTGAGATGAATTATGAGACATAGGAAGGGGAGAAGTATCTTTGAAAGTGAGTGTAAGAAGCTCAGACTGGCTTTAGAGCCTGATTCAGATGTAAACTCAGAACACACAGCAGCTGTGCTTTTGGCTGTAGCTGCTTTGTGTGACTATTTTAATACTGCAGGAGGCGCCTGAATGAAATGTACACCTCCTGACAGCATTGCAGATCCATGTGATGGATCGTAATCGTTGCAGCTTCGACCATGTAGGAAAGCCAAAGGCTACTCAGAATGGCCATCTTAGCTGTGTTATAGAGGCCAGGAAATCTGCATCTTCCATTGCAGAACTCCCATCGTTTCCAGGAACGTGAGTTGGCGCCACCCCCTCCCCACCCCCAAAAAGCTGCGGCTGCAGGGCACTGCAGGCGTGATCTCATGACTTGTTTTTGCACATGCACGGAACAGATCCTACGCGTGTACAGTTCACCCACCATCAAGTTGGTACGTAAACCATCAGATTTACTTACTAATACAGGGGTGGGCAGTAAGCGGCCCTCTAGCTGCTGTAGAACTACACCTATCAGCATGCCCAATCATGGTTTTGCTATTTAGACATGCTCAAACTGTTGAAGGTCGTGCTGGTATGTGTATTTCTACAGCAGTTGGAGAGCTGCTTAATGCCCCCCTCCCCCTGTTCTAACCTGACCTGAATCAGGCCCTTGGTGCGGAAAGGGTAGCAAGTGAAGGAGTTAAACAGAGCGAGCTAGGAAGATGAGATGAGCATCAGCACTGAGGGGAAGCAGGGCAACCGCAGCATAATAAGTTGCAATAGTAAAGGTGGAAGATGACAAGGGCATGAATAAATGATTTGGTTGCCTCCAGAGTGAGGAAAGGTCTAATCCTGGAACTGTTA
The DNA here is from genome assembly GCA_031769625.1 of Taudactylus pleione. Taxonomy (NCBI): domain Eukaryota; kingdom Metazoa; phylum Chordata; class Amphibia; order Anura; family Myobatrachidae; genus Taudactylus; species Taudactylus pleione. The sequence continues at coordinate 1,840,588 of JAUIMM010000555.1, read as the reverse complement.
CAGAGGAGAAAGCGGCAGGGTTGGGATATAGTATGAATGTGGAGGTTAAATAAGAGCGGAGTACATGATGACCCCCAGTCATCAGACTTGGGGGAGTGGAGAGAAAATAGTATTCGCAACAGAAAGAGAGAGGTGGGGAGGAGAACGACCCCTCCTGGGGGAGATCGGAGGACAATGAGTCCGGTCTTCAAAATTAGTATGTAATCTGCACTGGAGCAGGAGTTGATGTCTTACCTGCACATAACTTTTCATTACGAATACTACTCAACCAATAGCAGCATGTGTTAAACAAGGAAATCATCTATCACTGGGTGAAGATAGAGGTGAGTTACAAGAGGATTCTGTTAATCAACCATATATACAGGCAAGACTTAACTAAAGTTAGTTCAGTCAATTTACTGGTGTGCTGTTTATGAATGGGTTGAGTTTAAGAACTGACCAGATAGGGTAAGCCTTAGGCACAAGAGACTATGTTAACATTACAAGATACGGAACTGACATTCCCTGTTTTAAACAGTGTTGGTGTTTTTTTTTTTTTTGTTTTTTTTAAAGTGGGTAATGCTCTGGTCAGCAGTGTACATTTGTATGACCTGGAGATGGGTACATACAGGGACACCTTATGCTCTGATGGTTATTAAATTTGCATCAATTAAATCATATAAGCCATTTTGTCCTTATATTAATATGGAGAGAATACCTAACTCTCTTGCTTTATAGCTAAAACATTTGTGTGACAATATTACATTATTGGATCTCTGATGTGACAGCTGCAAAATGAGAGAACATTGAGATACTCTAAATGACCAGCTTATTTTTTTCATTGTTTGGCCCGAGCAAATTTTCATATGCATTTAAATCTTTTGACAGAAGTGTTAATAGTGACTTGATTTAAATTTCTCTTGTGTTCATTCACTTAGTATATTTTTAGCAATTAACAAAATGCAATTTGGCGTGACCACCCTTTTGCCTTCGAAACAGACTTGTGACTGTTTTAACGTACACATGTGGGGACTTGGTTCAGAACTACTGAGACACCCTCCTTATTAATTAATTAATTATGGCTTAATTTGGCCAATAATTACATGTCATTTGTGGGGTGAAATTCAGCAAAATGCTGACTAATGGGTTACAAGATGTGGGACAGGTATAAGGGAGTGCTGTTTGAATGGGACATATGCTTTTAAACTTGCAGATGGGAGCTACTTACATGCATTTTTTATGCACCCCAAATTTATCTAAAGCATTTACTTTGCAGAAAAACACTTGCTTTCTATAATATTTTCTCTTGTTTTTAAAATAATGCTTATTTGACACGGTTTAAGAACCCTAAATACTTTGCTTTTGGACACTTACAGACTTCTATACTGTTATCTATTATTAGTTTGTATGTTGGGGGGTACAGGCTGATTTCTCCATTTTTTTTTTTTTTTTACCCACACTTAACGCAGATTTTACCAGAAAGAATTACTGAGCAAAATCCAGAATAAGCATTTTCTAATTGCATTGCATGTTAAATGGGAGCGCGCATACACGCAATAAGTGAAATTCTTGGGCAAAATGCACTTTAAGTTAACACACGATCGTAAAAAATTCTATCGCGGCTAAGTGAATTTGGCCCTAATTTATTTACTTCAATTATTATTATTTTTTTTTTTTTAAATAAAACCAAAGTAATGCATGCATGAAAAAGTGCCTTATGTTGCAGTCAAATATTTCACATGGTCCATAAGATTCCTAATGAAGTCTTTAATCCAAAATAAAGGAGGTCCATATGTAGTCCCTACAGCAGCAGAGTATCGGCTTAAAAAGAAACCGCCAACGCGTTATTTTAATGAGGCTTTTATATGATTCTATGTTGTAAGACAAATGTGGAGGAAAGTAGGGCACATTTCATATCTCTACTTATTTGTCTAATCACTGTCAATTTCCACACATGTCCATTGTGGGGAGCTCTCAGAGAGAAAGAGAGAGAGAGTTAGTGTATAACTGTAGTGTACACGCATCATAGATCTATCATAGCATGTACCGCCTGTGCAGCTTCCTCTCTTATTTTGTGCTTGCTGCACCAAAGGTGACAATTGCTCAATTTTTTTTTTTTTTTTTAAATCTCTGTGTTGTGACTTCTGCATATTACCCCACACTGCTCTATAAAAATGAATCACTGTGGTAACTAAGGGGTCCTAAGTAGATCAGTACATAGAGCCCACTGCCTAAGATGTTGTAATTTTTGGAATTGTATTGCAAAAGCTAAATAAAAAACACACACTACATGGCCAAAAGTATGTGGACGCCCAAACATCCAAACTATATGTGATTGTTCCAGAAGCAAATGGGAGATCTTCAACAGTCTCCCTTCTTCAAGGCAGACTCTCCACTAGAGTTTGGAACATGGCTGTGGGGATTCACATCAATTCTGCTACAGAAGCATTAGTGAGGTCAGGCAGCGATGTTGGGCAGTCAGACCTGGCTCCCAGTTAGCATATCAGTTCATCCTAAAGGTGTTCAGTGGGGTTGAGGTCAGGTCTCTATTCAAATTACTCAGGTTGTTCCACCACAAAATCGGCATTATTTTTTTTTATGGACCTTATGTTGTTCATAGGAGTATTGTCCTTGCTGGAACATGAAAGGGCCTTTCCCTAAAGTTTGCCACAAAGTTAGAAAATGTCATTGTATTCCTTTTTTCATCTATCTGGGTTATGCATAGTGAAGGGTGGAGTCGAACACTAACTAGTTTGAAACTGGCTTCCACCCCCTATATAACCCCTCCCTTTCCACCGTAAGCTCAGTCTTTTTTTTTAGTGTCTTTTGGAGTAAGGCACTGGCTAGTTCCTAGCTTTTTACTTAGGTTTTATTTCTTCATTTTGATGTTTTATTTTGGGTGCTTAGTTCCTGGCGACAGGCAACAAGCTTTAACAGAGTGGGAGTTAGATTAGGGGTCTGTGTGAACCTATATCCCACTCTAAAGATGTTCCCTGAGAGAGTCACCAAACTACCATGTCCCTGGGTCTCTCTCCATGCCAGACACACATCTGAGGGGGCCGGAGGCAAAAGGAGATTAGATTTGTACGAAGTCTGCTCCTTGCAGACGCCGGGTTATTAAAATTAAAGGAGCCTGTGCTCCATGTCTTAAATAGTTTAAAAGTGTGTAGTCTAAGTTCATGAATTTGAAAAAAATTGCTATTTTTATGGCATACTATGTTTCAAAAGAAATAAAAAAACAGAAAAAAAGATATATTTTTAAATTTTATTGAATAAGTTTTAACTAAATGTTCCTGACCTAATTCAATCATAAAAAAAAAAAAACGACAATTTCAGAACGGTTTTTGGAAATACAATTCATCAGTTAAGTGGTTAAGGAGAGAGGGGCTTGCTGGGTTCCGGACGCAGGGTCGCTGCACATGGAGATCGAGTAGCAGGTGACATCATCAGGACAGGTGTCCTGAGTGAGCAGGACGCCGCAGCTGGCCATGCCTCCCCCAAGTATTTATTTAGCTGCAAGTACAAGCTGCTGCAAAGCCAGGCAATCAAAGAACGGCTGAGCAGATACTGGGGGACAAGGGCACACAAGCTAAGCAGTATATAGGATTATTACTTTATGTATTTAACCTATGGTTTCTGATATATATATATAATATCTCAATCAATGTGTGTGTGTGTGTGTGTGTGTGTGTGTGTGTGTGTGTGTGTGTGTGTGTGTGTGTGTATATGTATAATATGCAGCAATTGAGGGAGGCACTCCGGGACTTGTAAATTAAATCAATCAGAGAGTCTCTATTCAGCCGCGTTTCGGTTTAATTATAAACCGTCATCAGGGGTGTGTGTGTGTATGTTTTGAGTGTGTGTGTATATATAATATATATTTTGAGGCTGCTTAGACATGATCTGAATATTCACATAACCTACTGAATTTCTGCCACTCAAACTCCAAAAAGCAATGAAATTCCGATCATTCAGGCTGACACCTTTAATGGACGTATTCCTTGCGTAATACAGATATGGTATGCCATGACACCATGTGGTTAACTGCAGATTCAGCACTCATGGTGGAGCTGCTAATTCACAGAATTGTGTGCTCATTGGAGTACACACATGCAGTCTTTGCAACTGAGGTCTGAACAGTTATGTGGCACACATTCCACTCAGTGCCCACAAACTTCCCATTCGTTCACCACAACAATCCCCCTGGGTTCCAACATCCTTGTCACTCCATACATCCATCTCATTCAGAATACACATTCAGCTCTCTAATTGCTCAGGGCTTCTGGCGTCTTCGCTTGAGGGGTGGCAGTCAATTAGCTCTTTTGCACGGCTGCCACCACCCCAGGGCTTCTGTTGTCCTCTTCACCCAGTGGGCGGCAGCCTGTGTCTGCTCTTTTTGCATGGCTGCCGCCCACTAGGATTTACGGCGTCTTCACCTGGCGGGCGCCGCTTCAGTGTATTCGCCTGGCGGGCGCCAACCCGCCAGGGCTTCGGCGTCTTCACCTAGTGGGCGGCAGCCTGTGTCAGCTCTTTTTCGTGGCTGCCGCCCACTAGGACTTCACATATTCGCCTGGCAGGCGCCAACCCGCCAGGGCTTCTGGCGTCTTCACCTGGGAGGTGGCTGCCACCTCCCCAGGGCATCTGGTGATTTTGATGGAGGTTTTTTTGTTTGGGCCAGAATTAACTAAAATTATTTCTCAAGTTTCAGGAGGAAAAAGTCCTTACCTTCCTGTAACTACACCTAAAACAAAATCTCCTAGGTTTCGTTCCTTTCATACTTAAGGCAGAAGAAGCTTTCAGGCTTTCCGAGGTATGCCTATGGGTTCCCAAAGAGGGACCATTAGGGGACGAGGTGTCCCTGGAACCATTTACCCTGCTGCGAAGCCAGCAGGTCAGTCCACATGACTGTCTAAGGACTGGAACCCGTCCTCTGGTGAGAGGATGCTTACTCTAGTTCAAGGAATCTTGGATTCTTTCAAATCCATATTTTTGGGTAAGTCAAATGGTAACCAGGGGTTACATTTTGGATTTGAAGGGTCCTGTTCCATAAAGATTCTTTTCCACCCTTCTCCCTGTGGAAGGTTACAGAAAGGAGACTCTCATACAGGCAGTTCTGCGCTCTCAAACTCAGGAGTAATTATTCCGCTTCCGGAACTACAGCAATTCCTGGGGTTTTACTCCAGTCTTTTCTTAGTAGACAAACCAGACGGGTTGTTTCATCCCATTCTCAATTTCCAAGGGGGTTAAATGCTTATCCTCACTTGGAAAATGTCAAGATTGAGTCAATAAGGTCAGACATTTGTTCAATGGAGGAAGAGTATTTTCTGGCTTACATAGATCTAAAGGATGCCTCCCTCCACATTCCTATATGGAGGGGTCATCAACATCTTCTGCGGTTTGCAGTGGGACATCAGCATTTCCAGTTTCAGGTTCTGCCATTCGGTTTGGCCACCGCTTCCAGAGTCTTTACAGAGGTTATGGCACGTATGATCTCCCTATTTAGGAGGAGGGGGATAAATGTGTTGGCCTATTTGGACTATTTGTTGATAAGGGCTCCATCGATAGCCCTATTGCAACAACATCTTCAGATTACTTTAGACATACTCCAGAGATATGGCTGAATCATCAATTTTCCCACATCAAATTTAATTCCATCTCAGAGTATGGTATTCTTGGGTCACAGAGTTTCTTCCTCAGGCAGAGATTCAGGATCTTCAATCCAGAATAAGGACCATTTTACAGATGTCTCATATCTGTGCTCAGGGCTATGCAGATACTGGGAAAATGGTAGCTTCATTCAAAGCAGTTCCTTTTCACCAGATTTCATGTCCGACCTCTACAGAATCAGTTGCTTCATCGATAGGTTAAACCAGACCCTTGATTAAACAGGCAGATGTTCAGATTATCACTGCAGACCCGGAAGTCTCTCCGGTGGTGGCTACAGGAGGCAAATCGGAACAGAGGTTACCAATTGTCCGTAATAAATGGGACCATTGTTATCACAGATGCCAGCCTAACAGGCTGGGGGGAGGTGGTTCTAGACAGACACTTACAGGGTCTTTGGTCTGTCCAGGAGACCTCTGTTCCCATCAATATACTGGAACTAAGGGCAATTCGATATGCATTGATTCAGGTTCAATGCCAGTTGAGGAATCTACCAGTACGAATCCAATCAGACAATGCCACAGCAGTTGCTTACATAAACAACCAGGGTGGCACACACAGCTGGCTTGCAATGAGGGAGGTTTCTCACATCCTTTATTGGGTGGAAAATTGGTTTCTAGCTATTTCAGCAATTTACATTCTGGGGGTGGACAACTGGGAGGCGGACTTCTTCAGTCGCTACAGTGTGCACCCAGGGGAATGGGAATTACACCAGGAGTTTGCAGAAATAGTGGCCAGATGGGGATCTTCAGACATAGATCTAATGGCTCCTCGTCTCAACAAGAAACTTCCAAGGTACGGATCTCTGTCCCGGGATCCTTGGGCATCTCTGGTGGATGCCATGACAACACCTCTGGTTATGTTACCAAGGGTATTCCAGCGGATTTGTTTAGTGACACAGCCAGTCATTCCGGTGGCTCCAGACTGGCTGCGTCGTCATTGGTACACAATTCTTTGGCCCATGTTGGCAGGCGTTCCATATTGTCTGCCCCTGCACCCAGATCTGTTGCTTCAGGGTCCATGCTGTCACCCCGATTTGCCTCGCTTGGCTTTCAGAGTCTGTGGTGAAAACCATGATACAGGCTCGTAAACCAGTTACTTCCCAGATTTATCATCTGGTATGGAAGATAGATAGATAGATAGATAGATATATTTCTTGGTGCAAACACAAGTTCAAGCCTGAAATATTCAGAGTGTCTCACCTCTTGTTTTTTTTTTTTTACAAGAGGGGTTGGTTAAGGGTCTGAGATTGTCCTCTCTTAAGGGACAAATTTCGGCCCTGTCGATACTGTTTCAAAAGAAATTTGCCTCCATTCCAGAAGTTCAGACCTTCTTATAAGGGGTTCTTCGCATACAGCCTCCATATGTACCCCCAATTTCTCCTTGGGACTTTAATTTGGTTTTGGAGTCACTCCAAAAGGCAATGCATCATTCGAGCCTTTGGAATCTGCATTGCGTTATCTCACTTTGAAGGTTGTTTTTCCTTTTGGCCATTGCCTCAGCCAGAAGGGTATCTGAATTAGCAGCTCATTCTTGTAAACCTCCGCTTCTTATTTTTCATGAAGATAGGGTAGTGTTGCGCACCAAACCTTCCTTTCTTCCAAAGGTGGTATCAGCTTTCCACGTTAACCAAGCTTTTCGCCAAGACTCAGTGACTAGCGAAGCTTCTTTGCACTGTTGGATGTGGTAAGTGTGTTACGCATTTACTTGGACCATACTGCCTCTTTTAGGCATCCTCGAAAGGATCCATCTCTAGATGGGTCACTTCTGCCATTAAGCAGCCATATTTGTCTTTGAGTGTGACGGTTCCGGCCTCAATTCGGGCTCATTCAACTGGTGCTGTCAGGGCTTTTTGGGCTGTTCGTCATGGTGCCTCGGTTGAGCAGCTCTGCAGCGCAGCTACCTGGTCATCCATACACACTTGTACAAAATTTTTACCGCTTCCATACATTTGGCGCAAAGGATGCCGGTGTTGGGCGGAAAAGTCTTAGGGTGGTTGGTTCCGACTCCCCCCTCCCCTTAATTGGCTGGCTTTGGTATATCCCAGGTGTAAGGCATTCTCCAGATGGATGAAAAAGGAAATACGATTTTTTTACTTACCGTAAAATCTCTTCTTTGGAGTCCATCTGGGGGATGCCCTCCCTTGTTGGGTTCATACTAGATGTCTGTGATTTCTGGTTTCTCACTTCTTCTGTGTCTCTTTCACAAGCTTGTTTAAACATTAGACCTAGCTTACGGTGGAAAGGGAGGGATTATATAAGGGATGGGAGCCCGTATCAAACTAGCTAGTGTCAGATTCCACCCTTCACTATGCATAACCCAGATGTAAGGCATCCCCCCAGATGGACTCCCAAGGAAGAGATTTTACGGTGAGTAAAAATTGTTTTTTTTGTGCAGTAATGGGACATCCTAATACTACGTGTAAGGGCCCCAGATCATTATTCCTCCTCCACCATTTCCACCAAACTTTACACTTGGCAATACTGTACAGATTCATGATTTCTTCATCATACTGCCAGATGGTGAAGAGCGCTGAGTCATTCCCAGATAACGTGTTTCCAACAGGGTTCTTCAGTATGACCCATGCAACTGCTAATGTTTGACTAAGGCGATTGTATGGCAGTATTCTTGATTTTATGCCCTTGGTAACCATGGGTGTGTCTGAAATGGCCAAACACACTAGTTAGAAGTGTCCATATACTTTTGACTGCATATGTTTGTGTTCTCACCATATCCATAATTGGAACACAAGGGGTGTGACCACATTCAATGTTCTCCCCAAGCTTTATTTCTCGGGCCGTCTCCTGGCAAAATTCCCCTGCTGCCTGTCACTGTGACTCGCTGCACTGATGTTTCATATAGAAATGTAAGCGCAGCGCAACTTATTGGCCGGGTCAGTGACAGCATCACAGTGCTGGTTGGTGTCTAACTGGATGGAAGACCTGATCTCTCTCCCAGTATAAAAGAAAGGGCACTCTGTTGCCGGTGGAAACAGTCACTGGTAAAGAGAGTGGACTGCCTACATCCATCCACTCTCTGCATTTCAGCGGCCACGTGTTTGTTTAGTGGGTTTTCTGTGTAGCCAACATGTGGGGCAGTATCTGGGATGCTATCAATTCAGCCAGCAAGTGGGGCAGTATCTCTGTATCCAGCCAGCGTGTTGTTGTTTGTTACTGGACCTTCTCTGTAACCATAATTAGAGGAGTTCGAGTGGGGCATGATAATGGGTGCCTGACCGATGGGACTTTTCATTTCCAAAGTTGTACAGACATTCAACTTTTCTCGATCTATGGTGTAACATGTGTACCAGGAAAACCTCATGGAAGGCATTACCACCTACCATGGACAGCGCAGTGGCTGACCACGGCTGCTTAAAGATAATGACCACCGGTGTCTGGCCAGAATTGTCCATGGTAACAGACAAGTGACACTTGATTACATCCACATTCAATGCAGGAGGTTGATGGTAGGGTTCAGTTGTCAACAAGGCAGTGTGCAAGGCTGATGGTGGTTCGGTGATCATTTCAGTGCACTGCTTGAAGATCATTTGCAGCCCTTCATGTACAGTATCCCCTCAACGATGAAATATTCCAGCAGGATAATGTATGGTGTCATCGGTCCCAAGCTGTCCAGAATTGGTTCCAGGAGCATTCTGGAGAGTTCTGACAAATGCTGTTCCCACCACGTTCACCCGACCATGAATCCAATTGAACATTTATGAGACCTGCTAAAGAGATCCATTTGTACCCAGGATTCTGCATGTGCAAATATCAGGGAGCTCTGGGAAGCTATCCAGATGACACATGTCAACATCTCTCTCCAGAGGTCTTCTGCCCACTTGTGGAATCGATGGCACGTCGAGTTGCTGGGCCAGATGGGGTCCTACATAATACTAGGCATCTATCCCATGACTTTGGCACTTCATTGTATTACAATACTGTATACATTAAGTTAACCAATTCATTCCCCTTCTGGCCAGTTCTACCCTAGATATCACTCTGAATTTAAAGATAATTGATATGCTTTATCCTACACTATACATCACACACAATTGAGTTGGTCAGCTTAACATACATTACAATATTTTGAAGTAGCAATCCCTGTATTTAAGATAAAGTACAGTTCAAAGCATGAATAGTGTGTATATGAATATCCATCAGTTCATATTTATTTTATTTTTTTTATTTCAATTTTGCTGGTTCCCACCTGCTATGTTTTCCCTTTACTGTAGCTGATTTATTTTCTATCACGGCTGTATAATGCCTGCTGAGAGAGACATGAGTTTTGAGAAAACATGCCCGTCCCATTGCTCTCACTCGCACACATCATTACAGAAAGTCGGTGTAGAGGGGAAGTTAGACTGCTAATGCAGTTGAGATAGTGAATATGTAGGGGGAGATTATAAAACACTAGCTTTGGCTCTGCTCCCTTGTCGCCTACTTCCCTTCTGTGACACAGATTCTGTAGGCTACAGGATTACGGCGTACTGAATTGATTCCCACCTGTGTTTCCAGATCTCTTTAATGAGTGTTCAAACCCATGTTCCAGTTAGCTGCCCTACCCAGTCTGTGGTGTGATATCTATGCTCGGTACTTATTTTATGGCATTCCACTGTGGGGTGTGGTATATTTTTATCAACATGAGAATGTCGATCTGGTCATAATGTTGACATTCATCATGTCGACACTGATGAAGTGTCTATTTTAATTAGAATATTGACAAAAGGTCCCTGGTGGTCTAGCGGCGACTTACCTGGTATAGCGGCTCCAGCGATGTTTTTCATCGGATGAAGGCTAGTGCCTAACCATAACCTCCCCTCCTGCATTTTACATGTCAACATTCTGCTCATGCTGACATATTCAATGTCGACATTTTATCTGGTGACATTATAAATGTCGACATTGCAGCCTATCCCTCCGCTGCCGGTCCCGTGTGGGATGTCTGTGTTTTGCATGTCCACATTGTGAACATGTCGACATTCTGCACACGCTGACATGTTTAATGATGACATTTTAACAATGTGTTCATCATAACTGTTGACATTATGAATCTCGACATTGTAAATGTCTACATTTTAACTACATCCCCCTCTGTGTATTGTACTCGAGATCAAAGTCCCAGTTAATGTGAAATGTTTTGCATATTTACTCTCTAGGACGTTGCGTACATCTTGTGGTGCCATATAAATAAAAGCTGATATACTTTTGCCATAAGGTATTATTATTATCTGCTAATCTTTATATATTTGTTCTATTGCAATGGAAGCTTTGTAAAACGAATATGTACAGGTGGCGTCTCCCATATCCAAATATTCCAAAATACGTAATTTTTTTGACCTGACTCAGATAATGAAACCTTTTGATTTTTAATGGTTCAATGTACACAAACTTTGTCTGAGGCACAAATTATGAAAAATATTGTACAAAATTACCTTCAAGCTGTGTATAAGGTGTATATGAAACATAAATGAATTTCATTTCTGTACACAAACTTTGTTTGAGCCATAAAATGATTGAAAATATTGTATAAAATTACCTGCAGGCTGTGTGTATAGGGTGTATATAACACATAAATGCATTCTGTGTGTATATTTGGGTCCTATTCCCAAGGTATTTCATTATGGTATGCAATTATTCCAAAATACGGAATATTCCGTTATCCAAAATACCCCTGGTCCCAAGCATTTTGGATACGGGAGTCTCAACCTGTAGTATGGAAAAAAAAAATCAGATTAAGTGTAATGTGTGTGTTTTGTAGAGCGAGGTCACCACACATACTATAGCATAAGTCAGAGCCTCCCAAACGTGGTCCCCAAGGCTTCCCAACAATTCATGTTTTATAGATATCCATGGTTGAACACAGGTGGTTAAATCAAATTGACTGAGGTACTAATTAAGTCACCTGTGCTCAACCATGGATATCTCTAAAACCTGAACTGTTAGGGATCCTTGAGGACCGCGTTTGGGAACCTCTGGCATAAGTGATGGTGTTTCCATGACTCAAACTATGTAGACAAAATACACTTAAATAAATTTGTTGTACACTATGTAGACAAAAGTGATTGGACATCCCCGCGCAAGCGAAATGCATACCAGTGCACGAGTTTCAAATGGCCACTTATGTGGCAGTTTTGACAAGAACACTTCGTAGGGAGGCCCATGCACTTGCAGTTTTACATAAACAACTAATGTTTTTATCAGGATGACAATGCTACCTGTAATTTTTCCAGGGTGATGTTCAACTGGTATACAGAAAATTCAGTAACTCGGGTGGACTGGCCAACTCATAGTCCAGATCTTAACCCCATTGATAACCTCTGGGACGAATTGGAGTGACTGCTGCATTGTAGACCGACTCGTTCTTTTTCAGTGTCAGTTGGTCACTGTACTTAAGGCGGAATGGGAAAACATACCGCCTGCTCTTGTCCAGGAACTTATAGATAGTTTGCCAAGTGAATGTAGGTCCACCATGTGTGGTGATTACTGCAAAGTACTGAAGTCAATAAAATCTCGTTGATCTATTTGCTCTGAGTGTCCAATCACTTTGGTCTACACAGTGTACTAGTGATTGAAGAATTAACACCACCTATCCACTCTACTGCATGGTGCCCTGTAATAGAAAAATGCTTCTATTACATGTCACACTTAGATTAAAAGGTCTAGATAATTCAAACAAATGTATATTTTGATTTAATATTAACTTACCAGCATGTTTTTTTTTACTGTAGTAGGAAATCCACACAAATATGGAAAGAATATGTAAACTTCACACCAGTGATTTCTTTGTATGAATAGAACCCATGGTCATCATGCCTATTGTTGAAATTTTGTGGCGGCTGTTTTCGCATTGGTGTCTTTTTTTTTTTTTCTTTGTATGGAAACTGCTGACTTCTCATTGAACATTTTGCTCTTGTAAAATGAATTCTGTCCTATGCAGGTTAAAACTAGTCCCTGATCTACTCATTCAGCGATCAGTTCAGTTGTATGACTAGAAATGAATAAATCAATGTGCGTGGGCAGTTTAAAAGGTATCATTCTATGTTAAGGATTACAAAAAAATCCTATTCATCATACATCATCACTCCCAAGAAACCAGTTAACCCATTGAGCACTAGTTTGATCCCCACATTTGGACTCCGTTCGCTTCATCTTAATGCATTTAAAGAGGAGTTGCTACAGTTTTAAAGTACTAGAGCTAATAACATTAGGAAAAAGTGAAACCATGTAGATAATTTCTGGTTCTCTCTCTTACCTCTGATTATCTGCATTAAGTCAAATAGCCACACATAAAATTACTTTTATTTTAGATCTTTTTATCGCTGCATTTGTTAACTAAATGGACAGAAACTCCATGTAATTGTTTGTAATAGCAATAGAACTTTAGTGTTTGGCAACGTGCAAATACTGTATTTGCTAGGTTGTTGAAAGAAATAATGTAACTCATTTACCATGTTCTCTCCCTATGTTTAAAGTTTGCATAGGTTAGCTTTTGGGTTTACATTAAATGTGCAGCACTAGATATTTTAAATAACTTAAATGTAGGGGATAACATTTAAAGTAATTAATCAAAATAAAACTCTGGTAAAGCATGTGTTTCGCTCTTTTTCAGCATGCCATCAAAGGGTTAACCATGGGAGGACTGGAAGTGATATCCATTACAGACAACACTCCTATCCCACACAATGGCTGCCGTCCACGCAAAGCTCGCAGATTGTAAACAAGATTGCTGTTGGAAAGATGAAGCATACCCTGTGCAGGTTCCAGCCAGACATTCTGAATATAAGAAACTGTAATTTCTTCCATAGGATTTGCCTGGATGGACTGCACAGTGGCGTGGTGTTTTTGTTTTTTTTCTTATTGTACAAGCTGACTTTCAAAACATCCCGATGAAATGGTTAGTCACTGCTCCAAGAGGAAAAAGGAAGAAATCCTATTTTTGGCATGGCACCTTCTGTTTTTGTTTTTAAGATGCCTCTGATAAATTGTTATTAGAATGGCAGAAAATTTTTGAGCTGACCTTTTTGTGGATTGCAAGCCTCGCTCCCTTCCCTATTCTTCTGCAGCCTTGAAGATTATATGATAATTCGTATTCTCTTCAAAATTTAAAGGTAATATAAATCACCATGTAGAACATTATTTTTACAAACAATAGGTGATTCCTTGGCAACATACTATAGAGAGATCAGTGTAAATAGAATTGGAAAAAAATTGCTAAGCTTGAAAAGTGAAAGCTTCATTCATTTCAAATGGCCATTTTGACTAATTTGCATACCTTGCCTCAAGCTATTGCTTTGTGATATACATATGCAAAACCTTTTATTAGTTATGTAGCCCAACTTAATAATAATAAAAAAAAAAATAGAACTAGTTCTGTTAAACACGCTAGTTTGATCATTTTACCATTTAGTGCTTGACAACCTGTGTCTTTCAGATCAATTTCCAGCTGCAAGTTACAACACATGACACCGTAAATGTCTAAGGGCATTACTCCGCATCATACGCAATAGCAATATTGAATGCAGTCAAGCAATTGTTTGCCATTGCGCATCCGTACAAGCCGCACATGCAGCGATCACATTGTGATTACGCATGCACAAAGGAATCCATCGCAGAGTGAGTGTCAGGCTGTCAGTGGTTAGAGGTGGTGACGGGGGAGTGGTCAGAAAATTGCAGGCGCACTTTCAGTTTGAACGCCGTTTCATAGGCGTGCATAAATTAGCCATTGCTATTGCTTACGCAGCATGAGAGCTCTCTGCATGCGACGAGGCTTGCAGTTTCTGCAACTGGTCAGACCTGTTGCAAATGCTCAATGGTACCGATGTACAGTATATGCAGGAGTGCGAGGTTGGACAGCTATGCGAAAGCAGCAGTGGGTGTCTTTATGCTGGCTGAGCTGTGGCAGGAATTAACATATATTTGCAGCTGCGTTACATGCGAATTTGCAGCTGCGATCCGTACTGAATGAAGCCCTAAGACTTTTAGCTTTTTACTTTTATACTTTCTATTTCTGTCCTGCGACCAGCATAGTTTGTATTAAGTCAGTTGGCAAGTTTCTTGTAATTTGTGTTGAGTGTTTTACAACCAGTTGCAAACCATAACACTAAGGGGTCAATCCTATTAGGTGTGAGTTGCTTTTTTCACTTCAAATTCCCATAGCGAATTAATTTTGTAATCCAATTAGGAACTCGCACTGAATCAGTCAGACTGAATTTGCAACTTTCCACTCGCACCTCCCTGAGTGTGAGAGATGGAAAGGAAAATCTTTATTTTAAGGTTAAAATGTGGGGACACCGTGCTGAACCTCTTGGACACCCCACCTAATGACTAACTAGGCATTTGGAAGTTTCCAATTAGCTTAATTTGTCCAATAATTACATGTCCTTTTTTGGGGTAAAAAAAAAGGCCTCAAATTACCCCAAAATCAAACTTTTTCATTAGTTTAGGCACCCCAAATTTAATTACAATTTTTCAACTAAAAAAATTATTATATTTTATAATTTTTGTTACATTTTTCAAGGAGCCCTCAAAGTACCCGATAATCACCCTTTTTCATACCTTTTTTTTTTTTTTTTTTGCATTTTTTTGTTTAATTAGAATGAAAAAAGTTTGTTTTTTCTCGCATTAAAAAAAACCTTCCTAATGCCCACAAACAGCCTTCTATACGGTCCTGCTAACAAAATTGTCCATTTTGGGGGATCCAGGATGGTCTACCCACATTCTCATGCATTTCTCTCAAATCTAAGTTGGAAGTCGAGTTGCGAGTAGGGCAAATAGGGATTTGTAATTGGATTGGAGAATTCTCTGAAGTGAGCTTTGTTGCGAAGTGTGCGAGTTTCAAGAATCCTTGCAATTTGCACCTAATAGGATTGACTCCTAAGGGGCGTATTCAATTAGCAGCGAAAATGGACGTTTTCGAAAAAAAACCAGGCAAAAACAGCAACAGGTAAAAAAATAACAATAGTTTTCTCTATTCCAGACCAGGCAAAAAAAAAAAATGCAAAATTCCTATTTTTGGCTAAAGATGTGGGGATTTCTTTCAGAACCCTTTGGACACCCCACCCTAAATGATGACTTACCGGAAAAGAAAAAATTTAAGTTGCGTACTTTTGGGCGAAAAAAAAAAAAAACATTGAAAAAAGATAAAAAGCTATTTTTTTCCAGGAAATTTGGGGGGGTACGTTAAAATGGGTGCAAGTATATTTTTGTGCCGTAAAAACGTCTGCTGCGACCGCGTGCGATATTTAAAACACTTGATGCAATCCATACCGCCCATCGAAAAATCAGACCCAATACGTTAAAACCATTTTCAACTTTTTTTTTGTATTCACGCAAAAGTTTTTCACCAAGTACGCAACTCACGATTTTTTTTTTCCGGTAATTTATCATGAGGGGGGTGTCCAAAGGGTTCTGAAAGAAATCCCCACATTTTAGGCAAAAATAGGGATTTTGCATTATTTTTTTTCGCAGAGTCTGAGATGGAGAAAACTTTTCTCCAGTTTGTTCTCGCCTGTTGCAGGTTTTGCCTGTTCTTTTTGCGAAAACTTTGCCATTTTTTGGGTGAAAACGTCCGTTTTCGCCATTGGCAAAGAAAACAGCCGTTTTTCGCCAATGGCAAAGAAAACGGCCGTTTTCACCGCTAATTGGCAAGCTCAAAACATCGGCAAATGTAATGAAAAGTGATGTCAAAATTGTAGATTTTCTGCTATTTTTGCAGCAGGATTTAAAACAACTTTTTATTATTATTTTAGTCAAAAACTGGCATTTTTGGGTCAGGAAAAGACCTATTTTCAAATGCGAAACGGTGAGTTTGTCATTGCTTTGGATCCTGTGGTGAAAATCTACGATTAGACAAAAATTCTTATTTCCCCCATGGTGTGGAACTTTTTTTTTAAAGAAATTATTAAAATCTTCAATGATGAGCCTTTTCTAAGTGTTACAAAACCTTTTCTAGGGCAATCTTGGAATATGACATATTTAACAGAAAACCTACAGAAATTATTTTCATCATTTTTGTATTGCATGAAAAGAACTACCCCATTATGCACTGTCGTGTTCTAACTAGTTACAATGTTGTCATACAAACACCTTCCCCACTATGTAAAGTGTTGCGCTCCTACTGTACCTCAGCAACTGGACTGCCCACAGCCTCCATTGCATTTATGGTCCTTTCAGAATAAAATATATACATGCCAATCACAGTTGTTAACTGTTTGAAAAATACCTGCTTGCCAATTTTTAAGTTGTATTTAATTATATGATGCTTCTCTTAAAATATTACAGACATCATAAACCAAACATTTTCCTAAAGCCATGACCGAGATACCTGGTACGTGGAGATACTTAATAAGTAAACCTTATGCACTACTAACATTTCAGAATTTCCCCCATTTTTCCATTTTTTTATTTATTTATTTATTTTTAAGTTTAAGTAATTCTAGTCCAGTGAATAACCTGAAATGGTATAAAGGTAAACGGTAAACTACTAGAAGTTTAAAAAAAAAAAATGAGGTTAGCAAAATGTAAAGCTTAAAATTATAAAAAGAGAGCCCACTTTCTGGGGACAAGTAATGGGTTATGAACTTACAGCTGCTCTGCTGCAATGAAAAATACACTTGCCTGGGCCACAAAGCACCTCCAGTGGACCACTGAAGACTGATGAAAGAAAGTTTTATAGACCGATTAATAGAAATTTTAAATTGTTGGCTTATTATGCAGGGTTAGAGAAATAAAGTTTCACTTCGCGCAAACACCTGAGTAAAAGACCACAATAATATGTAGAACAATAAATCATAGAACAACAGTAATGGTGCAGATAAAAAGTAGTCCAGCCCTCTGGGTTAAACATATTCTTCCAAACTTCTATATATTCTGTAATGGAAGAAGATCAGCTAATCCATTTTATGTTCCAATAGATGTTAGGCCCTCTTTTCTCCTCAAGTTTTGAAATCGTCATGTGGACAAAAAAGGGAGAGACTGGTCCAAAATAGTGAAATACCGCAATTTTAATGAAAACAGTACATAAAATAAATACTAAAAAGTGTATCATAAGTGTCTGACAATAATCATATAAGTCCACCATAGGTAAGTAAATCGAGATGTACCAAAAGAAGTGGGTGCATAATTAAATACACCTATACTCGAATGATGAAGATCCACACTCCCCTAAAAACAGAACTTTGTGTATCAGGATCTGCAGACAATCAGGTGAGTGTTCCCTTTGTCCCCAACACCGATGGACAGCCTGGACCTTCAATATTACCAATGCGTTTCAACTCACTACTGGAGTGTTTATCAAGGTGAAATGGATTGTAGTGGGGGCCATCATACATACCCTCAGATAGTGCCTGGTGGTTGGTCCTGTCCTTGGTGTGGGAACGCAGAAATTACTATAGTTCTTAAAACCTATTAAACTTAAGTCAATTGCTTATCAAGTGGACATAATATACGCTGAATTACTCCCATCATATCTCCTAAACCTCATTAAAAAGGCAAAAAAAATTCATCAGGAATGCATGTCTCTACTTCGGGTGTTCCCCTGGAATGCAGCGACGTCACTTCCGGTTACGCCTATCGTATATAAATTATATTTCAATAGTCCGTCTACATTTGCAGCTACTAAATTATGCTTGCCTGTGTGTAGGAACTCAAATTCACTCTATCTTTCGACTTGGCCTTCCCATCCTGAATAACTATCGCAAACCGGAAGTGCGCCTTTGCACTTCCGGTTTAGCGTTCCAACACATGGAACGCAATGAGGGCTGCTAATCCGGTTACTAGAGTATGGAGAGTCCTATATCCGCATGGAAAATATAGGTCTCCATCTGGGTGTCAAGTGGGATAGTCTCATATTAAGCAATGTTGTCACATCATTCTATACATGCATGATAGTCCAATAAACGCATATAATAATTCAGTCATATAACATCTTAAAATTAATTCATATTCATAAAATACCATATAAAAAAATTCATAAACTGCTATCAACTAAAAACAAAAAGCTTCTATATCATAAAAACTTAATAAAAATACAATAAAAAGACAATTAACAAATATAAGAACCATTTTGAGTTCAAAATTAGGTAGCAAAGTTTTCAGATCGTAAATATACTTCATTTCTGTTTGGGCTAGCATACTTTCTAAATCTTTGTTCAGAGACTTTCCACCAGTTTGATACCTATTATTCTCTTTTAAAATTACATGAGTTATGATATTCCTTTAAAATGTGCAGATAAAGAATGCTTGTCGTAACCTTTTCTGATATTCCTTAGATGTTCAGCCCACCTCTCTTTTAAAGGTCTGGAGGTCCGTCCGACATATTGTAGATTGCATGTACATTCTATTACATAAACACAATTTCTACTATTGCATGTGATAAAATCTTTAATATCCTAAATTGCCCCTGTACGATTGGATTTATAATCTACCATCTTAGATTCTTGTTTCGTAAAATTCCTACAAACTATACAGGTCCCACATCTATGGAAGCCCATAGTTTTGATTCTTCCAGTCCTTTTTGGTGGAATGGCACTCTTTACTATTTTATTTTTCAAATTAGGGGCCTTTTTATAAATAAATTTTGGTTGAGCAGGAATGATGGTTTTTAAAATTGGGTCTCGAGTTAAAAGGTTCCAATGTCTTTGATGATTTGCTCCATTGCTTTATATTGACTTTTATACGTTGAAATAAAAGGTTAAATTAATTTTCCAGAAACATCTTGGGTGGGTACAGGTTTGGATTTTAGCAACATTTCTCTTTCTTGTTCTATCATTTCCTTTATTGGGACCTTTATATCAGTTTTGGAATAACCTTTGGAAATGAATCTATTTTTAAGTACTTTTACTTGTGTTTTGAAAACTTTTACATCCAAGCAGTTCCTTCTTATCCGTCTTATCTGGCCATTCGGGATATTTTTCAACCATGTAGGATGATGGTTTTTTGTATATCTATGTATGCATTACTGTCTGTAGGTTTACAGTAACTTTTAGTTTTAAGCATATTGTCTTCCACATAGAAAGTCAGATCTAAAAAGTTTAACTCCTTGCTGGTATGGTAGGTAAGTTGTATGTTAGAAAGTTTCAAAAATAGGTTTAATATGAATTTTTTTATTTTTCTTCACTACCTTGCCACATGAATCTTATATCATCTATGTAGTGGTACCAATAGAGTAGGCCTTCGCTAAATTCATTATTTGTGCATATGGTCAGATGTTCCCAGAGACCCATGAACAGATTCGCATATGAAGGTACGAATTGTGTTCCCATCGCGGTTCCCCTAAGTTGATTATAATATGTACCCTGATGCCAGAAAAAAATATTTTCTAAAATAAACCTGATTCCTTCCAGTATAAACTGTATTTTTTATCCTCCTGTTTGTTACTTTCATTGAGGAAATATTTTTCTCCCTCGATGCCCTTTGAATGTTCCATAATAGTGTAGAGACTACTAAAATCTGCACTTCCCAAAATAAAATTATCTTTCCACCTTAAATCCTTGGTTTTGTTTAGAATGTCCGTTGTACCTCTAATGTAAGATCCTAATTTAATAACTTTGGGCTGTAAATGATAATCCAAAAAATGAGAGATTTGCTGTAATGGAATTGGTTCCTGCTACAAATGGGCGCCCAGGTGGATTAGTAATGTCTTTGTGTATTTTAGGTAAAACATAAAAAAAGGTAATGAAGGGGAAGGATTTATTATTTAATTTTGTTTTCACTGATGGTTCCTTTTTGTTTTTATATTTTGAAAAATTCAATAAGGTGTTTTTTTTACATTTTTCACTTTGATTATTTCTAAGAACACCATATGTGTCTTTATCATTCAGTTGTCGCATTATTTCTTTATCATAAGTAATCGTGTCCATGACCACAATTCCCCCCCTTTATCTGCCTGTTTTATTGTAATGTCATGGTCTTTACCTAAATCCATCACTGCTTTACATTCTTTAGAAGTTAAGTTGGTTTGTCTCTTTGTTAAGTTTGATCTGTTCAATATCTGTACTTACTACCTTTTGGAAACTATAGATAAACCACCCCCTGTTGTATGTGGGGTTGAAGGTTGATTTTGGTTTAAAGATTTCTCCATTTGCACAACCTTCTGTCTTATGTATCAAAAAATATTTCTTCAATAAAATCTTCATTATAAACTTTTGAAGATCGAGATAAGTTTAGAATTTGTTAATTTTATTACTTGGGGCAAATTTTTATCCATTATGAACTGCTGATCCTTTGTTAATACATGGCTGCTAGGATTGAAGATTTTTGTGTCTTTTTCCACATCTAAACCTTTTATAGGTTCTTTTCCCTGTTCCAATGACTAACTTATCTTTATTCTTACCCCCCTACATCCTCCTTTTTTCTTTTTATTATTCGTTTTCTTGTTCCTACTTTCTAATTTCGATAGTTCCATCTTCTGTTCCTGTCTAAAAAAAATTGTTGTTCCTCAATAGTTTGAATCTATTTCTTGTCGGTACAATGTTCATTGATCTTCTATGTTCGTTGATGTGCCATTCGTCATTGACGAATAAAGTGTCTCTTAATGGTGTTCAGTAGCCATACCTGTCAGAGGTTAAATCTGTTGTAGTTCTCCAATTTGATTTCTATTGTCTTATATCGTCTTTGTTCTTGGAAATTTCTTTTAGGGGTTCTTCCCTTTATATTTTTTTCGGCAGTAAATTTTCCCTTCATAGAGGTGATTTTTCTTTAAGATTGTGAAATATCATTTAGATTTCAGGAGCCCTTTCTTAAACCTTCATTCCCCTTGACCACCTTTAGTAAATGTTAAAGAATTACTATGACTGCCAGCACTAGTACTGGATTGCTCCTGCTCTTCTGTTGACTTATCCATGATTGATTTTATTTTTACACCTGGACAGGAGTAAATCTACAGTATTGTAGTTGAACTTAACTGCCATCACACCAAGTGAATGTACAGTGATATAGGGAAATTAGGGATTGTTACTTTTACCATACAGTTTTATTAAAAGACTTGAGATTTTTGTTACCACCTTTTTTCCACTTATTATTTTTGGGGTGCAGCTGACAGCTATATGTCTACACCCACTAAGTACAGTAATATATGCTGCTTCTACGAAACACACATTATTGAAAAAATGTAATTTTAATTGAATTCTAATTATAAACTTGAACTATTTTTTTTTTTTACACCAGCAAAACAATGCCTTTTATCCACTTATTATTTTTGAGTGCAGCTGACAGTGACAAGTCTACACCCATTAAATACAGTAATATTTATTTAATTTCATCCCTCGGATACGTGACTGTCCCATCCCGCTTATTGCACCTATATTCTGCATAGAACTTCATGCTTGCAATTGTGTGTGGATTTAATGTACGTAACTGTCCCATCCTGCTTATTGCACCTATATTCTGCATAGAACTTCATGCTTGCAATTGTGTGTGGATTTAATGTACGTGACTGTCCCATCCTGCTTATTGCACCTATATTCTGCATAGAACTTCATGCTTGCAATTGTGTGTGGATTTAATGTACGTGACTGTCCCATCCTGCTTATTGCACCTATATTCTGCATAGAACTTCATGCTTGCAATTGTGTATGGATTTAATGTACGTGACTGTCCCATCCTGCTTATTGCACCTATATTCTGCATAGAACTTCATGCTTGCAATTGTGTGTGGACTTAATGTACGTGACTGTCCCATCCTGCTTATTGCACCTATATTCTGCATAGAACTTCATGCTTGCAATTGTGTGTGGATTTAATGTACGTGAATGTCTCTCTTGCATAGATTTTTATTTTTTTATTTATTTTTTCCTGTATAGTCTGTATTGGTCCGTGAAGCATAGTTTATGGTATATATCTGGCCTGGTTTTTTCTCCAACTTAGAGCAGGTTATCTCCTTTGATCAGCAGACCAATTGAGTCAGCTGTAGCCTGTCCTAATCAAGGGATACCACTCCTTATATTCAGTCTAGGGGCAGCTGGGGCTGTTTGCAGCTGGGGTTAAAAAGCACCAAGTGTTAAATGCACAACTTGTGATTACATAACAGTTAATCAAACAGTTGAACAAACATTGACCAACATCTAAGGTAATTTCAGATTAAGAAACTGCTTTAAAATTTGTCTAAAAATAACAAACCTAAAACTCGCCATGTACTACACATTTCTTTTTATCAACTCCCTCCTTTGTATTTTCTCTAAGGATATAACATCACTAATTCTCCCTGCACCTCCCCTCTCTGGGCACACTGCCGCCCTATTGAGTCACTCACCTCCTCTAAAAACTAATGAGCTTTCTTTTCATAAAAAATTGACAATTACAGCCTCATTGTGTCACTATAAAAAACTTTTACACACCTACAACTATATCTACTTCTCCATCCTCCTGCTTTTATTATCTGGTGACATATCACCAAATCCAGGCCCCACACACATACAGCGGATTTACCATGGTATAAATATCCTGCAAACCTCACATGTCTCCCATCACCCTCCAAATCAATAAATGTGCCTTATAGAATTCACACTTGATCACAACTTATTATTTTACATCTGAACATCTCTTTACAATAACTACTTTCACCAATTTCTACATTTACCTGAGACTACTGGTTCACACGTTAACCAAACTCTCTAAATAGCCCTTCATGAAGTGGCTTCAGCCACCTGTCAGACTTCACGTAAACTGATATAACAGCCATGGCTTTCCACAGACACCTACAAAAACTGCCTCTTAAAGTAGAATGTCAGTGCCGTAAATCTTAATTCAAATGACTTCCACACATACTGTAAAATAGGAATCCAGCCATCTGTCATCCTAACCCTCTGTCCCATGCTCACTGTCTACCCCATCGGTGTCACCCCTGTCTGCCCATCCCCTTTAGAATGTAAGCTCTCACGAGCAGGGCCCTCTATCCTCTTGTGCTTATCCTTTCTTTACTTATACTATCTGCTCTATACTCAAAATCACCTAACCCGTGACTTTTGCCATCCTGCTTCTGTTGCAGCAGTGTTTATATACCATGTACTTGTCTTGTAGTGTCTTAAACTGTATGACACTGTTTTCTTGTTCTGTTCAACTGTTTATGTACTATGTAAGGCGCTGCGGAACCCTTGTGGCGCCATATAAGTAAAGGATAATAATAATATATGCTGTGTCTACAAAACACACAATCTTTAAAAACTACAAATTTTAATTGAATTATAGTAAGACTTGAAATATTTTTTTAACACCGCCAGTAAATTGTATTTTATTTAGTGTAGATATATTTGTTTTCTGTCACATCGGGTGATCTGATTCTGCTAGATCATACTGCACACTCCAGATAAGGAGCATCGGTTTACCTAAGTAATAGGCATTCTAGTTCCTATACAGCAGTGCATCAGTTCCAGTTCTTTTGGTGCCTGTTTCAGTTTGGGATGTGGTTTATCTCTGAATAAATGGTGAATGCTTCTGTGTTATGTTTGTCTGATAACCTATATAGCTCTGAAATGTCATTTTCATTAATGCAGCGTATTCTGAAACCTTAGAGCCCAGAAGGGATGTAGTTGGCATCCCAACGGTTGAGATGCTGGTGTTCAGAATATCAGTGCCGGAATCCCAGCTTCAGAATCTCGGTGGTAAGTATTAGGGTTAGGGGGAGGGTTTAGGGGTTAGGCACTAGAGGGAGGGTTAGGGTTAGTATGCAGGGTAGGAGGGTTTGGCTGCATGGGGAAGGGTTAGGATTAGGGTACTTGCCTAGTTTAGTCAGGATTCTGTCAGGATGGCGCTGTCAGTATTGTGATCACTGGCATCTCGACCTCTAGGATTCCTTTCTCAACCCGACCCAGAGTGCTGCACCATTTGCCATAGGATGCAAACAAAATTGTAAGGACAAGTGTTTTTGTTAATTGTTTTTTCCTAAAAATCATAGATTGTCATGACTTTCTATTATTTCTTAGAATATACAGTCAGGTGCATAAATATTGGGACATTGACAGAATTTTCATATTTTGGCCTCTATTCACCACCACAATTGCTTTGAAATGAAACAAACAAGATGTGCTTTAACTGCAGACTTTCAGATTTAATTTGAGGGTAATTGCATCCAAATCAGGTGAACGGTGTAGGAATTACAACGGTTTCTATATGTGCCTCCCACTTTTTAAGGGGCCAAAAGTAATGGGACTATCAACTCAAAAGCTTTTTCATGGACAGGTGTGGGCTATTCCCTCGTTATTTCATTATCAATTAAGCAGGTAAAAGGTCTGGAGTTGATTCTAGGTGTGACATTTGCATGTGGAATCAGTTGCTGTCGACTCTAAATATGAGATCCAAACAGCTGTCACTATCAGTGAAGCAAGCCATCATTAGGCTGAACAATCAAAACAAACCCATCAGAGAGATAGCAAAAACATTAGGTGTGGCCAAATCAACTGTGTGGAACATTCTTAAAAAGAAAACGCACCGGAGCGCTCAGCAACACCAAAAGACCTTGAAGACCACGGAAAACAACTGTGGTGGATGACAGAAGAATTATTTCCCTGGTGAAAAACCCCTTCACAACAGTTGGCCAAATCAAGAACACTCTCCAGGAGGTAGGTGTATATGTGTCAAAGTCAACAATCAAGAGAAGACTTCGCAAGAGTGAATACAGAGGGTTTACCACAAGATGTAAACCATTGGTGAGCCTCAAAAACAGGAAGACCAGATTACAGTTTGCCAAGCAACATTTAAAAAAGCCATTACAGTTCTGGAACAACATCCTATGGACAGATGAGACAAATATCAACTTTTACCAGAGTGATGGGAAGAGAAGAGTATGGAGAAGGAAAGGAACTGCTCATGATCCAAAACATACTACCTCATCCGTGAAGCATGGTGGTGGTAGTGTCATGGCGTGGGCATGTATGGTTGCCAATGGAACTGGTTCCCTTGTATTGATGATGTGACTGATGACAAAAGCAGCAGAATGAATTCTGAAGTGTTCCGGGCAATATTATATGCTCAATTCAGTCAAATGCTTCAGAACTCATTGGACGGTGCTTCACAGTGCAGATGGACAATGACCTGAAGCATACTGCAAAAGCAACCAAAGAGTTTTTTAAGGCTAAAAAGTGGAATGTTATGCAATGGCCAAGTCAATCCCCTGACCTGAATCCGATTGAGCATGCATTTCACTTGATGAAGACAAAACTGAAGGGAAAATGCCCCAAGAACAAACAGGAACTTGAAGACATTTGCAGTAGAGGCCTGGCAGAGCATCACCAGGGATGAAACCCAGCGTCTGGTGATGTGTATGCTTTCCAGACTTCAGGCTGTAATTAATTGCCTGCAAAGGATTTGCAACAAAGTATTAAAGTGAAAGTTAGATTTAGGATTGTTTAGTTTGTCCCATTACTTTTGGCCCCTTTAAAAAGTGGGAGGCACATATAGAAACCATTGTAATTCCTACACCGTTCACCTGATTTGGATGTAATTACCCTCAAATTAAATCTGAAAGTCTGCAGTTAAAGCACATCTTGTTTGTTTCTTTTCAAAGCCATTGTGGTGGTGAATAGAGGCCAAAATATGAACATTCTGTCAATGTCCCAATATTTATGCACCTGACTGTATGTGTTTCCCATGGTATCTTTTTATTCTTGGAATTGTAAATTTTAGAAGAATCAGGTTTTAGGGAAACATTTAATAATAATAATATATGTCCAATATATTAATTTTGTAACTAAATATAATATAACTACAGGAAATTATGATGTTCTACTTAAAATGTTAAAAATTATTAAACTATTTTTAAAGTGTTAATATATGCACAAAATGCCACTTAAATAATTAAGTGATTGTAATGTTTAAAAAAAAACGTAAGCTATGAGTATTGCAGACAAAATGGTCATATTCTTCAATCATTAGGTTTTAAGACCTCAATGAAGTTGGCCTCCTTTATCTATGATGAAACGTATACTTCTCAATGAGCATTCTCTACTTTGTGTAAAATAAAAATTAATGACCTTAGTAATCCATATATTTTTTGTTAATTTCCTTTTAATACATTTTTAAATAATTTTTAAAATGTACTAATTTATACAACTAAAATTATAGTATTTTAATAAATGTCTATTTTTAATACATGTAATGCATTTTGGTCAATATATTATTATATTGAAATTCATGCTAGATTTGTTTTCCATTCATTAACAGAAACAGTATTTCAGGACAATTTATAACATAAAATAAAAGTTGTGTTCTAAAACTAATGTCATAATATTAAAAAGTTAATAAAAAATTGCACAATTACTAAAACAATGAATTTGCCCGTCACATGTGTTAACAAATGAAGCAGTGATTTTTCATATGTGTATTATTACAAACCTGAACTACCTATAGAAATTATATGAATAGGTTTATCTTTTTCTATGTCTTGTCTTTTTCCACACTTCTAAAGCCAAAATATTTATGCATAATTAAATGTGGTGGCTTTAAAACAATGTCATGCTTAATTATCTTGAAAGGATGAAAATGTTCACTAGTGCTTTAGATGTTCGTCTGTCAATGTCATTTTCTAAAGTAAATGCAGTAGTCAATGTCTGTAATATATATATATGGTAACTGAACAATCTGTCTAATACAAATCATTTATGTGCAGTAATATGACACTTATAATACATTACATAACATACCCTTTTCTTATGGTGTTTTGATTGTCCACTTTTCTTTACTCTTTCAAAATAATGTAATGTTCTTGCTGTAATATAAGAAATACTTTCAGTATGATTAATCATATAATATTGAATGCAAAGGAACTTTAAATATTTTAATTTATGTTGGAAAAATATACATATTAAGCCACTGAACTGCTGTCTGCCTCCATCCCTGCATTTGCAGAGATCAGCTGCAGCAGGAGAGACTAATCATCAGTCCCCCCTGACACATGTTTCCCTGTGCTCTGCATGTGGAGGAGGGGGGAGGTAATGCCCCAATAATGGTGAGGGGTAATACCCCAGGAGGAGTTCTATTGGCACTGGGAGTGAGGAGTGGGTAATGCCCCACTAAAGTCTGCTGACACTAAGGCATGGATAAGCTGTAAAATAATAAAAAAAATTATGCTAGTAACTTGGGGGATGGTGCACAAAAATGGACCTTTACACTGGGGTGGGCAGGTTATACAACTGGGGATCTATTACCACTATGGGGTGGGGGTAATGCTAATAGAGATCTTTTGCCAAGGGAGGATCTATTGCCAATGAGGGTTTGAAGGTAATTTTACAATGGGGGCTTATTGACATGCCACTAGGCATATTTGATTTCATTTTTAAAAATATATTTTAAATGTAATTACATTTCAACAAATATCAGTAATTATTGTGGACCATTTGGTAAAAATAAAATGTCAGTTAAGTGGTTTAAATGAGTGAGCATACCTTATTACATTGGTGCAAATTAAATTTACATTTGACATATTGTAACTAAATTACAAGTTTGAAGCCATGAATTTATAACCTATTTTGTAAATAAATTGTTAATGATTATTATGGTAATCTTTCATTTTATATTCCATAACTACGGTAAAAATGGCCTAATATGTTAAATAATTTACACTTGTTTATTAAACATAATCCATTTAATACAATTTCAATTGCAATTTTTAAACATAGTTGAAGAATGTTGATGGTTAAGTTATCATGCATTAAGAAAATATAATAAAAATAAGGTAAGCATGGAACAGTATATTGAGTGGCCATATACTGGATCGTATAATGTGTACAGCACGTGCTATATAACATTCCATCGCATCTTGCCATAGGTTGGGTACATATAGAATAGCTTAAGAATTAGATACAGATGTTGAGTATTTTTTTCTCTCCTGGTTAAAAATCCAGTGCTTCTAATTATATTCTAAAATGTAGATATTGCTTAGTTTAATAAACTAATCAACATTTTTATATATTTCAAAATATGTATGTGTAATTATAGTAATGATATATTGATTTAAACAAAAATTTATATTTAATTTGTTAATTATTTATTACATCAGATAATTATGTTTTACTACAGGAAAAAAAACAAACAAACAAAAAACATACCAAAACAATTGCACTTAAAATCAGAAACTACAGTAGAGAGCGGTTTGTAACAAAGAAAACAAGCAACATACCAGTCCACATATCATAATTTATACGCTATGTAGACAAAAGTGATTGGACATGGACAGCAAGTAGATAAACAAAATTTTATTGACGTAAGTACTTTGTAGGTCCACCATGTGCAGTGATTGCTTCCTTCAGGGTGTCCTTCTTGGCACACTGTCCACAAGTTCCTGGACAACAGCAGGCAGTATGTTTTGCCATTCCACCAAAGTACAGTGACCAACTGTGACTCTGAAGAAGGTCGAGTCAGCCTAGAACGCAGCCATCACTCCAATTTGTCCCAGTGGTTCTCAGTGGGGTTAAGAGCCTGACTCTGAGCTGACCAGTTCATCCGGGTTACTGAATTTTCTGTATATCAGTCCAGCATTGCCTTGGAAACATGACAGGGTGGCATTGTCATCCTGATAAAAACATTTGTTGTTTCCATAGAACTGCAAGTGCATGAGCCTCGAAGTCTTCTTATTGAAACCGCCTGATTTAGTGGCCATTTGGAACTCGTGTACAATGGTATGCATATTGCTTGCGCGGGGGTGTCCATAAAATCCATTAAATTTTGTCTACATTGTGTGTGTGTGTGTGTGTGTGTGTGTGTGTGTGTGTGTGTGTGTGTGTGTGTGTGTGTGTGTGTGTGTGATATATATATAAATATATAATATAGTAAGATTTTTTGCACAATCTGTTTACTTCACCTTGACAAAGGGGCTTGTTTGTCCCGAAACATTGGTATTTGGTTATGTGATTGTACAGCAAAGACTCTTTTACATTTGTTGGAAGACTCCGAGTGCCACTGCTTGTTGTATATTTTTTTTTATATATATATATATATATATATATATATTTGCTGTCTCATAAACAGTCATATTAGTAAACAAAATATATTGTGTGCAGGGAGTGGCATGCCTGGAAACAGACCTAGAAACTAGGCATTAAGAGTTTTAATCATCTTAGAGGAAGTCATATCTAGACTGACACACAAACGTTCCCAAACTTTGATATTTGTGGATGCCATTTCTACTAGTATATAAATATTTCTCATGGTCAACTGTCATTAACAAGTACCTTCAATTTATGGAAACAAGGAAGTTCTGACTTGACTGTTCCTAGCTAAGCACACATCACCTGTTTATAAAGAGTATTAACATTCTTCTCCAGTTTAATGTGAACTAGACATACTGTATTTGGTTGTAGACATGGTATCAAAGAAAAATGGATCTAACACAATCCCAGGCCCCAAGCCAAACCACTAGACCCCGGGTAACTCCCAAAGTGTATGTTAAAATGCTCTGGCATCTGAACCACATCATGGTAAAAAGACAGGAAATAGTAATAGATCTTATGTAAAATATAAATATAGATTTACTGAAAATGGAGTAAACTCAATAATATTAGCCCAATCTTCATCCAATAGAGCACCCAAAATCCTCCTCCCATTTCAGTTAACGGCAAGAGTCCCACTAGGTAGTAAGGCTAGACTAGAAGGGTATGTCACAACTGGGCACTAGGGATACTTCTGTTGAGGTCGATAACCGGGGGTTAAGATAGTGCTGAAATAAGTGATGGGGTGACTGTAACTGTTCCCCTAGCTGCCGCCAAACCCAGAGTCTAACTCACTTGGTGGTTTTCTCCAGTGATTTGGTTTTCACCGCACCAAGTGAGCAGGTCGCGGCCCTCTGGACAGGTACCTGGGAATGACTGAAGACCGTAACAAAAATACTGAAACCACTATTACTGGGAACACTAGGAATAACACAAGGATACTGGGAATTAAATAAAACTGAAATGGAATGACACTCGAAACACTAGGAAGGGATGATCCAGAGAGAGACTTGTACAGGAAGACACAGGGAATATTTCAACGAAGCTGCACTTGGAACATACAGAAGTTCTTGACACTAACTAGGATCTGGGTAGTGAATACACAGACGTGTGCTTGAGACGCAGTGAAGGTGCAGACACGGACTTGTACTGGGATTTGGGTAATGTGTACACAGAGGTTTGCTTGAGACGCACTGAAGGTACGGAGACGGAGACACAGGTAATGGATGCACGGACATGCACTAGAAAAATACTTAAAGAAACACCAGAAATCCAGAAGTGGACTTGCACTTGGAAAAACAGGAAAACAATGTGAGATGAAACCTGGAACTCTAGTAATCAGCTTCACGGCTGAAACATGTAACAGGGAATTCAGCTTGAGGTCTGAACAGCACGCTGGAGAGAGTATTGCTGGAAGTCACTGGAACACTGGAGACATGAAAAGAAATTAAGGATGTCATGAAGGAACAGCAGCGTTCTGTCATACAGCAAAGTTGAACAGGCCACCTTCTGTTGAAGGAGTCAGACCTAAATATCCCTAGGCAGTTGGTCATTGGCTTGGGAGATCAGCTGAGGGACCGCCGGACTACCATCATAGGAGATTGATCAGGTGAGATGAACTAACATGACTGCGCCCATGACCGCCACTGCGGGAACCAGGACGCATGCACGGAAGTTCTAGCGGACCCTGGGGAGAATCCTCAGCCATAACTCACCACTTACACCTGGTGTCTCAACGCCTCAGAACCCAAGGACGCCAGTTCAGCGGTGAGTAAAGGCTGATCCCAGGCCACATCCTGACAGAGTATATCTGCTTACTAAAGCCCAATGCTTGAGAAGGGTCTTAGGGGAGGAATCACAAATCTGCATCTGGCCTTCACCAAACTGGTCACTCAAAGCACAATGGAGTTGATGGTAAGGATAAATACTGTGGGAGTAAGCCCAAAATCCTGATTTGAGGTAGCCATCATGATCATTTTTACCAATTTCAGTTTCTCCAAGCTAATGACAAATATGTTCATGTTTCTTCTTGCCCAACTCAGCAAAACTGCAATTAAACTGCAACGATGCATCTGGGTCAATACTAGCATTACCAAGGAGAGCATGAGCAAAATACCAGATAATAAAGTCATGACGGGCTAGTAGTGCAACAGTAGTTGATTTAGTAGTTGCTAACATAATCTGTAGGTATAGGTGAGACTGTCCACTCAGCAACTAAGCCTACCTGTGTGCTACCCCGAGAATCCTGCATCCACTCCACTTCCATATGCTCCAGTTCTCAACCAACTTTTTATCAAATAAATTTTTGCCTTAACGATTGTCCCAGTGACATTGTCTCTGACCAAGGGGTTTAGTTTGTGGCCAAGTTTTGGAGATCCTCATGCAAGGATCTACATATTTAGCTTAGCCAAATTGAATGTGTCAACCAAGATCTTGAAACTTTTCTTCAGTTATATGTCTCTCTTCATCACAGGATGATTGGTCTGAACTCCTTCCTTGGGCTGAATTCACTCACAATAATCATTACAATAAATCCACCTTCTCCACTCAATTCCATGTAGTCTATGGACTGAATCCTCGGGTACCTCCCTTCTCTTCCTGTCCACTTCAGTCTCCACAGCAGCGACAGCTTCAGGTTAAAGATATCTCTTATAAAGACCTCTCAATGGGGGTGATTCATAGTTTTATGGTAAATGCATTCCTGCTACGTCTTGAAAGCAGCAGCAATGCTAAATATTGCTAATGTTGCAGGAAGCATCTAAAAGCAAATGAGGCCCACTGTCGACATTGCAGATCCGAGTACAGTGTCCTAAGATGTGGCATTGGATCACCATCATGACCATTGGTCACGATGGTCGCAGCCATCGGCCATTTGAGTAAGACTCCACTTAATCAGCCAAGAAGTCTCGTCAAAAGACGCAGACCCTGGCCACGCCTACAATATAAGGGTGACATCTCCCCCCATTTTGTAGAACAATCCCAGATGTCACCCCCAAATTCTGCAGCATGTCAACCATGCTGCAGCTTGGGGGAACTGCACATGCACAGTACAGATCTTGCTCATGCTTAAATCTCTCACAATCCGTGTTGTATGCAAACCATTGGGTTTGCGTACAACACTGAATCAGGCTAAATGTTATTAATTCTTTACAGACAAGAAAAGGAAGGCAATGCCAAATCTGCAGCCAGGATATAAGGTCTAGTTGTCCACACATAATTTATGTCTGGGTTCCCTATTTGAAATGTGCTCCACATTACATTGAACTCTTTAGTATATATCAAGTTATCAGTCCAGTCTTTTATAAACTTCATCTACCATTTTACTTTCGGATACCCAATGAATTTCACTTATCTCTCTTCAAACCCCATGTTGTAAATTGATTTTATTTTCCAAAACAAGGTTCTCCCACTGTCTAGACACAGCATGGGGAGGAATACAAAGTCAAGAGCATCCTGGATTCCTGGCATCTTCGTGGTTACCTACAGAATCTCATTGACTGGAAGGGATATGGTGGTGAGGAGAGGACTTGGTTCAATGCCTCCAATGTTCATATTCCTGTTTTGGTGAAGAAATTCAGCTTCCGATCCTACCAAACCTAGATAGAAGTGTCTGATGGCCACTTCTGGAAGGGGGGCATACTGTCACACACCAGCTTCCAGGACTCCATTATCAGATCTGGTGCTGTGCCCTGCAGCCCTCTAGACTCCTTTCACCCTCATGTGTGTCTGCTGACCTCTGCTGCGGACCTGGTGTCCACCCCAGTGGTTCCCATACCACCAGTTAATCTTGGAATGAGGTAATTCAGATGTCTAGCCTATCCGGGCATGGCAGGTCCCGACCACATGACCGGCTGGGCAAATTAGCATCGAGATTACCCTATTTAATATCTTAAGTGCTGGCAATAAATTGTCAGTACAATTGTTCTTCTATAGGTTCCTGTGTGCTTTATATGGAATCTGATTATCCTGTTGTTATTCTGATATCCTGCTGGGCAGTGCTGCTAAACCTGTGAAATCCTGTTATCCTGCTGGGCAATGATGTTAACTTGCACTGTTCAATCCTGATATTCTGCTGGACAGTCTGCTAAACCTGCATTATACAATCCTGTCATCCTTCTGATCAATCCTGATATTTTGCTGTGCATCCCTGCTAATATGCACTGTGCAATCCTTTTATCCTGCTGGGCAATCCTGCAACACGTGCACTGTGTAATTCTCATATGCTGCTGGGAAATCCTGCCAATCTTACTGTGCAATCCTGCTGTTTTGTTTTGGCAATCATAATATCCTACTGTGCTCTCGTTATTCCTGATATTGTGCTATCCTGATATCCTGTTCAGTGCTATGTTGATTCCTGCTAAGCTACACAAATAAAAGAGAGTGAACAATCTCACTTGCGTTTCAGATTTTTTTCAACTTCGAATAATGATGGTAGTCAGTTTTTCTTCAGATGACCATTCATGTATGCAAACAGAAAACAACAGAAAATACCACAATAGTGTAATATTATTTAACACATTTAAAAGTTCCAGTTGTGATGTTTGAAGAGAAATAAGTGCATGAAAAGTCCTCTCCAAGGAATCGCACTTCAAAAGGCCCCGATAGGTTGCACTGTCAAGTAGTTTCAATCAAAACACCAAACTCGTGAAGGACAATATACAGTCAGGTCCATAAATATTGGGACATTGACAGAATTTTCATATTTTGGCCTTTATTCACCACCACAATGGCTTTGAAATGAAACAAACAAGATGTGCTTTAACTGCAGACTTTCAGATTTAATTTGAGGGTAATTACATCCAAATCAGGTGAACGGTGTAGGAATTACAATGGTTTCTATATGTGCCTCCCACTTTTTAAGGGGCCAAAAGTAATGGGACAAACTAAACAATCCTAAATCTAACTTTCACTTTTTAATACTTTGTTGCAAATCCTTTGCAGGCAATTAATTACAGCCTGAAGTCTGGAAAGCATACACATCACCAGACACTGGGTTTCATCCCTGGTGATGCTCTGCCAGGCCTCTACTGCAAATGTCTTCAGTTCCTGTTTGTTCTTGGGGCATTTTCCCTTCAGTTTTGTCTTCATCAAGTGAAATGCATGCTCAATCGGATTCAGGTCAGGGGATTGACTTGGCCATTGCATAACATTCCACTTTTAGCCTTAAAAAACTGTTTCTTTGCTTTTGCAGTATGCTTCAGGTCATTGTCCTTCTGCACTGTGAAGCACCGTCCAATGAGTTCTGAAGCATTTGACTGAATATGAGCATGTAATATTGCCCGAAACACTTCAGAATTCATTCTGCTGCTTTTGTCAGCAGTCACATCATCAATAAATACAAGGGAACCAGTTCCATTGGCAGCCATACATGCCCACACCATGACACTACCACCACCATGCTTCACGGATGAGGTAGTATGTTTTGGATCATGAGCAGTTCCTTTCCTTCTCCATACTCTTCTCTTCCCATCACTCTGGTACAAGTTGATCTTTGTCTCATCTGTCCATAGGATGTTGTTCCAGAACTGTAATGGCTTTTTTAGATGTTGTTTGGCAAACTCTAATCTGGTCTTCCTGTTTTTGTGGCTCACCAATGGTTTGCATCTTGTGGTGAACCCTCTATATTCACTCTTGTGAAGTCTTCTCTTGATTGTTGACTTTGACACACATACACCTACCTCCTGGAGAGTGTTCTTGATTTGGCCAACTGTTGTGAAGGGGTTTTTCTTCACCAGGGAAATAATTCTTCTGTCATCCACCACAGTTGTTTTCCGTGGTCTTCCGGTGTTGCTGAGCTCTCCGGGAGCGTTCTTTCTTTTTAAGAATGTTCCAAACAGTTGATTTGGCCACACCTAATGTTTTTGCTATCTTTCTGATGGGTTTGTTTTGATTTTTCAGCCTAATGATGGCTTGCTTCACTGATAGTGACAGCTCTTTGGATCTCATATTGAGAGTTTGATAGCAACCGATTCCAAATGCAAATGTCACACCTAGAATCAACTCCAGACCTTTTACCTGCTTAATTGATAATGAAATAACGAGGGAATAGCTCACACCTGTCCATGAAATAGCTTTTGAGTTGATAGTCCCATTACTTTTGGTCCCTTAAAAAGTGGGAGGCACATATTGAAACTGTTGTAATTCCTACACCGTTCACCCGATTTGGATGTAATTACCCTCAAATTAAATCTAAAAGTCTGCAGTTAAAGCACATCTTGTTTGTTTCATTTCAAAGCCATTGTGGTGGTGAATAGAGGCCAAAATCTGAACATTCTGTCAATGTCCCAATATTTATGGACCTGACTGTATGTTGTGGATTCTCACATGAATGCTTATTTCAAACAGGTTGGTGCAAAGCATATAAAGGTTTCTTTGATCCCCAACGGTCAACCGATAGGAAATGGGGATGAATATTTTCCAATATAACTCCAACAGTATAAAACATCAGAGAAAAAAGATACAATTGTAGTATATGGTATAAAAAATATAATTTTTAATAAATAAAAACAAAGGTAACAGGTAGCCGTACCATATAGGTGAAATACTGAAGATGAAACCCAGGTATATTCAGTATAACATATGTATACAGGCTTCCTTAGACCAATGTAAGACACTCTTTTTGACGCACTGTGGCGTCTTTTTTCAAGTACTGTGTCAATATAAATAGGATAAAAGTAAATAAAACAAGATGCAATAAGGGTATAGCTCTCAAAAACATGTAATAATAAAAAATACTATAATGCATTCTAATCAAACTAAAGTTCAACAAACCCAACATGCATGGTATATATTTAAAATGTATTTAAAATGAAAATGTTCATAACTCACCACTCTTTATAGCACCATTCCTGCACTGCTATACTCAGATTATAGCCATAAATAATACTGAGCTATGAGAAACAGCACCCTCAATTCCCAACAAGGCTAAATAGGGTATGGTTGCCTAGTAACCATAGTTCCAGAACCAATAGGAACTTATACTGGCTCCACATCCTGCTATTACACAGAATGCGGAAAACGCTAAAGCCACAAGGATTGAAAGTCCCTCCTCCTACATACCTGATATCATATTCGACTAGGGATCACCTCCGCGATCATTCACAAAGCGTGACATCGAGGTTGCTGCTATTTCCAAGTTGGAGAAAGGACCTCTGTGACGTATCCACCACGTGACCGCTGCAGGAGGCTGGACCGCTCCTGCGTTACCATCCACTAGGGCATAGAGGGGGAATAAATATTTGTGGTGAGCCCACGAGGGGACACTTTTGGTCCCCCGTTACCATCCCCGCCCCTCCCCCTTTCAGTCTGAGTCACGTGGGTGTGATGTCACAGGTCCATCTGCACTGTATAGTCTAGTCCTAACCGTGACATCGAGTCACATCCAAAATTTCTCTGCGTCACAATCATGCGCCCGCCCGGACCAGCTGACCGGGCTCACTCACGCCCATAATCCCTAGTGGCGGGTGTCATGGCAATGCTTAGGGAATAATTGAAGGGGAATCCCGGATCCCAACATACATTGTGGAGCGCAATAATGCGCTCCAACCTCCGAATACCGGAAATAACTGTCCCTAGGAAACCACATGAATTTAAATAGACATTAAAAGTACCCGGTTTGCATCTTTTACAATTCAAATCAATAACAACATCATATAAGTACATAGCAGGGAATATATTCCTAGTTTAATGAATACAAGTAATAACGACAAAATAAATAGTAAGATGCATTTAGAGAAACCACCTAGTCTCAAATTCATGATTGAGACCTGTTGGTTTGAGAATATTTAGATCATATATATATCTCATCTCAGTTTTAGCTAACCTTATACTGTATCTCTATCTTTCATCCTCCAATTATTCTTAACCCATGCAATTCCAAAAAAACTTTTTAACCCCATTCACAGATTTTCATGTTTTTCCTTGAAATGCAATGAAAAGGGGTGATTTGCATTACCATTGATGATATTTGGACATGTTCTGCCCATCTAATCTTTACTTGTCTTTTTGTTCCGTATATAAATTAGATCACATGTACATATGATAGCATACACAACATAATCCATTTTACATGTGATGAAATCCCTAATTTTAATTGTCTGATCTTTGATAAGGAGCTCTGTAATTTTGGAATTGGGACTCTGACAAGCCCTACACATTTTGCATTCCCCACATCTAAAGAAACCTTTGTTTTAGGTAAAAACCTTTTCCCATCCATTGGAAGGGCACGAGAGACAATTTTATCTTTGATCGTGGGTGCCTTTCTATAAATAAATTTAAGCCGTGGTGGTAATATTTTCTTTAAAGTCTCATCTTTCAGTACGGCGTTCCAATTATTCTTAATGATCCTTTCAATATTTCTGTATTTTTGGTTGAACTGGGTACTGAAACATATTTGAAAGTTTGTAGTATTCTTAAAATCACCAGTATCTGGTTTCAATAATTATTTTCTGCCTTTTTTCTCCACATCATCCATAATTGTTTATAGATGTACTGGTTGGTAACCTTTTTTAACAAAATTCTTTTACATAGAATCTGCTTGTTCCTTAAATTTGACGTTGCTGGAACAATTGCGTCTTAATCACAACATCTGTCCTTTTGGAACATTGTTTAACCAAACTGGGAGGTGGTTGCTACCTAACTCAATATACATATTACAGTCTGTTGATTTAACATAATTACTCATAGTAATCTTACCATCTGCCACCTCTATATTTAGATACAAAAAATGGATCGAAGTTTTACTTCTACAAAAGCTTAAAACTATATTTAGAGAATTTGAATTTAGGTATTTACAAAAATTATTCAAATCCGCTTCATCACCTCACCAAACAAATAAAATGTCATCAATGTACCACCTGCTAAGCTGCCTGGTGCAATCTGTACTTTAGTTCTTGTATCTTATTCTGAGGATCTTGTAATCCTGCACCTTGTATACCTGCAAACTCTAGCTACTTGTATCTGTACAGCATTATGCTGCTACTGCCATCTACTATCAGTTGTGATAATTTGCTCTTGATTCTAGTCTGTATGATGGCTACTATTATATGGCCATCTAGTGTCACTAAAGTACCAGTCACCACAGCAAGTCCAAGGGGCCCTAGCCTGAATCCCAATCCTCCTAGTGTAGTGACATAGCATATACAGAAACAGAATGATTGTCATATTTAAGAGGACCATGCAATCAAGGTAGTTTAAAAATTGCATCCAAGTCTTTAAAGTGGAGTATTTTTGCTATAATTGTATGAAGGGGCCCCTGGCTGAGGTGGTTGAGAGCAGTGGCATATCTATCATGGGTGAAGGGTGTGCAGTGCACACAGGCTCATGGGTACAGGACCAACCACTGTGCCTCCCATGTGATGCGTCAGCTCCCTATGCTCATGTGGTGCCATCTTGTTAGTGATGTATTCAAAAAGATGGCACCACACAGGAGCTAGCAACAACTCTGGCACTGTGACAGAGGCTTAAGCTCTCTTCTTGGCATGCGCTATCTTTCTGAATTTATCACTGGAAAGATGAGAAGCATATGGAGCCATGGAAGAAGCATAGGGAGCTGTGGAAGAAGCATAGGGAGTTGGTTCTTTGCGCTGTAAGCACATTTTAGCAAGTATGGGTGGGAGGAGGTGCTGAGTTCTGCTTCATGGTGGAGGTGCCTGTTGCACACCTCCCCCAGTTCTTAATGTGCCCCTGGTTGAGAGGGTAGGTGGTGGGTTCACTGCATAGCGAGGTGAGTAGAAAAAAACATCTTTACTCTATTCCTAGATATGACACTTCTCAAGGAACTTCACCGCTTAATCCTCTCAGTTTGTACAGGCAAACCCACAAACTTAAAATTATTCCTGTGCAGTCTACTTTCCAGGTCAGCATTTTAATTTGTAAGTATCCATCTGCGAGGACAGGTCTGCAATATGACTTTTCAGGATATCACTGCTCCTATGAAGAGTGAAAATGCAGTGCTCTGCCTCCTCGGCTCTCACCCTCATTTTTTGGAGGCCATACCGAAAAAGTGAGAGGTCAACGTGCACTTCACCAATTTTAGCCATCATTTTCTCCTATGTTACAGCAATGGCTTGGAGAATCCTTTGCAGATTCAGCACAATAGCTGACCTGGCATCATTGTTAGCAGAGGTAGACAGGGTACCCCAGGTCTCACAGAGGTACAATAGGTATGTGGATTGGCATGGATTGTTTAGAGGCAGCATCAAAAGCATGGCACGTCTTGCCCATGTTCACAACAGGGATTGTAAGAACAAAGCAACCGCAGCAGACTTGCAGAACAATGAAATATCAGAAGGTGTCACACACTGGAAGGGTACAGTCCCAGATGTAAAACAGAGCCCTTAATGCAAGGGAGCAATACTAGTATAAAAAAGGCAAATAAAGAAGGGAGCCAGAAAGAATATAGCAGCCTTACTGAGGTATTCACAGGACAGGAGAGTATGTCACCAGAAGCCAGGTTTTACAGCACATAACAGATAGGACCACAGCAACAACATGCACTGGTTCCAACAAAAGGACTTAGAGCCTGATTCAGACGAGCTCGCTAGGAAGCATTCGCATGCAGACTGCCGATGTTTGCATTGTGCGCATGCACATGCATCGCAATGTGTGCGTGAACCAGTGCGATTGCTCGGGAATCGTTCGCTCACTGAGCATAGACAGCCCAGCTGAGTGAGTGACAGGAGTAGCCATTTGTGGGTGGTGACGGGATGGTCTGTGAAAACGGGAGAGTGGAGGTGCGAATACAGGCATGCCTGAGCGTCTCAACGCCGTTTCAGAGGCATGTATAATTAAGACGCGGCTTCATAGTACACGTCACCTGGCTGGATTTTACACTGAAGTGCTCGCAGTGCTTGCGGTAGGGTATGGTTAACCACAAGCGCTCCGTTCGCTTCTGATGGTACCCGATGGTTGCATAGACTTCCTGGAGATGAGGTTTATAAATGGGTATCTTAAGACAGGCTGGTGGGCGTCTGCATACAAAGGGTGATCGCACGCCAAGACATAGTGGGCGTGATTATGCCTTGACATGCGATCGCCTGCCTTGCCGTTAGTTAGCCGAATTTGCATACGCATCTAGCGAGTGGGTCTGAATTGGGCCCTTAGTCCATCAGTTCAGCAGAAGGGGGCTCCCGACCAGTGGTGAACAGCCGGGCACCCGTGCTGTATAATCACGCTGGCAATATTGGCACCATAGAACTTTTCACATATTCTGGGCCTGAGGAGGAAGGAAAGCAGGGCAGCACAAATGTAGTGGGTGCTCTTGGGTGGTGACAAGGAGGTGGCTTAGTGTAAATCTGTCTTATGGACATGCTATGGGGGTCTCATGGGCATGTCAGTGAAAGTGGTTGCATACACAGATGCTCAATCATTCACATAGGCGGCCTTACTTGGACAGAGAAAGTGCACCTGCCAAAGGCATGTTTCACTGATGCAGCCGATGGGACGACATTTGATATTTCTGCAGCTTACAAGCACTGCAAGTGGGCACCTCAGTCCTTGCACAGTCATAAGCATGGATGTACGCCAGGCAAGGGGTTTGTAGCAGAATTTGCATAAAGTCACAGACTGGAGACTAACAAAAGACATAGAGGTGTACAAGACTGCCCCAGAGAAAAGGAGTGGCTGGAGTGCTGAAGAGAGAGTGGGAGAACCAACACCCAGGCAGTGCTGGGGACATCATCTAGTACATACTAAACATTATTATACAAAACAGAATAAATACATAGGTTGTATCAGTGTGTTTTTTTATTATTTAAATGTATGTTCATTTTTTTTATTTTTTATTTATTGCTACCATGTAAGCATCACACATTAGACATTTGACTTAAGTGCTTTTAAAACAAATGCTAAAGTCATTAACAACTATGGCTAGAACTAAAGGGGATCGAATATTAATCCTGTTATGGTTTTAGTTTAAATGAAAACCATCTGAAAATGTTCTCACAATCTTAATTGAAAGCAATTCTGTATTCTGTAACGATGTATGGATAACACTAACATTACTCTGTCACATTGTATAACTGCAATAAGCGGGCTGAATAAACATTGGCAAGTTCATGCATGCAGCATTATTATTATCTTTAGTAATCAGAAAAATATAGAACCTGATTCAGAGATGTACGCTAATGGCATCGCGGCTGCGATCCCGTACGCTGCTGCTGTGCAAAAAAAGTCACAGCATTGGTCACAAGACCTGATTCTGACCCGCTCGCTAGGATGCATTCGCACGCAGCCAGACGATTGTTTGCATTCTGTGCATGCGTATGCATTGCGATGCGCGTGCGCGAACCAGTGCGAGCGATCGGGAAGCGTACGCTCACCGCCCATAGACAGCCCTGCAGAATGAGTGACAGGAGAAGCTGTTTGTGGATGATGACAGGGGCAGACCACTAGAAACGGGGAAGTGTAGGTGCGAATGCAGGCGTGACTGAGCGTCCTAACGCCCTTTCAGACGCGAGCATTATTCAGAGGCAGCGTCATAGTACACATCACTTGGTTGTATTTCACACTGAAGCACTCGCAGTGATTGCTGTAGGGTATGGTCAGCCACAAGCGCCGCGTTAGCTTCCAATGGTACTCGATGTAGCGATGGTTGCATACACATACACTGGAGATGACGTGCGCAAGTGGGAGTCTTAAGACAGGCTGGTGGGCATCTGCATACACAATGCAATTGCACGCTAAGACATAGTGGGTGTGCTAATGCCTTGCCGTGCGATCGCTTGCCTTGCTGAAATTTGCATACGCATCTAGCGAGCGGGTCTGAATCGAGCCCACGGATCCTTAATTCTGAGTTGCACTATGGCCACGCAGAATGGGCGCATGTACTTAGATGCCAGAGCCACTTTCACTGCGTATGAAATCGCAAACGCAGGCTGTGACATGCCCTGATAACAGGGAAGACACGCCTGCATTCTCTGCCACCACCCTCAGTTACTTCCCCCAAATGCTCCCACACTGTCAATAACATTGTGAATAAATAGTTGCTGCGCGCGACTGCGATAATGTACCTTGACACATGCGCCGTGTGACTTAGATGCATGCGCTGATTGTGATAGTCACTCAACTGCATAAACATCAGAATGGCGTACATCTCTGAATAGGCCAATAATACAGACTCTATTGACGCTGCAGAGTGGAAATACATTTTTGTTATTGATTCTGATATTTTTATAGGATTTTTAGAAGTTACAGTACTTCCACCATTAATACAAATCACAATTTAAGATTGAAGAATTCAGAAGCATGACCTTTCACCAAAGTTCCTGGCAAGAACCTACAGTACATACAGTAGAGGAGATAAATGGAAGATTCTTTAAGCGATGGCACCTAAGTGAAAAAATACAGAAAATACCTTGGTAATGGGTTAGGGGTTTTTCAGTCAAGAGCTGTAGTTAAGCACGTGGCCCTAAATCCAGACAATCGAGACTTTATGGCAAACGGCTTGTTTGCTTCTTAGAAAGGACGGAATAAAGGACTCTGAGATTGCTAACCTTTCTTATGTGGCTTGCTTTTTTGCCTTGATATTTTACCTCTAAGTACTATTATATTGTGATTGTAGATTAAGGTGCTTCATAAAGGTCATAAAGAATTGTAGATAAAAGCAAAAGCAGTTCAGTAACCGCACACATCTGGGAAGAAAATTCCTCTGTGGACAAGGTTTTCTCTACGTGTACCACATAATAGATAGCTCTGATTAAAAAAAATTATAATAAAAAGTTGCAGTAACCTAATAAAACTATATATATATATATATATATATATATAAAAATATATACAGAAATAATAATTTGGTTTTAGTAACGTTTGCAACACTTGTGAATTTGTTTCCGTTAACCATGTTTTTAATATACATGTTGTTTTTTTTTCTTCCTATTGTCACCATGAATTATATTCCCTGTTGATAATAGCAGCCTGACACAGGAGCCCAATGGTACGTGTGTTCTCAGCTGCATCTGTAAGCCATCATTCGCTTTGGCTTAGCCCAATGCACTTTTATTAATAATTACCTAATGGTGCTTTTCCTCTTTAAGAGAGAAAGAGATAGGCTGCCATGGTAACCACTTCGGATTTAACTCACTTAAGGCCTCATTATAAGCATCAATGCAGTAGGGTTTTTTCTTTTTTTTTGTTTATGTATGAGGCACACACTGTTGTTAAGCTAGTAGGGATTTCAAGAGTTGCTGTTTGGACATGAGGGAAAATCCTTCCATATTATATATATATACAATTATATATATATATATATATACACATAAGAAATATAAGATATATATATATATATATATAATATGCACAAACTTACAATGCAACCCTATAGTGAAATGGTTAACTGGTAAATGAAATCAGCAAAAATTTGCTCCTTTAAAATGTGCTCATACTGTATTTCTTCATATTTATTTTCCATTATTACAATACATTCGCATTGGTGAAAACAGTTGTGTCAGGCATATCACTGCTGGGAACACTAAAGCTGGGTACACACTATACGATTTTTTTAAACGATTTGTCATTTCAGATGGATCAGAACGACAAATAATTCAAATCGTCCGGTGTGTACGCACTATACGCTCACCCGCAGCGTCGTCCATCGCTTCCTCAGATCTGCAGTACAAGCTACTAAATCCGAGGAGCTGACTCACAACCCCATGCATTTGGTTGACGCGGGGGAACGACATATTGTACAGTCCTTCACCAGATTGTGTGGTGTGTGCGGACCGCATGATATGTCATTCTTGCATCTGCCGTCAGCTGGGTACACAAATTGTCTAGTGTGTACCCGGCTTATCACCGTCTAGCCTACTGTAGTTTGGTATAAAATGTTAATAATACTGAACATCGGAATGTAACAATTTATCTTGCTGACAAATGTATAAAAGTTAGAACCCATTTGTGGCTAAATTGACTTGTAAACAGAACAAAAATGATGACACAACACCTAAAGATGCAACCCAT
Organism: Taudactylus pleione; assembly: GCA_031769625.1. Taxonomy (NCBI): domain Eukaryota; kingdom Metazoa; phylum Chordata; class Amphibia; order Anura; family Myobatrachidae; genus Taudactylus; species Taudactylus pleione. Next base: position 1,796,076 of record JAUIMM010000555.1, on the reverse strand, counting down.
CAATCTGATGTGTAACAACATACACCATAGTATTTTTTTGATCCCAAAAAGTTTCAATTACTGTATATTTAATTCGATACACAATCTAACATATTTCTGTAGTCAGACCATAAAACAATACCAGTGACAAAGAATTAAAATTCCACTCTTAAATGTAACTGCGCCATCTTTTGGAGGAGTTTATTTTATTTAAGATACTTAAGCAATTGGTGCATGTGTTTTTTTTTTTACTGTGAATTACTGTTGTGGGCCGATATTCCAGTAGAGCCTGGCCAAGACATGCCAGTGCATGTAGTTCCACAAGTATTGATATGCTCTAGATCCAAGGGCATTCTGGTACTTGTAGCACCAGTCAATGACTTTCTGGGATTTGTATTTGCCAGACCTCATAGCAACATATGGGGGAGTGCCCAGCCATGCACCTCTAGCCACCTTGGTCCATGCTCTGCTCCCTGAGCCTTTTCTGAGCATGTGTGGGTTGGGAGCATGCCTAGTAAAAGCCCTACTTGGGGCTTCACTGCGCGTGAGCTTCTGCTCTTAAGAACACGTTCAGTAAATGGGTAGGGAAGTAGATAAAAAATAAGTGTGTTTTGTGCTCCCACTCGCCCAAAAAAACAATCTACAGTATGTTTTGTATAAATATATATCATTAGCAGATAAATATTTTTCTTTATTAACCTGCGTAGGCAGATCTTGTCACAGACTCCCCTGGGTGGTGCATGTGATTTTGTTTCATTTATTTTTTCCAAATGTGGGTATAGAGCAGAGGTTCCCAAATGCGGTCCTAATAGCTCAGGTTTTAGAGATATCCATGGTTGAGCACAGGTGGTTAAATCAAATTAAATGAGGTACTAATTAAGTCACCTGTGGTCAAGCATGGATATACTGTACTTAAAACTGGACTGTTAGGGTGCCTTCGGGACTAAGGGCCTGATTCAGACCCGGTCACAAGTGCTGAGCGCTCGCAACCGGGTCGATGGTGGCCCAGAGCGCATGCGCACGACGGAGCTGGCTCCGTCGTGTGCATTCGCGAAACCCGGATCGCAACGGGCAAGCCATCGCTCTGGGTCTCGCACCAAAGGGGGCGTGCTGTCGATGTTGAGTGACAGCACGGGCCGTCGGGGTGGCTGCCCAGACGGAGGCGTTCCCATGTGAATGCCTACCATTTGGGGCCGGCCCCACTGACATCACAAGTGATGTCAGTGGAGAGATTCCGGCTCAGTTAGAGCCGAAATCTCTCTGGGGCTTGCGGCAACGAGACCCTACCATAAGGGTCTCATCGCAAGCCCGATGGTCGCGATGGTCTTGACCATCGCGACCATCTTCCTGGCCGCTCGCTATAGCTGTGGGTGGTCACTCTAAAAAAAAAAAAAAGATCGGCCCTGATTCAGAGCGCGCTCTGGGCCTGATTCAGAGCCGGACGGTATTTGCGCTCGCTCGTCCAGAAAAAGGGGCTGGCTATTTAAATTGTCCGTTTGCTCTTTGCGGTCTGTTGACGCCTCTATGTCTGAACGAGCAAACAAAACATGCGGAGGTTTTTTTGTAGAAAACGCCCCCTGGCCGCTCGCATCATACGTCATCTCCGCTATTTATTAGATTAATCGAGTACATCGAAAGGCGAATTAACTGCTCGCTATTCATGTGGTTGCATTTTCCTACCGCAATCATGCGAGCAGTTCTGGCTTAAAGACACCCAACTGAGGCAGGCATTCGTTATTTTGCGAGCACACGATTTTCGGCCGCACTGACTGGTTCGCGCATGCATACTAAAACCCATACGCAAGCGCAGATGTGCGAACATCGCTCGGTGCGAACAAGCGGCCGCTTACGAGCGGCTCTGAATCTGGGCCTAAGTTTGGGAACCTCTGGTACAGTATAGTATGGCCTCTTCTGTAAGTGTACGGACAGTTGGCTTGATCGCCCTTACACACAGCGTGATGCCCCAATATACTGTACCTGCATATACAGTATATTGGGCATCAGCTGTGCAGCACAGCCAAAGCGATATATCTGTGAACAACGTCGTTGACAGACATAATGCTGATCAGGGCCGCCATCAGGGGAAGACTGTCGGGACTGGAGTCCCGGGCCCGGACACTCAGGCATAGAAGGGGGGCCCGCCTGCTCCTGTTGACTTTCCCCCGCTACTACCTTCGTGCCGGTATATATAGTGTTTCAGGGCCTCCTGCAGTCCGGCCACTGGTTTGTTTCCACCCTTTGCCTTCAGCAGCAGAGCGCTGCAGTGATCAGCTCGGCGCAGACTGGCAGGACGGGCAGCCGGGACATGATGTCCCAGCGCAATAAAGTTTCTATTGTTTAGTATTCAGCTCAGCGCACGTGACGTTATGACGTCCGTGCGCTGCCACAGAAGAACAGACTGGAGGAGCCAGAGGAGCCGCAGTCGTCTCGCGTTTAGGAGCTCGGCAGAGACAAGGCCAGGGTAGGAGAGGTAAGTGGCTGCTGGAGAGAGGGGAAAGAGCTAGAGCTGAGGGAGGCCATGGGGTGAGGCCGGGGGACACACGATGGTAGCTGACTACCATGGAGACACACAAGAGGGGACAATAGATGGGAGCTGGAGACCATCAAGAGACAGGTAAGGAGGGGGGACAATAGGGATGGAGCTGAAAACCATGGAGAGAGACAGAGGAGGAGGGGGCAATAGATGGGAGCTGGAGACCATGGAGAAACACAGAGGGAGGAGGGGGGGACAATAGATGGGAGCTGAAGACCATGGAGACACGCAGGAGGGGACAATAGATGGGAGCTGGAGCCCATGGAGACACACAGAGGGAGGAGGGGGGGACAATAGATGGGACAGAGCTGAAGACCATGGAGACACACAGGGGGGGCTGTGACCATTGAAGGGGGAGGAGCTGGGACCATAGAGATACACAGGGGGAAGGAGCTGAAACCATGGAGATACACATGTTGAGAGGAAGAGGAGCTGAGACCATGGAGATACACAGGGGAGGGGATCTGAGACTATGGAGATACACGGGGGGGGAGTTGAGACCATGGATATACACAGAGGGGGAGGGATATGAGATCATGTAGATACACAGGGGAGGGGAGCTGAGACTATGGAGATACACGGGGGAAGCTGAGACCATGGATATACATAGAGGGGGGGAGACATACAGGGGCAGGAGCTGGGGCCATGGAGAGACACAGGGTGGAATATGAGGCCATGGAGAGACACACAGGGAGTGGGGGGAGCTGAGGGAATCCATGGAGAGTCATGAGATGGAGTGGAGAAGCTGTGGATGCTTGAGAAACACGGGGAAGCTGAGGCAGCTGGAGAGACAAGTTGGGATGAGACAGCTGGAGAGACTTGGAGGTGAAGGCCTGGAGATATTCCACAATTTTAAGAGTAACAGCAAAGGCTGGGGCACAATAATCTTCATTAAGACACAAGTTCCATAAAAACCTATATTACCTCTGTTGTATGATGATGACATTGGTTATATTCCTATGCAAACAGATGTCTTCCTGACCTTGTGATCACCTACATGAATAAAGAATACTGAGTGAATTTACTGTTTGCCCAGGGAGGATCAATTTCTTCAGAGGTTCCCCATTGCTGATAAACCACGGTGTAGGTAAGAAAAGTCGCAAGCCGACCGTTCTGTATCTAGGCGGTAGGAGGAGGTGTACAAGGCCCCAAATTTTCTGTTGCCGGCACTGTATTGACTCCGCATTGATGGGGACAGGGGGGATGCTTTGAGGTGAATAAAGGTATATGGAGGAGCCTATGCGCACTAGATCGAGGATATAAGGGCTAGCTGGGGAGACAGGGTGAGGACAAAAAAAAAAAAACAGAAGCGAACGCTGTGGAACTGGAGAGACACTGCGGGGCTGGAGTTTAAGAAACACGGGATGGGGGGGCCCTGCCTGTTTTGTCAGTCCTGGGCCCCACATTTTCTGATGGCAGCCCTGATGCTGATACACACTGGCCGACGCACACAAGATATATTGGCTGCTCAATTGTCAAAAGTTGATGATGATGGCTGCCAATACTATATGTAAATACAAACTTAACCAGGTCTTAATTATTACTCAGGTCTATAAGATAATGTACCTCCTAACAATGTAAATAGGCTGAGAAGGACACTTAAGATTCATTATTCATTGTATGAATGGGATGAAGTCACCATCCCGGCGGTCAGATGCTGGCGCTCAGAATACTGGGGCCAGAATCTCGACAGCAATTGGAATCATGTCTCCAGAATCCCGATTACTGGCATCCCAATGGTAAGAATTAGGGTTAGGGGGAGGGGTAGGGGTTAGGCTGTGGGGGAGGGGAGGTTTAGGATTAGGCTGCGGGGCGAGGGGGGGTTAGTATTAGGCTCCGGGAAAGGTGGGTTAGGGTACTTACCTTAAGGTATCAGGATTCTGACTGTCGGAATGCCGTTGTTGGTATTCTGATGTCGGCATCCCGACTGCTAGGATCCCATACCCAACCCCTATAACTTATGCACATATTCTTGCATTCGTGGAGGAGAATTCAATTGTTTTTTGCATGCCCATTACTAATGGCGCCCAGTGGAGCAATTCAATTGTTGCTCCTATTGGGTGCGAGTTACGCGGGCTCACAGATTTCTGCTCGCACCTTATTGAGGTGTTGAGTAAAAATCTGTGAATACTTTGGTTTTCGGGCGCGTTAACCAGGAGTTTGCACTGGTTTAGCCACTTAACACATCTAAACTCGTTGCATTTTGGAGCGACATGCGCTCAATAGATACATGAGGGATGCAGTTCATATGCCGGTGGATGGGATGACGGCCGTCGAAATACAGACGCCGGAATCTCGTCGCCCATCATAATGACAATGCCATTACCCCGAAGGACATCAGGATACCAGCGTCGGCACCCCGACCGCCAGAATAGCGAACATCCAGATGGCGGTAAGTATGTCCAGTTAGCCGGGGTTAGGATTAGGCACCCCGGGGGGAGATTAGGGTTAGGCACCCCCCGGGGAGGGTTAGGGATGGGGGGGTTAGTGTTAGGCACCATTGGGGGAGGTTAGGGTTAGGCACCCCCCCCCGGGAGGGTTAGGTGTAGGGTGCAGGAAGGGGGGTTAGGGTTAGGCACCACCGGGATTAGGTTAAAGTTAGGCACCCCCAGGGAGGTTAGGGTTAGGCACCACTAAGGGAGGGTTAGGGTTAGTGTGGAGAGGGGAGGGTTAGGGTCCTTACCTGCACCTGTCGGGATTCTCCAGCGTTCGGCATTCCAGCGTCAGTATATGTAATGGCGTGTATTCAACTGCTGGCTTCTCATACCAATTCCGATACATGGACCTCATGCAGCTGATTTTCAGATACAAATTAAAACACAATTTATTATACACATTTACAAACATCACTTAGCACTGAAATACCTAAGGATTTAAGTTGAATTAAGGTATAAGGGGTCTCTGGACCTCATTCAGAGCCGCTCGCAAAACGCGAGCGCTCGCTCTGAATGAGGGCGGCCACTTCTTTTTTAAAAGCCAGCCTCCTGCCCCTCGCTAAGCTGTGGGTGACTACCCACAGCTTTAGGGAGTGACCAGGTGATGGTCGAGACCATCGCGACCATCGGGCTTGCGACGAGACCCTTGGGGTAGGGTCTCGTCTCCAGAGCAGGAAGCTACCTACTGACATCACTGCTGAAAGCCGCCCCTTTTGTAGCAAGCCCCGGAGCGAGTGAATTTGTCACTCACTCCATGCTTGCCCATGCGAACTGCGGCCACTGCGTGTGCGCAGGGCCTCACCATCAACCCGCTTGCGAGTATGTGTACAAAGCCTTGGAGAGAGAAAAAGTAGATGCAGATAAAGGAACAGCAAGGAAAAGATTCATAGCTAATATTTAAGTATTGTGTTCAAGTAGGAGGAATGGGACTAAATGTAATTACGGACATCTCCTGTGTTTGTTGAACTGCACATTTGCAGGACCTGTACTGCGCATGTACAGATCGGGTTTTGTGCCACCATACGCAGTGCAGCAGCAGATGTCAGGTGAATGAGAGTCTGTAGCCATTTGGGGGCGTGGAGGGGGCCACGACAGGAAGCGTTTTACAAAATGGGGGTTCCCCCATTTTGTAGGCGTGCAGAGACCAGGATCTGTATCTTCCGATGCAGCTTCACTGGCCCTGGCAACATAAATACACCGGCCATCCTGAGTAACCTAAGGGTTACTCAAATGACCGATGTTGTTAACACAGATGATCGGATGCTGCATCTTTGGATGCATCAGTGGATTACAAAAGCCTGCAGTGGGCATCTCTCTACTGCAGACGCCTCCTACTGCTTTCGCATATTTTAGCACAGTCGCTGCATACCAAGACATAGCAGTAATACCTTCCATCTCTGAATCAGGTCCTTTATACCAACTCCATTCTACCAAATAATATAATCCTGGGTGCCAAGGGCACTATATGTGACTTTAGATGCAGCTACAATGCGAATAAGACACTAACTGATGCCGACAGTTCTAATACCAGCGCCAAAATCCCGACAAGTTGGGATCCCGGCACCAGTATTTCGACCAACGGAATCCCGAAGGTAAGTATCGGGGTACACGGGAAGGGTAGCATTACCTACCAGATTGTGTACAGAAAATACTTACAAATATGCTGCTTTGCATGTAATACCAGTAAGCAACTTTTTTCATTTGAAATATTGAAATCTAATATAACTGATTAGCAATAATCATCCTACTTAAACACAAAACCTACAATACATGGAATTCCTAGACATATATATTGCAAAGCACTCGCTAGGATGCTACCAATATTTGATGGCAATTAGAAGGATATCCTCTTTATTGACTGGCAGCCACTAGGATGTTATGTGTATTGTACAACACAGCAGACACTATCAATCACTCTGTATTGTATTGCGTTGACTAGGATGCTCTCAGTACTGTATGGTGTTCACTAAGATGCTCACTGTACTGTATATAGATCTCTGGGATGCTCGAGGTGAAGAAGGGGGGTTACTACAAGTTTATTTGCCTAGGGCTACCAGAACCCTTAATCACACCCTGCTAACACTTAGGGCCTGATTGCAATGCCGATATTCACTGAAATGGTTGATTATTATTAACTGCGCATTTCTTGAAGTTGTGAAAAGCTCGTACATAACGTGTCAAATGTTGTGTAGGTACAAAGTTGTAGTATTGTTTGAGACGCGCAAACTCAGGGCGATGACTGGGATGTGGCTACAGGAGTGTAATGGGAGTGTCGCGGGGCTGTCGCAAAAGTGGTTGCATACCCAGGTCCTTATTCTAATTCAAACCTGGCATCATACAGATATGTACATTTGTTTATAAAGAGGTTGTTTACTGTACATTATAAGCAGCTTTACTTGATAACTATCTTGACATTAATCCATTAATAAATATATTAAATCATGAATGTCATCTTCATTAATAATAAGTTCATTATTACTGTATTATCAATTTTATTTCCCTCTCTAAACTATCGCGAGTGAGCAATACATACATAATATATAAATGAGATGAGACAAAATTAGGAGGGGCCTCTCTATTGTGTACATACATACTGTAGACGCAAGGGAATCAGACCAGCACAATAGTCACTTTGATAAAGAGGTTTGACAATCAGTATGCATTGCTTTTTGCATGTGGGACATTGCATATTTTTCGGTTTACATCACAACAAAGCAGTCACAAATTAAAGATGATTTTAAACAACTATTTGTTTTAAATTATATTTTTTACTTATTCTAATTTCTGAAATTTGAACTGAGCTTGTTGTTGTTGTATATGGAATTGTGTTTGTTGTCTATTTTGCTTGCATGTGGAATTGTGCTTGTTGTTTATATTACTTGTATGTGGAATTGTGCTTGTTGTTTATTTTGCTTGTATGTGGAACTGTGTTTGTTGTTTATATTACTTGTATGTGGAATTGTGCTTTTTGTTTATTTTGTTTGTATGTGGAATTGTGCTTGTTGTTTAATAATTTGTGATACGCTTACCTGTGTCCAGCAGGGGCAACCATTAACGATATCGCCTTTACTATTAAAAACCTTAACAATATCACTTCTAGTATTAAACCCTGACAGAAAGGCATCCAAGTGACACTAAGACACATACATGGCCTGTCAATATAATATCCATCCCCCTGTGAGGCTCATCCCCAAGAGCGGCAGACAATAAGGACGAAAGAAACGAAGAACAACGCAAGAATGAATAAAGAGGGAAAAAAGCAACCCGGCTTTTACAAAACAATCACTTGCATGGTCTGAAAAGAACCTAAGAGCACTTTGCCGTATGGATAAATTGATGCTCAGTCCTATCTCGCTTCCTGTTTTTCAGCTGCATAGAGGAACTGAAGTGGTGGTGGCCAGAGAAAGGGAAAATGAAAACGTCAGGAGGGGGCAAAAAAGAGCGAGCTTGGAGAAGTATTCTGCTTAGCAAGTCCTTGTTCCTCTGCTGCCAGCTATTAGCCAGTTCAATAGGAAAGACAGCAAGCGAGTCTTGCAGCCATTGAGTGCCAATTAATGTCTAAAATGCAGTATGGAATAGAGAGCATTATGGAAGCAGAAGGAAACAACAATGTGAGTGCCCTTTACCTTATTGTGACCTTTTAGGTCGTGCGTAAGTAATTTGGATGTTTGCATCAAAAACAAAGAAACCAAGGTCATACAGTCAAGACTCCGATGTACCCACTTACTGCTAGACAGTAACTCTTGTACCAATCAGAAACATAACATTTTGTATTTATATATGCATATTCATTTATATTCTGAGAGTGAGGTGTGACATTACAATGGATTCTTTTTTTTTACTCACATATAAGAAAAGCTTGGCTTCAAAAATCACTCTATACAGTAAAATACCTTAAAGCAATAGAAACAAAAGCAATAGGATGCTATATGTTGCCGCTAAGAGCTTTCAATCCAACTAGATAGTGGGAGACACAATGAGCTACATAGAGCCCCAGTGAGTTCATTTTTGGAACATAGTGATTCCACATGCACTATATAACGACTCCCTTTGTATGCAAGCTCCCACGAGCAGCACCATCATTCCTACTGTTCCCCCCTTTAGTACTATACATGTCACCTGTGCTTCTTGTCCTTTGTCTCCAAATCTGTTCAGTGACTCTGATACCGTATGCTCGCCTTTACCTTGTACAGACTCACTGACGCCCCCATTTATCAACAAATTTAAACACCACTGCAATTTTCGTTTAGTATCACGGGGAGACAAATGAAAAATGTACTGGTCCTCCGCTGGGCTGCTGGCAGCAACAGGGCTCCGATGTTATGCACATGCGCGACGGTCTGTCTGTGCATGTGCATGATGTGGCAACCTAGCAGTGCCTAGAAGGTTTCGCTAAAGCTGGAAAGGCACTGCCGGGTCTCCATTGCCAGCAATGGGAACCACATCGCTCTCGCCATCTAAAAGATGGTGAGAGCAATGCTTGACAAATAGCTGTAATCTTAGATTACTGCTGTTTGTTAAATCCAGAAACCTGGCATAACCCCTTTAACGAAGCCCATTCTATGGGCTATACAATGCTGCCAGATTTACCAATATCCAGAATGCATTTCCGATATTGGCCCCCTCAGCTAATGCCATCTGTAGATGGGCTACCACCGCATAATTAGCTGGCAATGTCCGCCAATCACCGAGACTACGCATGCGCTGCACCCCCTGTACTGGCCGGCAGCTCTCCGGAGTCCCTGCATGTCCCGTATAATACATCCATTTTGCAATGCGGTCATGGGCGGTACTGACATGCCCGATCATTAATAAATGGGGGCCTTATTCAGTTGGGTTGGGTATGATATCCCGGCTGTCGGGATGCCGCTAGTCAGAATACTAACAGCGGCATCCCGATAGGCAAAATCTCGACATGCATTGGAGTGAATGCATGTCCCTAACCCACCCTTCTCGGTGCCTAACCTTAAACCCTCCACCTATAGTGCCTAAACCTAACCTCCCCATCCCTGCACCCTAAATCTAACACCCCCTCCCTAGTGCCTAAACCTAACCTCCCTGCAGCCTAATCCTAACCCTCCCTCCCGTTGCCTAACCCTCCCCCTAGTGCCTAACCCCGCTAGGTAACGCTACCCTCCCCATGCACCCCGATACTTACCTTCAGGATGCCGACAGTCGAGCTACTGGTGATCCCTACCTGTTGGGATTTCGGCTCCGGTATTAGGACTGTCGGCATCCCGCATACTGGGATGCCAACTACATCCCTCTGGTAGGATGAGTCTGTCTCCATTAATCTTCAGCTCTTTGTCTCCTCTGAGGGTTTTTTAGTGTACAACACATAACAAATACATAGTTGCCTTTCACCCCTATTGTCTTTAGTTCCAAGTTTTAAAAATGTGTACTCGGAAGTGTTCTTCCCTAGAGATGTCCCATGTCTTTAATACTGACCTATAGTAGAATAAAACTCCTCTAATTTTGCATGTTAAATATAATTATTTTCATCAATTCTCATTTCTTTGATTAATAAATTAATATTAGAAAGAGAGAGTTGCATAATAGGGTTGCTACTTTTTAAAACAAACAAACTAGGACACATCCACTCCGGCGCAGTTAACTTGCATTGCACCTTATTACATAAACCTTATAATAGGGGAATTATATTGTCATCAAGGCAAAATAGAGGCAGTACAGCACATAGAACTTAGGGGCCTATTCATCAAACAATAAATGGCCCGATAACCATGCGGAAACACTAGTTTCTGCATATTTAAGTTATCGGGCCATTCATCATCAGGGGTCCGATAGAACCCCCTTGGTATTCTGCAAACTCTCTTCAGATGGCGCTTGCTCTTGTAGCCCCGCTCCTTCCTATGGGAAGGAGTTCCGGGGATGCGAAGAAGGATTTGAGCGGATCCCTCCGCCGCCGCCTCCTTACTACCTCACCGGTGGCTTTGCACATGCATGACCCAAGGTCATGCATGCATAGCCGGAAGGACGGGGAGCAGGTAAGTAATTCAGCTACAGAAGTAGCTACGATACTAACCACCGGGACAACTGCTTTTCGGAGCAGTTGTCCACTCACCAACGTGACGTGACACCAGATTGCTCTGGTGTCACGTTTCACCCGTTGTGAGTTGGATACTTAAGTATCCCTCGCAGCCAGTTCAATACTTCATCAGCGGAGGCCATACGGCCTTTGATGATGAATAGGCCCCATAGTGATGGCCAAGTCTAAATTAAGATATAAAAAAAAAAAAAATTACCAGGTCCGGGCCTGGCAGACTAGGAGGCTCCTCAGCCTGTCTCTGACTGGTGGCAGGTGGCCACGTTGCTAGCGTGAACGTGCGATTCATGAGTGGCAGTGGCTGTAGTGGCAGTCTCTGGGTCTGGGTCTACTACAACACTAATCAGTAATATACAAATTTAAATAGTTCCCCAAATGTAATCTCTCGGGTATCAACCACCTGTAACCAGCATCCATCAGCTGCCACCTCCACCCCAGTCAATGACACCAGAATGTCTACACAATGGTGATCCAATAAAGTAATTAAAGACATTGTACAGCTAGAGTGACAGGAATGACACCCCGCCAGGTCTCAGTACCCCAATTTCCCATATGCAAGTCAAATTTTGTCAACTTATTCCCGAAGTGCCCATTAATTGATATGCTTGGGTGTGATTCTGTCATTTTAAGCCAGTAATCCAGTACCTAAACCCATGGAAGAAGCATAATTTGTATTTAAAATCTGTGTGATTCCAGGGGGACAAATGATGCAGAGCAATGCTCTTTTTTTGAGAGTCAGTGTAGGGACCGACCAGTAGGGGAGACCTTGACGTGGTTGAACAGCTTGACAAATTATTGCAATACTTTGGAACTAGCATTCCCTGAATTTAAATGAAGTACAGTTTGGAATGTATTTAGGTGAGTACTGAGTACTGTATGATTTTTTTATTTTATTTAAAGGGTGTGGTCACATACCACAGGCACCGCAGATGGTTGAGCGCCATGGATTAAAGCCAATTGTTTATATACACAGTATATATATTTATATAAAAGAGACAACACAACCGGCACTCACCCTTCTTGAAGAGCTGGTCCAGGTGCAACAACCTAAATATATCAATAATTCCAACCGCAGGGAAGGCACTCTGGGACTATATACAGTTTATAACACTATGTAGACAAAGGTGATTGGACACCCCTGCGCAAGCGAAATGCATACCATTGCACACGAGTTCCAAATGGCCACTAATGTGGTGGTTTCGACAAGAACACTTCATAGGGAGGCTCATGCACTTGCAGTTCTACGGAAATAACAAATGTTTTTATCAGGAAGACAATGCCACCTGTCATGTTTCCAGGGCGACGCTGGACTGGTATACAGAAAATTCAGTAACCAGAGTCCAGATCTTAACCCCATTGAGAACCTCTGGGACGAATTGGAGTGACGGGTGCGTTCTAGGCCGACTCAACCTTCTTCAGTGTCACAGTTGGTCACTGTACTTAAGGCGGAATGGCAAAACATACCGCCTGCTATTGTCCAGAAACTAGTGTACAGTTTGCCATGAAGGGTGTCTGCAGTAATCACTGCATGTGGAGGACCTACAAAGTACTGACATCAATAAATCTCTCTCTCTCTCTCTATATATATATATATATACATATATATATATATATACAACACAATACCTACAATGCTCTAAAAATAGTAGTAAAAGTGTACTAAAAGTATTCAATAAAATTCAATATATTCAATACAACTCTTTAGTATAGGCTCCTACCCAAAGTTAAGTTCTTTGCCAGGCCATGACCGAAAACTTCTATGGATCTTAAGGTGCGCCAACACAGTTTGTTTATAATAGTTCAATAACGCCTTAGTTGTCATGTTAAGTCTTTCAGTGTTCTTTTAGCTGTTGAAGTTGGAAGATAAGGTTGTTTTTATTATTTCTACAATGAGACCCTCACACCAGAGTTCACCCAAAAATGCAATCATCAGTTTCTGTATACTTGATTCATAATTGTTTATTATAAAAAGTTTAAAAGGTTAAAATCTTATATAGCACATGCAGAGTGGTCTATATGGGATAGATATTAATAAATTAATGTCCCTCTAGCAGGGCCGCAACTAGGGGGGCTGGAGGTGCACGTGCACCGGGTGCGCCGCTGTACCCGGTGGCAGTGACCTCCAGCCCGGCGCTGCAGAAAGGCTCCAAGCCGGACGTCAGCTGGTAATATTAATTTATTTATTTATTACGGGCGCCGGGTTCCTTCTCTGCAGCGATGCGGTGTAGCCGGAGGCTGGAGTTCTCTCCCGAACTCCAGCTTCCGGCTCTCCCCACGGGCACTATGGGGGAGACGTCATGACATCTCCCCCATAGTTCCGAGGAGCAGCCGGCGGACCGGACGCGACGCTGTATGCAGGAGCAGGGTTCAAGGTAAGTATTTTTTTTTTTAATAAGCTGCGCTACAGGTGCATTATTATGGGGGCATGGGCATTATCACAGGGGCATTACTATGGGGGCATGGGCATTACCAAAGGGGCATTACTATGGGGGCATGGGCATTACCACAGGGGCATTACTATGGGGGCATGGGCATTACCACAGGGGAATTATTATGGGGGCATGGGCATTACCACACGGGCATTAATATGGGGGCATGTGCAATACCACAGTGGCATTACTATGGGGGCATGGGCATTACCACAGGGGCATTATTATGGGGCATGGGGATTACCACAGGGGCATTACTATGGGGGCATGTGCATTACCACAGGGGCATTATTATGGGGGCATGGGCATTACCACAGGGGTATTACTATGGGGGCATGGGCATTACCACAGGGGCATTATTATGGGGGCATGAGCACTACAGTGGCATTATTATGGGAGCATGGGAATTACAACTGGGGCATTACTATGGGGGCATGGGCATTACCACAGGGGCTTTACTATAGAGGCATGGGCACTATAGGGGTATGAGCATTACAGGGGCATGAGCACTACAGGGGCATTACTATTGGGTCATGGACACTACAGAGGCATTACCACAGGGCATTATTATGGGGCATGGGCATTACCACAGGGGCATTATTATGGGGGCATGGGCATTACCACAAGGGCATTAATATGGGAGCATGGGCTCTACAGGGGCATTACTATGGGGGTATTAACATATTGGCATTACTATGGAGGCATTACAATATGGGCACTACTACAGGGGCATTGCTATGGGGCATTACTATGGGGGCATTACTATATGGACACTACTACAGGGGCATTACCTCAGGGGACATTACTATAGGGGCACTGCTGCAGGGGGAGGGCGCCAAATTACTGTCTTGCCCCTGGTGACAAAAATCCTAGTTTTGGCCATGCCTCTAGTTCAATACAAATATATACAGTATATACATAAAAGTGCTAGAAGGGGCAAATAGAGATAGTGAAAAGTAGTGAAAATATATAGGAACTTAAACAAAAAGCATAATGGAGGTAATGCCTCCATTATGATTTGTGTGATTTGTATCTGAAATCAGCTTGCATCTATATAACATTACTACAATGCAAAGAGGTGACATGCAGAAGGTCTGTGTTTGTGTAAAGTGGTAATTTTCTGTCCTGCTCGTGTACACCGAAAATGAGTGCGCATATGTCAGCAGATTTGGTCTCATCTTAAATTACAACTCCCTATGCGTTTGGGAGACCGAGGGGAGGCAAGGAGCAGGCAAGTGTAGGCAGTACATCCAGTAATAATAGTGCGTTCACATAACTGTGAGGTAGACCTGGAGGCATCTACATATGATATCAGCAGCACTATTTGGTCAGTTCTCATATTTTGGGGGTCTATTTACTAAGCTGTGTTAGGAGATAAAGTGAACAGTGATAAGGTACCAGCCAATCAGCTCCCAACTGCCATGTCACAGGCTGTTTTTGAAAAATGTCAGTCAGGAGCTGATTGGCTGGTACCTTATCACCGTTCACTTTATCTCCTAACACAGCTTAGTAAATAGACCCCTGTGTCTTGAGCCATTTCACTGATTCATATGTATTTTCATTTGGACTGCGACAGGAAAAATGTCCTTTTTAATTTAATTTGATCTTGTAGTTTGTATTTATGTCTACATTTAATTATAATTTACATCGAAAATGCACCTTTCATATTTATTAACAACACTGCCCAGAAACTCTCAGTATTATATTGTGTACAAATAAGGTAATGTGAATTTCGCATCTACTAATACAGTGAACCCAAATCTCTACATTATCCCTATGCTTTCTCCATGCTATTGGGGGTACATACTTGTTACTCCTGACATAAACCTAGTACAGGGGCTCTGGCACTTCAGTTCCCATGGCCAATGTGTGTAGCCATAGGATTACTCAGAACTGCGATAATTGGATGATCTTCAGCCAAAGCTTCATCTTTGTACGCATGTGCTTGGATTTGCAAACCCCGCTGGTAGGAGACTTAATACATTCCTTGGCATCTGCCTTATTTGCATATTTTCGCACAGCAGGTGCGTACACATTTGCACCTGCGATGGCATTAGAGCCCATCTCTAAATCAGCCCCACAGTTAGGTATAAATATGTTACAACCAGGCTTGCCGTCTGTCTGGCTGCCCCTTCCGGGAGGGAGCAGCCAGATCGGCATGACAGGGGCGTGGTCAGCACAAGGAGGCGGGACCAACCAGACTACAAGTATTTGTGGGCAGGGCCAAGCGGTCACGTCATTTTGGCCACGTCCCCGCTACACAATGTCGATATTACAGGCATTGTGAAGCAGGGGACGGGGAAAAAAATTACGTGATTCAGCGTGAATTGCATCACCTGCCCCCCCACTGCGGGTATTTCAAAGGTAATTGCAGGGGGATAGGAGGGGTGAGCGGTAGCCGGGAGGATTCCCGGGAGGTCGGGAGCGGCACCCAATTTTCAGGAGGCTCCCGACCAAATCGGGAGGGTAGGTAAGTATGGTTACAACACATTGCTTGTATTTTCCTGTGCACACAGCTTTCAACAATGAAATGTTTTGCCATAAGACATTGGCTTCCAAATGACAGACAGACTGAAAATGAAATGTTACAAATTTTGTACAAATTCCAGAGCATTCGTTATCAATTTACTCTATTGCTCTTTGTGTAGTTCCAAGCATAGGACCCAGCTACTGTATGTGGATGCTCGGGCACCCCTTATATTTGTGCTGCTGCTGCCACTAACCCTAGGTATGTATGTACATATGTAATTTTACAGTCAATTTTAAAATTTGGTTCCTATGATTCCAGCGTAGAGTTATTCCATGTAGTGTAATTTTATGCCCTTCATTCTTTGAAACCTCATTGCAATCTATTCAGATTTATTTGTTCTCTGACATTTTGAATTAATAGATTAGACATATTATTTTCATTGGATAAAAAATATGCTTCTCCTCAAAAAGTTACAGCAGCACAAAGATGGCAAAGTCTCAATGAGATAATTAGTTTTGTTGTTTTCATTCCCTTTTTGTTAAATGCTAGTGGAAAATCATACTAGATAGTCCTGCCTATACCCAAACAATATTCAAATATTGTTATCAAACATACTTACATTCCACTGAGTAAAATGCATAGTAATTAATAAAATGTAATTACCATTCACAAAGTCAGAGGTGGCTCATGAGGTCAGGGCTTACATAAATGCAAATGAATTCACAGCAGTGCAGCCCAAAATTACCTACCAACACAATGGAATGGAATTTTATGCTAGAAAAAGTGAAACAAAAGTTTTGCTACAGGAATACCTGAAAAATGCACCTCCCGAGAAGTTTATTAATTAACCAATTCAGTTAACATTTTCTATGCTTTTGACAGGCTTCTTATTTTCAAAACTATACCAGTTCATCAGGCAAAATGATAGCACTGAAACATATCACATCACTATTTTCTATTGACTACTGTGGTGTGTCCTCATTTCACATTGCTGCTCCACAAATACCCTGTTACTTATTTCCATGATGGGATCGGTATGATTTGCCGCCGGATGCATGTACAAATCCCGACGCCAGAAGACCGGCACCAGTGAGGATCCCGACTGCGCTAAAGGTATCCTCCCCCCAAGTGTCTAACCCTAAACCCCCTCTAAGTGCCTAAACCTAACTCCCCCAGGGGGGTGCCTGACCCTAACCTCCCCCCGGGGGTGCCTGACTCTAACCTCCCACCGGGGGTATCTAACCCCCCCTTCCCCTAGCTTAACCCTAACCCTCCTGTGGGGGGTTCCTAACCATAAGTCCCCCCCCCCCTGCGCCCGGCTTACCTTCGATCGGGATGCCGGGCTCCCGGCATAGGTAAAATGACAGGCACCGGGATTTCGACACCTGTCATTAGACCCTTGCTGGGATTAGACAGTCAGGATGCTGACGGTCGGCATTTAGACCGTCGGCATCCCGACTGCATACCATCAAAAGAGCCTTGTAAACTTCCACTGACAGTCTGTATATTAAAGTTATACTAATATAATAAGAACATTGTGTCTATCTGTTTGTTCCAAACTGCACCATTTTGTAGTGGAAACGCCTAGAAATAACCAGCACTTTGTTTCATCTTGATCTATCAAGTTAAAACTGAGCAGTAACAAAAACAAAAGCTAAATGTCTTCATCAATGCAAGAGATACCGTAGGTGTGGCACCATGTGCATGGCCGGTGAGGGCTGGGGGGAGAGGTGCTTTTAGCAAAGACTAGGATAGGCTGCATACATAGCAGTCTTTGCACAGGGCACACAGTGACATTGGTGTACATGGAGGGTGAAGGTGCTGCTGCCAGCAGTCTGTATAGCGTTGCTGGTCACATGGGCCACTCCCGCAACAGAGCCCCTATACAAAACAATACAACTATAACGCTTCAAACCCTTAAAAATATGTTGGCAGTAGCGATTTTATTGTGGGCAAAGCTGCTGGCAACAGCTAGTTAAATTATAAAGGTGATTGCACTGGAAGTTGCGCTTCTGTCTTTTCTGTTTAGCCTGTTACATATGTCTACACCAATCAGTACTATAAGAGCTGCATCAACTGTGCTGTTTGTGCATTTCATTTTGGAAGAGGCGGCTCCATAAAAGAAATGAAGTTTGCTGTGCTCATTCACATACTATATGGGCTGTCACTGTGACATACTTGTTAGCATTTTCACTTCCTGGTGACTACTTTGTTATTTTGATGTTTTATTTTATTACTGCTTGCAGACATTTTGTTGTTTACTTTTTATTTTTTGAAACTAAGGGCTCAATCCAATTACTTGCGATGTACTTGCGGGTGCGAGTCATAGCGACAGAGGGTGCGCTTGACGGCAGCCCGGATTTGCTTAAACGTGCTCACAGCCCCATAGGGCTCCGAGCAAAATTAAGCAAATTTGGGCTCGGACTGGGCCGCGAAGGGTGCGAGGTGCCGGTCCGTTGTCTACTGGATACTGTGACACCCAGCGTCTACGCCAGTGGTCGGGGAACTGGAGTAAATTACCCCACATGGGGTAAAAATGTAATTCCTACGGTAATGGATGCAGGGCTGGAGGTGCAATTCCTGGGGGTAATGGATGCAGGGCTGGAGGTGCACATGTACCGGGTGCGCCACTGCACCCGACGCCAGTGACCTCCAGCCCAGCGCCGCAGGGAGGCTCTAAGCCGGATGCCCGCTGAGATGCTATTACCAACAGGCGCCCGGATCCTTCCCTGCAGCGCCGCGTTAGCCAGAGGCTGGAGTTCTCTTCTGAACTCCATCTACCAGCTCACCCCATGCGCACTATGGGAGAAACATCATGATGTCTCTCCCATAGTTCCGAGGAGCAGCCGGGCGGACAGGATGGTGGCGGATGCAGGAGCGGGGATTAAGGAAAGTGTTTATTTTTATTTTTTCGTACAAGTGGCACTACAAGGGCATTATATGGGGGCACTACTATATGATTTCCTTCCTTTCAAATCAAGGGGGTAATGTCGGCGTATCTAAATATATTTTGGGGTAAAAGGTAAAATAGTTCCCTGACCCCTGGTCTACACCAATCAGAGTATTTGTGGTTGGGAGGGATGGGAGGGTGAAAATGCTGATTAGGTATATAAATACAAGAATTAATTGGACTTTCATTCGACTTAATTCACATATTTACTTATGGATCTGATTGCAAAGAATCACAAAGCTTCAAAGCAAAAATATTTAGTTCAGCAGAGAAGGTTGCATGCAAAGACAAAAATGCAGACTTGTATTTATTTTAATGAAGTATTTATTTTTTGGGGTGTGGTCGGGGTAAAACTAGGAAATCATCAACTGGCGAAATGAACACAATTTCATGATCAAGGGGTCTGTTCAATAAGCCTTGGAGAGTGATAAAATTGAGAAAGATAAGTCCAAGCCAATCAGCTCCTAAATGTCAGTTTACAGACTGTGTTTGAAAAATGACAGTTAGGAGCTGATTGGCTTTGACTTATCCTTCTCCATTTTATCTCTCTCCAAAAAATGAGTCATATATTTTGCTGAAATATTTTTAAAATGTATTTCACCAATGCTGCATTGCCTTTGTAAATGTGTATTATGTGAAAATACTTTTTTATGAATACAGCTGAGGTAAAAATGGTCATCTCATTGTGCTGTGTGGAGAGATGGGGTGAAGGTGCCTATACACTGGACAATGTGCTCACGATGCAATATCGTGAGCTATTTCCCTTGAACTCTCCCCGAAAGCTCCAGGACATGATATGGTGCAAAACAATGTCCAATCTGAACCGATCTATTGTGCATCCACAATTTCCAGTGCATCATGTACGAGATTGACAGATCTTGCCTGCTGTAGGCAAGATATGAAGATACGTGAAGATACGACGCAGACCCGCGGGTACACGCATCGGCATCGTTATTGTTAGTGGACACTCACGATTTGCACATATTTTGCACGATTTGTCTTTCCGATTTGTCGAAATCGGGCGAATCGTGCAAAATATTGTCTAGTGTGTATCACCTTAAGACTGCAACCAAATGCAGAATTAGATGTACCTTCAGCGCCATAACACGGCAGCAGTGTGGCCTGCATCAGCCCCCACCCCCCCGATTGCATGATGTCGCGCATACGTGGCAGATCCATTAGCACCAAAAGCTACAGCTCTGTACGGAGCCACTGGCATCACTAGGGTGGTGCAGGGGGTGCGGGCCACACTGGGTGACACCATCTGGGGGGGTGACACCAAAATAGCAGAGCTGCTCTGCTATTTTGGTGTCACCCCTTTGGATGGTGTCACCGTGAAGCCAAGACACGGAGACAGACAGGGAGAGATTGTGGGCTGCCCCAGCAGCTGCAGGAGTGCTGGGGAAGCCCACTGTGTGCCGAGAACGGGATGCAGTAACGCCCCCAAGTTCGGCGCACAACGGGGCGTGACTTAGTGGGTCACGGCAACGCCCTCTTTACCGCGAAGCCAAGGCCCCACCCGGGAGAGTGCACCTTCGGAGTGCAAAAGGACACAGAAGCCCCGCACCAGGTGTCAGTAAGGTGAGTGATGCCTCTGTCCGGAGCGTCCTCAGGATGCTCAGGGCGGCTGTACATATTGTAGGGTTCATGTCTGGAGCATCCAAAGGACACTCCAGGCGGCACTGTATCGTAATTTTTTTTAACAAGGCTTTTATTCAGGACATTATGTCATAAGTTATAAGTCTTGTTATACAACACTCCGGCCAACCTTTTACATTCTTTGATTTTAATATGAGCCTGAGCAGCTCTGTTTTACTAGTGCAAAACAAAATAATTGGCCTGTGAGTGGAGGCATTTTTGACGTCTACATGTGGACTTGAATACAAAATATTTTCCGTTATATGTAGTTATTTATATTGTCAGAATTGCTAAATAATTATTTTCTCATTTGTTTTTATATGTATTTAGGTATTCTATGCTTGTTTCATTAATTTATTAATTTATTTAATAAATATGATTTATATATTTGTATGATCCATATCCCAACAAAGGTGCATCAGCGCAGTAAGCTGTCTTTTGAGAGTGAGGTTGGCAAATACCTCTTTTTTATACTGCTGAAGTAGTGTTTGTTGTCTCCTTAGTGTTTAGCACTGGTTTTTTTTTTCTCATAAGTTATAAAGCCAGGAAAATAGTTGGCGTGCAGGGCCGGATTATAGGCAGGGCAGTCGCCCAGGGCCCCCCACACATTGCTCCTACCCATCCCACTCTGAACCCTCCCTGGCCGGCTCTCGCCAGCATTGCAGTCTCTCTCTAACTGCAAAAGCCCTCCCACCTACTTACCTTCTAGTCCAGTGTTTCATCTTTCCCTTGGCCAGGGTGGATGTGATCACTGCTTGGCTCGCTTGACTGGCTGGATTGGCTCCCTGCTTTCCCAGCCTAGGCTGCTGCTCAGTTGCGGCAGGTGACAGCGGCCCCAGCAGAAGGAAGGTGGCAGCCAGGTGCATGATCCTCACTAATCACAACCACCAGGGTGCTGACAGGTAAACGCACCAGTGCCCGATTCTTGGCCCTCTCCTGTCTGTGTGTGTCTGCGCACTCTGGCCTCCCCTTGCTCATAGCAAGGACAGCAGCTGTGAAGGGGGGCTCCAGCTGGCAACCAGGCACTGTAAGGTGGCACCTCGCTGCCCAGAGACCACCCTCCCTGATGGCCCTACCTGTACAGTAGTATGCCGATATCTGTATTATTAGTACTATTATGCAGAGGCCCAGGGGCCCCCACAAGCCTTAATCCGGCCCTGTTGCCGTTACTGGAACAACATATACAGAGTTCCTGATTCTGAGTCAGATGCAGCTTCTTTCAGTCACAAATAATACATTGTAGAACAGTGCCCATGCGCAGAAGTGAATTTGCTGTACTGAGTCAGATGGACCTTGGCCGGATCTCTCTTTGCATGAAATGGGCAGTTTGAGGCGGGTACTGGGTGGCAACGCTGTGGGTGCACACACGAGGTCTGTCTTGTGGGAGTGTTGTGGACGTATAACTAGATTTCTGTGCAATTCTGAGTTGCTTGCACAGCAAAGGGAAGCCTTTGTCTGATGGATCTCTTGCACCTAGCATGGGGCTGGTGCAAGTGTTGATACTAATGATGAACAGTAGTGGTGCGGCTTCCTGTTTCAAGTTATACAGATTCTCACATTAGCATAATATAGGATCATGGGGTCCAAGTGCCCCTGGCAAAGTAATGGACTGGCACCCCCATCCCCCCATATTTTTTTAATAATTACACTCACTACTTATAATGTCTCCTGAGCCAGCCCCCATGTTTCATCAGCCATTACCTCCTTTGGTCTCCCCAGCCATCTCCCTTCTGTCTCTCCACCCATCCTCCTTCTGTCTCCCCAGCTACCCCCCTTCTGTCTCCCCAGCCATTCCCTTCTGTCTCACCAGCCATCCCCCTTCTGTCTCCCCAGCAATTCATCTTCTCTCTCCCCAGCCATCCTCCTACTGTCTCCCCAGCCATCCTCCTTCTGTCTCCCTAGCTACCAACCTTATGTCTCCCTAGCTACCCCCCTCTGTCTCCCCAGCCATTCCCCTTCTGTCTGCCCAGCCATCCTCCTTCTGTCTCCCTAGCTACCCCCTTCTGTCTCCCTAGCAACCCCCCTTCTGTCTCCCCAGCCATTACCCTTCTGTCTGCCCAGTCATCCCCCTTCTGTCTCCCCAGCCATACTCCTTCTGTCTTCCCAGCCATCCCCTTCTGTCTCTCCAGCCATTCCTCTTCTGTCTCCCCAGCCATACTCCTTCTGTCTCACCAGCCATCCCTCTTCTGTCTCTCCAGCCATCCCCCTTCTGTCTCCCCAGCCATCTCACTTCTGTCTCCCTAGCCATCCCCCTTCTGTCTCCCCACCTTTTCCCCTTCTGTCTCCTTAGCCATCCCTTTATGTATCCCCAGCCATCCCCTTCTGTCTCCCCAGCCATCCTCCTTCTGTCTCCCCAGCCACTCCCCTTCTGTCTCCCCATCCATCCTCCTTCTGTCTCCACAGTTACCCCTCTCCTGTCTCCCCAGCCATCCCACATGTCTCCCCAGCTACCCTCCTTCTGTCTCCCCAGCTACCCGCCTTCTGTCTCCACAGCCAACCCCCTTCTGTCCCCCCAGCCATCCTCCTTCTGTCTCCCCAGCCATCCTCCTTCTGTCTCCCCAGCATCCCATTCTGTCTCCCCAGCTACCCTCCTTCTGTCTCCACAGCTACCCCTCTTCTGTCTCCACAGCCAACCTCCTTCTGTCCCCCCAGCCATCCTCCTTCTGTCTCCCTAGCTACCCTCCTTCTGTCACCCTCAGCCATCCCCCTTCTGTCTCCCCAGCCATCCCTTCTGTCTCCCCAACCATCCCCCTTCTATCAGAGCCAAAATCACTCCCACTGACATCACTAGTGATGTCAGTGGGGCCGGCTTCAGACGGTAGGCGTTCCCTTGGGAATGCCTCCGTCTGGCAGGCACGCCCCCTGCACGCCCACCAAAGGGGGTGTGCTGTCAGTCACCATCGACAGCACGCCCCCTTTGATGAGACACTCCGAGCGAAGGAAAGTCCTTCGCTCGTCGGGTCTCGCGCATGTGCACGATGGAGCTCCCTCCGTCGTGCGCATGCGCAGTGGGGACCATCGACCCACTTGCGAGTGGACAGCCGCTCGCGAGTGGGTCTGAATGACCCCCTATATTTGATAGGTTTAGAAGAGGAGAGAAAAAAAAAAAAAGAAAAGACTCCTATCAGGGCACACTCCTGTGCTGTATTGATGGCTACAAAATTAGTATAGGAGAAATAGGACAAACTGATTACATCTAAGTGAGATCATGATCATATGTGAAATTTACATTAATGTCTCAATTAGCAGACAGACCACCATATATTTACCCATTTAATATATCTGAAATAGATGTATTGATGTTGATATTAAAACTAAAGTTTATTAAATTCTTAAAATGAAACATAGACACTCAAAATCAACTTATTATACAAAGACAGCATAGACAAATAAGAACATTAATAGTGTATGATACACTATATCTATTAACAGTGATCCACTATATCCAGGTCTATTTGACAGTACTGGAAGTATAGTTATAAATATTTGCTAATGATATACACAACTGAAATCGACAATTCATCGAAATGCCACCCTAAATAGTACACATGCGATAATTCACTAATCACAGAAACCATGCATATGGTGCTGGGGGTATAGTTATAAATATATGCACAATTGAAATAGATAATTCATCAAAGTACCACCCTACCTAGTACACATATTAAGATGCAATATTTCAATGATCACAGGAAACATACATATGGTATGTCTAGTGAAAGTAGTCCCTCAGTAATCCACCGGAACCAGTGAAAAAATAATACATAAGATGAGCCCACCACAGCCTTCTAATGTGATATTAGTTAATAAAGGTGTAATGTACTGTTATCTAGGGTAGGATATTCTAAGGTTGAGTGGATCCACCTGTATATTTAGATATACAAATAACATATAAATATAAAAAACATGTATCACAATTGACATACAAATACAAAACTAAAGGCGAAATAATAAACCAATACATACAACATGCAAAAGGTATAATGATACCACAATATTAAAATGCTGAACACCACGGATACCACCTATATATATAATATGGAGGTTATTAGAGGCGTCCCTCTATTCCGATCTGGGAGAGTACATATGGTACTAAATATTTTCCTAATATAGATACAGGTATAGAGTGGTGTGCTTATATGCCCAGGATCTGCTGTTGCCTGTCTTAGATATTAGAGGACAGGGAATGAGAGTCCCAGGAACTGGCACCAGAAATTAGAAAGCTGCTTCTGCTGTTACAGCCCAGTCTCACCAGTATCCCTGTTGCCGTACAGCAGCGCAGGGAATCCAGGCAGCTGGCTATAATGAGAGAGCAGGAAAAAGTAGAAGGAAGAAAGTACCTGCCAATATTGTCTCCCTTCTGTATGATCGTCCGTGGTGCAGGGGTCCAGAGAGCGCACTGTGGAGCCCACCAGCAGGCTGTCTGACACGTGTTTCGCCGGGGCTTTATCAAAGGAAGCACCATGCTGTCATGTGCATGCCAGAAATAAATAGTGCTGGCTGTAAGCTGATAGGTTGCTGTTTGTTATTGACAGCATAATCCACCAATGGGCATGTGGTATTGAATAAGGGGAGGGAGCAGTATATGCTGTTCGGCTGATATAATCTGTCTCTTAGACAAGGAGCTGGCCTGATCGTCAGCTGTGTCAATTACGCTGCAAATCTATGGTAAACTCTCATTATATCACCTAAACCCATATAAAGAGAAATAGTTGTAACAACAGAAAGTGACCCACTGTGTACTAGGTTAGTATCCATTATTAAATATAACACTATATTTGATGTTTTGAGTTTTATTGGCATCGTCTCAGTCAATAGTTTGAATTTAAAAAAATGATGCCTTTTCCTCACTTGTCTCATAATAATAATGTAGAACTCTCTAGTTGGGGTCACTCTTTACTAATACTAGATTGATAATTAAAAAATAGCATTTATTGGATATGCATTAAAATATCTGCCAAAAACAAATACAGATCCTAAATAGCACAATTAACAATCAATATTGGACAAAACAAAACACAATACTAAACACTAATATAGGAAGCAAAGTGAAATATGAGTCAGTGGAGTGACTTCAGGAGAAAGGGTTATATATACAACAAGTATGGTCATATGGAAAAGCCCACTTAATGAGCCCCCCTCGAGATGTCAATCCAAACAATATAATGTTAATAGTATTGTGATTATACACAGAAAAAATAAGTTCCATGAAAATAAATTTCATGACATATCACAGCAACAACACACATATAATATAATAAATCTCAAAATTACAAAAATTGTCAAAAATTGTTGAATATCATCAGATATCGGTAGAGAACTCTCAATGTGTATATCTTCAGGTTAATCAGATAGAGAAATAGTAAGTCTATCATATATGAAAAAAATGAAAATCCATAAAAAAGAGAGGAGACAATAATAAACTTGTGTAACAGACTATGGGTCCACCGATTGCCGTATATAAATTGTTACAGGTACCACAGAAAATAAGATTATAGATTAAGTGTGAAAATATAGGTAAGATATACCCTTTGTATGGTGTCAAGGCAACAGCTGCTGCCTGTCATTATGTACCCAGTGAATGACACGTGAGCGTGTTGTCAGACTTGCCCAAGGGTATAGAAAAGTGTATTGAGCATCTACTGTTAAGTCTGATGTGAAAAAGGAACCTGATGTGTAAATAGTGCAGGAACCTATTCAGATCTAGCCTTAATGAGAGTGCCCATAGTAAAAAGTATATTGTAGTAAATATGTGACATAAGGTCAGATAAAGGCCACAGTATGTGATCGTCCCCAATGCTGCTGCTACTCACATGTCATATGGGCAGTGGTGAGTAGTGAGAAGCCTAGGATCGTATACTGTGGTAAGAAGAAAGTAAAATATTGGCAGCACTGTAGTCCATGTAAGGTAAGTTATGCTCTGGTTGCCTCTGGGGTAGTGCAGGGCTAATCACTCACACATAACACAAATGGTCTATACGTGCGCCTGGAAATGAAAATAGTGTGGTACCTGATCGCTCTAGTGAGAATCGGCATGGGGTGAACAGAAGTCTGCCATCACCGGAGTCCTCAGCGTGTAGTGCTGTGAGATCCCGCCTGTACACAGTGGGAGTGCACCTGATCCGAGACGCGCGTTTCACGTGCTGCTTCCTCAGTCGGATGCCGGTTACCTCACACAGGTGATCTTTAACCTATGCGTTAACCAATCAGAGGGCTAGGTACTGCTGTGCATATGTTAAACGCCCAGTGATAGGTCAAACTAAACTCACTCCTGATTGGCCCAATTACGAGAAACCAGGGAAAGAAGAAATTAAATAATACCACGTGATCACAACAATACCACGTGACTTATTAATCGAGAATTATGATGTTTATGGCTAAATAATGTTAAAAGACAAGAGTAAATGTGTAAAATGAGAGTACAAAAACTTAATGGATCTCTGGACCCAAGATTATAAACAGTGTTTATATAATTGTATACACTCGTTTTTTTATATGATAAGTATAAATAAGTGCTGACAGTAGGAGAGTGACGGGGAGGAGGTGATCGGAGGGTAATTGCAGAATTTATATATATAGAGAATCACTGTGTTATATGTTAAGCAAGTGATAGGAAGTAATAATGATCATGTAGATAAAGTGAAAAAAGTGAGAAAAAAGTGTATGTAGATATGATATTGGTGAATTAATATAAGGGGTAACGAGAATCATTATCCTGATTTAGGATAAATAGTGGAGACTATGTGCTTATAATGAAATAAAATTGTGTATATATGATTAATGGAAGAAAAGTAAACTAAAATAAAATAAAACAAAAAATTACAAAATAAAAAATATTTATAAATAGTGAAATGATGTGAGGTAGTGTCTGTATAGTATTCTAAACAATTGTGAATGAAAAAAATTGTGAAAATAAAAGATTATATAGTAGAACATAAATTGATATAAAAAATAAATCAGTGAAATAGAAATGTGAAAATTAATAATATTAAGAAATTATTTAGAAAAATTAAATAAGTAAAAGGTCCGAGTCAATATGAGGTTGATAAAATTAATTAACGTTTAACATTACAGTAGGCCTTTTATACTAAAAGCTATGAGGAAAATCATTCTATGATCCTTTATTCTTCCTATGAAAAGGAAGAGAAGTTAATCATTTCATTTAGTCCATAAGGACTGACCGTATTGAGCCTGAATGTCCATTGGCTTTCTCGCTGTAGTAATACTCTCATAAGGTTGCCACCTCTCACACCTAGTCTGACATGCTCAAGTCCAAATGCTTTAAGACTTTGCGTGGTTCCGTTATGATGTCTCAGGAAATGTCGGGCAACAGAAGTTAATTTCTTCATTTTCGTAAGGTCATGGTGGGCATTTCTAATGTTACCTACATGTTCCAAGATCCTTTGTTTAAATATGCGGGTGGTCATGCCTATGTATCTAAGGTTGCAGCTACACTCTAGACAATATACAACCCCCATGGCATCACAATTAATGAATTGTTTTAATTCAATGTTGTGGCCAAATTTGTCCGTAACATGATCTTTTTTAATAATGTACGGACAGGCCTTACACTTGCCACAGGGGAAAGTGCCTCTTAACTTGGGTTTTCTCCTAACATTGCCCACGTAGTGACTTTTCACTAGTCTGTCTTTTAGGTTATAGGATCTCCGCCAGCTAAAAGTGGGTTTATCCTGTAGGGATTTCCGTAAGTCGTGATCCATTAGAAGGATGTGCCAGTGTCGTGTGACAATCTTTTGGAGATCCTTCCATTCGTTACAGAAGTTTGTTATAAAGCGTATCTGATCTGAATCTTGTTCAAGTTTCTTACTATTGGAGAAGATCAGAGTGTGTCTGTCTGTTTTTAATGCCAGATGTTTGGCGGTCTTAATCATTTTTTTACTGTAACCTCTATTAAGTAGGCGTGTGGTAAGATCTTCAGATTTTGCCATAAAAGTCTCTACTGTGGAGCAATTCCTTCTGAGTCTAAGAAACTCGCCTTTAGGTAGATTTCTAATAGTCGGCGGAAAATGTGCACTGTTACTATGTAAGAGGTTATTTGTAGCTGTCTCTTTTCTAAACAGTTCCGTTAGGAGATGTTTTTCCTTATCTAGGAACAGATGTAAATCCAAGAAAGTTGCCTTCTCTGTACTAATTGTGTGTGTTAATTTTAAATTGATGGAATTATTGTTCAATTCTTGAATGAAGGCCAATAGGTCAGTGTAGCTGCCCTGCCAAATCATGAAAATATCATCGATGTATCTCAGCCATGTTGTTATATGGCTGGTATGATGATCGTTACTCTCATTGAAGACTATCTCCCTCTCCCACCATCCGAGGAACAGGTTGGCATAGGTGGGCGCACATGCCGCGCCCATCGCCGTTCCTCGGATCTGTAGGAAGAATTTGTCATCGAAAGTAAAGAAATTTCTTTGTAAAATGAACTCCAATAAGTTCAAAAGAAATCCTTTAAATTCATCCATACCCTCAATTTGCAGGAAATACCGAATCGCTGAAATGCCTATCTCATGTATAATGCATGTGTAGAGGGACTCCACATCAAGTGTCACAAGCAGATGGTCTTCCTCTAGTTGTATATCATGTATTTTCCTCAATACCTCCCTTGTATCTTGAACAAAAGATGGTAAGGTTTCCACATGGTGACGAAGATGTTGATCCAAGAAAACACTGGCCTGTTCTAATAATCCTCCTATTCCGGACACTATAGGTCGTCCGGGGGGATTTATTAGATCTTTATGGATTTTAGGTAGCATATAAAATTTTGGTGTTTTGGGTTTGTCCACAAGTAGAAATGTTTGTTCAGTTTTAGTAATGGTCCCTTCATTAAATGCATCATTAATAAGTTTATGATACAGTAAGTTAAAGAGTTCCATGGGATTGAAGAGCATCTGTTTGTAGCACGTTTTGTCATTTAGTTGTTTGTAAGCTTCTATGAGGTATTTGTCTTTGGGCCAAAGGACTATATTGCCTCCTTTATCGGAAGGTTTGATAATTATGTCGTCCCACTTCTCTATTTCCTTGAGTGCCCATCTTTCCTCATGGCTCAAGTTGTCCCTGAGATGGCTAACGGTATTTTTGTTCTTCTCTAAGTTGTCCATATCTCGAGAAATGAGGTCTAGGAAAATCCTTACCTCTGGGCAAATATTATCTAGTGGTGTGAAAGTACTTTTCTTCTTACAGATCTTCCTGGAGGTGGTATCTGTTCCTCCTAAATTAACAGAACGATCTGTGGGTTCCGTCAATTCCTCTAGATCTACGAGGGCCTGCAATTCTTCCTCTGTATTAAAAGTGGAAGGGACGTTGACCGAAGAAGAATCTGTCATTTCCATTTGATCCATACCAGCATCTGTTTCATATTTGTTAGAGAAGAATTTTTTAAGTAGCAGTTTACGTCCAAAAAGACGTAAGTCTTTCTCCCACGTAAATCTGTTTAGTGACGTGCTGGGAGAGAAGGATAAGCCCTTGCTAAGAACTTTCATATCTGCTGCAGTAAGTTGTCTTGAGGATAGGTTAATTACTTTGAGGTTCGTGGTGTCACTAACTACTTCTTGCGGGTTCTGGATGACTGTCTGAGTGGTGTCGGAGAGTCCCATGTTCTTACTTCTCTGCATCTTCTTATTACTTCTCCTCGTCCTCCTCCTCTTGGGCGATGTCCCCTTGCACTCCTGCTTTCTTCTAAAAAAGAGAGCGTAGTTCTTCTTGGGGGTGATAAATGATCTTCCGTGCCTGATGATTCTGTCTCGGAGGAGCTGTAGTTCATGGGTCGTCTCTGTTCTCTGTTACTTGTTTGTGATTTCCATTTAAAGATATTACCCTGGGAGAAGTCTTTTTTATCTCTTATAAATTTGTGACGTTTTCTTTCTATGAGAGTTTCTTCATATATTTGTAGGTCTTCTTTGATTTTTTCAAAAGATTTTTGAAATAAGTTATCTTTCTCCCACTGTTCTAACGTTTTTCCTAGTGCTTCAACTTACTTATCCACCTCCTCTAGTATCAATAAATTATGTTTCAATAGGATGTTCATAAGATCCTGAGAGCATTTTAAAAGGCAAGCTTCCCAGTCATTTTTGAGAGTAGTGGTAGCGAGTTCAAACGTAGGAAAAATTTTTGGTCTAAGTCCTCGAGGGACAATTTTCTGCTTTAAGTAGTTCTCAATTGTTGTTAATTCCCAGTTGGTTCTGGTTTGTTTTTGTAATATAAATTTAAGTTTTTTGAGGTCTTCTTCCCAGTTTAAGTCATTAGATAGATCAGTGAGTGCACTGTGGAAGATACTATTTAGTTCCTCCGCAGTTTTACGTTTTGTGCTTAGTTCATTTTTAAGGCTAAATGCCATGCTATATCGTCCGCTCCCTAAGAGTGTAACGTTAATGGCAGCAAGTAAAATAAAAAAAAATTAAATTTCTAAGTAATATATGCGTAGTATATCGCCTTTAGTAATTATAAGTATATCCGTGCATCAAAAAAACAGGAACCTGGGATAACCCAGAAAAAATCGTAATAAAAAACCAGGAAAAGGGAATTGGAGAAGTTCAATGAGCACAGGATAAAGAGGTCACTGATATGTAGATATAGATATTGACAGATCCACAATCATAAGAAACAATTAAACCCACTATCCAATAGGGGTATACAAATTATTGTTAGTTATGTGGAGGTGCTCCCCTGAGAGTATGAATTAATGAGAAGAATGAGGAAGAAAGAAGAACTCTCTAGTTGGGGTCACTCTTTACTAATACTAGATTGATAATTAAAAAATAGCATTTATTGGATATGCATTAAAATATCTGCCAAAAACAAATACAGATCCTAAATAGCACAATTAACAATCAATATTGGACAAAACAAAACACAATACTAAACACTAATATAGGAAGCAAAGTGAAATATGAGTCAGTGGAGTGACTTCAGGAAAAAGGGTTATATATACAACAAGTATGGTCATATGGAAAAGCCCACTTAATGAGCCCCCCTCGAGATGTCAATCCAAACAATATAATGTTAATAGTATTGTGATTATACACAGAAAAAATAAGTTCCATGAAAATAAATTTCATGACATATCACAGCAACAACACACATATAATATAATAAATCTCAAAATTACAAAAATTGTCAAAAATTGTTGAATATCATCAGATATTGGTAGAGAACTCTCAATGTGTATATCTTCAGGTTAATCAGATAGAGAAATAGTAAGTCTATCATATATGAAAAAAATGAAAATCCATAAAAAAGAGAGGAGACAATAATAAACTTGTGTAACAGACTATGGGTCCACCGATTGCCGTATATAAATTGTTACAGGTACCACAGAAAATAAGATTATAGATTAAGTGTGAAAATATAGGTAAGATATACCCTTTGTATGGTGTCAAGGCAACAGCTGCTGCCTGTCATTATGTACCCAGTGAATGACACGTGAGCGTGTTGTCAGACTTGCCCAAGGGTATAGAAAAGTGTATTGAGCATCTACTGTTAAGTCTGATGTGAAAAAGGAACCTGATGTGTAAATAGTGCAGGAACCTATTCAGATCTAGCCTTAATGAGAGTGCCCATAGTAAAAAGTATATTGTAGTAAATATGTGACATAAGGTCAGATAAAGGCCACAGTATGTGATCGTCCCCAATGCTGCTGCTACTCACATGTCATATGGGCAGTGGTGAGTAGTGAGAAGCCTAGGATCGTATACTGTGGTAAGAAGAAAGTAAAATATTGGCAGCACTGTAGTCCATGTAAGGTAAGTTATGCTCTGGTTGCCTCTGGGGTAGTGCAGGGCTAATCACTCACACATAACACAAATGGTCTATACGTGCGCCTGGAAATGAAAATAGTGTGGTACCTGATCGCTCTAGTGAGAATCGGCATGGGGTGAACAGAAGTCTGCCATCACCGGAGTCCTCAGCGTGTAGTGCTGTGAGATCCCGCCTGTACACAGCGGGAGTGCACCTGATCCGAGATGCGCGTTTCACGTGCTGCTTCCTCAGTCGGATGCCGGTTACCTCACACAGGTGATCTTTAACCTATGCGTTAACCAATCAGAGGGCTAGGTACTGCTGTGCATATGTTAAACGCCCAGTGATAGGTCAAACTAAACTCACTCCTGATTGGCCCAATTACGAGAAACCAGGGAAAGAAGAAATTAAATAATACCACGTGATCACAACAATACCACGTGACTTACTAATCGAGAATTATGATGTTTATGGCTAAATAATGTTAAAAGACAAGAGTAAATGTGTAAAATGAGAGTACAAAAACTTAATGGATCTCTGGACCCAAGATTATAAACAGTGTTTATATAATTGTATACACTCGTTTTTTTATATGATAAGTATAAATAAGTGCTGACAGTAGGAGAGTGACGGGGAGGAGGTGATCGGAGGGTAATTGCAGAATTTATATATATAGAGAATCACTGTGTTATGTGTTAAGCAAGTGATAGGAAGTAATAATGATCATGTAGATAAAGTGAAAAAAGTGAGAAAAAAGTGTATGTAGATATGATATTGGTGAATTAATATAAGGGGTAACGAGAATCATTATCCTGATTTAGGATAAATAGTGGAGACTATGGCCCTCATTCAGAGCCGTACGCTCTGAGCAGAGCGCACGCTCTGAATGAGGGCCGGGCTCCATGAAAATGGAGCGTCCTCCTGGACGCTCGTATAGCTGTGGGTCACCACCCACAGGCTATACGAGCGTGCATTGTGATGGCCGCGGTGGTCGTGACTAGGGGTGTGCACCGGCCACTTTTCGTGTTTTGTGTTTTGGTTTTGGATCTGGATCTTTCTTCGTGTTTTGGATCTGGATTGGTTTTGCCAAAACCACCCTTCCGTGTTTTGGGTTCTGGGTTTTGTGTTTTGGATCTGTATTTTTTTTTAAAAAAGCATAAAAACAGCTAAAATCACAGAATTTGTAGGTTTTTCTGCTCCTATGCTATTATTAACCTCAATAACCTTAATTTCCACTCATTTCCAGTCTATTCTGAACACCTCACACCTCACAATAGTGTTTTTATGTCCAAAACGTTGCACCGAGGTAGCTGGATGACTATGCTAAGCGACACGAGTGGGCGGCACAAACACGTGACCCATCTAGGCGTGAAACTGCAGTGGCAGACAGGATGGCAGTTTGAAAAACTAGGCCCCAAACTGTACATAATGCAAAGAAAAAAAAGAGGTGCAAGATGGAATTGTCCTTGGGCCCTCCCACCCACCCTTATGTTGTATAAACAGGACATGCACACTTTAACAAACCAATCATTTCAGCGCCAGGGTCTGCCACACAACTGTGGCTGAAATGATTGGTTCGTTTGGGCCCCCACAAAACAAGCTGCCAATTAATGTGTCCCTGCACAAACTGGCTCTATGGAGGCAAGATGTCATCCTCATCCTCCTCATCCACCGATTCCTCACCCTCTTCAGTGTGTACATCCTCATCCTCACAAAGTATTAACTCGTCCCCACTTGAATCCACCACCACAGGTCCCTCTGTACCTTCTGGAGGCTGGTCTCCCTGGAAGAGCTGATAATTCATTTTGATGAACATCATCTTCTCCACATTCTGTGGAAGCAACCTCCTACGCCTTTCGCTGACAAGGTTCCCGGCTGCACTAAACACTCTTTCGGAGTACACACTGGAGGGGGGGCAACTCAGGTAAAATAGAGCCAGTTTGTACAGGGGCCTCCAAATTGCCTCTTTTTCCTGCCAGTACAGGTATGGACTGTCTGCCATGCCTACTTGGATGCTGTCACCGATGTAATCCTCCACCATTCTGTCAATGGTGACAGTATCATATGCAGTGACAGTAGACATGTCAGAAATTGTTGCCAGGTCCTTCAGTCCGGACCAGATGTCCAAACTTGGTCCTGCCTGTCCTGCATCACCGCCAGCGGGTTGCTTAGGATACCTAAGTTTTTTCCTGGCAGCCCCAGTTGCAGGAGAAAATGAAGAAGGAGCTGTTGACGTGTCACGTTCCGCTTCAGCTGACAGTGTGTTCACCAGCAGGTCTTTGCACCTCTGCAGGCTTGTGTCGGCCGGAAAGAGAGACACCACATAGGCTTTAAACCTAGGATCGAGCACGGTGGCCAAAATGTAGTGGTCTGATTTCAACAGATTGACCACCCTGGAATCCTGGCAAAGCGAATGAAGGGCTTCATCCACAAGTCCCACATGCCGAGCGGAATCGCTCCGTCTTAGCTCCTCCTTCACTTTCTCCAGCTGCTTCTGCAAAAGCCTGATGAGGGGAATGACCTGACTCAAGCTGGCAGTGTCTGAACTGACTTCACGTGTGGCAAGTTCGAAGGGCTGGAGAACCTTGCACAACACGGAAATCATTCTCCACTGCGCTTGAGTCAGGTGCATACCCCCTCCTTTGCCTATGTCATAGGTGGATGTATAGGCTTGTATGGCCTTTTGCTGCTCCTCCATCCTCTGAAGCATATAGAGGGTTGAGTTCCACCGTGTCACAACCTCTTGCTTCAGGTGATGGCGGGGCAGGTTCAAGAGTGTTTGCTGGCGCTCCAGTCTTCGGCACGCAGTCGCTGAATGGCGAAAGTGGCCAGAAATTTTTCGGGCCACCCAAAGCGTCTCCTGCACGCCCCTGTCGCTTTTCAGAAAATTCTGCACCACCAAGTTTATTGTGTGAGCAAAACATGGGACGTGCTGGAATTTGCCCAGATGTAATGCCCGCACAATATTGGTGGCGTTGTCAGATATCACAAATCCCCAGGAGAGTCTAAGTGGGGTAAGCCACTGGGCGATGATTTCCCTCAGTTTCTCTAAGAGGTTGTCGGCGGTGTGCCTCTTACTGAAACCGGTGATACACAGCGTAGCCTGCCTTGTAACGAGCTGGCGTTTCTGA
Organism: Taudactylus pleione; assembly: GCA_031769625.1. NCBI lineage: Eukaryota > Metazoa > Chordata > Amphibia > Anura > Myobatrachidae > Taudactylus > Taudactylus pleione. The sequence goes on along the minus strand of JAUIMM010000555.1, from coordinate 1,760,696 downwards.
GATGCTGCTACTGGTGACGCTGCTGCTGTTGCTGCGTAAGGTGATACATCTACCCAGTGGGCTGTCACAGTCATATAGTCCTTAGTCTGCCCTGTTCCACTTGTCCACATGTCCGTGGTTAAGTGGACATTGTGTACAACGGCATTTTTCAGGACACTGAGGACACTTTTTCTGACGTTTCTGTACAGTCTCGGTATCGCCTGCCTAGTGAAGTGGAATCTAGACGGTATTTGGAACCGGGGACACACTACCTCCATCAATTGTCTAAATCCCACTGCACTAATGGCGGATACCGGACGCACGTCTAACACCAACATAGCAGTCAAGGCCTCAGTTATACGTTTTGCTTCAGGATGACTGCTGTCGTACTTCATCCTCCTCGCTAAGGACTGTTGGAGGGTCAATTGTTTAGTAAAAGTAGTGGTGTTCCTACTTCCTCTCTGGGATGATGAACGACTCCCAGCAGCAGCAACAGCAGCAGCGGCAGCAGTAGGCGTAGCAATGCAGGATCCTCCAGAGGAATCCCGGATAGGAGAGTCAGTCATGCCAGTGACATGGCCTGCAGGACTACTTCCGATCCTGACTAAGGAGGAAATTGACGAGGAGGGAGTTGACGGTGTGGTTTGCAGGCGCTTGGATACAACAGGACAACGGGATTTAGGTGTCCCTGGACTGCTTACGGTCTTAGCCAAAGTTTCTGAACTTGACAGTAACTTTTTATGAACGCGCTGCAGGTGCCGTATAAGGGAGGATGTTCCTAGGTGGTTGACGTCCCTACCCCTACTTATTTCACCTTTACATATGGTACATATGGCAAGACAGTTGTTGTCCGGATTTGGATAGAAATATTGCCAGACCAAAGAGGTGGAATGTTTGGTCTTCTGCCCAGGCATGACCGTGATGGGCTTTTTCATCCCACGGACAACAACTGTCTCCCCCGGAGCCTGATTTAAACAAACCACATCACCATCAGAATCCTCCTCGCCAACTTCCTCCTCAGCGCCAGCTACACCAGTATCCTCATCCTGTTGTACTTCAACAGTGACATCTTCAATTTGCATATCAGCAAGTGGACTGTGGGTGCTCCTTTCAGCACTTGCAGGGGGCATGCAAATGGTGGAAAGAGCCACCTCTTCCCGTCCAGTGCTGGGAAGGTCAGGCATCGCAACCACCACCACACTTGGACTCTCCTTGGGGATTTGTGATATCTTCTTAGAAAGCACAGTTCTTCGCTGTGCTTTTGCCAGCTTAACTCTTTTGATTTTTTTAGTGGGAGGAGGGCTTCCATCGTCATGTGAAGCTGAACCACTAGTCATGAACATACTAGGGATCGACCTTAGCCGTTCCTTGCCACTCCGTGTCGTAAATGGCATATTGGCAAGTTTACGTTTCTCTTCAGCTGATTTAAATGTCTTTTTCAAGGTCATTTTCCTGAACTTTGCCATTTGGGATTGTATGTGCCCTCTACTATGACATTGGGCATCGGCCTTGGCAGACGACGTTGATGGCATGTTATCGTCTATGTCATGACTAGTGGCAGCAGCTTCAGCACTAGGAGGAAGTGGTTCTTGATCTTTCTCTATTTTATTTTTATCGGAGAAAGTTTGGTCCTCCATTTATGTTATATCGATTTGATATATACGTGCGGCTAAACACAGAAAATAATTTTTTTTTTGGTTTGGACTGGAGTGTACTTTGTGGGTTACAGCACCCTTTAACGGTCAAGCCAGCCGGCCCTTTACTTATGACACAGGCGCACTCTTGGCACTACTTTGTTGATGCACGTGCGGCTACTGCGCACACAATTCACAAACACAGAAAATAATTTTTTTTTGGTTTGGACTGGAGTGTACTTTCGGGGGTTACAGCACCCTTTAACGGTCAAGCCAGCCGGCCCTTTACTTATGACACAGGCGCACGCTTGGCACTACTTTGTTGATGCACGTGCGGCTACTGCGCACACAATTCACAAACACAGAAAATAATTTTTTTTTGGTTTGGACTGGAGTGTACTTTCGGGGGTTACAGCACCCTTAACGGTCAAGCCAGCCGGCCCTTTACTTATGACACAGGCGCACGCTTGGCACTACTTTGTTGATGCACGTGTGGCTACTGCGCACACAATTCACAAACACAGAAAATAATTTTTTTTTTGGTTTGGACTGGAGTGTACTTTCGGGGGTTACAGCACCCTTAACGGTCAAGCCAGCCGGCCCTTTACTTATGACACAGGCGCACTCTTGGCACTACTTTGTTGATGCACGTGCGGCTACTGCGCACACAATTCACAAACACAGAAAATAATTTTTTTTTGGTTAGGACTGGAGTGTACTTTCGGGGGTTACAGCACCCTTAACGGTCAAGCCAGCCGGCCCTTTACTTATGACACAGGCGCACGCTTGGCACTACTTTGTTGATGCACGTGTGGCTACTGCGCACACAATTCACAAACACAGAAAATAATTTTTTTTTTGGTTTGGACTGGAGTGTACTTTCGGGGGTTACAGCACCCTTAACGGTCAAGCCAGCCGGCCCTTTACTTATGACACAGGCGCACTCTTGGCACTACTTTGTTGATGCACGTGCGGCTACTGCGCACACAATTCACAAACACAGAAAATAATTTTTTTTTGGTTAGGACTGGAGTGTACTTTCGGGGGTTACAGCACCCTTAACGGTCAAGCCAGCCGGCCCTTTACTTATGACACAGGCGCACGCTTGGCACTACTTTGTTGATGCACGTGTGGCTACTGCGCACACAATTCACAAACACAGAAAATAATTTTTTTTTTGGTTTGGACTGGAGTGTACTTTCGGGGGTTACAGCACCCTTAACGGTCAAGCCAGCCGGCCCTTTACTTATGACACAGGCGCACTCATGGCACTACTTTGTTGATGCACGTGCGGCTACTGCGCACACAATTCACAAACACAGAAAATAATTTTTTTTTGGTTAGGACTGGAGTGTACTTTCGGGGGTTACAGCACCCTTTAACGGTCAAGCCAGCCGGCCCTTTACTTATGACACAGGCGCACGCTTGGCACTACTTTGTTGATGCACGTGCGGCTACTGCGCACACAATTCACAAACACAGAAAATAATTTTTTTTTTGGTTTGGACTGGAGTGTACTTTCGGGGGTTACAGCACCCTTAACGGTCAAGCCAGCCGGCCCTTTACTTATGACACAGGCGCACGCTTGGCACTACTTTGTTGATGCACGTGCGGCTACTGCGCACACAATTCACAAACACAGAAAATAATTTTTTTTTTGGTTTGGACTGGAGTGTACTTGGGGGTTACAGCACCCTTTAACGGTCAAGCCAGCCGGCCCTTTACTTATGACACAGGCGCACGCTTGGCACTACTTTGTTGATGCACGTGCGACTACTGCGCACACAATTCACAAACACAGAAAATAATATTTTTTTTGGTTTGGACTGGAGTGTACTTTCGGGGGTTACAGCACCCTTAACGGTCAAGCCAGCCGGCCCTTTACTTATGACACAGGCGCACGCTTGGCACTACTTTGTTGATGCACGTGCGGCTACTGCGCACACAATTCACAAACACAGAAAATAATTTTTTTTTGGTTTGGACTGGAGTGTACTTTCGGGGGTTACAGCACCCTTAACGGTCAAGCCAGCCGGCCCTTTACTTATGACACAGGCGCACGCTTGGCACTACTTTGTTGATGCACGTGCGGCTACTGCGCACACAATTCACAAACACAGAAAATAATTTTTTTTTTGGTTTGGACTGGAGTGTACTTTCGGGGGTTACAGCACCCTTAACGGTCAAGCCAGCCGGCCCTTTACTTATGACACAGGCGCACTCTTGGCACTACTTTGTTGATGCACGTGCGGCTACTGCGCACACAATTCACAAACACAGAAAATAATTTTTTTTTGGTTAGGACTGGAGTGTACTTTCGGGGGTTACAGCACCCTTTAACGGTCAAGCCAGCCGGCCCTTTACTTATGACACAGGCGCACGCTTGGCACTACTTTGTTGATGCACGTGCGGCTACTGCGCACACAATTCACAAACACAGAAAATAATTTTTTTTTTGGTTTGGACTGGAGTGTACTTTCGGGGGTTACAGCACCCTTAACGGTCAAGCCAGCCGGCCCTTTACTTATGACACAGGCGCACTCTTGGCACTACTTTGTTGATGCACGTGCGGCTACTGCGCACACAATTCACAAACACAGAAAATAATTTTTTTTTGGTTAGGACTGGAGTGTACTTTCGGGGGTTACAGCACCCTTTAACGGTCAAGCCAGCCGGCCCTTTACTTATGACACAGGCGCACGCTTGGCACTACTTTGTTGATGCACGTGCGGCTACTGCGCACACAATTCACAAACACAGAAAATAATTTTTTTTTTGGTTTGGACTGGAGTGTACTTTCGGGGGTTACAGCACCCTTAACGGTCAAGCCAGCCGGCCCTTTACTTATGACACAGGCGCACGCTTGGCACTACTTTGTTGATGCACGTGCGGCTACTGCGCACACAATTCACAAACACAGAAAATAATTTTTTTTTTGGTTTGGACTGGAGTGTACTTGGGGGTTACAGCACCCTTTAACGGTCAAGCCAGCCGGCCCTTTACTTATGACACAGGCGCACGCTTGGCACTACTTTGTTGATGCACGTGCGACTACTGCGCACACAATTCACAAACACAGAAAATAATATTTTTTTTGGTTTGGACTGGAGTGTACTTTCGGGGGTTACAGCACCCTTAACGGTCAAGCCAGCCGGCCCTTTACTTATGACACAGGCGCACGCTTGGCACTACTTTGTTGATGCACGTGCGGCTACTGCGCACACAATTCACAAACACAGAAAATAATTTTTTTTTTGGTTTGGACTGGAGTGTACTTTCGGGGGTTACAGCACCCTTAACGGTCAAGCCAGCCGGCCCTTTACTTATGACACAGGCGCACGCTTGGCACTACTTTGTTGATGCACGTGCGACTACTGCGCACACAATTCACAAACACAGAAAATAATATTTTTTTTGGTTTGGACTGGAGTGTACTTTCGGGGGTTACAGCACCCTTAACGGTCAAGCCAGCCGGCCCTTTACTTATGACACAGGCGCACGCTTGGCACTACTTTGTTGATGCACGTGCGGCTACTGCGCACACAATTCACAAACACAGAAAATAATTTTTTTTTTGGTTTGGACTGGAGTGTACTTTCGGGGGTTACAGCACCCTTAACGGTCAAGCCAGCCGGCCCTTTACTTATGACACAGGCGCACGCTTGGCACTACTTTGTTGATGCACGTGCGGCTACTGCGCACACAATTCACAAACACAGAAAATAATTTTTTTTTTGGTTTGGACTGGAGTGTACTTTCGGGGGTTACAGCACCCTTAACGGTCAAGCCAGCCGGCCCTTTACTTATGACACAGGCGCACGCTTGGCACTACTTTGTTGATGCACGTGCGGCTACTGCGCACACAATTCACAAACACAGAAAATATATTATTTTTTTAGCACTTGGGGGGAGCACCCCTGATGGACAGAGCACCCCCTGGACAACACTACAGCACTCCTTTAGGACTGGGACACTGCACAGGACTTTGGAGTGGACACAGCCCCTATGGAGAACTGACTGCACAACACAGTCCAGCCAGCCCCTATGGACTTTGAAGTAGTGGACACAGCCCCTATTAACAACAGCAGCACAGCACAACACAGCCAGCCCCTATGGACTTTGAAGTAGTGGACAACAGCAGCACTACACTACACTACACTACACAGCCCTAACTCCCACCCTCCCTCTTCACTGTCCACAGCCGAGTGAGAAAATGGCGCCGACGTGTGTACCTTATATAGGATCCAAAACCCGCGAGACTCGGAAGGCGGGAAGATGACGTTTTGCCTCGATTTCAGATCCGAGTCAGGCGGGAAAAGTCGAGCCTGACTCGGATCGGACTCGGATCGGGGGGGCTCGGGGGGGTTCGGATTTCAGAAATCCGAACCCGCTCACCCCTAGTCGTGACCATCGCGACCATCGAAATTGCGAGCCGGAGCCTGCGGTTGAGGTTTTCAACCGCAAGCTCCGGAGTGATTTTGGCTCTATCAGAGCCAAAATCACTCCCACTGACATCACTAGTGATGTCAGTGGGCCGGCTTTTGACGGGAGGCGTTCCCGTGGGAACGCCTCCATCAGGGAGGCACACCCCCGGCACGCCCACCAAAGGGGGCGTGCTGTCAATCAACATTGACAGCACGCCCCCTTTGATCGGACACAACGAGCGAAGGACTTTCCTTCGCTCGTCGCGTCTGGCGCATGCGCACGACGGAGCTCCCTCCGTCGTGCGCATGCTCAGTCCATAACATCGACCCACTTGCGAGCGGACAGCCGCTCGCGAGTGGGTCTGAATCAGGCCCTATGTGCTTATAATGAAATAAAATTGTGACCTTATGTCACATATTTACTACAATATACTTTTTACTATGGGCACTCTCATTAAGGCTAGATCTGAATAGGTTCCTGCACTATTTACACATCAGGTTCCTTTTTCACATCAGACTTAACAGTAGATGCTCAATACACTTTTCTATACCCTTGGGCAAGTCTGACAACACGCTCACGTGTCATTCACTGGGTACATAATGACAGGCAGCAGCTGTTGCCTTGACACCATACAAAGGGTATATCTTACCTATATTTTCACACTTAATCTATAATCTTATTTTCTGTGGTACCTGTAACAATTTATATACGGCAATCGGTGGACCCATAGTCTGTTACACAAGTTTATTATTGTCTCCTCTCTTTTTTATGGATTTTCATTTTTTTCATATATGATAGACTTACTATTTCTCTATCTGATTAACCTGAAGATATACACATTGAGAGTTCTCTACCAATATCTGATGATATTCAACAATTTTTGACAATTTTTGTAATTTTGAGATTCATTATATTATATGTGTGTTGTTGCTGTGATATGTCATGAAATTTATTTTCATGGAACTTATTTTTTCTGTGTATAATCACAATACTATTAACATTATATTGTTTGGATTGACATCTCGAGGGGGGCTCATTAAGTGGGCTTTTCCATATGACCATACATGTTGTATATATAACCCTTTCTCCTGAAGTCACTCCACTGACTCATATTTCACTTTGCTTCCTATATTAGTGTTTAGTATTGTGTTTTGTTTTGTCCAATATTGATTGTTAATTGTGCTATTTAGGATCTGTATTTGTTTTTGGCAGATATTTTAATGCATATCCAATAAATGCTATTTTTTAATTATCAATCTAGTATTAGTAAAGAGTGACCCCAACTAGAGAGTTCTTCTTTCTTCCTCATTCTTCTCATTAATTCATACTCTCAGGGGAGCACCTCCACATAGCTAACAATAATTTGTATACCCCTATTGGATAGTGGGTTTAATTGTTTCTTATGATTGTGGATCTGTCAATATCTATATCTACATATCAGTGACCTCTTTATCCTGTGCTCATTGAACTTCTCCAATTCCCTTTTCCTGGTTTTTTATAATAATAATGTAATAAGATATTTTTTCACAGTCTTTGTGATGTTCTAGATCAGCGATTCTCAAGCTGTCTGCTGTATCACAAGTGGATAAATAAATATACGTACTGCGCTCAGCTTAACCTTAATCTAGGCTAGGAAGATGGTCTCGTGTGGACTGATATATAAACCATGAGAATCAGTATGATTATGAAACAACGAGGGATTTTAATGCAAAAAACGGGGGGGGCATATACAATTCATATGTATACATCACAAAATGTACAAAAACAAATAAATTAATAGGGAAGGTGATAATATATATCACTATTTGTAACAAAGACAAATAGATGGGTAGATAAGTGATAAACATTAATCAAATACAATGATCAATAAAGATGGGCATGCATAGGAAATCATGAATGAGATATACTGCTGTTTGTACAGATGGTTCAATATCAGAGCTCAGAATGTGTCCAAAGTCATGTAGTTGGACAGATCGGTCTTTAGGAATGGGGTTGTAGCGGCGTCCCGCTTGTAATATGGTATAGTCTAATGTAGCGCTAGATGAGGTGCTCGGGTGAAACTTCCTGAGGAAGGGAGTACGGAGAGATCGGCAGCCAGGGGGTTAACTCTGACTGACTGCCGCTGACTCCCGTGCAGGTGCCGGCGGTGCACCTGTTCCCAGGCATCCGCCGGAGCCGCAGTCCGGAACAGCTGCTGCCGTGGTGTGATAGATGCTATATGGCCAGTGACCATACGTCCCTCTCACATCAGAGACTTACCTCCCTTAGTACCACCGCTGACCGCTCCTTCCTCTTGCCGGCTGTGTTGGTCTGCAGTGCTTGTCTGCCCTTCGTTCTGCCTGGTCTCCTGGTCTGGTCATGTATCGGGCCCTTCTCCTCTGTGTGTTTCTCCTCCGCTGCTGGGTATGGTCACATGGGGGTTATCTGAGCTGCGGCCACAGAAGTAGCAGTATTTCTCATGAAGATCTCTGAATGTAGAATAATTGTAATGATCTTATGGTGGATTAGTTGTCCTCCAACGCGTTTCAGCCCAATGGCCTTTTTCAAGGAGTTGTCTGTCAATGTAGGGGTATGTTCCTTCCAGCATAATATAGAAAGGATCTTCTGATTAGATTGGTCTCATGTGAATCAAGCGTACCCTGATTGGTCCATATGCTAATTGTCATTAGGCCAAGATGCTACAGGTGGTTATATGCTAGGCTTGATTTTAGTGGTAAATCTCTGGTTGCAAGTATAAGTGGCTAAGTAAATAGCCAAGTACATGGGTTGTACAGCAATAAATGTAGATAAATGCATAAGGAGTAGCTCTTATTGATAATAGGATGATTAATAAATCCAACTTGTCGAGATAGTGCTAATGTACATATAGAAATCCCAAATTGAATAAAAAAATACATATATTAAAATGAAAATATTGTGAGTAAAAGTAAAAACGAAAAAATCTTGCAGCACAATAACGACCGGAAACTGACTGACTACCTATATGTCGCTGTTCACATAAATGTCTATATCTGTGATATGAATAGTGTTTCTATAAACCTCTTATATTGAGCGCAAGTATAGACATATATGGAATTGAATATATATATATATATATATACATATATATATATATATATACATATATACATATGTATACGGACATGCATGTATATAACATATAAGTATGTATATCTGCAACAGCCTAAATCCATATATACGCATGGTGGCATAGGAGTCAGTACTCCTGTGTAATCAAGTCACACTCCTATGTAATGTAAAACTCATGTTTGGCCCTATATCTCACAAGAGTGGAGAAGGGTGTGTGTAAAGATCATAATGGTTATAGTGGATTCTGGTATAAGGTATGGAGTTGTAATGGATCTCGTATCACTTGTTACATATTATTAATTTTATCTCGTTATCCATGTTGTGTCCTTGTGGTGCAAATGTATTAAGTTCGTACATCCATTTAAGCTCCCTTGTATTAATTTTATGTTCATAGTTACCCCCTCTCCAATTGGGTATTACTTCTTCTATTCCTAGGAATCTGAGTGTTCTGGGGTCACTATTATGACAGACTTTGAAATGGTTCGAGAGATTATGATCCACACCCTCTTTTCTGATATTTCTAATATGTTCATTTATCCGTGTTCTCAGCGATCTTGTGGTCCTCCCAATGTATTTTTCAATACATGAGGTGGATGACGATTCTGATTACGAACAACTAGCTAGACTCTCAATAGATCAAGGTTGGAACAGTATTGACACCAATACAATCATCTCAACCACTACACAACCAAACATCAACACTTTGGCATCAAAAGCCACTAACCCACAAGGATGTGTTTCCCTACCAGAAATAGAAGTCATCAACTCACAAGACTGTGTTTCCCTACCAGGGTTTTTTTTAGAGGAACTTCTATACAAAACACCCTTCACAACGAACAATACGAATCAACACATAGGAAAAAAAAAGTTGGACATACAAGAAGGGGATGTAGGGGGGGAGAAAAAAGCAAGGGTTCAATACAAACCACACCCCCCGCATCAGGACAAGGAATATTCAATCTGAGTAATACTATATTATCCAATGATTGCATTAAAATACTAGACAAAGGCTTAAAGTTTGCCCCGAGCAACAATATGAATAAATTTCAGACATATGTTGATCTACATAAGTTTACCATGAAGATCACACTTAAAAAATACTTTGCAATGACAACACCCAGTGCAATCAGAAATGCCAATATGGATTTCCCCAAAAACTTAACAGAATTAAAACCGCCAAGTACATTTTATCCCAGCCATATGAAAGGGCCACATATAGAGACCTTTACGAAATTAGTAGAAAAAGACATCAACAAGATCACCATCCACCAGACCAAACACAACAACGAAGAATGAACGAAAAACACTACAAGATCAGCAGGACACTCACTCGATAATTATAAAACCAGCAGACAAGGGGGGTGGTATAGTTGTTCTTAACAAATCAGATTATTTAGAAGAGGCACACAGGATTCTAGGTGACAATACAACCTACCAGATTCTTAATATGGACCCCACAGACAGGTTCAAGAAGGAACTTACTGACCATCTACAGACAGGTAGTTTAACTGGAGTATTGAGTATTCAGGAGCGTAAATTCATAGAAACACCTCATCCCATAATTCCGGTATTCTACTACCTCCCTAAAATGCATAAAAACCCGCTTAGACCTCCAGGGAGACCGATCATATCGGGTATAGGATCTTTAACTTCTAACTTATCGGAATATTTAGACAATATATTACAACCATACGTTTGCAGACAAACAGCATATTTCAAAGATACCACTCAAATTTTGAACATCCTCAAAGATACTAAATGGGAAGAAGGATTATGGCTTGTGACGACAGACATTACCTCATTATATTCCATAATTGACCATCAACAAGGTATTTCCAGCATTAGATACCATCTAGATCAAGATAATTCCCTGACAGATACACAACGGGATTTCATTATCAATAGTATTCATTTCATACTTAAACATAATTATGTATGGTTCGATAACCTTTTCTACTTACAAACGACAGGGACAGCGATGGGTATGAGATTTGCCCCAAGTTACGCCAACTTATTTATGAGTTGGTGGGAAGACCTCAACATTTGGGGCCGACCAGAACTTGGGGCAAGTCTCGTACTCTGGAAAAGATACATCGACGATGTTTTCTTTATCTGGTGAGGAGATGAGCAATCACTGCTTGATTTCCTAACCTCAATTAACAACAATGACAATCACCTATACTTCACTTCCAACTATAGTAAGACACAAGTCACATTTTTAGATCTCAACATCTTCATAGAAGAAGGAATTTTACACACTAATACATTCAGAAAAACAGTGGATGTCAATAGTTTTATTTTGTCTAGTAGCTGGCACCATCCACGATGGCTAGAAACGATACCAAAGGGACAGTTCCTCAGATTAAGGAGGAATTGTTCAAAACTACAAGACTTCCAGGTACAAGGACAGGTATTATCCACTCAATTTTTGGAAAAACAATACGATAAACATAAAGTAGAACAGGCATTTAAGGAAGTAGAACAACTAGAAAGGAACGACCTACTTGATTACAAACAGAAAGATAACCAAAATGATATGGACACCCCATTGTTCATTACACAATATTCTAGACAAGCGAAACAAATACAAAAAATCATAAATAAACGATGGCCAATCCTACTTGGGGATGATAACCTTACAGACATTTTACCAGCAAAACCTAAAATTGTGTACAGGAAAGCACCTGATTTAAAATACAAACTAGTACACAACCATATTCCACCGAAACAACTTATACAAACCACTATTGATAACAATACACTCACAGTAGGGTTTTTCTACTGTGGTGGATGCATAGGATGCAAGAATATGGGACAAAGAACAACAAAACCTACTACCACATTTAAATCTAGTAGTACCGGAAAGGAATACCCAATAACTAAAAGAATCACATGCCACAGTAAAGGGGTAATATACCTAATAGAATGTGGATGCGGAAAACAATACATTGGGAGGACCACAAGATCGCTGAGAACACGGATAAATGAACATATTAGAAATATCAGAAAAGAGGGTGTGGATCATAATCTCTCGAACCATTTCAAACTCTGTCATAATAGTGACCCCAGAACACTCAGATTCCTAGGAATAGAAGAAGTAATTCCCAATTGGAGAGGGGGTAACTATGAACATAAAATTAATACAAGGGAGCTTAAATGGATGTACGAACTTAATACATTTGCACCACAAGGACACAACATAGATAACGAGATAAAATCAATAATATGTAACAAGTGATACGAGATCCATTACAACTCCATACCTTATACCAGAATCCACTATAACCATTATGATCTTTACACACACCCTTCTCCACTCTTGTGAGATATAGGGCCAAACATGAGTTTTACATTACATAGGAGTGTGACTTGATTACACAGGAGTACTGACTCCTATGCCACCATGCGTATATATGGATTTAGGCTGTTGCAGATATACATACTTATATGTTATATACATGCATGTCCGTTTACATATGTATATATGTATATATATATATATATGTATATATATATATATATATTCAATTCCATATATGTCTATACTTGCGCTCAATATAAGAGGTTTATAGAAACACTATTCATATCACAGATATAGACATTTATGTGAACAGCGACATATAGGTAGTCAGTCAGTTTCCGGTCGTTATTGTGCTGCAAGATTTTTTCATTTATACTTTTACTCACAATATTTTCATTTTAATATATGTATTTTTTTATTCAATTTGGGATTTCTATATGTACATTAGCACTATCTCGACAAGTTGGATTTATTAATCATCCTATTATCAATAAGAGCTACTCCTTATGCATTTATCTACATTTATTGCTGTACAACCCATGTACTTGGCTATTTACTTAGCCACTTATACTTGCAACCAGAGATTTACCACTAATATCAAGCCTAGCATATAACCACCTGTAGCATCTTGGCCTAATGACAATTAGCATATGGACCAATCAGGGTACGCTTGATTCACATGAGACCAATCTAATCAGAAGATCCTTCCTATATTATGCTGGAAGGAACATACCCCTACATTGACAGACAACTCCTTGAAAAAGGCCATTGGGCTGAAACGCGTTGGAGGACAACTAATCCACCATAAGATCATTACAATTATTCTACATTCAGAGATCTTCATGAGAAATACTGCTACTTCTGTGGCCGCAGCTCAGATAACCCCCACGTGACCATACCCAGAAGCGGAGGAGAAACACACAGAGGAGAAGGGCCCGATACATGACCAGACCAGGAGACCAGGCAGAACGAAGGGCAGACAAGCACTGCAGACCAACACAGCCGGCAAGAGGAAGGAGCGGTCAGCGGCGGTACTAAGGGAGGTAAGTCTCTGATGTGAGAGGGACGTATGGTCACTGGCCACACAGAGTCTGACTATAGCATCTCTCACACCACGGCAGCAGCTGTTCCGGACTGCGGCTCCGGCAGACGCCTGGGAACAGGTGCACCACCGGCACCTGCATGGGAGTCAGCGGCAGTCGGTCAGAGTTAACCCCCTGGCTGCCGATCTCTCCGTACTCCCTTCCTCAGGAAGTTTCACCCGGGCACCTCATCTAGCGCTACATTAGACTATACCATATTACAAGCGGGACGCCGCTACAACCCCATTCCTAAAGACCGATCTGTCCAACTACATGACTTTGGACACATTCTGAGCTCTGATATTGAACCATCTGTACAAACAGCAGTATATCTCATTCATGATCTCCTATGCATGCCCATCTTTATTGATCATTGTATTTGATTAATGTTTATCACTTATCTACCCATCTATTTGTCTTTGTTACAAATAGTGATATATATTATCACCTTCCCTATTAATTTATTTGTTTTTGTACATTTTGTGATGTATACATATGAATTGTATATGCCCCCCCCGTTTTTTGCATTAAAACCCCTCGTTGTTTCATAATCATACTGATTCTCACGGTTTATATATCAGTCCACACGAGACCATCTTCCTGGCCTAGATTAAGGTTAAGCTGAGCGCAGTACGTATATTTATTTATCCATTTGCCTATTTACAGTGTCAGCTGTACCACTTACTGCAGCTCGCCAACCATACCCATTCTCAGTGCGCAGATATCCTACCTCCTCTTCTTCTGCTGTATCACAAGTTGATCCCTAATGTATCATGCCCAGTGACAAAACAATAAATAAATTAAAGGCCGGTTCCCGCAGGATGTTCTCTGACCAATCAGCAGTGCAAAATGAGTGTGCTTTCCCACTTTCACCCATGCCCCAAGATGTGATCTGGCCAATCAGCACAGCAAGGGGAGGTGTGCTTTCCCACTCTCCCATCTGCTCCAGGACACACTCTGGCCAATCACCACAGCAGTGTTGCAGCGAGATGCCCTTCAGCTACAGGACTCTGATGTCATCAGTTACTATCCACGTGGACATAGAGTGGGAATAGTAACCTGTGGCGAGCAAAGCGAGCCACCATGCCCGAAACATGGCGAGCGAAGTATGCCCCGCAAGGGTACAAATCGGTAGCCATATACTACAGTTCAGACAAAATAACAGTGGGTTAGCGTACATCTCTGTATCGGGCCCTAAGCCTCATCTTATTGCTGTCAGTCAGTATTGCAGGAGAGCTTCCCTGTAGTAAATGTGATAATACAAGATTTTCTATCGCTGCTTCATTTGTTAACAACACTTCATAATAAATAGACCATTGTTATAGAAATTGGATTATGAGATTTGATCTGCTTATCTCACTTTATGCTATAACAGTACTGTACAATAAGGAGAAAGATGCAAACAATCATTGCAGGTGAGCCGGTGCAGAAGTATTTCCTGCTTCGCTATCACATTAATGGTTGAAAACTATTAACTTACTATAGAGGTAAAATCTAAAAAGACACTACAAAAAAAATTACTAAACACTTCAATGAGGGACCTGTAAAGTCTTCTCTGCTGAAGCAGAGGTGCATCCAATGCAGACGCCAGGTCATATTTATAATGGGTGCACACCCCTGCACCCATATTTTATAATACTTACCCCTCTGAAGTCCTGCATCTGCTGTAGCCCTGCACAAAACACATGGTAAATGGCCGCCGTGGGCATTTTACCAGCATTTTGCGCATGGGCAGTGGGGAAATTGCAGGGAAAATGGTGGCCGTGACCTGCGCATGTGCAGTAGACTCTGGGCACAGATGCTGTAAGTGGGTGCGTCAGTGCTTGCACATACAGACATAGGCTACTACCCTATGGGAAAGGATGACACTAGCATTTGCATAATATAGCAGCCGCCACTCCGGTGACAGACTTAAGAGATGACGCAGCAGCGACCATCTCTAAATCAGGCCCTTTGTTTCTATAAAAACAATGACTGAACCAAGACTGGCATCGTACCATTCCTGTGAGAGACGACCAGTTAGTTCTTTGAAGCTGAGGCAAAACAGTATGACTAACAATCTAACATACTGTATACAGTTAATTTTTTTGGGACTTGGAAAGCAAAGGGCATGCCATGTAGCTGTGATACTGTATGGTGTAGTTCGGTTAGGATCTGCACCAATTGTAATTGGGTAATTGTATACTCGACAATCAAGTTGCACATGATTACTAAGTGCCATTATCAGCCTGAATAATAACAATCATGTCATTTTGATCAGTTTCCATCATGTGCTGCTGCCAGAACCTGTGAGGGGCACAAAATCTAACAGGACGTCTTACGGAAATGTTAAAGAGCGGAGCAGAGATTAAGCTTTGCATTCTTATTTCTTATCTGATGAAGACAATTAATGTCTCTAAATTTGAGAAGTGCTGATTTTGAGGTTCAGAAAAAGGCACTTACCAGAAATACAGGTCTGATATTGAAAAGAAGCAAGAATGGAGTATGGGTACTTCAAGTAGATGGACCAGCAAATCAGCAGTGGATTAACTCCTCCATCTAGCGTAGGACTTGATTTTGATGCTTGCACATTGCTGAGAAGACTGTAATTGGAAGCCAGCCTGAAGCCGCTGTACAGAATAACCTGCGATTTTTACCTATGGGGCTGTAAATCGTTATTCAGAAACGGCTGCGTGGATCACAGTATGTTTTAAATTGTAGTGCTTGACATATGTCTGGAAAGAGCATTAGGCCTAAATGAACATTCACAGTTCTCCTGTACGATGCTGTACCCTTCCAAAAAAGTTTAATATTAAACTTTAATAATTCTTAATCCCTTCTTTGGCAGAGACTTATATTTTCTAGTTAGGAATAGTGAGGCTGATTCAGAGATAGACACAGATCGCACAACCGCTACGCACAGCGGCTGTGTGATAATGTGCTAATGCCGCAGGAGGCGTCTTGTGTAAATAGACACTTCCCACCCTCATTTTACTCAGGATGGTTTGAAAATCACGCTGCTGACGTAAGCGAAGCTGCATCCAAGGACTCAGCCACTGGCTTGAGCACACCCAGAAAAAGGGGCTGACACGTCCCCATTTTGTGTATTATTGAACACATACCTCCCTCTGTCACCGCTGCTGCGCTTGCTTATCAGCGCACAGAGCGGTGAGTTTGCCGCGCTGTGCGCGCACCACACCCGGCTGCAATTAGATGCTGTGGGCCATCTGGCAGCTCCGACAGGGCTGGGCACTCCCATTAGCGTGATGACACAGGTACATTCCGCCCGGCCACGCCCACCCTCCTAACCATTGCCTGACAGCAAACTGATGTACTTATCAGAAGGGGGGTGGGGGGTGAATACTGTGGAGGACCTATCAATGCGGAAGACGCTCCGCTTGGCCATGCCCTCAGCCGTTGCCTGTCTGCAAGTCTTCTTCTCTGTTTTCCCGGGGCTGGCTGTACACTAAATACCATGTGGTATACTCCCGGGCTCAGATGGCATTTTAGATTGAGATTGCAGGTATAACTAGTTTTATTTTAGTTTTATTACAGATCTGGCTTAATAATTGTTAGTGTTAAAGGGTGAAGCCATATATTTAAGAGAAAGAAGGTATTGGAAATGAATAAAAAGAATTGATGAAGGATGATTATGATTATATTTATATTAATAATAGACAGTGACTTTTTTTTCTCAACATTATTAAGGCTGGGCACTTTCTATATACTGTACATATAGTAATTAAGGGGCAATTTTGTGGTCATTGAGAGAATAGGGAAAATTTTGATTCATTGTATAAGCCACGCCCACAAACCGTGTAAGCCACACCCCCTCCGGCGCGGCGCATTGTCCCTCTTAAGATTTTTGAAATGTTGGGAGGTATGTTGAATGCCATGAAAACTTGGAGGTGACGTCTAATATCCTTATACTGTAGATAAATTATGTTATTAATGAAAGATAAGCATTGCCTACCCACTGTTTAAAATAACAATTTCAAGATGTTTATACTGTACATACTGGTGTTTGGACTTCCATCTGTAAAAGGGCTGTGTCACATATATGTTTCATAAAGTCTTGCTTTTCCATCTACAAAAGTACAGTCTCCAGAATAATCTATTTGGCAACATTCTAAGACCGGGTAGTTACAAGGCTCCCAGAAAGACATGCACTCTTACATTGTGCACATACAGTAGAGGGCAGAGGGGCAGCTTACCCCCCCCTCTCCATCATTTCCGAGAGGACACAGGAGCTCACCGAGTGCAGTTTGTGTACAGGTGCAGTGTATTAATGGAAGCTGAGTAAGTCCCAGGAGACACCATAAAAGGTCAGAGAGGCATGTGCTGAGCTCTGATTGGTGAAGCTCATCACATGCTTCTCTAACCCGTGGAGGAGATCAGCAGCAGCCTTAGGGCAGAATTTATCAGAGCCAGGCAACAGTTCCTGTCAGTGTAATCTATTGCTGAATGCTGAGGAAAAATGGAACCCCTGTAATGAACAGAAACAGGGTGGGATGCATCAAGCATTGCATTTTGCATGCGATGCATCCCGCCACTTATCACATGCATGCCGGCATTAATAACGCCCGCATGCATGAAGAAAATCACAAAGCTCTCACAATAAGAGCTGTCCTTTGTGAGCGAGGAACTTCCAGGTTTATGACCCAGAAGTACCTTTGTGCATGCGCAGAACGACGTGCACCGCCAGGGGTGCTGGGAGGAGTCCAACTGGATCCCTCTCACAGCACTTGCTGGAAAGAAGCCCATAGGCCATCTAAAGACTGTGTTACCCATTGGGCCCGAGCTGCGGGAAGCTTTGTTTTTCAAATCTTGGTGCATATCAGAAATGCGGACAAAATCCTGAAAACTGCATTTTCAGGTGTTGGACCCCATTATTGATGATAGTGCATCCTGGTTTTTGGTCATTATAAGGTGGAGCCTGAGCATGTCTTCCTCTTAGTGTGTTTAGTGGTGCCCTATAGGTATTCCTATTGTGTGGCATGAATGACGTTTGTACTGCACCTATTGTGCTAAACTTAATGCATGAATTGCTGGATTGGAGAGACTGGGAGTCCCTATGTCTGTATTTGGGTGGAGTCTGATGTTATAGGGCCTGATTCAGTAAGGATCGCTATTGTGATCGCAATAGCGATTACGCACGCAGTCTCACTGTGAAGATATGCTAATGATTGCAATGGCAATACCATACGTAGCCAAACACAATGACGCCCACCTCACCTTACACACATCCGTAATACTTAGCAAGACTGTAAAACCATCGGTAACATTGAGTACCATAGCAGCCTCACGCACACTTGCACAAGGTCTGACCTTACTCAGGAATTGCTAATCTCATCGCACGCAGTGAAAGCCAAGCTGTGTATGGCATCGCAATGGCTAATTTATGCATGCCCCTGTAACAGCGTTCAAACGCACTGGCACACCTGCGTTTTGCTGACCACCCTCCCATCACCACCCCCAAATGGTACTTCCTGTCAGTCACTCCGCGATGGGTCTGCGTAGTCACTGCGATCGCAGTCCTGATCAAAGTGGAGTGTTCGCACACACGTACTACGATGAATACGCAGAACGCAACAATCGGCCGATTGCGTGCATAATCGCAGTTGCGATCAGTAATGAATCAGGCCCATAGTCACTATATCTGCGTGTTCATGTCTTTACATAAGGCATCCAGATGGAGTAAAGTTTGCGCTGTTTAATATGTATATTTGTTTTTCATCCTTGATTTTTTTTTCTTATTTTAGACCTACAGATTATTTGCAGTGGTTTATGTGTGTATAGTACAGGGAATAGCAAGGTGCAGTGTATTAATGGAAGCAGGAGACACCATAAAAGGTCAGAGAGGCATGTGCTGAGCTCTGATTGGTGAAGCTCATCACATGCTTCTCTAACCCGTGGAGGAGATCAGCAGCAGCCTTAGGGCAGAATTTATCAGAGCCAGGCAACAGTTCCTGTCAGTGTAGTCTATTGCTGAATGCTGAGGAAAAATGGAACCCCTGTAATGAACAGAAACATCAAGCATTGCATTTTGCATGCGATGCATCCCGCCACTTATCACATGCATGCCGGCATGTGATAGGGTCCTGCATGCCGCAGGACCCTATTCGCACTACTAGGTGCGAATAGGGTCCTGCGAGCATTGCATGATAGTCTTTGTGGTCCTAGAGGGTGGTTCAGTACTCTACATAACTATAACAGCATGCGGGTAACCATCCTCCTCCTCTCCTGGTGCTAGTTGAATAAACTGTCTGTACAGGGACGCTCCTTTGGCTACATGTGTTCCCGCAGCTGCACAGAAGCCCTGTTAGTGTTATATCTGTGAGTGAGGATACTGGGAGAGTGCAATGATGTCCGCATACAGAGGCCAAAGCAGCAAAACCAAAGACCTCTCAGGCTTACTGATCTCTGTCATTAGGTAGGTGGTGTGGTGGGTTACTACAGAGTGGCATTCAGCAATTTAGGGGTGCCAAAATTAAAATGTCCTGATCGCACACATTGGGCCTGATTCACTACGGATCACTATTGCAATGGCAGCTGCGATTATGCACGCAGACACGCTGCGAAAATATGCTAATAAATGCTATCGCAATGCCGTCGCACAGCCAGCAGAGATACCTACTGCCGCACACTACCGCTATCTCACATCTGTAATATCTTGCAGGCCTGCATATACATCGGGCACATCGAGTAATATAGCCCCCTCATGCACAATTACAACAAGTCTGACCTTACTCAGAAATTGCTAACCTCGTCGTATGCTGTCAGTACTCAAGCTGCACATGCCGTCGCAGTGGCTAATTTATGCACTGCCATGCAACGGACAGGCACGCCTTCATTTCTCCAACCACTCCCCGTCACCACCCCCAACCACTGACTACATGTGAGCATATATGACAAGTGGAAGGAGGGTGGGGGCATATATGACAAAAGGAAGGAGGCTGTGGGAATATGTGACAAGTGCGAGGAGGGTATGAGCATATCTGACAAAAGGAAAGAGGGTATGAGCATTTGTAACATGAGGGAGGAAGGGGGGCATATGTGACAAGAGGGAGTAGGGTGTGAGCATAAGTGACAAGAAAAAAAGCAGGGTGGGGGCATATGTGACAAGAGCAAAGAGGGTGTGGTTGCATATGTGACAAGAAGATGGAGGGTGAGGGCATTTGTGACAAGACGGAGAATGGGGGGCATATGTGACAAAAGGAAGGAGGGTGTGAGCATATGTGATAAGAGGATGGAGGGTGAGGGCATATGTGACAAGAGGATGGAGGGTGGGGGCATATGTGACAAAAGGAGGGAGGGTGAGGGCATATGTGACAAGAGGAAGGAGGGTGAGGGCATATGTGACAAGAGGAAGAAGGGTGGGGGCATATGTGACAAAAGGAAGGAGGATGGGGCATTTGTGACAAGATGGAGGATGGGGGGCATATGTGACAAGAGGGAGGAGGGTGTGGGCATATGTGACAAGAGAAAAAGAAAGAAAGGAGGGTGGGGGCATATGTGACAAGAGGAAGGAGGGTGAGGGCATATGTGACAAAAGGAAGGAGGATGGGGGCATTTGTGACAAGACGGAGGATGGGGGGCATATGTGACAAGAGGAAGGAGGGTGGGGGCAAATATGACAAGAGGATGGAGGGTGGGGGCATATGTGACAAGAGAAAAAGAGAAAGGAGGGTGGGGGCCTATGTGACAAGAGGAAGGAGGGTGAGGGCATATGTGACAAGAGGATGGAGGGTGGTGGCATATGTGACAAAAGGAAGGAGGATGGGGCATTTGTGACAAGATGGAGGATGGGGGGCATATGTGACAAGAGGGAGGAGGGTGTGGGCATATGTGACAAGAGAAAAAGAAAGAAAGGAGGGTGGGGGCATATGTGACAAGAGGAAGGAGAGTGAGGGCATATGTGACAAGAGGATGGAGGGTGAGGACATATGTGACAAGAGGATGGAGGGTGGGGGCATATGTGACAAAAGGAAGGAGGATGGGGCATTTGTGACAAAACGGAGGATGGGGGGCATATGTGACAAGAGGGAGGAGGGTGTGGGCATATGTGACAAAAGAAAAAGAAAGAAAGGAGGGTGGGGGCATATGTGACAAGAGGAAGGAGGGTGAGGGCATATGTGACAAAAGGAAGGAGGATGGGGGCATTTGTGACAAGACGGAGGATGGGGGGCATATGTGACAAGAGGAAGGAGGGTGGGGGCAAATATGACAAGAGGATGGAGGGTGGGGGCATATGTGACAAGAGAAAAAGAGAAAGGAGGGTGGGGGCATATGTGACAAGAGGAAGGAGGGTGAGGGCATATGTGACAAGAAGATGGAGGGTGAGGGCATTTGTGACAAGACGGAGAATGGGGGGCATATGTGACAAAAGGAAGGAGGGTGTGAGCATATGTGATAAGAGGATGGAGGGTGAGGGCATATGTGACAAGAGGATGGAGGGTGGGGGCATATGTGACAAAAGGAGGGAGGGTGAGGGCATATGTGACAAGAGGAAGGAGGGTGAGGGCATATGTGACAAGAGGATGGAGGGTGGGAGCATATGTGACAAAAGGAAGGAGGATGGGGCATTTGTGACAAGATGGAGGATGGGGGGCATATGTGACAAGAGGGAGGAGGGTGTGGGCATATGTGACAAGAGAAAAAGAAAGAAAGGAGGGTGGGGGCATATGTGACAAGAGGAAGGAGGGTGAGGGCATATGTGACAAAAGGAAGGAGGATGGGGGCATTTGTGACAAGACGGAGGATGGGGGGCATATGTGACAAGAGGAAGGAGGGTGGGGGCAAATATGACAAGAGGATGGAGGGTGGGGGCATATGTGACAAGAGAAAAAGAGAAAGGAGGGTGGGGGCATATGTGACAAGAGGAAGGAGGGTGAGGGCATATGTGACAAGAGGATGGAGGGTGGTGGCATATGTGACAAAAGGAAGGAGGATGGGGCATTTGTGACAAGATGGAGGATGGGGGGCATATGTGACAAGAGGGAGGAGGGTGTGGGCATATGTGACAAGAGAAAAAGAAAGAAAGGAGGGTGGGGGCATATGTGACAAGAGGAAGGAGAGTGAGGGCATATGTGACAAGAGGATGGAGGGTGAGGACATATGTGACAAGAGGATGGAGGGTGGGGGCATATGTGACAAAAGGAAGGAGGATGGGGCATTTGTGACAAAACGGAGGATGGGGGGCATATGTGACAAGAGGGAGGAGGGTGTGGGCATATGTGACAAAAGAAAAAGAAAGAAAGGAGGGTGGGGGCATATGTGACAAGAGGAAGGCATATGGGGCATTTGTGACAAGAGTGAGGATGGGGGGCATATGTGACAAGACGAAGGAGGGTGTGGGCATATGTGACAAGAGGATGGAGGGTGAGGGCATATGTGACAAGAGGATGGAGGGTGAGGGCATTTGTGACAAGAGGGAGGATGGGGGGCATATGTGACAAGACAAAGGAGGATGTGGGCATTTGTGACAAGAGGGAGGAGGGTGGGGGCATATATGACAAAAGGAAGGAGGGTGTGGGCATATGTGACAAGAGGGAGGAGGGTGTGAGCATATGTGACAAGAGGGAGGAGGGTGTGAGCATATGTGACAGGAGAAAAAGAGAAAGGAGGGTGAGGGCATTTGTGACAAGATAAAGGAGGCTGTGGGCATATGTGACACGAAGGAGGAGGGTGGGGGCATACCATATATGAGAAAAGGAAGGAGGGTGTGGGCATATGTGACAAGAGGGAGGAGGCTGTAGGTGCATATGTGACAAAAGGAGGGAGGGTGAGTGCATATGTGACAAGAGGAAGGAGTGTGTGGGTGTATGTGACAAGAGGAAGGAGGGTGTGGACATATGTGACAAGATGATGGAGGGTGAGGGCATATGTGACAAGAGGATGGAGGGTGAGGGCATATGTGACAAGAGGATGGAGGATGGGGGCATTTGTGACAAGAGGGAGGATGGGGGACATATGTGACAAGACGAAGGAGGGTGTGGGCATTTGTGACAAGAGGGAGGAGGGTGGGGTCATATATGACAAAAGGAAGGAGGGTGTGGGCATATGTGACAAGAGGGAGGAGGGTGTGAGCATATGTGACAGGAGAAAAAGAGAAAGGAGGGTGGGGGCATATGTGACAAGAGGATGGAGGGTGTGAGCATATGTGATAAGAGGATGGAGGGTGAGGGCATATGTGACAAGAGGGAGGAGGCTGTAGGTGCATATGTGACAAAAGGAGGGAGGGTGAGGGCATATGTGACAAGAGGAAGGAGGGTGAGGGCATATGTGACAAGAGGATGGAGGGTGGGGGCATATGTGACAAAAGGAAGGAGGATGGGGCATTTGTGACAAGATGGAGGATGGGGGGCATATGTGACAAGAGGGAGGAGGGTGTGGGCATATCTGACAAGAGAAAAAGAAAGAAAGAAGGGTGGGGGCATATGTGACAAGAGGAAGGAGGGTGAGGGCATATGTGACAAAAGGAAGGAGGATGGGGGCATTTGTGACAAGACGGAGGATGGGGGGCATATGTGACAAGAGGAAGGAGGGTGGGGGCAAATGTGACAAGAGGATGGAGGGTGGGGGCATATGTGACAAGAGAAAAAGAGAAAGGAGGGTGGGGGCATATGTGACAAGAGGATGGAGGGTGGGGGCATATGTGACAAAAGGAAGGAGGATGGGGCATTTGTGACAAGATGGAGGATGGGGGGCATATGTGACAAGAGGGAGGAGGGTGTGGGCATATGTGACAAGAGAAAAAGAAAGAAAGGAGGGTGGGGGCATATGTGACAAGAGGAAGGAGAGTGAGGGCATATGTGACAAGAGGATGGAGGGTGAGGGCATATGTGACAAGAGGATGGAGGGTGGGGGCATATGTGACAAAAGGAAGGAGGATGGGGCATTTGTGACAAAACGGAGGATGGGGGGCATATGTGACAAGAGGGAGGAGGGTGTGGGCATATGTGACAAGAGAAAAAGAAAGAAAGGAGGGTGGGGGCATATGTGACAAGAGGAAGGAGGATGGGGCATTTGTGACAAGAGTGAGGATGGGGGGATATGTGACAAGACGAAGGAGGATGTGGGCATATGTGACAAGAGGATGGAGGGTGAGGGCATATGTGACAAGAGGATGGAGGGTGAGGGCATTTGTGACAAGAGGGAGGATGGGGGCATATGTGACAAGACGAAGGAGGATGTGGGCATTTGTGACAAGAGGGAGAAGGGTGTGAGCATATGTGACAAGAGGGAGGAGGGTTTGAGCATATGTGACAGGAGAAAAAGAGAAAGGAGGGTGAGGGCATTTGTGACAAGATAAAAGAGGCTGTGGGCATATGTGACAAGAAGGAGGAGGGTGGGGGCATACCGTATATGACAAAAGGAAGGAGGGTGTGGGCATATGTGACAAGAGGGAGGAGGCTGTAGGTGCATATGTGACAAAAAGAGGGAGGGTGATGACATATGTGACAAGAGGAAGGAGTGTGTGGGCGTATGTGACAAGAGGAAGGAGGGTGTGGACATATGTGACAAGAGGATGGAGGGTGAGGGCATATGTGACAAGAGGATGGAGGGTGAGGGCATATGTGACAAGAGGAAGGAGGATGGGGCATTTGTGACAAGAGGGAGGATGGGGGACATATGTGACAAGACGAAGGAGGGTGTGGGCATTTGTGACAAGAGGGAGGAGGGTGGGGGCATATATGACAAAAGGAAGGAGGGTGTGGGCATATGTGACAAGAGGGAGGAGGGTGTGAGCATATGTGACAGGAGAAAAACAGAAAGGAGGGTGGGGGCATATGTGACAAGAGGATGGAGGGTGAGGGCATTTGTGACAAGAGGATGGAGGGTGAGGGCATATGTGACAAGAGGATGGAGGGTGAGGGCATTTGTGACAAGAGGAAGGAGGGTGTGGGCATTTGTGACAAGATAATGGAGGCTGTGGGCATATGTGACAAGAAGGAGGAGGGTGGAGGCATACCGTATATGACAAAAGGAAGGAGGGTGTTGGCATATGTGACAAGAGGGAGGAGGCTATAGGTGCATATGTGACAAAAGGAGGGAGGGTGAGGGCATATGTGACAAGAGGAAGGAGTGTGTGGGCATATGTGACAAGAGCGAGGTGGGTGTGGGCATATGTGACAAGAGAAAAAGAGAAAGGAGGGTGGGGGCATATGTGACAAGAGGATGGAGGGTGAGGGCATATGTGACAAGAGGAAGGAGGGTGGGGGCATATGTGACAAGAGGAAGGAGGATGGGGGCATTTGTGACAAGACGGAGGATGGGGGGCATATGTGACAAGAGGAGGGAGGGTGGGGGCAAATGTGACAAGAGGAATGAGGCTGTGAGCATATATGACAAGAGGAATGAGGCTGTGAGCATATATGACAAAAGGGAGGAGGGTGTGGGCATTTGTGACAAGAGGGAGGAGGCTCTGGGCATTTGTGACAAGAGGGAGGAGGCTGTGGATGCATATGTGACAAAAGGAGGGAAGGTGAGGGCATAAGTGACTAGAGGATTGTGGATTACTCCCATGTAACTTGGGGTGGGGTTCAAGACTGATGTCAGGACAGGGGTGTTTGAACAGATGTGTCCAGACAGCCCCATTTGGCGTGCCACAGGCTTTGTGCCTAAGCCGCGCCATGTGTCTCGCCACCTGCAGTTTCATAAAATATGTATATTATTCGACAAAATTACAATGCGTGGGTACCCTGGATACTGACATTGTATGCATCTGCTATGCAACTCAGACGCTGACCTGTGTAAGGCAAAAGACGAAGGTCTGATACAAGTGATCAAGTGATCTAATGCTTCACTCCACACATCGTTGTGCTTAATCTGCAACTTTATGCCAATTGCTTTGTGCCAATCTACTAATCTTAAACCCATAGCACACTAAATACGACTTTGTATGTGGCTACAATGCCAAAGGAAATAATACAGAAGTCCGTCAGTTACGTCATGTGTCTCTTGCCACATAATGCAAAAACACAACATATGTGTGTGTGTGTATATATATATATATATATATATATATATATACATATACATATACAGGTAAGAATTTTCTAAGCTGAAATATTGTACTTTATGTTAAGAGACAATGGGAGAATCAGCATTTCCCCATAAATTATCTCGAACAATAACTATTAATGTTGAATATTAACTGTATTTTTCATCCATTTTAAATACCCTGAATTATGTCAGTATTTTAATTTATATAAAATTTTGTTTTTTCATTGTCTTGTGATTTCGGCATTTAGTAAAATTATATGACAAATTGTGGCCGAGCCTGGTAACTTTCCAAAAATACAGATACAGTATGCTACTCTCTCTCTCTCTGTCTCTCTCTCTCTTATTTTAAGTTAATAGCATTAAAGCAAACCATTCAGTGCCCTATTTCAAGCTGGCAATGGAGCATTCTGTGCAATTTAGGCCAATCTCACCTTCCCTGTAATCAATGCTGAAGGTGCTATTAAGGGCTTAACTGGGTCACCACTGACAAATCAATCCATTAATTTCAAAGAACCAAGCAACTGGTTTCTAAAAGGCCGTCTCGAGTATACGTGTGCCTCTCTTATCACCTTCTGATTTACTCTAACTAGAAAAGAAGATAAGTTAGTGTAGCAGGAAAGACAAAACGATTGTAGGGTGTATTAAAAGTAAGTGACCTAAATTGAAATCAGACAGAGCCTACTTGCTTCACTGGGTAGCGGGTGTTTTGTGGGAGTTTTTTACACCTATAATCATAGAATGGATTTTAACCTTTTTGTTCTTGTATGGATAACATTGCTAGCTTTTGTATAACAGAATTGGGGATTGTGAATTTGGAGCATTACAAATGTGCCCTCATACACTGTTGGCAAAGTCATGCAAAATAGCCCCTCTCAGAGTGATAAGTCCCAGGCGACTCGGCCGTGACAAACGCATTTTATGCTCTAAATGTGCGTCTTGTCTGTATAAATAAAACTACTGGGATTGATAAATCTATATTGCTGTTTTGCACTGATCAGTTTGATATGCAACATGTATATATCTGTCTGAATCTGAGTAAGAAGAGCGCCAATGTGAGCGGCCGCTGCTTTTTCTCACGTCAAGTGCCATTGTGCTTCATCTGCGACATGTAAGTGTTTACAACTAATTTCCCAGTTAAAATCGCAGCCCAGCATCTGTAGGATACTTTGAGTGGTGATTCGCTGCATCTGCAATGCGAACAAGATGCAAAAAAGAAAAATATGGTATGCTACTCCTCTCATGGTGTCTCAGTCGCTAGGTGTATGAGCACACATCTGTACAGTAGCTTCATTTTTAATTTCAAGGTTACTTTGATAAGGGAATTATACATTATTCCAGGCAGAGTATATTCTAATAATATTTTTCAATAATTTTTCAGTTAGATGTACACCGATCAGCAAAACCACCTGCCTAATATTGTGTATGTACACCTTGTGCCACCAAAACAGCTCTGACTTGTCGAGACATGGACTCCACAAGACCTCTGAAGGTGTCCTGTGGTATCTGGCACCAAGACGTTAACAGCAGATTCTTTTAGTCTTGTAAGTTGTGTGGTGGTGCCTCCATGGCTCTGACTTGTTTTCACAGCACATCACATACAGTAGATACTCGATCAGATGGTGATCTGGAGAATTTGGAGGCCAAGTCAACTCTTTGTCACGTTCCTCAGACGTTCCTTATTACATTATCCTGCTGAAAGGGGCCACTGCCATCAGGGAATACCGTTGCCAAGAAGGCTTGCACTTGGTCTGCAACAATGTTTAGGTAGGTGGTAAGTGTCAAAGCAACATCCACATGAATGCCAGGACACAAGATTTCCCAGCAGAACATTGCCCAGAGCATCACTATGCCTTCTTCCCATAGTGCATCTTGGTGCAATGTCTTCCTCAGGTAAACGATGCACATGTAATACAAAATAGTAGTTGCTCATATCAACCTAATGGTTTTTCACAGGTGCTTACAAAGGGAGGGGTTTACTCTAAACTACAGAAAGGAAAAAGAAAAAAGTTGCCCCCCAGCACACTGCAAAGTAACCAGCAGAAAAGCTTGTATATTACATGATTACATTATATTACATGATAATAGAAATTCAGAGGTCTTTCTTGTATATATTTGCAAATATATGGTTAATGCCGGGCTGCGTCAAGACTCCTCTATACCAGCATCCCTAACGTTACATAATAATAGCACCCACTCTGGGTCATAATTGCATACTGTTGTGCCACATGATAAAAGCACATACATAAATATATTTAAGTTGAGAGACAATTCACCTAGGAGGTACCCCAGAAACCTCAAAAAAGCAGTACAGGAACCAGCACACCCTCCCAATGCTGGTCCCATCCATGTTTCTCAGAACAGCAATACAAAATAGTGGTTGCTCATATAAACTTAATGGTTTTTCACAGGTGCTTGGAAAGGGAGGGGTTTACTCTGGACTTCAGAAAAGAAAAAAAAAACATTCCCTCCAGCACACTGCAAAGAAACCAGCAGAAAGACTCGAATACTACATGATAATAGAAATGCAAAGGTCTTTATGCATATTTTTGCAAATATATGGTTAAGCGCTGGGCCGTGTCAAGGCTCCTCTATACTGGCGTCCCTAACGCTACATAATAATAACGATTCACATGTACCTGGCCGTCCATATGATAAGGACACTGAACGGACTTTGGCTACGCTGCCCCATAGGCAGCAAACTGCTCTACGCTGTGTGTACTGACACCTATCTATCATAGCCAGCAATAACTTTTTCAGCAATTTGTGCTACAAATCAACTGTGAGGTCGGACCAGAGAGACTAGCCTTCGCTCCCCACAAAAATGAGCCTTGGCCCAGTTACCGGTTGTCCTTCATTGGACCACTTTTTATAGGTACTAACTACTGCATACCGGCAACACTTCACAAGACCTGCCGTTTTGGAGATGCTCTGACCCAGTTGTCTAGCCATCACAGTTTTTCCCTTAAGTCATTCAGATCCTTATGCTTGCCCATTTATCCTACTTACAACACATCAACGTCAAGAACTGGCTGTAACTTTGTAAAGCAGTTTCAGATCACTCCAAAATGCTTAGTTCACATTAATATTGTTAATTAATTGACCAATGTCTTTAAGCTGGTAAAACAGTTTTATTTGTAAATAAATTAAACAGTGGCACTATTGAAAGATTTGTAATTAGGATTTAACTAGTATTGTTTTAACAAATTGTTGATGTTTTTCACATTCATTTCAACTTTCAAGGGCCTATGCCTTATAGTGGGTTTTCCAGCATGAACTCTATTTAAAAAAAAAGGGAGGGGGAGTGGGCTTCTTCCTCCGCCTAAGCTTCTCAAACAGCCCCAGCTCTAGCCAGCATAGGCTGGTTTATTGGTCCACATTAAAACATGCAGGGAACCACTGAGAGAATTGCAATCAGATCCAGATTTGTACCAGCTGGACTCCCACAGTGGGAACAAGTAATCAAGCACAGGGCAGTATTAAGGCTTGTGGGGGCCTGGGGGAATATGTTGTGGGGTCCCCTCCAATAAAATAGACACACCGCCACCACTATGCCCCTTACTTTGCCCCACAGTGTCCCCCTCTGTATGCCCCACAGTGCCACTACTACCACCCTGCGCCGACCCATTGTGTAGGCCTCTCTGTGTGTGTGGGGACCCAGGGGCAATAACTCCTGTCGCCCCCCTTCTTAATCTGGCCCTGATCAAACATTATTTCGCTATTTTTGCGAAGAAGCAGAAGAACAAATATAGGGTCTGATTCAGAGTTGGGAATAGAGAGAGAGATAGAACTTAACTGTGTACCTGGACAAACCATGTTGCAATGCAAGGGGTGTAAATACATAATTTATTTTTGGTTGTAGGGTAAATACTGGCTGCTTTTACATGTAGCCCACAAAAACTGCACAGCTTTATTATTACTCTACAATTTAGATGTCAGTTTAGACACCTCTCTCCCAAATCTAAATCTCTCTGCACATTTAAAATCTGCCCCACCTGCAGTGCAGCATGGTTTCACCAAGATGATCAGTTGAGAGAGATATCTCTGTTTATTCCCAACTCTTAATCAGGCCCATAGTCTTACTGGTGCACTCTTAATAACTAGGCTAAAAAGTCAGAAAAAGAAAAAAATAATGACATATGATAATACTTAATCTTAGTATCTAATAAAAAGAGTGTATTTACAGATACACTTCTGCTTACCTGGGATCGCAAAAACAAATAATCATAAAAGTACAAATCAATAATTAATGCAATAATTCATAAATATGGTGAAAATATTCTTCTCCCAATTCCCTTGTGTAATCACAGAGTAAGATTTAGTCGACAGGGAACTAGAGTAGATACACCACCCTTTTAGGATGTGTAGTACATAAATAATCTCATTCTTGCCCGAGAGACCAATTTAAACACATCAATGTCAGGCCAGCTGTATATTATAACTGAATCGTTGTGCTTATATTTGAAAATATCATAGTTTCACTAGGAATTACTTTGAACACATCAGAATCATAGCAGCCGTATATCATCATTGAGTCATTATGCTCATGATTGAAACTGATAGAGTTGATAACATAGACAGTTTAAAACACGAGTAGGATCTTTTGACCTAGTTCTGTCCCATCACTATCAGACTTGAAACAATGCTCTCCCTGAGGTAATTAATAGAGTAATAGAATACGGAACTCTAATTGTACAATAAGTGTATAAACTCATATATATATACAGAGACTGGTCAATTTTAAATATGGAAAAGGTCAGAGTCTTATGTAGATACTATTAAATCCACAATTTGTAAAGCACAGTGTAGAATACTTTACAACAATTGGTTGTTCTTATGATATAGAAGATAGTAAATAGTCTGTACAGACTTGATATAACAATTTCAGGTATACACAGAATAAATAATATAAATGGTGCCCACTTAATGTGTAGGTGGATATCACAGAGTTAAATCAATGTGTCACAGAAATTTGAGAAAAGCCTGGGGACAAGCTATGTTACACACCTTCTGCTTTCCCTTGTCTATGTATATCGAAAAAAGGGATGAGAGAGGAGTGAACAAGAGCCCCAGAGAAACAACAGGTTAAAGAGCTTCTACTGTGCCCACTCCTGACTGTGTCTCCCCTCTGTTGCTCCTAAAGCATTGCAGAGGGAGATTTTCAGTATGGCTTGAATGAGAGAGCGCTAGAGTGATAGGAAGAAAAGATACCTCGTGTGAGAGTGGCTGTGGGAGTACGGCTGCCAGTGATGTATCAGCTGGGCTGTTGCGAGTAGACAGCCCGTCGCATGTGGCTGCAGAAGTATGGCTGCCAGTGGTGTATCAGCTGGGCTGTTGCGAGTAGACAGCCCGTCTCATGTGGCTGCCAGTGGTGTATCAGCTGGGCTGTTACATGTAGACAGCCCGTCGGGTGGACGCTCGTTTCACCTCTGCAGGCTTGGTCACCTGATCACCGTGATCAAACATTACCTACAAGTGACAACCAGCCTCATGCTGCATGTCACTTCCCAGCATCCCTGTGGAAGCAAGTGGTAATGTGATAATAACTGCAAAAGTTAGGGATCAACAAAAAAAAATCCACTATTTACTGGAGCTTCTTCATTATATTTCAGGGAGTTTCTTCATGTAGAACACTTTCTGTAAAGTCCATTGAAATGAATGGCTAATGAAATTAATGGGGAATCTCATTAAAAATCATGTAAGACTATTTTGGAGATAGTCTTACAATCTTACACCCGGATATCCTTAAAATCTGTACTGTAATGGGAATGTATGTTTGGGAAACTCTGCATTACAGCAATGGGTGATTTCTCTGATTTTGAGATGTTTGAAGATCTTGCTTGCAGAAACCTTAAAAAGTTGCAATTTACCTGTACTAGATTTAGCAACTTGCAAATCACTGTGTCATACCTGGTTAAGAAACAAATTAGGAATAAGCAACAACACAAGACAGGAAATGTTGGAAGGAGTGTGCTCTTTCGCTACCTTCCTCCAGAATTTATCCAGGTAAGAGAGAGCTGGCAGTCACTAGGACCCTCCGGGACTCCACTAGGAGAGGTCTGACCTCTGTCATTTCCATGAGCCTTTACTCAGCGTCCATGAGGATAGGTTGGATCAGGAGACTCTCATCACCAAAGAGCCCTTCAGTGCCCTATATGTATTTTTATTATATTATGTTTCAAATATGACGGCAATTCAATATTCCATTACACTGAAAACATTTTAAATTAGAAGTAGAGAAATTATGACTTTCCAGCCGTTGTGGAATTACAGGTCACAACATATTTTGGCAGTGAGAGCCACATGTTCCCTACTTTTTAAAGTGCTAATTTTGTGGTCTCATTTTAGCTTGATAATAATGTCAATATACTACAACAAAGAAAAATAAATTTGCAGAAACTGGACTAAGATTGGGGTTTAAAATATACTATATAATATCTTATCAATTTGCCTATACAATATTCTCGAAAATTTAGATTTGAAAAAATAATGAAAAACAATATAATTGTATTTTTAATGCTAAAAACATTGATTTTTCCCATTGTATGTACAAAATATTTTTGTCTGCAAATCCATCCCCCAGTGAAGGACAGACTAAACTAATTAATTTCCTTATTAATAGCTATTCTTAGCATTGCAGCCAATCTGGTCGTCATAGTTACAGTGATTAGCAAAGGCTAAATGATCAAGTCAGTCTAGAGGGAGGAGAGACATTCTGTACCTCAACATACAGTAACCAAGGTCAGCAGGTACATATAATCCTCCCAGCCCAGTCCTTGATTATTGGAAGCTACAAAGAAGCAGGGACTCTGGCAGCTGGCTGCCAAATAAACTCCACACCAGCCTCAAGATGCCGTCTCTCAGGCTCACAGTGATAAACAACTGCACTTTAAACCCATGCTAATATGAAGAAACCATCTGCTTTCCTAATATACAAAATCATTCCAATGAGGTTCTATTGTTCAATTACATATTACACCAACATCTGTTTCTACCTTCATCTTTCCCTTTGTTGTCATTAGTCAGACAATTTGGTAGTTTGATACTACTTCACACTAGATTTATAAAATTCTGTAGTACATTTGCAAAACTTATGATTCTCCAATATTTGCTCTCACGGACAACATTTATATTATGTTTCTCTTTTAATACATAGCTCTATTGTTAGTATCTCTAGAGCTGGATTAAAGCTTTAGGGGTCTTGGGCACTTAAGACTGGGGGGCCCTAAGGAGCATAATTTGGGACTCGGAATATGGATAAAAATGGAGCATGGCCACTCATCATGCCCTCATTTCATGTCACACTGGGGGAGCCATGTGAGAGTTCCCTCCCTACCTAGGATGCAGTTAGTATCCCAGTGGTCACAATATCGACAGCGGCATCCTGACATCAAAATCCCGACAGGTTCCGATGATGAGGTCAGGTTTAGGGTTAGGCACTAGGGGGAGGGTTAGGGTGCAGGAGGGATGGGTTAGGGTTAGAATACTTACTTACCAAAATCTGTCTATATTTTGAACATCAGGATGCCACTGTTGGTATTCTGAAAATTGGCATTGTGACCGTCAGGATCCTGTACCCAACTCCCCTACCTTTACCCCTATAGTCACATACATATACACATACATACTGTCACACATACAGCCATAGCCAAAAGTTTTGAGAATGACATAAATCAATGCTGGAAAAGGCAAACTGTTCTTGGATGGTTGGGAGAAGTTGCTCTTGGAGGATGTTTTGGTACCATTCTTTATTCATGGCTGTGTTCTTATATAAAATAGTGAGGGAGACCACTCCCTTGGCTGAGAAGCAACCCAAACATGAATGGTCTCAGGATGCTTTTTATGTGACACATTTTTGTTTTATTTTCTTGTACACATTTATTAGAATGTGGACACATTAGTGTCTTATTACATAGGATTTTGTGCCAATTCAGAAGATTATTTGAGTCATAGAGAAGAATTTCTTTCCTCTTTTTTTCCCTCTTTTATATGGATATGTCCTAATGTAATTTTTAGATTGTATTTTATTTACTGCGATATCATGAATAAAATAGGATATTTGAATGTTTTGTGTCCTTTAGCGCCACCTTTTAAATTTTTGGTTATATCTTTCTTTGTGAAAAGCTTGGCGATGCCTCTCTTATTGGTGTGCAGCAAATTCTGACACCTTATTCATATACACCACTGTTAGCATCGGGTACCTTTTTGTTTTACTGTTTTTAAAATGGCCTCCTGGAGCATTCTGTAAAAGTCTATAAGAAAGTTGTCAAAAATCCATGCGCACCAACCAACATGCAGCCAAATGATGCAGGTAGTATACAATGAACATAAAGGGAGATGCACCAAGCCTTGGAGAGAGATAAAGTACCAACCAATCAGCTCCTAATGGTAATTTTTCAAACACAGCCTTTAAAATGAGAATCAGATGCTGATTGGTTGGTACTTTATATCTCTCCAATCTTTGATAAACGTCCCCCATAATCATGCTATTTGTTAAAGTGTGGCGAAGGCGTTAACGTTACAGGGTCAGTGCGGTACCTCTGATGGTAATAAAGTAAAGGTAAACAATAGTATTAATTCCTTAATTCCGGGCATATTAAAGGTAATAAAAACCTCAAATGTAGTTTTTGTAGATAATAATTATTCTATGTTAAAGCTTAAATTAATATAACATTCATTATTGAGTTTTTACAAAATAAACAGGTGTGAAATGGTTAAAAAGTATTAATACTAAGCATACAGTATTAATGCGGATGTGAGAGTAAACCATAAATCCCAATGTTTAAAAAAACTTTAATATTCTTTAATTCTTCTGAAACGGTGCTGTTTTCTTAGTAATGAGCCAAATTAAGGACTTGGGACGCTTTGGCATATAGACCATGCTGAGGTGTAAATAGGCCCTTGGCAAAGTAGTGAGAGATGCTAACATATGCTAATTCATAAGGAGACGTCTGATGGCAAAAGACGCCTCTTGCCAGCATCGCAGATCCAAGTGATGCATTCGAAGACGCAACATCGGATAACCACCGTGACCATTGAACTCAGAATGGGTAATGGAACTGCTCAGACGGGGACTGAATATCTGCATCAGAAGACACAGACTCTAGCCCCGACACGTCTACAAAATGCAAAATGTAGCGACATGCCCCCGTTTTGTAAAACAGCCCCCTTCGCCGCCCCCAATGGCCGCAGCATGTCAATCATGCTGTGGCTTTGGAGGCCCTGCAAGCGTTCTCGCAGATCCTGTTCTGCACATGCAAGCACAAAATATGGTAGTTGCTCAATCAGCTTAATAATATACTAGAGGTGCTTGTAAAGGACGGGGTTTACACTGAACACAGAAAAAAGAAAATTGCCCCCCAGCACACTGCAGATAAATCAAAAATACTGGAATCCTACATGATAATAGAAATTCAGAGGTATTGGTTTACATACATTTGCAAATATATGAATAAGCGCTGGGCCGACGTCAAGGCTCCTCTATACCAGCGTCCCTAACATTAAGGGGTTCACGTCCGAGAAGCAAGGAACCCCAAAAAATTCCAGCCAAGGACCATCCCCAGGGCATCACACGAAAAGGGGAAAAAAGGTGATAGTGAAGTGTAAAAGGATAGATGTGTAAAGATAAATCAATAAGTGTTAATGAAATGTAAAAGAATTAAAATGACATAAATAATATACAAATTAATAGAGAAGTGAAAAAATATTCTATGTGAATGAAGTGGTGATGCCATGAGCAAGGTCCAGCCAGAACAGCCCCGGGGGCCCCACTCCCAAACGCTCACCCCAAAATAATTATTGCTACATAATAGTAGCACCCACTCTGGGTCATATAATTACAAATTGATGTACTGCATGATAACAGTACATGTATGAGCTGAGAGCTAACTTACCTTGGAGGTACCCCAAAAAACCTCCACATGGCACTATAAGGATCAGCACCTCCTCCTAATGCTGACTCCCTTCATGCCTCCAAACTGCAAGCACAAAATATGGTAGTTGCTCAATCAGCTTAATAATATACTACAGGTGCTTGTAAAGGGCGGGGTTTACACTGAACACAGAAAAAAGAAAATTGCCCCAGCACACTGCAGATAAATCAAAAATACTTGAATCCTACATGATAATAGAAATTCAGAGGTATTGGTTTACATACATTTGCAAATATATGAATAAGCGCTAGGCCGACATCAAGGCTCCTCTATACCAGCGTCCCTAACATTAGGAGCATTAGGAGGAGGTGCTGATCCTTATACATTCTGGAGGCTAGTCTCCATGGAAGAATTGATCATTCATTTTGATGAACATCATCTCCATATTTTGTGGAAGCAACCTCCTACACTTTTCGCTGACAAGGTTCCCCGCTGCACTAAACACTCTTTCGGAGTACACACTGGAGGGAGGGCAACTCAGGTAAAATAGAGCCAGTTTGTACAGGGGCCTCCAAATTGCCTTTTTTTCCTGCCAGTACAGGTACGGACTGTCTGACATGCCTACTTGGGTGCTGTCAACGATGTAATCCTCCACCATTCTGTCAATGGTGACAGTATCATATGCAGTGACAGTAGACATGTCAGAAATTGTTGCTAGGTCCTTCAGTCCGGAGCAGATGTCCAAACTTGGTCCTGCTTGCCCTGCATCACCACCAGTGGGTTGCTTAGGATACCTAAGTTGTTTCCTGGCAGCCCCAGTTGCGGGAGAAAATGAAGGAGCTGTTGACGTGTCACGTTCCGCTTCAGTTGACAGTGTTTTCACCAGCAGGTCTTTGCACCTCTGCAGGCTTGTGTTGGCCGGAAAGAGAGACACCACAATGGCTTTAAACCTAGGATCGAGCACGGTGGCCAAAATGTAGTGGTCTGATTTCAACAGATTGACCACCATCGAATCCTGACAAAGCGAATGAAGGGCTTCATCCACAAGTCCCACATGCCGAGCGGAATTGCTCCGTCTTAGCTCCTCCTTCACTTTCTCCAGCAGCTTCTGCAAAAGCCTGATGAGGGGAATGACCTGACTCAAGCTGGCAGTGTCTGAACTGACTTCATGTGTGGCAAGTTTGAAGGGCTGGAGAACCTTGCACAACACGGAAATCATTCTCCACTGCGCTTGAGTCAGGTGCATACCCCCTCCTTTGCCTATGTCATAGGTGGATGTATAGGCTTGAATAGCCTTTTTCTGCTCCTCCATCCTCTGAAGCATATAGAGGGTTGAGTTCCACCGCGTCACAACCTCTTGCTTCAGGTGATGGTGGGGCAGGTTCAAGAGTGTTTGCTGGCGCTTAAGTCTTCGGCACACAGTCGCTGAATGGCGAAAGTGGCCAGAAATTTTTTGGCCCACCCAAAGCATCTCCTGCACGCCCCTGTCATTTTTCAGAAAATTCTGCACCACCAAATTTATTGTGTGAGCAAAACATGGGATGTGCTGGAATTTGCCCAGATCTAATGCCCACACAGTATTGGTGGCATTGTCAGATATCACAAATCCCCAGGAAAGTCTAAGTGGGGTAAGCCACTGGGCAATGATTTCCCTTAGTTTCTCTAAGAGGTTGTTGGCAGTGTGCCTCTTACTTAAACCGGTGATACACAGCATAGCCTGCCTTGGAACGAGCTGGCATTTCTGAGCTGCTGCTACTGGTGACGCTGCTGATGTTGCTGCATAAGGCAATACATCTACCCAGTGGGCTGTCACAGTCGTATAGTCCTAAGTCTGCCCTGTTTCACTTGTCCACATGTCCGTGGTTAAGCAGACAATGGGTACAACAGCATTTTTTAGGACACTGAGGACACTTTTCCTGATGTCTCTATACATTCTTGGTATCGCCTGCCTAGTGAAGTGGAATCTAGATGGGATTTGTTACCGGGGAAACACTACCTCCATCAATTGTCTAAATCCCACTGCACTAATGGCGGATACCGGACGTACATCTAACACCAACATAGCAGTCAAGGCCTCAGTTATCCATTTTGCTTCAGGATGACTGCTGTCGTACTTCATCCTCCTCGCTAAGGACTGTTTGAGGGTCAATTGTTTAGTAAAAGTAGTGGTGTTCCTACTTCCTCTCTGGGATGAACGACTCCCAGCAGCAACAGTAGCAGTGGCAGCAGTAGGCGTAGCATTGCAGGATCCTCCGGAGGAATCTCGGATAGGAGAGTCAGTCATGCCAGTGACATGGCCTGCAGGAATACTTCCGATCCTGACTAAGGAGGAAATTGACGAGGAGGGAGTTGACGGTGTGGTTTGCAGGTGCTTGGATACAACAGGACAAAGGGATTTAGGTGTCCCTGGACTGCTTACGGTCTTGTTTCTGAACTTGACAGTAACTTTTTATGAACGCGCTGCAGGTGACATATAAGGGAGGATGTTCCTAGGTGGTTAACATCCCTACCCCTACTTATTTCACCTTTACATATGGTACATATGGCAAGACAGTTGTTGTCTGGATTTGGATAGAAATATTGCCAGACCAAAGAGGTGAAATGTTTGGTCTTCTGCCCAGGCATGACCGTGATGGGCTTATTCATCCCACGGACAACAACTGTCTCCCCCGGAGCCTGATTTAAACAAACCACATCACCATCAGAATCCTCCTTGCCAACTTCCTCCTCAGCGCCAGCTACACCAGTATCCTCATCCTGTTGTACTTCAACAGTGACATCTTCAATTGGAATATCAGCAAGTGGACTGTGGGTGCTCCTTCCAGCACTTGCAGAGGGCATGCAAATGGTGGAAAGAGCCACCTCTTCCCGTCCAGTGTTGGGAAGGTCAGGCATCGCAACCGCCACCACACTTGGACTCTCCGTGGGAATTTGTGATATCTTCTTAGAATGCACAGTTCTTTGCTGTGCTTTTGCCAGCTTAACTCGTTTGATTTTTGTAGTGGGAGGAGGGCTTCCATCGTCATCTGAAGCTGAACCACTAGTCATTAACATAGGGAAAGACCTTAGCCGTTCCTTTCCACCGTGTCGTAAATGGCATATTGGCTACATTTATTATTATATTACGTTTCTCCTCAGATGATTTAAATGTTTTTTTTAAGGTCATTTTCCTGAACTTTGTCATTTGGGATTTTATATGCCCTCTACTATGACATTGGGCATCGGCCTTGGCAGACGACGTTGATGGCATTTTATCGTCTATGTTATGACTAGTAGCAGCAGCTTCAGCACTAGGAGGAAGTGGTTCTTGATCTTTCCCTGTTTTATTTTTATTGGACAACGTTTGGTCCTCCATTTTTGTTATATTGATATATACGTGGGGCTAAGGCGCACACAAACACAGAAAAGAAGAATTTTTTAATTTTTATTGGAGTGCACTTTGGGGGTTACACCACCCTTTAACAGACTTATGACACAGGCGCATGCTTGGCGCTGCTCTTTTGTTGATGCACGTGCGGCTACAGCGCATACAATTCACAACACAGAAAAGAAGAATTTTTTTATTTTTTTTGGAGTGCACTTTGGGGGTTACACCACCCTTTAATAGATCAGCCAGCCAGCCCTTTACTTATGACAGAGGCGCACGCTTAGCGCTGGTCCTTTGTTGATGCACGTGCGGCTACAGCCCACACAATTCACAAACACAGAAAAGAAGATTTTTTTTTTTTTTGGAGTGCACTTTGGGGGTTACACAACCCTTTAACAGACTTATGACAGGCGCATGCTTGGCGCTGCTCCTTTGTTGATGCACGTGCGGCTACAGCGCACACAATTCACAACACAGAAAAGTGTTTTAATTTTTTTTGGAGTGCACTTTGGGGGTTACACAACCCTTTAAGAGATGAGCCAGCCGGCCCTTTACTTATGACACAGGTGCACGCTTGGCACTGCTCCTTTGTTGATGCACATGTGGCTACAGCCCACACAATTCACAAACACAGAAAATATATATATATTTTTTTTGGAATGCACTTTGGGGGTTACAGCACCCTTTAACAGATGAGCCAACTGTCCCTTGATTTATGACACAGACGCACACTTGGCGCTACTTTGTTGATGCACGTGCGGCTACAGCGCACACAATTCAGAAACGCAGAAAAAATAATTGCTTTTTTGCACTTGGGGGGAGCACCCCTGATGGACAGATCACCCCCTGGACAACACTACAGCAGCCCTTTAGGACTACAGCCTTTATGGGACACTGCAAAACACAGCCCAGCCAGCCCCTATAGACTTTGGAGTGGACACAGTCCCTATGGACAACTGACTGCACAACACAGCCCAGCCAGCCCGTATGGACAACAGCAGCACAACACAGCCCAGCCAGCCCCTACGGACAACAGCAGCACAAGAACAGCCCAGCCAGCCCCTATGGACTTTGGAGGAGTGGACACAGCCCCTATGGACAACAGCAGCATAACACAACACAGCCCAGCCAGCCCTAACTCCCACCCTCCCTCTTCACTGTCCACAGCCGGAGTGAGAAATGGCGCCGACGCGGGGACCTTTTATAGGATCCAAAACCTGCGAGATCTGACACCGGGATGATGACGTTTTGCCTCGATTTCAGATCCGAGTCAGGTGGGAAAACTCGAGCCTGACTCAGATCTGACTCCGATTGGGGGTCTCGGATTTCAGAAATCCGAACCCGCTCATCCCTAGTTAAGACTTTTGAGGAAGCCGCTGAACAAGTGTGGGAAGCGGAGAAACGCATAAAGTGACCCCTCTGGCCCAGTGGAGAACACTTCTGTTATAAACCCATCACAACGGACAAAAGCAGCCCTCACTTTGACTGCAAAATAGGAACTACCAGCAGTACGGACAGAGGTAAGAGACTGGCTTTCTGCTTCATATACCGGTATTACATAATATTAATACAGCACATGTGGGGGGACTGCTTTACAGAATCTATTTTCTCATTGTTGTGGATAAATCAGTACTGACCACCCCTAACACAGCACATGTGGGGACTGCTTTAAAGAAACTGCCTTCTCCATGTTGGGGATAAATCAGTACTGACCACCCCTAACACAGCACATGTGGGGACTGCTTTAAAGAAACTGCCTTCTCCATGTTGGGGATAAATCAGTATTGACCACCACTAACACAGCACATGTGGGGACTGGTTTAAAGAAACTGCCTTCTCCGTTTTGGGGATAAATCAGTATTGACCACCACTAACACAGCGTATGTGGGGACTGCTGCCTTCTCCGTGTTGGGGATAAATCAGTATTGACCACCACTAACACAGCGTATGTGGGGACTGCTTTAAAGAAACTGCCTTCTCTGTGTTAGGGATAAGGCAATACTAACTGCTAATATGTTCAACAAAAATACTTCAGCAGTTATGATGGAATAAGTGGACTATTATAAGGCCACCATCAGTACTTACCTTAATAAGAGGTGGGACAGTTACAATTGCTCCTCATCAGTAGAATTTTCTTTACTAACAGACTATCCGTGCATCTGAATTACATAACTAGTTCATGATTGATAATATATTTATTTGAATTGATTTTAATTGAAGATGTGGTTTATGTAACTACTTTTATGTATTTGTGTGTTTCACCAGCTGAGTGATAATATTGTGATGTAACTTAGTCTAATTCATATTCGAAGCACAAGTCCCTGGATTCAAATCCCGCCGTTGCTTTATGCTATATCCCGGGATCCTGCTTATCCCAATCCCATGATTGGCTTCCCTAGTAAGCAGCTGCTTCCTGGTGGGTTGCAGGTAAAAATTTAAAGCGGCACCTAAAAGCCGCTGCTTTGTGAATGAAGTCCCATGTCCTTATACTCTCTGCTCAACTCATTTCTCTCCCCCATTGTCTTTCTCTCCTGCCATGACCAAGCTGTTTCCCTATTCAATGTCTCTTCTCACTCCATACTGTGCTCCCTGCTTGGATATTGCAAGGAGTCACCACTTTGCTTGCTGCACATATTGATTGTTCTTATCTACACTACTCTGTCTATATTATTCCTGTGCCATTGTCATTTTACATTCATTCCATAGAAATTCCTACCTGCATTGCCATTGCTTTTTACCATTGTTTCACAACTATGCAAGTTTAGCAGTGTTTATTTTAGTATTATATT
Organism: Taudactylus pleione; assembly: GCA_031769625.1. Taxonomy (NCBI): domain Eukaryota; kingdom Metazoa; phylum Chordata; class Amphibia; order Anura; family Myobatrachidae; genus Taudactylus; species Taudactylus pleione. Next base: position 1,718,173 of record JAUIMM010000555.1, on the reverse strand, counting down.
CCTGTACCCATAACAGCTCCATGTTATTCATCTTCATAATCTACTATTCTAGCTGTGCTTATATATTTACCAGCACTGTTCTTTTTATCTGCATGTTTGACATTTTTACTGCACTGTTTGTATATCACACAGTCACCATTGCTACTACAGTTTATCTTCTCCCTTATCTACACCATGTTTTTTTTTCCAACTTGCCCCTTCTCACAACTAGATAATCCTCTCTACTTTATTATTATTATTATTATTATTATTATTATTATTATTATTATTATTATCATCCTTTATTTATATGGCGCCACAAGGGTTCCGCAGCGCCTTACAAAGTTCAAAAACAAAGTACAGAAACAGTACATAAACAGTTGAACAGAACAAGAAAACACTGACATACAGTATAAGACATTACAAAACAAGTACATGGTATATAAACATTGCTGCAACAGTAGCAGGATGGCAAAAGTCAAGGGTTAGGTGCTGTTATAAGGAGTATAGAGTAGATAATATAAGTAAAGGAAGGAAAAGCACCTGAGGGAAGAGGGCCCTGCTCGTGAGAGCTTACATTCTAAGGGGTAAGGGCATACAGACAGGGGTGACACAGATGGGGTAGACAGTGAGCATGGAACAGAGGGTTAGAATGACAGATGGGTGGATTCCAGTTTTACATTATGTGAACAAGTAAGATGGAGCAAGATTTACACCTCTGACATTCTACTTTATGTGACAGTATTTGTAGGTGTCTGTGGAAAGCCATGGTTGTTACTGTATGGTTAAGGTGTGAACCAGCAGTCTCAGGTAAATGTAGAAATTTGTGAAAGTCGTAGTTGTAAAGAGATGTTCAGATGTAAAATAAGGATAAGTAGTGATAGAGTGTGGATTCCATAAGGCACATTTATTGATTTGGAGGGTGATGGGGGACACATGGGGTTTGCAGGGTATTTATTCCATATTAAAACCGCTGTGTGTGTGTGGGGCCTGGATTTGGTGATATGTCACCAGATAATAAAAGCAGAAGGATAGAGAAGTAGATAAAGTTGTAAAAATTTCATGAATTTTAGGAGGAGGGGAGTGAATCAATGCGACTGCAATGAGCACAGAGAGGTGATATGCAGGGAGAGTTAAGGATGTTATATCCTTAGAGAAAATATAAAGAATAGCTTTGATGAAAAGAAATGTGTAGTACATGGTATTAGGTTTGTTACTTTAAAACTGATTTCCTTAAAATTTGTCTAAATCTGAAATTACCTCAGTTGTTGGTCAATGTTTGTTCAACTGTTTGATTAACTGTTATGTAATCACACTTTGTGCCTTTAACACTTGGTGCTTTTAACCCCAGCTGCCCCTATACTGAATATAAAGGAGTTGTATCCTTGATTAAGACAGGCTACATCTGACTCAATTGGTCTGCTGATTAAAGGAGATCATTTGCTCTGAGATAACTACCACCTGTTCCCACCTCTGTCCTTCCCCCTAGACTACTCCATCTCCTCCTCTCCCTGTCCCTTACAGCCCTCTGGCACTCTCCCCCACTACCCCATTCCATCATTTTAAATTACTTCTCTACCACCAAGGTCCTGCTACCCCACCACTAAGCCCTATCCCCTTGCCTCTCTCCTAGTCACCTCTTCTCACATCCAGTGGTATCACACTAAACTCCCTCCTTGATCACCACCTGCAGTTTCCCTTCCTCAATCAGTAGCCCGTACCATTCCAACACTTTCTTCCTCTCCCTGCTCCAAATAAATCCAACCTACGCAATGCAGCAAATCTGATAATCTCGTGCACATCTCCCCCCTTTACTGTGTCCCTCTTTCCTGTGCCCTCTGGAATTCCAGATATGTCTATAGCAAACTGATCCTCACCCATGACCTTTTCATCTCCAACTCCCGAAATCTCCTAACCATCACTGAATCCTGGATTTCCCACTTCTCCCACTGCACTCTCCTCTGGTGGACTTGCATTCTCTCATACCCTCCACCCTGGAGCTCAGCCTGATGGTGGTGGTGTAGGGGTCCTTTTGTCCCCCTGCTGCTCCTTCCAACTCATACCCTCAGAACCATCCCTTTCATTCTCTTCCTTCAAAGTTCATGCTATTTGCCTCTTCCAACCTGATCACCTTCAAGTACATGTCATCTATCATTTCCCTGGCCCTATCTCCAAATTCCTTGACAACTTTGCTTTCTGGCTCCATCACCATATACTGATCACCTTCAAGTACATGTCATCTATCGTCTCCCTGGTCCTATGTCCAAATTCCTTGACAACTTTGCTTTCTGGCTCCATCACTTGCTCTTTTCCTAACCTCATCTTAAGTGACTTCATATATCGATCTCCCTACTGATCCCACTGCCTCTAAGCTCCTTACCCTCACATTATTATTTGGTCTCTCTCAATGGACCTCCTCACCCTCCCATGTAAGTGGATACTCCTTTAATCTGGTCTTCACTCACCGTTGTGATATCCCTGACTCTGACCATTATCTTCTTTCTCTAAACGTATCTCTCACTCATTCTCCACCTCTGCCTCCCAAAGCTACCATCACCAAGCGTAACCTTGAGGCTATTGACACTATGAGGTTTATTTACTAGGTGTCAGGTTCTAAAACCTGGCGCTTCCAATCGTTTTGATGCCCGAAATTTAAAGGGCAAATGATATTACTAGCAAAACACGGATAGTAAGAGCATAGCCATTTTAAATTTTGCCCATAAATACAATCGGAAGCACTGGGTTTTAGAACCCGACATTTAGTAAATAAACCTGTATGTACTTATTCTCTTTGCTCAACTCACTTCTCTTCCCCATTGACTCTTTCCTGCCATGACCAAGCTGATGCCCTATATTATGGGGCATATTCAAGTAGGTGCGAGAATAGCAAAAATCCCGCACCTGCAGGGTTTTTCCCAATTTTTTTCAGGAATTACACTGGGACCCCTGCAGCCCCCCCCCCACCAATGACTAATTAAGCAATTGGAAGTTTCCAATTAGCACAATAGATGCTCACCTTCTGGCAGTGCTAGTTTCTCTCCTCCAAGGCACTTCATTCATTGATATTGCACCCTGACGACGGGGTTCTGTGTAGCCCAGAAACATTAGTGAAATTGCACTGCATCCATAATATATTCCACTGTGATCAACCCTGTTAGTGTCGTGCCTGTTATTTTCCACAATGTGGATATACCACTTCGTACTCTGGATTATGAAGCAAGGGCACCCAGGTGGATGTATTTTATAAGTAAAGGAGAGTGCTGAACCCTGTTTAGCATATACAGCAGATAAAATTAGTATTGAACACATCAACATTTTTCTCAGTAAATATATTTGTAATGGGCTATTGTAATTCAATTTTCACCAAATGTCAGCAACAACCCATGCAATCCACACATGCAAAGAAATCAAACCATAGCTGTCCATAAATTAAGTTGTGTGTAATAATGTGAAATGATTACAATAGCCCCATCACAAATATATTTACTGAGAAAATGTTGATGTGTTCAACACTTATGTTACCCGCAGTATATATGTACATATACATATATCACACACATGCATATATAGATTTTGTAATGCCCTTTATAACTTTGATTTTATATATATATATATATATATAAATATATATATATATATATGCGATTGTATTGCCCGGCACTCCAAGGATAGGGAAGTAATGTTGTGGTGCCTTCCTGGGATGACGACGCATCCATATAAAGCCAATGGGTGAAAGGAAGCAAGCTTCAGTTCTTCAGTCTTGATTAAAGGCAAATATAAATATAGGAATAAAGGACTTTTATATTTTACTTTAATCAAGGCTGAAAAGTGCTTCCTTTCACCCATTATATATATATACTTAATTGGTCTGTTTCGTTTGTCTGTCTGTCCGGTTATGCATTCGGACACCCCTGCAGGTTGTAGGGGGGTTAGGGTCCCGGTTGGAGCTCACGGCGGAGTGCGCCAGGTAGAACTATGACCCAAGGAGCCTGTGCCTTCCACTGGATGGATTTGAATGACATCACATTCTTTGGATGAAGACTTCACAGAGTGGTAACAGTGGGTCAGAGAAGACATACTAGGAGGTTGAGGTCCTGGTTGGACCTCCTGTGGGTGTATGCTGGGCAGAACTTTGACCCGGGGAGCCTGTTCTGGGCATTCCACTGGATGGATTTGGATGAAAACTTCACAGAGGGGTGGAAATTGGTCTGGGATGCCTAATGGAGTGGTTGGGGTCCCGGTCAGACCTCACGGTGGAGTGCACCAGCCAGAATTTTGACCCAGGTAGCCTGTTCTGGCCCTTCCACTGGATGGTTTTGGACAACATCACATAATTTGGATGAAAAATCTCACAGAGTGGGAACATTGGATCTAAGAAGACATACTAGGAGGTTGAGGTCCCGGTCAGACCTCTCATTGGTGTACGCTGGGCAGAACTTTGACCCGGAGAGCCTGTTCTGGGCCTTCCACTGGATGGATTTGGATGAAAACTTCACAGAGGGGTGGCAATTGGTCTGAGATGCCTAATGGAGTCGTTGGGGTCCTGGTCAGACCTTACAGAGTAGTGCGTCGGGAAGAACTTTTTCCCAAGAAGCCTGTTCTGGACCTTCCACTGGATGGATTTGGACGACATCACATAATAAAACTAAGTAACTTGAAGATTTAAACCTGGGTAACACCGGGTACTTCAGCTAATATATATATATATATATATATATATATATATTTTACACACATACTGTATATATATTCACATACAAGTGTGTGTGTACATACTCATATATATATATATATATACACACACATACACACACACACACACACACATATATATACGGTCGTCACATTACTTCCTACATTTGACGTCGGCATTGTGTAGCCCATGAAGTACGTCCTGTCCATAGACTGGCTTGGTGAGTATAGAAGGTATGTGATAAGCCGTCTGCACACATATCACTCGTTGCTGTCATGGGCAGAAGGGGCGATTTATCAGAGTTGCAAAAAGGAATGATTATTGGCTTTCAAGCCAAGGGTGGCAGTATTTCTGAAACAGCGGAGTTTGTGAACTGTTCCCGTGCTGCTATGGTGAAGGTGTAACGTGGACAAATGGCACCATTGCAAATAACCATCGTGGAAACTGCGAATAACCACGTGCCACTGTTGTGAGAGGTGAACATCGGCTATGAAGGTGCGTTAGGGCCGACCGACACGCTACAGTGGAGCAGCTCACCATCAAAATTGACAGTTCGGCAAACCCTGCTGCGCATGGGGCTCTAAAGCAAACGGATGGTCACTGCACCTATGCTAATGAAGATGCATTGGCGGAAAAGGCTTTCATTTTCACGCCTGTATCGGAATTGGGCCTCCGCTGATTGGCGAAGGGTTGCCTTCTCCGATGAGTCACGTTTGCTGCTTTATCATACAGATGGATGTTGGCATGTGGACTGGATTTATTCGGGACTTGTATTATTGTGTGTGTATATGATATATTTATAGTGTAGGTCCCCCTCATCCAGTCAAAACAGCTCTCTCCCGTTGAGGCATGGACTCCACAAGACCTCTGAAGGTGCCCTGTGGTATCTGGCACTAAGACATTAGCAGCAGATCCTTTAAGTCCTGTAAGCTGCGAGGTGGAGCCTCCATGGCTCGGACTTGTTTTCCAGCACAACCCACAGACGCCTGGATTGAAATCTGGGGCATTTGTAAGTCAAATCAACTCCTACTTTTTTTTTTTTTTTTTTGTCATTTTCCTCAAACCATTCCTGAACATTTTTTTGCAGTGTGGCAGGGCACATTACCTTGTTGAAAGAGGCCACTGCCATTAAGGAATACCATTTCCATGAAGTGGTGTACTTGTTTAGGTAAGTGGTACGTGTCAAAGTAACATCCACATGAATGACAGGATCAAAGCTATCAAAGCTATCCCAGCAAAACATGCCCAGGGCATCACAGTGCCTACACCGACTTGCCTTATTATCATACTGCTACTTGGTTCCATCTTTTCCTCAGGTAAACGACGCACAGGCACATGCACAGGATGTAAAAGAAAATGTGATTCATCACACCAGGCCACATTCTTCATACTCATCTCTTCATAATAGCCTATTCGTCTCACTCATACCTTATTTTACTTTACTCTTCTGAACTCCCATCTATTCTCCTTTCTAGGTCACCCCTCCCCTCTTAAGGTGGGTACACATGTAGCGATATTAAACAGCGATTTGAACAATATTGTTAAAATTGCTCATTTAAAAAGGTCCCTACCAACTTACCATCGACCAGCGATGCGCGGCCCTGTATGGAAGATAGCGATATAGTCCATCGGCCGTGCATGCCGGTCAACTTGCTTGAGGGTCACTATAGCCATCGGTAAGTATGTGGCGTGCCTGGGTGATCGATATTGATCACCCAGCACAACAGGGAGGGTGCACAACGATCAGCCATAGCTGATCGCTATGTGTGTATGCACCATTAGACTATAAGCCATAATGGTCAGGACTTTGTTCACTTCTCCTAGCATTATCCTTCTTACCAGTGCACCCTGTTCTCCTGACTCCCCAGGCACCAACAACTCTGATCCTGTGTGTCCACCCACTTGTTGGGTATTATTACTTCTTTACTAGCCAGTATGAGACACTCTACCCTTCTCACTTCTCCATACTACACCTTTGGGTATATCTTTTGTTAATAGCGGTCCTATGTATTTTTGTACAATTGTATTGTTAACCGCTGTACAGAGCTACAGCAACCTTGTGGCGCCATATAAAAAAATAAATATTAGAATTATATATCTGACCAATGAGAATCAGAGACAACTTCAGATACTTTAAAAACTTTATTTAAAGTGTTCTGAGGCATGGATGGGACCAGCATTTGGAAGGTGTGCTAGCTCCTATAGTGCCATTTGGAGGATATTGGGGTACCTCCAGGTGAGTTGGCTCTCCACTTAGATATGCTACATGATAATAGCACATACATTTATATAACGGTATGCAGTTGTATCACCCAAAGTGGGTGCTATTATGTAGCGGTAGCGACCACCGTACAGAGACGCTTGACATGGCCCAGATGGCTTAAACATATCTTTGCAAATACAGTATATGCAACAAAATTCTCTGGATTTCTATTATCATGTAGTATTTAAATCATATTGATCATCTTTTGAAGTTTTGCTGGGGAACCCACCCCCGAGCCACAGGCACCTCAGTTGGTAAGTAGCCAAGGCCGGAGGAGGACAAAAAAAAAACAGAAGGAAGATTGGAACACACAAGAACCATACTCAGAAAGGGAGACGAAAACCGGTGACCAGCCACATAGCCCATATGAAGCCAGGTGCATCAGAGCGGGCGCCCTGTAGACCCTATGGACTTCATAGAAACTAGAGATGAGCGGTTCGGATTCTGTGGAATCCGAACCGCTCCGAACATTGGGGATCCGAGTCCACCCGAACCCTGTTCGGGTGTTCACCGCCTGACTCGGATCCCCGTTCGGGGCCGAACGGCGGCCGCCTGATGTCGGATTCTCACTAGAGAATCCGACATCAGGTCTCCTCGCGTGTAGGGCAGAGCGCAGTGATAGCGCTCTGCCCTACACAGACACAGACACACAGCCGCCAGCGGCAGCTGTGTGTTTGTTACAGCAGCCAATGAGAGTCACACAGACTCTCATTGGCTGCTGCACGGAGGGAGCCGGCTGGAGCTCACACATGAGCTCCGTCTTCCGGCTCCCTCCTCAGCGTGTGACAGAGCGGACGGCGCGGGAGCGGGGATACAGGTAAGTTTTATTTTTTTTATTTTTTTACTTGTCAAAGGTCCGGGGGCGCTACTGGGGGGGGGGGGGTCTGCACTACTGGGGGGGTCTGCTACTGGGGGGGGCTATACTACTGGGGGGGCCATACTACAGAGGGGCCTGCTACTGGGGGGGCTATACTACTGGGGGGGGGTCTGCACTACTGGGGGGGGTCTGCTACTGGGGGAGGCAATACTACTGGGGGGCCATACTACAGAGGGGCCTGCTACTGGGGGGGCTATACTACTGGGGGGGGGTCTGCTACTGGGGGGGCCATACTACTGGGGGGATCTGCACTATTGGGGGGCCATACTACAGAGGGGCCTGCTACTGGGGGGGGGCTATACTACTGGGGGGGTCTGCACTACTGGGGGGGGTCTGCTACTGGGCAGGGCTATACTACTGGGGGGCCATACTACAGAGGGGCCTGCTACTGGGGGGGGCTATACTACTGGGGGGGGTCTGCTACTGGGGGGGCCATACTACTGAGGGGCCTGCTACTGGGGGGGCCATACTACTGGGGGGGCCTACTACAGGGGGGGCCATACTACAGGGGGGGCCCATACTACAGGGGGGGCCCATACTACAGGGGGGGCTACTACTGGAGCAGCCTACTACTGGGGGGGCCTGCTACTGGGGGAGCCATACTACTGGGGGAGCCATACTACTGGGGGGGCATACTACTGGGTGGCATGCTAATGGGGGGCATACTACTGGGGGGGCCTGCTAATGGGGGACATACTACTGGGGGGGCCTGCTAATGGGGGACATACTACTGGGGAGCATTCAACTGGGGGCACTGCATAGTGGACCGTACTACTAAGGGGACTGCATAGGGGGCACCACTGCTGGGGGACATTGTGTAAGGGACACCGCTACTGTGGGCATTGTGTAAAAGGGTCACTACTGTGGGCATTGTGTAAAAGGGGCACTACTGTGTGTCGTAACATAAATAAGAGACACTACTTTATGGTGTAATGTGAATCAGGCCCTATGTGCGGTGTAATGCTAATAAGATTGTGCACTGTGACTCCTAGGGCCGTAGCCCACTTTGTAAACAAGTACTGTGACTCTGCTGGCCGTACCCCACTGGGTGGGTGCACTACTTTTCATTTCTGCCACTGCTGTGTGGCAATGTGTCATAGATGTGCTTTATACTGTGGTGTCTGTGTCGTTGTGCCGCTGCTTTGTCGCTTAGTAACCAGTCAGCTCACTGCAACCTTTGGCCAATAATGTTGAAAACAATATTATAAGCTGTGATATGGTCTAAATTGACTGGAAATTAATGTTATTGAGGTTAATAATACTCTAGGAAGAAAAAAAAGACCAATTTATGTGATTTTAGCTTTTTTTGTAAAAAAATCCAAATCCAAATCCAAATCCAAAGCCAGTCACCGCAGTTTGGCAAATCCAAATCCAAAGCCGGACGACGAATTAGAACCAAATCCAAATCCGGCAAAAATGGTCCGGCGCACATCCCTAATAGAAACAGATAACAAAAAGGTAAGTTCTTACCATCTCTCTTGTTTTATACTTCAGGGTCCATAGGGGCTTGACCTTGGGGATGTCCCAAAGCGATACAATTAAGGGCGGGGACGCTCTTGTGCTGAAAGGAGAATCCGGCCCCCGAAGGATGCACCCCGAGAGGCGAAGGTGTCAAAAGCATAGAACCTTAGAAAGGTCTGGATGGAAAACCACGTGGCCACCTTACACAGCTGAACAGCCGAGCCGCCACGGCGAGCAGCCCACGAGGGACCCACAGACTGAGTAGAATGAACCTTAACAGAGGCCGGAACAGGCAAACTCTCCTGTGCATAAGCCTCACAAATAACCAAACGAAGGCAATGCGCCAAATTTTTTTTTGCTGGCAGGGCAACCCCTCTTGTGAAAACCAAAAAGGACGAACAAGGAATCTGACTTCTGAATGGAACTAGTCCGGTCCACATAATCTTTGAGAGCACGGACATCATCTAAGGAAGCCTCACCATGCCGTCACAACAATTTCCTGATTAATGTGGAACTTAGAAACCACTTTAGGTAGAAAACCCGGGCGAGTGCGAAGCACTGCCCTGTCCTGGTGAAAAATCAGAAAAGGAGGGCGACAGGAGAGCGCCCCCAATTCTGATACCCTTCTGACTGAAGCAATCACCAGTAGAAAAACAAACAGTCTTAACCGTCAACCATTTGAGTTCCAGTGACTCGAGGTTCAAATGGAGGACCCTGTAAGGCACAATAGCACCACCACCAAATGCCAAGGAGCCACTGGAGGAACAAAGGGAGGCTGAATGCTGAGAACACCCTGGAAAAAGGTGCAGACATCTGGCAGAGTAGCTATCCTACACTGGAACCACACAGATAGTGCAGACACATGAACTTTCAAAGAAGCTAGGCATAAGCCTAGGTCCAAACCAGACTGAAGAAACGCCAACTCCAGAAACTATGATCCTCAGGCGTTTTGTGTTTCTAGACTCACACCATTGAAAATAAGTATGCCACACTCTGTGGTAAGTCCTGGTGGAAGCAGGCTTGCACGCCCGTAGCATTGTGCTGCTGACTGGGCTGGAAAAACCCCGGGACCTTAAAACGGATGTCTCATGAGCCACGCCGTCAAAGAAAGACAACCAAGATCTGGGTAAAGGCAGGGTCCCTGATGCAACAGGTTTTGACGTTAAGGCAGAAGAAACGGAACATCGATGGAGAGGCCCCGAAGATCAGAGCACCAAGGATATCTGGGACAAGCCAGAGCCACCAGCAGAAGCATTCCGCCGTCCTGTTTGAATTTCCGGGGGACCGAGGCAGCAGTGGTATCGGAGGGAATAGAAAGCCAGTTGAAACATTTATTTCACGGATAGCACGTCGATCAGGCTTGCGCCAGTGTCTCTTGTCCTGGACCCGTACACAGACAGCTTGTGACAGAAAGCCATGAGGTCTACCTCCTGCAGTCCCCACTGTCCATGAGTAGTTGAAATAACTCTGGGTGAAGGGACCATTCCCCAGGATGCATGTCGTGACAGCTGAGCAAGTCTGCTTCCCAATTGGGGATTCCTGGAATGAAGACTGCAGAGATGGCCGGAAGGTGGCCCTCCGCCAAGACAGGATGCGAGACACCTCCGACATTGCAGCTCAACTGTGAGTCCCCCCTTGACGGTCGATGTACGCCACCGTGGTGGCGTTGTCGGACTGAACTTGTACTGCCCTTCCGTGAAGTGCATTACCAGACAACTGGAAGGCCCTGTACACGGCCCAAAGTTCCAGAATGTTGATGGGAAGAACCACTTTTTCCACCGTCCAACGGCCCTGAAGTGAAAGTGGACCTGTCACTGCCTCCCATCCCCGGAGACTAGCATCTGTAGTGAGCAGAACCCAGTCCGGGATCCAAAAGGGGCAACCCTTTGTGAGATGTGACGTCTGAAGCCACCAAGCAAACGACAGGCGCACCTCCAGAGACAACACCAGCATCTGAGTCCTGATCCGGTGTGGTAACCCGTTCCATTTGGATAGAATCAGCCCCTGCAGGGGCCTGGAATGAAACTGGGGATACTCCACCATGTCGAATGTCGACGCCATAGACCCCAGAACTCTCATTGCCGAGTAAACCAACACCTGGGAACTCTTAAGACAACTGCTCACTCGTAGCTGTAGGGAGGAAATCTTTTCTGGAGTCAGAAAGATCCTTTGCTGACGAGAGTCCAGAAGGGCTCCCAAATGAACCATCCTCCGTGACCGAATCAGGGAGGACTTCTTCCAGTTTATCAGCCAACCATGCGCTTGCAGACAAGCGATCGTCAGGTGCAGATGTTGTAGAAGTACCTCCAGAGAGCCTGCCAGCAATAGGAGGTCATCCAGATACGGCAGAAGCCATAAACCCTGGCTGTGCAGATGGGCAGCCATGACGCCCATAATTTTGGTGAACACCCATGGAGCTGTGGAAAGGCCAAAAGGGCAGAGCCTGAAATTGGAAGTGAAGCTGGCGTATAGCAAACCTCAGATACCGCTGGTGTGAAGGTGCTACAGGAATATGGAGGTAGGCGTTCTGGATGTCCAGGGAGACCATATAATTCCCCGGTTCCATAGCCAGAATGATGTAACGCAAAGTTTCCATCCTGAATATGGGCACTCTGAGGAACTTGTTCAATGATTTCAGGTTGAGGATAGGCCGATGAGACCCATTGGGTTTCTGAACCAGAAACAAAGAGTAGTAGCCCATCCCGCGTTGAGAAAGCGGAATGGGAACAATGACCCCTGCTTTCAGCAAGAACTCTATGGCTTAATGAATCTGCAAGGCCTTGGTCTTGTCCTGAGAAAGACTCGTGCAGAATAACTGTTGGGGGGGGGGTCTGTGATGGAAGGAAAGGGCGTACCCCTGAGAGACCACTTCTCGTACCCAAGCATCTGTGGTGGTATTGCACCAGCACTGGGCGAATTGAAGAAGTCGGCCTCCCACTTTGGGATTCCCCAGAGAGGCCCGTCCCATCAGGCTGGAGGCTTATCCTATGGGTTGGAAGCAGGGCGTCTAGTGCTCCAGGCCTGCTTCTTTGGTTTAGGGGCAGCCTTGGTTGACAACTGCCTCGGGAAGGACTGACCCTTGGACTTACGCAGAGTATGAAAGGACCGAAAGGCTGAGGTCCTAGCCTTAGAAGGCGCAGCTGCTGATGGCAGAAACGCCGATTTAACCTGGCAAAGTCTATCAACAATTTTGTCCAGGTCAGGACCGAACAAAATCTCCCCATTAAAGGGTAAGGCCTCCAGGCCCTTCTTGGAATCCGCATCCGCTCTCCAAGAACAGAGCCACAAAGACCGGCGAGCAGAGACCACCGCCGCTGAAACTCTGGAAGTCAGAAGCCTGGCATCCAAAGACGCTTCTCTAATATAGGAAGCGGCATCCCTCATCTGTCCCACTAAAGCTATCTGAACATCCGGAGCTTCATCAGGAAAAGTATCTTACAGTACATTGTCCCAGCTCTCAATGGCTTTAGCCACCCAAGAGATGGCCATGGATGGATGGGCCACTGCCCCAGAGAGAGAATAAATGGATTTTAAACAAGTCTCCACTTTCCTATCTGTGGGATCCTTTAGGGATGAAATGGATGGCATAGGCAAGGTAGCACTCTTGATTAAGCGAGTAACATGAGAATCCACCGCAGACGGGGTTTCCCACTTTTTGCAATGACTTGTAGGAAACGGATAACTAGATGCTAAACGTTTGAGGCTGGAACCTCTTACTAGGCGACTGCCAAAACTACGCCATATGATCAGTCAGCTGGTCAGATAGAGGAAAAACAGCCAAAGTCACTTTTGTCTGCTTAAAATTTGGATACTTGGACTTAGGGGCTGGGGCGTCATCCTCTAGATCAAGAATGGACCGCACCTCCCGCACATTAATGGAAGATTTCGTCTCCACTTCCCGGGCAGGGGATTCCTAATCAGAGTCCTCAGGCAATTCCCCCTCATCCGAGGACGCATCCGAGTCAGAGTCCGATAGCTGCGCAGACTGGGATGACATAACAGTGCGTTTAGACACCTTTTGAAGTTTGTCACTATGCAACATAGTTTAAAAAGCTGAAGTTGAGGCCGCCAAACTCTGGACTGAACTGGAGAACGCATACACCCATGGTGGTTGACCCGCCTGGAAGTGAATGACGGACTGCTGCGTCACCGAAGGAGACTGAATATACATAGGGAACCCCGTATATGGATTAACAGTCTGAGGCCCAGGGGGAGACTTCAATAATAGTATACCCAGAGTAGGGGGGATGGCTGTTTGGGGTAACCCCTTATGAGAGAGAGCAGTCGGGACCACCAGACGATCCGCGATGTAAGCCAGCACTGAGAAACATCAGCCCAAGGAGGATCCTGTCCCAAAGTTGGGGGGTTAGAGGGACGATGGAACTGACGGCACCTCACACACAGCCCATCCTGTGATAAATCCTCCATATTAAGCCCTGCAGGAGAGCAGAGTGGGAGCCGCAGAACGCTCAACTACATCTTCAGACATGATGTGTGTATATATGTATATTATATATATGTATAATAAATATATATATATATATATATATATATATATATACACACACACACACATATATATATATACACACACACACACAGCAATATATATAGCAACACAACGGGGAAGCTCAGTGTTTGCTCTTGGTGCACCCACAGGCATGCAGCACACAAGCCCACAAATATGGCACCGTGTAGCGCACAACTATGTGACCGACCTCACATATACATGAATTTATATAAGTGAGATCCAAGAAACGCCCTTCCCACACACACCTGCCAGGGCTGTAGGAGAAGGAAAGGGACAGTCAGACTGACAGTAAGTAGAAATAAAACCAGTCAGCATTAGCAAAAGTCACATACAATGCAGAAAGTTAATACTCACTGCACCTTGTCACTACATTCAACCGCCCAGATTCAGTGTCTGGGAGGGCTATAGCGCTGTGTAAGCTGTCCTACCAGGGGAGAGGTACACAAGGGGACCGGTTCACACGCTGCCTGGGAGATCTGCGATGCTGTCAGGGAAGATGGCCACCGGAGACCCCAGAGGAGTGGCCGCAGGAGGAAGCAGCTCAGCATCGTCAGACCCGAGCGGAAATGCGCGCTGAGCTGAGGGGAGGAGCCGCTTGACAGGGAAGGCCTCCTCCCCTGGCTAGCAATTAACCCCAGGGACGCTGGCTCCCGCTGCTGGCATAATTCCCTGGTGGTCTAGTGGTCCCGCGGGGTATTCCTCCGGAGAGGGGGAGCCCACCGCCATTGCTAGCGCCTTCCGTCTGTCCCCAGAGACGACATGTGACCAATAGACACGCAGGTCACCGCAAGCAGTGACCCGCGTCTTACCTGATCCCCGGCGCTCCGGCAGCAGTCGTGGGAGTACCCAGAGCCCGTGCTAGTACAGACTCTGGGGTCCCACCACGATCCCCAGATCTGTACTGGCGTTGCGGCGCCAGCAGGGTGTAGGAGCAGCAGCTTGGACGTCCAATGGACAGTCTGATGCTGCCGCTCTGAAGTCTCAGTTAAAAATAAAAAACTCTAAAAACAAGCTTTGGGGCTGCTAAGCTGCGCTAAGGGTGACCCGACGCTGGCTGGGCACCAACTAAAACTAAGGTGCCTGTGGCTCGGGGTATAGAGGAGGATGGACCCAGTGCATCCTGGGAGCAGCAAACCTGTGTGGTGCCCGTGGATCCAGATCCAGCTATACCCCAAGGTCAACCCTGTGGACCCCCTATGGACCCTGAAGTAGAAAAAAGTATTACAATTATAGCTAAGCAATGAGAATTAGACACAACTTCAGTTACTTTAAAAACTTTATTTAAATTAAAAACATAAATATCTTGACAATCTATACACATGTATACAAAAATACAGTATTGCATATGGTTATAAAATCAACTCTGCCTATTAAAAGATGTAAACTTTACATGATATGTTAAAAGTATCACCTTTGGCATCTGAATTTTTACAATGAGAAACATTTTTCTATACCCTTAATAGAGAATACAGGACTTAAAATAAACACCTAAAAACACCTAAGGGCTAAATGATGAGGCTAGAAAAGATCTATAAAGGCTTACTTGAATTTATTTTATTTTTTAAATAAAAAATATATATGTTTAGCTATATCACGCCCACACAGAAAGATTTCACCTTCAGAAGACAAAGACTCACTGAATACACAAAGATTCAGTTACGTTTCGAGGTTGAAAAGGCATTTGATTTGAAACATGGATTTTTATAGGAGATGTTATTCAGAAAATGGGATTTTTCCTGAGTACTAAGTATATTTTTCATTTAAAGAGACTTATGTACTTAGTCTTACAGCACTCACACAAATACTATACAGAACGATACAAGGTTATTCCACATTCCACTATACAGGGTTTTTCTCTTTTGCGTTTCATTTCATTTTAAGGCCTTCGATTGCATTGTTCATGGAAAAAAGGTGCATTACAGGTATCAGGATTTACTATAAGGCCTTTTACATTTTCAAGCTTGGACAGTACAAAGAAAAAAAAAAATAAAAAATACAGAGCAAAACATAAAATTAGTCTACATGAGGTTTCTTTCACTACGTTGCCAATGGAACACAAGGCATAAACCCACAGAGGAAATAGGACGGCATAGAGATAGACAGACCTCTGTGCAATGATGACTATGCTATCCATAAACAGTGGTTATAAAGGAGTCATGGAAACTCTGAAGCTTAAGGAATGCAATACGAGGACGCTGTCATGTGGTGCCCTGAAGGATTAAATGATCACACACAGGTGGGTTTAAAGTCTTGCCCAAGCTGTGCTTGGCAGGGTGGAGCTGTAAGCGAGCTTGATATAGGGATTCATACTATAAAAAGGTAGTATACCTGGTATTAAGGGAAACTAACCATACTCTATAAATACTGTATGTGTGGTTCTATATAATCAATGTTTATTTTAATTTTATTCTAAAGTGAGTGATCAACTAGAACTTTTAACAAAGGGATCAATAATCCCTATGTCACGCATGAGGAGTTCCGCTCACTGAACAGATTGGTATAACAATATCTATGGGGCCAGACCCCTCTTTAAGAGAGGGTGTAACATTTAAATAAAAGCAAAGTATGTTTAAAGTGTGCACATACAATACTTTGGGGCATATGTATCAAAGCTCGATGAGAGATAAAATTGTGAGATATAAATCACCAACCAATCAGCTGCTAACTTACATTTTATAGGCTGTGTTTGAAAAATGACAGGTAGGAGCAGATTGGTTAATAAGGTTTTCTCACAATTTTATCTCTCATCAAGCTTTGCTACATAGGCCCCTTTGTGTGAGGAAAAATGCAAATGATAATTTCAAACATTTGTTGGAAACAAACATTTGTATTTATGCGGGTTTTACTTTAACCAAAGCAAAAAGTCTGATAATGCTAAAATTATTAAAACAAATAGTATATTCAAACATATCCTCCAGTTAACAGGTGACTATGAATGGTTTTTAATACATGCCTTTTTTAAACTAGAGCGGCTTTTAACATAATAGATTTTCACATTCTACGGGAAGTATACAAAATTTGTCATTTGTGTGTTCATGTTACTGTAACAGTTCCTCGCTCCAGCGTGTATTTTTAACGCATGAAGCCACCTACAAGTCCTGACGCTAAACACAAAACTACATGCAAGAAAGTATTTAGCTCACAGCGAATAGGCAGCTGCTCCAGTTAAATTCCAATTGGCTGCTAAGCTATTCAGCTTTATTTTCAAGAGACTATAAAAGATCTGTATGATTAAGTAAATAATGGACATTGGTGTAATATAATGCATTACTATTGAAAATAAAAAAAATCACTGTCAATTTTCTCGATTATCGCTTTTAATCAATGTACATATCTAGGTTACGTGGCTTCTCAATCATAAAAATGCAGGAAATAATCTTGTTAGGGATTTCATGTATCAAAAAAGTGAAGAACCGACACTTGACCCAAATACTTCTATTGCATTTGATTACACTGTCATTTACAATATCAATTTACTGCAATTTGAAGATATGCAAGATCACAAAGGGAAGAATTTCATTTGGCCAGCTGGACGCAATGTGCTGCTTTTCTGGAACAGTACATAGTGTCCATTAGCATTGCAAGTTTCCCTTGCACCCCAGACAGGTGTCTAGGAAAAACTCATTTTGGCAGTACTGCAACTGGCCCTTACTGCCATGCTGAGCAATTGAATTTACCCCATTGCGTGCAGTAGTAATTTATAAAGTATTTGCATCAGAATACCCAATACATGTAGGATATGACAGTGCTCCTTTATTAGCTGTGGCGCTTAGAAGACAGACCAAAACTGACCCTCGAGTGAGTGTACGATATGATGCAAATATTATATTTAAATGGATTTTTAAGAATATATAAAATGGCAGAATAAAGTGGGGAGTGCTATAGTGCATTGGTTCTCAAACTTGGTCCTCAGGACCTCCAAACAGTTTACGTTTTGCAGGTCACCCAGCATGTGCACAGGTGTAATCATTACTCACTGACACATTTTAAAAGATCCACAGGAGTTAATTATTTCACTTGAGATTCTGTGAGGAGACCTGGAAAACATGCATTGTTTGGGGTGCTGGAGGATAGAGTTTTAGAACCTATGCTATAATGTATTACTAATTTTACAAAGCTTATGCTGCGGTTACTAATTAATCTACTGCCAGATGAAAGGAAAAGATATTTCTGAGTTCAGGAGACGTATCTACAGAACTTTCTTAAAGACATTCACAAATCTTACATGTCTCAAACATCTAATGTAAAACATCTATAGGGCATTGTACAGATTCATCTGCAAGAATCTTATAATTACAAAATGGCAGCTTTACTCAAATACTGCATAGTGTGCAAAACTCATGACAAGCATTGTATATTATCTCTACAGTCATTAATATTGTCAGCAGTAATTTTGGCACACCTTCATTCAGCCAAAAATTGCATATTATAAATTAGGACCCTAACGAAGATATGAGCATGATTTGTGAATGGAGTTATGCATGTCTTGTTGCAAGTAGCAGGGAAAAATACAGTTTTTTTTAGGATATTAAGAAGACCTAACAAAAAAAAAAAAAAAAAAAAAAAAGAACCCTGATGTTTTGAACAAAATCATTGACAAATGATATCGTTCAGGCTTAACCACTGAAGTTAAGGACTGAGCGTTCAGCTAGTGTGTGTAGATTTTGCTTAATGCTATATTTAAAATGCACTACACTTACAATGCAACATGCGTAATGAAATTTACTGTAAAAATAGATTTGCAGACAAGGCTATGTTTTATGGGAGCCAAGGAAATACAATTCAATATAATGTTAAGCTTTTAGTATGAGCACTTTACAGACATATGTGGATGTTACGTTTCCTAATGAATGAACTATAACAGAAAAACAATAGATAAGTGCCCTTTTAACAGATTACCAAAGTTTTAGCCTTGGTGCTCATAGGGAGGTCGTAACCCAATGTATACAACATGGAGGAGACACCTTTCACAGTATACCAAGAACACTACTAGACAAAAAATAATTAGAAAAGTAAAATCATGATGAGATTAATAGAACGCTAACCATATGGGCCTTTTAATGATGCTAATCTGAGTTCCAAACAATTTATTTGGCAGTGTTATCGTGCAAGTCTTAAGGCCCCCCCCATACATCAGCAATGGATCAACGCGATTGGATCCGTCGGAAATGCCGACCGGCAGACATCGATGTTCCACGATCTGTCACAGGATCTGTGAAATTCTACCGATCTGCCAATGAGGATCATTTTTTGATTGTGATCGGCAAATCTATGAAATCAAACATGTTTGATTTCACCGATCCGCCATCTCTGGATCGCGGCGAACAGTCTGATGTATGGGGCCTTTACTTTAGGGAGATTCAGATGGGAAATGTGACAATCTTTAATTTCCCGAAAATACCCTACTAAAAAATGTAGCAGTGATTCTTCCACCCTATGACTGCTAAAGAGGTGCTGTATGCAGAATTTTATATTAAATATAAGTGACCGATGGAATTCTGCAATATCTAATATTTCAGTAATTAAGTTGTAAAATAAAATAGCCCTGGCAAGTTTTGCTCCTAAATTAAATACATTTATGTGGTATATTTTGAAATCCTGGATTTTATTGATAATATGGAGAGTAAGCTCTTGAGGTGAACAGTATAATTTTGGTCTCTAGTAAAAACACAAATTGGATAAGATTAAGGCAGCAAGCAGGTCTTGTTTCTGGATTTCCTCTATGTACAGCTGTGTCTCATGTGAAAGTTCACCACATATTCTGCATTAGTCCGCTGCACAGATATCGCAAATGGCTCAAACGGATGAAAAGTGAATGCCACCAGCCTGCGCACTGTGTGGTTGATGGGACGCCCAAGAAGACCAGCTTGGATTTTAAACTTTAAAAGTCCAGAATCTCTTGCATAGAACCTAGAAGACAAACAAATGCATATTATACCAGTAAATAGAATTTCTCATAATATACTACAACCAAGTTTACCAATACGCAAGTAATGTGATGGCAGTATGGTCATAGAGAAGAAAACAATTTTACGCAATTTCTAATTGTAACCAGTACCTTTGTACTACAACAGAATGACTGAAAATCTCAGGACTATACATGGATAATCTAAGACTGTTTCCCAAACGCATTTCTCAGGAAGCACCGACAGCACATGGTTTCCATGTTTCCTAGTTGGTGCACAGGTGTATTCATTACTGGCCGACACATTTTAAAATCTCCACGTGTGTAGCCAATTATTTCACATGTGATTCTGTGAGAAGACCTGGAAAACATGCACTGTTAGTTCTCCCTGAGGAATGAGTTGGAGAAACACTGATCTAAAAAGGAACACGAACCTCATTTGTTCTTTATATAGTTTAAGCACAGGGAACAAACCATGGGAATGTTGTTTGGTTGTGGGAACAGAAAAATGATTTCCAAATCCATACAAGTCTCCTCTCTAACCTTGAACATAAAGTTGCATAAGTAATGATGGTGCTAGGATTTCTTTTGTACACGTACATAGTACATACACATCTATTCAAGAGAGAACAATGGCAGCACTTAAAATTGACTGGTCAACTATCATATGTACATAACAAATTAGAGAGGAGTCCGCACAGAAACTTTTATAGTTTTACATATCTCGTATTGCAGGAACAAACATATGTTCATATAAATCCACAGAGAGTGTTTTTGACTTATCTCAGGTTGGTGGTGCTCCCTAGAGTCTAGTATTTATTATACAAAAGAGTCGACACTTTTTGGGGCACTCATCGATTAGATTATTGCATCATAAAATATAACTTAATTGTTAATCTTAAAATATATCTCCCTAACAAACAGATCACATAGATCTATGTGAAAGTGTGTGTGAAGGTACCAACAGCTGCTCTGAACCTCCATAAGATACATAAAATGGGGAGGACAAGACTCTGTACTTATGATACCTAAAGTTTTGTGGGAATGATGCTCATATAAGGAATAGAGGGTGGTTGATGAGAAAAACATCTCTGACAATAAAAACATCCTTTGTTAGATAATAGGAATTCCCCAATGATAACTGGACTACTTAAGAGTGTTTCTTGATACAGTAATAAACTTTTACAAGTCACTCCCTCTCCGTATACATGATCTTTGAGAATGGTCTTAATACAGAAACTAGTATCTATTGTGCGCTGTGCTGTTTTATACTACACTGCATGTGTGGTGAGGAGACTAAGGGTCTCTCTCACAGTGAGGCGGAAGGATATCGCACATTGCGAAATCCGAATAAAGCAACATTATGGGACTAGAAGAAGATGGCGCTCTCCTCCAGGGTCATCAGCCGCATTATCAGATCGTCTCTATATGCAGTTCAATCTGATGATGCAACTGACGACCCCATGCAGCAGGATACAGCAGGGGCAGACATATCGAGTAGTAGGTGCTGGATTGTGTACCGCCCGCCCGATATATCGGCACGTCGATGGTGGGTCGCCAGTTGGATCGCTGGGTACACATTTAATGTGTACCCATTTTAAGACTAGGGGGTATATTTACTAAAGTGAGAGTTTCTAGAAGTGGAGATGTTGCCCATAGCAACCAATCAGATTCTACTTATTTATCTAGCACCTTCTAGAAGATAATAGCTAGAATCTGATTGGTTGCTATGGGCAACATCTCCACTTCTAAAAACTAATTTTAGTAAATATACCCCTAGGATTGAAGATTACCTACATGAGATGATAGAAGAACTAAAATGAAGCCTCACACTGGCATTTAATCTTTTTCAATATAACTGTTCCTGTAATGTGTTATGTACAGTATATCTTATATTATTATCTATTTGCACTGTTTAAATGTATGGCAGAATCTGTGCTGGGTGGAAATATGTACTGCACATATCCATTGCGAGTCCCACATCAGGATATCTAAGGGTCTGCATAAACACTAATGCTTGGTAAAAAATACAAATGGCATTTTCTGGGAGGGTTTGTTAAATACATATGTACAAATGTTTCATATCTCAACTAACTTCCCACAGCTGTTCATTTAGAGAGACAAATGGTACATAACGTGAAGAAAAATACAGGAACATAAAATAAAGAGGACTAGCTGGAGCTTACAGGTTAAAGGGTTAGTGCTGGAACGAGTGAAACAAGAAGAGCATTTGTACTATATGAGATGCCCAGTATATATTCAAGCAGCCACAATTTCCTTACAATAATAATAATATTATATATATATATATATATATATATATATATATACACACATATATATATATATATCTATATATCAATTTATACCAATATAAAATAGCTAATACGTATGTATTATTAGCAAACCTCAAACTGGAATAGTAAACCTCAAAAAAAGCAGAGTTCAGAATTCAATTTAAGCATTACAAATATTTAAAGTGCTTTAAAAAATAAATAACTCTTAGTGTTCACAGTAAACCTTGAATGCAAGGCACATATTTGAAACACAAATTTGAAACCGGGACTGTTGTACTGACAATATGTTCAGGGCCGAAGGATGAATTAGATAACATTTCGGAACCTATTCTACATTTTTTAACGTCTCTACTTTAAAAGTTAATTCATTTAATTATCGGTCATCAATCCTTGGTCTAGTTTGCCATTTACCAAGGTGTAAAACATTGGGGTCAATCCAATTAGGTGCGAATGGCGAGTTTGCTTCTCGCATCGAAGCGCGCTCCAGAGATTCTCCAATCCAATTAAAAATGCCTATTCACAGAGGAGGGGTGCAAATTGACTGCCAAATGAGATTTGAGAGAAGTGCATGAAACTGTGGGAAGACCATCCTGGACCCTCCCAAAATTGATTATTTCATTAGCAGGACCATATAGAAGGCCGTTTGTGGGCATTAGGAAGGTACTGTAGGTTTTTAGATTGTGTCAAATGGCTGATTTGTGTTTTTTTTATATATATATATATATAGATAGTGATTTTGGGGCACTTTGAGGGCACCTTGAAAAAAAAAAAAAATATATATTTTTCAACTAAAAATTTTACTTACATTTGGGGTACCCAAACGAAATGGATAAGTTGATTTTGGTGTAATTTGAGGACTTTTTTTTAACCCCAAACAATGACATGTAATTATTGGACCAATTAAGCTAATTGGAAACTTCCAATTGCCTAATTAGTCATTAGGGTGGGGGTGTCCAAGGGGTTCAGCACAGTGTCCTGACATTTTAACCTTAAAATAAAGATTTTCCATTTCTCACCCTCATGGGTGCAAATGGAAAGGTGTGAATTCAGTCTGAGTGATTCAGTGCGAGTTGCTAATTAGATTGCAAAATGAATTCGAAGCGAAAATGGCAACTCGCACCTAATTGGATTGACCCCATAGTGCCTGTGTTCCTAGATTGTAATATAAAGATGTAGAAAGCACTATACTAAAATGTAACATGGCACAAGTGCAATCATTGCAGATCTGGAGCAAGTGATGCAATAATGCAGTATGCATCAACTCTTCCAGGAAACAACCTCTCGCCATATGCGTTTTCCCAAAGCTTAACACTAACCTTATTTCTGCCAGCAAGTTGAGACAAACAACAAAACCCAACAACATTGTGAGCATGTCCCTTGAACAAAAAGGATGCTGCATGTTTACAGTTTTTTCTGAATTAAAAGATAATTTTCATATCCTACTGTAACTTAAAACATTTTGGCAACCTCTATGGTCTAAACCAGTGTTACCCAATCTCCTTCCTCAGGGAGCACTAAAGGTGCGTACACACTAGACGATATTTTGAACGGATGACTGACAACTATATCGTTCAGTTTGTACGCAAGTACGATGAACGACCAACAATACACGCTCCCGCAGGTTGTTGATCTTTGTCGTTCATCGTCTGAACATGCAGGCCAATCCGACAAAATTGTCAGATTTTTGCGTGCTCGGGGATGAGGGAGGGAGCCAGTTACTGAACGACATCATGCACGATATCGTTCAGTGTTTGTGCTCAATGTCGTTAACGACATTGAGCACACACCTACCAGGGAAACACAAGACAATATCGCTCATGCAGCAAATAGTCTAGGGTGTATGCACATTAACAGTACATGGTGTCCAATTTTTCTAGTTGGTGCACAGGCGTATTCATTACTGGCTGACCTTTTAAAAGATCCACAGGTGGAGCTAATTAGTTTGCTTATGATTCTGCGAGAAGACTTGGAAAACATGCACTGTTAACACTCCTAATGAGTTTGGGAAACACAGATCTAACACAAAGACTACTTTCAGTTGCTTACAGAAAGAAAGCAGACAGATAAATAGTGGACAGCTAGAAGTGATTGATGGGAACTACCACTCAAACCATAGATTCTGATCTGCGTAATAAAAATTTTAAAATAATAATAAATTGGTCCATATGCCAGCTCCCCAAATCATCAAGGAGTCCCATTTGTGAAGTCTCCCTACAACAGTGAAAAATAGTTCACAGCAGAATGGCAGCAGGCAGGTGCCTCTAAGCACCCCACCTCCCATTACTGTACTCGGGCCTAGCCTCATCTTATTACAAAAAATCCACATTAAGGGCCGTATTCAATTAGAAGCGAAGTCAAGTTTCGGCGATACTTTTCGCTTACGACGTAATTTTCGCCGATTTCATTTATCCCCGTATTCAATTTCAGCGTCTTTGACAGTGCGATAACCCAATGCAATGTAGTAGGCAAAAACGTTTGCCTATGAATACCCGGCGGAAAAAAAAGTGCAGAATTGGGGCTAACTGCGGCAAAAAACCCTGAAGAAACCTCAAAAAAAGCACTTTGAAAAAATGGGCAAAAAAAAACAAATCAGTCGGGGTACAGATTAAAAAGCTAGTGAAATTGCATTTGAGGGGGGTCTGCAAATGTGGGGGAGGTGTTTTTCGGATTGCAGGTGTTTGCTGAAGGTGCATTTTTGGTGCTTTTTAATGCTTTACTTTAGCATATATGCTTGCACCCAATTTCATGTACTCCGAATTTGATGGGAATACTTATTTTGGTATACAATCGGGAAACCGGCTGCCTTAATACAGACAGCCGGCTTTCCGACTGTCATATCCCGGCGAGGGTGAAATGCCGGGCGTCTAGATGTAGATGCCTGACATTTCCCCGACGCCGGGAGACCAGCATCCCGATCAAAGCGATGTCGGGTGCCGCGAGCGGACAGCCAAAGGGGGGGGGGGGGGTTAGGGTTAGGCACCCCTCCGGGAGGGTTAGGCACCCCCTGTGGGGGATAGGGTTAGGCACACCTAAGGAGGGTTAGGTTAGTTCATACTTACATTATCGACGATCGGGATTTCCAGCGCTGTTGGGCTTCCGCTGCCGAGAACTCTGCTTTTGTCGGCCAGGCACTGCCGGGAATCATACAGATTCCCTTATTTTCCCCCAAAAAAGTTGCAAAATGCTATTCTTCACCACTTGCTTGAAGACGCTAAATAGCACCTATTGAGACCATTTAAACACCCCACATACCTTTAGCAGGGCTATTCAGGGGTACCCATAGTGATCCCCCATGCCACTGCATCTTTTGGGGGGTGTCAGGCAGATTTCCCCAAAACTGAGAACTTTTCACCGGTTTCTTTTTCGCAGGAGCCAGTTTCCACCGATTTGGAATTGAATACGGGGATAAGTGGGGACGATCACACCAAAAACCAGCGATGACGGCGAAAAGTCCGGCAATGGACTTTTCGCTCCAAATTTAATACGGGCCTAAACCTCCATTCTGCAATGCTCCACAAAACTAGACACTTCTGTTCTCCTCTAGCATACTTCAATGGAAGCACATTTACAGAGAGCATATCCCCAATATGCTTGTGCCACGTTTTGCACCATCAACCAATGAAGCAGAGCAGAAATATAGACTGGAAAATTCTAGGATGGGAGCATTGAAATTTTGTTTTACTCCCCAAATTTTGTTATTATTATGCTTCAGTCTCAACATTATGCAGTGAGGATCAGGGGACTGGTGGTCTCAGAGGAAAGTGGGTGAAGGAAAATTTTTAGAGAAACCAGCAGTGAGCTAAATAGTCCGGTGTTTAAGCTAGCAGGCAGACACGTGGATTTGGGTCGAAAGCTGGGTACACATTAACCGATGTGTACACGGTGATGCGATGGGCGACTCCCCCGCCAACGGGCCGACATATAGGGCGGTCGGTACACATTAGACAGTCAGGTGCCCGACACGTCTGCCCCAGCCACATCTTGCTGCATGTGGTCGTCAGTCGCATCGTCAAATTGAGCTGCATATAGGGATTCCTCATGATGTGGCTGACGACCAAATGGGAGAGCGTAACGGCCAACAAATAGGTGTGCATTAGGCGACTGAAGATATGTCAGATCGGGCCAAAAAAAACCCATCTGTTTATCCAGCTTAAGTGGAGCAAAATGCCAATCACTTGTAGTTGTACACTATAAATCCACATATACTTATCTGCAAGTTATCTTTATTTAGGCCATGCTGGCCATTATTTAAACTGGTTTAAAAAATTATCATGGCCAGTACCTGTCATGAGTCAACAGCAAACCACACAGCCATGGTATTGCAAATAAAACTTACCAATGGTTTGGTGTTTAACGTTAACATTGCACATTGGGCTAAGTGATTACAGTAGAATCATGGAAAATAGACACTGGCTACATTATAAATCTCAAAGTAAATTGGAAATTAAAGTCTAGTTTATGATGTAAGTAACGTGGCATGAATAGTCATTACGTACTTGTATTATCAATATCTTGAGCATGGACACTTATCCATGCAAGCCTCTGCTCTGAGATTGCAGGACCTCACAGCACAACGGGACAATTCAGTCTCGCAGCAGAATAAGAAGAGAATGCCCTCAGCTGACTACTCAGAGTAGGAGCTCTGGCAATTACATACATACGATGCTTTAAATTCTTTTTGCCAAATAGAGATGATAAAATGTCATCTTTAAATTGCTGAAAGGTTAGTGGAAGACTGCTACTTCATCAAGAAGCTTGTTTCAAAGTCTAAAATGGTAAACAAAACTCCCAGAATGAGGACAAATGGATACTAAAAACCTATTAGCGCAAACATGAATAATATGTTCTTGACACAGATAAGTAATTGGGCAGATTAGCTGGATCTGCTGGTTATTAACTGCCTATACAAATTCTGTCACCATAAAATAACATTTTCCTAATGGAATAATAATCATTGCCTATAAATCATTCTTGCTCCTGAAATTTCCACTTTTCCCTTATTTCTACTTATTTAAATCTGAATTACCCTATATGATGGTATCTACTTGACTAACTGGCAAAGAGAAAAACAATTCTAAATGTAACAGATTAAAAATAACTAGATATAACTAGAAAACAGAATGAATTTTTAAAAAATTAAACTCAATTTCTATATCTCACCATGTCATGCAAATACAATGGTTGGCGTGTCTACATTGCCCCAATATTAGCTTTGCATCTTTTTTGCCTTTTGAAAGTGTGAAAACAGATGACAAACCAGACACAAAAAGGTTTAAAGTCACTCAGGGGTCTCTTTTAAATAGTAATATAGAATATATATATTTTTTTTAAAATAGGAAAATAAGTTAGATTTTACCTTACCTCAGAAATGACAATTAAATCTGAGAATGTTTTTTTTGGAGGGAGGAAGTGAACTTTTTTTCCCCTACATTATTAAAATAATATTTTCTGTACATGCTTCAAGAAAGCTGCCTGTATGTATGAAATGTCTCAAAATTAGGGACGTGTTTTTTCAGCAAAAAGATTGATGTCTTTGGTAGGGTGGTTTCTGATATACCATGTGGCAATCCTGTGGGTCTTGGAGATGCAAATGAATGCGATTCAGCCAGGCAAGACAAGCACCGACATACTTCCATTTTAATGGCATATTATCTGCAGAGTAGTAGTACTATTTGTCAGTAAAATCCATGAAATATTATATAATTTGCATATTGCAATATGCCAAAATAAACCAGGATGCTTATATGAACCAGGTAGCAAATAGGTTTATCACTATTGTTTAGTTATGGTTCATCAGCCAATATAACGAGAGCAGGAATCCTATATCCACATCACATGACAAACTACCTACTTATATACATTTATTCTCCAAATCATTGTACGGTATTGTATTTAGCATTTGTTTCCATGTGCACTAAAGAAACTAAGCAGATGGGAAAGGCTTGGTGAGAAGCAGGATTCTGTGTAGCTGAGAGGCAAGCGTGAAGTGTACCTATTCACCAGAAGTACCATAAAAGCAAAGGTTTCCATAGTAACCAGTGTGTCTTTATATTCATTCTAAGACACTTGCAGGTGAAGGAGTCATACAGGAGTGACAGGAGATACGGTGTATTGCTACAGCTGTAAAAAATTTTGTTTGTGTCACATGAATTTTGTGACTATTTGATGTCTTAGTGCAATCTAAAGAATGGGAAAGATGGGTATATGTAAGACTGGGCATACAACATTCAGGTTAGTGAAATGTCGGATAAGCTCTCTGAAACTTATGTTTCCATTACAGTTATGTAGGAGATGCCCATGTGGCATTATGTTTCATAGCCACCACGCCTCACTTCCTTTTCCAAATGCAGCAAAACAGTTGTGGAAGTCTGAACCCACTGAAGCCTATTATTTCACATTACATTTATGATTCTATGATTTTCAAGGGGGGGGGGGGGGGGGGGAAACCGGGACAACCATAATCAACAGAGGAGGATCACAAAGTCATATAAGGTATATTTATAATGTGTGAAACTATTGTATTATTTTAGCATTCAAACAGACAATATGTAGTTACCCATATGTCAATATTCAGAATGTGGACAGGTTCATAATGTGGACATTGACTATGACACGTTAAAAATGCCAACATTATGCATGTCTACATTATAAACATATGAAAGTTAAGGTTAGGCTGCAGTCAAGGTAAAATAGCACTGTTGACAAGTACAATTTAGCGCTTTTCTGCCAAAGAAAAAAAAAATATATGAATTAATATGTGATGATGTATGTACATGAGCAGCATGTCAGATGTAAGGGAATGCATCCCAAGTCTGCTTCATGTTTGTTATGGTTCTGTGTCAGTGGATGGAAAGACTTCACATGAACAGTGCCTCAGAAATGCCAGCATACCTTTTTACTTTCACTAGATTAAAGGAATTTAAATAAAAACCTTCAAACAAGTTTTACCGACTAATTGGCTGGCTATGGCATTACAACTATAGCATAATAAAAAGTTACTATACATAGGTGCTTCTACTGCATTTAGGAATATTAGTAATGGAAGTTAAAAAGTAGTATTGCAGTCTACTTCAGAACAGGCATCTTGACGCTCACTAGCTAAAAAGAAACCAAAAAACTCACTGCTATGGGAGAAGTAAGACAACTGAAATCAGATAAACGCAGCTGTTTGGATAACCCAATAAAAACAAAGTAAGAAAGCGCAGTTTATTCGGTTACTGTATGATATAATGTAAAATACACAGCTCTATAAAACCAATTATACGACACAAATACTAAATATTATATTATATCTACCTTACAGAAATGTGACAATTTATAGCCAGATAACCAACAATAAAAAAAATATATATATATTTTTTAGACAAAATTTTCCAAGGAAAATTTTTTAAACCAGTAAGAGTGAAAATGGTGGACATTTAATTATGTATGTATACACACTCCAGTTATTCTATGGAGTATTACTCTGCTCATTAAAGGCATTTGATATTAAGGTGAAGTAATAGGCATTACCAACTCCTCAAAAAAAATAAAAAATAAAGTATTTCTCAAAATACAAATTTTAAACGCTCACATAAAAGGGGTATTGGGGTATTACAACCTGTATTAATCTGCATCTCTAATACTGCAAGATCATGTGGGCATGACCATTTTTACATCACTGCATATAATTTGTTTGCATCATATTTCCATTAATGTACAATATAGCTGTATAAAATGGTGGAGCTTTATATTTGAAATATGATAAATAAAATAGTTCCACTGACACTTTTTTTATTTTTTTTAGAGATCATAGAAAAGGAGAATGTTTGCTGAACAGGCTTCCCAATGCTTGTTTTTTGGAGAACTTGTTGTTGTTGAGGGGGAGGGCATTTTGTTCATGTTTGTTTTTAATATATTTTTTTTAATTATTCATCAAAACACGAGTCATCATAATGAAGTTGACGATGATGAAAGTTCTCGAGCATGTGGCCACTTCGCAATAGACTTAAAGCGCTTTCCTTTAAAAGTATCTTCATGCTAATACTTTATGCTGTATTTTTAAGAATTAATATAATTGTGTCGTTACACATATTGTACATTTTGGCGTAAATGCATCAAGCTATACAGGAGGTCAGTAGTGTGCTTTGTGGTGGGACTTTAGTTTCTATATGAATAGCTACAAAAATGGACTTTTCAGGTTCAAACAACTCAAGGGGAAAAGAACTAATTTTCCATCATTAGCAATATTTCTCTATTAATGCACAGCAATACGTTAAAGAAACTATTTGGTACACACTGTTCCTCAACATGAAAAATTCAATAAATGTATGTACCTTGTTTTCATTCTGTCAAACAGAGGTGCAGCATGAGTGTGTTTGTACCAATCTTAATATGATGTGTTACCTAGCAACAAGGCTGGTTTCTTGGCAAGTATAAATAGAATTTTAATGCAGTTTGTAGGGAAATCCAAAAACAAAATATTGAAAAATATGAATGTATATTTGAAAGATTAAATCAAAACAGTTTTATCATCTCATCTTAATCAGAAAACAGACAGCAGCAATCAAATCAGTTACAACCTGCAGTGGTTACATCATTACTGCTGCATTATGTGACAACAACATAATTACCTATTTCACTATTGGGCATGCTTCAGGAAACAACTACAGTGACAAAAAAACAAACATAAAATAAAACATACCGATGGTGGTAATTTTCAAAGGGCAATATGTAATAGAGTAAGAGTTTAGCAGGAAACTCACTTTTTAAACTCGGCCAATGTAATAGAGTCTGAGTAAATGCAAACTGGCATGGTTTTTTTTTTTTTTTTTAAAGTACTCACGATTTAAACTCTCATCCATAGGTTTTCCCATTTTGAAGATAAAACTCAACCAAATAAGATGAGAGTTTACTGCTAAACTCACATTTTCTAAGCTCTCACCCTATTACATTTGGTCCCCCATCCTGTTTTCTAAATTGAAAACAATGACTTTAAAGAACTGTACAGCGGTGATATGACAGAAGCAAATATTTTTAATTGTTTAAAACGCAGTTTATAAATCTCTCTCAGATCACATCATTGCTATAGCGAGACTGACGCAGTGGTTTGAAGTCACTGGATACAGGCATTGCGATTGGCTAACTTTTTATTTGTGTGGTGTACGTGCATAAAGTGGAGGATTAAAATTGAAAAGTTACAGAACATTCTACACTAATATTTGTGAAGCATTATTTGTTTTCTTTCATTAAATGCAGCTCCCCTTCATTCCCTGAATGAAGGGGAGCTGCATTAAAAAAAAAATAAAAAAAAAATTACTTTTTGGACTTTTTTTTTTTTTTGCGAGAACAATTGCCGTCCGAAAACAGGCAGGGTCCATGAAACCTGTGTGTTTTTGCCATCGCAGCAACGAAACGGGGCTGATTTTGGGGAATTTTGTTTTGCCTGCCTAAGGCAAGTAAAACACAATCCCCGATAAATGCCGGCGCTTTCAGTGCTAACTGAATTATTGAAAATTGACAGTTGGGATCACATTAGTTATTAAGCAAAGGCTTGCTTCCTGGTGTGCTTAAGCCAAACATTTAAAAGGGCGATGTTTTACTAATAAAAGTATTGCCCTTTGAAATTTTCGGCTTGAATACACTACTTGGTAAATAGAACCCACACACTTCGGTACCCATCCTTTCGAGTACGCAATGGAGCACAAACAACCCTGCTTGATTAATCTGTCTATAAAACCTTCTTCTAGTCTGAAATTGAAAATTTTCAGTTTTTGCTGAAGTAAGACTTACAGGAGTAAGAATTTTGGAGGATGGCCTGGTGTCAAGAAGGGCAGCAAAGAAGCCACTTCTCTCCAGGAAAAACATCAGGGACAGACCGATATTCTGCAAAAGGTACAGGGATTGGACTGCTGAGGACTGGGGTAAAGTTATTTTCTCTGATTAAACCCTTTCAGATTGTTTGGGGCATCTAGAAAAACGTCTGTCCGGAAAAAAAAAAAGGTGAGCGCAACCATCAGTCCTGTGTCATGCCAACAGTAAAGCATCCTGCGACCATTTATGTGTGGGGTTGCTTCTCATCCAAGGGAGTTGGCTCACTCACAATTTTGCCTAAGAACACAGCCATGAATAAAGAATGGTACCAAAATATCCTCCAAAGCAACTTCTCCCAACCATCCAAGAACAGTTTGGTGACGAACAATGCCTTTTCCAGCATGATGGAGCACCTTGCCATAAGGGAAAAGTGATAACTTAGCGGTTCGGGGAACAAAACATCGAAATTTTGGGTCCATGGCCAGAAAACTCCCAGACCTTAATCCCATTGAGAATTTGTGGTCAATTCTCAAGAGGCGGGTGGACAAACAAATACCTACATGTTCTGACAAACTCCAAGCATTGATTAGGCAAGAATGGGTGGCCAGTCAGTCAATATGTGGTCCAGAAGTTGATTGACAGCATGCCAGCGCAAATTGATAAGCTTAACACTGCAAATATTGACTCTGAATAGACTTAATGTAATTGCCAATAAAAGTCTTTGACACTTATGAAATGCTTGTAATTTTACTTCAGTATATCATAGTAACATCTGACTGAGAGGTCTCAAAACACTGAAGTAAACTTTGTGAAAACCAATACCTGTCAGTCATTCTCAAAACTTTTGGCCATGGCTGTATAAACTGCAGCTTCATTTGAACTTTCCTGTGGTACTTTTGAATACAAATATACTTTTTTTTTTTTTCTTACAAACTGTTTGTATATAGTGGGGACTCAGATAAGGGTTGGTGGCTGCCATTAGCTGTAAAGAGTTCTGTAAGATACATTGGGGCATATTCAATTGGGCGCGAGGTTTAATGAGGTAAAAAACCTTGCGCCCATCGCGACCAAAGTTTTGATTACCGCGGGTATGCGCGCTCCTGATACCTGCAGTACCCAATAAAAAATAATTAAAAGTGGTTGCTGCGTTTTCTGCTCTTAAAACCCTGTGGCATGTAAAAAAAAAAAAAAAACAACAATTCACCGTTACCTGCCCGGTGGCCTCCACTTCATCTTTTCACTGGCTCCGGGGGCTGGTGGGAGGAGCAAGGACTGCTGGGAGATGTAGTCCTCTCAGCGCCAGTTACAGGGAAGGGGACATACACACAGGGGGATTGGGGTCACACACTGATATAACTGCTGCAGAAGACAAGTTTTCAGAATGTGAGTAATTAAGGACTAATTAAGCCAATTGAAGACTTCCAGTTGCTCAATTAGTCCACAGGGAGGGTGCCGCCAGGAAAAAAGAAGAAAGAAAAAAAACGAACAAGAACTACTTGCTCTGTGAGGTGCTCAAAAAAGAAAAACCCAGCAACGAATTGAATAGCAAAAATACTGCACCTGCAAGCAAAACCTCACAGGTGCAGGATTTTTGCCATTCTCATCCGAAATTAAATATACCCCTTTGCTTTCATTTTAACTATTGTTTTTATTATCAGGAAGTAGCTTGAATAATCTATTTGCAATTATAGGATTATGAATGAGAGTCCATATACAGATGTGTCCACATAGATCTATCCTCCGCGCGCTACAATTTGTGTTACACATAATGCGTGAATGCCATATGTCTCGGTAGTGCTGAGCATCTTTTTGTGCAACAGTTTCCCTTAAAATGAGTCTTATTTGCAAAGTGCACTTTAAGGGAAAAAGTTGCATGTGCTTAGTGCCACAGAGTTGCTCCATGGCATGGTGTGACTAGAAGGGCTGTTTAACACGCAAGGAGGCTAGATGTACGTGAATACATCTGTATGTCTAAAAGCCTATAAAAAGGTGGCTGCAACATACTCAGTTTAAGAATGCTGGCTGACAATTCTATGCATAGATACAGTGATACTGTATATGCAAGTGATATATTCAGCTAGAGAGTTAACGGTTTACTTTTTTAATGTTGCTGTATATAACAGTGTACTAAAACACTTAATAATCAAATCAGGCACTTCAAATAAATGTTTTTTATTTAAATAATTTTATTAATTCTTTGTTTTAAAGGTGAAAAAGCGCAGGCAGTCTTTTCCCTTGTATCTAAGAATAAAAATATACCCTTTCCAACTTGCTGCTGGAATGTCATTTTGAGAAAATACACTGCATTTTATTTAAATGCGAGCACTGCATCAGGGAATATTGTTATAAGAAAATGTCAAGATACTCCAAAACAAAAAATACCCCAGAACAGGATATTCCTTGTGACTATGTCCACTTTTCTCACAAGTTGCTAAAAGATTTATCCATACTTTGGATAAATGTTCAGACACTTTAATTCAATTCTGAAATTATTTCCTTGATTTTACCCGTTTATGTACCTAGTAATAAGAATGTAAAATTACAGCAAAGTAAATGTGAAGGCACTGCATAATGCAGAGTGCTGCCAGAAAACAAAAAAATAAAAATCACTGAATAACAAAGAAGAAAAAAAATAAACCACAGGTGGTAGGTGGTGAAAGATTACAAATCACAGGCAGGCTGGCCTGGACTGCCACATTTTTATCTAATTCCTGCTGAGACAGAGACATGTTGAGTCTCACATATCCAAAATGCTTGGAACCAGGGGTATTTTGGATATCTGAATATTCTGTATTTTGCAATATTTGCATACCATAATGAAATATCTTGAGAATGGGACCCAAATCTAAATACAAAATGCATTTGTTTTATATACACCTTATACACACAGCCTGCAGGTAATTTTACACAATATTTACAATAATTTTGTGGCTCAAACAAAGTTTGTGTACAAAACAAAGGTTTTACCATCTCTGTCATGCTCAAAAAATTCCGTATTTCAGAATATTCGGATATGGGGGGCTGAACAGTATAGCAGTATTTTCTGTTATGACTCAATATATATTTTTGTACAGTTTAGTACATTTACTACCAATATATAAAATAATTAACTGTGTTACATTCATGCTACATTAGACAACAAAAACTACACGTCCCACTCAGTCACCAAAACAACTAATGTATGATAAAAGAAAGTTCTAGATTTATTATTCAACCTTATACATGGAATGGGACTTAAATTTAAAATTATCCAATTGTCCCATGGATAGCGTGAAATTATATATATATCACACACACCCATATATTACCTACACACACACACACCAGGTAATAGAAAGATAAAATCACATATTTATTAGAAACACACTAAAATGGTCATAATAGTCAACGTTTCGGTCCTCCCAAGAACTGTCGTCAGGACGTTAGCACAAGGTGCAGACAGAACAATGCTTCACCACATAATGAACATCCAGTGTCTGAGGCTTCTTATATAGCCAGAGCAGACTCATAAGCTCCTCCCATCAATAAATCAATGCAAAAATAGAGTATAACATAACAGACAGGGGAGGTATAGAAATATCAGAGCTAGACACAGCCAAAATAGCGACTAAGCACTTATTGAAATCAGAGGTGTGGGTCATATATATTGTGTAAAAAAAAATAAATAATAATAATTACTTTTAAGCTCATTATATAAATCCAAGATGGTGCCCGTCTGCATGCGTTCCACCCAGGGAAGCTGTCCGTATGGGCGGAAGTGACGTCACCCCACATCAGTGGTAAACATAACACACCCACCCAGCTGTCACAAGCGCTGTATGATCCAAAGGTGAACAGTGTGCGCTTTAGTCACCCAGGGGGTGCCCGCACAATAGGACACATCATGTGTCAATCACTGGTCATAACGCTGAAAAGCAGGTAACATTACTAATAATTGCATTGTTCTGGCTGCACCTTGTGCTACTGTCCTGATGACTGTTCCTGGGAGGACCGAAACGTCGACTATTATGACAATTTTAGTGTGTTTCTAATAAAGATGTGATTTTATCTTTCTATTACCACCTGGTGAGTGCCCTTTTTTCAAAAATTTGTATTCTGGAATGCCTCTTTGGATTCACGAGGAGCACCACCGCAACATTTATTTGGATAAAGCTTTGAGTGCGAACTTAGACATATAGAGATATACATTATATACACATACATACATACCCACACACACACACACACACACACACACACACGTGTAAATAGATTTATTACATACACACACTGTATGAAATACAAAAATTATTTTTTTTAAATATTAATCCTAGTGGTAATTGCTTTCAGTACCCATCTAGACATTGCTCTAATAGGGTAACGTCAAAGAGCAAAGCAAGTAATAATGAAGGCAGTCATACCTGGGATGCTTGCACTGCTTTATTATTTTACATTTCTTATTTATTCATCCAGCTAAAAGCTCTCCAGCTGCTCAGCCCTCTCTGTACAGTGCACATTAAAGAGGTCGTAGGTGTGTTAGAAGGAAACCGTAAACATAAACAAAAAAAAACAAAAAAAAAAAAGAAGAAGAAAACACAACTACCACGGAGCTATATACAAATGCATCACACAGTTATTTGCTCTTCCTACTGCAGATCTGCACAATGTTTAGAATGTCATTCAGGAAGGCGATTACATTCATGGGCCCGTACCCAGAACTACAAAAAAAAAGTTATTTTCCTTTTTAAAGCATGAACAAATCTCTGTTTGTAGTTCTCTGATGTGAAACAATTTGCTGCATACAAGGCAAATTCCCTGTAATTTGCCACAATGTTACCTACAGCTAAAAAGATCATTTGAAAAGCTAGCAACCGTGGCAGTCATTTACAAACATTAAATGTGGCTTAAATGCAAGATTATGTAAAATTAACAAACAGGTGTTCACCACTTAAAGGTTTCCAGGCTGGACTAGACAAATGACATGATGGGAAGGGATTACTGTGCACCATGCAGTGGACATCTTTTAACGCAAGTAAGGCATCACAGGTTTCTTTGTAAGCCCTTTTCTATAAGCCTATTGGAAAGTCTTCTTAACAGCAACAGAGTTATATCAGATCCTGTATTATGATTTCTTTAGAACTTTCTAAATTTAATATAACTTTAGTATAAAAACTGTTTACAGCACACAGTTTAAGCGCATGAGAATCCTTATGGTTACATTATAGTCTAAGTAATGTTCTACTATAGTTCCTAGTAATATGAATCAACTTCCACCTACCACAGACACTGTCTCAAACATTCTGATGGTGTATTGTTATAATCAAAATACACTAACACTGCATTTAAACTAAAGGAAAAAACAGATCGATGATCAGCAAATGAGCCTTCTTCTCCTTATTCCAATATGAACTGCAGTTAAAGCTAAGCACTGGGAACAATGAAAAACTTTTTAGAATCAATGGATTAATATGAAACTGTTTTTCTTTCAAGTTAGAACTAAGTCCTTCACCCAAAGCATGTCCATTGCTGCCAAATGTAGAGGCATCATCAAGCCCTGACACAGCACTGAAATTCCCGAGCACCAAGACATCATAGAGGTATTATCGGTTGCTGCCTCTTTACTCGTGGCAGAAGCTTCTGGGGCATTTCAAATTTGAAATAAGGGTGCTTTCTCCAATAAGTTGAAAGCAATGACAGGCTGCCAGAGAATCAACTAATCTACAGGATGAAAGGGGATTGCTAAATCTTTTATATGGCCTTACTAACACTGTCCTTGGTGCTTGCTCAATGCTGGTGTATGTTGCCATCACGTATAATATGGAACAGGTGTGAGCCCATTTAGAAACTGTTCAGTGGAATATTTGCCCCATTCCCTTCCATCTCACATCGACCTCCTTTGCCAACCTTTTAAGTATTGTTCGATGTAGGATTTATATTTTGTATGGCACTGCAGTTTGCTGGCACCTCACAAATAAACAATGATAATCAATCTGTACTTGATGGTGAAATTACGCATTTTCCACTGGCAGAATTTGCCTTTAAATTGTTCTGTGTGGAACCCTTGTTCCACCAGGAGTTCACCCTTATTAGTCACATTCTACTTAACTGTTACGGTGTAAATGCAGCTTACGAGAGCGAAACACATGGGTATATGCAATAGCCTGCGGACTGCAGGCATTGGCGACTGCCCTGTGAGACTGCCTGAAGTAGCAGTCAGTCATTTAAAAAGGAAAAACCGGGTTGATTTTAATTGACTGCTACTTTATAACATCGGGCAGGCTCGCACGAGACTCGCTGATGTCCGCAGGCTATTACATATACCTAGTAGTGACAGATATGAAGCGTGAAAATAAAATGAGGTAACATTGTAAAAAGGAGAGAGAGAAAGAAAGGAGGTAGAGCCCCAAAAAATTAGACCCCACCCACTCCAATAAGCTCTTCATGTATTTCAAAAGGCCAGTTCAGGCATTGTGTTTTTGGCTGAGACAGGATATTGGGATCCATAAGGATGTAATCAACAGATTGTAAAGTGAAGTCATTGAGTGGGCAGTCCCACTAGTTTTATCTGATGGTTGGAGTATCAATGCAATCCCCAGGGTATCAGTTGTTTCTACAAGTGATGTTTAAAACGGATTTAGAGCAGCAGGTAGGGTCAGAACAGTTGAGAGTGGCATTGCAGTCCTCAGGGTGTCAGTAGTTTCTACAAGTGATGTCTAAGTTGATTTAGAGCAACAGGTAGTGTCAGAATATTATTTGGAGTGGTATTGCAGTCCTCAGGGTGCCAGTTGCAGCTCCAATTATTTTTTTAAGCCGAGTTAGGGCAGCAGTTTGTCAGAGTGGACCATTTTGGAGGATGAACCAGAAGTGAAGGAGAAATTGGAAACCACGTTTTTAACATTATTGGCAGTATGGACGTGGAATGTATAGCTGTTTTAGATCATGAGCTTTTCACTCCAAGGTTTGGGGCCATATCTAGTACTGTTGTTTCTAGAGGTGTAGGAGTCTAAAGGTGCACATCCACTAGGCGATGGGGTAACAACAGTATGATTACAACATTGTAATCGTACAGTCATTCCCCATCCCCCGTAGTGCCTACACTGAACGATTTGTCGTTCAGTGTAGGCACCCTCCCTCATTCCTGAACATGGGAAATCTGTCATTATCGGCAGATTGACTGGCATGTTCAGGCGATGATTGATCTCGGAAACAACCAGCGGGAGCGCGCATCACTGGTAGTTTCTGACATTATAGTGCACGATTAATGAGTGATTGAATGATTACGATGTCGTAATTACTCATTAAAATCGCCTAGTGGATGTGCACCTTAAAGCATTAGATATGCCAGTCAGTAATGTGTATGGTATGCAGTAACACAGTAGTATTCAAGAAGGCTAAAACTAAGTAGAAAGCCTGTGATCAAGCAGTTCACTCACATTTGGAGAATTCTATCCAGCCTGCCATAACACTATTTATTTTTAAGTGCATGTCTGTATAATAAACACCCAGTCATTTACTGCTAGGTGGAGGCCTACAGCATATAAACCCCCAACTGCTATCTCCTCATAATAAACATCTAGGTGAAGATGGAGCTAAAAGTTCTACATATTCCCTTGCTCGTGGGGCGAAGGGCAGCTATTTGTGATGGCACAGAATTGGTTACATGCAATTAACAACTAATTCAATGCTGACCTCTACAGTTATGCACGCACCTCCTTCAAATTACATCCTATTGTATAGTTGGTAAAAAACGGAATCGGAGGAGAAGTGTTTTTTTATGGTGCATCTATAAAATATAAGTTAACCCAGTCAAACTATTCTCACTACTGGACACATGTAGTGAATGCAAAATATACAAAATTTGTTATATTAATTTACAGTAGAATGCAATAGCAACTAAACAAAGCAGCAATGCAATATCAGTGATATCATGGAAAGGAATGCAATCATCCCCCCACTACTTCTGAAAGAAATACGCAAGTATAATAGATTGTATAAATACATATCCCTGTTAAAGCATAGTAGTATTGTTAGTGGCACAGAGCTTTAGCATACCTGATGGGGTGATCGCCGCATGTTTTAGGCCTCTCCATAACAGATACCCACTTATCATCGTAGCTGAAGAGAGACAGGTCAAGGTACGGGCTTCCACTGTAAGACTGGGCACTGATAGGCAGCTGGCTCAAGAGCCTCCTCACCGCCTCTGTATGGCCTCCGTACTTTGCATTCACAATAGTGTCTTTAAACCTAAAAGCAAAGAAATCATAAAAGTTATACTACAGGATACATCCCTAGTTCAGCAAACAAGTAGTATGTAGAACAAATTCTGTAAGCCAAATTTTAGATGTACGCTTGTTACAAGTAGATAGCACAAAATTAAAAAAGTATAAGAGTTGCCGGAGTCATGGAACAGCTTAAATAAGATAGACAAGTAAAGTGAATTCTCTTCTATAGCACTTTCACATACAATTATAATTGTAAAAACAAGAGATATGGTAAGAACTTACCTTTGTTATCTCTGTTTCTACGAAGTCCATAGGGTCCACAGGGTGACCTTGGGGTATAGCTGGATCCTGGATCATCGGGCACCACGGAGTTAAAGCTTTTAGCTGCTCCCAGGATGCACTTGGGTCCATCCTCCCCTATACCCCGCCCCCGAGCCACAGGCACCTCAGTTGGTAAGCAGCCCAGGCCGGAGGAGGAGACGAAACAGAGAGAAGGAAGACTGGAACACACAAGAACCATACTCACAGAAATGGGAGACGGAAAATCGGTGACCAGTCACAGAGCCCATATGAAGCCAGGTGCGTCAGGGCGGGTGCCCTGTGGACCCTATGGACTTCGTAGAAACAGAGATAACAAAGGTAAGTTCTTACCATATCTCTTGTTTTCTACTTCAGGGTCCATAGGGGTCCACAGGGTGACCTTGGGGATGTCCCAAAGCAGTCCAACTAAGGGCGGGGACGCTCCTGTGCTGATAGGAGAACCCGGCGCCCAAAGGATGCATCCTGAGAGGCAAAGGTGTCAAACGCATAGAACCTCAAAAAGGTCTGAATGGAAGACCAGGTGGCCGCCTTACAGAGCTGAACAGCAGAGGCGTCACGGCTAGCAGCCCAAGAAGGGCCCACAGACCGAGTGGAATGAGCCTTAACATAAGCCTCAATAATAACAGAACGAAGCCAACGGGCTAGAGTTTGTTTGTTGGCTTGCAACCCGCTTGCCGCTTAATTAACCCTGGTGGTCTAGTGGTCTGGCGGGGTATGCCTCCGCTGGAGGGGGGCCCGCCGCCACCGCTAGCGCCCCCGGTCTGTCCCCTAGACCGGGGGCATGGGACTGCATTTAAAAGGAACCCGCGCACCGCCGCTAATCAGCGGTGCGCGGCTTACCTTGATCTCCCCGGCGTCTTCCGGCAGCAATCCCGGGGGAAACCAGAGTCCGGCTAGTACAGACTCTGGCTTCCCCCGCCGCGATCCCCAGTTCAGTGCTGGTGTCGCGGCGCCAGCAGGGAGAAGGAGCGGCAGCGTGGGCGTCTGTACAGACAGCCCATCGCTGCTGCTCTAGAGAAAAAACTTATAGTAAAAATTAAACTAAGTTAAAAAATAAAAAGCTTTAGGGGGCTGCAGGAGCCGACTCCGGCCGGGCACCATCTTAAACCGAGGCGCCTGTGGCTCGGGGGCGGGGTATAGGGGAGGTTGGACCCAAGTGCATCCGATTTGTCACCAGCTCTGACTGCTGGTGACAGAGGAGACCCTGAGCAGAGCCTACGGTCATCACTGTGCAGAGTCCCCCTTAACTCCTACTGTGTGACCATGTGCATCCCGTCTAACCCTTCCTGAGTGTGTAACTGTGCCCCCCCTCCCTAACACTGACATTGTAACTGCGCACTCCCCGCCCCCCCCCAACCCTGACTGTGTAATTGTGTGCAGCCCCCTCTAACCCTGACTGTGTAATTGTGTGCAGCCCCCTCTAACCCTGACTGTGTAACTGGGTGCAGCCCTCTGTATCCCTGACTGTGTAAAGCAGGATACACACTTGACGGATAAGTGCAGATCGAGTGATCTGCATATATATCTACAGATGATGGTGGTTCATACACACTGATCAACCGTCATCTGACCGCTGGCCAGGAGGTATGTCGCGTCCCCCTCCCCGCGGTCTCTGTTGCAAGTGTACGGGCGGTACAAATTGCTGTTACAATTGGCCGATGGGCACCCGATATATTGACGGATCAATTGATCAGCCAATATATCTGCCAGTGTTTACCCAGCATAACTGTGTGCAGCTTCCCCTAATCCTGACTAATAGGGGTATTCAATATGGGAGCGAAAACATCGTTTTTGCAGGTTTTACTTTTACACCATATTCAATTTCAAAGACTTTTCGCAGGTTCAAAAAGTCTTTGATAAAAAACGGGGATAACTTTTCACCATTGAATAGGTGTCGAAAAAAAGTGCAGAATTGGGGTTTAGGGGTGCAGGCTTAAAAAAAAAAAAATAGCCTGCACCCCTGGGAATGACATTTAAAAAAGAACTGTCAAAAAAAGTTTTTTTTAAAAAAATAGGGACACCCCAAAAAATTAATTTAAAAAATGGGGTGAAAAACAAAAATGGGAAAAAATTGTTTAACAATAGGGAAATAGGTTGAGGGCTATTCTGCAAGTATGCGGCAGATGTTTTCTAGAATAGATTTATAGCGGCAGGTGCACAATTGCAGAATTTTTAAAAACTTTAGGGACATCAAAATATGTTAGTACCCATTTTCATGCACCCCAAATTTGATGGGACCACTTAAAAAAACGAAAAAATAATCTAAGTGCTCTTCTGCATCACTTCTTCAATGTCGGGAAAAAACACCTGCTGCGGCTATTTAAATACGACTTTCAATTACAGGCTAAAACAGGGGTACCCATAGTGATCCCCCATGTTTTTACAACTTTAGGGGGGGTCCTACAATTTTTTAAGGAAAAATTCGTAACTTTACGCAAATCCAACTTCACAGGCTCCCGTTTTCGTTGATTTCATATTGAATACAGGGATAAGTGGGCGCGCGTCCGATACTTCAACGCAGGTAAAAACTCAGATATGAAACGTAAACTTCGACAGCGAAGTTTACGTTTCATATTGAATACCCCTCTTTGCCTTCAAAACAGCATCAGCTCTTCTAGGTACACTTACATAACGTCAGGGATTTTGTAGGATTATAGTCGGGTGTATGATTAACCACTTATACTAAACAGGTGATAATGACCATCATTTTCATATGTAGGTTGAAACAGTCATTAACTGAAACAAACAGCTGTGTAGGAGGCTTAAAACTGGGTGAGGAACAGCAAAACTCTGCTACAAAAGGTGAGGTTGTGGAAGACAATTTCATGTCACAGGTCATACACCATGACAATACTGCATCAGCAAGGTCTCTCCTAGGCAAAGATTTTAAAGCACACAGGGGTTTCAAGATGTGCTGTTCTAGCTCTTTTGAAGGAGCACACAGAAACGGGAAAAGTTGAGGACTGTAGATGCAGTGGTCGGCCAAGGAAACTTGGTGTCCAGCAATGCCATCAGCTCAGAACTGGCAGGACACAGGTACACCCATCTATTGTTCGGAGAAGTCTGGCCATGTCAGAGAAGTCTGCCTTCATGGAAGAATTGCAGCCAAAAATCCATACAGAGCCCTGATCTCAACATCATAGAGTCTGTCTGGGATTACATGAAGAGACAGAAGGATTTGAGCAAGCCTACGTCCACAGAAGATCTGTGGTTAGTTCTCCAAGATGTTTGGAACAACCTCCTTG
The DNA here is from genome assembly GCA_031769625.1 of Taudactylus pleione. Taxonomy (NCBI): domain Eukaryota; kingdom Metazoa; phylum Chordata; class Amphibia; order Anura; family Myobatrachidae; genus Taudactylus; species Taudactylus pleione. Next base: position 1,674,608 of record JAUIMM010000555.1, on the reverse strand, counting down.
CCCAGTTCCTTCTAAAACTGTGTGAAAGTGTAACTAGAAGAATTTATGCAGTTTTGAAGGCAAAGCAGGGTCACATCAAATATGGATTTGATTCAAACTTCTCTTCTGGTTCATTCACTTTGCATTTTGTTAATTTAGATAGATATTACAATCATAACTTAATGTGTACTTTTCACCAGGGGAATAGGCTAGATTCTTTGGGATTGATTGGTTGCCATTGCTTGTTTAGTGGAGCCTAATTATGTCTGTAGGAAGATAAAGCCATATACTGTGTCTTTCAAACTATTTAATCTGATTTTTATAGTAGAAGGAGACCACTGTATTACCCAATAGGGATGAGATGATGAGGGCTCCCTTGAGTGTTCAGGTACTTCCTTTATTGAGAACACATATAATATAGGGCTCACCAGAGGGGTAAAGCAATATACACTATACTTTATAGAGGAGTTCCCTAAAGGAGCTACATCACCTGAACACTCAAGGAAGCCCTCATCATGCCTTCTCTATTGTGTAATATACTATACTATAAAGGGTGCTCTCTAAAGGAATACAACCGATTACGTGGTAGCACTGTGCCTACAATAAATGTTTTATACCCACACCCAGTCTCACACCATTTTTCCATCCAAGTCATATCACCAGGTAGCCACAAGTATACCTACAACATTCATGGCCCCTTTCCCTCCCTGACCACTCTATTGGAGCTGTAACCACCCACTTATCACATCTGTCTAGAAGACCAGACACATCCAGTTACAGCTTTCAGCCCCCTGAGTGAGCACAGTGTCCCAATACAATTTATAATGTAACTGGTAGTTAAATATAAAGAGGAAATACTGGAATTAGCTACTAGTAATATCTGGAGCATGAAAACATATTTTGATCAAAATGCACATTATGGGGCATAGGCTTATTTAAGATAATGTGTAATTTACACTGTCCTGCATACATGTAACAAAGAAACACCATGTAAAGAAAGTAGAGCAGTACCACTTTGTGGCCAAATGATCACATAAATAAGGCCCAAGTGTCTCAATATTCGCAGGATTTTCTTTCAGGATTAGATATATTATCCCTTCTTATCACAATAAGTGGGTATAAAAAAAAAAAAAAAAAAAAAACATCCAGCACTTGGCTTCAACCCTTGTGGGGTATCAAAGCTACCTTTGCTTTGCCTGTAAATATTGTCCTTCATGTTTTTAGTTTTTAGCCCCCTCTCACTTTCAACATTTCCTGAATTAAAGTAGATTGCCATCTTTGAGCAGGTTTTCCAAATACTTAATATAAACACAGCCCAACACAAGGCCCCCCCCCAAAAAAATTTAAAAGTGCTTTTTAAAATCGGCTCTAATTCTTGAAATAATGATGAATACTCTACAGGAACATTCTAGAAGGTGAGACATGCATTTTTTTTAGGTATTCACTCTGTGATCATTCTAGAATACCCCTCTGTATACAAATAATCAGTGATCTACTGTGTTTTTACTTGTTTCTTTTGCATGTAAGAAATTAAAACAATTTAGCAAAACCAATATCATAATCAGAACCATAAAGTTACCCCAATAATTTGGCAATAAATTGTGTTGATCAGTGTAATAGACCTGTAGGACCTAAATTCAATTAGATGCAAGTTGCTGCCAGAACATTGGGCTATGCACAAAAGCGCAATTACAGCAGCGGATTTCTGCTTGCACTTCTATAGGCTGCAAGCAGAAAAGTGGCGAGACACCTTCCACGTAGCCCCAGCAATCTGTTGTGTTGGCAGCTTGCAGGTAATGGAATCAGCCCCATAAGTTGAAATATTATAACATATCAGACCCATGCATTTCATCGTGGACACCTTAGGTCTATTATACCACTTTCAGAGAGAAGATGTTCAGCAAAAATTCGGCTTTTACCCGGCATTTGCGTGCCGGGTTGTTTTTCCGGTCCTAGCATCAAACCCCGTTCAGACTGAAGATCAAATTTCCTGTTTAAGCATTTCTACCCGGTAGAAACTCCTGGGTCTCTGACCCTGGTAAAAACTTGGGTCGAAATCCAGGGAATTTCGACCCTGGTTGACCCTTTCAGACGGACCCGTGTTGATCAGCAAGTTACCAGGTAGAAATGTTTGGCCCGTTAATTTGGTTCTCTGTCTGAAAGAGGTATTACATGCGTTGCCTTCAAATTCAAGAAAAGACATGTCCTCTAAAAAGTTAAACCACTGTCTTAAGCGGATTATGAAGCTCTGCAGACGAGACCCATATGCTATTTTCCTAAGAACTTAAGAATGCCACGTTCTCGCTCCATTTAGTACCAGAGTGGCATTATCCTGGAGGTAAAATGCACACAGTGCCATATTGAGTGGGAATTCAACGTAGTGCAGTGTGCTGCCACATTATATGGCTGCACACATCACTTTGCAGCCATTGCACTAAACTGAAAGCCACCTTTAGATCTACTAAAAATAAACAGTTTGGAGATTACTTCTCACTGCAGTGTTTATTTTTGGTCATGGACGGCTAATTTCCCAGCCATATTTTACAGTTCATTTATAGGGGGGAATTCAATTGTTTGCGCCGGGAGTCTAATGTTGTTCCGATCAGACATCCATTAGTATTTAACAGGCCCAAAAGAATTGTGTTTAGTCGTGCAAAGCAGTCTAAAATCTTGTTTGAGTGCCCAAATTACGGACCTGTCACACATTTTCTCACAACTTTGGAGGCTGCAAGAAAACGTGCGTCTGCTACGGATAATTGGCATCTGATCGGAGCAACAATTGAATTGCTACGATAGACGCCCATTAGTTAGACGGCCGGCACTAACAATAACATTTCCTCTGTAGTATTAGATAATTTATTCTAGAGTAACAGTATGAAAACCACATATACTCTCCGACATTTGTGTTGTTGAGTCAAAGGGTCAACAAAATGTCGACAGAAGAATGCCAAAGCAGTACTAATGTTATTTAAAGCAGGTTAATCAGGTCGGCATAACTTTAAACATGATACTTTAAAAATGCTTTAAATAACATTAGTACTGCATCGACATTCTCCCATCAACAGAATATGTGTTTTCTTTTAACTACCTCACCATGCAAATCATATTAGCTCAAGCTGCACCAATACATTCAGAATGTGATTGTTTACCATAGGCTTTGGCACATGGTTGACATTTTCTACTGTTTTATTAATGGAGTCACAACAAGTTTTTTCAGATTCTCCATTTGTGTTAATGGTACGTCTTACCGGCGCTGAATCTGTCTAGCAAAGTTGTTGCTGGAGGCAGAGCAGGGAAACTGCACGGCCTCACTGTGAAGAGTTGCGTTCCTGAACAGGTCACAGAAGTTTTCAAACAGTTCTAACAGCTCATTGGACGTGTTTTCAAAGACCGCAATAACTTCTGTGGTGACCATATTGTACACCACAAAAAAGGAGGGCTGAGAAAAGAAACAAAAACAGCATAGAACATTCAGAAAAAAAAAAAAGAAATTACACTTAGCTCTATAGAGTATAATAAGATTTTTTTGCACCCTTGAAATATTGGTTTGCAGACAATAACTGAAATAAAATATGTGGAAATAGAAAGTGGATAGTGTCAAGATCATCATTGTACATCATAGAATTTGCTCTTCAAAAAGGCCCACAAGATAAAGGGCAGTGTATCAGAGACCAGATCGATTTTCCAGTACTAGAAATACAATGGGTTTAAAAAGGAATAACCATTTCCACTATTCTACACAATTCTGTAATATTTTCTGGATATTATTAAAGTTTCTTTTGACAGCATATTGGATTAAATAGGTTTACATTTTAATAGTTATATCAAAAATGTGATATTAATTTACCCCAATAATTAATAGCTACTTCCAGGAGAAACTACAGGAATCATAGGTGGCTTCTTAACCCCTCCCCCCTTCCCACTACAATAAGATGCCATTTGCCTGCATCAAATAGTACTGACTGCAGAACAGACCTGATGGCATGTTCTAATGTCTGTATTAAAAAATATATGTTTTGAGTTCTGAATCACTATTATAATCCAATCCTTTTTTTTATGGTCAGTCATACAAGTCAGAGGCCTTTAAACATATAAAACAGCCAGCTTCCCAACTATCATTCAGCACAATGGCTATACTGAGGACGGGATGAGATGGAATATACTTTCAAAGAGTATTATTTTTATTTCACATTATTTAGTTATGCCTGTCTATTCGAATATCACCCACACATTCTGAAAGAACAACAAAACAAGTATGACCTTATGTACATACATATAAGCCATACAGAATCTTACTTCCAGCTGCTACACTTATCAGAGCAAAGTAGTATATTGAAGTGGATGACTATACTGGTGTTAAACATTATACTGGATTACACACAATATAAAAACAAAGGGGTCAAATCAATTACTGGAACAGCACATCACAGCCACTGGCATAGCAAGCTTTCCCTCACACCCCATAGAAGTGTGAGGCAAAACTTGAAATAGCAACATTACCGTAAGTGTCCGATACTGTATGCACACAGTGGGCGGAATTCAATTGTTTCCAGTCCCCATCGCACCCGACGGAGCTATTCAATTGTTGCTCCTGTCGGGCACGATCAGCTGCCAGCGCTCCATTTCAGCTCGCAGAACCAGAGGGGATCGTGCTGAAATCTGCGAAAAGTGACCTGTTTGTGCGCCCAAACGGCACTTTTCGTGATCACGCCCAGTACTTTGGCTCGGGGTTAGCCGATTTACACGGCTAAACCCTGCCACTTTGGGCGCGATCACCGCGAAAAGCTGGAACAATTGAATAACGGTCCACAATCTCCCGTCACTTTAGACAGGAGATCCGGGCTGCAAAAACAATTGAATTCCGCCCAGTCTTGCCACTTTACAATGGACCGAATATTCCCAGAAGCTGAAATTCGGCAAAACCAAAAATTGTAATGTGGAGTAAGAAAAATGTAATATATTTTGAGTTGACAAGGGGTCCTAATTCAACTCTAATTCAGAGCTTAAAATTAAGGGCGGTATTCAATTAGTTTTGCGTCCGTGATAAAGTTTCACATGCCCGACTTTCCGCCTACACCACGTGTTTTGGACGCGGAAACTTATCATGCGCACCCCCGCTATTCGCCCTATTCAATTCCAAACCACGCGAAAAAGGCAAGCTGCGAAGTCTAAACAGGCGGAAAGTGCTGAGAAGTCAGCCTGAACCCCCTAAAAAGATGCACTAACATTGGGGATCAATGTAGATGTGGCTGAATAGCCCTAATAAAGCTATATGGGGTAATTAAGTTGTTTCAATAGTTTCCTATTATCGTCTTCGCACAAGTGGTGAAGAATGGCATTAAGCAGTATTTTTTGGTGAAAATAAGTAGCCCTGTCAAATCTGGGGTACTTGAAAATGGGTGCTAGCATAGTTTAAAGTCTCTAAAGTGAACTTAAAATAAAACCTGAAAAACGCACCAGCAATAAAAAAATAATTAAATAAAAAACACTTGATCCATCCCAAACAGTCAATTTCGCTAGTTTTTATGCTACCCCCCCCACTTTTTTCCCCCCAAATGAGAGTACTTTTTCAGGGTGTTCTTAACTTTTTTCCCAGACTTTTGACAGTTGTCCTTTGTGGGGCTGTCCCAAGGGTTCCAAGTGTTTTCCGAGTTTTGCGCCCCAAAATAAAAATGTAGCACTTTTCTCCTGTGAATCTTTTTCGCCTATTATATTACATTTACTTTCCGCGTACGCGAAAAGCGGTTGGAATTGAATACGGGAGATAAAGCAGAGATCCCTAAGCTGGCCAGTATGTGCTACATCAGAGACCCACATAATTAACATCAAGGTTCTTTTTTATGTGTTGGGAGGTGGATGATGTGTAAAATAATCAATTTTAGTACTGGTCTTAATTAACACAATACAAAAGGGACTCTTGTGAAGGTGCATTTATCTAGAGTCAGAGCAATTTTTGATATAGATTGTCATCTCTAACTTGTACATAGGTCTCAAGGAGCAAGAAATAGAAAGACAATCAGAATATTCACATATTATGCAGAATAGTGTGATTTTATGGGAAGCAGCGGGATGCGGTTAATTTAGTGCCGCCAGGAATGCCGGCCGTCAGAATCCAGACGGTGGAAGGCCGACCCAGGACTAAAAGATAGGTGTCGAAATGCAGACGCCTATCTCTAGCCCCACGCTGCAATCCCAAACGAGGCAAGTTGGGTGCATTGAGATTGTAGCCCGATCCCGAAGCACCAATCCGTCCACTTGTGAGATTGTCAGCGAGAACAGGGATACTCATGATACGAAAAGGGCAATGGGGGCAAGCAGACAGCGGATAATAGTTTGGGAAAAGCAATGTAGAAAAACTATCAGGTTCCTGGCAACCCAATGCATAAAAATTGTGATGTCAGAGGAACCTCTATATGAAAAACTGCATACTCATCTTGTTTACTATGAAAGAGTAAAGAAATTGTGCTTGACGGTGTAAGCACTTTACTCTGCACATCTGTAACATGACACACTCTGCAACATTGCTTCACTTTCCATCATCAACGCTGATAATGCTAAAGATTAGTGAAAATGGCCACACATATACTAATATTATAATCAAATGTCCTGACTGACTCATCACTGCCCAGCCAGAGCATTTGGGCCTAGAAATATGAAAATTGGGGAGTATATGCCTTACATGGCGTAGGTGCCCACTAAAAAGGGATTTTTCAAAATTTGACTCCTAAGGGGGTGAAAAGTGCTAAAATATTTCTTCCCCCTGTGCAATCTCCTGCCTGACTGTCTCATAGTGGCTGCAGCACAGTTCAGTATTCAAACACCAACTGTCATCCCAAGTGCTGCCAAACATCACTGGCAGTTGGTGTGTCTCCCCTATTTGTATAGTGAGGGAAGGGAATGTGTTACTACACAGGCGAGGGAGGAAAATGTGTTACTACAGGGGTGAGCGGGGTAATGTGCTACTCCAGAGGTGAGGGAGGGGAATGTCGAATGTGTTATGCCGCGTACACACTAGCCGATATAATGAATGTTTGAACAATAGTTATTGTACATTATATCGGGCAGTGTGTATGCAGTCAACAACCAGTGATGCATACTACCACTGCTCGCTGATGACATCATTTATCGTCTGAACCGGCTGTCCAACCTGACTACATCGTCAAGTTGTTCAGGGATGAGGGAGGGTGCCGGCACTGAACGATATCGTTAAGGACATTGAGCACATCACTGCCAGGGAAACACTAAACGATATCGCTCATGTAGTGAATAGTTTAGTGTGTACACGGCTTTACAACACGAGCGAGGGAGGGAAATGTGTTACTAGAGGTGTACACAGGTGAGGGAGGGTAATGTCTTACTCCATCAATGAGGGAAAGGATGCATTACTATAGAGGTGAAGGATTAATGGGTCACTGGAGATGGAAACTGTAAATATCTAAGGTCTACCCAGGTGAAACTGGGTACATCAGCTAGTAAGGTATACTGGTGTAGGTAACAAGGAAAAAAGCAGCGTCATTACCCCTCACTGGAGTATGAGAGCACTCGATCATCAGCTATTTACTACCGAGGTGCTAAAACTGAAGGTGTAATGGAGTAACATTGCTTGTTAGAGGTCCAACAGTCACTTGGCTTCTGATAACTGCCTGAGGTAATTCATACATGGACACTGAAAAACACTGCAATATGAAGTGTAATTTGGGAGGCTAGGTAGGTAATAGGAGTAGTGCTATGAGATGGGTTACTGAATGGAGTCTAGAAGCCACTCTGCAGCAAAGCGTACTATAACGATTTCAATGGCACTAAACAATAATTTCCATACAACTCCAATATATTTGCCAAACATGAACGTCTGTGAATCCTGCATGCAACATCGAAGCAGACAACAGTATAAAGTGAACAATACACTTGCCAGACATGGTGTGTTCAGGTACTATTAAAATATAATTTTTCGAACCTCAGGCACCAGACAATGTTGACAAGGCTTTGGAGACACTTGTTAACACACTTTAAGGGCTTGATTTTCATGTCTGTGTGCTATATGAGCCCTCAGAGCAATTTGCATCTGAGTTACTGCATTTTGAACGGCAGGGTTGCTATGCAGTAGTTTGATTAGCAACCTTTGAAATTTAAATGTAATTTTTCATAAGTGCATGTGTTAGCAGAAAGTGCTTAACTAATGGACTGGCATTCCAACAAGTGCCAATCAAATACCAGTGGTTACTATGCAAGCTGCTACTTTATCTTCCAAATGCTACAATGAATAACAGAGACTGGGAGCACTTTGTAGCTCAAACATCTCAAGTAAGGGGCAATGGGTGAGCACAATTCTTACCAGGACCACCACACAATAATTTAGCAGATATATTTACATTTACAAATCTTTAGCTATATTTTGCTACGAAAAGGACATTTTTATTTCTTTCACATTCAAGTTAGTGACTTTCATAGAAATATGGTACATAATAAACAACTGCTCTGACATTATCAGTCATGCTTACATTTGTGGATTGTATTCTGCATAGGAACTGCCAACACTACACCTCTGTAATAATATTTCCCCACATTGCCACTTTAAGCTTCAGTTGCTCATTTTTTAACTTAATTACACACAAAGAGGTTTACAGATTTTCACTTACCAAACCATCCAACAAGTAGTTTTCCCACCCTGTAGTTTTTTTTTCCCCTCAAATGTTAAAAGTTGCTAAGAGCTTGTAATGTGCACATTGCATGTTGTGATTAAAAGACAAAAAATGGCATGGCGGGCGTGAAGCAAATGAACAGCTTCAAACCAACACAAACCAAAGCGCTTGTAAAAAGTCCAATTATTGAATTTATGACTCACCCATCCAGACCACCTAGGTCGCATAAAATAATCATGTTCCGAAGTTTAGTGGCAAAACCACAAGTTCTTATTTTTTTAATGGAGACAAAATTAATAAAAAGTGAAAATTATTTTAGGAATGTGGAAATACCTTGTAAAATACAAATAAAATTGTTTGTATGTCAGGTCATTTTTGACAATTTCAGATGGGAGGATTAACAATTGCTTTTCTAATGGTTTAAGTAATACTTTTTGACCATGCCAAAGTTGCCATGGAAACAACATTGCTCTCACTATACAGTGCTGTTAGCTAATGCACAACTCTGCAACTTCAATCCTACTGAAGTAGCTGGTGGTAGCCCTGTGTACGTTCCCCAGAGATCCAATGGGGCTCACTATGGAACCCATTTGTAAACAAAGGAAAACATTGGTTTCTTTTACAGAATGTCACAAGGGCCTAAGCGGTTTAAAACTATACATACACTTTTGGTACACAGTGTTAGCCTTCAAGATCAATTTAATAAAGGTCATCCAAGTTTTATTTTGTTTATTTTCTTAAATAAAAATGGAAACGCGGTGGATCTATAAAAAGTGCAACATTAGCATTTATAAGTATTTATATATCTGGCAGAAACTCTAGCCTAATATGTCTGGCCAACTGCACACCGGATTAATTTTGTTCATAATCGGTAAGGAGTGGCATGTGTCACCTAGTGTTCTGAATACTAGTACAATAGATCTGAAAATAGGATTATTGCCTCCAATGTCACCATACCCAGTCCTATTACTACTAGTGTTGCATTATTTCCGCTCTATAGCTATATGTATTTACCTCTAATGTATTTACCTCTGGTAAATACATTAGAGACGATATAATAAGTCACGAGGCGGCTCACCATATGCCTCACTTACGGTAGCTCTGAACTAACGAGGGGGGGGGGTCAGTTAAGGTGCAGTTGCTGGCATTTCCATGCTGTTGCAACAGCAACTCACCCCCCTCGCGGCTAATTGAATTGACCCCATTGTTAATGGCCTACAGTGTGACTTAAAACTTCAAATGTCTGACATTTACACAAGCGGTTTTCTAGATTAAAAAACAGCAACTACAACACCAATACGTACAGATGTGGCCACTTTCACCTAGCAGTTTTGCGCGATTTAGACGCTTCGCCATGGGTATAATTTTCTGCCATTTCATACTATTTTCCTGAATTTAGCATTGTAGACGCATAAAAAGTACTAATCTAGTGTATTTTTCACTCTAGATTAGTACTTGGTATAAATTTGCAGATTAAGCATGAGGATAGGTGGCACGAGGTATGACACAGCAAACTCGTATCAGACCTGTCTTTTGCCTTTTTATCCATATCAGCGACCGAATCGCACACAGAAGTACATGTAACGCCAGCGTCAGTATTCAGGGTACACCTGCATTGTACTTTTGTTGCATTACTTATAACTTTAGCGCTGCTAACTCCATGGCACGCCAAATAGATTTGGAGATAGGTGTACGTGGACACATGTACCAGGGATTAGTGCTGGAAATCCTCACCATTTCATTTTACTCAACACCTTTTCTCCAATGGGAAGAAACCGAAGCTGAAAAAAAACCTCCACATTTTAATAATGTGAAGCATGAGTTCACCTCTTTAATTACTATGGGTTTTTTCTGGACTGCATCCAGGCATTCATCTTTATTACATTATTTTATATACTATATGCTGAGATTTGCTTTCTATAAAATACATGGTTGATGGAATAAATGGAATGATCAACACAAACTTTTACCACACCACTGAAAATAATTGAGGAATTTGTTTGTACCTGTACCTGTGATGGATCGTTGACTCGTAGTGTAACAACATCTTCGCTGGTGTACTTGATGAACAGGTGGCTTTCATCCAGTAGTTGCATCTTCCACATACGGAGCTGCCTTAGCTGGTCAAAATACTGAAAAAAGCGTCTTTTGGCCATGGCACTCCCATCTCGTTCTGCTCTCCTCCATAAATATACCAGTAATCTGTGCTTTAATGAATTAATAAACGGTTCTTTGTATAAATTTGCCATTCCAGATTGAGTTTCACGTTGCACTTCAGGGTAAACGGCTGACAATATTAAGAGATCATCCTCATAGCAGAACCGTCCTATCGTCCGGACATCAATGAACGTGCCCTCTGCCGTCACTTGAAAAACATGAATTGTTTGCTGCTGCACTGACAGAATTGCCAAAATGTTTTTGTACAAGTAAAGGCCTTGATTGTGAGAGAGAATAATTTTATCACATTTAAAGGTCCTTGAGTCGCACAGTTTACCTGTGTGAAGGTCTATTATGTGAAGGGAATAGTCCTCTAGTGGAGATCTTGGGTTGGGCGTCACTGACTCACTGTTACGGTAGATTTCGTAAAAAGGTGGATATGGTTCCTCTGGAAGATAGGCTGCTGACCCCACAATGACATAGCGACAGTCATCTGTAAATAGACTACACTCACGGTTAAGGTGTTCCCCATTTGAAGCCACATTAGTGATATGGAGGAGAACAAAGAAGCGCTCAAACAGACGCCCTCGAATATTTACGGACCTTTGGTCATTAGAGTTTGCAAGTATTTCTCCTTCATAACCATTTAAAAGATCTTCCGCTGCCTGGCAACCTTGATACTCGTAGATTTCTAAGGAGGTCTGGTCCGAGGAAAATGCAATAAAATATCTACCATCGGGTGAGAACTTGCGGAGGAAACAAGGTGGCTTCTCCACATTGACCACTGTGTAATTCGGAAAGATATTCTGGTGGAAAATACGAACTTGGTGCCAGTGGGAGCCGGGCTTTCCAGAACTGATTTTTCGACGCTCAAGACGGTGGATTATATTTTGGTTTTGAATTCTTCTAGGTTTAATTGTAGGAGCTTCATGATCCATCATAAACATAACTTCATCTTACTAAAATAAAAAACAAAAAGAATAAGTTGAGCTATAAGCATCTGTCAACATTACTTGCAGAAAATAACAAAATGATACACTACCAAATGTAAATATTTCTTAACTATTTTGAAATGTACCCTAAAAGGAACAGGTGTCAGCATTAAATACTACAGACTCACTCAGAGCTACGCTGAGCTAAAACATTAGAGCCAAATGAAGGAAAATAAATATGGAAAATGAGGCCAAGGAGACCACGCACTTTTGAAGACCAGCGATAGGCCTCATTTAAATTTGCATTTCAAACATACAAAGGGAAAAAAAAATAATTATGTACACTCATGGCCAAAAGTTTTGGGAACGACAAGTATTGGTTTTCACAAATTATGCTGCTTCAGTTTTTATGATGGCAATTTGCATATACTCCAGAATGTCATGAAGAGTGATCAGATGAATTGCAAAGTCCCTCTTCGCCAGGACAATAAACTTAATCCCAAAAACAATATTTCCACTGCATTTCAGCCCTACCACAAACAGACCAGCTGACATTTCAGTGATTCTCTCGTTAACACAGGTGAGTGTGTTGACGAGGACAGGCTGAAGATCACTGTCATGCTGATTAAGTTAGAACAACAGACTGGAAGCTTTAAAAAGGAGAGTGAAGCTTGAAATCATTGTTCTTCCTGTTAACCATGTTTACCTGCAAGGAAACACATGCAGTCATCATTGCTTTGCACAAACAGGGCTTCACAGGCAAGGATATTGCTGCTAGTAAGATTGCACCTAAATCAACCATTTATCGGATCCTCAAAACTTCAAGGAGAGAGGTTCAATAGTTGTGAAGAAGGCTTCAGGGCACCCAAAAACGTCCAGCAAGCGTCAGGACCATCTCCTAAAGTTGATTCAGCTTCGTAGCACCACCAGTGCAGAGCTTGCTCAGGAGTCGAAGACTTTTAAAGGATGGCCTGGTGTCAAGAAGGGCAGCAAAGCCACCACTTCTCTCCAGGAAAAACCATCAGGGGCAGACTGATATTCTGCAAAAAGGTACAGGGATTGGACTGCTGAGGACTGGGGTAAAGTTATTTTCTCTGATTAATCCCCTTCAGATAGTATGGGGCATCTGGAATAACGCTTGTCCGGAGAAAGAAAGGTGAGAACTACCATCAGTCCTGTGTCATGCCAACAGTAAAGCATCCTGAGACCATTCATATGTGGAGTTGCTTCTTAGCGAAGGGAGTGGGCTCACTCACAAGTTTGCCTAAGAACACAGCCATGAATAAAGAATGGTTCCAACTAGCCAACGGAAAGGCAGACAAAAACGTTAGTTCAGACAAGTTGGTTGAACCCAACAGATTTAACCAACTTGTCTGAACAGTTTTTGTTTGCCAGCATTTGGAGCAGACGACCGATTGTCATTGGCTAAGAACAAGATTTTTCACTTCACCCTGCCAGATGTGTGACCAATGTAAGAAATGCTCATAGACAGCTGCAATCTGATCTAATACAGCTGCAAATGCTAAAGAATTAATTACTATCAGATTGAGAATGGGGGGGGGGGGGTAATACATAAGCAGAAGCAGCTACTGTACATAGTGCTGACATTCATCGCCATCGACGCATAGCATTGCCCTTAGGAAGTATATCTGTGGACACGTTCATGTCTAATTAAGTCACACTAACGTGAACGCGGCCTTACAGGACCCATCTTATGCTTGCTCGCCCCCACTCACCATCACTCCAGGGAGAAGGGAGACAAGTCTACAATAAGTAAAAATCTATATACAGACGTACTTTTTGCACAAATGCACAGTACAGATATTGGTGTACCCCCAACTCTAATTGAGGCCCTATATATATATATATATATATATATATATATATATATATATATATATATATATATATATATATAATATATATATGTTTGTTATGGTACTTCCCAAACCTGAAAGCATGATAATCATAGGACAAAATGTAAAAGCATGCACAGCAGGAATGGAAGAATATTACCTCTCCTCCTCCTCTATCTAGCAGTCACTCTGCAGCCCAGAACACTAGAGCAACCCTGTCCCATTCTGCAGCTCACCTGTTCTGGGATGAGTGAGAGAAGAGCAGAACGAAGCAGGTTGAAATACGATGTACGTATTGTGCCATTTACTACCGGCACCACCTCTCCTCCCACACGTGCTGTGCTGAGCACTACACACTCTTCTCTCCACAATTTATTTTTCGGCCGGTCCGCCCGGCACTGTGACGCAACCGAAAGTCGCGTACTAATGATGGTTTCTATATGAACGGCATCGCAGCGCGACTTATTGACGCGTCACTGGCTACGCCAGAGTGCCGGGTGGTGACGGGCTGGAGGGCAGAGGACACACCCCTCCCCCGCTGCTCCAGTATAAGAGAAAGGAGGAAGTGGTTGCCAATGGGTTCTTTGGGAACATGTGCCGATGAACAGCACAGTTAGGGGGAGAGAACTGCCATGTTTATTACGGGGCTTTCTGTGTAGCCAGTGAGTGGGGCTGGCTATCTGTGCCCGAAAAGCATTTGGACAGTATCTAGTGCTGTTGCAAATGGTTGAAGAAACAAAACATTTTGGATTTGATTCCGGAAATTAACGATACTGACAAACAATTGTGATTATGGGAGCTATTAACTAAGGGCCCCCATACATCAGCAATGGCATCAATCGTGCAATTTGCAATCGATTGTGTATAAAAATCTTTTCCTTTTTCAATCGATTGTGGCATCTCTGTAATCTGCAATCGATTGAAAAAGGGAAACATTTTTATACACAATCGATTGCAAATTGCACGATTGCTGCAATCAATCTCTGATGTATGGGGGGTCTAAAGCCTTGGATCGAGATAAAGTGAGCAGAGATAAGGTACCAGCCAATCAGCTCCTAACTGTTGTGTCACAGGCTGTGTTTGAAAAGTGACAGGAGCTGGTTGGTTGGGACTTTATCTCCGTTCACTTTATATTCATCTAAGGCTAAGTAAATAGACCCCTATATATGGTATATCATTTTCCTACAATTACAGTGTTGGTGGTGTTCACTAGTCAGGATATGTTGATATACCAAAACACATTTTTTAACAAGGAGCAAAGAGAGAATTGTTTTGGGGCACAACTTTAGACAGTATTTTATGGGTGGTATTTAATTGTTTCTACCCCCTTTCACCCCCAACAGAGCTATTCAATTGTTCCTGTTGGGCGCGATCAGCTGCCAGCGTACCATTTCAGCTTGCACCCCAAACGGCTCTTCGCAATCGCGCCCAGCACTTTGGTCAGGAGTAGCCGTTTTACACGGCTAAACCTGACAAACTATGGGCGCGATCAGTGCAATAATCTGCATCAATTGAATAGCGCGCTGCGATCTCCCATCCCTTTAGATGCGAGATAGCGCATGCTAAAACAATCGAATACCGCCATATAATTGTGATGATTAAAATATAACCATTAATATTTTACCCGTAAAATAAAAATACTGTGTTCATTAAGAATCCTGTCAGAAAAGTAAACAGATCTGTGATATTTAGGTAGGTATCTACCCTATAAGGAGGTGAAAATATTGAATCTCAATACAAACATAATTTTCATGCAAATATGCTGGATACTTAGTTTTGAGTTTACTACCGGCGCTCTTCAAATCTCAAAGCTAGATTTTATATCACATGACATTTAACACTGTCTAGCTAGAGACAAAATAATAACATTACAAATTTGGGTAAATTATACACAATGGTGTACCCAGCCATCGGGATGACACGATGTAATGATACATTGCGCTGTTCAATGTGGTGTACGACAGCTTGATGTATTTAGCAGCATGGCGTCGCTCCGACACGTACCTGAAAGATCTATCGTCCATATTGCTCAGTGTGTAACCACAATCACATGTTCACATACGTCGTCAGCGGCATTGTCCGATCTGATGATATATATATACACATACACACAACGGCGGATAGCGCTGTCATAAGGCCTTGTGTGTGAATAATTTGTGCAGGCACCCGGCCAAAGTATTTGTTATTCAGGAGAGCCAGACCACACTGCTACTGGGATACACATCGTTCTGATGTGTTCCTGGACTAACTACTGAGAAAAATGATTCCCTAAAGTGTGAAGATCCTACATTATATGTTTGTTGTCATGCATTGTTTGGAGGATTGATGAGAAAGCAGGTCAGTTGTCTTTATAGAAGAAAAGTTAAGAGAGTGACTGTCAGTTTCTCCCTTGTGTGGGAGTAACGTGGCTCCTGGTGCTAGGTCGGTATTGCAGGAGTCAGATTCACCAAGGGAGTACCGGACAGTGCACTAGAAAATAGAGTGTTACCGTACTGCTACAGAGATGTGCATGTGCCATGAGAGTGTCAGGCACTCTATCCAGACGTGTCCTGGTTTCCCACATTCAAAACATGTTTAGCCAGTCTCGGGTTCACCTCTCTTTCCACTGGGTTTTTCACGGTTGGACCTGGGCGGTTCCCGGCCAACCCTGGTTTTTGTTTTGGCACAAAGCCAGGAGGCTTGGCCATTTGCAGCAAGATCCCAAATCTCTCCACTATCGTGGCAAGTGTTTGGGGATCTGCCTGCAGCACCCACTTTTGCAAACCCCGGTCCAAGGTGGTCAATCGCTAGCAGGTCCACCATCTGTTTGGGTCAATTTTCCCCTGGCTTTAACTACTTAAGTATTTGATTAAAGCAGCTAGCTGAGGTCTGACTGGAAGTTTTTTGGAGTAATGCCACTCATGGAAGCGCTGAGCCTAGCCTGGCCCGGTAACATCAGCGTGAGACAGTATCTCCGTCTTTAAAGTAGTATACACCGACGCCTCCCTCTCATCAAGGTCCATATAAGGGCCTCTCCAGTCAAGTATGGTGCTAGCTTCCCCACCCAGTCTTCCGGTGGCCATTTCGCCCTGTTCACCATTATCTCAAATGTGGCAAGATAGGCTTCTATGTCACCGTCAGCTGTCATGTTCTGAAGCTTGGCTACTTTGTAGGGCCTGGCTGCTGTTGCTGATGTATCTGTTGCTGCTGCTGGCTTTGCTCCTGAAACTGATGATTTCTGGATTTCCTCCATTTTGTATTCTTTGTGGGTTGGGAAGCAGAAACTTACCATCCCATGCACTGACACCACTTGTGTTTAAGTAGCCTTATAGTAGAAGCATGCACACTGATTCTGGTCTTCACTGCTGTTTTATTGTTTTCAAGATGACCGCAAAACAATGACTTTCACAGAGAAGTATGTGCACTGCCCTGTCACTAGCAGAGACCTAGTCACCAGCCACTATCTGGTGTCAGTCATACTGCCACATGATCTGCAGAGGTCTTAAATACCGCAGATTCCTCCTCCCCCTCCCAGATTTACAAGCAAACCACACTCCTCCCTGTCTTCGAAAGAGAAACCTTCATAGGTGTTAAGATTTGACCATACGAGAGAGAAAGATATACAGTCAGGTGCATAAATATTGGGATATTGACAGAATTTTCATATTTTGGCCTCTATTCACCACCACAATGGCTTTGAAATGAAACAAACAAAATGTGATTTAACTGCAGACTTTCAGATTTAATTTGAGGGTAATTACATCCAAATCAGGTGAACGGTGTAGGAATTACAACGGTTTCTATATGTGCCTCCCACTTTTTAAGGGGCCAAAAATAATGGGACTATCAACTCAAAAGCTATTTCATGGACAGGTCTGGGCTATTCCCTAGTTATTTCATTATCAATCAGGTAAAAGGTCTGGAGTTGATTCTAGGTGTGACATTTGCATTTGGAATCAGTTGCTGTTGATTCTCAATATGAGATCCATAGAGCTGTCACTATCAGTGAAGCAAGCCATCATTAGGCTGAAAAATCAAAACAAACCCATCAGAGAGATAGCAAAAACATTAGGTGTGGCCAAATCAACTGTTTGGAACATTCTTAAAAAGAAAGAACGCACCGGAGAGCTCAGCAACACCAAAAGACCCGGAAGACCACGGAAAACAACTGTGGTGGATGACAGAAGAATTATTTCCCTGGTGAAGAAACAACAGTTGGCCAAATTAAGAACACTCTCCAGGAGGTAGGTGTATATGTGTCAAAGTCAACAATCAAGAGAAGACTTCACAAGAGTGAATCTAGAGGGTTCACCACAAGATGTAAACCATTGGTGAGCCACAAAAACAGGAAGACCAGATTAGAGTTTGCCAAACAACATCTAAAAAAGCCATTACAGTTCTGGAACAACATCCTATGGACAGATGAGACAAAGATCAACTTGTACCTGAGAAGAGTATGAAGAAGGAAAGTAACTGCTCATGATCCAAAACATACCACCTCATCAGAGAAGCATGGTGGTGGTAGTGTCATGGCGTAGGCATGTATGTCTGACAATGGAACTGGTTCCCTTGTATTTATTGATGATGTGACTGCTGATAAAAGCAGCAGAATGAATTCTGAAGTGTTTCGGCCAATATTATATGCTCATATTCAGTCAAATGCTTCATAACTCATTGGATGGCGCTTCACAGTGCAAAAGCAACCAAAGAGTTTTTTAAGGCTAAAAAGTGGAATGTTATGCAATGGCCAAGTCAATCCCCTGACCTGAAACCGATTGAGCATGCATTTCACTTGATGAAGACAAAACTGGAGGGAAAATGCCCCAAGAACAAGCAGGAACTGAAGACATTTGCAGTAGAGGCCTGGCAGAGCATCACCAGGGATGAAACCCAGCATCTGGTAATGTCTATGCGTTCCAGACTTCAGGCTGTAATTGCCTGCAAAGTATTTGCAACAAAGTATTAAAAAGTGAAAGTTAGATTTAGGATTGTTTATTTTGTCCCATTACTTTTGGCCCCTTAAAAAGTGGGAGGCACATATAGAAACCATTGTAATTCCTACACCGTTCACCTGATTTGGATGTAAGTACCCTCAAATTAAATTTGAAAGTCTGCAGTTAAAGCACAACTTTTTTGTTTCATTTCAAAGCCATTGTGGTGGTGAATAGAGGCCAAAATATGAAAATTCTGTCAATGTCCCAATATTTATGCACCTGACTGTATGTGTATATATATATATATATATCTATCATTCAAATGCATAACTTTTCTGTGATTGCTACTAAACACCCCTGGCTCCTTACAGAGTACGCTGTCTCTTTACACACAGTTTGTATTTGAGATTCAATAACATTTTTACCTCTTTATAGAGTGGCTTTAAAATAGTACTATTTATAAAACATACTCCAAATTATCCCCCTTCAACAGTGATACCTACCTAAATATCGCCAGTCTAATTCTTTACTATTTTGACATATGATTCATATTGAACACGGGGTCATTCAGACCCACTCGCGAGCAGCAGTACGCTCGCAAGTGGGTCGATGGTCTCCACTGCGCATGCGCACGACGGAGGGAGCTCCGTCGTGCGCATGCGCGAGACCCGGCGAGCGAAGGAATTTCCATCGCTCCGGGTCTCGCACCAAAGGGGGCGTGCTGTCGATGTTGATTGACAGCACGCCCCCTTTGGTGGGCGTGCCAGGGGCGTGCCTGCCAGACGGAGGCGTTCCCATGGGAACGCCTACTGTCTGAAGCCGGCCCCACTGACATCACTAGTGAGAGTGATTTTGCCAAAATCACTCCTGGCCTTGTGGCTGGGAAACCCGACCGCAGGGTCGCGATGGTCAAGACCATCGCGACCATCTTTTTGCACGCTCGTATATGCTGTGGGTGGTGACCCACAGCTATACGAGCGTCCAGGAGGACGCTCCATATTAATGGAGGAGGGCCCTGAATCAGGGCCTCAGTCCTTTTGATTTTAAGGGTAAAATATTAAAGGTTATATTTTAATCATAATTATAAAATACTTTCTAAAATTGTGCCTCTCTCCTCCCATTGCCACAGGACCTGGGTTCTGTAGTCTTATCTGTGCATCTTCCGTTGTCTTTGAAATCACTGACTGCGTTGCTGCACAAGACTCCTGTGTCTCTTCCTGTCTGGCATTGTTGATTTATCTGCAGTAACCTGACCTCTGTGGGGCTGTCGGTGGACTTGGATAATTACTTGCACTGTTCTACTCTATGCTGCTGCCATCGCTGATCTTCCACTGAGCGTAGCATTCCTCCCTGTGTCCCCCTGCCAAATCATTACAATAGAGCAAGGTGGTGCTTTCTCTCCTGACCGTGCCAGGGACATATCGGAATTCAGCTGGATACCTACTTTCTATCAAAGACCAGGGCCGGACAACAAGTGCTGACCATCTTGTCCCTGGGACTCTTGTTAGGTGAGGTACCTAGGATCTGATTCGTGTATTTCTATATCTGCACCCTCCTATTCACTGATCCTCTGTGCCCTGGACACTAACTGTGGAAGTTATTAGAAGTGGATTGTCTCATGGATACTGTTGCAGTGATGGTGGCTATTTCTTCCGTTGTCCCTCAGTGACTCTTCCTTGTATTACTATACTGAAGCTGTTAGTGGTGACTGCTGTTGACTAAGTATTTCTGCGCTTTCTGTATTTGCTACTATTCTGTATAGTGAAATTTCTTTGATATAGCATCTTATACTATTTTTCATTGCACCTGTATATCACTGATACCTATTAATGTATATTTCTGGTATACTGTATATATTCATGTCAGTTATACAGCTCTACCTATAGTGTTACATATGTTACACTGTATTTTGTAATATGCTCATGGATGGGAATTTTAAGTTGGAGATGAGCCCTTCGCTAACTTCCCTTTCTTCTGTCTCACCAGCGGTGAAGGTCATGTGATCCTTGTCTGACACTGAAGCTCCCGCCAATCAGTTGGCGCTAGAGTTATCAAAGATCTTGTTACCTCACATAGAAATCAGATTTAATCGTTTGATGTCTCTTCTAGACCGTGACTCTATTGTTATGAATGATGGCTTCTTCTCAGACTACTCAAATTCAAAGTGACTTTGAGATTGGGGACCCAATCTTTTCTAGTCTTAGAACTGAGTCTATTGGCCTTATGCCTACGCATATTTCTTAGACTACTGTCTCTATTACTGCCCTGGCATTACCTGCCCACTGGGTTGAATATTTCAGTCTAACGGCAAAGCCTGAATCCCTTCTTGAAAATCAAGCTCCACATGTTGAGTTGGGTACATACCTACTGTACACTGCCCATTCTTTATCCAATTGGAGGATACACAGTGATTACAAGTTTTGTTTTATTGGTGCCTACATTTTAATCTCTCCTTTACCCATAGGACTGCTGTGTTTGTTTACGAGAAATTAAAGGCAAATCATTACAGAGCTTACTTTATACCTTTTTGCTGGCCTCCTATGTTCTATTACATAAGTGGTCACTTGATGTCTTTCTGTATGTTTTCAGGGTCACATACATTATTCCGCCTTTCTGACTAGAGTTCATTAAGCGAGCCGTTTAGGTTACCTCGGGGAACCAACATTATCCCTGGTGTTTTATGTTAGTTCATTGACTGAGACGATTATGACAGCATGATGTACAGTACTGAGGCTTCAAAATAAGCTCATCTTAATTCCACATTGTTACAGTACATTGATGTTCCTAGCCTATATATTGCATTTGGTGTTTTTCTACATCTTTGGTTTTGTTTTTTTGTACACTTCTGGGATAATTTAAACCAATCAATCCACACTGTTTAGATTGCTCTGGTACAAAAACGTGATACCTGGTGCATCCAGTTTGAATTGTTTTGATTTATCTGGTGTGTCGGTGTTATCCCTGGCACACTAGTTAGTTCATTGGTTGAGAAAATTAAGAAAAAGCATTGTTCTGAAACACTTCTGCTCTGGTATTGTATATCTGTAGTACCTTTCATTTATAATGTATAATTCTTTTGTCCCTTCTTTCCTTCATACTACAGTACAAACCGCACGTTATTATAGACATATCAAGCTCTATTGTCTATGCAGGGCTGCCATCAGAAGTTGCGGGGCCCGGGACTGACAAAACAGGGGGTGTGTTCCAATCCCCCCCCCCCGCTACCTTATTCATACCAGACCCCCCCCTGGTTATTAAGTACAGTCTCCATCCAGCTTTTTTTTTTAACACCTCACTCCCCCCCCCATCCTGTTAAATCCAGTCTCTGCCCAGTCTTATTTTGTTTTTACCACCTCACTGCCT
This sequence comes from Taudactylus pleione, assembly GCA_031769625.1. Taxonomy (NCBI): domain Eukaryota; kingdom Metazoa; phylum Chordata; class Amphibia; order Anura; family Myobatrachidae; genus Taudactylus; species Taudactylus pleione. Next base: position 1,652,769 of record JAUIMM010000555.1, on the reverse strand, counting down.
CCCCCCCCCCCCCCTTCGGTCCGGTTAACTGGACAGCTTTTTTTTTTAACTCCTCACTCCCGCCAGCCCTCTTCCCCCGTTTATAAAGTCCGGTCTCTGCCCAGGCTTTTTTTTTTACCAGCTCACTCCCACCCCCTCCGTTTTTTTCCCCACTTACCTTATTTTCGTGAGGAAGGAAGGATCAGGCTTCTTCCGCCAGCACTGCAGACGCTGCTCCTCTTGTTCTGCGGCATTGACGATCTCTCCCTCCAGCGGCGTGCCGTGATGTCATGACGTCGCGCACGCCGACTGTCAGGTAAACTGATGGAGGAGCAGCCCGAGCTGCTTCCTCCTCCAACTCCATCCATGGGGACCGGGTCAACGGGCGACAGCAGCGGCGCCGGCGGTCAGGCCCCCTTCTTTTCAAGGGGGTAGTTAGGGCTGCAGGCTCTGCAGTGGCAGTAGAAACGGCCGGTTTCCCCACTGTTCAGCCAGGGCCCGGGCCCGGGACTCCAGTCCCGGCAGTCCCCCCCTGATGGCTGCCCTGTGTCTATGTAACTCATTCATTGTGTCGTGGCTGTATAATTGTTTTTATATGCCTTGCAAATTTGATGACAGATATATTTACTCTGTTACTTGTGTTTCAGAATTAATAAAAACATATTTATTAAAAAAAACTATGAAATTGATAAACTAGAATAGGCAGTTGCATCAAAATAGTTTGAACTAAAGTCCTACAGAAATCTAGATTCAAAACAAATAATGGATAAAATGAATACATTTTTAATAACTCAACTCGAAGAATCTTTTCCAAATTTAGCAAAACTAGCTGCAATTGGTCTGAATATAATAGTACAGTATAGTCAGACCAATAGCAGTAGTTTTGCTAAATTTGGAAACGATTCTTCGAGCAGGTTTTAAGTAGAAAATCCTGTTTCACACTCAGCTGATCTTACAGGTATAGTCTATACCTGCAATGTCAGCTGAGTGTGAAAGAGGATTTTCTACTTAAAACCTGTTTAAGGAATCGCTAGAAGCAGAGCACACTCAATAATCCGATGCTGATTTCACTAGAGGGACCAGATCCTACAGACTTTGATTATGAAAAAGCTGCAGATAACTGGGCCTCTAATTAGAGAAGAATTAATTTATAAAATGTTAATTTCGAGTTTAAATAGATATATAATTCTGGGGAGAGCACTGTATTAATGGATTGGTGTCATGTCCATAGTTAAACTTGACCACATCAGTGGAGGAGCTCGTGCCTCTTCCTGCAATTACTAAATGTGACATTATTATCATTTATGTGGCAATACCAAATGTAGCTAACACCATATAGGGAATACAACCTATTCAATATAAAAATGTACAAGGGGGTGACATAAGGAGTTAAATAATTATATGATAAAGTGAGTGACTTTAAAACAGTATCACTCATTGACCCAGGGCTGGGTGGATCAAAAGGATCATAGACCTAACACATGAGTCGGAGTGCATGGTGATATCTAGGCTACAGTTCTTCGAGACACCCTGTGCAGCATGTCTACATTGTGGTGGCGGTTGCACAGAATAGCATTTGTATCAACATTTTTGAACAAATTGTATTGCTGCCTTTTTGTAGAGCATTTATCTATAAGGATAAACAAAGTTCAGCCGTCTTTCCCCCTTAAAAAAAAAACCTCATAATCGTGATCATATATATATAAAAAAAAAAAAGAATTGATTGTAAATATGATATATTCTATCGATAATAAATCTTACATTATATCAATTAAGATAAGCTGCCAATTATGCTTAATTTTCATGAAGTGTGAGGTTTGAATGATCTGTGTCTGTCATTTTAATCTAAATAAGGATTTGCTCCCACTACCACTACTTACTTCTGTGAACAGTGTTTATTAGCAAAACAGATGATGGTGCACAAGTTGGGAAAATTTGAGTATTTCCTATTTCTCAGCTATGTCCTTTCATTAAATTTGTAAAATTCACATGACAAGCACTACCAAAACATTTCTCCAGAAAGATCAGTAGTTATCAAAGCTTCTGTCTGCCCTCTGCTCCACTCAAAAACAGCATGCACTGTGTGTAGATGTAAAGTTTGTAAACACAGCAATGTGCACATCACTTAATGCATGCAATTGTACTATAAACAGTAAAAGTTAATGTGTATAAAAAAATAAAAACTTCCCAACCACACACAGCAAATATGACCTGGTGGGCGGGGGGGATGTAGTGTCCCATGTAAGTATTAGGGGGCTGTAGTGTCCCATGTAAGCATGATGATGGTGGGGGAGGTATAGTACCCCATGCTCTGCCATACTGCATAACATGAGCTAGGACAGTGGCGGACTGGGCCAGGAGGCAGGGTGCCATCTGCCCCCCGGGCCGGTACAATGTTAGTATTCTATGGCCATCTGACTATGTGAGTACTGTCATGGTAGACAGGGTCCTCCTCTCCTTGAAGGGAATTTAGATATTACTGTACTGTCATGTCAGGCAGATGATGCTTTAGCTCCGGCGAGGGCTGCTCAGCTACGCTGCTGATGAGATCTAAGTTACAAAGGCTAATGAAAAATGTCTGCCCCATACAAAGCTACAAGGAAATGGCCACTGTTGACCAATGGGGAGCCAGGTTTCCTTTCCCAGGAACCCTAGAGGCTGGAAGGTGGAAAAAGGGGTGGGGCTTATCCGGGAGTGTCAGGGAAGAGCCTGGGGACTGAGCAGAAAAATAAGCTTTATGGCACCCAGGGAGGAGACAGACAGTGAGGAGTGCTCCAGAGTGCAGGAGAGCCTGCTTACTGTCTTCAATACACTTTTAGAAACCAGGTAAGTGGAGGGTGGGACTTAGATACAGTGTGTGTGTGATTTCTATCTATCTATCTTATATATATATCATATCTAGCTATCTATCAATACACCGTGCTTTTTGGGCGCACTAAGGATTTCTCCTCGTACCCCTCAGGGGATGCGAGGAGAAATCCGACCAAAGTGCCGGGCAGTTTTTCTGCTTAGCGCGGCGCTAACAGCCACGCGCCCGGCACTTTGGTCAAAGAATGCCAGTTAATGCGTCTTAACACCCTTGTTGTGGCGCGATAGGCGCGATAACTGGCAATTCTCCGACCACACAGTGCACTGAATTGAATAGCTCCAGGAGCTCGCTCCAGGCGCTATTCAATTTGCGTTGAATTGAATCGCCCCTATCTATCTCATATATATCTATCTATCTATCATATATCTATCTATCATATACAGTAGCTATCTCATATCTATCTGTCTATCTATCATATGTTGTATACAAATTATATGTGTCAATGTGGCATATACTTTGCAAGGAGGGGTGTTGTTTTGTTCTTTGTAATGTCCATGGGCGGAATTCAATTCAGCGCGATGCTGAATAGAGCCGGGAGGGAGCTCCTAGAGCTATTCAATTCAGCGCACTAAGGCCCTGATTCAGAGCCGGACGCTCTGACCAGAGCGCTCGCTCTGAATCAGGGCCCACCTCCATAATTATGGAGCGTCCTCCTGGACGCTCGTATAGCTGTGGGTCACCACCCACAGCCTATACGAGCGTGCAGGTTGATGGTCGCGATGGTCTTGACCATCGCGACCATCGCCACTGCGAGCCGGAGCCTGCGGTTGAGTTTCTCAACCGCAAGGCCCGGAGTGATTTTGGCTCTATCAGAGCTTAAATCACCCCCACTGACATCACTAGTGATGTCAGTGGGCCGGCTTCTGACGGTAGGCGTTCCCTTGGGAACGCCCCCATCTGGGAGGCACTCCCCCGGCACGCCCACCAAAGGGGGCGTGCTGTCAATCAACATCGACAGCACGCCCCCTTTGATCAGACACAGCGAGCGAAGGAAAGTCCTTCGCTCGTCGCGTCTCGCGCATGCGCACGACGGAGCTCCCTCCGTCGTGCGCATGCTCAGTACACACCATCGACCCACTTGCGAGCGGACAGCCGCTCGTGAGTGGGTCTGAATCAGGCCCTAAGTCAGAAAATGTCGGTTCCTCAGACATAACCTGGGCGTTTAGTCGCAATAACCGGCATTCTCCGACTAAAGTGCCGGCCGCGCAGCTATTAGCGCGGTCATCCCCAGGGGGGTGCGAGAAGAAATCTTATAGCCAAACCAAACATCGCGTTGAATTGAATAGCTTCAGGAGCTTCCTCCCGGGGCTATTCAACATCATTTTGAATTGAATTCCCCTTAATGTGTCTATATGTATGTATATGTTAGTGTTCCCACTAGGTACTTTTAGCAGGGCACTACGCCCTGCCCGTTTTGTTAACTGTGAAATGCACCCTGTGTGTTTTGTGATTGATGAATTACGCCCCGCTTTGTCCAGGTCAAACGCACACACACTGTGGGACAGAGCTTTAGGAGAAGGCGGAACAAAGGGCCGGGCGCAGCTGCTCAACCAAGTCCCCAGGAGACGCACACAAATGATATTTATTTATAACTCTATGTCATAACAATTTTATGCTCATATACTTAATTTTCTATTTAAACCACACGCACATTACGGAAACCATGCCACCAGCATTGTTGTCACGCCCATTTGTACATTGCATTGCCAGCCCCTGAGCTAGGAAATACCTGCATAGCAGCAAAGTGCCCCACAAAGTTAAAGCTAAAATCCTGACAACAAAACAGAATATGAACCAAAATTGGGACTTGCTACCTGCAAAGGAAGTACAGTAATATTGTGCAATGACAGCTCTTCCAAATGAACAGTAGCAGCAGGAACTCTCCCCAGCATGGACATGCTGCATAACACTATCCTGAGAGATCCTAGTTGGCAACTGTAATATATAATCACAACACTGGTTAATGCAGTTAAGACAGAACAACAAACACTAAACTGCATGGAGCATTATGTCCATCACTCAGACTTCCACTAAGTTGCTGTGTCATGGCTGGTAACTGACAGACCCAGAAACTGGCAACTCTGCATTGGACATCTGGGAACATGCTATATATGCTAGCCAGGGGCTCCCTCTCTTGCATGACCAGGAATAAATCTCCTGTGTATGCGCATTTGGCTGCTGGCAGTGAGTGGTTGAGTGGCACACATGGGGATCCTTCCGTCATCAGGCACCTGTGCCCTGCGGGTCTCCTGGGGCATGGGTGCATGCGCTGTTGCTGTGGTAGCTGCTCTGCTGCTGCCTCCAGTGCCCAGGGAACTGGAAGACAATGCTTGGATTTATAGTTCCACAGCAGCTGGATTTCTGCAGACTGCCTGTTCTGACATATTGTGTTCATGCTCTTTGATGAAGCCTCCAACAGGGAAGTGAAACGCGTCAGAGGACACCTATTACTATTGGACCTACTATTAGAAGAGTGTCCAGGAAGCTATTATTCCCCTTTGTGAAATCCATCCACGGATAAACCGGAGGTCTGCTGAGTACGGGGACTACTGACCTATACACCATCACGTGGGGCTGTCACAAGCTGACTTTACTTCTGCCCGTAGAGCTGCACATATCGGACACGCAGCTGTCATCACACACACAGTGTTACTACTGCCCAGGGCGGCGTGCATTGCTGCAGATCTGGAGACCTGTGAGTGCAGGAGTGGACTCTGATATTCATGCAACACTTTGGTGTGGTGAGATCTCTATTTGGACAGACTGCATATATATCTATTCATTAAACTTACCATGGATGGTTCAGATGTGGAATTTTTAGGTCACTCACTACAGTCTATTCTCATTCAAGTGGATTGCTGCCATTATTATGATATAATTAAGTTATATGAAGTGTTATTCTATTGGTATTGAGGTACTGTTATTTTTATTCAGTATAGAAAAATTATATGTTAATATAACTGGTGTCTTGATCTTTTACTTTTCTACCATATCCAATACTTTGTGTGTCGATATTTATTCACTGATTAGAGCAAAACTATTTTTTCTTTATATTGTGATGTGCAGGCAACTGGGGACCCACATCCCCAACTGAACCCCCCCGAGTGCCACTATAGTAAGCAGAAGGGAGCATATCTCCCAATATTTAGGTGCGAGAAATCGGGACAAAATAATCCACGCCCCGATCAGTACAATTCTCCCATTTTACAGGCTATTTTGCTCACTTGTGCAACCCTGCCATTTTAGGTAAAAATCGGGACAGATCTGAGCTCCTGTCTTTCTGTAAAACAAAAGCATGTTACTGCGGGTCATGTATTTACTACCTGTGTGAGGTGTGGTTGTAGCACCTTCACATATCAGGGCCCTAACGCTAGCTCACCTGGTGTACCAATACTATACAGGTTAAGGACCCGATTCAGACTTGTATGCTATTGGATGCAGCAGAGATGCTAAAATATGCTAATGCCACAGGAGACATCTCAGGACAAAAGATACCCCCTGACAGCATTGCAGATTCGAGTGCTGTGTCTGAAGACAAAGCATTAGATCACCATTGGCCGCAGAATCAGCCATCTGAGTGAGCCTAAGGCTACTCAGAATTCCAATGCAATTCTGTAGCCAAGGCCAGTAAATCTGTGTCAGAAGATGCATACGCTGGCCTCGCCACTCCCAGAAAAGGAGGGCAGCAAGCCACCATTTTTGGGAACGCTGGAGGTTGCCGTCCAGTCAACTCACTGCCCCCAAACTGCTGCAGCATGTCAACCATGCTGAGGCTTAGGGGCACTGCTACTGTAGTCGCACAAAGAGACCTGCACCTGCGCAGATCTCCAACAATCGGAGTTGTACACTGCCTGTCCCCACGCAAATGTTAACTTCCCACAATACTTTAACGCAAACAATGCAGTACAAGTACAAACAATGTGAGAATACAATTTCTAAACAAAGTAGTAAACACCAGATTACTTATCACAAGGCATTTCTTATTAATGGGCCCACTTCCGGGTGTCCGCCACTTCACAGAAGCAGCCATCGGACGGGCATCGGAAAACTTCATCTGATGGCTGACAACCATTGAATACTCACAATTTGTTGGAAACAGAACTAACCATCATCTTCCGATGTCACTGGGCACTGCCATGTTGATTCTGGTCAGCTGACCGCTGTCTCCAAAGGGTATCCAGGTCGGCGTCCACCTGACGGCATCAGCCAATCCCAGTGAGGCATAGTATAAAGCCTTGCTCCTCACAGCATTTAGTGCCTGAACTTCGTCACTGACACATGCTGTTTCTAGCTCCCATTCTAGTTGCGCTAGTTTCTCTGATGACTCCGGCTCCAGTTTATTCTCCAAGTTTAGTTCCACTCCAACTCCAGTGTATTCTCCAAGTCCAATCTCACTACAGCACATAGTGCATTCTCCAAGTCCGGTCTCACTACAGCATAAGTGCATTCTCCAAGTCCGGTCTCACTACAGCATAAGTGCATTCTCCAAGTCCTGTCTTACTACAGCATAAGTGCATTCTCCAAGTCCGGTATCACTACAGCAGCAGTGTATTCTCCAAGTCCAGTCTCCTTCAATTAACAGTATATTCTCCAAGTCCGGATCCACGCAGGTCGTAGTTCAGCCAAGTAAATATATACAAAGGAAAACAGCACTAATGGAAAAAAATCTGGTGTTACAAATTAAAAAACATTTATTTCTACCTCAGGGTCCTTAGGGATCCACAGGGATACCTTGGGGTATAGGGCTTGGCTCCAGCCATGGGCACCACAGAGTTAAAGATGTCCCTCCCAGGATGCACCGGGCCCCCTCCTATACCCCTCCCCCAGGCCAAAGCACCTCAGTTTCAGTAGGTGCCCGGCCGGGAGCTGGGTCATTGCAGAGGGGGGCTGTGTATAACAGCCCCTGAAGATCTTCAAGAGCGGTAGCATAGGACTGTCCTGCGGACGTCCATGCTACCACTCTTGACACCCCCGCCGGCGCCGACCACCGGTAGCGATCCGGGGAGCTCGGCGGGCTCCTGGGGGTTCCAGCTAGCGGAACCCCCGGGGGCCTTGGACTGTGGCCGGATCTACGGGGGGGCTACATAAGGTAAGCAGCGGGCGTCTGCGGTAGGCACCTGCTGACTCACAGTCCGGCGTCCCCAGGGCTGGGGGCTCCCTGGGGACGGCAGTGTAGTGGAGCCAGACGGATGCCTGCGCTCTCCACTAGACCACCAGGGATACGGGGCTGCAGCGTTGTGGAACACGCTCCAGCATCCTGAGGGGTTAATGGCCTGCCAGGGGAGGATACCTTCCCTGTAGTGCACAGGAGGCTCCTACCCATCACTGCTCTCCATCGCCTTACGTTGAGGTTTTGGCGGGCTGAGGCAGTGATCCTCCCCAGGCCTGCCTCCCTTCATCCTCCGGTGGCCATTTTATGAGCAAAGACGCTGTGGTGCAGGGTGCGGAGCCTGGGTGCCCCTTACATACCTCTCCTCCCAGTATAAGGTCAGCATATGTAGCACTATCGCTGCCAGACTTTAAGTCTGTGTATGTGATAGTGCTCTTAGTGCAGGGTTTTCTGCATTGTATGTGACTTGTGTTAGCGCTGTGTGCCTGATCTTTTCTCCTGTCAGCCATTTTAGCTATCCGTTTTTATTCCTCCTGACCATCCCTCTCAGTGCCAGTACTGTCAGGGTAGGAATTTACCTCACAGTTTAAGATTTATTTCTGTGAGAGAAGTGTCACATACCACTATGTCCAGTGAGGACTCTGTTAGAGGAGCACCTCTCCTATTTTCCTGCTCCAGATGTAAAGCAGGTGTGGGGGAGGGGCGGTACTTCAGGATGGGTTATGTGCTGCATGTTTGGCCATCCCTGGTGCCTCTGCTGTACCCAGCACCTCTCAGGAACCACCTTGGGCTTGTTTTGCACAAGCCCTGACTGTTCTTGTAAATAGGCTTGCAGCCCCTCCTACGTTTCCACAATTGGGGTTTGCACAGCAGGCGGTAGTCCCGCCTCCTGTTCTGGGAGTTCCGGGGCCGATAGTAATGCAGTGCCCCCCGCAACATTTCCTTAATCAGGCTGACCCAGGTTTGTCTGATTCTGGGGTGCGGGGCTCTCAGCAGGATCAATCTAGACCTGCTAAAAGACCGTTATTGTCATATCCATCCGCTCAGGATGATGAGTATGATGGCTCGTCTGATGAGGGCGAAATTCTAGATTTGTCGGACACTGACACTCCTCAAGTAGGGGCAGAGGCTCAGTCTAGTATTTACATTCCAGGCCTCATACGGGCAGTCCGTGCGGCCATGGTAATTACTGACGACAACCTACCTGCAGCGCCTACTTATGCTTATTTTAAAGAGGTTAAAGGAGCTGCAGCAGTATTCCCTCTATCTGGTCAGCTAGTTGATCACATGGAATAGGCCTGGAAATCTCCAGGAAAAAGATTTCAACCTCACAAGCATCTGGCTCGTACATATCCCTTTGCGGAAGATTACTTCACTAAATGGGAGTCTCCTCCTCAGGTGGATTCTCACGTGATGCGCTTAGTAAAGAGTGCAACTTTGCCTATGCCGTCTATGTCTTCTCTGACGGATACTACAGACCGTAAGGTGGAGGTGTGCCTAAAGTCTATCTATTCCCTTGCTGGAGGAGCATCTAGACCAGCTATGGCTGTCTGCTGGGTGGCTTAGGCTATGGAAAGGTGGGCGGATGCTTTGGAAGCATCATTTGCTTCTGAGGGTACCAGCGAAAAGGTTGTGTTAGTGGGTAACCTTCGGGATTCCGCTACGTAAATTAACGAAGCAGCTTTGGATTTGAGCCTGCTTACTTCTAGGATTTCTGCGGCGGCTGTGGCCGCTCGACACTCCTTGTGGTTACGTTCTTGGAGGGCGGACGCTGAATCCAAGAGAGGCTTGGAATGCTTACCCTACAATGGGCAGGTCCTGTTTGTAACAGCTTTATACAAAGTAGTGGACACGTTGGCGGCTGCCAAATCTGCATGTCTACTGTCGAAGCTGGAAAACTGGCTGAGACAAATCAGTTTAAAATTGAATCGCGGAGACGCCATCTTGGAAATAAAATCGCAAGACGCCATTTTGCGAATGGCCGCCCCAGGGCCATTCTAGATAAACTCACAATTAAGGGCCTGATTCAGAGCCGCTCGTAAGCGGCCGCTCGTTCGTTCCGAGCGATGTTTGCACAACTGCGCATGCGTACGGAACGTAATACGCATGCGCGAACCAGTCAGTGCGGCCGAAAATCGTTTGGTCGCTAAATAGCGAATGCCTGCTATTTTGAGTGACAGGAGGAAGCGTATGTGGGTGGTAACAGGGGAAGGTGCTTGAAAACGGGGAGTGGAGATCAGAACGCAGGAGTGCTTAAAGATCAAAACGGGCGTTTTATGGGTGTGCATAATTAATACAGCAGCGTCATTGACCACGTCAGTGGGTTATTTTATAGTCACAACTGCTTGCAAGATTGTGGTAGGAAAAACCAACCACAAGAATAGCGAGCAGTTCATACGCTGGTCGATGTACTCGATTAATCTAATAAATAGTGGACATGACGTAGGATGCGAGCGGCCAGGGGGCGTAGTTTTCCAAAAAACGACCGCAAGTTTTGTTCGCACGATCAGACCTAGAGGCGTGAACAGACCGCAAAGAGCGAACGGTTCATTCGAATAGCCACCCCTTTTTTCTGAACGAGCGAGCGCAAATAGCGTCCGGCTCTGAATCAGGCCCTAAGTACATATGGCGAGATTACTATTAGCACCATGCGATTGCATCTTTCATAATTTCTCATATACACAGTAATACGCACAATTGCGCTGTTAACTAGTCGCATATTAGCGAATGCATAAGATCCTATATGAAAACACTGTTTAGTAGCTGAATGCGCACGCATCTGTCCCCAGTTAAACTAGCGTCTTTATATCAAACCCCGCATACTCACACATTACATATTCACATACAAGGTTTCATAAGCTCTAAGGTATAGGATTCAAACTTGTTCATTAAGTATAAATGCTATGAAATAAAGATTGTTTGGTAACTAAGGTTTTATACATGATAAGTAAGCCGTGTTTGGTTTTGTACTTACTTTCCACAGTATTCCGGTATTATCAGTGGGGAGATCGCATCATGCATTCTCAACTTATGGACTGCAGAGACTTCAAGCAACAAAATGTATATGATATGAATAACTGTTAGGATGTTGCAGGTGGCGGGAATCTAGGCACCCTCAGTTGTTGGAGGCTGGGTTGTGTCTATTTGAATCAGCCTGTTAAATGCTCTGTAACAGATGTATACCCCTAGGGAACCAATAGCATCAGCAATAAACTTCTCTATTGTGTTGTCTATTCCTGGGGGGTATAAATATGTGTGCTCCAACACAGGGTCTTTAGTCTTTGTGCTGAATGCTGATAGACGAGGGGTTTCTTGCTGATGCCTAACATCTGGTCCGGAAGCGCTGCGTATGTATACTGTACTTGGGTCTGTATAATTCCTTTGCGCCGAATTGTGACTGCATCAATAGCGTGTAACTGACTGTACTTTAACTTGAATAATACTTGTGCTTTGGAACCACAGATTCCAGGTCTTAAGTCTTTATTTACAGTATGACTGTGTACGCAAATTAGCATCATCTTTAGAAGGTATAGGCAGGATATTAGAAGGTATAGGAAGGAGTGTATAGAGGTTCTGATCCGGTATCGTTAGTTGGGGGCTTGTAGTGAAGTCACTTACCTGCTCACACGGTACATACGGCTATTGATATTTCAGCAAAGGGTGGAGTGGCCACATGCAGGGTTTACCTGCAACCTCTTTGTTCTGAAAGGTCGCTATCCGTTTCCGTGTGAGCCAAGGAAGCTGACTAGAATCCAGGGACAAGAGAGGAAAAAGTTTGTTTTCCTTTGTTGATAGAACCTAACGTTTAGAGGGGTGCCGCAGTATTGAGTATGCGGCTGAGTTGCAAGTTTGCGCACAGCAAAGTTTTACTTTTGTGTACGTAGCTAAAAGTTATCATATGGTTGTGTGTTAGTCGCATTATTGTGTATGCGACTGGTCGCACAATAGCGTATACTTCCAGTCGTGCTGCCACGTGTTTAAATAAAGCCGTTGAGGTTTACATTTTTCAATTGTTATCTGGGTTAACGTGTATTTTCTGCACAGGAAAAAGTGTAACAGTGAGTATGTGTTGGTGGGGGTAACTTGTTCCCTACAGTTAAGGGTATCGTATGATCCTTAAGGGCTAGGTGCAAGGGTTAGTCTAGCCGCTCGGTAAGTAGCTTTACCGTTCTATTTACAGTAGCAGGTGTACATGTTGTCTTTGTTGTAGAGTGGTGCGTGGAAGTAGCCGACATACAAACTTCCATAGGTGTGGAAGTTGCCTTACTAAATCTTATCCGGGTGTGGAAGTTGCCTTTTTCAAATCTTATCCTGGTGTGTGGGCGCCGATGACTTAAATCGTCCACAGGTAAGTGAAAGTATCTTGATTGTCTTTCACCAGTTTAAATCTTTATTGAAAAGCATAGGAGTTGTCTCAGAATGGGAGCCATGCAAACAGTAGAGATGTTAGACAATGATGTGCTGCTAATGAAAGTGCCGATTGGATCAGCTCGTCGTATTATGCATACTAAGTACGGTACTTATGCGATAAGGTATTGTGATGTATGGTTTAAAATGATGATGAAGAGTGTTAGACCGTTTCCCAGAATTGGTAGTTTTGATAAAGATGTGTTAGATAATGTCTGGGATCACATCAAATTGATGCGCTCCCGAGAGAAAAAGGTTAAATATTATGAATGTTTAAAACTGTGGCAGCATGAAGGGGATGCGTGGCGTAAAAATGTGCAAGCGATGCAAACTAGCGTCACGAGCACGTTGCCAGAGAATACATCCGCGACGCTAAATTGCAATACTGGCGAGCCACAAAATGGCGCGCACGTGCAGCAAGGTAGCGTTGTGGAGAGTATTGCCAGCAGTTCACGCTCACCTCCCCCACCTTATGTGGATGGAGGTGCAAGTACAGTTACCAAAAATACTCATAAAAATGTAACAAGCTATTTGTACCCTCTCTTAAGCAACCATGAAGACAATGTTTATGATGTGGATGATGAACCTATTGTAATGTCTGCCATTTCCCATGCTGTGCAAATGATAGATGCTGCATCACCACAATCACGAGTGGTGCCGCCATCTCCATCGGTAACAGTACGGGAAGTGTTAACACCCTCTACACCCATAGAGGAAGTTGTTCATACCATACGCAGCAGCAGATTAAACCCCCAGCCAGGTAACCAGGTCAAAGGTAGCAGCGCTACCGGTCTGCATCCCATTCGGACAATAACCGTTCCAAATGGAAATGCAGATGCGAGCGGTGTGGTGCCCACGAGGGAAGTAGTAATGCATTGTCCTTGGAAAAGAGCAGAACTAAATTCCATCATAAATGATTTGCCCATCCCAAAAAGGAACTAGCCAAATGTCAAAGATTTTTGAGAAATTTGGGTAGTTCACATGAGCCCACTAATAAAGATTGGCGTGTGGTGTTAAGGGCCTGTCTACCACGCAATACCGATGTGACTAAATTTATCACGGATTTCGTATTGGATGGTGACGTTCCCTTAACAGACCAAGTAAACCAAGGTAACATTTCCCGCATTGTAACTCAATTGGGTATATATTTTCCAGAAGTAGTTAACTGGAATAAAAGTTTCACCATTAAGCAAAAGGAGAGTGAAACTGCAGAAGATTATTTCGATCGGGCTCTGCAGGCTATCACCCAGTACACTGGGATAGAAGATATTAAAGATAGCACTCACCACAGGGGATTGATAGTCACGGTACTAATGGATGGTCTGAAAGACGACTTAAAGACTCGGGTTCAGACCTCACAACCTGGCTGGAGGGGAGTCACAACAGATAAACTCATAGAATCTGCCATAGAACATGATAAAAATATCACAAAGAAAAGAGAGACTCAGAGCGAAAAACTAATGGCTGTCAATATCCAAGCTCTGGAAGGAATGACAATAACATCACAGCCAACCGACACACCTGCACCCACACCTACACCTGAACAGTTACACGTCCTCACCAATCCCACACCACAGCAAACACATCCTTACCCCACCTATCATGCACAACCACAGGCCTCATACTACCCACAAACTTCATACCTCCCACAATACCCTTATCCTCCATATCCTTATCCATACCCACCATCTTTTCCTCTTCCTCAACTCCCACAACAATCCTTTCATCCACCCCGTTCAAAAATATGTTTTAAACTGTCACCAAGTGGGACACATAAGTAAGAACTGCAAAGTGAAGAACACCACACACGAACATGAGTTTCCCATGGGTTCATAGGCAACCCCTGTATCTTCTCCCAGGCCTTATATGACTGTTTACTGTCTTTTCAACCTATCAATGGATCTGTTCTAATGTAAAATGTGGACGATTTATTGTTGTATTTTAGGTCATGTTTAAATTATATTAAACTGTTGTGCTTTATCTCCCACTCACAGGACACAAGGTTGCTAAGGATAAATGGCAGCTTTGCCAGGCTAAGGTCGAATACTCAGAATACTATCCAACCCAGTGGCCCAGGCATTATTTAGAGCAGTAGCTATTAATAACAAGATTTAATTGCAGGAACCTGTATGCAGATACTATATCCCTAGAATCATTAAAAATGATAGGGGGACTTATTTTACAGGTGACGTTTCTAAGAACACGTGTGAGGTGATGGGTAACAACACTAAGATTATCCCAGACTTTCTTTTCCTTTATTTGCCCCCCCCTTTTAGATACTGTTCAAACGGGCAGCCTCATGTGAAAATATGATAATGATGTTACTGTGCAGGGTCTTGCGAAGATGAGTGAGAATAACCGAAATTGAAAGTGTTATTAACTAACATGTCTAATGCAAACTGTCATGATGTCAAACCTGGAGAATTAGTTATGATCCAAATTTTTTTAGCTCAGGTTGTTTGACTGATCAGTGGAGAGGTCCGTATCTGACGATACCACGTCCTCAAAGGGTGGCCGAGGAAGATACATGGGTCCATTCCACTCACTATAGGGAGGTTAACCAACCGGTGGAGATACAAGGCGGAGACAAGGCCGATAACGTGGACCTGTCGATTGCGAGCTTGTGCCGGAAGGATTAAAAAAAGTGATGGTGAGATACTTGAGCTAAAGAAATGTGTAGATCAGTGCTTCCAGCAATGGAGTAGTCTGCTGTGGTCATCCTAGTTCTTTCTTCCAGAGATTCTGTCGTGATGATCTGTTTGGGGATACCCAGTTTCTGTGATGGGGGACAGATAAAGGAAATGTGAGCTGATGGCAGTGCTGATGGAGTGGAGTCAGGAGGAGGAGTGCTATACCAAATCAGGGGAGTGTCTGACCAATCTTAGTATTGTAATTGTTATGTTATTTGGGAAGAATACTTCCAGAAGTTATGACCCTCACACATGTTGAAATGCTTGGTATACATAAAAACACACCATCACCATATCTTCACGAACAATATGAACACAGAGGCAAAAGAAACATGATACCTGGTGACGTGCATAAAGCCACTCAGTTAATCAGTGAGACAACTGGCTTTCAAGTTTTAGGGCATTGGATCCCACCAGGACCGGGGTACATTAAATTTTAGGTATATTCAGGAACTTGCTAAATTGATAGATAATATCACCGAGATGTACGATGACACATTCAGGTATACAGGGAAAGAATTGCAAGCGTACAAGAAAGAACTGGTGCAACACAGGCTAGTGTTGAATTATTTTACTGCTGTTACTAGAGGGTATTGTGTAACATTAGCCACCCAGTTTGGAGTAAAATTTTGCACGTACGTCACACTTCAGTGGCTGAAGTAGGGGAAAAGATAGAAGGATGGGTTTCTTGGCCTAACCCAGTAAAATGGTTCTCAGGTCTAGGGGAATGGGTCCAGGAAGTGATCGATAGCATAGGCAAATTTTTGATCCATATACTAATTGTCATCATAATAATTGGCATATGCGTACGGTGTGTTCCTATTGTGTTGAAGTGTGGAAAATGTAAAAATAGAGTAAAATGCAAGAACGAAACAATAATGGTGGTCAGTAATGACAATATGCATACAGAGGTAAATATAGAACTGCATTACAACCCTTACCTCAGATTTACAGTGTCGGACCTCCATTATCAGTTTCAGGCTCTACCGTTTGGCCTTTCTACGGCTCCTCGGGTGTTCACAAAAGTGATGGTGGTCATGGCAGCACACCTGCGGTTGCAGGGAGTTCACCCGTTACCTTACTTGGACGACCTTCTGTTGTTGGCAGGGTCGCCACAAGTCCTTTGCAGCCATCTACAACTGACAATATCAGTATTGCAGGCTCACGACTGGATAGAAGTCCTCTCTAATTCCTTCTCAGAGGCATGGTCCATCTTTGGACTCTCAGCAACAGAGGATCTTCTTGACGGAGGAAAAGATAGCCCTGTTGCAGTCCAAGATATGCAATGTTCTAAGCAGTCGCCGAGTGTCTCTTCTCTCAGCGATGAAGTTACTGGGTTCAATGGTGTCAACCTTTGACATGGTGGAGTATGCCCAGTTCCATTCCAGGCATCTACAAATGTTGATCCTCTTCCAGATGGGACAGAAATCCCCGTTGAATAAAGACGCAGATGATCAGGCTCACTCCGGAAGTGAGCCTGTCTTTGATGTGGTGGTTACAAAAGTCTCT
Source organism: Taudactylus pleione (assembly GCA_031769625.1). Taxonomy (NCBI): domain Eukaryota; kingdom Metazoa; phylum Chordata; class Amphibia; order Anura; family Myobatrachidae; genus Taudactylus; species Taudactylus pleione. Next base: position 1,636,205 of record JAUIMM010000555.1, on the reverse strand, counting down.
TCTCAGCAGGGGACGTCCGTTTTGGATTTCGGATTGGGTCCTTCTAACAACGGATGCCTGCCTTTGGGGCTGGGGCGCTGTGACAGGCCCACACATCTTCCAGGGCCGATGGACGTCAGAGGAATCGGACCTGCCAATCAATATATTAGAAATTCGAGCAGTGTTCAGGGCGCTGCAGCATGCAAGACCGTTCCTGCTGGGGAAACCTGTGCAGGTTCAGTCAGACAACGCCACCACAGTGGCTTACCTAAATCGTCAGGGAGGAACTCGAAGCCAAGCGGCTCTGAGGGAGGTGTCCCGCATCCTGACTTGGGCAGAAGGCAATCTTCCGGCCATTTCGGCCGTCTTCATTCTGGGTGTGCTCAACTGGGAGGCGGACTTCCTCAGCCGTCATGATGTACACCCGGGGGAATGGTCTGTTCACCAGGAGGTGTTCCAACTCCTGGTGGAGAAGTGGGGTCTTTCCGAAATAGACCTCATGGCCTCCAGACACAACCGCAAGCTGTGGGTGTACGGATCCCGAACAAGAGACGCAGGAGCTCTCCTGGTGGATGCTCTGTCGGCACAATGGAACTTCCAATTCGCGTACCTGTTTCCATTCTCCCTGCTGCCTCGAGTAATTCGAAAGTTCAGGCAGGAAGGAGACAAGATCCTGCTGGTGGCCCCTGCGTGGCCCAGAAGGAGTTGGTACTCGGATCTCCAGTGTCTATCCATCGACACTCCTTGGCTGTTAGCTCAGAGGCCGGACCTATTGTCTCAGGGTCCTTGTCTCTACCCAGACCTGAGTCGGCTATCTTTGATGGCGTGGCTCTTGAGACTTCCCTCTTGAGGTCCAACGGTTTCTCTATAGCGGTGGTCAATACCATGTTACATGCTCGTAAGCCGGCTTCAGCTACAATTTACCACAGGGTGTGGCATACCTATTTTGAGTGGTGTCGCCCTAAAGCGTACGATACTCGCGAGTTTAGAACATCGAGAGTGTTGGCTTTCCTTCAGGCAGGCTTGGATTTAGGTCTACGCCTTGCTTCACTGAAGGTGCATGTTTCTGCCCTGTCGGTTTTGTTTCAACGAAGGATTGCTACACGGCCTGATATCCGTACCTTTATGCAGGGTGTCCTTCGCATCCAGCCTCCCTATATCCATCCGGTAGCTCCATGGGATCTGGCTGTGGTCCTGAAGGCGCTACAGGATCCTCCATTTGAACCTTTGGGTTCTGTGGATCTGAAGTGGCTTACGGCAAAAACAGTGTTCCTTTTGGCTATTGCTTCAGCCAGAAGGGTGTCGGATTTGGGGGCTCTTTCTAGTCGTCCCCCATTTCTAATTTTTCATTCGGATAGGGCAGTACTTCGTACCCGTCCCGAATTCCTTCCTAAAGTGGTGTCTAGTTTCCACATTAACAAGGAAATTGTGGTCCCAGCCTTTAATTCATCTGATTTCTCAGCTGGTGAGGCTTCTTTGGATGTGGTACGGGCTCTGCGGATTTACGTGGACCGTACCAGTTCTTTGAGAAAATCGGACTCTTTGTTTGTCCTATATGGATTTCATAAGAGGGGTTGGCCTGCCAATAAACAGACTTTGGTACGCTGGATCTGCATGGCGATCTCTGAGGCATACACTCATGAGGGACTTCCAGTGCCACCCTCTGTGAAAGCTCATTCTACAAGATCTGTGGGACCTTCGTGGGCAGCTCGACGTGGCGCCTCGGCTGTTCAGCTTTGTAAGGTGGCCACGTGGTCCTCTGTCCATACTTTCATCAAGCATTACGCCTTTGACACATTTGCTTATCAGGATGCTTCCTTCGGGCAGCGCATTCTCGTCTCGACACAGGAGCGTCCCCTCCCTTGAAGGATACTGCTTTGGGACATCCCAAAGGTATCCCTGTGGATCCCTAAGGACCCTGAGGTACAAAACAGGCGATATGGTAAGAACTTACCTTTGTTATCTCCGTTTCTACAAAGTCCTTAGGGTCCACAGGGCACCCGCCCTGACGCCCTGTGCTTCCGTAGGGTGTTGTTTTGGTCACCAGTTTCTGTCTCCCTTTTCTATGAGAATGTGAATCTTGTGTGTTCCAAACTTTCTTCTTCCTTTTTCCTCTCTCCTGGCCTATGGCTTGATACTAAAACTGAGGTGCCTTGGCCTGGGGGCGGGATATAGGAGGGGGCCCGGTGCATCCTGGGAGGGACATCTTTAACTCTGTGGTGCCCATGGCTGGAGCCAAGCCCTACACCTCAAGGTATCCCTGTGGACCCTAAGGACTTCGTAGAAACGGAGATAATAAAGGTAAGTTCTTACCATATCTCCTGGTTTTTTTTGCAAGCTTCACGCACTCCTTTTAATATAACCGGATCACAATATTGCTAATGTTTAGCTTGGTATTCTATCTGCTCCTTTCTAGAAGCAAGATTTATTGTTTATCTCCCAGAAATTTTGTTAGTATGGTATAGCTTTATAATTTACTACACAGTGAGTAACACTTTCATTAAGCCAAGACCATCAAACTCAAATGTCCAGCATTGATTATAGCAGCAGTAATCCGGTGTTAGTTCCGTGTTAGTATAAACAACATTATATTTCCACCAAGCAAGGTTAATAAAAGCAATATTGTATTAGCACAGATTTTGTTGCAAAAAGCAGTTCCCGACAGGATCCAAAGTTTTCAGCTTGTAGCGAATGGTGCTGTAAGATGTTCGTTTTGTATTTTAGAAAGGTATGATCCATAAATCAACAAATATCCAGCCACCAAATATAAGGCAACAATGCTTTTATAATCGCTAAAAAACTTAAATACTGTGCTTATTTAAGTCCGCCAAGTTATACATGCATGTAGACTTTAAAAAAGATAAAATAAAGGCGTGGTAAGCACCAGCTGGTACCTCTCAGATAAGTCTCGGGTCTCAAAGCATTTCTCTGCCTGTCTTTTAACCTCAGCGGCTTCCTCAGAGGTAGCCGCTGAGGTTAAATGACAAGCGGAGAAACATTGAGGAAGCCGCTGAGGTTAAGACATGTGGAGAGATGCGTTAAGTCCTGAGACTTATCAGCTGGTGATTACTACTTTATTTTTATCTTTTTATTTTTTAAAGTCTACATGCATCTAGAACCTGGAGGACTTAAGTAAGCACAGTATTACAGTTTTTTTCAGCGATTATAAAAGCATTGTTGCCTTATAAATATTTGGTGGCTGGATATTTGTTGATTTATGAAACATACATTGCTAACATACAAAAACCATGTGGAAAAAAACATGCTGCTCATAAGTAATTTAGGGTCTGTTTCACTATGGATCACTATTGCGATCGCAGCTGTGATTACTCACGCAGTTCTGCAAAAATATGCTAATGTCTGCTACCGCTCACCCGGCATAGAGACGCCCACTACCGTTTTCGCACATCCGTAAGACCTCGCAATCCTGTGTATACATCGGTAACGTTCAGTAACATCGGATCCTCACGCAGAATTACAGCAGAAACTGCAACTGTCATCGCAGTGGCTAAATTATGCATGCCCAGGAAACGGGGTTCAAACAGACAGGCACACCTGTGTTTCTCCACCTACTCCCTCGTCACCACCCCCAAATGCTGACGTTCCGTCACTCACTCTGCAATGGCTTTGTATCTGCATACGTGAATGCAGTGCAATTGCAATGCTGACCCGTACACTGCGATGCATGGCCGATGTGCGTATGCTGTTGCAGTTGTGATCTGTGATGAATCAAGCCCTTAGTTAAGAATGAATGTGTGGTGAATGCTTGTGTATTCAACTGACTGAATACTCTTTCGCCAGCACAACACATGCCACTTGTAACTGGAAAGCACCGTAGGTCTGCTGTTTGTCTTCTCCAAGTGCACACATTAGAATTAGGAGAAAAGACAACGGGATAGATAATACTACAAGTTGATAATCATGTTTTATTTAGTTCTGGCAATGCTTAGTATAAACCAATGGGTACATGCAAGGATGGTTCCATTGAATTGACAACCCTACTGTGAAAAAGAAACGTAATTGCTAACTTCAATTAATTAATTTTCTACAGTAGGACATTTATAAATTAATGATAGCAGAATTCACTCCCAACAAGCAGTTCACAGCCAACCAGTCACAGCAGGCAGTGTGAATGGTGGCTCTTTGCCAATGCAGAAGAAGTGCGTTTGCATAGTGTTGTGGAGAATCGAATAAAAAAAATGTACTAGGTTTTTTTTTGTGAGTGACTCTACAGCTACTGGATTAGTATCCTTATAGTTACTTATAGCTACAGATATTTTTAAGTATCTGGTAAACTAAATGTGTGAAGGTACATTAATACATGTGCAAATATCAAAATGCAGAGGTTTGACATTTGCAATAAACTGTATCGACACACACTCTCATGTTTGGTTCAAGCATTTGGGGAAGTCTTATTGTATAGTGACACCACATTCAATACAGAGGTCAGAAATCTCTATTGAGACAGCTTTTCAAGCTATAGTTAACCTGAAAACAAGTTACTGTACATTTCGCTTGGGTGCACTGCAAGTGTGTATGTCCCCTGAAAGTAACTGTAACCAAAAACATGGATATATACGCATTTTTAAATAAATCTGAAGGCTTTACACTATGTAACATAAACATTTAACTGTCGTTTCAAAGTGGAAATAGAAACTTTCACTTAAACACTGCACAATTCAAAAAATTGGGTTGTCTTTCAAAAAAGAAATCTCATTTTTCAAGTTAATTACTATCATACATGTTATTTTATGCAGTCACCACTCTCTGCAAAAGCTTTCATGCATTCTTTAAACTTTGAAGTATAGAAAGTACATAGAGTACTAGGCCTACATTGCTTGCCCAAAAGGGATGATCAAATAAAGTAACTCTAATAGGTTGAATTAGCCAGTGAATAAACACTACCACTGAATGTACATTAATCTTACATTTTAGTGCATACAATCTTAGATTAGATCTACTGACTATGGGCCTGATTCAGAGCCGTTCGCTATTTGCGGTCGTTCGTTCAAAAACAAGGGGTGGCTATTCAAATGATCCGTTCGCAAATTGCAGTCTGTTCACACCTCTAAGTTTGAACGAGCGAGCAAAACATACGCTCGTTTATTTGTTAAAAACGCCCCCTGGCCGCTCGCACCATACGTCATGTCCGCTATTTATTAGATTAATCGAGTACATCGACCAGCGTATGAACTGCTCGCAATTCCTGTGGTTGGTTTTTGCTACCACAATCTTGCGAGCAGTTCTGGCTATAAAATAACCCAGTGACGTGGTCAATGACGCTGCAGTATTAATTATGCACACCCATTAAACGCCCGTTTTGACCTTTAAGCACGCCTGCGTTCGGATCTCCACTCCCCATTTTCAAGCACCTTCCCCTGTTACCACCCACATACGCCTCATTCTGTCACTCAAAATAGCAGGCATTCGCTATATTGCGAGCACATGAATTTCGGCCGCACTGACTGGTTCGCGCATGCGTATAACGATCCGTACGCATGCGCAGATGTGCGAACATCGCTCGGAACGAGCGTACTGCCGCTAGCGAGTGGCTCTGAATGAGGGCCTATGTTTTATTGATGTAAGTCACATTTCATTTACTGCACTTGTCTGTTCATTTGCTAGCATTGTACATTCATTCACTGGTAATTTCTCCACCTTTCCCATTTTTTTGTTGTAAAATTCTAACCATTCCTTCAATTTTTAAACAAAAATTTATTTTAAAAGTATACATAGTAATAATGAAGGCAAAAGTCTCAAAATAGTATCTATGTTGTAATGTCTACGTACACCTTCCCCTTAAATATGAGAATTCCCTTAACTGGTCATTCTCGGGATGATTCACCCTACATTAAATTAAGTATTATAGCGTTTTAGATGCGCTCTCACTGTATTGATTCTGATTGATTATGCCCCTCCTGTCCTGATTCCCTCCCCTCTCCGTCATGCTTTTTCTATGTTGATTCTCTCCTACGGTATATTGTACTCTATCTATACTGATTGTTTCCCTAGGTCATGCCTAACCTGTATTGCTTCAACAATGTTGAGCACAAGCTTCCTATACTGACTACCTCCTCACATCATGTCCCACACATTTTTTGTTTGATTTCCCTCTGCATTGCCCTCTAAACTCCCTTAATTGGTTGCCCTCCAAATAATTGGCCCTCAAATTATTTCAAGCCATAGCATGACATCCCTCTGAGTTGACTATCCCAGAGATCATGATGAACCCTGAAATAATACTCTCCCATTACATGACTGAAGCTACCAGCTTTACCCAGATTTATTTTCATATATTGAATGAACACCCCACATTGAATTATTTTTTTACAAGATCGTGCTTACACGCATCCCGCACTGAATTGTTCCCCCACACACTCTCTCATCACATGAATAGATATTTTAGAAGTGTGTCTCACTGATCTGACAAATTATCATGTCTGTCACCTGCTACTCCCTGCAATAACTCTTAAGTCCTTGATTGGCACTAGATATTTGGACAATGTGGGATGGATTCACGGGGGAATTGTAATGCAATTTTTCCAAATTTCCTGGAGGGCAATCCTGAAAAGCAGGCAGGTTGGTGCATTTACTGGGCAGATTGGGAATTTGCAGCACTGGAAATTATTCTGAAAGTGGCTTTATGTGGTAGATGTGGCCATATTGTCAGTAGGCGGGTCAAATCAATAGAAGATGGCCCGCCGGATATTGGCGTAACCATCATGCAAGTAGTGTTTAAACAGAACAGTTTAGGCCATATTTCAACCACTTACCCTTCAAATAAATTGACAACACTGCATTCACTGTCATGGAAATGATTGACACTTGGCTTTTTACTGGACCACGTCTCCAATGGTATTTTGTCTTTAACTGCCACTGTAGTTGCTTGATTCTTGAGGTATACTGCAGTTAGGACTGCCTCTGACCAGAATCTCTTGTCCAGATCCGCATCCCTTAGCATAGTCCCTGCTCTTTCAATGATTGTTATGTTTGCTCTCTCATGCCATTTTACTCAAGTGTGTTGGCAATTGTTAGTATGTATTGTATACCATTCCTCATTAGAAAGATAGCAAGACTTCTATTCTTATATACTACACAGTTATCAGACCTCAGCACTTTTATTTTCAGGACCATTTAAATTTCTACTAGATTCTTGTATTCTGCAATTTTACTTATTTTGGGTTTCAGGAAGTAGATGTCCGTCACCATTGTAGCAACATCTATGAGCATCATGAAATAGTGGTTCCCTTGCATCGGCGTCCGTATACACTAGTTCCAATGGTGCTCTCACTCTGAATGCTGACTTTGGAAAGAGGCAACGAGTTTGCTTACCCTTCATACAATTTTCACACTCTGGTCTTCCTGGGTTATGCACTGACATCCCTGTCACCATGCTATTAAGATGTTTCTGTACATTTTCATATGCTAAGTGACCCAGCCTACTATGCAATAGTTCCATAGATTGCTTGAAATCTGAAGCCACTATCTCACAGCACTCCTCAGTGTCTAGGCTTTACAGTTGTTGGCACTGGGGTTCTGTTGCAATTACAGTCCCCCTTTTATTGTGCAAAACACACTGTCCCTCTGTGAATTGGATCTTGTATCGCTTCTTTTGGAGTACTCTGATGGAAATCAGATTGGTTCCTAGATCTGGTACAAACAACACATCTATGTCTCTGACAACTGTTTAGCTCTTGATCCTGTAGCGCACAGTGATTTCTCCTGACTTTTGGTGGCATTCGGGACTTTTTCTCCTATTCCTCTAACATGTACAGTGACTTGAACCAACTTTCATTCAGCTGAATTGCCTTGTGGCTCCATGTGCCAGCAATTTTTGCAGTGACTGCTACATTTAGTGCTGATGCACTCTTTCTGTTATTCATGCATCACGAAGTACCACTTTTTTCACTTGCTCTACATTTTGAGACCTTGGGCCAAATGTAATAGGATGAAGGTTTAGAAAATGTGAGGGTTTAGCAGTAGACTCTCACATTGGTCGAGTTTTATCTTCAAAATGGGAAAACTTCTGGATGAGATTTTAAATTGTGAGAAATTTTTGAGTCTGAAAACATGCAAGTTTGCTCTGTTGCTTTGTTCTCGGACTCTATTTCATTTGGCGAGTTTAAAAAGTGAGAAAACTCACATTTTCTAAACTCTCACCATATCACATTTGGCCCCTCATGCCCCATCTTGTGACATTTGAAGCACTTGTACTTGGGCGTTTTCAGTTTTGTGCCATTTGACAATAGAATAGAATCATCAGCATTGGTCTCAACAGGTATGCATTCTTGCAGTATATTGGCCCATACAATCTCCATTGATAGCTTGGTAGCACATGACGCCTAAGCCACTACTAGAAAATCATGCTCTGGCATAAGATTTTACAGCATCACCATTGCAACCTCCTCATCTACTTGGACGCCTACTAAAGTTAATTGCTGAGCTATAGACAGTATCCTATCTATATATTCATTAATATTCTTGAACACACTTAGCTTAGTGGCGTTCAGAGTGCTCCTCCGGTTGATTTGTTGATTTGTTTCATTAAACGTTTGTCTTATTAAGATGTCTGTATTGCTACTCACCTTTTGAGTGCCATCACTCTCCCATGAATAAGGCAATGCCTGTGAGGCTCTACAGCTAATCCTATGGTTTCCATGGCTCTATCCACATTATCAGGGTTAGAGTTATCACTGAGATCTATTGACTTTCCACAATTGTCCCCCTTTTACTGCAGCTGCATGGCGAACTTCCGTATAGCATAATACTCTGAACCCGTTAGCTTGGCAAATCCCCTTACTTGTATCTTAATTGTATAATTTCACCCACAGTATGATTAAATGGTCTGCGTTCTTGGTATCATTATTCTGCACATGCTGGTGGCCTGGGGCCCATAACTTTTTGGCAGAACCTCTGTTAATAGGTGACAGCGGTGTGTGATGGAGGTCAGTCCACATGATGAATAGCTTAACCGGGTATTGGTTTATTAACTACCGTCCCATCTCTCTCCTCCCTTTTGCCTCCAAGATCCTTGAGCGTGTTGTTTACAAACGCCTTACCACCTTTCTTTCTTCCCACTCCCTTCTTGATCTCCCACTCCCTCCTTGATCCTTTTCAGTCTGGCTTCCGTTCTCTCCACTCCACTGAAACTGCCCTCACAAAAGTCAGCAAGGGCCACTACTCTCTGCTTATTCTCCTTAACCTCTCTGCTGCCTTCGACACTGTTGACCACCCTTTCCTGCTGCAAATCCTTCACTCCCTTGGTTTACGTGACACTGCTCTCTCCTGGCTGTCATCCTACCTCTCAGACTGGTCCTTCTCTGTCTCTTCTCATGACTCCTCTTCCTCACCGCAGCCTCTTAGAGTAGGTGTTCCCCAAGGTTCCGTTCTTGGACCTCTACTATTCTCCCTCTATACGTCCTCTCTAGGTTAACTCATCAGCTCATTTGACCTCCATTATCATCTCTATGCTGATGATACTCAGATCTACCTTTCCTCCCCTGACCTCTGCCCCTCTCTCCTCACTACTGTAACCTTCTCCTATCTGGCCTCCCCAACTCCCATCTCTCACCTCTCCAGTCTGTCCTCAATGCTGCTGCTCGACTCATCTTCCTCTCCAAACGCTCTACATCTGCCTCCCCTCTCCTACAAGCCCTCCACTGGCTCCCCTTCCCTTTTAGAGCCCAATTCAAGGTTCTCACACTTGCTTACAAAGCCCTCACCCATTCCTCTCCCATTTACATCTCTGACCTCATCTCCCTCCACTCTCCTGGCCGCCCCCTTCGATCAACCAATGCACACCGCCTCTCATGCCAACTGATTACTTCCTCCCACGCCTGCCTCCAAGATTTTGCCTGTGCTGCTCCTGACCTTTGAAACTCTCTCCCTCTCCCCATCAGACTCTCCTCCTCTTTACAATCCTTCAAACGGGCTCTCAAGACCCACTACTTCATCAAAGCCTTCCAGCTCCCATCCTAACTTGCTGCAACATGCTCCTTCCTCAGTTTAACCCATCTGTGTCACACCTGTTTGTCTGCCCCTACCCTTTAGAATGTAAGCTCTTACAAGCAGGGCCTCTACCCTCTTGTGCTTCTCCTTACTTTACTTTTGCCTACTTCTTACCCCCCTCCAGGGCACCTAACACTTGGTTGCTTACACTCTGTTGCATATCTAGGTGTTATGGTCACTTATGTATCAATGTATATTATCCATGTCCTTGTCCTATTTTGTACTGTAAGTCAGTTGTCAAATTATTGTTTATGTACTTTGTAAGGCGCTGCGGAACACTTGTGGTGCCATATAAATAAAGGATAATAATAATTAAGCAGGTAGAACAGCATAGGGTTAATGCAGCACAAAGCAGGAACATGCAATGGGAAATAGACCCAGCCAGGGGCAGGTTAATGCAAGTGGCGTGCAGTGCTTGTAGTGTGCAGCTGCAGGTACATGCAGTGGTGACACATTGGTGTACAGTGGCACTGCCGCTGTTATACTGTATGTATGCACCAATATGTCTGCTGCATGGTCTAAGAGACACTCAGGGTCACAACCTATCTGTCTGGAGGAAGAACATGCAGTAAGGTGCATTGGATCGGAGGTCGAGCATGCACAGAAGCACAAATCCGTTACTATGGAGATCCTGTCAAACTGAGGAGACAACAAAGTGCACTCCTCAACAATGATAGAAATCAGCAATGCCCCCACATTAAAGCAATTAGGTATACCCACATGTTGCAGCAAACTGCAATGCCACCACATTCCAGCAATACCTCCACATTATAGCAATACCATCACATTACAACAATCAAAAATGCCCTCACATTGCAGCAATCAGCAACACCCCCACATAAGAGCAATGCCTCAACATTGCAGAAAACCACAATACTATCACATTACAGAAATCAGCAATACTCCACATTACAGCAATCCCCATCCTCCGATTTATAGTTACTGTTATATTGCAGGTTTATTACATCGATAACCCACTCAAACCTACATTATAGAAATTATATACAGATTTAACCTTTTACCTGCCAGCATTCCAGAAGTGGAACATATGTCTAGCTTCCATTCTATTTTACATAGCAGTCCTAAATGGTGCTATACAACCTTAGAATCAATCTAAATTCACCATATTTAACTGTCAAAGCAATTTGACGAGTTGTTAATAGTGTGGCAGATAAAAGAAGATAACTTTTGGGGGTAAATGTAATGGGGTCCGAGTTTGGAAAATGTGCCAGTATAGAGCTAGCACTCACACATTTTCAGAACTCACCCTATGTAATATGGTGTGAGAACATGTAAACTCACATGTTTCTCATGCCACCGCAACTCGCAGTGGTAAAACACGCATCCAGATGTTTTACCATTGTGAGCATACATGTCGGGCAACCTAATAGAGTGCAAGTGTTTTACTCACACTATTACTGCCTGAAAACTCAGGAAGAAAACAGACGAGTGATTGGCACATGGGGAGGGACCAAGGACCTGATTCAGACCCGGTCGCTAAGTTGCGCTCGCTCTGAATGATTTTTGCCCCATCTGTGCATGCGTATGATTCGCAGTGCGCGTGCGCAAGGCGCAAGCCAGTGTTTGCGATCTGATTTTGGTTGCTAGTAAGCTACTACCAGGTCGCTACTTTGAGTGCCGTTTGTGGGTGATAACGGGAAGGTGCTTGTAAATGGGGGAGTGGTGTTGCAGACGCAGGCGTGTCAGGCCAACAAAACACTGTTTAAAGGGCGTGCATAATTAGCAAAGTAGCGTCATTGTACACGTCACCTGCATGTATTTTAGCCAGCACTGATCGCAGTGCTTGCGGCGGGGAAAGGCAACCTCAAGGGCTGCGAGCAGCTCCGATGGCTCTCGATGTTATCGATTAATCCTACAATTCCCGGAGATGACGTGTGCTGTGAGTGGAAAGGGGGCGTCTTTATACACTTGCGAGCGCTCAGTGCCGCAGCTCGTCCTTACACCACGCAGTGCGACTGCTTAATTTAAATATCCGGCCCCTTTTTGCCAGTGAGCGGGTCTGAATGAGCTCCCAAGTGTGTAGAGGGACCAGGAGGTCCCTCTGTGATTGGTCACTGCTAGAAGATGATCCCACAGAGCTTTTCTGACTGGTCGCATCAGATTCGACCATGTCAGGGAAAGCCCAGCCTGGTGCGGTCGCATCTGATGCGACCATGCCAGGCAAGTGGTTAATAAAATGATACTTTCACATGTGTGTGTTTTGTAGTTATTTTAATATTTATTTTGCAAGTGAATTACAGGTAACAGTGGGCCCTTAATGCCCTGCATGCTGGTTCTTGTGGTTCTCCAAGTACCAACATGTGGGAGAGGCTTGCTGGGACCTCTAGTTCGACAGCAAAAGTCAATATTAATAATTCTATTGTTTACACATACATTTACACAATCTACCTGGCACCCATCTGCCAGGGGTGCTGGGGATAGCCCCGGGCAATCAGCCCAGGCCTGGGGTGCTTTAGAGAGGGGGACCCTCTTTATTTGGGGGGATACCCTTCTCCCCAGGTATTCCCGTCCTGGGCTGCCTAGCGGTCAGGGGTAAAGCTTTGGCTGGGGGATCCAGTGAAAGGATTCCCAGGCTGTGGCATTACACCTCCGCTAGAAAGAGTCCAGTGCTGGTTATGGAAAATACGGTGGAACCTTACACATATTTTCCCCTGTATTTTAAGAACCAGGACAGACTCAACAGAGCCCGATGCTGATTCTTAAAATACAGGGGACCCCTACGTATTTTTTCCCCTGTATTTTAAGAACCAGGACAGGCTCAATAGAACCTGGGGCTGGTTATGCTTGTGGAGATGGATGCTAGTCAGTTTTATTTAATTTTTAGTAAGTTTTAGCCTTCATGGATCTTACTGATCTGTGAAGGCTTCTGTATAACTCGGACCTTTTTATTGTTAGTCGCATTTAAAGGTCCAAGTTTACATAGGGAAATACTTGCACAGACTCACTTAATGTATTAGCCTCAAACTCAGAAGTTCGCAGGCTAAACTCGGACCTTTAAATGTGCGAGAAGGCTGAGTTTGTCCAGCAGCAAAAACTCGGACCCTATTACATTTGGCCCTTGGTGTTTTCTGCTAGGCCTCCTAATTTGGTTAATGGAAATTTCCAAATCTTTTCACACTTTGTGACAAGATCAAGGTAAGGGTGCAGTCTCCTTGGGCTGCACTTGACATACAGCAGCCAATTAGTATTAGTAATCCAGGGCCTTGGTACAAGTATCCACTGCTAGTTTTATTAGCAGCACAAAAATAAACAAAACATAAAAGTTAATCCTGGCCTGTCCAGCTCTAACTAAACAAAATGATTCCCTTGCTCAGAGTGAAAAGACCTAATGTTTCTCTCACAAAACAGAAGTCTTTGTCAGACACTTATATTCAGTAATAACAGTGTCTATCAGCAGGTCTCTTACCTGTTCCCTAGGTATAGACTCTCACAGGTGGTCTTGCAATCAAGGTTGGTATTTAGCACTAGGTAGAAGCTAGGAACCTGGAACATACATATCTCCCCCAGTGCTGCTGTAACATTTGGACAGTCTTGCCTCTCATGTAGGAGTAAAGGTGCCCATCCACTAGCTGACATGAAAACGACTGCATGATTACGACATTGTAATCGTGCAGTCGTTTGTCAGACTGTGATGAGCCTGCACTGAAGGAGCAGTCGTTCAGTGCAGGCTCATTAATCATCTGCAAAAATGCTCAACCTGACGTTATCGTCAGGTTGACCAGCATGTTTGCACGATGATAGATGTCTAAACGACCAGAGGGCACGCGCATCGCTGGTCGTTTTAAACATTTTTGCAAACGATTGAACGATCTTTATCATTCAATCGCTCAACTTAATCGTGTAGTGGATGGGCACCTTTAATCTAGTTTCCCTTGCAATCACCTGCAACTGTTCCTCTGCTACATAACCCTGCCTCTCACCAGACACCTTTCTCATCATTCATGTTTCCTGGTCTCAGATGGGATTAAGTTGATGATTCTGGTTCTGTCTGCTGTACATGCTTTCTGGATTTACTAAGCTATGGTTCCTGTCATGTTTACTGCTGCAGCAAGAGAGTGCGCTTCAACTCAGAACCTTCCATTATATGCTACTACTTACCAGATTTCTGGATCCCTGCTTCTGCATGTTCCTCTACTCTGGATTTTGTGGTAAACCACAGTGTGCCCCAGTGTTTGCATAATCCTAGAGAACTCGGCAGATACCCAATCTACCATCCGTTGTCTAGCATTTTTTATTGTTACATCTTGGCTAGCTCTATGCCAGCCTCCTCAGTTTGTCAGCTATATTTTCAGTGTCTGCAAATCAGTATTTCCACATCTGTGAATTCCTGCCTTGTCAAGTATTTGTCAATATCCTCCAAGTGTGTGCAAATCAGTGTTTCCATGTCTATGAATATCAGCCTTATTCAGTGCTTATTTGTATCCAGGGGTGTTCTAAGAGAGGAGGGGGCACTTGTGCAGACTCTGTGTGGGCCCCATACTCTCTATGGCGGTGACTCTCTATTGCCAGAATCCACTGCGCATGCACAGGTCTCTGGGAAAATGTCAGCTGCGTAGTATTCCCGGGGACAGCAGTACTGCACATGCACGAGTCACCGGGAAAATGTCCGCCACCATTTCCCAGTGATTTTTGCTGCCCTGCAGCGCCGACTCGGGGCTGCAGAGCAGCACTCTGGAGACTATAGACAGGAAAGTATAAAACTAGATGGGTGTGTGGTGTGGGCTCCCCTGGATCCAGTGGCCCGTGTGCCCTGCACACCTTGCACCCATTATAGATACGCCTCTGTTTGTATCTCAAGTTTACTGAATATCCAGCCAAACCTGAAGTTTAGTTACCTTTGCTGTTCCAGTGTTTCCTGCAATGAACACATTGAATTTGTCTACTACATTTTGTGATGTTTTGATTTTGGTGCACTTCAAAGAATGCTCTAATTAAGCTCCTAGTTGCAGAATTCCCTGGAGTGCTTGGGAATGTCATTTTTTCCCCCTGTGGAAATGTTTTCCTATACTCCATGCAAATGGACATTTTTACTGCTGCGTGCTCAGTTAGCACAGATTCTAACTGTTTTGCCTTAACTTCTCATGATAATTTCTGCACTCCTCCAAGTTGATTTCCCTTCCAGTACATTTAAAGTTCCTGAACAGCTGGCAAAAAAACTACACCCCTGCATTCCAAAAGGTGCTTACTAGCTACACCAGTTCACAGAGGGCCTCTGCTGCATGTGTCACTGCAGCTCCTACTGCTGTTCAACCAGTGACTGAGTATCAAGTGTTCAAGTGGTCTTTGTCCTCTTAATAAAGCAGAGCCAATGTTTCAAACTTTAATCAACTATTTATATTGTGCCAGTCCTGAAAACTTTTTGCACTCCTGTCCTCGCCGCAGGTCCAAAATTGGAGGAGGTACAGTGTGTCCAGGCCCTGGAAATGGATTCATGCCTGCCGGTTCCACAGGGGGACTTCATGTCTTGCCATTATCACCGAGCCGCCCAGCCGCAGTTTCCTCACCGAGCCGCCCAGCCGGTTTCCTCACTGAGCTGCTGAGCCAGAGATGCTGTACAATCCGGCAGACCCAGGAGAGGTCACCAGTTCCGCAAACCCAGGAGGTATTGTCAATGCTGCAGACCCAGGAGAGGTTACCATTGCCACAGACCCAGGAGAGGTTGCCAGTGCCGCAGACCCAGGAGAGATTGCCAATGCCGCAGACCCAGGATATGTTGCCAGTGACTCTATTGCCCTGGCCTCTGGTTCTGAGGATCCTATTCCCCTGGCTTCCAGGCCTGAGGACTATTGCCTTGGCCTCTGGGCCTGAGGATCACATAGCCCTTGTCTTTAGGCGTGAGGAGAGTGCCTCTGTGTCGGCCGCCAGTTTGAGCATTGTTTTTTTCTTTCAGGGTCGCCCGGTCATCCACGGCTTCCAGTTTATCAGAGGTCAGAGACGGTCCACCTTGCCAAGAGGTGCAGCCGTTGTCTGCCTTGCCAAAGGTGCAGCCGATGTCTTCCTTGCCAGAGGTGCAGCCGTTGTCTGCCTTGCCAGAGGTGCAGCCATTGTCTGCCTTGCCAGAGGTGCAGCCGTTGTCTGCCTTGCCAAAGGTGCAGCCGATGTCAGCCTTGCCAGAGGTGCAGTCGATGTCCGCCTTGCCAGAGGTGCAGCCGATGTCTGATTCACCAGAGGGGCCATCATTTACTGATGATATCCCTGTCGTGTTCAGCCAAGGTTACCCAAGTCTGCTGCCAGTTCAGTGCTCCCTATGTTTGCCTAGCCCAATGACCCATAGGCGACTATAGTCCAGATGAAGGGGGTTAAGCTCAATGATGTCCAAGCCAATGCACCCTCCAGCTGTCACCCCATGTACTTTGATGGGAATATCTTCAAGCTTGAAGTTTTGATACATCAACATGTGAAATCAACTGATGCTACCCACTAGGATATAATTGCCTCAATGTTGATGAGCTTCAGAGGAGAGGCTCGGATGTGGGCACATTCCTTTGTAGATACTAAAGAACCAGTATTGCAGAATTTGCCTGCTTTCTTTAGCACAGTTGTGAATAGATTTTTGAGTGTCTTAAGATTCGAGTCTACTGACTTTCTGTAGAGAAAGTGTTGATAAAAATAATCTTTTTGTTATCCTAACGTTTATGGGCATTCGAGAGGCTTTCATCATGTGAGATAGACCTAGCTTTATGTTTAGCTTCAAGAAGGTCATCAAGTTGATATGCCCTCTGTTGGAATCTATCCAACATTATACCTATCTATCTATCAGCTTCCTGTTCATCAATAACAATCCTTCAAATATGCAGGAATTGTGAAAAAGGTAGTCCTCTTTCTAACACCACCAGTTGGTGACTAGATGCATGGAGAAACATACATATGTTTATCAATTGCTTTGTTATAGATGTTAGTTTGTAAACTTGTACCATTCCACCTGATTTCCACATCCAAATAATGTATAATGTGTGGATCACATTCACAGGTGAACTTCATCGATTGGTGTGGCTC
This sequence comes from Taudactylus pleione, assembly GCA_031769625.1. Lineage (NCBI taxonomy): Eukaryota > Metazoa > Chordata > Amphibia > Anura > Myobatrachidae > Taudactylus > Taudactylus pleione. The sequence continues at coordinate 1,619,201 of JAUIMM010000555.1, read as the reverse complement.
ATTAATAGACCTTAATGCTAAGGTGAATTCCTGTATTGTGCCCATCCAGAAAACCGAAATATTATCAATGTAACGAATATAAAATCTCATATTTTTAAAAAAATCTTCATTTTCAAAATATAATTGTGTTTTAATATCAAACATGAAGATGCCAGGGAAGGAGACACATTAGAACTCATAGCACATCCTTATAATTGTAGAAAAAAAATTACATTAAAAAAATAATAATTTCTTGTTAACATCAACTCCAGTATCTCCAGAAAAAAATGGTATATGCTGTCCTGTATAGTTCTCTTTAGCAGATAAATCATTTTTCATTGATGTTAAACCTACTTGATGAGGAATACTAGTATAAAGATTGACCACATCAATCATACACAATAGAAAATTTACCATCATCTTTTTTTAGCTGTTGCAGATTGACTAAAAGTGAGGTGGTATCTTTAAAAAAATAACGTTCCAATTGTATGAGAGGTTGCAAAAGAAGTACAGATATTTAGATATTGGATGTTATATGGAATCTATCGCCAAGATAATTTGTCTACCTGGCGGGCACACCAGGCTTTTTAGGAACTTTTGGTAATGAATATATTAGGAATCATCGGGTGTTGCTGGAATTATGCCACTTAGTATCAATTTATTCTGTATCGCAGATCTCCAATTCCCTTTTATAGGTCATACTGTAGTTGGATCCTTAGTTAGTTTTTAATATATATCTGAGATATTTAATTGGTGATACATCTCTGTACAGTAAGCATAAGTGTCCTGCAACATAATATCCCCACCCTTATCAGCGGAGCGTATAACAATTGATTAGAAAAATTGGCGTGTCTATTTTTTTGTATCCTCCATCACTTTTTGGTCTACCATTCTAGTGAAACTGTGTATGGATGCATTGACATACTGTGGTTCAAAAGTGGATTTAATTTTTACAGGACAGTTGTCCTTTTCAATCCTAGTTTCAGACACATCTCCGAAGAATTCTTTCAATGACAAATTTCTATTAAAACACCATACTGTAGGTCTACTTTCCAATCACATGTATTAAACTTTTTTGTTGGAACAAACAATAAACCATTATTGAGTAAATCAGTCTCTGTATATGTAAGTATGCAAGAGGCTAAGTTGATCACTGGGTCTTCCTTTTGTATGACCTCTTTCCTCTTGTTTTGGCCTCCCCCCTAATGAATAGCCTCTGTTTTATAAAGGAGTATGAAGACGTTTTTCCAGTGACCCAGGTGTATACACTCTGTTCATCATAATCTCTGTTTACCTTAGCTAATTTTTTATTTTTATATTTAATTAAATGCTGTTTGTAAGCTTCCTCTTGTGAATTTAATGTTTCCATCCATTTATTTGGTTTATCTTGTACAAGTTTTGGTAAATGAGTGCTCAGAGGTGGCAATCTTTTCTTTGATGTTACTTATTTCCCTCGCCGATTCCATATATATATATATATATATATATATATATATGTGTTTTTTTTTAACAAACTAATAAATTAATGATAAAATGTTTAATAAAATTCAAAAAATGTATATAATAATACTAACGTATATAATTAGAGTTTAAAAATAAAAATGTAGCCAGAACAAATCGAAATTTTTTATTGAAATATATTCATTTCTGTGTATTGTTTTATAATAGGGTTTAATAAAAGGTTATTTTGAGTAAAGAAATAAAAATATAATGTTTTCTTTCTAAAAAAGCATACAAATTATGTGAAAAAAACATTTATTTTTGTAGAGTATTGAGTAAATATGTCTCATGCATAATAATTCTCCAAAACCCATGCAGATAATGTTTTATGAGTTGCATTCCCACCCATTGTTGCTGAATAACTGACACTGTAAATTTTGGCTGTTTATGTGAACCCTCAATGACATGGACAGTCACCTTATGCACATTAAACTTTTAGGCCACATTATTTTTAAAATATGAGGATGGCTTTACAATTTACAGAATAGCTATAGTCAGTGTCAGACTGGGGCATGAAGGGACCACTGGGAAAATGCAGTGGTAGGGGCCCATGCTTAAGGTTTGTGGCCAGCCATCACAGACACTTGACTATCCATTAATCAAATCTTGGTGTGCAGTAGTTTCTATAGAAGGGAACCAAGACCCCATGTTGATCTGTGGTTCTGCTCCTCCAAGTAATTGACTGTCTAGAGTAACAATCTATAATATGAGGTCTGCAACCTGACATCTAGAAGAGGAGGGTGGGCCCACAGACAGTGGGGCCCACCGGGGATTTCCACTGTACCCCTGTGGGCCAGTCCAACCCTGGCTATAGTTAATTCACAAATGTAAGGCAAATTTAGGGCCCCATTTATCAATGAACCATAATACCAGTGGCATATTTCGTTTACTATGGCAGTGCTATTAACAAATATGCCACTGATATTTTACATTACTTACCCCTTCAGCGAGGTCTAGCAACAAATTTCTTCACAGGCACCAACCTGCGCTCTGTTATTGGCAGTCTGGCGGTGTCAGTGATGGGTTAGTGACTTATGCGCAACATCTAGTTTGCACATGCACTTGGTGCTTTCACCCAACGGGGACAATGGGAAAAGGCTGTTGCTGGGTCCCTTTTGTTGACATGAGAACTGTATTAAACTTGCCATCTAAAGATGGTGTTAAGTGATACATTGACAAACAGTGGCAATCTTAATTTGCCACTATTAGACAAATATTGAATGGCATAAACTCTTTAGTGAATGCTAAAAAGTTTTATTTCACATTGCTAAATGAGGGCATCTATCTTATTGCACAATATTTATATTGTAATTAATACAATTTCTAACTATAATAACTCAATTTCAATGATTTAGGTTCAATTTAGAAACCTAGACATTACTTCTTTTAAAAACATATTATCTAGTAATTCTCGCTAAAGGGGTCATATACTCCTTTCAATGTTTCACAAACAGCAGTATACTAAGCTTATGTTGTTTATCATCGTATAGCTTTCTCCAACTATAGATGGAGAGAGTAATACAGTCTCTATTTGTGGCAAAGTTGACCCAGTGCAGACTTTCCGGCTTCAGTAAAGCCAGAAAAGGCATTGCCAAGTGCCGGCTGTAAAAGAACTCAGCACATGTGCAGACTACGTGTCGTGCAAGCGCATGACACATGTACAGTATTGTAAAATATCAGTGGCATATTCTATAATATCACTGCAATAGTAAACAAAATTTGCAATTGGAATTGCTGTTTCTTTATCAACGGGGTCTGTGGATTTTTAAAATGTAGTAGAATATGATTTTTGCATTCTAAAAAATTTAATATTCACATAAAAGTTTTTCTTTTTGGTGCATTTTTCAGTGTTGACTGATAACTGCCTTATTTAAAATAAATATATCTGTTTTTATTGAAAAATAAATGATTATTGAAAGACAAACCAAATATTTTCTACAATGTGTGTAGTTTTGTGTAATAGCCATAAATCTAGTTGAAGAAAGTTAAGACTGTCAAACCGTTGTGAAGCACAGCTTTGTTTTCAATCATTATAGCTTTTTACAATAACAAAATTTACACAATACCTATATGACATTACACCTAAAGCTGGGTGATCTGCAGATTGAGTGATCTGCAGATATGTCTGCAGATAATGCTTGTTCATACACACTGAACAACAATCATGTCTTTTCCGCTGGCCGGGGGCAAGTCGTACCCCCCTCCAAACGGCCTCCACTGAAAGTGTACTGGTGGTCGGTTGATCACCCATACACACAGCATGATGCCCCAATATATCTGCACTTATATTGGGCATCGGCTGTGCAGCACAGCCATTGCGATATATCTGTGAACACAATGGTACATATTGGCTGATGAATTGATCTGCCAATATATCTGCAAGTGTGTACCCAGCATAACCTTATTAATAATAGTAAATTACCTAGTTTTAATGTATACATCATTTAATTTTTTTATTATTTTTATGAAATATTTTTAAATACATTTATTTTTTATTAAATTATAATTTTAAATAACTTTTAATTATATACTGTAACCCCCAAAAAACATACAAAGAATTTATGAACTTTAAGCCACAAATTTAATAACTACATTTTTTTATATACTGTACTGTGAAAAAGTTTAAGGCAGGTGTAATAATTGGCTGCAAAGTAAGAATGCTTTCAAAATAGAATCATTAAATGAGATGAACCTGCACTTACTCTCTAAGAAGTAAATCAGCAGTGGGCACCTGGGGGTAATCCAGACCCCTAGATTATAATTGACAACAAGAAAATATGTGCCTGCGCTTGAAAATGAATAAATGTATATTATTGTAAATGATGATGACTAAGTATGTACTTTATAGATTTATTTATTGCTGTATTAGAGAATTAAGTGGAGTCACACTGCTCCTCTCTGCAATCAATAAATAACAGTGTTTTTAAAGGAAAATGCTGGGGAGGGGCAGGGAAAAAAAGGGGGGGGGGAGACTGATAACAGCCTTGATAAAGTTCCTATGGAGGAAGTATTGAATAGAATCAAAAATTCAGGATAATAAAAATTATGTACATGCAAAAGCAACAAAAGGATCATTGTTATGTGAATTTTTAAAGTGGTTTGATAGGCTGTGGGTGACCAGGCCTTTCTTGATGTTTCACACGTGTTCTGAAGTTCTTGTGCATAGTTTCCTTTTAGTCCTTCCCACGTACTGTAGACCACAAGGACACACAGCTAAGTATATGAGACCTATACTGTTACACATGATATGTCCCTTGATTTTGTATTCTGTTTCATATACCTAGCTGAGTGTCCTTGTGGTCTACAGTACATGGGAAGGAACAACTGGACAAAGAAGAGCTCAAGTGGATATTTATATTTAAGACACAAACACCCAAGCGACTTAATATTGACAATGAGGTTAAATCTATTATCAACTACTGAACCTCTCACTCCATCAATAGGTTCTCCATGTAATTGGATACGTTCCCTAACCCCCCTTGTCCATAGGAACCTTTTGTTCCTCTATTGCCTTCCCGTTTTTTACTGTCAACAAACATTTCATTTCCTTGTCATTACAGACATGCAATTAAGTCAGTCATTCAACCAATTAACTGTGTACAATGTCGCATAAATTCAGTACCATGATAACCTATTGATACATTGGTATACCTTCTGCATTCATTGTTATCCCACAGACACAATGGTTGCTAATATCCAGCTACAAACTTTTATCATGATTCACATATACTGTATATACAAACAGTATATTATGATGTTGCTAAAATTCAGTTATACACATAAATTATGGTTCATTTATATACAAACAGCCAACGATGATGTTGCTTACTGACACCGTATTACATTTAAATTACCAAAGTAAAGTATGCTAGTTAAGCGTTCATTTACGCAATTTTAGTAATTTTGGACTCTCCTCATCAAGTTACTACTAACACAGTGTTTGAAAAAGTAGTATCATTAACTAATTTAGAAACATCCATCCACACCTGTTTGAAGCTTCCCATGGGCAAACTAGCTCATTCGTTATTGCCTTCCCCATTCAGGCTGCTGCAACACAGGATCTAATAATAACATCTTGTCTCTAAAACGGACAGCAGCCAATCAGTGTTCATGTATCATATATTATTGTGTTTCCTTGACAACAAGCACCACACGTCATCAACCATGTAAGTAGGTCTCCCCTATTTAAAGGGACCATTCATTTTATCACAGCACGTCCCCGAAGAAGGCTGACAAGCTGCTACGCGTCGGACATGCACACATACTTTCTTCCTCTATTAGCTCACCTTCGTGCCTAGCATTCCTAAACTAATCCAGGACAACATCCAAACTGTGCACAGCCCGAACTGCCGACTGACTACATCCCCCAAGTCTCCCCTTACAGTCAGCCAGGACCACGTAAGGGAGCGTGGGCTCCGGCAGACAACTTCGTGGCTGGTGATCGAGATGGACCAATAGTGAGTGTGTAATGAGGCACGCACTCCAACAGGAGACAGCGGGACTTAACATCAAGGTTAGCAGAGGTCCTCGGCACCTGCAGGACACCGGGTAAGTTGATGGACTGCAGGGTACGAGACTGCCGACCCTCCAGAGTGCAACTACCAAAGACTCTGGACAGCACCTTGTTTTCTAATTTTTTTCTTCCTTTTTTTTTCTTCCTTTTTTCGAGTCTTTTGTTGCTTTTGCATGTACATAATTTTTATTATCCTGAATTTTTGATTCTATTCCATACTTTCTCCATAGGAACTTTATCAAGTAAGTTATCAGTCTCTCCCCCCCTTTTTTTCCCCACCCCACCCCAGCATTTTCCTTAAAAAACACTGTTATTTATTGATTGCAGAGAGGAGCAGTGTGACTCCACTTAATTCTCTAATACAGCAATAAATACATCTATAAAGTGCATATTTAGTCATCATCATTTACAATAATATACATTTATTCATTTTCAAGCGCAGGCACATATTTTCTTGTTTTCAAAAATAGAAGTCTTAATAGTTTATTTTTATCAATTAACAAAGTGAATGAACAGAAGAAAAATCTAAATCAAATCAATATTTGGTGTGACCACCCTTTGTCTTCAACACAGCATTAATTCTTCTAGGTACACTTGCACAGTTTTTGAAGGAATTTGGCAGGGAGGTTGTTCAAAACATCTTGGAGAACTAACCACAGATTGTCTGTGGATGTAGGCTTGCTCAAATCCTTCTGTCTCTTCATGTAATCCCAGACAGACTAGGAATGGCCATCAGTATGGTTACCATCGATGGCTACTTAGAAAGTGGCCATCGATGATAACCAACTACAGTATACAATGGAGACCATTGATGGCTTCACCAACTGATTGTCATCACTGTTCTATGACTGACTGGTCTGTAGGTCAATCAGAACAGGGGGGCTTTCCTTTGCAGATGTCAGGGGCAGAGCTATGCTCAGTGTCCCGAGGACCTTGTAAAAAAAACAAAAAATTATACGGGTATGTTCTTCCATCGATGGAGGGAAACCATCTGGTTCTCCCCCATAGATGGGAAAAACATGCAACATCGGCCAATAAACCATCAATGTTTACAAATCATCGATGGTTGATGGCCATCCCTATGACAGACTGGATGATGTTCAGATCAGGGCTCTGTGGGGGGCCATATGATCACTTCCAGGACTCCTTGTTCTTCTTTACACTGAAGATAGTTCTTTTTGACATTGGCTGTATGTTCGGGGTCGTTATCCTGCAACAGAACAAATTTGGAGCCAAACAGACCTCTCCATGATGGCATTGCATGATGGATAAGTTTCTGCCTGTATTTCTCAGCATTGAGGACACCATTAATCCTGACCAAATCCCCAACTCCATGTTCTGAAGTGAAGCCTTAAACGTGCAAGGAACCTCCACCATACTTCACTGTTGCCTGCAGACACTCATTATTGTACCAATTAATTCTAACAAAAAAGTAGATAAACATTAGCGAGGTACATTTTTTAAGTTACATTAATGAATTAAAACCAAACAATAGACATTACCTGACTTGCAACAATTCTTCTCCATAAAAACCAAGCAGAATATGCCATTTACATAACCCGACTAATATACTTTTCAACCTAGTGTTCATTTAGTAGGCAAATACTATTTGTTGTAATGGGTTCAAAAAATGTTTAGTTTAAAATTTTGTGGTTTCACTTCAACTAAACAAACTGCAATTTTGTTTGAAAATAGTCGATTAAATGAAAAAGTTTTAATGGTGTTGACATAAAAAAACCTACTAAAAAATAAAAGAATTTATTTGTAAATACAATTTAAAACATTTCCAAAAACTTTAAACTTAGATGCAGCATTTAACACATAGTTTAAGAATGAATAAAATGTTAAAATATTAATTCAATTAATAAATTTTATTATAAAATAATTACCTGATATATTATTAACACCACTCAAAGAATACGATGTAGCAGTTGAAGGTGTTAAATGAGCTACACATTGAAAACTATAAAAGAACGTTGCATTTTCATAAAAACTATATCGGTAAAAACTATTTAATAATATTTAGACAAACAAAAAAGATATAAAAATAAATTATTGCAAAATAGAAATACATTTGAAAAAGAAAAAACATGGATGCATCCTAAAGAATAACATACAATCAATATAAAGTACTATACATTTAAATCAGTCACACCATTAGACACTAGTAAGTAAGAGAGAATGTGAATACCACCTTTCGCACATTCACTGTTAATGAAACATTACTAGAATAATTACAAAATGAGAAAAGAAAATTATATTTATACAATTCAAGAAACAAAAACTTTAGATAGTAATAATACAACCTACAATATGCAAACCATTATAGATTACTTTGCCCTTTTTGCTCTCACAGAGAAACTGAAAAATAGAACACAATTCACAAATTAAAGTTAACCCCTAACGTAACCTTAGAAAAGGCTTATGTTCTAATAAAAATATCAACAATTGGTAAGTACAAACTATCAATGTACTCTCTAGTAGCGCTCATTAAATGTATACGTGACGTAAAATGAATATATCATCCATTTCCGGAAAAGGTAAATCTCCAACCGGAAAGGATGCACTGGGTCCCCATTGCCGGCAAAGGGGACTGTATTCCTCTTGCCATCTATAGATGTTATTAATTGTACATGGGCAAACAGTGGTATTCTTAGTTTACCACTGTGTGATAAGTACAGAAAGAAGCACATAACCCCTTTAGCAAGTGTAACAGGAGTTATGCTACTTGGTTAAATGAGGTCCTAAATGAGGTCTTACATATAGAAAAAAGCAACATTAATTCAAATTCTAAAATATATGCAACAACAGTATTAAATTAAAAAAGGATCCAAAATAAAAAAAGACAAGTTCAAGAATAATAGAAGTTTACAAACTACAAAATAAGTTCAAACAAAAATAAAAACCGATATAAAATACATTGGCAGCCCTAGACACATTTACAAGCAAGTCTACTTAAAGGTATAGGAAATAGACTTTGAACCACAAACAAAATATAATTAAGGATCCATAGAAAAACACATACCCCTTCAATGACCCTTGGGATTGCCCAAAATGTCATGAAACCCTCATACATTTTTGTCTAAAAAACATTGAGCAAAACTGTAGTGAACACAGTTCATACTATGCAACAGTGTACTGCTCCAAAATCATAGAAATCCATAGCATTTTGCCAAAATCACAATATATCACACATTAATGACCCCAGATCACATCGTTACACCACAGGGCCACCAAAACTTAGTATGCCAGACCGTACTGCCCAGAATACTTTGTAAGCCAAAACACAATGCCCCCTATACATAGAATGACACACTGTACGGCCCCCCAATTTGAGGCATCAGCAATGTGATGTAATAATCTCAAAAGAATACTAAAGTGCTTAATAACATTAAAAAAATCAAAAATTAAAAAAGACATGGAGTAAATAATATGCTTATGAACAGATCAGATGGCATTAAAATGAAAAATATAAATTGGACTACTCACTTCATATTTACAATGTAAGCATTTAGCACAAGAACAAAAACCCTATGATCCATGTCACAACTTGTACAGCCCTACCTACTACAACCAGCTAGAATGATTTATAAGAAAACAAATAAAAAATGATGTGATCCGTTAGGTTGCAGCATTATAGACTTAAAGATATATTAAGTAGTACCAATGCCAGTGAGACATTCAGACAATCATACATGTGAAGGGTCATATCCTGCCATTATTAATATAGTCAGTGTGATTGGAATATCTTAGAAAAACAGATAGTGCTAGAAAGCAATGAATAATTAGCTGCTCGTGCCAGGAAGGGCTTTTGAAACTATACAAAACCCATTGATATAGTCAAATGCTGTGGTCTAAAAGGCCATAATAAATCTGCAGATGACAGCATTCTGAGACGGTACTGCCCATGCGCAGCATCTCCAAATTTCAGCCCCTCTATAGAGAGATGTCTCCATCACAAATAATGTCTAAAAACCACCCCCCTACTTGCACTATTATAGTGTGACATGCAGGACATCAAAGTAGTACAGAGGAGTTGTGGAGCTCCCCTGACCAGGCAGTACAAATTCCCTCTCACGGCAACAGTGCTCTCACTTACCGCTGGGCCAGCCTACAGCAGGTGGGTGGGGATGGAGTCTCCCACACTGCATGTCTCTGGTGGCAAATGTAAGTGTTGAACAGGTAGTAGCTGCATGCTCAGTGTCCTGACAATAGATCTCTAATCATGCCTGCAGCCTCAGTGAACGGTGAAAGTTCATGAGCTGCATTCAACATGTTTAACATCTAGCGTGGGGAACAAGAGTCATTCAATTTAAAAAAAATAAATCCCTACTAGGCACTCTCTAACTGTATAGCTGAGGTCATTAAGAATCAGGCCATCAGGTACACAAAAAAATAATCACAATGACTACCTATCACTAATGATTTAAGCCCTGCAATGATTAAGCCAAACCAACCAAAAATACAGTAAAATAGAAGCATCCTCAAAATGAATAAACTCCCCACCCCAAAAAAATGGGATGCAAAAAACATTGTACACAAGCTCCTCATACTAAACATTAAGGTCTCCATTTAATAACATGACTTATTAATAGTGGCATCTTTTGCTTAGTATACAGAGATACTTTCAAATATGTTAAGGCTGTATATAACATCCTAAATGGTGGACATAACTCCATTATTGAGTGTTATGGGGTCCTAAATATACAAAATCCCCCCTAAAAACATTAAAAAGTAAGATTCAAACAAAAAAAAATAAACCAGATCCACATTACAAGGGAGGATATAGATCATAGGCAGTTCAAAATAAAATACAGGAAAAAAATTTAGAATAAGAGTAAGGATAATTGCACAAGCATATCTACAATATGTTTAATTTGTATATTCAAAAACACAAATATGGATCGTTAGCCACCAAAGTTGGTTATGGACAAAAGCAAAGTTGAACATGCCAGTAGGAATACAAAAACAAAGGAGGACAGGGTAAGAGGCATACAAGCAGAGACTGTTTAATAGGCTTAAGCCGCGTATCCACTTGCCGATTAAAATGAGCAATTGGACAATATCGTTCAATTGCTCATTAATCGGGCATGAAAATGTCGAAAACGACCAGCAATGTTTGTTTTCGACATCAATCATCGCCTGAACATAGTGCCAGCCAGCCTATTATGCCAGGTACGCAGCCACGTACAGCGCTAGGCTGTAAGGGCACCAACTCCGATGTCCCCCCACAGCAGCCAGAATTACAATAAGTCACACTGACATACTGTATGCCGCTGCGCTGCCCGCCGCTAGTGCTGCAGCCGCGGCCTGAACACTGTCTGTGATTGAAAGTACAGGCATGGCTTAAGGGGGAGGAGGGACCGCTCTCCCTTCTCCTCCCCTCTCCTCAGCTCCTCGTCACCCTACTAGTTTGACAAGCAGAGTGGCCGCCCACGGAGGAGCCACTGATACAGTACTGCAGTCCTCTTGCGAGACAGCATGGCTGTCGGCTGTCACAATGCTCTACCCTCCCAATGCAGCGGTTGCCGCTGGCAACTTAAGTGGTGGCGGTGGTACAGAGGAGGACGGGCCGGCGCTGAAACCCAGGAGCAGAGCCAAAGTGTTGCTTAGGTGAGTACCAGCAGCCGAGGGGGGTTATTCTGGGGGGAAACTTTGCAGCCTAGGAGGCCAGGTAGATGGAGGCCACAGAGTGTGTGGCCCCATGGGATGTCCAGTGGGGGTTAAAGCTGCTGTGAGGCTGATCAGGGCATGAGCTTTCCCTGCTGTAATTGGTGCCTCCAGTACAGGGCATACCCCCACAGTGTCCTCCTTCCCAGCCAGTCCTAGGGCTCCCAGCAGCCCACCTAAACCGGTTCTGCAGTATGACTATGTGGCTTATGTCCACCCCATTATTTGTCCCCCCCTCTGTGATTATGTGCACTCCATTAGTTGTCCTCCTCTGATTTTGGTGCACCATGTTATTTGCCCCCCTCCATGTAATTTGTGGATCCCATTATTCACCCCCCCTCTGAGATGTAGGTACACCCAAATATTCATCCTCCCTCTGTAATTTAGGTGCATCCCAACATTCATTCCCCCTCTGTAATTTAGGTGCACCCCAACATTCATCCCCTCTGTAATTTAGGTGCACCCCATTATTCACCCCGTCTGTGATTTAGGTGCACACCATTATTCACCCTGTCTGTGATTTAGGTGCACCCCATTATTCACCCCGTCTGTAATTTAAGTGCACCCCATTATTCACCCTGTCTGTGATTCAGGTGCACACCATTTTTTGCATGCCCCCTCCAGTGATTTATGTGCACCCCATAATTCATCTCCCTTGCTCCGACTTCCCACATTTTCCCATTCAGGTCAGCACTTAGTTGGTTTGCACAAGAAAAGTAAAACAAGCATTATTATTACCATTTATTTATATTTGTGTTAACATTTATATAGCGCTAGCTATATCGGGGCACAGTAAAAAAAAGAGAATGGCTAATGACAAACAGAGTACTTAAATTTTACGCAGTGCTGTACAATGTGGGGATCATGACGTAAACAAATTACATACAGTAGTCACATAAAACAGAAGGGGAACATAACCCTACCCGACCGTGCTTACACTCTAAGGGGGGTATCCAATTAGCCGCAGTAAACTACCACAGCTAACTAGCTTGCCCGGGGCTATCCTATTAGCCCCAAAGTCAGCCCAGCACCGGAACATATCTGGGGGGGGGGGGTTTTCGGGACCAGGGGGCGGCAAAATTTATATCCACTTACAAAAAAAATTAGGCTTGGGCCGGCCCTGCCTGAACATGCTGGTCAATCTTCCGATAACGACAGATTGACAATGTTCAGGGATGAGGGAGGGTGCCTACACTGAACGACATATCGTTCAGTGTAGGCACTGCATGGGAAGAGCAATGACTGTACCATTGCAATGTTGTGTTGTAATGTTGTAATCGTACTGTCGTTTCACTACCTGCTAGTGGATACACACCTTAGATAGGGAACCTTCTTCAGAGGTACACATGGGACACCTGTCCCTGTAGTACACGTGACTACTGTTTCTGAAACACATATAGAAGGCTGGGTCTGAAGCAGACATGTTAACATAGGCACACATTCAAAGAAAACAAAACAGAAGCACAAATGACTAGTGGGAGATCTGCAGCATACAGATTGCACAATTTAGTAGGTGTTACACCAATAACTATGGGGATTATATTGAATGTCACTTTTTAATAAGGAGAGCATTTGAAACATAGGCAATGGGGTTGGTAGCCTAGTTTTGAAGGGGAGTGAGAGGGGTATGGATGCAAAATAGGATTTGATTGTGGTCAGAGGCAAAAGTTACAAGGATATTTCTGCAGCACTGATTCAGTTAAATGGATTTATATATAGTGGTGTCAATGCATATGTATAGTGCCTTGCAAAAGTATTCACGCCCCTTTGCTTTTTACCTTTTTTGTTACATTACAACCTGTATTTTTATTTTTTATCTGAATTTTATGTGATGGATCTGCACAAAATAGTCTAATTTGGTGAAGTGAAATGAGAAAAATATATATAAAAAAGAATCTTTATAAATTAAATTCTGAATATTGGCATGTGCATATGTAATCAACCCCTTTGCTATGACGCCCCTCAAAAGTTCTGGTCCAACCAATTACCTTCAGAAGTCACGTAATTAGTGAAATAAAGTCCACCTGTTTGAAATCTAAGTGTCACATGATCTGTCAGTATAAACACACCTTTTCTGAAAGGTCCCAGAGGCTGCAACACCACTAAGCAAGAGGCATCATACCATGAAGACCAAGGAGCTCTCCAAACAAGTCAGGGACAAAGTTGTTGAGAAGTAGAATCATAGGCGAAACTGGGCGGTGGCCCAGGGGTGCACAGGACTACCCTTTAGCCCAGTTCACTATAAAAAAATAAAATAAAAAAAAGATGGCCACCGGGGGAGCTGCTGAGCATGCTCTTCCCACAACAAGCAGCAAAACAGAGGAACAGGACGGAGGTAAGTGCTGGCGGCGACTGCAGGGAGGGGGTGGGGGGCATTGTACTTGTGCACAGTACTAAGAAGGGAGGGGGGGATTGTAGCTGTGCACAGTGCTGAGGGGGGATTGTAGTTGTGCCCAATGCTGAGGGGGGAAGTGGGGATTGGAGCTGTGCAGAGTGCTGAGTGGAGGAGGGGGGATTGGAGCTATGCACAGTGCTGAGGGGGGAGGGAGGATTGGAGCTGTGCACAGTGCTGAGGGGGGATTGGAGCTGACTGCACAGGGGAGCTGGGGAGGAAGGTTGGAGTTAACTGCACAGGGCTGGGGGGGATTGGAGCTTACTGCACAGGGGGGAGGGGCGGATTTGAGCTGACTGCACAGTGGGCTGTGGGGTATGGTTGGAGCTGACTGCACAGGGCTGTGGGGGATTGGAGCTGACTGCACAGGGGGCTGGGGGGGTTGGAGCTGGACTGCAAAATGGCTGGGGGGGTTGGAGATAACAGAGGGCTGGGGTGACATGGGTTGGGGAATGATGCTGATGCACACTGTGGCTGGGGGAATGGGGCTGAGAGACACACACTGGGGCTGAGAGACGCACACTGGGGTCGGGGAAATGGGGCTTAGAGACACTGGGGCAGAGAGACACACACTGGGGTTGGGGGAATGGGGCTGAGAGACACACTGGGTCAGAGAGATGCACACTAGGGCTGAGAGATACACACTGGGGCAGGAGATGTATGCTGGGGCCATAGAAATGGGGCTTAGAGACACACTGGGACATACACTGGGGTCAGGGGAATGGGGCTGAGAGACGCAGTGGGGCAGAGTGATGCACACTGGGGTTGAGAGACACACTGGGGTCAAGGCAATGGGGCTCAGAGGCGCACACTGGGGCCGGGGGAATGGGGCTGAGAGGCGCACACTGGGGTCGGGGAAATGGGGCTGAGAGACACACACTGGGGCCGGGGGAATGGGGCTGAGAGGCGCACACTATTATGCCATTTGCATAAAGTTTATATTGAAAAGCCTGGAGTGACCCGTGAGGTTTGTACTTTCATTGGTACTAACCAGAATTGCCGTATTATTAACATGAGCACCCAGGTGGCTGTATATTTACTAACCAGGAGTGCCAGACTATTGGACCAGTGTATATATATATATATAAATATATATATATATATATTCCTCTATGTATATTGATAAGGATACAAGCTAGCCATTTAATAAAGTAAACTTACTTAGGCAATGCTTAAATGCAGAAAGAATTCCGCCGCTGACATGGGACAATCCAACAAAATGTCACCTGTGCAGTGTACACTCTGGGCCTGATTCAGACCCAGTCGCAAGCACTGAGCGCTCGCAACCGGGTCGATGGTGGCCCACAGCACATGACGGAGCCGACTCCGTCGTGCGCATGCGTGAGACCCGGCTAGCGATGGGCAATCCGTCGCTCCGGGTCTCGCACCAAAGGGGGCGAGCTGTCGATGTTGAGTGACAGCTCGCTCCCTTTGGTGGGCGGGCCGGGGGGGTGGCTGTCCAAACAGAGGTGTTCCCATGTGAACGAGAGTGATGTCAGTGGAGAGCTTTCGGCTCTGTTAGAGCCGAAATCTCTCTGGGGCTTGCGGCCACGAGACCCTACCACAAGGGTCTCTTCGCAAGCCTGATGGTCGCGATGGACTTGACCATCGCAACCATCGACCTGGCCACTCGCTATAGCTGTGGGTGGTCACCCACAGCTATGCAAGCGGCCAGGAGGCCGCACAAAAAAAAAAAAAAACGCCCTCATTCAGAGCGAGCGCTCTTTCACAGTGTCCGGCTCTGAATCAGGGCCACTGTGTCTTCTCAAATAATCTGCACATGCACCGGAATCTAGAACCTCACACAAGCCAACTTTATTGGTCAGTGCAAGCAGGCACAGTAAAACACAGCTGCCTACTTCATTAACACTACCGCTCACTGGTGAACAGGTAAGAGTTAAATACAAATAGAAAAAAAGTGCAGTGAGTGGCAGCACTATATTGCGTCCATTATAAAACTATTTCATAAACGGGTCCCTTAGAGCTTTCCATGAGACAAATCAGATTTTTCTATGAGCTGGGTTTTTACTCTTCATAAAATATAACTTTTATTAATCTACTATATAAAAGTGAAAATTTGTCCTGTCATTCTGTCCTTCTGTCTTTCTATACAAATCAAGGACAAAAAGGGGGGGAAAGGGTAAAGAGATCCACCGCACAGGCAAACAAAATCACCATGAATTAAAGAAATATATCAAGGAAAATGTTATCCTATGTGTAAAGGAAAAAGGGCTATATCCACAGTATTCCTATGAATCCAGATATATAACTGGAGTAGTGGTGGTGCTGCTCAGAGTAAATCAGTACAGAACAAGAGGAAAAAGGATTAAGGTCCTAGAACCAAATCCAAGACTCTATAACGGCGCACTCTTATAGCTAGTAAGTATGTAACGGTAAATAAAATAGAACTTTTAATGGATTCAAGCTAAAAACGGATTAACATTACATACAGACATATAAACTGAAAAAAGAAAATCGTGGTAGTGAAAGGTGCTGGAAAAAAGAATATTTCCATGAAAGTGGCGAAATATAGAAACGACAATACAACATAAATAAATACAAATAATACCCAATGCTAAACAGTACTGGTATATCACAAACAAAATAAAATTACACCCAGATCATAAACTAGTCAGGGATAGATAGTAAACATACATTAAATGGAGCAACATCTGTATTACTAAATCAAACTGAAAATACAATCAACGAAATCTCCAGATGAAATGGCAAAACATATAGGTCCTGTTACATGGACCGATCAATTTTAGAGCTATACCGTGTAGTACAGAAAGAAGATGCAGAGAGGGATGTCAAGAGTCCCGATTAAGCACAGAGTTCTGCTCCTTACCATCATGCCGTAGCAGAGAATGGGAAGTGAGAGACCCGTGTGTCACAGTAACCCCTCGAAAGAAAGAAGGTCACGACCCTGTAGCAGGAATTCATTTAAATCCCTTCTTCCATCATACCATAATAGCATTGGACAAAAGGAAGGGGGGAAAATTACTGGGCTGCAGTCGGGAGGTGAAAGAGTGTATAGAACAGTGTACCAATGGTAAATATTAAATTATATACATCTCTCCACTTAGTATGTCAATATGAATACCATGTAGTACAGAAAAATAGAAGTATGGGGTATAAGAAGCCTGATCCATCAACGAGTTCTGCTGCTTCCCATCTTGCAATAAGCAGCGGCTGGGAAGTGAGAGACCCGTGCTTCACAGTAATCCCAAGAAAAAATAGACAATATCTAACCCCTTTAACAGGCATTCATTTCTACCCCTTTATTGTCTTGCTATCATAGCATTGGACAATAAAAAAGGGGGAAGTTACTAGGCTGTAAGCGGGGAAAGATAGGAAAAGAAAAGAGAATTATCAACCTCTATCAAAGTAGTCACATGGGATGATTACCCAAATTTAATGTATAGTGTCAAAGAGTTAAATGAAGGTTGAGGCAATTAGGAGGTTAATCCTCAAAGAGAGAAAAAGGATAGAGTTAGCAGTTTGTTAGTAAAAAATATATATCATTTTCATTGTCTTAGCGTATCATGACCTAATTAACAGGTGCCCTGAGGTATATATCAAAGAACACTTGAAAATAAATAACTTCCTAATATAGAGAAAAATAACATGAATTCAACAGGCACTGTTAATGTAGTAATATATCGCATGCAATGCTGAAGCAGTCACCTAAAGAAGGGAAAAAGATGGATTCTACATATGGTACCTATGTGCTCACATACACAAAAAAAGGTACTATCTGATTATTATACAAAGATGTAAATACAAGGGGGACTGCTAATCAGCAGAATGCAGTGATCTGTGCGTGACAATAATAGGGCATCAAAAACCAGCAATAGTTGTTAAATAAAAATACAGTCAGGGCAGTATAATTACTGTGTCCAATATGGCAGCACAAATGTACAAAAGCTGCACAGGGAATATCAGTGTCATGAACGCTATTAAAGGAGAGAAGCTCCAACCTCTCGTATAATGGAAAAATTAAATCCCAAATATGACCTGAGTGTAGGGGTGTCCTACATCGTGCACATGCAGGGCACCCTGAAGACCGACGCGCGTTTCGCCTAGCGAGGCTTGATCACGGAGAAATCAGCTGCAAAATAGCTGCAGGCTTCCACTGGTTATCTGGAATCAGTGGACCAATCGTGAGGCTAGAAAAGATGACTGGCATTTGTGACAGCCAATCAACAGTGAGCTCAGTAACAAATCGACTGGCCCAATTAAATAGCAGGGGCGGAGTCAAAAATGGAGGCTCGTGTGAATACATTAGTGGCTCATTGTGAGCTGCTGTTTCTGCGTGTATGCAGCAAAGTGTGAATAAAGGAAAGCAAATGATCCTGCCGTACAGAATGATTACATATACGGGATATCTAAAAAGTAATTACACATGTCCGCTCAGCCAAATAATTTGAAAAGGTATATTAAGCGGGTAAAATGGGGAAAAAAAGAAGAAAGAGAGGGGAGGGGGGGGGAGAGAAAAGAAAGAGAAGTATAGATTAAAAAATAATAATAAATAAATAAAATTAAATATAAATAAAAAAAGGGCAGAGACGTTGACAAAATTATATTCCAAAGAAAAAGGAAGAGGAAAAAAGAAGAAGAGAGACAGATGTAAATAAAATAAAATAAAAGGTAAAATATCACGTCATGAGTAATATAAAAGATTCATTGAAACTTTAAATAGGATGGTCATCCCAAATATTTAATTTTTATATTTCAATAGTCCAAAAAAGGTAGGAGATACAGTATATAAATTATTCTTATATCTATAAAAAGAAAAGAAATAGAAAAGATGAAAAAAAGGAAGGTAAGGTAGGAAAGAAAAAAGGAGGGAAAAAAGAGAAGCTAGGAGGAAAAGGGGGTCAGAAAATTAAAAATAGAATATTAAAATTATAAGGAGTGATCATAATCAACTACTGGGTCAAAAAAGGACTATAACTATTATAGTCATTGAGGCCACGTGGACCCATGGTCCCCAATCTGAAAATCCATTCAGTTTCTTTTCTCAGTAGAGTATTAGTAAGGTCTCCTCGGATACCCATATGGATTCTGTCAAGACCAAAAACTTTCAAGTTCATGGATTCCCCATTGTGTTGAGATGAAAGTGTCGAGCTACTGACGAGATTTTCTTCATCTTTAACAAATCTGTTTTGGCGTTTCTAATATTACCAATATGTTCTAAAACACGTACTTTAAGACTCCTGGTGGTCATTCCCACATATTTTAGGCCGCATTCACAGAATAAACAGTAAATAATTCCAATAGCCTTGCAATTCATAAACTTCCGTATCTGTAGGATGTTGCCATATTTATCCTTGACTTTGTTGGTTTTAAAGATGTGAGTGCAGACCTTGCATTCCCCACATGGATAAGTACCCGTGAGTTTAGGGGTTTTTCTTTTTGTATTCTCAAAGTGGCTGTGCACCAGATGGTCTTTGAGATTCTTGGCACGTCTCCAACTCATAGAGACAGATGTGCCCAGATGTTTTTCCAAATCCGGATCTGAGAGGAGAATAGACCAGTGTTTTTGTATAGTATTTTTGATGCCATGCCATTCATTACAATAATCCCTATAAATCTAATATTCTCAGTTTCTTCCGGAATTTTCCTAGGAGGGAATAAAAGGTTGTCTCTGTTGGTCCGACTTGCAAAATATCTTGCTTTTCTGATCATACGATGACTGTATCTTCTCTTTCGAAGTCTGGTAGTCATTTCTTTGCTCTGTTTAAAAAAGGTGGAATCATCAGAGCAATTACGCCTAAGTCGCAGGAATTCCCCTTTCGGGAGGTTGGTTATTGTGGGAGGAAAGTGGCAGCTCGTACGATCTAGAGTGCTGTTAGTGGCCATTTTCTTCCTGTAAAGATCTGTAGTGATCTCACCAGTGATGTTTTTATTTATTCTCAAATCAAGGAAGGTGATAGACTCATCACTTATCTCCCAGGTGAATTTAAGATTCAATTGGTTATCATTGAGAGAATGTATGAAATCTAAGAAATCTTGTTTACTACCTTTCCAAATGACAAGAATATCGTCAATGTAACGTAGCCACTGTACTATATACTGCGTATGTATATCGTTTACTTCAGCAAAAACCACTTCCCTTTCCCACCAACCTAAAAATAGGTTGCATAAGTCGGGGCACATGTAGAACCCATCGCTGTGCCCCTTGTCTGTAGATAGAACTTGTTTTGGAAAGTAAAGTAGTTTCTGTGTAATACGAAATCCAGAAGATCAATTAGGAAATTAGAGAATTCTCCATCACCTCTCATGGTCAGAAAATATTGTACTGCTTGTATCCTGTCTTGATGTTGTATAGACGTATACAAGGATTCAACATCTATTGATATTAACAAATGATGTTGTTCCATCCTAGTATCGTTTAGCTTCTGAAGAACATCCATCGTATCTTTCAGATAAGATTGTAACGTCAGTACAAATTCTCTCAAATGTGTGTCAATAAATCGACTCGCCTGTTCTGTAAGACCATTAATTCCTGCCACAATGGGTCTGCCAGTAGGATTTTTTATCATCTTTATGTACTTTAGGAAGTACATAAAATGTGGGAACCTTGGGATTTTTGACTTGTAAAAATTCAGATTCTTGTTTAGTAATGGTTCCTTACTTCAAACCATCATTAATGTCTATCATAAAACCACAGAAAGTTGTCTGTAGGGTTGAAGAGTAAGGGTTGGTAACAGGAAGTGTCCTGTAATTGCCTCATTACTTCTTTCAGATATAGTTCTTTGGGCCACAATACTATGTTTCCTCCCTTGTCGGAGGGTTTAATAATAATGTGGTCCCATTTCTGAATTTCTTTCAGTGCTGTTCTCTCCTCCCTTGTGATATTATGTACCAGATGATGAGTTCTATGGTTTTTCTCATAAAATGTGTCAAAATCCTTGGATACCATCCTCACAAATATCTGTACTGTGGGTGAGATGTTGTCTTGTGGGAAGAAGCTGGACTTCTTCTTACAGGTAGGTCTGTGTAATTTCGGGACGGAGTCTACATTATTGGAAGAGTCAGTTCTAAGTTCCTCCAATATATCAAGCATTAGTAAATCTTCTTCAGAATCCAAGGAGAGTGGATGGATAGTATCTGCTGTAATTTGAACATCAAGTTCATCTGATGTTCTCTTTTGAATGGAGAAGAACTTTTTAAGGAGTAATTTCCTGCCGAAGAGATGTAAGTCTTTTTCCAAAGAGAATCTATTGAGACAGGTTGTTGGAGAGAAACTTAAACCTTTTTTAAGAAGTGAGATTTGTGGTGAAGTCAATGGTTGATCTGATAAATTAATGATCTCTAATTCATCGTCCTTGAGACCTTGATTTACATTTGTTTGTTCAGTCTCGAGGACTGTCTCTGCGGTAGTGGAGAATCCCACATTGATCGATCTCTTCCTCTTTTTGCACCCCGTTCTCGTCCTCCTCCTATATGATACCTTCCCTTGACCTCTCTGTTGTCCCCTAAAAAAGGGACCGTAGATTTAGATGGCAGTGGAGTCGATTCCTTGGAGTGAGAACCCTGATAGTCGTCTGTTTCTGAGGAGTCAGCTTCAGAAGAAGAATAGTGAGAATCATAATTTCGCTGTTTAAATTGATTCGTTTTATTTAAGCGACTCCATTTAAAAATTCTACCCGTGGCAAAATCTCGTTGAATTCATGTTATTTTTCTCTATATTAGGAAGTTATTTATTTTCAAGTGTTCTTTGATATATACCTCAGGGCACCTGTTAATTAGGTCATGATACGCTAAGACAATGAAAATGATATATATTTTTTACTAACAAACTGCTAACTCTATCCTTTTTCTCTCTTTGAGGATTAACCTCCTAATTGCCTCAACCTTCATTTAACTCTTTGACACTATACATTAAATTTGGGTAATCATCCCATGTGACTACTTTGATAGAGGTTGATAATTCTCTTTTCTTTTCCTATCTTTCCCCGCTTACAGCCTAGTAACTTCCCCCTTTTTTATTGTCCAATGCTATGATAGCAAGACAATAAAGGGGTAGAAATGAATGCCTGTTAAAGGGGTTAGATATTGTCTATTTTTTCTTGGGATTACTGTGAAGCACGGGTCTCTCACTTCCCAGCCGCTGCTTATTGCAAGATGGGAAGCAGCAGAACTCGTTGATGGATCAGGCTTCTTATACCCCATACTTCTATTTTTCTGTACTACATGGTATTCATATTGACATACTAAGTGGAGAGATGTATATAATTTAATATTTACCATTGGTACACTGTTCTATACACTCTTTCACCTCCCGACTGCAGCCCAGTAATTTTCCCCCCTTCCTTTTGTCCAATGCTATTATGGTATGATGGAAGAAGGGATTTAAATGAATGCCTGCTACAGGGTCGTGACCTTCTTTCTTTCGAGGGGTTACTGTGACACACGGGTCTCTCACTTCCCATTCTCTGCTACGGCATGATGGTAAGGAGCAGAACTCTGTGCTTAATCGGGACTCTTGACATCCCTCTCTGCATCTTCTTTCTGTACTACACGGTATAGCTCTAAAATTGATCGGTCCATGTAACAGGACCTATATGTTTTGCCATTTCATCTGGAGATTTCGTTGATTGTATTTTCAGTTTGATTTAGTAATACAGATGTTGCTCCATTTAATGTATGTTTACTATCTATCCCTGACTAGTTTATGATCTGGGTGTAATTTTATTTTGTTTGTGATATACCAGTACTGTTTAGCATTGGGTATTATTTGTATTTATTTATGTTGTATTGTCGTTTCTATATTTCGCCACTTTCATGGAAATATTCTTTTTTCCAGCACCTTTCACTACCACGATTAAAAGTTATATTTTATTTACCGTTACATACTTACTAGCTATAAGAGTGCGCCGTTATAGAGTCTTGGATTTGGTTCTAGGACCTTAATCCTTTTTCCTCTTTTTCTACACAAATCCACAGTTTACAAGCCAAGATTGTGAAATTTTACATACGAGCGTATTAAAACACAGCGGAGGCAACTAAAAAATTATGGAATCGAAATTAATTACTGTTAATTTTTAATTGATTAAAAAAACACAATTTTTGCATAGCATTCGCCCTCTACAGGTCAGGTACGGAATTAGAAAAGGATTTAGCTTATCTACTATTTTTTCACGGCATATGGGTAGGGCCTCGGAGCAAGCTTTTTGTGTTGTCATGTTTTGTCATGATCTTAATGTTTATTATCGAAGATAACTTTAGCAGGCTTTGCCAGCATTCTCAGCTCTCTGATTAAAGTAATACAACAACATTGACTTATTTCTTCATACTGTGTCAAAATGATGACTTTGCAAGTACCCTGCTGTACTGTGAGCTGCCAAAATATTACAAATGGAATGCTTCTCGAAAAGTTTTTATGCACAGAAAACAGGGAGTCGCTGTCGATGGTCATCCTGGTATCAGAGCAACAGAAGCTCTTGGCCGTGTTTACACTGTACATCCGACAAATTTGGAATGCTTCTATCTCCGAAATTTTCTTTACACTGTTACAGGTCCTACTTCCTTCGAAGACCTTAGGACTGTTGATGGGGAAGTTTGTCACACTTTTCGTGAGGCCTGCCTAAGGAGAGGTTGGTTGGAGGATGATGTGTAAACAAACATTCTTAAAATCCCGGGCAACGCCGGGTATTCCAGCTAGTTACATATAGTTACATATAAAATATATATGATATATAAAAAGTGAAATATAAAATATAGTAATGAAGAGATTGTGAATAAAGTATCGAATGTGAATTCAAAAACTGCTCTGTGCCTGTTACTGATCTTTACGATTCCTGTCCTGTCCACGATTCTTGAGCATTTATCATTTTGCTAATATTTATACAGAGGCTGAGATAATAAATATGTATTTTCTTTCTCAATAAACCTATATATTTGTCTTGTGCTCCTCTGTGGTCTATTCTATTGTAAAAGACTTCAGTCAGAGTTAGATATAAATGTTGCCACTTGTTGCAACTTAAGAAGCAATATATCTCAGCTTGTTTATAGTCTTTTATCTTGGTGTTTTTGTCAGAACATTGAACATATCTCTCGATGTTCACTTAGATATTAATATAGTCATAATATTACCGTTATGACAATTCAAAATCAACTATATATGTGCTTATTATATGTGTTTAATTCACCTAAATTCAACCCAGATCCATTTATTGTAAGGCTGGTTTATTTTAAATGGTGCATAAAATGCTGTTCAGGCATCTCATCGTGCCTTATTAGTTATTAATTAATTTCGATAGCCCCACCAATCGTGTAGATGTTATTCAACATTGTTATTCAGTTACCAGCTCTTAAACTGTGTAATGGGCAGCAGACTTAATCGTCATATGTACAACACTGGTTAATCTATTCATGGTTTATACAGTATATTCACTGAGCTCTGCCAATCTTCTATGCGTGGGACATAGATTTAAATCCCCTGCATTAAAACCCTCAGTTGCTGAAATTACTTTTATTATTACGTTTGCCAAAACAACATCACTATTCATTCATTGAGCTGCACACTGGTATGAATTGTTTAATCAGCTGCAGTAATAACACAGCGGCAGAGGCAGCGCAATCAAACCAAACATGTACCATAACATAATATATCGGGGATCAGTGGGCTAATAGTATGCCAAATGAAATTGTCTTTATACATTTCTCCGCCAGCCTCCCGCACGTGGGATATCAATTATATTCCCCTGCATTGGGCCATCTACTGCTGAGCATCAGAGGTAATTTTTACATTTAACAGAGCAGTGCCATTATTATTTAATTCGACTGCATGCTGATGTGGATTTGGCTGCAGTCATGACCCAGCGGAAGAGGTAGTGTGAATCAAACGGACATATAACATAACATTTGGTAACAGAGATCTACAGGCATGTAGCACGAATGCCAACGCGCATTTCGCTATCTCTTTGGCCAGGCTAACCAGAGCTGGGGAGCCGGATATCCTTTTAAAAGGTAATTAGACCAATCATCTCTCACCGCATCATGTGGGGGGGTGTTTGCGGTTTCTGCTAATAACAGATGATATGTCCCACTCATTAAGTCTCCCCCTATATCATCGATTCTATCATCATCACATCTCATCACATCATCGATTCTATCTTCAGATATGTTCTATTTTTGCTGATATTAATAATATTTCCTTTTACTTCTGAGTCATTCATCCTTGATATTATATTAATGTATGTTTACTGACTGACACCAATGGTCAATTCATAACTTCATTGTCATGATCTCAATTGAACCTTATAATGATGTAGAAATATAGATGTATGTTCGATGTTAGGGATAAAATAAGAAAATATCTATTCATGTATGTCACTGTAATATCAATCATTAATTATTTTCATAGTAATTATGATGGTTAATTTTACAATTAATAACATCCACAATTGATAATGGATATTCTATTCCACAGAAATACTGGAATTCATTTGTCCTATCTACATGAATTGTCTCTATGACAACATATGTATGAAATAAAATAAAACCAAATTTTTCCTCATATTATATAATTATTTATTTCTAATAGTCTATAAAATCATAGCTTAATCTTAACATACTGTTGTAATGTCATAATTAATTCTAATAAAGTAATAAAGGTGTATATTGTGATGGTAATGTGTCAAAGCCACAAAAATTTCTATAAATAAATGTAATTACAAAATAACATATAATTAGATATTAAGGTGTGTCAATAATAAATTATGAAAAATAAAAAATAATAATTAGAGAAAAAAAATATATTGGTGTATGCCTCTCAACTTACTCTTAAAAAACTTTTAATGTATCATGTATAATGAGAGTGGCTTTACAAGTGATCTAATAGAGAGCTAAAATAAATTCCATAGTTTATTATAATACAGTCAGGTGCATAAATATTGGGACATTGACAGAATTTTCATATTTTGGCCTCTATTCACCACCACAATGGCTTTGAAATGAAACAAACAAGATGTGCTTTACCTGCAGACTTTCAGATTTAATTTGAGGGTAATTACATCCAAATCAGGTGAACAGTGTAGGAATTACAACGGTTTCTATATGTGCCTCCCACTTTTTAAGGGGCCAAAAGTAATGGGACAAACTAAACAATCCTAAATCTAACTTTCACTTTTTAATACTTTGTTGCAAATCCTTTGCAGGCAATTACAGCCTGAAGTCTGGAACGCATAGACTTCTCCAGACGCTGGGTTTCATCCCTGGTGATGCTCTGCCAGGCCTCTACTGCAAATGTCTTCAGTCCCTGCTTGTTCTTGGGACATTTTCCCTTCAGTTTTGTCTTCATCAAGTGAAATGCATGCTCAATCGGATTCAGGTCAGGGGATTGACTTGGTCATTGCATAACATTCCACTTTTTAGCCTTAAAAAATTATTTGGTTGCTTTTGCAGTATGCTTCGGGTCATTGTCCATCTGCACTGTGAAGCGCCATCCAATGAGTTCTGAAGCATTTGACTGAATATGAGCATATAATATTGCCTGAAACACTTCAGAATTCATTCTGCTGCTTTTGTCAGCAGTCACATCATCAATAAATACAAGGGAACCTGTTCCATTGGCAGCCATACATGCCCACGCCATAACACTACCACCACCATGCTTCACTGATGAGGTGGTATGTTTTGGATCATGAGCAGTTCCTTTCCTTCTCCATACTCTTCTCTTCCCATCACTCTGGTACAAGTTCATCTTTGTCTCATCTGTCCATAGGATGTTGTTCCAGAACTGTAATGGCTTTTTTAGATGTTGTTTGGCAAACTCTGGTCTTCCTGTTTTTGTGGCTCACCAATGGTTTATATCTTGTGGTGAACCCTCTATATTCACGCTTGTGAACTCTTCTCTTGATTGTTGACTTTGACACATATAAACCTACCTCCTGGAGAGTGGTCTTGATTTGGCCAACTGTTGTGAAAGGGTTTTTCTTCACCAGGGAAATAATTCTTCTGTCATCCACCACAATTGTTTTCCGTGGTCTTCCGGGTCTTTTGGTGTTGCTGAGCTCTCCGGTGCCTTCTTTCTTTTTAAGAATGTTCCAAACAGTTGATTTGGCCACACCTAATGTTTTTGCTATCTCTCTGATGGTTTTATTTTGATTTTTCAGCCTAATGATGGCTTGCTTCACTGATAGTGACAGCTCCTTGGATCTCATATTGAGAGTCTACAGCAACTGATTCCAAATGCAAATGTCACACCTAGAATCAACTCCAGACCTTTTACCTGCTTAATTGATAATGAAATAACAAGGGAATAGCCCAGACCTGTCCATAAAATAGCTTTTGAGTTGATAGTCCCATTACTTTTGGCCCCTTAAAAAGTGGGAGGCACATATAGAAACCGTTCACCTAATTTGGATGTGATTACCCTCAAATTAAATCTGAAAGTCTGCAGTTAAAGCACATCTTGTTTGTTTCATTTCAAAGCCATTGTGGTGGTGAATAGAGGCCAAAATATGAAAATTCTGTTAATGTCCCAAAATGTATGCACCTGACTGTACATGAAGAAAAAGGAGAGTACATTCTAGTGAATCTATGTGCCTCAATATCTCTCAAATGCCAAAAATAACATATTTGCCTAGTGATATCAAATACCATGAAAGAACTATTGTGCTGCTAAATCTATTATATTTTCATGGGCATACAGTATCTGTGTGTTGTATAATTGTGTCATGGATGTCTCCTCCTGTGATCAATTGTGTAATGCACTAAAAAATAATACAAGCTAAATGAACAAATAATCAAAATAATGCATGTTCAAAAAATTTGATATTTGTGTTATGTATCCAATGAACACAATTTGGGAATTGGAAGGTCCCTATGTTACAAGTAGTCTAAAGTTATTATATGCTGATAAATAAAATGTCATATTTGGGTAAGGCATTTTATTTATTAGCATATAATAACTTTAGACTACTTCTAACATAGGGACCTTTTTTTTAGTGCACTACACAATTTATCACAGAACACATGACACAATGATAGTATACAACACACAGAGGAGAATGTGGTTTTATTCTATTTTATTTCATACATATGTTCTCATAGAGACAATTCATGTAGATAGGACAAATGAGTTCCAGTATTTTTGTGGAATAGAATTTCCACTATCAATTGTAGATGTTATTAATTGTAAAATTAACCATCATGATTATTATGTAAATAATGAATGATTGATATTACGATGACATACATAAATTAGATATTGCCTATTTTATCCCTAACACCGAACAGACATCTATATTTCTACATCATTATAAGATTAATAAATTAAGATAATGAAAATGTAGTTATGAATTGACCATTGGTGTCAATCAATAAACATACATTAATGTAATATCAAGGATGATTGACTCAGAGATAAAAGGAAATATTATTAATATCGGCAAAAATGGGACATATCTGAATCAATAGAATCGATGATGTGATGATAGAATCGATGTTATAGGGGGGAAACTTAATGAGTGGGACATATCATCCGTTGTTATCAGAAACTGCAAACACCCCCCCCCCCCCCGCATGATGTGATGAGAAATGATTGGTCTTATTACCTTTAAAAAGATATCCGGCTCCCCTACACTCAGAAATTTGCTAACAGCCATGCTCTATGATACCTCACACTGTGTATGGCTTTGCAGTGGATAATTTATGCACTCCCCTGCAACGGCGTTGAAATGCACTGGCACGCCTGCATTTCCACAACCACCCCCCCGCCACCACCCACAAACACCACTTCCTGTCAATCACTCTGCGATGGGTCTGTGTAGCCTCTGCAATCGCAGTCCTGATCGCAGTTGTCGGTTTGCACATGCGCCCTGCATTGCGTATGCATGCGCAGAATGTAACAATTGCTCGATTGCGTGCGTATTAGCAACTGCGATCCAAGCTGATCAGACCCATTGTTAGTAATAAAGTTAGTAGTAAAGTCGCATTACACTACTTGTAAACATAGAATAATGTAATAAACTAACATGTATACTTTACATGAGAGCATGTTCTTAGTTATTATTAGAAGTGAAAGTCACATTTACCATATAAAATGTAATTAAATCTATCTATCTATCTATCTATATATATATATATATATATATACATACACACACACACAAATATATATATATATATATATATATATATATATAATATATATCCTGACTGACTAACTTATTAATCCCCAGCCCAAACCCCTGGACCTACTTTAGAAACACGAAGATCAAGGAGTATATTCCTGCCATGACGTAGGTGCCCAGTAATGGTGCGTACACACTGGGCGATAAAGTGGACGACTGAACGATAACGATATCGTTATCGTTCAGTCGTCCACTTTATCGTCCCTTTTTAACCCCAAAAAGATGAACGATAATGACGAAGCGCGTTCCCTCGGGTCGTTCGTCATTATCGTTCATCGGGCTGACATGCAGGCCAACCTGACGATCTCGTCAGGTTGCTGCATGTCAGGGAATGGGGGAGAGAGTCCGGCGCTGAACGTTATCGTTAATGATATCGTTCAGCGGCTGTGCTCAATGTCATGAATGACATTGAGCACAGCCTGCTGGGGACAACACTACACGATATCGCTCAGGGAGCATATCGTGTAGTGTGTACGCACCTTAAGAAGGGATTTTCGAAATTTGACTCTTAAGGGGGTGAAAAGGGATAAAATGTTTCCTCCCCCTGTGCAATGTCCTTGACTGACTGTTTGTGGCTGTAGCACAGTTAACACTCAAATACCAACTGTCATCCCAAGTGCTGCCAAACATCACTGGCAGTTGGTGTGGCTCCCCTATTTGAATAGCGAGGGGTTGGGGGTAAAGATACAATATTGGGTGCAGAGTTATTGGGTAAGGGTACAGTATTGGTAACAGGGTTAGGAGATAAGGGTACAGTATTGGGATAAGTGTTGAGGGATAAGGACACAGTATAGAGTGCCGAGTTAGGGGGTTAGGGACACAGTAGTGGGAGCAGTGTTAGGGTGTAATCATATAATAGTGGGTTCAGGGTTAGGGAGTAAAGCTGGCCACACACTAGACCAACTTACATCCACCAAGCCAACTTGTTGATTGGTTGGAATGAAAATCTGGTAATGTATGGGAGTAACTGATAATCAGCAATTTGCTCCTAAATGCCAGAAAACAGATGAAAATGGTCGTTAGACAAGTTTGTTAAATGTTTGATCTAAACAATTTGTTCAAACAACAGTTTTTATCCATTTCCCAGCGTTTGGGAGCAAATTGCTGATTGTCATTTGCTTTCATACCTAACCAGATTTTCATTCCAACCAATCAACGAGTTGGCTGGTTGGACAGATAATCTTTAGATGTGTGGCCAGCTTAAGTGTACAGTATGGAGTGTAGTGTTAAGGACACTCTGTTACTACAGAGGTAAGGAAAATGTGTTACTACACAGGTGAGGGAAGGGAATGTGTTACAACATGGGTGAGGAAGGGGAATAAGTTACTACAGGTGTGAATGAAGGTTATGTGTTGCTTCAGGTGTGAGGGAGGGGTTGTATTTCTACACAGGTGAGGGAGGGGAATATCGAATGTGTTACAACACGGGCGAGGGAGGGAAATGTGTCACAGAGGTGAGCGAGGATAATGTTTTCTACAGAGTTGAGAGAGTGGAATGTGTTAGTACACAGGTGAGGAGGGTAATGTCTTACTATAGCAGTGATGCATTACTATAGAGGTGAAGAATTAATATGTTACTGGAGAGGTGAGATGTTAATGTAAGCAGTAAATATCTAAGGTCTACCTGGGTGAAACCGGGTACATCTGCTAATAAAATATATAAAGACATATGGTGCTAATATTAAAAAAGCAACAAAGATTTTAATAGTAGATGACTATACCAAATATTACTAGTTATAACATACTTCTGTGGAAATCTACATCAGACAAAAAATAAACACTTCAGCAGATGTTACAAAAATACTGAATATGTCACTCTCCTCAGATGCAGACACACAGATGAAATATATGTATTTAACCACTTAACTGACAAATTTTTTCTCCGAAATTGTTTTTTTTTTTAATGATAGAAATAGGTCAAGAACATCTTTTTAAAACTATTCCAACGCAATTTTTTTTTCAAACACCATATACCATAAAAATAAACATTTTTATGGTATACTGAAGTGATGGCCATTGACAGCTGTTCGATCGATGGCTGATGGGTTCAACCATCGATAGAAACAATCGATAGTTTGAGACCTCAGCTGCATCATCAGTTGGGGGGCTGCACACACAATCTATATACATATACAGTATATATGTATATATATATATATGTATACTGTATACACTTACAGTATATGTATATATACATGAGTATATATTATATGCATATATATATATATATGCATACATATATATATATACGCATATGTGTATATATATATATATATATACACATGCATATATATATATATATATATATTCATATGTATATATATATAGTTATACGCATATGTATGTGTGTATATATATATATATATACATACACATATATATATATATATATATATATATATACACACACATACATATATATACTATATATATATATAAATATAGTGATTTTTTTTTTTACTGCAATTACAAAGCCCAATCACTGTCCAGCAGTGATCGAGACAGGGGCGCAGCTGTAGCCGGAAGGAGGGGCCGGGGGAGGAGAGAGTGGGGTGCTGGCGGCTGCGTGGGACAGGGGACAGAGAGCAGTAGCCACCGACGATGCTACGGCTGCTGCTTCGTAAGCTTTGTTACAGGAAGCCGTGCAGCTGAAGTGGTGGGCGAGCTGCCGGCTCCCTGGGGACAGAGCAGCAGCCGCGGCTGACAGGAGCCGCAACTGTTGCTTCTTTAGATCTGATGTCACCGGCAGCTAGTGCCGGTGAAGGAAGGGGAGCAGCTGGCTCCCTGGAAACAGAGCAGCAGTGCTGACAGTAGCCGATGCTGCTGCTTCAGTAGTACTTATGTCCCCGGCAGCCAGCGCTGGTGAAGGAAGGGGTGGGAGAGCTGCCGGCTCCCCGGAAACAGAGCAGCAGCAGCGGCTAACAAGCCGTCGCTGCTGCTTCTATAATACAAAGCCACGCTGGGGACAAGGGGGTGAGTGTCCCACCCGCTGCCCAGGCCAGGGACACAGCAGTTCAGCCGCACCTCTAGGGGGGTCTTGTCCACTGCCCGATCACTGCTGGCCAGTGATTGGGACACACAGGAGGAGAGTCCGATGATGCAGCAGGTCCCTCTCACATAGGCGGCTACGGGAAGATCAGCTTCCCGCAACCACACAGTGGGCATTTCTGGCTGGTCGTATCAGATACGACCATGGCAGGTAAAGCCCAGTCTGGTATGATCGTATCTGATACGACTGTGCCAGGCAAGTGGTTAAACAGCATTCATTACTTATTTGAAAAAAAATTATATGTATTTAATTGGACAGCATAAAAAATAACAAAGGAATGGCATAAAAACAATATTTTTTGTTTATAAAAAAAATGTTAAACAATAAGATTTACATATTCGAAAAACAATATAATAAAAATATAACTTAGACTAAAGATGAACCACAATCATTGATAATCTTTTTGCCAGGAGCAAATGTGATTCTTAAATTAAGAATAAATTCAATTATGAAAAATTTCATTAGATACATGCTGAACAAGTGTTTCAAATGACAAAGCAGTTTTTATACTGGAAGCCCCTTTAGAAATGCCAGGTCCCATCATCCTGCAAACTCAATGTTCTTTAAGGTGAGCATTGTAGTACTTCCAAGGTTAATCCACAATTAAATAATTAAATTTAAGCAAGCTCTGTCCTGGATAACAAAGAGTATTGACCTTTCAAGGTTCAAGGTGGCCACCGTCAATCATAAAAGGAGTAGTCTCCTATTTAATAGATGGCATTATTCTCAATAGATAGTGCAGAACAATATTTCTCTCCGATTGTGTCCTTGTTATAAATCTGTACTTCAGTCAGCACAGCCTTGGTACCTCATGTTTGACCATCTCCTGTATTAAAACTCCATCACAACTGTTGGATTCCTTTGTAAAAAGCAAATAGGAATTGGATATGTCAAAGCGATGTGAATAGGTGGCCCCAACTTGATATTCTATAGCCGCACAGCAAATTAATTAGCTAATGCTGCTGATAATCATCATCATTACAGCTCTCAAGGCATTTCTGGGAACATGTCCATGTCTAATTGGGTCATACTTACATGAACACATCCTTACTGTACTTTGCTAACACTTGCCTATCTCTTCCACCTCTCTGGTTTGTGTATGCGTAACTCTGACGTGTATCTTACACAAAAGTGGCATCTGTCTAACTCTATATTAGCCCCATAGTGCAGATTCTCTGGAAACCGTGTCACTACTGTTCTGAACTTGCACTTTGTGCTCTAAGCTTTTACGAGGTCTTTGCACTCCTATCAGTCTTTGCTAAAATTGGATGCCCTATACTCAACTATGGAAGGCAATCAGATTTAAACAGAAGACAAGTAAAAAGGTATACTAAATGATGTCAACATTCATTAGGTCAACATGGCTACAATGTTGCAATTGAACATGTCAAGATGTACATAATGTTGACATTGGCCATGTCAACAACAGCATGTCGATAATGATGTAATGTCTATTTTGTTGAAATGTTGACAGTGTATTTTTAGTGTGCTTCTGTCCTCAATGCTAACCCTAAGCCTAATGGAGATGTCAACATTATGACAATGTCAACATTGTGCAGGTGTCAACATTAATGATGTTGACATTTTATTCACATCGACATAATCAATGTTGTACTTCTGACGTTGACATTGTGAAAGTCAAAATATTGATCAATAACATTATGACTGCATTCCAGTAAAAATTATATCTGCCTATTATAACAGGCTAATAGCATTTTTGAAATGTGGCAGGTGTCACGGATGTCAATTTTCGTTGATCCGTATCGGAACCCTTAGGTCTACCTGAAGCAGGAGTGAAGCTGAAACTGGAGCTTTGATAAGGCCTCTGCTCATCTATGAAGGACCAGAACAAGAGTACTGCTGGCAGGAGGTAAGACCAGGAACTGGACAGGATTATGCAACTGGAACCTGTAGCAATAAGAATCTGGAACCGATGGTGGAGAGCTCGATCCTGGAACCTGAATCCAGGAACGGAGCTGGAACCCATTACAGGGAATTCAGAGAGACACAGCCAGTGGTAACTCAGAAATGCAGAAATAAGGAACTCAGGATTGCGAGCTGGCTACAGATGCACAGACCTGGGACCTACAGTACACACTGATACAAAGAACTGGATCCTGGCTACCAGACATCCAGAAAATAGAATCCAGTCACCTACCACCGATAGTATGCTAGCAGATTGTCAGGTTACTTTAAGCGCTTGGTATAAGCGGAGCACTTGCTGAGAAATGCCCTTTGGTAGACTGCAGATATCTTGCTGAAGAACAGGCACTTTGGAGAATGCAGCATTCATGATGAGAAGCAGGCACTTTGGAGAATGCAGGATTCTTGATGAGAAGCAGGCACTTTGGAGAATGCAGAGTACTTGTCTAAAAACAGGAACTAAGGACCTTATTCAGAGGCAGCCATACGGTCTACGACCGCACGGCCGCCTCGATGTTTGGCCAGTGCGCATGCGCACAAGGGAGCCGGCTCCCTCGTGCGCATGCGTGAGACCCGCTGCGACCAACAGCGCTGGTCGTAGCGGGTCTCTTTCCAAAGGGGGCGAGCTGTCGATGTTGATTGACAGCTCACCCCGTTTGGAAGGCGGGCCGGGGGGGTGGCAGCCCAAACGGAGGCGTTCCCATGAGAACGCCTACCGTTTGGGGGAGGCCCCACTGACATCACTTGTGATGTCAGTGGAGAGCTTCCGGCTCTGACAGAGCGAGAATCTCTCAGGGGCTTACGACAAGTGAGACCCTACCCTAGGGTCTCATCGTAAGCCCCTATGGTCACGATGGTCTCTGACCATCGCGATCATCATCCAAGCGGTCGTTAGAGCTGTGGGTGTAAACCCAAAGCCTAACGACCGCAACAGAGGCGGGCGGTCAGGATGCAAGTGGCCGCCCAGTTTCTGAGTGACCGCTTGCATCCTCCGACCGCCTCTGAATGAGGTCCAAAATGTAAATAAAGCATTTGCTGAGAAACAGGCACAGTGTAAAGAGAGTACTTGCTGAGTAACACAGGAAGCAACGGAAGCCTGGAGTCAGGAAACTATCCTCATGAGAAGGAAGTAAGTTGTTGTGGCAATGAGCTGGTCTCCAAAGCTCGTTTATATAGTGCGACCCCAGTGGTAATTGGATAACCAAATTATGTGAGAGCAGCTTCTGGAATCCGTTTGGACTGGGAGAATCACATGACAGAGTACAATATGGAAAAATCATTGGCATAGTGTACTTCTCTGAATCAGGCCCTAAGTTAGTGACAGGAACAACAATTTTTTTTTTCTTTCATTTAACTGGTTTCAAACTCTGATGGATATTCTGTGCCTAGCGTGGGGCTGGTGCAATGAAAGACACATCAAACGCATCAAGAATCCTGCGAGCAGCCCGATTGCAAAGTGACAGTGGGGTAGCTGCAGACAGCCGAACGGAGTTTACATAAAAGTCATAAATACACATACCCGCCTATAACTAATGGTAGATTGACAGTATGAAGCTGTGGTACACTGCGCTCAGGGGAAGGGGGGATGGTAGAGGGTGGTGCGCAGCAATTACTGGAGGTGTCCAGCTTCCCTGTATAGGTACAAATCAAAAA
The DNA here is from genome assembly GCA_031769625.1 of Taudactylus pleione. Lineage (NCBI taxonomy): Eukaryota > Metazoa > Chordata > Amphibia > Anura > Myobatrachidae > Taudactylus > Taudactylus pleione. The sequence continues at coordinate 1,583,374 of JAUIMM010000555.1, read as the reverse complement.
GGGCGAGACAGCACTGCAAAGAAGACAAGGAAGGGTAATTGACCATAGGGGTGGTTGGAGTGTATGTGGTGCGAATAAATGTAAGGATGACAAACACATACACAATGCTCACTGGAATGTGCCCAGGTGACACCACAGGCACATCCCACCATCATCCCATCACAACTATGGAGTCCACATTGGAGGAGCTACACTATAGCTTTATCACAGGTCATAGTAGGTGGGACACCTGGGGATCACATGAAACAGTGAGCATTGTGTCTCCATTTATCTGTTGATTCCAATAAACAATTTCCTTCCCTGATATCTGTGTTTGTCATCCTTACATTCATCCACTCCACGTACACTCCCACCACCCCTATGGTCAGTTACCCCTCCTTGTCTTCTTTGCAGCGCTGTCTCACCCTTTTTGATTGGTAGATTGACAGTGTCATTAGAATATTAAGCTACGCGCCAGGCACCAGGCTAAATACTGTTCTTTTTAAACTGCACTTAGATACAGTTGTTATTGGCTGTAGTACAAATGAAGAAACCAGTGGTCATAAAGGATGAAATTGGGTACAAGCCAGTACTGTGAATATGCCAATAGTGATTATAGACCACTTTAAGTTCAACATATGCATACAGCAGTGGTTCTCAAACTCGGTCCTCAGGACCCCACACAGGTCACGTTTTCCAGGTCACCCAGTTGGTGCACAGAGGTGTATTCATTACTCATTGACACATTTTAAAAGATCTATAGGTGGAGCTAATTATTTCACTTGCGATTCTGTGAGGAGACCTGGAAAACATGCACTGTTTGGGGTCCTGAGGACCGAGTTTGAGAACCTGTGGCATACAGAATACTCCAGTACACCTCTCATTTTATTCAAACTGAAAGACAATTTAGTGAAGGGGCTAACTAATAGATCTGTATGCTATTTCACGGGAGCGCTGCTATTATAATTATAGGAGCAGTTGATAGAAACCTTAAAAAATAACAAACTTTAATAAGGATATTATGAGGCCACAGTAACTAATTATGGTTATAGTGATATTTTTTTTCAGAACAATCTTTGAGTTACAAAATGGTATTACAATGATTAATCTCTAGATTATTTAGGGAGTTCTAAAGGCATTAGTGAATACTGGGGGAACGGTCCTATATAAAGAGAATTACATTGTAATATGTGTGAGACCTAGGGCCTGATTCAGAGGGCCAAATGTAGTAGGGTGTCTGTTTTGGTAAATTCGCAATTTTTCACAACTCTGCATTGTAATAGGGTGTCAGTTCATTAGAACTCACATTTTTTCTGAGTTACTAAAAATCCCCATTCTCAAACTCGCATCCAGATGTTTTCCCATTGAAAACAATCAACTCGCCCGATGTAATAGGGTGTCAGTTTCAGACACGCAAAAAAAAGTTAACCGAAAGTCCCCAAATAGTAGACCTGCTTCAGAATAACGAGTATATCCTGAGCAGGTCAGATCAACACAGAAACATGCACATATCCATGAGATACGTGCATGTTACTGTGTACTTATGCAAAACAAAAGACGTACAGCTCCCCCATCCCCAAAAGCATAACCAGCCCAGGGCTTTCTAAAGCCTGTTCTGGTTTTAAAAATACAGGGGAAAAAATGCGTAGGGGTCCCCTGTATATTAAGAACCAGCACAGGGCTTTGCTGAGCTGGCCCTGGTTGTGGAAAAACAGGGGCAAAATGAGTACGGGTCCCATGTGTTTGGCAGTGACTATGCAGACCCATCACAGAATGATTGACAGGAAGCACCGTTAGGGGGTGGTGACGGGGGGGAGGTCGGAGAAAAACACAGGCGTGATAGTGCATTTGAATGCCGTTATAGGGGCGTGCATAAAGTAGCCACTGTGATGCCATACGCAGCTTGGGCTTTCACTGCGTGCAATGATGTTAGCAATTTCTAAGTAAGGTCAGACCTTGTGCAAGTGTGCGTGAGGCTGCGATTGTACTCGATGTTACCAATGGTTTTACAGTCTTGCTAAGTATTACTGATGTGTGTAAGGTGAGGTGGGTGTCCTTATGTTAGGCTGCATATGACATTGCAATTGCAATCATTAGCATATTTTCACAGCGAGGAGACTGCCTGCGTAATTGCTATTGTGATCACATTAGCGATCCTTGCTGAATCAGGCCCTATAAGTGGTAATTATACCCTGGACACCCCCTACCTACCATGCCGTATTAAAGTTCCACGTACTGTGGTAATTAAATATTGGTTAGATAAATAGTAGCACCTTAACCTGATAAGAAAGGCCAGTAAAGAATTTATATAATCTAGGAGCATATAAGTATTACACTCACATCAAAATATCTGTTCTTTTTAACAAACATCTTTATATTTTTTTCAATCACATATTTCATCACATGGAGGGTTTTCATAATTCGCTCTGATTACAATAAAAGTTATGTTTTAAAAGTCACTGCTTAAATTGAGTTTCCCAATATTATTATTTCTTTATTTATTAACAGTTTCTTACATAGCGCAGCAAATTCTGTTGCGCTTTACAATTTGAATCAACATTAACATTTTACTGGGTTGTAAAAGACTTATATACATAAAAGACATACGTAATACATAAAGGTAAGAGGGCCCTGCTCGCAAGCTTACCATCTATAGGGAAATAGGTGTTGATACACAAGGATAGGTGCTACATATTGCAAATTGGTCCAGCCCAATTGCAGATGTTCTTGGTGGGCTGTATAATCCAATCACACTGGAAAGTTGGCTTAGGGTTAGGACATACTTGCCTACCCTCCCGATTTGGTCGGGAGCCTCCCGAAAATCAGGTGCCGCTCCCGACCTCCCGGGAAGGCAGGCAAGTCTCTAGGTGGCTGCAAACCCCTCCTGCCCACCTCCGCAATCACAGTAAAATCCTCAGCAGCGGGGAGCCTGTGACGCGATTCACGTCGAATCGGGTCATTTTGGCCCCGCCCCCTGCTTCACGCTGCCTGTAATATTGGCAGTGTGTAGCGGGGGCGGGGCCAAAGTGACGCGATCACGTGGCTCCGCCCCCCGCTCCGCCCGCATACTCTTTTAGTCTGGCCACCCCCCCCCCAGTAAAGCAGATCTGGCTGCTCCCTCCCGGAAGGGGCAGCCAGATAGTCGGCAAGCATGGGTTGGGAGCATGTTAAATTGAAGAAATAGAAGATGTGATAGGTGTTTACTATAAGAAGGGAGTTAGATAGGGAGCTATAAAAGGTTAAGTTGGCTGTCCTGGAATCTGATAAGCTTGTCTGAAGAGGTGAGTTTTCAGAGAAAGCTGGAATATTTGGAAACTAGTGAAAAGTCTTATTGTGCATGGGATGGCATTCCACAGGGTGGGTGCAGCCTTATAACTATTTTTGTCATGTTATATATTTAGGGATATCAGTAGCAACACTTTACATTAAGCAGTATGATGAGGAAATGTATCAAACCTTCAAAAGAGTGAAGAAGTAGACTATCAGAGAAGTTGGCCATAGCAACCAGTCAGCTTCTAGCTAGCATTCATAAAGTACTTTCTATAAAATGTTAAGTAAAAACTGATTGGTTGCTATTGCCAACTTCCCTGATACATCTCACCCTTTGGAGTATATTAACTAAAGTGCAGATGTTGTCCATAGCAACCAATCAGATTCTAGCTATTATCTTCTGGAAGGTGCTAGATAAATGTTTAGTAGAATCTGAATGGTTGCTATAACCAACATCTCCATTTCTAGAAACCCACACTTTTGTAAATATACCTCAATGTTTTATTGTACCTAATCTCAGTGCTTCTCAGGCTACCAAGTGACATACTCTAAGTTCCATTTCTGGTACATTTTAACTACACTGTGTGTGATACCCCAGATAAGGACAGTGTATATGTGCCCCAGTGCAGGACCCCAGTTGGAGGCATCATGTGTGTCCCCTGCAGCCCCAGAGATAGTGCCCTTGTTGCTCCCTGCCGCGCGCATGTGAGTGAGACAGCGAGCATGACTGATGCTCGCATGCTCCCTGTCCGAGTGTAGAGATGAGAGCGAGCTGAACCGCGGGCACCGCCGAGGGCAAATTGCCACATGCAACCGCGCCCGACCACCCCCGTGAGTGAACTCTGCCCGTTTATTATATCCGGGTACTGTTTCCCTTAAGGCTTTAAGACTTTGAACCTTTGGATAGGGATCCATTATCCACCCGAAAAGGAGATTACTAGTCAGTTAGTCACCCTCTGTATAACTAAATATATTCTAACTACAGGAACACTGCTAGGATTTCAATATCACTGACCCCTCTCCATATCCTTTAAGGAAAGGAGTTGAGCAGTCAGTTTAAAGATTTATCCCACCCCCTGAAGATACAGATATAGCATCCAACAAAAAGAGTCTTTGGCTGCTCTTGGGGGGAAATAAGAAAACAGGCGGACAATATTTGCAATTATTTAAACTGTTCATGCAACCCTAATTGAGGAAGGAAACGTAAGGAGTGCCAGTAGCTACCAACTGTCCGCAGTCAACTATTAGTACTTGATAAGTTGATAAGTGCACCGACATTGCCCTGGCCAGGCAGGACTTTAATTTAGTTAACTAAAGTTTAGTATTAAGTTCAAAAGGTTTTGAATGCAGTAATTTTAGCTTATAAGGATATTAGTCTGTAATTTACGCATTGTTTGTATTTGCATTGTTATTGTGCAGAAATTATAACTGGCAGTTCACGATAAACAGATTGTGGAAGAGTTCCTGTTGAATAAAATATAACCTTTTCTTACTGAGTGCCGTTACTGTGTTGGGTGCTGGGAGTAACTTGCCTCTCCGTTAAGTGAGGGAAAAAGACGAAGTCACCGGAACAAACATTAAGGTGAGAGAGAAAATCCCATTGGAAGTTGAAAGATACTCTGGGGTGTCACATTGAAACTTGGCGTCACGAACAGGATACATCCCGTAAGAGACTAAAGAGCTAAGCTAAAGATGTCACGTCAAGAGCGATCCGATAGTTTGGAAAGAGGAGACGCCCAAGACGACGAAGACGGAACCATGACTAGTGCAACAACACCAATTATGTTGCCATATTACTTTGGGGCTCCATGGCTCCCTAGCTATTCTGGAGACCCTTCGACGCCTGGGACCTGTACATTTCTCGACTTTAAGACAAAGATACAGGCCATGTTTAGACTATACCCTCTCAATGATCAACAAAAAGTGGAAATCCTTACAGGACAACTGAAGGGCCCAGCGCTTCGAGAGGTAAACTCTTGGCCACCTGAGCAAAAGAAGTCAGTCAAAGAAATGTTTACACGTTTGGCTACCATCTTTGACTCCAGTACTCTATCCGAACTCAAGATGCATTTTTATGCTAGAAAACAAAGACCAGGAGAGACATTATGAGAGTTCACGTTGAGCCTTCAGGAAGCCCTTCGGGCCATTGCTAACGTGGATCCTCATGAAGTTCAGCAAGAGGATGAAGTCCTAGCGAGTCAATTTATAGAGGGAACTTATGAAGAAAACATTAAAACCCAACTTAGAATGTTGAGACTTCAAGCTCCCGATGATCCTTTTTTAGAATTTAAAGAAACAGCGATAAGAATAGTAGAAAAGCGACGGGGACAACTAGACCCGAGCCTGCCTACGGCAGAATATCAAGATCTGATAACGTCCTATGGATGCGTGCCGGGAGCAGGTGTAAATCCACTCATAGCTAAAGATACAGTGAAACAGAATGCACAAGCATCAGTGATGCCCGATCAAAACAATACTCTGAAGGAACAGATTGCTGGAATTACTCAAAGCTTGAATAATTTATGTCGGGAGGTGAAAGAAATAAAGAAGAAGCAGACTTCTTTTCAAGAAGAGGAATGGCGGCCTGAGAGAAGAACATTCTTCAGAACTAGACGGGATGCTTCTCGGAATCCAGGACGAAGGTCGACAGATCAATTTGATGCGCAGGGAAGACCAATTTGCCGCCGTTGTCAACAGAGAGGACATATATTGAGCGTAATTGCCGTCAGAGTGAAAATTTAAACTCCGAGATCCCGAGGCCGGGGACCGATCTTCGGGAAACATCCCATCAATAGGTCCGATGTCAGGGGCATGGTGGCCTCAATTTGTAGGAAATTGTCCATCGATGAAGGTTCAGATAAACGGGGTCACTCTGCCCGCTTTACTTGACACCGGATCACAAGTCACGACGATTCAATTCACAACATTTATAGAACATTGGGAAGAGAGAGAAGTAACATCACCACCCCCATCCTGGTTAAATCTAATAGCCAGTAATGGTTTACAAATCACTTGTCAGGGATACTGGGAAGCAGATATGAAGATCGGACAGACAACATTATCAAAACAAGGTTGCCTTATTACAACGCTCCAAGATGATAATCTTCCACCAGTGATCATTGGGATGAATATTTTGCAGAATTGTCCTGAGGAACTGATCACCACTTTGAAAAACCAAATACAGACAGTGACACCAATCAATAGAAAAGCATTACGACCATTCAACTCCTTCAAGGTCAACGCAAATTTACCAACGCCAAAGGAGAAGTGGGAAAAGCTAGAGTTGCTGACTGCAGACCTATAATTCTACAACCCAACTTAGAGAATATGATTTGGTGTAAGGCTAGGATTGGACCCGGTGGAAGAGATTATGAGGTAACTGTAGAACCCTGTGAAGAGGGAGGAGTGAATCAATTTGCGGTAGCCCGCACACTAGCCCGAGTTGAACAAGGGAGAGTTCCTATAAGGATCCTGAACCCACATAATCATCCCATTCGATTATTCAAAAATTGTCCCGTAGCTACATTACTACAGACAACCTTCCAAGACGTCATAGGAGTTGAATCCACCATATTTCAGTGTCAACAGAAGATGATTAATGACAACCAGTCGCAGACATTGAAAGAATCTGCTTGGTGGAAGGAAATTGAGATAGGAGGCCCAGATACACCAGAAGAGGAGAAATTAGGAGCCGAACAGATAGTACGACAAAATGAAAAAACCTTTAGTAAATTTCCTACTGATTTCGGTATAGTAGAGGGGGTACAACATTTTATACCCACGGGAATGGCTCCTCCTATTCGCGAAAGACATCGACCCTTGCCTCCAGCCCTTTACCAACCTGTAAGACAAATGATAGAAGAAATGAAGAATTCCGGAGTCATAAAGGAAAGTCACAGCCCTTGGGCTGCACCTTTGGTGCTAGTACGAAAGAATGATGGCAGTTTAAGGTTCTGTGTCGATTACCGCAAGCTCAATCAGATTACTCATCGTGATGCCTACCCTTTACCAAGAATAGAGGAATCGCTGGCTGCCCTGAAAACTGCTACGTATTTCTCTACATTGGATCTCACCAGCGGGTATTGGCAGGTGACTATGGCTCTGGAGGATCGAGAAAAGACCGCCTTTACAACTCCTATGGGGTTGTTTGAGTTCGACCGTATGCCTTTCGGGTTGTGCAATGCCCCTGCGACTTTCCAGAGAGTAATGGAACACTGCTTGGGACACAGAAATTTCGAGATGGTCTTGCTTTATCTAGATGACATCGTTATCTTTTCCAAAACGTACAGTGAACATCTTCAGCATTTGGATGAAGTTTTCAAACAACTGACCAAATATGGTCTTAAAGTCAAGCCATCTAAATGTCATCTTCTGAAACCAAAAGTGCGATATTTGGGACACATTGTTAGCGCTGAAGGAGTAACACCCGACTTAGAGAAAATCAGTGTGGTCAAAGACTGGCCAACCCCGCAGACTGTCCGTGACGTCCGAAAGTTTTTGGGGTTCGTTGGCTATTACAGAAGATTCATCAAAAACTTTGCAAAAATAGCTGCCCCGTTGCATGAGTTATTACGAGGAAAACCAGAATGAGGAGATGCAAAAATGTTCCTCTAAACTGGATGGACCAACAGCAAGCAGCATTTGAACAACTAAAAACCCTTCTGACAGAAGCCCCACTGTTAGCCTACCCTGATTATGAGAAGGTTTTTCATGTATACACAGATGCCAGCACACGGGGTTTAGGCGCGGTATTGGCTCAAGAACAAGATGGGCATGAGAAAGTAATTGCCTACGCCAGTCGAGGCCTGCGGAGAACAGAGCGTAATGACGAAAATTACAGTGCTTTCAAGCTAGAACTCCTTGCTATTGTATGGGCTGTTACAGAAAAATGTAAGAGCTATTTAGCTGCTACACCATGCATTATATTCACGGACAACAATCCATTGGCCCATCTTCAGACAGCACGCCTGGGAGCTTTAGAACAGAGGTGGATATCAATTTCCAACATGTAATTAAGTTCAGAAGTTGAAAGTCCAACGGTAACGCAGATGCGTTATCACGCTTGCCTGGTACGGCGGATCCAGAGAATGAAAGAGATGATTGGGAAACAGTAGAGATTCCTGCTTTTTGCTCAAAATCGCTTCAGCAACAGATGATAACCTTGTCTACCTTGTCTGCTACACCTTTATTAGAGCAAGCAACTGATAACCACCAGCAAATTGGATCAGATATTCGCTGGCAACAAATTCAAGAAGGAAGTCCTCTTATACAAAAACTAGTACTTTTGTTAAATACCAGAAGCAGATTAAATAAGTCTCAGAGGCAAGAAGCCGATCCAGAGTTAGTTAAATTACTCAGACATCGGGAACGATTGTCCATCAAGCAAGGAATATTAATAAGAAGCAGTATTGAACCAACCACTCACCAACAAGTGACACAAATTGTAGTTCCAAAACAACAAGGACACCTACTAATGACAGCATACCATAACCAATCGGGACATTTTGGTACAAAGAAAACTGAAGCCATCATACGGCAAAGATTCTTCTGGGTGGATATGCGAACAGATATTGAAAAATGGTGTGAAAATTGCATCGCCTGTGTTCAGAAACGAAATTCTGTCTCGAGACAGAAAGCTCCCCTCAATCCCATCCAAAGCAGACACCCACTCCAGATTGTAGCCTTAGATCACGTTAAACTAGAGACAGGGTACAATGGATATCAATATGCCCTGACTATAATAGACCATTATTCTAAATTTGCTGTGGCCGTTCCTGTACCAGATCTTACAGCCCGAACCACTGCTGAAATATTCCTGAAGAGTTTTGTGAGACCTTACGGATACCCGGAACAGATACTAACTGATCAAGGACCGGCATTTGAATCCCAACTCTTTGCGGAAATGTGCACCATGTATGGCTGTAAGAAAACAAGAACAACGGCTTACCACCCTCAATCGAACGGGCTATGTGAAAGAATGAATCAAACCCTGATAGAAATGTTGAGAAGTATCCCATTAGAATGACGTTCGCGCTGGCCCATCCTGTTACCAGAACTAACTTTCTTATATAATAATACTGAACATTCTTCAACTGGATTTACTCCATTCTATCTAATGTTTGGAAGACAAAGTAAGCTGCCCATAGATCTTGAGATACAACCTATACAAGAAGACCCTGATCTATCTCAGAGAGATTGGATTACAGAACATCGTCGCCGAATCAAGATGGCTCAGAAAATAGTAGAACGACATATGCAGACTGTGCATCTTCGACAAGAAAGAAATTATAACCGAAATGCATTGGCTGCTCCTTTAAATGTCGGAGACCATGTATGGTAGAAGAAAAATTGTCGGCGTAATAAATTAGATGACAAGTGGGAAGCTGAACCTTATGTAGTGGTGGGAGTACCAAATCAAGAAGTAGCTGCCTATCGAATTCAAAAGCAAAGGCATGAACAACAAAGCGTGGTTCCTAGAGACCAACTTAAACTATGCACCAGCGACCTAGAGAACTTACTGATCACCAAGAACTGAACTATGCCGGAGAGGCGGGGTTCTCCCAGACCCAACCCATTTAATGACCCCACAGATCTACTAATGTTTATGTGTGGGTCTGTAGCAAGGGGAATTGAATATAAAAGTAGCAAAGATAGTCCTTTGTCTATCGCAGATGAATGTGTAACTGACATCGTTCACACCATTGACGTCTCAGAAACGGGAATACCCGAGTCAGTGGTGAGAAGGTCAGAGCGAAATAACAAAGGTGTTCTACCACTACGATACAGAGAGTAAAATGTATTCATTGATAATTGTTGGTACTCACCTTTTCATTTTAAGATTTAGTGTGTAAACTTGTAATTAGGTTTGTAAGAAACAATCGAATTCCTGTATAATCTAAAGGCAATGGAGACACGCATAGTTGAAGGTGAAGTATGTGATACCCCAGATAAGGACAGTGTATATTTGCCCCAGTGCAGGACCCCCGTTGGAGGCATCCTGTGTGTCCCCTGCAGCCCCAAAGATAGGGCCCTTGTTGCTCCCTGCCGCGCGCATGTGAGTGAGACATGACTGACGCTCACATGCTCCCTGTCCGTGTCGATAGCTGTGAGGAAGCTGAACCGCGGGCACCAGCGTGGGCAAATTGCTGCGCGCAAATAAATTGGCGAGTGGACTGTCCCCGTCTTTTATATCTGGGTACCGGTGCCTGATATAAGAGGGGACGAACCAGGAGTTGTCGGCGGATGCAGAGAGACGGCCGAGCAGGGAATAGCTGAGCCCTGCACTGGAGGCTGACTGGAGACTGATCCCAAGGAAAAGGCAGCAGCAGCTATTGCTGTCCATCCATCAGAGGTGCTGTGAGTAAATTAAGCAGCACTTGTCACCGCTGTTTCCCTTAAGGCTTTAAGACTTTGAACCTTTGGATAGGGATCCATTATCCGCCAGAAAAGGAGATTACTAGTCAGTTTGTCACCCTCTGTATACCTAAATATATTCTAACTACAGGAACACTGCTAGGATTTCAATATCACTGACCCCTCTCCATATCCTTTCAACGACAATCAGTTAAATGGTACCTGGCCACCATACCAGCTAGAACAACGTTAGACTTTAAGGAAAGGAGTTGAGCAGTCAGTTTTAAGATTTATCCCACCCCCTGAAGATACAGATATAGCATCCAACAAAAAGAGTCTTTGGCTGCTCTTGGGGGGAAATAAGAAAACAGGCGGACAATATTTGCAACTATTTAAACTGTTCATGCAACCCTAATTGAGGAAGGAAACGTAAGGAGTGCCAGTAGCTACCAACTGTCCGCAGTCAACTATTAGTACTTGATAAGTTGATAAGTGCACCGACATTGCCCTGGCCAGGCAGGACTTTAATTTAGTTAACTAAAGTTTAGTATTAAGTTCAAAAGGTTTTGAATGCAGTAATTTTAGCTTATAAGGATATTAGTCTGTAATTTATGCATTGTTTGTATTTGCATTGTTATTGTGCAGAAATTATAACTGGTAGTACACGATAAACAGATTGTGGAAGAGTTCCTGTTGAATAAAATGCCGTTACTGTGTTGGGTGCTGGGAGTAACTTGCCTCTCCGTTAAGTGAGGGAAAAAGACGAAGTCACCGGAACAAACATTAAGGTGAGAGAGAAAATCCCATTGGAAGTTGAAAGATACTCTGGGGTGTCACATGTGTCCACTGGGATGTCTATACTTTTAATTGGCTTCCTGAGGAAACATTTTCAATGGCAGAAAATGTACAGTATAGTCCAGTCTTCCTGCTTTATGTATGGAAAAGATTGTAATGTTATATCATTCTGGAAATTTACCCTAACATTAACTTTAGTCGGGTAATCAGACCCTCTTTTAGGGGTACCAACTTTTACATTTCAGATTTCCAGACAGAGGGTGTGGCCTATTTTAACAGATTTAAGGCCATTTTTGTACAACTCTAATAAAGAAAGACAAATGCAATTATGGCATCAGATTTGCAGATCTACCTCCCGCTTATCCAGAAGTCAAATACATGCAGTGGCGTAACGTGAGGGGTTAGAGCGGAGTACGTGTCCTGGGCGCCGTCGGACCCGGCTGCGCCGCAGTCCAGGGCACGTTCGGTCCACGTGACTACACATTAAAAGAAACATCCCGGCGGTGGTGTGTTTGTTTTAGAACTGCAGCCTATAAGAGTCAGACAGACTGTTATTGGCTGCTGTATCCAGGGCCAGAGCTGGGCTGTAAATCACTCATGAGCTCCGCCTTCTGGCTCCCGCACTAGGTAAAGGGAGAGACGTCTCTCCCATAGTGTCGAGCGGGAAGGGAGCTGCGGACAGTGGCGAGAGCAGGAGCAGGGATTCCGGTAAGTATAATATTGTGTGTGTGTTTGTGTCTGCATGTTTATGTCAAAGGCACTGCTACTGGGGGCACTGGATAAGGGGCACTACTGGGAGCACTGTATATTGGGCACTGCATAGGGGGCATTATATAAGGGGCACTGTATATAGGGGCACTACAGGGGGCACTACACAAGGGGTACTACTGGGGTACTATAAATTGGGCACTACTGTGTGCACTATATATTGGGAACTACTGGGGGCACTGCATATGGGGCATTACCGGGGGCACTATATATTGGACACTACTGGAGGCACTGCATAAGGGGCACAACAACAGGGGGCAATGCATAACAGGCACTACTACTGGGGGCACTGCATAAGGGGCACTGCATAATGTGCACTACAATGGGACATTGCATGAGGGACACTACTACTAGGGGCATTGCATAAAGGGCACTACTACAGGGGGCATTGCATAAGGGGCACTACTACTGAGTGCATTAAGTTGCATATGGAATGAAAAGGAATGTTCCCAGAATGACAATAAATGGTGGTGTGTCATGTTGACATGCCCCATTTTTCAGTGGCCACGCCCCTTTGTGCCATGTGGATATGACCACGCACATGAGGGGGGGCCCTTTTCGGCACGCGCACATGAGGGGGGCCTTCCATTTTTCATCTTGCCCTGGGCTCCAAATACCCTAGTGACGCCACTGAATACATGTGTCCTAAATACACACCTCACTTTGAGCCTGATTTAGAGGCGATGAACGGTGCTGTATTTACTCTTACGTCTTTTGCCGGAGCAGCGGTAGCGATTATATGTAAATGTTAGTTTCTGCCTACCCATGGTGTACTAGCCAGCGTCTGAATGTGCAAGCATTGAGTTCTCACTTTCAGTGTCTCACTGTAGCACCGCTGGAAATTCTCCACACGCCACCATCAGCGCAGTATCATGTGCACCATTGACACTTGCACCTGCCCTATGGCAGATGCAGTTTCTCTGTTTGACTATGGCCTCTGTGGCTGCGGATTCTGTGCCTGAGAATGCAGCCGCTTTCTTTGATACGCCCACAACACTCCCATAACACGCCCATGAGACAATCTTTTTTAGCACTCACTTCAGGCCACCTTCCAGGAATGCCCATCACTTTTCTGCCCCATATCTGATACTGTCTGTCCCAATCACATCAGCACTTTGTACACACTGGCCACGTCTCCCTCGATTAGGCCACGCCCCCTCTGTACCTGGGCCCACCGCAGCTCTCTACGGCTCTGACAAACACTGTGCACTCCAAATAAATAATATATCCCTTTCTGCTTCTGGACGATTGCACATGCACAGAAGGATAGCCATGCAGTACTGTAGCTGTGCTGGCTCCAAACGCAGAAGTAAAGTGATTATCTAGTAATCACTGTACTATTTACACTTCATAGGGACATTCTCCTATCAGAGGCCATGTCCCTGCATGATTTTCAGAATCCATAGTCCTAATAATTAATTTCTTGTTGCCACATTATGTAACTCTAAGAAATGATACTTTTCTGGGCTTGTTGGTGAGGCTTGCTACATATGCCCCCAGACCAGTGGTTCACAAACTGTGCGCTGTGGCACCCTGGAGTGACTCGGGACAGTTGCAGGGGTGCCTCAGGTTGGTTGTTTGGCACCAAATAAAATTATTTATGGTCAATGTAATGTAAGTATGTGGACAAACAGAAGTGCAAACCTATCCACCACCACATAACTGAGCCTAAGGAACATAAGCCCTGATTCAGAGCCGCTTGCAAAAAGCGGGCGCTTGTTTTTTATGTTGTGACCACCCACAGCTTATGCGAACGGCCAGGTGATGGTCGCAATGGTCAAAACCATCGCGACCATCGGGCTTGCGACAAGACCCTTACGGTAGGGTCTCGTGGCCGCAAGCACCAGTGAACTTCCTGCTCAAATGGAGCAGGAAGTCCACCTACTGACATCACGAGTGGTCAGTAGTGCCGCCCACAAACTGCAGGAACGCCTCAGTTTGCCCAGCCACCCCCCCCCCCTCCCCGCCTTCCAAACGGGGCGAGCTGTCGATCAACATCGACAGCCGCCCCTTTTGATGCGAGCGCCGGAGCGAGTTCTTTTTGCACTCGCTTCGGGGCTCGCGCACGCCACGCGTGCGCACTGCCTAACAATCAACCCGCTTGCGAGCGGGTCTGAATCAGGCCCACAGGCACAATTTACTTCACTTTACTAATTTTTTTCTGAATTTCTCAATAACAAACTTTGGCTTAGGGGCGCCGTGTAAACAATGCTGATACTCTAGGGCGCCGTGATTCAAAAAAGTTTGGGAACCACTGACCTAGACTATGATTATTCATATTGAATAGTGTGTAACGAAAGTGATTAATTGTGGAGAAGAAATTCAAAGCTGTAGCAATATGTGTAATAAACTAGTAACCTCACCCAGCTTTACTGTGGTGCAGAGTGTTTTTTCCCTGTTCAGCGATCCACTGAGTTCCGGTTTAACTTCAAGGAAACGCAGAGAAGCAGATATACCAGCTTGGTTTTGAACAACAAAAGTAATTTTATTCATTAAACTCTCCCTCAGGAGTAAATTACCATTATATTAACAAGTCATCAATTAACAGTACATTACGACTATGCAGAATATTACATTAAAGTTCACACAGTAAGATTACACATAGATCCCGGAGTACTTTATTTATCTGGAACACTGGATCTCCGTTGTGCTAGCTTTAGGTTAGGGAGGAAGAGATTAAAGCATATTCACCATACATCTATTCCTGTAATGCGTTAGCTACACAAGTATTACCAGAGTCCAATATCCCTAAATGTGCACAGTTACATTATTCTAAAGTATTGCATGCAAGTAGTTATTTTAATTTGCGCAACCTAGTAACGGTGCCCGGGTTTCAGTTAGTCTTATTAACTGGTTATAATTTAAACAACGGGGAGTCTCCTTTCCTCACTGTTACGGCCCCTGTATCCTGCTTCTTGCTGTGAGTTAGAGCATAGGCAAACGCAGGGGGGGTTTCCGTCTGCCTGGAAACCCCCCTCCCCAGCCCACACCATGACCACAATAGAAATAGTAATATAATAGAATGTTACTAGCGCTGCATGTTCTTCTCAGTATCACAAATGAAATAATTAGCACCACCTGTGGATCTTTTAAAATGTATCAGCCAGTAATAAATAACCTGTGCAATAACTAGGAGATCTGGAAAACATGCACCATTAGGGACGCACTACTATAGAGTCCAATATGTACATATATGTCCAGGGCAGTGCTATGTTCTTCTGCTGCTCTCCCAGGTTTCCGGACTTGCTCCCATGCCCTGCACCTAAAATAAAACCATTCAGCTCCGGCAGAATGGCCCTACTGCCACATCGAATGGCTTACTGTGATCGCTGGCCCTGTATATGCTGGAATTATGACACACAATACACTTTGTATAACGCATATTAAAGCTGGATAAGGGGTAATCATGCCCTTTTCATGGACTGGCCACATTCACTCTAAAATCAAGCATTTGGAAACCCCCCTCTAGAAATCCTGCGTTTGCCACTGTAGAGGGTAACTTAACTACAATTATTGCTGAAACTAGTGCCGGTGAAGCTCCTGTAGATAGTCTTTTGAGATTGTCTCTAACTCTGCAGATAAATGGTTAATCTCAGATGGGCTAGCTGGATAAGATTGACTCTTGTAGCCTTTTTTACATCTCACAAATTACTTGCACAGCTAAGCTGACTTTATTGCTGATTTTTAGAAGAGTTCTTAGTCACTGAGATAGCTGTGTAGGTTTCACTCTATATTTCTAGCCTTCTGCCAGCTGGGAAATCAAGTGCCCCCTTGCTCTCTATCTCTCCCTGAGAGAGGTGTAAGACAACTGCTCAGTCCAATATACTAATGCTCACAGGAGCTGGGCTATTCAGAATTCACTATAATCATTTTGCGGCTGTTTCTATTAACAGGGGAAATCTTGGTTGTACTAGTGTCTCTAGCACTATATAGATGTGCTGGGCTGAAAGGTCTGGTAATTGTGTTGGAATGTAGGTGCGGTAATATGCAGCTGACAGACCTGCTCCACGATTGATGTCTTCCAGCACCCAGGACAGCGCTCTCTGCTCTCATACCTCCCGGCTGTCAGTCACTCCGACGGGGAGGGCTTCGAAGCGGCCTCCCCCTTGGTGACGCTGCTTCCTCCGGCAGCTCCTCTGAGCTTCCTGGCAGCTCCGGTTCCTGCTCTCCCCTCACAGACGCTGCGGCTCCTCACAGCACCACCCAGTAAGTCTCGCTACACACACAGGGCTCCCGCTCTGCTGCTCGCCTCAGGTACTCTCCTGGTAGCCCCAACCATGCCTCTTTTCCTGAATGGCCTGCATACCTTGTGTCTCACCTCCCATCTACTGCCTGCACTGTGATCAGTATAATGGCAATGGTGCAGAGCATTGATGGTTCTCTGTGGATGGTTTCCTGCCCTCGACGTATAAAGCAGATGACACCATCCATGGTGACCATTGAAGGGAGACTATTTGATAGCCATCTCTAAATGCCTGTGGCCAAAAAGAAGAGTCAGAGGAGGTGAACTGTGGGGAAGGAGCTGCAGAGAGCCAGGTTATGACCTCACTTGAACACTGTGGGCATCCAATGGTATTCCCAGACACCAACCGCCTAGCCCCCCGGACTCCTGACAGATCACCTGTTTTCACGACTGTCTGGAGTAATCCTGGATGGGTGGTAACCCTACCCTTTGGACAATGTAGTAAATTGTATTATAGGTAAACTGTGCTCAAAATCCTATAGTCCATACTGCAGGACCCTATTTGACAATTTAATTTTTGTAGTTATACTGTAGCTTGTTTCCCCCCTTTTTTCATACAGTTTATTAATATTATGCTCTATGTATGAGTGTTTCTCTTTGAAGAAAATAAAACCTGACTATTGTTGAGACATAAAATGTCCTTGTTATTCTGTCCCAGAAGTAGCCAATCAATAGCTCTTCAGCTACTGTGAAACTACAAACCCCAGCATGCCTGGTTTTGGAATTATAAGTCCTGTCATATTTTACCTCAGATACTGGCTAGTCATTCTTGTTCTGAGGCTTGTAGTTTCCCAGCAGTTGGCATGCCTCTAATTCAGCTTATTCTAAACTCAAATATATAATAATATAATTGCTTGAATGCATTTTCTCAGTTGATACTGATACAACAGTGAAACAAGGAAGTTATGACAATAGTGGGATATTGGCATTGCCTAAAAATCTTACACACACCCATGGGATCCCATCTCATCGGGAAGAATGCCAATGGCAAGTCCTGGTATACTTAAATGTTGCCACATAACTATTGTACTTATGTGGTGGAAACTGTGTGTAACTCATTTAATCCTCCATATAAGACCCTAATACTTCCAGGAATATTCCACCCTGCAGAGACTGTCTTGAATACCTATTATTATTATTATTATTATTATTCCTTTATTTATATGGTGCCACAAGTGTTATGCAGTGAGTACATAAACAAATAAATGAACAAAAAAACAGTGACTTACAGTACAATACACAGTGCAGGACAAGGACATGGTTTATACACATTGCTGCATTAGCGATTAAAACACTCAAAATAAGCAGCAGGGAGTCAGCAATCAAGTGTTAGGTGCCCTTATGGGGAGTAAGGAGTAGAAGAAAGTATGAGTAAGGAGAAGCACATGAGGGAAGAGGGACCTGCTCGTGAAGCTTACATTCTAAAGGGGAGGGGAAAACAGATTTGACACAAATGGTGTGGACAGGGAGGAAAGAGCATGTAGCAGCGGGTTAGGATGACCCTTGATGAAGTAGTGGGTCTTGAAAACCCGCTTGAAGATTTGTAGAGAGGAGGAGAGTCTGATAGGGAAAAGGAGAGAGTTCCAGAGGTAGGGAGCAGCACGGGCAAAATCTTGGAGACGGGAGTGGGAGGAAGTAATCAGTTAGCAGGAGAGACGGCATGTATTTGTTGAGCAGAACCTTGAATTGGGTACTGAAGGGGAAAGGGAGCCAGTGTAGGGCTTGAAGAAAAGGGGATGCAGGTGTAGAACGTTTTGGAGAGGAAGATGAGCTGAGCAGCAACATTGAGGACAGTTTGGAGTGGAGAGAGCTGGGAGTCTGGGAGGCCAGATAGAGGGAAGATCTGAGGAGAGAAAGTGAGGGAGCCAGGAAGCAAAGTTGTCAAGGAATTTGGAGGGAGGGCCAGGAGTAAGGTACAGTAAATGACAGCTACTCAAAGGTGTACTGGTTGGAAGAGGCATATAGCATGAACCTAAAATGTGGAGTATGAAAGGGATGGTTTAGAGGGTTTTAGCTTTTTAGGAGTAACTGGGAGACACAACCATGGTGGGCCAAGAGGTGTGAGAGAAGGTGAGGCCCCCAGAGGAGAGAACTGAAGGAGAAGTGGTGTCAGAGGGTGAAATCCAGGTTTCAGTAATGGCTAGGAGATGTAGGGAGTTGGAGATGAAAAGGTCATGGGTGGAGACCAGTTTATTACAGACCAATCTTGTATTCCAGAGAGCACAGGATAGAGGGGCAGCATTTGTTGGAGAGATGTGAATGAGATTATCAGGGTTGCTGTAGCGTGGAAGTGAAATTAATTGGGGGACTGATATGAATAGAGTGTAGAGATGGTCCGGGCACCTGAGCTAGGGAGGGAACCTCTAGGAGGTGGGTGGGAAGGGAATTTAACAAGATGTGGAAGGCGGTGGGGTAAAGTGACAAGAAGAGGAGTGTAGGAGGAGGGATTAGCAGTGGGGTAGTAGGACCAAGGTGGGATAGAACAGGATAAAAGTGGAGTAAGGGGAGAGGAGAGGAAGGAAGGCAGATAGAGGAGTGGAGAGAAGGGGAGGAGGACGTGGAAGCAGGGGGCAAAACAGAGGATTAGGTAAAGACTGAGTGAAGGGGGGAGTTGAAGATAACATTGCCATGGTGTGGATGAGCTAACTAGGGGGTAGAAAACTGAAAGCACTGTAGGAATGAAATATGAATGCGAGAGAAGGTGCAAGAGATTTGCATTAATGCAAGTGAAAGAAGTTAAGAACAGTGGCCCTGATTCAGACCCACTCGCAAGTGGGCGTACGCACATTCGGCGTACGTAAAAAAATATTTAAATTCAAGCACTCGCTCGTATTTTCGTACGCAGCTAAAAATCCGCCCCAAACTCAGGCGACCCCTCCTCTAACTAACGAGCGTGCCAAATAGCGAGCGTAC
Organism: Taudactylus pleione; assembly: GCA_031769625.1. NCBI lineage: Eukaryota > Metazoa > Chordata > Amphibia > Anura > Myobatrachidae > Taudactylus > Taudactylus pleione. The sequence goes on along the minus strand of JAUIMM010000555.1, from coordinate 1,564,053 downwards.
ATCCCCAAAATGGCTTGAAGGGAACGCACGCACAAGTACAAACCGGAAGTGGGACTGTCAGATTCCGATTACCTGCTCGTTTTTTCGGCCTACCTCCCTCAATCGTATCATGGCAATCAATGTATCAATTAGCTTAATTTTTTTTTTTTTTCAACACAATGCAATAAACTTTAATCTTGTCCGTGTTTGTATTTGCTCGCAGAATGCGTACGGCTGAAACCTTCGCTTTTATTGTTCAAAAGACATGTTAGCCCCAATTTAACAATTGTTCTATTTGTTTGTCTCCCCACAATTTTTCTGTGGTTCATTTCTTTATTTAAATTTGCTTACGCATGTCACTGCATCAAGCCTATCATAACTCTCAAGAGATTTGTGGCCCTGTCGAACACATGACTCATACACTAACCAATAGAATTTGTCCTGTTAATTTCCCAAATACATTAGCCAATCAAAATTTTTTGTGGTGCTTTATTAAAAATATTTTGTCAAAAAAACACCATTGCCATCATCAGATCCGCCGCATTCTCCAGGCGCGAACTGCTGGTGCTGACGGAGGTGATGGACAGGAGGATCACCAGTCAGCCTCCACCCATCTCCAATAGGCGCAAGCGTTCCGCATATGCGGAGGTACGTCGACGCCTGCACTCCTTCGGCTCACGCCGACATATTGGCCAGCTGGAGCGCAGGTGGTCGGACCTGCACCGGCGGACGCCCCGCTTGCTGGCATGCTTTCGCATGCAGATTGCGGAAAGTAAGTGTTCTGGACTGTGGTTTTCAAGTTTATCTTGTGGGCCCTAACTGCGTGTGCATGTTTTCATGTCTGTCCTATTGAGTCATTGTAGTCATATCTGCATGTGCATGTTTTCATGTCTGTCCTATTGAGTCATTGTAGTCATATCTGCATGTGCATGTTTTCATGTTTGTCCTATTGAGTCATTGTAGTCATATCTGCATGTGCATGTTTTCATGTCTGTCCTATTGAGTCATTGTAGTCATATCTGCATGTGCATGTTTTCATGTCTGTCCTATTGAGTCATTGTAGTCATATCTGCATGTGCATGTTTTCATGTCTGTCCTATTGTGTTTTTTTTTTTTTTTTGGTTTCCTGTTGAAACTAACCACAATATTTTTGTCATTTTTTAGGGGTACAGCAAACACTACGGCGGCATCGCCACACAAGACGCCGGTCCCGGCCCCTCTCTCCAACCCCCAATTCCTCTATTACCCCCTCCTCCCCAGACCCTGTGGCCGAAATTTCAGGCCTACTTCCCCTCCAGCCCAATTCCCCCTCTCCTCCATCCATCCCTCCTCCAAATACCCCCTCCCAGGATTCCGAAAACACCTTGCCCCTAGGGTTGGGGAATGTAGCCACCTCCGAGGTGGTCCAGGGAGTGGCTTCTGGCTCTGTCGTTTTGGAGAACGGTATGTTTTTAAAGTTTATTTTGGACACCACAAACTGTTTGTATGTAATCATGTGTCGTCCCCATTTTTTTTGACTTTTTGGCGCCTTAGGGTATTTTTGGGGGCTGTCTTTACCTGTTCCTGCTGATGTCACCATACACATATCACACCTGTGTGCCTTTTTTTAGGGCCCTTGTATTTTTGCCCTTAGACATTTTGGGGTGCTGGGTTTTATCCGTGTAATGTTTTTTTGGCCCACAAGCTTGTAAGTTTTGGTTTGCTTGTTTTGTGTTTTTTTTGAATGTTGCTTCATTATCGATTTATCAATCCCCAAACTTTTGTCACCCACAGAGGAACAGAGGCGTTGGGAAGAGCTAGTGAATTGTGTGGGCCGTATGCGGGAGCAGGTCACCGGGCTTATGCAGGGCCTTGACCATCTGTTGGTCCTCCTTAGGAATTAGTTTTTTTTTTAAGTTTTTTTCAAATTGTTTCTTAATAAATCAGTTTTAAATCAAGCTCTGTCTCATGCGTTTGGAGTAAATCCAAGATTCTTTACACTGACATAAGAAGACTCTTCAAGCAAGGTTTGCCACAGAATCTCACTACAGATTGTGTGTTGTATTTTGAATGCAAACAGGCACAAGAAACACCTCCCAGTACCAATGTCATTTTCCTTTTTTGTGGTGGTCAACATGATAGTTTACACCATTTTTCAGGTTCCTATTTGGTGGCCAAACTGCTTCGGACTATCTTACGAAGGCAACTGATTGTACACGATTCCTTGTTGTGTTGGTTAGTACCCAGAAAACATATTACATTTTAGCTCCACTTGCTTCATTACTGGGTTATCCCTTAGGTAAAATTAACGTTTGGGAGTTTGTTTACACTTGCTTCTAACGTGCCCAAAAAGGAAACAAATTACACTCTCCAAATATTTATTCACAACAGAAATCAAAATACAAAGTGGTCACTCACAAACAAAACACACAGTGATAATCAGAAAAACACCACATACCAAAAACACTAAACAAACACACAACAAATCAAGAACTGGTTGACGAAGGTCCATGCCCACATGATTTCAAAAATATGGCGTTGCAATATTGGTGTCAGAATATATTCCCGAAGTTTCAACATAAAGGTTTTTGAAGGGTAGCAGGAAGTAGTCATCGTGGGAGTGCCAAAGATTATGCAAACAAACAGAAGATGGTGCAAGAATTAATATAAAAAAAGATGAACGTTAAAAAACCGTAACACATTGGGTATACACACTGTTGCTTGGTCAATAATTACCTAAAATATCGGGCCACCACATCATCGCGTATGGCCCCCCCACATACTGACCTCCGACCAACCTCGGGGGGGCCATCCTCAGGTAAGGCATCCTCTGGCTGCATTGGAACACCACTCCTTATGGCGATGTTGTGAAAGATCCCACACAGGACCACAATTTTCGAAACCATATCCGGCAAATACATGAGCTCGCCACCAGAGCGGTGGAGGCATCTGAATCGGCCTTTTAAAAGGCCGATACAGCGCTTCACCACTTGCCTGGTGGCTGTAAGTGTGGTATTAAACTCACTTTGTGGACCTGGTGTGGGAGCCAAATAAGGAGTGAGCAGCCAGGGCATGCAAGGGTATCCACTGTCTCCTGTGAAAAAGAATAGACAACATCAGGATCACTGTGTATCAAGCTTAACATTGTTATGTACTAAAGGTCTACACTTACCCAGAAGCCACGCATCACCAGCTTGTAGGTTGGTTAATTTGTGCCATATCCCTGATTGCCGGATGACGAAGGAGTCATGTGCACTTCCTGGTAATTTTGCATTCGGGGACAGGATCTGGAGGGAGGCATCACATACCACCATTACATTCAGGGAGTGATAGTGTTTCCTGTTTCGAAATATGGCCTCCAGCCGTGCTGGAGGCTGAAGTGGTATGTGAGTACCATCCACAACCCCTATGATGTGTGGGAAGCCAGCTATTTGGTAAAAATTGGCCTTGGCCACACTAAGGGCACCCATATCCAAAGGCATTTGAATAAAATGATGGAGGTGCTTGAAAAGTGCCTCCATCACTGCCCTCAGGATCCGGGAAAAGGAGGATTGTGAGATGCCTGCCACTATTCCCACCGTTGTTTGAAATGATCCTGAGGCACAGAAATGTAACACCGCCATAATTTGCGTCAGTGGTGGTATTGCTGTTGGACTGTCAATTTGCCGCTCAAGATCACTCTCTATTAATGAGAGAGTGTCTATGATGATTTTGGGAGGAAAACGGTAGCATCTTAAAACCTCATCATCGGGCATTCCAAAAAGGGTGACACGTGTTCGAAATATCTGGGGCCTTGCATGCCTACGCCTGGGACGAGATTGAGGTTGGTCGGCTTCCGGGAGCATGGCCAGAACAATCCGCCCAAGATCAACCTGAAATGGCAAGATTGGAAAGTAAGGCTTTGGACCCACCCCAAAAGAAAATTAAAAACAACTTAGCTTGATGATACCATCCATTGCTGCTTACATGCCGGTGTATTGTCATGATACGTCCAAACTGAAATTAATCACAAAAATAATTTGACAAATTTCACTCTGTGCATTTATGTTTCTAAATTTTGTGCTAGACAAAACTTAAAATATGCGAAACACACATTTGGCAAAAGAGCAAAATGACATTGCACACAGTACATCAAAATGGGTTGAAATGTTTGCCAAAAAAGCGAAAGGGCAACCACAAAAAAATTTACAGGATTACTAAGCATTTAAAAATGCGCGAAATAGTTCGCAAATACAAGTTAATAAACAAACTGAGAAAAATGCGCTAATTAGTTCGCAAATACAAGTCACAATAGTAAGTAGTAAAAATGCGCTAATTAGTTCGCAAATACAAGTCACAATAGTAAGTAGTAAAAATGCGCTAATTAGTTCGCAAATACAAGTCACAATAGTAAGTAGTAAAAATGCGCTAATTAGTTCGCAAATACAAGTCACAATAGTAAGTAGTAAAAATGCGCTAATTAGTTCGCAAATACAAGTCACAATAGTAAGTAGTAAAAATGCGCTAATTAGTTCGCAAATACAAGTCACAATAGTAAGTAGTGAAAATGCGCTAATTAGTTCGCAAATACAAGTCACAATAGTAAGTAGTAAAAATGCGCTAATTAGTTCACAAATACAAGATAAAAAATGGACTTACCAAGAGCAAATATATAAGAGTCCAAATCAAAAGGTCTTTGGGTCCGAAATTAATAAAAAGCTAAAATATATGAAATTATGGATCCAAAAATTAAAAACAAGAAGAAACACAATGAGACAACAATTGAACAAAAGTTAGACTTCACAAAACTTACCAAATCAAGAAACGAGACCAAAAAAAAAATACCAAAAAAGAGAACGGAAAATAAAAACCCAAATCTAGCAAACAAAATAAACTCCAAACGCCAACTCCTTTATCCGCAAACAAGAAACTCCAACCAAGGTAACCTCCAACAATCCAAAAACGCCACCTCGACTCGAGACACACCAAGCCATAAATAGTGTTTCGTTTCCCGCACAAATTAAGGAGGGATCATAGGAACGCACAATCAATGATGCGGCCGCAAAATAAGGACGCATGTATAAATACGTCACGAAAACACATTAAAATTCTGGTGTATTTCTTGTTTGGACCTCAGACATGGCGACAGACCAGGGAAACAATGCCCAAGAGTCAGGCGGTAAGTATTTCATGCATTTTGTATCAATGATTAATTTGAAACATAAGATTGGGCAAGTTGTGAATTTGTGAAATCTGAATATTTACACAAATAGGTGTGGAGGATGACATGGAAGAGGCTGCTGGGCCCAGTATTCCGGCCAAAGCTGCCAAAAAAAGAAGGCAGCCACATTTCACAAGAAAGGAGATGGAGGTTTTGATACAGAAGTGTGTGGACATCCTGCCACAGGCAGACAGGAATATGAGTCTAAGCCAGAAGGGGAGAATGTGGGAATAGGTAGCCGTTGCTGTCAATAGGGTGGGTGATTATGTCCGTCTAGCCCGGGATGTCAAACGGCGGTAAGTAAACACTTGCCCCCCCTAAAAACAAACACCATTTTAAACAAAAGGATAATGGGTTCCATTTTTTCCCACAGATGGGGCGACTTCAAATATCGCCTAAAGCAAAAACTCACGGACAGGGCTAGGCATGCAAGGGGGACATGTGGGGGTCCCACCCCTGTGTCATTGGAGTTGACGGATTTAGAAGAGCTGGCACAGGGGTGTGTGAAGCCTGTGGAGGTGTTTGGCGTGTCCAACATGGATACGGACATGCCAGACTTTGCGGCTCCTCATGTTGTCCCAGGTAAATCTTTTGATGTCACCAACTCTGAAATGTTATTGTGCCAATATGTAGATTCTAATGTGAGTCTTTTCTCTTTTTTCCTAACAGAGACACAGGCGGATGAGTCTGCTCCAGAGGGGAGCCTTGGCCGCCGAATTTCTGCTGGCTCGGCAGGGGAGGAACCAGTACATCCGGCTGAGGACCCTGCAGAAGCCAGTCCAGGGCAATCCCCCTCGCAGGCAGTGTCCCTCCTCACAGAACTCAATTTCAAATCGGATTTCCATACAGAGATTCTGCCGAGGATGGACGCCAGTCTGCTACGGGTGGCTGAGGCCCTGGAGCAAAATGCTGCGGCCAACGTGACCATTGGTCAGGCCCTGGCGGAAAATACCAGGGCCAACATCCGCATCGCCAATGCCCTGGAGCAGCTCGTTCGCCAGCACATGGTGGAGCCAACCTCCCTTCCTGCCGAACATCAGGATCCTCCACCTCTGGCACAACATCAGCCAATCCTCCAAATGTGCCTAGCCCTGTGCCTAGTCCAGAGGCCACAACATCTGCCTCTGGACAGGCCAGCCCGATGACATCCCGAACCCAGTCTGGCGCCCTCCCTCCCCCATCCAAACGGGTGTAAAAACGGTGACAGCAATGGCGACTTTTCCCACAATCCTTCTGTGCTTGGCTCATATTCCTTTCTGGTCAAAACTTCCCTCTCCTTTCTTGTGAAATGTTTTTAATTTTTTGTTGTATGTTTATGTCAGCAGTTATGTTGGGCCAATTTGTTTGATTTTGGGACTGATCTTTGCCAAAAAAAGATGTTCCCAAATTTTTTAAAAATTTATTTTTGGTTTGACCAATAAATTGACACCAAAAATCTGACATTGTATTGTGAAATTATTGTACAAATGGGTTACATTTAATCCTGGCCCAAAAGGCAAAAACTTGCCAAAAAAAATATAAATTTTTTTTTTAAAAAGGGCTCTTTAAGGAACGTTTAAAAATTCATATAACGAGGCAAATTCAAGAGGCAAAAATAAAATGGTGAGAAAATTAAAACATGATGACATTATTGTTACAATAGGCCCTAACCACCAAATTGAGGCCAAAATAAACCCCCACAAATGTACGCAAATTGATTGTGTCATCCTGACATTAGCAGCTCTGATTTCCACCTGCGTACGGTTTTGTGCTATCCCAAAAAACTGCTTTCAAAACACATACCAAGCCGGTTTTCAATCCAACACTAATTGCTTTTCAGACCTCCCACGATTAATCGCAACAACATCGTGGAGTCCCGGGACGGAGGAGAAGGCCATCGCCAATGTGGTCGAGTAATCCAGACCCTAAGCTGTGCGAGCATTTTGAAGGGAAAGAGGATCATCCAGTGACGTATGAGTCGGTCCGAACACATTTTACGCTCGCATCTGCTAATGTATGTACGCCCCTACAACGCCTCGCCACGCCTGCGTTTTTCCATCTCCACCCCCGTCAACACCCAAAAACGCCCTGTTCTGTCAATCACATTTGACATGTCACTTCCTGTACGCTATTTGACGAACGAGACCAAAAAAGCTCGCAACCTGCCGTACGCACATGCGCAGTGTTACACCGACGCATGCGCGGTTATTCAACATCGGAACGCAACGAGCGTACTGCTGTTTGCGAGTGGCTCTGAATGAGGGCCAGTGTTGGTAAATGTGTATGCACAACAAGAAAGTGTATTAATGTTCAGAATAAAAGTGGAGATTTAATGGGTGCAGAAATTGAATATTAAAGTACTGTGGGCCTGATTCACTACGAAACACAATTCTGCTTATACGCACGCACTGCAGTTGCTAATATCAGCGGTGCTATTTAAATGTATGCATTCACATTGCGTACGCAGCCTGACATAAGGACACCCACTTCCTCTTATTCACATCCATATACTAGGGAAACATAGCTAGACAAAATAGCTATGGTAAAAAGACAGTGGCCCTAATTCAGAGCCGGATGCTCTGACAGAGCGCTCGCTCTGAATCAGGGCCGTCCCTCCACCTTTTTGGAGCGGCCTCCTGGCCGCTTGCATAGCTGTGGGTGACCACCCACAGCTATAGCGAGCAGCCAACATGATGGTCGCGATGGTCAAGACCATCGCGACCATCGGGCTTGCGACGAGACCCTTGCGGTAGGGTCTCGCTGCCGCAAGCCCTATCAGAGCCAAAAGCACTCCCACTGACATCACTAGTGATGTCAGTGGGGCCAGCCCCAGATGGTAGGCGTTCCCATGGGAAAGCCTCCGTCTGGGCAGCTACGCCCCCGGCACGCCCACCAAAGGGGGCGTGCTGTCGATGGTGATTGACAGCACGTCCCCTTTGGTGGGCGTGCCGGGGGCAAGACCCATAACGACGGCTTGGCCGTCGTTATTCGGGTCTTGCGCATGCGCACGACGGAGCCGCCTCCGTCGTGCGCATGCGCACTTGGGCAACATCGACCCGCTTGCGAGCGCTCGGCGCCCGCGAGCGGGTCTGAATCAGGCCCAGTATTCGCAATTGGAAATAGGCAAACTGACAAAGGCACAGATACAGTATGCACTGAGATGTTTGTAAAAATCAGAAAGCCAGCATAATTAATAGCAATTGAAGTGTTAAGTTCTTTCTGTGTCCAAACAGGGAGTCCAGTTGTGACTGTTCTGGATAAGCAGATAGCAGGTGTTTGTAGCGAAGAGTTTTTAAGCTCACAATTGTAGATCCAAATTTTTCCTTATATTGATTTAATTGTTGAAAGTAGGAAGACAGAGTGTTGTCCTTCTGTTTCTCTTCGGTGGTATGCAGGTATGACGCTACAGTTATGCACTTTGTAAATCTGCACTTGGAAAAACTGTACCCTACAGCCAGGCCTAAAGCCTAGATAATGATACTTATACAGAGATGCAGGCATGTGGGTGCACTAATGACAACCCCCCCCCCCCCCCACTGCCCATCTAAAAGAAAACTAGCAATAAATGGCTTAAGTTAACAGACAACACATACCAAAAATCTAGGACTTGAAATAAGTCATGCCTTAGCTCAGTCTATAGACTGGAGAGAATCCTTATAGCAAATTAACTACAGAACTCTGCAGTATAGTTCAGTATACAAAATTGTGGTTACCTATTAAGATAATTAAATCAACCAGGCACAAGAGGTGGAATACTCTGCAGTATAGTTCAGTATACAAAATTGTGGTTCCATATTAAGATAATTAAATCAACCAGGCACAAGAAGTGGAATACTCTGCAGTATAGTTCAGCATACAAAATTGTGGTTCCATATTAATATAATTAAATAAACTAGGCACAAGAGGTGGAATACTCTGCAGTATAGAGAGGAGTGCTTAATTAATTCAAGATCAGCAGAAGATATAACTAATAATGCAGGTATAATGCTACATTTATGCACTCTGTAAATTTGCACTTGGAAAAACTGCACCCTACAGCAATATGAATCAGCATGAAGCCCTGGAACTTAATAAAGGAGAACTATAGGCTAAGTCATGGGGGTAAATTTACTAAAGTGAGAGATTTTAGTAGTGGAGATGTTACCCATAGCAACCAATCAGATTCTAATTAACATGTAACTAGAACCTTCTAAGATAATAGCTACAATCTGATTGGTTGCTATGGGCAACATCTCCACTTCTAAAAACTCTCACTTTAGTAAATTTACCCCATGGAGTTTACATGTTTATCTACAATCAACAGTGATTATGCCCCTTTGTATCTCATAGTCCAGAGCCTATGTGGGAATCAATTATTAGCAGAACAGCAGGTAATCTATGGAGAGAAGGGTAGAGAGACATCCCACACCATCCCTTGAGAGATACAGCCCTCCATTTGGGGTGTCCGGAGAGGCTATAACTACTCTTTATTCAAGTTCTATTGTCAGGGAACAGGAGACTGTGAAGAACCCAGGGACCAGTTTTGGAAGGCAGGATTGGTTAGGTATTATGATTCCCATTGGGACTGTCAAGGATTAGTGGTGTGTATGGAGCATGAGGTATTTGTCAGTTGTCAAACTCTGTTGGTCGTCGTGCCAGTGTGTGCTTGATGAAAGCAGTGTAATGCTTTTGATGAAGCACTGCATTGTTGGATGTAAGAAAACAAGCAACACTATCCACTGGAGAATGTCCATCAAGGAATTGGCTCCAGTTGTATAGTCCACAGTTTTTTTCAGTCTAGCAGAGTTCTGGTACTTGCAATTAGTGAGGACCTGTGCTGTTTTGGTTTCTGCAACCATTTTTCTGAATTGCATTTCCATGAGATGCAGCCAAGGTAATATCTTCCATAGATATGTAGAAATTAAGTTTGTGAAACCAGTCCCTAATTGATGGAGGAGTGGTGGATTTCCATTTCATAGGGATAACATCCTTCACCACATTATTGAAGTGCCTTAAAAGAGATTTCTTATATGTACAGTAGTTGTTGGAGTCTTATGGCCAAATGTAATAGCCCAAAAATTGTGAAAGCCCACAACAAGAGACAGTAGTCAGAAGATTTAAAGTGCCAATTACTTTAAAGGCAAAACCAACCTAGTTTTGCCTTTAAACTAATTACCGCTTTAAATTTAATGACTATCTCGCTGGAATCGCGCCGGCTCCCGTGAATTGTGTGCTATTACATTTGGCCCTTGGATAAGTTTAGAATCCAGAATTGCTCACCAGCAGGCATGTCATCTCCCAGTACTCCCAACACTTGTCAAATACAGTAGTCCAGGGAACATTTTGATGAGAATGATCTGATATATGTATAGTATCTATTTTCCTTATTCTTTACAAGAAAGCAAAGCAAAGACAAAAAAAAAAAACGTCTTTTTGGGGCACGCAGAATAATTTCATCAAAATTAGCGATTGTAATTTTAAAATATAATTTTAATTGGATGCTACCCCTTAAAAATAGTCCCACAGATTCAAAGTTTGGGGTACATCAAAAAGTATAAATATATAAAACAAGTATTAAATGTTGATGGGTTCAGCAAAGTATTTAAATTTCCCTAGTTATTTTTTCAAAGGGCTGTTACTTATACTTCACCCCCTAGGGATATCATCAAAACCCACTCAGGGTACCTCCTAATTAGATTTAAATTGTATATTCTTTAAACACATCTCATGTGTGAGCATAACTAGTTAGAATGTAAAAAAAAAATCTCAATCAATATACAAACAGAGGACTTATAGGTGCCAGTAGTTCAAGTGCAACAAATCAATAAATTTATACAGAGATATCTAAACTCTTAATGTAAAAAGCATTTAGGCTTTTAAACATCTACGTAGCCGGAGCAGGCTACTTGGATACCAATTGGATGCAATTATATTGACTCAAAACAAAATTTAAACAGAGCCAACAGTGTCAAATTCAAATACTCATGCCTTTCTGTGTCATGCAGATGCCTCAGACACAAAATGCTGAAGTAAAGGAAATGAGTGTTGTCTTAAGAAAGATTGAGAGACACGTCTCTACTATTCAATATAATGGTAGGAAATCCCTGTTGCTAACAGCATTGCAGGGGAACAATAATCCTCCAGGCTGACTGAGAGAATCGTGTTGAATCGTGTTGAAATGAACAATGATAGGTCAAAAAGCAAAAGATAGTGAGTGGACAGCAGACAATGGAAAAATATTGTTAGGGTCAGTAGAAATTTGCAACTCAGTCACTTCTGCTGTCCAACGTCATACATAAAATGCATCTGACGCTAGATGAGAGAGTGTCTGAGTGGTCTGCCTGAGAGAAATGATAGGTAAAGGGGTACTTCTGCTGACTGTGAAAAAATGCAAACCACCTCTGATGCCGTAGTATTGCAGGGGGCTTGAAAGATGAATCAGATGAAAGTGTGCACTAAGAAGATTATAAACCAAAATAGATTAAAAATCTTCAAATTGAGTCATTCTGATGTAATGACAAGTGATAGAAAACACTTAGATTATAGCTGCTTATATGTGCAGCTATAAAGCATAATTAGTGATTCTGTATATTAATATCTGTGCCACTCACAGATAAAAATCATCTGCTAGTTAGTGACACTGTTAAAAGTAATGAGTAATGCTTAAAGTGATATCTGTGTCACATGTGATAATAACACCAGCCAATCTGATGTATCTGCAAGCAATAGAAATCTGTAATAAAGCACATAAATTATGGCTGCTTGTATGCAGGGGTGGATAGGGCCGCGGGGAAAATTCCCGCTGGGCCGGTCCCATGAACCCCTCTGCTGGGCTGGCCAATACTGCCAGTTGGCTGAGTCGATGCTGGCTGCCACACTTCTGCGATTTGCGTAACTCCCACTGTGCTGTGTGTGTCCTCTCCCTCTACCACCCACTGTCAGGCCCCATGTCTTTGTGGGGTGGTCGGGGCCGGGCCATCCCCTGGGACTGCGGGAGGCGTGCTGGATCAAGCAAGCAGGATGAAAGGGGCTTGTGCTTGAGGCTGCTGTATAGCTGGGATGGAGTAGGAGCCGCCACCAGAGGAACAGGACACTGGTGGGAGAACCTTTCACTGACTGTGCGGAGAGCAGTTGATTCCGGAGGTGATTCATGTTACTTCTTCCCAGTGATTCACTTCCACTCTAATTCTGCCTGCTTATTCCCACCACTACTCCCACCCTGCCCCCAGCTCCACTCTACTGCTCCCAATCTTCCCCAAACTACTACTATTCCCAGCCTGCTCCCTGCTTCACAATACAGAATCGGTATGAAACACCGCCGGATGTTAGACCGGCAGATGTTATACTGATGCCGGAGAGCAGAACAGCAGGATCCTGACTAAGGTAAGTTTATAACTAACCCTAAACGTCTCACCCCATAACACTAACTCTCTTTAGGGATGCCTAACCCTAACCTCCCCCCTAGTGCCTAACCGTAATCTCCCCCTGTAAGTACCTAAACCTAACCCATCCAGCTCCTAATCTGCACTACTACTACTCCTATCCTGCCCCCTGATTGACTAACCAGACTACCCCCTGGTCTTAAAATACAGTACCCACCCTGACTACAATCCCTGCCTCTGGGTCATACCATAATCCTCCCTACCCCCAGCCTCCGGATCATACCCTACTCCCTGGCCCCCTAGACATATAGTACTCCCCAGGCCCTGGACATATACTACCCACCATACCCCACGGCCCCAGTGAAGTATACTGCTCAGCCAATTTCTTTCTTGTGGAAGCCAATGTGTTTTTATTTTTTTCCTGCGGGGGACAATGTGTTTTTTTTTTCAGATGGGGTCAATGCGTGTATTTGTTTTTTACCTGTCGGAGCCAATGTGTTTTATTGTATTCTGTAGGGACCAATGTGTTTATTCTTTATGTGGGGACCAATGTGTGTGCATATATTTCTTGTGGCGACCAATGTGTTTTTATTTTTCTCCTGTGGGGACTAATGTACTTTTTTTTTTTCCTGTTGGGTGTTTGTATGTTTGTTTTATTTTCCTATGGGAACCACTGTGTTTTATTGTTTTCTGTTGGGGCCAATGTGTTTAATTTTTTTTCTGTGGGGACTAATATGTTCTATTGCTTTCTGTAGGGGCCAATGTGTTTGTTTGTTTTTTTTTCTGTGGGGGGCCAATGTGTGTATTTTGTCCTGTGGGGGCCAATGTGCTTTATTTTTTTCTTGTGCATTGTTTTTAATCTGCTCATGTGTCCCCCTTAACAGACTCCGCCCCTATTAGGGCTGCTACTATAAATTTCCTGGACTGGTTTTCCACCCCAATCCGCCCCTGCTGGTATTTGCAGCCACTCAGCATGGTTAGTAATTATCTATGTTGATATCTGTATTCCAAGTAGTATTAACACCTGCTCGTTGGTGCAATGTTACTCACAATGAATAATGTATATAATAATATCTATACCATACATTGTAATGACACCTTATCATAAGTGACAGTGTTAATCGCAATGAAGAAAGTGCTTTTTGCCATGTACTTAACACAGGCAGATGCAGGTTAAAGTGGTACTAAATAGGACCCGTCTGTTCAAAATTAACTAATCATCTGTGGCTCAGTCATCCGCGATTTACAATTACCCCATTGAAGTTTAAACTGCCCATGTGTCAGCGGTAAAATGAAAGAGTACCTGCAGTTATGAGCATACCAGTATTCTGCCACTAAGTGCAAGTTACTCACAAATACCGCTGGGGATCAGATACCAAAAAAATAGTCTGTGCTGTGTGTTGCCCGATGTGGTTGCTCCGATGTTGCACTGTAGATAGGTGCATCTTGGTCACCAATGTCCCGGTAGGTACAGAGTGGAGAGTGAACAGTCTCCTCTGAGACTGCTTGTGAATGACGTACGTTTCGCTTTTCTGCTTGGTCACATGATATGTATAGTACCATCTGCTAATAACCTTATATTGTGTCTCTTAAGGTGCGTATACACTAGGCGATTAAACAGGCCGATTGAACGATAACGACATCGTTATCATTCAATCACTTGCTAATTGGCCATATAAATGTCAAAAACGACCAGTGATGCACGTGCCTGCTGGTCGTTTTAGACATCTATCATCGCCCATACATGCTGGTCAGCCTGACGATAACGTCAGGTTCAGCATGTACGGGGATGATGGATGTGCCTACACTGAATGACTGAACGTTCAGTGTAGGCACATTACAGACTGTGAAACGACAGCACGATTACACTGTCGTAATCGTGCTCTCGTTTCACAGTCGGGAAGTGGATATGCACCTTAAGACCAACACACTTTGTGAAGATGTCTGGGTGTAGTGACAGCTTCTTTCCCACTGTAGGATGCCTAGTTGTGTAAGTCTCACTCCCAGGCATGGCTGAATTTAGGAGTGGAGGTAAAAAGGTCCTCAATAAGGAGTTTATAGGTCAAGGAGAATGAATGCTTTGGATCTTGCCGGTTATGAATAGACTGAGTTAAATCCTTTATGAGGAGCCACAGTTTGGGCTCTATTTACTACAATCCGCATATTGAATGCAGATTGTAGTGTGATATTAATGACTGAATTCGCATTGCGAATTCAGGCAATATCACAGGGATTTACTACAAATCCCTTGCAGGGACAGAGCTTGCAAAAGAGCTCTGTCCCTGCGAATCCCATCTGCACACTAGTCACAGTATTTTCGGAAAAAATACCGTGACAAAGTGCCCGCGCATGCGCCGACCGGCCATCGCTGCTACCCCCCGGTGCTAAACCCCGCCCCCTGACACTAAGCCACCGCCCCCGCGATCGCGGGACCGCCCCGCGACCCCCCCCTCCCTTAATTACACTTACCTGCATGATCCGGGCCTCCGGTGATGTCCTCCGGCCTGGTGATATTCCATACTGCACTGGGACCCGATCACCTGATGACTGGGCCGCAGTGCACTACGAGAGACCAGCTGACTGGAGGGAGGACATCACCTGGAGCCCCGATCGCCGGTCCCTGGAGTCAGGTAAGTAAATTTTTTTTCTCCGGTATTTTTTTTACAATTTATTTTTAGTAACTCTGGTCGGATCACATTTCCCATTACAATTAGGGGAAATGCGATCCGATTACTAAAAATAAGTGATAATTAGGGGTTGAAGTAGAATTTTCCGAATTCTACTCCAATTGCCCTGTAATAACTATAGGTGATACTAAAATAATGTGAAAAGGGTGTGAAAACACCCTTTTTCACTTTATTTTAGTAAAAAAAATGTTAATAAATAGAGCCCTAAGTCACTGTATGTAACCCTGCTGACATGAACAAATCCTAGGTGCACATGGATAAGGCTTAATAAATATGCTAGTGTGGGGTAAGCATAAACCACAAGAATTCTACATAAATACACAATTTATTCCTAATGCACTGCAAGTGTCTCTTTTTCAGGCAGATAAGTGATGAATCATGACATATACAGTTATGAATCTAGCAGTGCCCAATATATCTACCACTATGTTTGGAAGAGCTGTGATATGTTTGACAAAACCAGATTATTCATTCTGAATACGGTACAGCGCTTTTGATGACTGTGGCAAAGCATACTACATTACATTCATGGTTTTATTCTACAAGACCCAGGTCTGATTACTTTGTGTTTGTAAGAAATAAAAAAAGAACATTTTGGTCACTTGGGCACAATGACTAAATTGTCTCAATCAGTTCATAAGTCACAGATATCCTTTAACCATTCAAAATTGCATCTTGTGTAGCTCTCTCAACCTATTCAAAAGCTGTTTTGTGACTCATTCTGCAGGAGGCAAATAACACAGAACAGAACTAAAGATCATGCAAATTAACACAACCAGACTATGTTATTGAAATTTTAGCATCTTCGATTATGTGTGGCATCATACAAAGCCAAATTACACCATACAGTGCCCAAGAAATGCCACTGCGCTCCAAATTGGGACAATTTTAAAAGCCAGTTTGCTTATGAGCATATTCTGAAATGATTAGAGCAGGCAGTACTGAAATATATTAAATGCATTTAGCAATAACTCTCTGGTTACTTAGATTTGAACACCACAGGATATGAATAATATGGAAAGATAAATACTGTAGCTGGCAACAGGTAAATATACTAAATACACATTTAACTTAAATCTTGTTTTGTTTGCTGATTCACTTCCTATTCTTGAATTACATTGTGTTACACTTTCTGCCCTGACCTCCTTTATTTTGACGGTATTGTTAATTGAAATGATTTTTTCATTAATCTTTTAATTCATTGTAATAAGTGCCCTTAGGTGCAATATGTTTTGTTTATTGGTATCTAAAAGCCAGTAAAAAGAACGTTGGAACAATTCTATATTATATAATATAGCACATATTATATGCCATAATTGAAAATAGGATAATCATATAATGGGTGCTATTAAATGACTATTATTTTGCCATTTTGACGCTTATTTTTGACTATTACTTTGCCACCCACATAATAGGGCAGTGAGCAAGGTTTATAACCGTAGTGAAAATAAGGAGGGCATGGCTGCAAAGAGATGTAAATTCATAGGCAGCTTATTCTTGAGGTAAGCAGTATTAGTTCAAGAGGTATAATACTGGATTACATCATTCTAAATTAATCTGGGCTTCTACAACAACCTATTTCAAAGAGGCTCCTAATAAAATAGCATAAAAGTTGATCTATAATAAAAAAAAAACACAGACATTTTTAAAATGGCATCTAAGTAAGTAAGGCTGGCAAGTGTGACAGGAAGGAAGTCACTCTTCTATGGTACATAGAGAGATGAAGAAAATGTCTCATTAAATGCTTATTTAGCAGTCATAATCACTATATAGCAGTGATACGCGGTGAGGTGAGGCAGGTTTGCAGAGCCTTTCTGGTCATACTTAGGTATACTCTCTTTTTTTCTTATTATTTTTGTAGTCAAAACTTTGAAGAAAATATTATAAATATCCTCTTTGTATTATACTAATCATTTTTTTAGTCTTTAAGATTTAAAGTGCCATGGCAGATGAGGCACTGCCTCCCCTGTCAATATTTTCCACACATCCCTGATCAAAAATCACCAAATTTCCAGCACTACATACTTCTGCACCTTTTTATAATGCCAACATGAGCCCTTGGACTGTTAAACCCCCGCAGCGGGGGGAGGGGCGGTGACCCCGCACCCGTCACGCCCACAACCGACAGTCGCCCGCCTGGCCACGCCCTCTTTTGCCAGTCACACCCTCTTGCCCTGCCGATCTGGCTGCTCCCTCCCGGAAGGAGCAGCCAGAAAGTCAGCAACTATGGTCTGTAGGTGTATTAGGGTGGAGGTCTCCAGAAACCTCTTACAGACTCCAGGGCCGTAGAGAGCCGCGGCGGGCCGAGGTACAGAGGGGGGTGGGGCCTAATCACGGGAGGTGTGGCCACACACCCTCGACCAAAAATAAAAGTTTTGCAGCGCCGCGAAGCGTCGCTGCGCGCCGTGGAGGGGGCGTTGTAAGCCCCTCAGCCCGGCGCAAAGCCAGAGGGGGCGCAATCAGTGTGATCGCTACCCCCCCACTGGCAAAGCAGACTGCTGTGGTTGCTACTCAGCAGCCACGAGCAGTCCCCCACTGCAGCTCAGCACACGCTGTGTGCTGGGATGCTGAGAGAGACAGAAGGGAGGGGGAGCGGCGCCGGACCCAGGCCCCCACCGGGACCCTCGGGAAGCCCGGGCCCGGGTAATCTGTACCCGTATCCCTCCCCTCTCATCGCCCCTGAAAGACTCCTTCAGTGAGGTGCATGGTCTGGGTTTTCCTACTTCTGCAACTTCCTGTCACACTGTACAGTAGGTGTTGCATGCGTGGTTACAGAAGATGAAATGGAAACAGTACCTAATAGGAACTGATGAGGTGCTGCTTGGTGGGGTGAGTGTCCAATGTGAAGTGAGCTGCTGTATCAATGGGAGGGTGGTCAGGCCCCACAAACACAGAAATATGGGCAATCGAAAAAAGCACAGCGCTCAAAATTCATACATAGGAATTATCTGATTGAACATGATTTAATGACAATAACATTCATAAAAACAAATAAAAATACACACAAGTATGGAAATGAGCTATATCAATGGGATGATAAGCAGATTCAGAATGAAAAAGTATGTTTCAGATCAAAAGTCACCCAATCCACAGGGACAAAAATAATGTCCAGATAGGTTGAGGAAACATGTATCCAGAGAAAGTTCTTTGTTGTAAAGTAATATGAGGTGCTTAATTTGAAAGCATCCTGCAGAAAATGATATTTACCGGTTGCAGTGTCCAAACAGTATTGTGGGGTCCATTAGTAACCGGTAACCAAACGCTGATCTAGACGTAACAGCTATAATGAGCAAGAAAACAATGCTAAAACTGTTGGAATTAGTTATATTTAATATTACCATTTTAATTTCCTAATAACACATATTAATTAGGAGGGTGAGATAACTTAATGGATATCCCAGAGTTATTAAGGTCATGATTTTATTTTTATATACTGTATAAGCCAAACAACTTTCTTATTACCTGATAACCTTCATGCCTTTTAAAGCAAGGTGAACAGAATACTAAAGAAAACTGATGACAGGGAACATTGCTTCTATATAAAAACAAGGTTCATATTGTACTGAAGCAATCACAAAGGTCTACTACATGTTTCCTGTGTTCCATGATAACTATTATATTCCCTAGCAGTACTTGTTTAGCCATAAATAGCAATACCATTTATGGAATTAATTCCTGATTTATATGGACCTTATGGACTACATTTATTAAGAAGCAGCTGTGATTAGCCGCTAATTCTGCACTTTTCACATGGAAATATAAAATGGGAATAATATTAAATTCCAGGATTTGCAGTCTATATTATTTCAATTTAAAAAGTTGGGATTAAAAGAGCAGAGATTCGGCAGCTCCTGGTTTTGCATTTAATATTTTTCTGTTTTAAATTTCAGGGCCAAGGGTGTAGAGAATTGAGAGCTTGCAAAAGCCAGTGCTTAGTAAATCTAGTCCTAAAACTATATCTATTTTTTTTTTTTTTTAGCAGTTATTTATGTGTTGGGTATGAAATGTCATAATGTCGATATTAACCATGACGACATGATAATGTAGACATGGTCATAATGTCAACGATGACCATGTTGACAGTCATAATGTAAACAGTGATGAAATGTAAACATGTTAGAATGTTGACATTTTGTCCTGGTGACTTACCTTATCTTGGTGGCTGCAGTGTCTCCAGCGTCGTTGTCTGGGTCTCGGCATGTGATCGTCACTTCTGGGTCTGAGCTCCTGATTTTCCAGAATTCTGGCAAGTATTTCTCACTATTCCAAACCCTCCCTCTAGTGCCTAGCCCTAAACTCCCCCCCCCCCCCGCATCCTAACCAAAAAACCCACCTCACCGCAGCCTAACCCTCCCCTAGTGCCTAGACCTAAATTCCCTCCCCCCCGCATCCTAACCAAAAAAAACCCACCTCACCGCAGGCTAACCCTAACCCTCCTTCTAGTGCCTAGACCTAAACTCCCTCCCCCCTGCAGCCTAACCAAAAAAAATCCACCCCACCGCAGCCTAACCTTAGCTCTCCCACCCGCACTCTAACCCTAATCCTCCCACCCGCTCCCTAACCCTAATGTCCACATTCTGACAATGGCAACATTTTACCTGTCGACATTCTCAGAATCAGTTGGCTGTTGATATTTTAACAATGTTGACATGCTATTTGACATTATGAATGTTAATTATTGTGGACTATCTCCCATTATTTATTTATATATAACACACATATTACCAAGCACTTTAAAGAGAATATTACAGTTATTAACATCAGTCCCTGCCCTAAAGGAGTTTACAATCTATAATCTCTACTACATACACACTAGGGTTAATTTTTTTTTAGCAGAAGCTAATGAACCTACTGACATGATTTTAGAGTGAGGGAGGAAACTGGCACACCTGGTGGAAACCTATGAAAACATAGAGAGAACATACACACTCTACACAGACATTGCCTTGGCCAGAAATTGAACTCATGACCTCAGGGCAGTGAGGCTTTAATGCTAACCACTGTTCCAACAATGCTGCCCAAATATATTCTCTTTGACCTACTTTATGTGTTTGTCACCTGCTCAGCTTTTCAAGATGCTAAAAGAAGACATACCTACCAGTGATGGTACTAGTGAGTGGTGGGCCCAAGTGCAACAATTTGCATTTGGTCCACCCCTTCCTCCGCTTGCATGTGCCAGAAAAAGGGGCACAACCTCGATGGAAGGGGCATGGCCTCAGAAAGCCCCCATTTTAATTACTCTGGGAGCGTGCTTAGCACTCCTGGAGATGCTGAGCTCACCCAGGCTCACCTCCACATTGTAGATGTCATGGGCATAGCATCTATTCACCCGCTCATTTGCTATGCAGAGTAGTGGTGAGAGTGCCCCCTGTGTGGGACTCTGCAGCACCGTAGGTGGAACAGCGGTACTGTTCTGCCCAAAGCAGCACAGTTGGAAGGTATGATGCTATACAGTCAAGGGTAACCACTGACTGTATACCATATACCTGACTGTGTACAGTAGTAGTGACTAAACAAAACATAATCTAATCTTTAGTAAAGAGTATTTACTTACCTGTAACTCAGGGGCACTCCTGATATGCCAAAGGAAATATGTGGCAGGAAGCCGTCTGCTCCAGGGTCTAGTGCCCGGCAGCAGTACATCAGTAACAAGCTAGAGCAGCAGTACTGCCTCAGAGATGAGGCAGTCGCAAAGAGAAGAAGCCAACTGCTGTCGGCTGCGGGCCCCTTCATTGCAGAGGGCATGGTGCCACGCACCGACTAGTCCGGCACCTAATATCTACTTGCATAACTGAAATAAAAAAGAAACTTTAAATGTTGGAATAAGCCAAAAGTAGTATCAGACCCAAATTGTGTAATATCCATATAAATCAGAGCTGAAGATGGTCACATTCTTCTAAGTTTCTTCTAAGTTTACATTGGGGGAAGCAGAATTTTGTCTTTGCTTCAAATGTCACGAATGTATATTTCCATTCCTTTATTATGTTTTTCAATTGAGTAAATATCACGCTCATTCATAGGGGCATATTCAATTAGCCGCTAATTGGCGCGCTGGATGGGATTCATTTAGCGGGGATTCCACGCGCGGGTGTCCCTGAGACCCCACGCGTGAGTCCCCTGCTGTTTGAGTTTACCTCGCACCTCATGTAGGTGCGAGGTAAAATCAGCATGAGGCCGCCCTATTCGGCCTCGCGGGACCATGAATAACACACTGATTCCGCAGTTCTCGCGGAATCAGTGTGTTCTCGCGTGGAAGTCCTGTTTTTTGACGCGGGGAGAAAGCTATTCTATTGAATAGCTTAACCCCGCGCCGCAGGACTTTCACCCCTCAATTACTCGCGGGAGAAGTCTCGCGGGTAATTGAATATGCCCTATAGTGTCCTATTGAAAGCCTTGCCGGAGGGCCTGTTCAGAGATGTGCGCTAATTGCGCTGCCGCTGTATTTGTACACAGTGGATGTTTGAAATTAGGCTGCAGGAGGCGTCTTATGTAAAAGACCCACTGTTGGATTCTCTGATCCAATGCTGTGTCCGAAGATGCGTCATCGTATCAACAGTGTGAACATCGTACATCTGACCCTCAGGATACGCAGAATACCCGCCAAAATCACGCTGTCAGGGCCAGTGAAGCTGCATCGAAGGACCCAGTCACTGGCTTCAGAACAGGCAGAAAACAGGACTGACACAACCCTGTTTTCTGGAACTCTCCCTGCCACTGCTCCGAAATGCCAGCAGCATGTCAATCATGTTTGGAAAGCAGATGGCAAATTTTGAGCACCACTGCATTAGTGACTTCTTGGGCACTCCAGCAGTGATCCAGGCGATAGGGTGTCATTCTAGACACCCTGCAGCCAGGATCACAGCTGGAGTGCCAGGCTGAGTGTCCTTTAGACGCTCCCAGAACGCACCCTGCAGCCCGTACAGCTGCTTGGAGTGTCCTCAGGATGCTCTGCGCAGTGCCGTACTTTCCAGGTGATGGCAGCCCCTTCCGCCTACCCTCCCTCTTGGTGTGACTTTATGACGGCATGCACTCAGGGGCTGGGGGTGGCGGCACAGTACGCACTGCTGCCCTGTTACAGGCACATAGTCTAAAGGATACCCCGGTTTTCACCAGAGACCACCACAAGGCAACTGAACTGGATTAGCAATAGGTAACTGGGGTGAAGTGGGGTTTCTGCCTGGCAGAATGTGAACTGGGGGCACTACAGTGTGTTTAATACATTTGTGGTGCTGGGACAGTATTTTAAAATTCTACTTTTTAATAACATCACCGGCATACCTTATTAACAGTTTTATTGGAGGGGGCCCCCACAAACTTTAATCCGGCACAGCAAAATGATATGGGCTTCCTTGTCTGGAGACTGCAGGTCATGGCCCTCTAACTCACGTAGCTTGCTGAGAGTGGTGTTAATGGAAGTGAGTTCTACAGTAGAGAATCAGTTTGCAGAGAAGGGTCAGGCAAGCCAAAGGTCAGGATCACTTGCAAATGTTCGTAAACAAGGAGACAGGCAAACAGGTCAGTGTAACAAGCACTGGAGCAATGGTCAGGAGATGAAAGAAACTGCTCCATGAGTAATATACAATATTGGTTCTAAGTAGTTTGAGCAAAGGCAAAAGGACCTTATACTCTGATAGTGTATGGCAGCCCGAGTGAGGCTTTTATAGTCAGCAGTCACTTAAGCTTCATGACCACCATGACGTCAGTGGTCAGCTGGCCAAAGCTTCAAATTGAGGCAGGTGGCGCGCGCCCACCCCTAGAAGTAGCTCCAAAAACAGAATGACGATCAAACATGTGAAAGGACAGAGATAGACTGGCATGGTGAGCAGGATGCAGGGGTACAGACACCCAGGAGCACTCGGAGGCTTGGCTAAGTGGGCAATAAATGTTGTTCTCTGACACAAAAAGAAAGTGGAATATATTAATTTAGTGATAACAGCAAGCATTGTAGGGTAATGGTTTAATTTTTGTCAACGTATATCTTGCTATTATGGATTACAAGCCACAAAATTCTTCACAAAGCATCTGCAGATTGATGTATCGGAAAATGTGGACTATAGGCACTTATATTGCACATTGGGCCTGATTCAGATTTGGGAATAGCAAGTAACTGTGCATCTTGGTAAAACCATGTTGCACTGCAGGTGGGATGGCTGTAACATGTGCAAAGAGACTTAGATTTGGGAGGGGTGTGTCCAAACTGAAATCTACATTGCAGTGTAGAAATAAAGCTGTCCAGCATTTGTAGGCTACATGCAAAAACAGATAGTATTTATTTATTCCACATGCAAACAACATGTATGTATTTGCATCCCTTGCATTGCAACATGGTTTGTGCAGGTACACAGTTACTTGCTCTATCTTACTCCATAGTTGCCAACAATCTGGATGCTCCCTCCGGGAGTAGGCAGCCAGGGAGGCACACAGCGCACACAGAGATTATTGTGCTTTAGGGGGCGGGGCCACAATGGCGCAATTCAGCCCGAATCGCGTCATTGGCTCTCCCCAGACCGCCCACTTGCATTGTACAAGTGGACAACTGCGGGGGGAAATCGAACGCTGGTGGGTGGGTTACGGGCGGGTGGTGCTTTTCTGGAGCCTCCCGGACTGCTCTATTCACAACTCAGAACCAAGCCTTGAGTGCAGTATGGCACATCTGACAAACCTGCAAGCCTGGACCAGTTCTGTTACTTTCATTTTGTTATATTTTTATTGTATTTTGTATAGTCACATAAAATGGAAAAAAAAAATAGAAGTTTAAAAAAAGAAATCATACATAGACTAGAAGAACTGTGCCATGACTACTACAAGTGCACATTAACACAACAAACACACTTTTAAGCAGAACCTGTGTAAATTCAGCTGCTAAGCTTGATAGTTGATATGAAGCCAAAGGAAAATTATTGACCTGTAAAACAGCAAAATCAGACACGAGGAGATAGATGAGAGCTTGGAAAGAGACATAATTCAACATCTGCCACAAATGCAGGATGCAGTTTATTTACTGGATGGCGACAAGATTCACTGGTAATGATTTCTGTTCTTGTTCACTTAAAGGTGTGCAGCCCTCATTGAGCTCTCGATTAGCTTGT
Source organism: Taudactylus pleione (assembly GCA_031769625.1). Classification (NCBI taxonomy): domain Eukaryota; kingdom Metazoa; phylum Chordata; class Amphibia; order Anura; family Myobatrachidae; genus Taudactylus; species Taudactylus pleione. Next base: position 1,539,779 of record JAUIMM010000555.1, on the reverse strand, counting down.
GACCTAACTGCAGCAAAACAACTCCCAGCGGAAATGGCTTCCACTTGCTTCCACAGGAAACATAAACTAGTTAGTTGGAAGGAGACTCAAGAGATTCATTTAGGATCTCGACTCACTGGTAAATTGAAAATAAATTTGCCTACTGCCGCCTCCCTAATACCAGGTCTGTTCTTGCAATATAATCTTATGATCGCTATTAGCCATAGCACACTGATTTAAGTTAAAAAAGACCATCCTGTGAGCTTATACATTTTTATCTGTTTATTTTTATATTTGTGCACACTAGGGAGTCATTTACAACAGGGAGTGTAATAATTTGCATCTGTGTCCGTACTGTTGTACTTGGTAGTGTGATTAGTACTGTATATAGTGATACAGATCTGACCTGATACAAAATTGGAAGCCTGTCCTATGTGAGTCATACAGTAAACTGGGTACAACACTTATACAATCGACTTGCAGATCGTACGATTCAAGAACCTTTTGGTGAGATATTGTATGAGCGTATGAAATTTTGTATGAGTATGTGAGATTGTGTGTGAGTGTATGATATTGTATGAGTGTGTGAGTGTAGGAGATATTGTATGAGTGTGTAAGTGTATGAGATATTGTATGAGTATATGAGATATGAAAATTAGTGTATGAGTGTAAGAGATATTGGGGCCTATTCATCATCACTTAATTTTTATACAAGCAGGTGAAAATTAATTTGCAATTGTAAAAATTAAGTTTACGGGCCATTCATCAAGAAGGTAAAGCAGGAGATATCACAGATACTGTACAGTATCTCCCTCTTACCTTCCTTTTGCGGAATGGCCACTGTCCACACACACAATAGTATGGGGACAGAATTCATCAAGCTCCGAAATACAATATATTCAGAGCTTAAGTGTGGGCGCATTCGCCATCTTCAAATGGCGAATGCTCTGCCCTGTGGATTGCAATCTGCTCCTTCCCTATGGGAAGGAGGTCCGGGCTGCGAAGATTGATCCTTTAGGATCCCTCTACCCCTGTCCGGCTCCTTCCGCCGGACGTCAGGGCTCTTGTGCATGCGTGACCTGTAGGTTATGTATGCGCACTTCCATCACTGTTCCGAAAGGAGCAGTGCAGCTGCTCGCGGGGACAGCTGATTTCGCATCAGCTGTCACCGCGCTGGAGCAATTGCTCCGGATTCCGCGGCAAGTTAGAATGTTAATTATGGGGTCCATTCAGACCCCGATAATTAACATCATGAATAGGTTCCTTTTATATGAGTGTATGAGATATTGTATGAGTATATGAGTGTATGAGATATTGTATGAGTGTGTGAGTGTATAAGATATTGTATGAGTGTGTGAGTATATGAGATATTGTAATAGTGTGTGAGTGTATGAAATATTCTATGTGTGTGAGTGTATGAGATATTCTATGAGTGTGTGAGTATTGAGATATTCTATGAGTATGTGAGTGTATGAGATATTGTATGAGTGTGTTCATGATCATGTTTTATTGCCACAAAACAGGGTGTGTCTTTGGTTTTATGTTCATCCTAATAGTTCTGTGATACAATTGTACAATGTGGGGCAATGTGTTGGCACTACCAACCATTCTGTCCATTACTTCTGCTGATGTTCCTCCAGTCAGGATCTTTTCAGCAGCTGATTTTGAGAGATAAATATTGTGAATCGCAAGGTAGATTGTGATAGTGTGTTCGAATGAATCTGCAAGTTTATCAGGACTTTAAATCTCAAGTATGAATGTAAAAGCATGTACCCAGCTTTACATGCACTTCAGGGGGGTGATTATAAATCAAATTTCTGTGCAATGGGGAGATTTTGCATACACAGATGTGACATTACACAATTTTTGCATATATGCGTTCTATTGGGAGTCTGACAGAACTTGTCCAGATCTGTCTTTCCATACAATTGGGCATTTTGGGGTGAGAATTGCGTGGGTGAAACAATGCGAGTGCACGTCACTGCCCAGACTTCTGCAGGTGTCATGGCAGTATAAAGCACAGTACTATTCTGTGTCGTGCCTAAGGGGAAGGGAAGCCTGTTTCTGACGGAAATCTTGCACCTAGCATGGTGCTGGCTTTCCCTCTTACAGTCATATGGACTCCTGCATTAGCTGTACAGAAAATGGTATTAACATAAGGGAATAAATCTGGCTTTCACTACTACTGTACAGCCACTTTGGTGTGGCACAAAATCTGGATGTAAAGACAGTGGCCCTCATTCAGAGCCGTACGCTCTGAGCAGAGCGCACGCTCTGAATGAGGGCCGCCCTCCATGAAAATGGAGCGTCCTCCTGGACGCTCGTATAGCTGTGGGTCACCACCCACAAGCTATACGAGCGTGCAGTTTGATGGCCGCGATGGTCTTGACCATCGCGACCATCGAAACTGCGAGCTGGAGCCTGCGGTTGAGGTTTTCAGCCGCAAGCTCCGGAGTGATTTTGGCTCTATCAGAGCCAAAATCACTCCCACTGACATCACTAGTGATGTCAGTGGGCCGGCTTCTGACGGGAGGCGTTCCTGTGGGAACGCCCCCGTAAGGGAGGCACGCCCCCGGCACGCCCACCAAAGGGGGCGTGCTGTCAATCAACATCGACAGCACGCCACCTTTGATCAGACACAACGAGCGAAGGACTTTCCTTCGCTCGTCGCGTCTGGCACATGCGCACGACGGAGCTCCCTCCGTCGTGCGCATGCTCAGTGCAGAACATCGACCCACTTGCGAGCGGACAGCCGCTCGCGAGTGGGTCTGAATCGGGGCCTGTGTAAGCATATCTTCCAACCATGTTCTCTTCTATGCGGTTTTCATTTTAGAGAACACTTCCTGTATGCTACATAATAATGCCCTTACGTAAGATCGGCCTGACCTACAGTATTGTACTATACAGTGAGGAGCCAGGGGTCCCTTCACCTTCTTACCTTATATACAGAGGGGACAAGGCAGGATCATAGCAGGCTCATTGAAATGTATTTCACATTTGTATTTTTTTCATTAAGAAAACAACAGTCATATTTTTTTATTTAAATAATACATTCATCACTTTTGTTTCTTTAGACCCATAATTTTAAAGAGTATGTGTGTCTAGCTGTTTCCTGGGAAGTGTGAAATCATATAACAACCGTTTTCAAGTGTTAGCCGCAAATATTGCATAACCCCCAGATGTATAATACCGAGGGAACTAAGTAAATATCTCTGATATCTGCTGCGATCATTTCATTTCTGACAGCAGCTGTAATCCCCATGGGGTATGCGTTGCTGTCGGCTTTACCAGGCTCCAGAATGCAAAACATTCTAAAGATGGCGTTGTGCTGCTGTAGCCTATGGGCTAAGCATCGCAAAACTAACCGGGATGCTGTCACTTCACTCCTTTCAGAACCCCTGTCCCTGCGGGTGTTCTTTAATACATTCAACACTATTTGGGGGTGGGGGAAGGGTTGGAGGGACGCACTTCCACATCTAAGCCTCTTAAGCCTCTTCTCCAGTGACCTCCCCTTGTACAGACACTCTCCACTTTTGTGATGTTGTAGGTACAAATGAGAGTGGGATGTCTATTTATCTACTGGAGGTCTAGGTAGTTGGGCCTGGAATATGATGACTAATTGATGAGTACAGTTTGGCAATAGCCAAGTAAATTTGATTTACCATGAGTTGTTCAGCCTGAGTATGCACATGTATTGCTTTAGTGTTATCAATGATATGCAAGTCTAGTCTCCCAAGAATGTTATTGTAGCTACACTTGTGCTTGTGAATTGGGAAGCCGTGGTTGCCCAGCTGCAACAATACCAATGATCTCCTATGACTCTATTGTATGACTACAAGCATTGTCCACCTGACACATTGACTGTCTTGCTTTGGTTATTGGAGTTGCATCATAAATCCAACCAGAGTGAGCTATGCCTTCTTTTGTTGCATCAGGCTGCCACTCATTTGAAATGGATGAATTATCTTTACTATGAAAAGGTGATAAATCCAACAAACATTTGGCCACCAAATTTCAGGCCAAAACTTCAACCAGTAATCTGTTATCAGTCAGGGATTCTAAATAATTTATTATATATGACCCTCAAAATATTGGTTCAGGATTTCAAAAGTTCTATTTAAACTTTATAATCTACCCCAGCCCTCTGGTGAATCAACTAAACAGAAACTGGAGGAGGTGATGCCGGAGTTTCTGGCAGCTGCAAACCTGCATCAGCTTTCATCCAATCAAGCCCACAAGTCTAACGCTAAATTCATTGAGGAGAATATAGAGCAGGCTGTGAAGTGAAAGAAAGCCAGCAATGACCCAGGCTGGTGACTTCATGGCCATTTACTTTGAAATGTTTCCAGATGTTCTGGTCACCTTCCTCTACATCCTCTTTAACTCAAAGTAATGTATCACTATGCTAGACTCTTGGAATTCAAAATTGATATTGTCTGAAGCTCTTTTACTTAACCTCTCCACTGCATAACATTGGGACTCAATTTAATTTCCAAAAGCACAAAAGAAGAAAATAATATATAGAAAAGATGAATAGTGCTAATGAACCTGGTGTTATTATATATCATAAATCACCTGCCTGCTGCAGGTAAGATCTGCCAATATCAGACACGATTTTGTGCAGATAGATTTTGTGCAGATTGATCTTAAGTCAGATTGGACACTTTTTAGAACCATATCGTGTCCCTCGGAAGCCTGGGAGCTGTGGGGGAGAGTTCATCATGTTTACGGTTGTACAGCCAGTGTGCATAAAAATGCAGTAAGTAGCACTTGTCGACCTAATGGTGCCAATGTTCCGGGATCCACATACTGCTTTTTGACATGGTGAGTGTTGAAAGTACATACTGTATGTATCACCCTAGGAGTCTATTATTAACTATTGTGAGTTCCTGTATCAGGAGAATTACTCCAGTCTTCTCGCCAAAATCATATGCTTTGCTTTGTTTTGCTCCCTTATTATCTTGTGACTGGACAGGATCAATGTCATCTCATTATCTGTTTCAGACTTTCCCTCCCTGTGTCTTTCCTTCTGACCCTTTACTCTTAACAGTAATGTTTTTCTGAGTTTGCTTGGCACAGCAAGTATCCCTGAAACCAGCTGTCTGGTCTCAAAAAGCCTACTAATCATGGTGGAAAAGGGGTTCTGTTCCTCCAATGCATATTATTGGGCTCCTCATCTCAGTCACATTGTGACTTCTTTTGCTACCCTGTCATCTTTCTGCTGGACCAATACAGAGTCCGCCTACATACTTATATCCTTGCTGCCTTGTGTTTGGGCCAGATCACTAGTAGAATGGCCTCTTAAAGTGATTACCTACTGTATGCTCACTTTTCAGCTATGATCTGGGAGTCTTGCAAATGTCACCTGCCCATCTCCACTTCTCTGCTGTCACTAATTCCTCTTTGGAATAATCCTGACTTCCTGGGTTTTCCCCTCGCTTCTTCCTGACCGTAGCTCAGATCTAGTGTACAATTTGTTAGTGACCTATTGGTCCAAGGGTTTTTCCTACAGTTTGAACAACTCTGCATCAAATATCCAGATATTAACCCCAAATTATTGGACTATCTGCAACTTGGATATTTTGTGCAATCTCTCCTCCCTTCACTTTCCCCAATTGAGAAGTTCTTTCTTTATAAAATTGTTCTTGACAGCATCCTAGGTATTACTAGCCAACACAAATGGGAATGGGAGAGGGACTTAGGCTCTGTCCTGAGGAAAACTATTGGGAAACCATTAGGGACAAAGTTGCCTCTAGGTCGATCTCCACAATGACTGAAAATAATTCTTATAAAGAATACAAATTTGCTATTATCTACCTTACGTTGTTCCTGGACTCTTGGTATGGTTGTGGTCAATACAGCATGTACCTGCATATATGGTAAAGTAAGATTCCTCCTTTCCTCACTGTTCCCATGCCCAGTCCCAAAAAATCATAGTATTTATTTTTCTGTAATCTCCCCCTCGGCTCCCCACACTGCATACAGTAGTTAGCCTTCAATATAATATAATGACCACAGCTTGATGTTTAATTTTCAAATTCAGGATAAGCCACTCTTCATCTCAGAATTTAAGTATTTTGTCTGGTACAGTATCCTGCCTTGAGAAAGACCTTACAGTTCAAAACGTGTTGGCCGGAGCTTTTTGGAAACCATTGATCAGTGAATATTTACCATCCATCTTACAGAGTGTTCTAGGTCTTTAACACATCTTGATTTGGTAGGAGGTCAATTTAGACTAAATAAGAATTGTGTACTTTTATCCATGTTTATATGTGTCTAATTAATTTATAAATAGTTTCACACCATTGATGTGATGAGTCTGTAAAGAGTAGTTTTGGATATGCATGAAAAGGATGACAGATATCTTGATATACCTAAAATTATTTTATTCCTGTAAGTGTAATACACTTTTTTTGGAGGCATTGGAGTTATTACCTCCTTTTACGAGTTTGCATGCTCATGAGGAATTTTGAATAAATTATTATAGATGTACTACACTATATTATCTTCATAGTTTCCTTTTTTATTGTATTCAGAGGAGTTGTTCCAAACGTGGAATAAGTGACCTAAGAAAACAGAACTTCAGCCAAATATTATTTAATGCCGGCGGCTGACTATCCGCTAGATCAAATACCGACAGCAGAACCCAGACGGACTTAATTCCCAACTGGGGCTGGTAAGTAACCTAAACCTCCCCTCTCCCAGCTTACCCATAACCCTCCCTTAGTGGTGCCTAACCCTAACCTCCCCTCCTAGTGCCTAACCCTAACCTCCCCCGTTAGTACCTAAACCTAACCCCCCTCCCCGCACCCTAAACCTAACCCTCCTGGAGGGGTGGCTAACCCCCCCAATGGTGTCTAACTCTCACCCCCCCTCTTCCTACCCTAACCATCCTGGGGGGTGCCTATCCCTAAGTCCCTCCGGGGGTCCCTAAACCTAACCCTCCCCCCGCGGCTAGATGCCAAGTCACCTGGCTTACCTTTCGTTCGGTATGCCGGGTGTAGGGATTTTGTATGGGGGCTAATGATAGGCATCGGGATTTCGGCTATATCTTTAGTCCCCTATCAAGCTTTCAGTGTCAGGATATCGGCGGGCGGGATATCGGCGGGCGGGATATCGTCCGCCGGTTTCCTGACTGCATCACCTTCTCTCTATATATACAATAAAGTCCCTCATGTAGGGGTCTGTCTGTTTGTTCAGGCTAATCTCTTTAACCATTGGACGGATTTTGATGGGAGTTTCACTATTCTATACAGCGTTGGTCGAGGAAGGTTTAGTTAAGCAAAGTCACAGAAACAAATATTGTAGTAAGCTGCTGGCCAGGGTGCTGAAACAGCAAGAGACAGTGAGAGCCAACCATAGATAGCAATGTGCCCTGTTTCTTAGCAGCACCCTAGAGAGGGGAGGGAGCCAGAGACTGAGCATGGTCACGTCTGAGGCAAACCGAGAGTAAGAGACAGCCTCCAACAAACCCATGGAGATACTCTGATGCAAACACAGTAGCCAGGAAGGAGTTGGAGGAGGCAAGCGATCAAGCATTAAAAAAACCACAACCATCTGAACATCATCGAATGATTTCCATTCGATGGTGGCAAACATCGGACTGCCGTTATCAAATGGTAAAAAAGCTAACATCGGAACATAAACTATGGGGGCGATTCAATTCAATGCGATGTTGAATAGCCCCGGGAGGGAGCGCTCAAAGCTATTCAATTCAACGCAATGTTTGGGCGGGCTAAAGGATTTCTTCTCGCACCCTCCTGGGATGCGAAGAGAAATCCTTCAAAAGTGCCGGCCACGTGGCTGTTTTCCGACTTAACGCTGCGCTAACAGCCTGGCAGCTGGCACTTTAGTTGGAGAATGCCGGTTCTTGTGACTAAACACCCAGGTTAAGTTGCGAGAACCGGCATACTCCGACTTAACAGCGCACTCAATTGAATAGCTCAGGGAGCTCCTTCCCGGGGCTATTCAACATTGCATTGAATTAAATCGCGCTCTTTGAGCTGTTAGCGCTGCACTAAGCCGGAAAACAGCTGCGCGGCCGCCACCTTTGTTGGATTTCTCCTCGCATCCCAGGAGGGTGTGAGAAGAAATCCTGTAGCCCACCCAAACATTGCATTAAATTGAATAGCTTCGGGAGCTCCCTCCTGGGGCTAATCAACATTGCATTGAATTGAATCGCCCCCTTTGATGGTTAGTAACCATTGGATTCTGATGTCCATTCTTACGCTGAACCTGCAGACAGACTCCGGCCACCATTCCTCCAGCGTTGTGCTCCCTCTCCAGTGTGATATTCCTGCTCAGCCACACGCTCTCTGTGAACAGGAGGCACCTCCCATGGAAGTCAACGCTGTTCTAGAACAGTGGCACTACAGTGAGGAAGCTCAACAGGAAGACCAGGTTTTTTCATATAATCATATGTTGTGTGTGGTTTTGATATTTTTATAGTACCAGGACAGTATTTGCTATTGTTGGTATTGATTCTTATTTATAGTAGGAGTGTTGATGACACTGCAAAGTTTTTCTGGTCCTGGGTGCTTGTGTCGCTATTCAAGCTATTATTTTACTAATTATCATGTACTTATGTGCTGTCTGTTCAGATATCTGTTTAATGTGCAGTTCTGTGTAAGTGACAGCCACTCTTTACCTAATATTTAGAAGAATAGACTAGATTGTTGATATGTTATAGGTGTATATGTTCATTTATTTATGCATTTTTTGTACAATGCGCTTTTTCTTCATGTTAGTTTATTAGTTTTGAGCTGCCAATTAGCAGGGCGATTGAGTAAGACAATTGCAGATGTCTGTGGCTCTTCAATAAAGACTCTAATTTTATTAAGAAATACTTTGGAAGTAAATTGGTTACCGCCCATGGCTTTCAGTAGGCTGTTACTGGAAATAAAAGTACGTGTTTTATTAAACAGTATCATATAGGCTGCACATTGTTTTAATTTTTTATTCTAACATTACACACAAATGCAAACAACTTCCCATTAATTCCTGCTTCATGCAAACTCCAGACAGGGAGTAAAACTCTGACCTGTGTGTTACAACAATTCAGTGTACTCCCCTAGCGATTGGCATTGGTTAAACCCCAGGCATAGAGCCTTTACCCTGCATATTGGCTGGCATATAACTAGACATATTACACTTAGTTGGGTTTATCACTTAGTTGGGTTTATCACTCTATATATTATAAATGTTGAACTTATTACTCAGCATATTAAAGCTTGGTACTTGTCTTATTGCATCTTTAGAATATTATATTATTGTTAACATTACTTGGTATAACACTTATTATAGGAATATTACCTGACAAACTAAAACTTGGTTATTATATTATTGCTCACAGGGTAATGCTTATAAATTAAATCTACTATAATGCATAGTACTGTAGTCTTCCTCTGTCAGTGTTATGTCAGTAACATTGTTATCAAATATAACACAATTATAATGGCAATCAAGTGTCAGAGGTCAATATATGGATTTCTGCCACAATGTATCAATATCTGTAATTCTGTAGATATATGTAAATACACATAGTATATGTTTGATTTAAAGGTGTAAATGTCCACTGTCTTTACTGTTTACACAGAGAGATACTGTATAGGATAGATCAGTGTTAGTTCTATGATTATCCCCCTCTTCTATGTTACTGTACTTTCTAACATGACAGCTGTTGAAAGAAAACTGGATAAATGTACATCTTCTATAAATGGTAATTTAAATCTGTTTATTATTATTATTTATTTATATGGCACCACAAGTGTTCCGCAGCGCCTTACAAAGTACATAAACAAATAGGTTGACCAGTGACTTACAGTACAATACAATACAGAATGAGGACAAGGAAATAATACATTGCCACATTAGAGACCATAACACCCAGATAAGCAACAGAGCAAAGCAACCAAGTGTTAGGTGCCCTAGTGGGGAGTAAGAAGTAGATGAAAGTAAAGTAAGGAGAAGCACAAGAGGGAAGAGGGCCCTTCTCATAAGAGCTTACATTCTAAAGGGGCAGCACAGATGGTGTAATGGTTAGCGTTACTGCCTCACAGCACTGAGGTCATGGGTTCGATTCCCACTATGGCCCTAACTGTGTGGAGTTTGTATATTCTCCCTGTGCTTGCGTGGGTACTCCGGTTTCCTCCCACACTCCAAAAAAAAAAAAAAATACTGGTAGGTTAATTGGCTCCCCTCAAATTGACCATAGTGTGTATGTTTGTGAGCATGTGGTAGAAAATATAGATTGTAAGCTCCACTGGGGCAGGGACAGATGTGAATGGAAAGATATTCTCTGTAAAGCGCTGCGGAATATGTGTGCGCTATATAATTAACTGGTAATAATAATAATAATAAAGGGGAGGGGCAGGCAAGCAGATGTGACACAAATGGGATAGACAGGGAGGAAGGAGCATGAAGCAGCAGGTTAGGCTTTGATGAAGTAGTGGGTCTTGAGAGCCCGTTTGAAGGATTGTAGATCCCGTTTGAAGGATTGTAGATAGGTGGAGAGTCTGATGGGAAGAGGGAGAGAGTTCCAAAGGTGGGGAGCAGCGCGGACAAAATATTGGAGGTGGGAGTTGGAGGAAGTAATCAATTGGCATGAGAGGCGGCATTTGTTGAATAAAGAGGGCGGACAGGAGAGTGAAGGGAGATGAGGTCAGAGATGTAAATGGGAGAGGAATGGGTGAGGGCTTTGTAAGTGAGTGTAAGAACTTTGAATTGGGTTCTGAAAGGGAAGGGGAGCCAGTGGAGTGGCTTGTAGGATTGGGGAGGCAGATGCAGAGTGTTTGGAGAGGAAGATGAGCCAAGCAGCAGCGCTGAGGACAGACTGGAGAGGAGAGAGATGGGAGTTGGGGAGGCCAGATAGGAGGAGGTTACAGTAGTCCAATCTGGAGATGACCAATGAGTGTATGAGGATTTTGGTGGCATCCTGGGTGATGAAGGGTCTGATCTTGGAAATATTTTTAAGATGGAAATGACAGGACTGCGAGAGATTCTGGATATGTGGTTTGAAGGAGAGGGAGGAGTCCAGGATAACTCCAAGACTGCACACTTTGGGGCTAGAGGAGATAGTTGTGCCATCAATTAATAAAGAAATGGTGGGAAGTGCGGTTATGTTGGAGGGTGGGAAAATTATCAGCTCAGACTTAGACATTTTAAGTTTAAGAAATCGCTGGGACATTCAGGAAGAGATAACAGAGAGACAGTTGGAGATATTATTATTATTATTATTATTATTAATAATAGTTACTTAAATAGATCCAGAAAACAGTACTAAAACAAGACCGGGTAACAACAGACAGACAAAGAGGTAGAAGGGCCCTGCTTGCAAGTTTAACATTTATAAAATTAAATAAAATTAAACTTCAAATTTCATTTAATGCAAATATAGGTTAACAGTGTAAATAGTTATCTCAGAAACTTAGTAATACAGCCTAATGACCTTATAATGAAAGCAAATAAGCCAAGCCACTTTCTGAAGCACAAGGTCCTGGGTATATTACTTACATGACACCCATTTTAGTCATTTGCCAATTGGAATTCAGAGTATGACAGACACAAGTCTTAAGATAGGGATCTACTGGTCTACATTGTAGTCAATCGACTTTCTAAATAGCATTTCCCAGAACAGAGGTGCATTGGCTTATTTGCATAAATCTCAGGGAGTTATTTCAAACTTTTTCTAATTTAATTTTTTTTCTGTGAAATAGAAATCAATGGTAACTTAAATCCCCTTTGTTTAGTTTCTGTCTCTTCTTTCTCAGAAGATGCCAAGAAACACAATGTTGCATTCAAATTATAATTACCTATTATTCTTATAATGAACGTGACTTATATATCTCTTATCTGCTATTAGAAAATAAAAAATACAAAGACAAGTAAAGTTAAAACGAAGTAACAAGACAAAAGTAGTACGAAAAGAGTATGGTTGGTTTGCTACTCCCTTCTGAATAGTAACGTCTGCGTGGGAGGTCATGTTATTACTCATGATCACCATTAGCAGACTTTCAACATTTTGTTCCATGACATACCCTTTAATCATCACAATTAACAAATAGTTTTACTCATCTGTATGAGGAAGCCAACAATTACTAAGATTACTCCCATCATTAACCATAAGGATAAGTAAATTAGAGTAGATCCTAGCACATAAAATGGACTGATGGAAACATATTGAAGGGAGTGCACTCTGGTGCTTTGTGTCCCCCTACATATCAGCCACAACATACTAGTGTTTATATGCAAGCAGCATTCACAGAGCTTGTTGGGTACCCGACACTAACACTGCTTGCTCAAAGCAAGCATGTGACATTTAACTCCTTGGTTTCTGTGGCTGATATATGCATAAAGCATCAGTGTTCCTTTCCCATGTTTAATATTTACCTCTCGAGTCCTGCATCGGCACTGCAGCAGCACAAATTACTGGTGAAATGGCGCAGTGGCCATTTTCCCAAAGATTTGCACATGCGATTTAGAGAAGTCTCTAAGACCATGGCGCGTGTGGCATGATACGAGAGACCTGCGCATGGGCAGTAGACTCTGGCGCAGTACAAGAAAGTCACACATTAGCAATAAAATATTTTATATGCAATATGTAGATAGAATACAACTTTCTTTGACATTTTAATGTTGTTGATTCTAAAGATCCACAAAGTGATTCAGATTCACATACACATCGGCCGCAGATGCAGTCATGTTTTGTGATTGTTAATAATTGCATATCTTCACCTGTATTCACAATTGGCTGCATCTATGTGTCCACACAACTCTTATCCATCCTCTTGTGAAAGTAGCCTTCATCACTATCAGTGCGCATAGAACAGTGTTCTTGGTACAAAGAGGTATCTGAAAGCAGGTGGATCTCTGAATACACTCACTTCTGAATAGCCTGCATTTCCGGCTACACAGCCATGGCACACCCTCAGAACACTTAGCCTACACGCTAATGCCCCATTATCATGCATTTAAATCCACTCATGTATCTGTGGCTGAGACACTCAAAGATGCATATGCTCAGGTCAGAGCCGTAACTAGACTTGTTGGTGCCCTGTGCCAAAGAGAGCATTGGCGCCCCCCCATTTTTTAAATAAGGACATAAGATAGTGCACATGAAAAGGGCCATGGCCTCATGGGGATGGGCCAAGAAAGATATAGGAGAGGCCAGGAGATGCTAAGAGGAAGTTGCAAGTGAGAATGATAATAGGCAGGAAAATTGACAGGCTCAAACAGTGCTCCCTGCCCTGCGGTGCCCTGTGCCATGGCACTGGTTGCACTACCCTAGTTACGGCCCTGGCCCAGGTACGGAGTATGCACAGTGCAAAAATAGCAAAAGCCATCTGCAAAATGGACTTGTGTACTACCGTGAGACATGCTCAGAAGAAGTGCCCATTTTTCTCTTTTGAAAAAAGACCAGTGGTGATGGGAGAGGGGGCAATAGCCCATAGCAGCGTACACAGTTTTGCCCCTGCTTCATTATATTTAGCTCCAAAGTTATTTTTCTTTATTGATTGCACCTTTTTGAGCAAATTTAAAAATAGTTGTAGTCTATATATTTGGTCTCATTATTTGGTAGATATGGAGGGGGTGGGGGTGTGAATGGGTAGTAGAAGGATGTTGCTATTTTTCCTCAAAGAGATTAAGGGCCTGATTCAGAGCCGTTCGCTATTTGCGCTCGCTCGTTCAAAAACAAGGGGTGGCTATTCAAATGATCAGTTCGCAAATTGCAGTCTGTTCCCACCTCTAAGTTTGAATGAGCGAGCAAAACATACGCTCGTTTATTTGTTAAAAACGCCCCCTGGCCGCACGCACCATACGTCATGTCCGCTATTTATTAGATTAATCGAGTACATCGACCAGCGTATGAACTGCTCGCTATTCTTGTGGTTGGTTTTTGCTACCACAATTTTGCGAGCAGTTCTGCCTAGAAAATAACCCAGTGACGTGGTCAATGATGCTGCTGTATTAATTATGCACACCCATAAAACGCCCGTTTTGACCTTTAAGCACGCCTGCGTTCGGATCTCCACTCCCCATTTTCAAGCACCTTCCCCTGTTACCACCCACATACGCCTCATTCTGTCACTCAAAATAGCAGGCATTCGCTATATTGCGAGCACATGAATTTCGGCCGCACTGACTGGTTCGCGCATGCGTATAACGATCCGTACGCATGCGCAGATGTGCGAACATCGCTCGGAACGAGCGTACTGCCGCTAGCGAGTGGCTCTGAATGAGGGCCTAAGTGTATTATAAACTACCAGACTTAAACAGGGATCACCCACATCACTTTTTAAAAACTTGAGTCTGTGAAATTGCAGATAAATGCTATATACAGTATTTCCACATATGTTTTTACCAGGACCGTAGCTAGGGTAGTGCGGCCGGTGCCATCGCACAGGGCACCACAGGGCAGGGGGCGCTGTTTGGGCCTGTCAAATTTCAGTTTTTCATCATTCTCACTTATATCTTCCTCTTATTTCATCCCCAGCATCTCCTGGCCTCTCCTATCTCTTCCTTGGTCCTTCCCCATGAGGCAATTCCCCTTTTTTGGGTGCATCATTGTGATACCCCTAAAGTGTTTATTATCTAAAATATAAAATTTTAACAGGGATAATTTATTCATGTATTTACACAGTAAGGAACTTGGAAAGCTGCCAAATATATAACAACTGCACGTTATTTTAATGTTCTGCTAGTGGATGTATGTAAATATGATAAACAGGGGAGCTACTCGTTTTATCTATATGTTAGCCCCCTCCCCGGGGAACAGTGGAGCGGGCCCCTGTCCGGGACAAGTTCAACTAAGGGGGCACGCGGCCAGCTACAGGACATTCCAGCCGCTACAGAGGGGGAATCCTTTCCCCCCCTTAGAACTATATAAGTGGCCTGTAAGTAGAGCGGCGCGTGCGGTCGGCGGGAAGGAGCCCCGCACGCGACCACTAATATATAAGGGACACTCGCGTGGACTGCCGGGTAATCAGTGCCTGAGGTAAGCCAGTGTCAGAAGCAAACACTGGACTTACCGGAGAGGAGGGGACCGTGTGGTGTGAGCTGAACTCACCGGACAAGCTGCGGAGTCTCCCTGCAGTCGGCAGGGGAGAGACGGAGCTGCAGACAACTGCGGGAGCCAGGAGAGCCTAGCCGGAGGAGGTCGCGTCAGTCGGGTGCCGCCTCCAAGCCTGCCCTGCACAGTGACTGACAGCCGGGGAGCCGAGGGGCTGCTGCGGGGGCGGTAATAGAAGGGAGCAGAGGCAGAGGGAGCTGCCCAGAGACCTTCCCCCGTCGCTGGTGAGTGACAGCCGGGGAGCTGAGTGGCTGCTGCGGGGTGGTGATAAAAGGAAGTGGCCTCAGTAGTGGAACCGCCCGGTTTCTGCCCCCATTTACAGTGACTGACAGCTGGGGGCTGGAAAGGAGGAGGGAGAGCTATCCCTGTCGTGGAGTGAAGCAAACGGAACAGGTCTGTGAGATATTTACACATTGGCACTTCTACACTATCTGAACTGCTTAGTATATGCACCATAGTGCAGTGCCAGCTAAACTTTAGTTAGACCTTGCCCTGTTCTCTCAGGAGAGAGTTAGAGTCAATAGATACTCATTCATTTTGACACTTAAGCAGGCTATACTCTAATCCTTGCAGTATCTGCTATTATAACCTGAACTATAGACTCCCACTCAGCGAGAATAGTAGGAAAGGACTGGTTTAATACTCTCAGCTGATGTCAGAATAGAGTGGTGCCGGGAGAGAAATACCAAGGGCATCTCAGCGGACATAATTAATTCTGTGACTGCAAAATTTCTAAAAAGCGTCAATACTTGGCAGGGATAGCGAAGAATATATATATATATATATATATATATATATATATATAGCTCAGAAGGGCACCGTACATAAGTTATGGTGAGAACATTGAGTGGAGTTGCCAGTTTCTCTCAGCCCAATAAACAGGGAAAGGCTGTTACAATTTGACTCTAACTGCGTTTAGCAGGATAAAGATTAACAACTCCCAAGGGAATTGCATAATAGTAGATATCGTTGGCAGGACAGTCAGTGAATCCATCCAATCGTTAGATTTGCAGGACTCCGTATTATCTAAGGATCCATAAGTTCCTTTAATAAAAAGCTACACATCAACCCGGGCACCGTTTGCAAACACCTCATCAACTAGTTACTCACTTGCATGCATAAGTAACGAGAAACTATTATTTGTTTTGTGCACAAAATAATAGTTATATTGTGTCTAGAATTGACTTTGCATATTGAAATTTGCCAGTTTGCATATCTAGTGATTAACCCTTCTTCTAGTATACGGATCCGAGATTCCAGAGTTCCAGATAAATAATAAAACCCGGATCAGAGTGTTTCCATTCTTATAAAAAAAAGTGTCAATTTTATGTTGATGTAATTGTTTAAATGTAAAGTTGCTAAATTGCATTTGTCTTATTCTGCATATTCTCTTTTTGGAATAAATTCAATTTGGGTGAAATACAATCGCCTATATTTAATACTTATCTCCTGGTCGGAATCTGGGCCATCCGGAGACAGAGAAGTGGTAAGGAAATCCTACATAGCGCAATTCCCTAACATATTACCGTAATTTAGGGACTTACATCATTTTTTTTTTTTAAAATGAGGGGGGCGCCAATGATCTTTCTGGCACAGGGCACCAAAAAGTCTAGTTATGGCTCTGGTTTTTACCCATGGGCTATGTGCTCTGGATATGCTCATATGCATTTGTGAGTCTAAAATGCAAGTCGCTTTTCCTATTCATTTCAAGATCTCCTTCATTTCAATGTGGTTTCCAGTATATTGGCTATGTGAAGTAATCCCATTCAAATGAATGGACTATATACAAAAAAGAAGTGCCATATAAAAATACTATAAGTAGGGCAGCATGGCTCCCCAAACATCCTCAATCAGCCCTTGTGCTAGACAGCCTGAGCTAAAGCAAGTGGTCAACATGCATGAGCTACCCCTGCTACAATTCAGACCAGCAGTGGGACTAGGCTGGTTCCCACTTTTAACAGAGAAGCTAACACCATATGTCTGCCTGTCATAGCAGAACCAACTCATGTTGGTCAGCATGGGACTGGAGCCTATATAGGGGGAGGGTCCGGGAAAAACCCCTTTTGGGTTATGTTTGACTAATTTTGCCACTTTTTTTAAGTGGTAAACCCTAAATGTGAACGCAAACTTTGGACACATCAGCGTTTGACAAAAAAAAAATATTAAATATGTTTTATATAATTTACAAATTTATTTTGACAGTGTTAAAAACAATCTATATACTGTTTTAATAAGAGAATTAATGTGAATATTGAACTTGAGCAAAAAGATAAAAACTTCCATTTTGTATAAGGATCCACAGACAATTGTACCACAAACTTGTTTAGGGTCATCAAATCGGTGAAAGTTGATTGAATTTTCAACCAATTTGAAATCTCTGAACATCACTAATAGAGTGTACAGTAGCTGCAATTACCAGTGTTGTGTAGCTACATTCACATCAATTGGTTATTAATTTAATTGTGTTTCTACAAATAGAGCACAACTACATTAAAATGAATGGGCCAAACATGATACAGTGGTTAGCATTGTTGCTGCAGCTCACTGGGGCCATTGGTGCAATTCCTGTGTGGAATTTGTGTGTTCTGCCAGTTTCCTCCCATTGTCCAAATGCATAGTGGTAGGTTAATTGACTACTGACAGAATGGACCCCAAAGATTGTGTTAGAGTGAATTTAGACTTTAAGCTCCAATGGAGCAGGGGCTGATACAGCGAATGATGAAATATTATCTGTAAAACATGTTCAAAATGTATTGGAATATAGCAAAAGTTAGAGGCTAATTAATTCTTGTATTTAATACTGTAGTGAACATAATACCCCTTTTACACCAAAATCCCAGGTCTGACCCGTGATTTGGATCACAGTTCCAACACGGGTCAGACCCCTTTCGGACCGCGGCTCCATTTACACTGCATGCGAGGGCAGTGGTTTTCTCCTTCCGGCGCTTGAAGTTGACATCATCTCCAAGTGCCAGGGAAGCAAGTCTTCCTATGCTGTGAACAGGACCTGGAACAAATTACCTGGGTCACCCGTTCACACTGCAGGTTTACACTTCTTGTTCCCGTGTTCAACCCTGCTCGCTACCTGGGTTGGATGGTCACTCAACAAAGGAATCCAACTCTGGCCCCTTGTACACTGAGCTGTGACCTGTGTAAAAGGGGTATAAGTGGCAATGTATCATAACTTGTCACTATGTAGCCTCTGTTTGTACTGACATTGTTATTGTGTTATATGTTGTATGTGTTTTTGTATGTTATAATTTAAGTGTCTCTGTTGGGTAAGATATGGTCATCAATTAATAGATGACCCATCGTTTTAATTGCTCTCATTAAAAGTTATATTTTAGGGGCAAATATATATTTCTAGCTGCCCCTCTGTCTATATTGATCAAGAGTGCTCACAAAAAAGAGTTTCTTTTTCTTCTTTTTGTTTATACTACATTGTATTTAACTCTAGTGAGCACCGCCACTCTACCTATCAGAATAGTACTTTTAGTTAATATTATAGTATACTTAGTGGCTTCGAAATTTATTGTTTAATACAATACTATACTAATAATAGCCTGTGCGATGTATTTCCTTTTCCCCGCATCCCCTTCTATTGCATGT
Source organism: Taudactylus pleione (assembly GCA_031769625.1). Classification (NCBI taxonomy): domain Eukaryota; kingdom Metazoa; phylum Chordata; class Amphibia; order Anura; family Myobatrachidae; genus Taudactylus; species Taudactylus pleione. The sequence goes on along the minus strand of JAUIMM010000555.1, from coordinate 1,521,124 downwards.
TTGTTATTGAACAGACAAGCATATTCTGCAACACAATATACTGTAAATAAACAATAATAAAAATAATTTTCTGAGCTACAGTGAGTGAAGTACAGGTGACGTTATCAATGTATGGACACATTACATTTTTAGATATTCTGTCAAAATTTTAATAATTTCTTATATCTACCGTATCTATATAGTTCTCTGTATTTATGTGTGTGTGTTTTACATTTATATTTTAAATGAACAGATCTCATAACCTTTGTCCAGCCTTCTGAGGCTTTCTTCTCTGCATCCTGTGACAGCACATCTTTGTAATACATGTTGGGTACAGAGCTTACTGAAATACAAAGTGCTTCTAATCCATGCTCTCGCCTGAGGTATGCAATGCTGGTATTAGATTTACACTGGCACAATAAAATAGCAGGAATTAAGTCGCAGAGTCACAGGTGGCAGACAAATCTGTTAGCTTGAATTACATCACCTGATTGTGGCTGACCCCTGCTGCTGAGCGTAAGGTGCCTAAGGGGATAACATTTTAATCAGCAAGGCACAAAATTACCCTTATTTCTACCTCTATACCATAGGGTGGATGTTTTGGGTTTTATAGTTCAAAGCAATTGAAATGATTTTGCAGAACATTATATATTTTTGTCACTATGGTAACAAGTAATGTAGGGACCTTATTCTCTGTTAAATTAAGTGTGATTTGCTATTATGGGAAATGTGATGCAATTGCGATCTATTTCTTTGTAGATGAAAAATAGCATTTTTCTTACAGGCATCGATTTGGGGAGGCTACTGGATAATGTTTTTACTAAATTCTCATTGGTACAACATGATCGTGAGTAGGTGACAGCATATGACCTAATACTGGTCTCCAGAGACCTTGCGTTACATTCAGTTTTAATGTATAAAACAAAAAGGACACTGTTACAATTTAATTTGACCATTTACAACACATTGGCTAAAAGCCAAATGACAAACCCCCAAATTATCTTGACCCTTATGAGCACTTATGTAAAATCAAGACAAAGGGAATCACTTCCAAAACAAAGAACATATGGTGCAGATGAGCTGTAATCACGTTACAGCTTTTTCACTTGTTCTGTCTAATATTATGTCTGAATGAGGATTCGTGCAGCAAGATAGAATCAGTATTTTACAGTGCATGATGGGCAGGCTTTGGTTATCCTCATGCATACCTATCAAGCCATTCTGGGCCTGTTTACATGTTAAGACTAAGGGGGGTATTCAATTTGGGAGCGAAAAGTCTGTGCTGGATTTTTCGCTCCACATCGCAGCTTTTCCGGGGATGAAGTATCGGGCGCGCGCCCACTTTATCCCCGTATTCAATTAGAAGGCAGCGAAAACGGGAGCCGGCGGAAAGGTAAGTATCGAAAAAATTCAGGAATTTTCGGGAAATGTACCTGGGTTCCCCCTAAAGATGTCCAGACATGGGGGTTCACTATGGGTACCCCCATTTTAGCCTGCTGAAGGAAGTCGTGGATTGTAATAGCTGTGGCAAGTACATAAATGCGGCTATTGAAGAAGGAGTGAAGAATAGCACTTAGGTTTTTTTGGGCTAAAAATAACTATTGCTATCAAATTTGGGGTACATGAAAATGGGGGTAAGAATTTTTTTAAGTCCCTAAAATTATTTTTAAAAATTCTGCTAAAATGCATCTGCCGCTACTCCCGTAATGAAGAAAACACCTGCCGCATACTTGGGGAGCCCTCTGAATTTCATTTTGCTATTTTAGAGGTGTGTTCCCTATTTTTTTTTTTTTTTTAGCCCCAAAATTAAAGTAAATTTTTTGGGGTGTCCCGATTTTTATTTACTTTTTTTGACACAGTTTATTTTAAAATGACATACCCAGGGGTGCAGGCAATTTTTTTTTCAGCCTGCACCTCTAAACCCCAATTCTGCATTTTTTTTCACCACCTATTTCAGTGGTGAAAAGTTACCCCCGTCTTTTTTCAAAGACTTTTCAAACCTGAAATTGAATACGGGGATAAATGAAATAGGCGAAAATGACGTCATCGGCGGATTTCCGACATTTCGCTCCAAATTGAATATGGTGGCCCTAAGAGTAACCCCAGCTAGGAGGTGCAATATTGCCTCTTTGTAAAATCCAGCTGCACTGCAAGAAAAGGAGGGGTCATATTTAAAATGTAGAGACAGGTTTAGATTTGAGAGGGAGTGAATCATAGTTCAACTCTTAATTGCAGTGTAAAAATAAAGCTGCCCAGTATTTTTGTGTTACATGCAAAACAAAAAGCCAAAAAAATTAAATTGCATTTGCAACATAACATGGGTTGTCTAGGGGCAAATGTGCAACATCCAGTTGAAGTACAAGATATCAAAGCAATCTACGTGGGCTATGGCAGTTTTAGGGGCATTCTACCTTTTTAGGAAACAAAAGGAATTGTATTTTATCCCCAACTTACAGTGCTCATTTTTTATTGAGGAAAATTATCCAATATCACATATCTGTGAGTGGAAAAATATGTGAACCTTTTGCTTTCAATATCTGGTATGGCCCCCTTGTGCAGCAGTAACTGCTTCTAAAAATTTCTGGTAATTGTTGATTAGTCCTGAACATCAGCTTGGAGGTATTCCTATGTACAAAACAGCTTCAACTGTGTTACAGTATGTTGGTGAGTTTCCACCCTGCTCGCTTCAGGTCCTTCCACAACATTTCGATTGGATTAAGGTCAAGACTTTGACTTAGCCATTCGAAAACTTTAAATTTATTCTTCTTTAACCATTTTTTGGTCGAATGACTTGTGTGCTTTGGGTTGTTGTCTTGCTGCATGACCCACATCCTCTTGAGAAGCAGCTCATGGACAGATGTCCTGACATTTTCCTTTAGAATATTCTGGTATAATTCAGAATTCATTGTCCCATCAATGATGGCAAGTAGTCCTGGCCCAGATGCAGCAAAACAGGCCCAAACCATGATACCACCACCACCATGTTTCACAGAGGTATGAGGTTTTTATGATGGAATGCACTATTCTCCTCTCTCCAAACATAACGCTTCTCATTTAAACCAAAAAGCTTTTTTTGACTCATCTGTCCACAAAACATTATTCTAATAGTCTTTTGGCTTGTCCAGGTGATCTTTAGCAAACTGCAGATGGGCAGCAATGTTTTTTTTGGAGAGCAGTGGCTTTCTCCTTGCAATCCTGCCATGCACACCCATCTCTTGATGGTGGAATCATGAACATTAACATTAGCTAATTTGAGAAATGCCTTCCGTTGCTCAGAGGTTACCTTGGGTTTCTTTTCTTGGTATGATCTTTGTTGGTCGATCACACCTGGGGAGGGTATTAATGGTCTGGAATTTCCTCCATTTGTGCACAATCTGTCTGACCCTTGATTGGTGGAGTCTAAACTCTTTAGAGATGATTTTGTAACCTTTTCCAGCCTGATGAGCATCAACATCTCTTCTTCTGAGGTCCTCAGAAATCTCCTTTGTTCGTGGCATGATACACTTCCACAAACATGTATTGTGAACATCAGACATTGATAGATCCCTGTCAGGGGCGTATCTTCCTATTGTAGAACAGGAGAGTACTAGCGCACTAAGAAAGATAGGGGATGTGAATACAAGCGAGCTGCCATTTGGGATAACTGACTGAATCCCTAATTATAGAAGAAAAAGAGCAAACTGCGCTCAGCAAGCATGTAGCAATGTATTGATAGTAATATTACAATCAAAATATAACACTGATCATAAACCCTACCCAATTAATGTATTGAGCAATCATGCAACAAAGCCCCACCAAATCAATGAAAATAGTGATATAATGATATAAAAAATACATTTATTGCGAGATAGGCTAAACCATAAAAATCAGAAAAACTGCACATGTGCACAAATGTGTGTCCTATCAACCATAGAGAAAAGAAAAAGGGGGCTGGTAGGTGAATGAATATCAGACTGATGAAATAAAGTACAATCCACTGTGAATGCACAGTCCCAAGTTAAATCTGAATGCTGTGTGTCAGTCTTGTAGATATGAGGAGCGGCGTCCCACTATTTATACAGAAAGTTGGTGACCGGTGTAAGGTATGGTGCCCGGGGTGGTCTTCTCGGGGATAGGAGTACAGTGTAAACACCGGGGAGATGTGGCCGCCTGGCAAAGCACGAACCACTAGCAGTGTAAGTGTAGGAAGCTGCCTGAATGAACAAGCAACCTCCGACCATATGCACTGGGGAGGACGCTGATGTTCAACGGGAGATGGCCCGGCACCACCACTTGCTAGAGCAGTGTGCCGTATGTCTCCCCATGTAGCCGGGGACTTACCTGTCTCACCATGGAAAACACCGTTCCTTCCCCTGCCAGCTCTGTTCCTCCAGACCGCAAAGCTTGATTGTAGTCTCGTTCGTGGTGGTGTTACGTGACCAGATAGCTGTCATGTGACTGTACTAGGTGAATCAGTCCGGATACCTGGGTTTGCAATGTGTACACTGATGTTTGGCAGCCAAAAAAACACAGCAAAAAAATATTGATGTGAGGATGAACTCCTATCTTCCTGTTGGCCTAGATGGCCCTCGAGAAGGGGGGACACCATTGCCAACTGCCATCATTAGTAAATGACCTCTGGTCTCTTGTCTCCCTCTTACCAGTGTCCCGTAGTTAGCTGTCATTAGTAAATGATCCCTTGTCTGCTCTGCTGTTACCAGTGTCCACCATTGACTGCTAATGTGTATCAGGCTTATTATATGTCTCTTTATATCAACAACATTTAAAATTAGAGAGACTAATTTTTTTTCCCCTAATATATCTCTTCACCCACAATACCCACCATATACCAATCACCACTCACTGATTCCCATGTCAATCAGGCAGGAAAAGTGTGCCACATCAATCACAAGGCTCTATTCACAAGGTAATTTGCATATATGCATATTATCTTGCCCACAATCCATCTTGTTTGTTATTGATGACCTCTTTTCCTGTGTTGTTGACATATAGAAATTAATAAACAGTGCATTGCATGTAGTAAGTGTTACCACTGAAAAAAATATAAAAATATATATATATATATATATATATATATATATATATATATTTATTGTCTCCCTATTTCTACAGGCGTGTACATTGAACTATGCCCAGTGTAAGTATAGTTAATTAATTTTTTCCTGTTTGAGGGATTTGCTATGAGCCTTGTAGATTGTGGATACTTCCATGCCTTATGGATAATCTTTATTCTTATGTGGGGTTTTAAGAAAAAACCATTGTGGGCTGTCATCCTAGTGAATTATAAGGTGGAGTTGTTAAAAAGCATAATGCAGTATAGACAGTCCTATTTGAATATATGTAAATTACTTTACCCATAATGCATTTTGTTTTTGACACAATGTTTTCAATCTTTTCCTGTGTTTTTTTGCAGAAATAAATTAATAAATAGTGGGTTCCAATAGAGTAAGTTCTATAATAGATATATATATATATTAAAAGGAGAAATAAAAAAAATACTCTCCCTATTTCTACAGGTGTGTGAATTAAACTACCCCCAGTGTTTTGTTTTTTTTCTCCCAGTAAAAGCAGACATTGGAGGGAGGTGTCAGTCCCTTGGTTTGCCAGGTGCGCTTGGACCTCTAGATACACCCCTGGTCCCTGTTATTTTAAAAAGAATGGTTGTCCACTTACACCTTATTGTCATCCCATTGATTGAAAATACCAGACTCTAATTTCATATCGGCAAACTCTATAGCTTCACGTACTTTTGCCACTCACAGATATGTGATATTGGATAATTTTCCTCAAAAACAAAATTTGCATGTTTAAATTTCTCATTTGTTTGATTCGGTTCTCTTTATCTAATTTTAGAACGTGTGTGAAAATCTGAGGTAGTTTTAGGACAAATTTCAGCAGAAATATAGAAAATTCTGAAGGGTCCACAAACTTTCATGTACCACTGTATATTGTAGGAGCCTAGCCTTTAGTATGACATGAATGATTTCTTTGATGTTACAAATTACACAGTTTTGACATTTAAAATAAAGGCAGCCTCGGTGCCCCATTACTTTCAAGCAGCACTTTAAGTGGAATTGGGAAATGCTCAATTTAATAAGGGGGTTTGTGACACACAGTCATAAATGGCCGAATGTCATCTAATCTTGTGACACCTAAAAATATGGAACCACAATGTACTGTAGTAAGAAAAAAAATAATTAGGGGGTATTTACCTCACCTTCTTCTTTAGAGCTAATAACAAATTTATATTTCTGGCAGTAGTAATGTTGCTGTTTTTTTCTTTTTCCTTTCAATATTGGTTTATTTTATAAAGTAAGTTTTCATTGTTCTTTGCACATATAGGTGGAACCAACATTATTTTAAATTAAATTATTTTGTCATAATATAGATGCATTACTGACTGATGCGGACAATTTTATCAAAAATTATATTTCTTTTTATCTTAAGCCATTATACTGTCACCTGGGAATGCAGTTCAGCAAACAGTTGCAGGGTCAATCCATTTTTTCTGATATATCACTTTTTGGATGTACTTTATTATTTTACATACAGTATGTTCCTTATTTCCCAAAAAATAAATTAGGGGTGAAAAATATTATGGTAAACATATATATCATGCCAAACAGAACTAGTACTCATTGGAGGTGTTTAGGATACTGTATGCCTTCATTTATAAATGCAACGCAAATACATCTAGTGTTATGAACAAAAATGTTGCATTGGATGCATTCTTATAGTGTATTTAGCATTTGAAAAATCATTGCACAATCAAAATGCAATTAAAGTTTGTAATATTTGCAACCTCTTTTACTTTACTTGCATTAACATTTACAGGCTCTTTACAAGACATCTCTTGTTTACAAAACTTAAATCATGGATCTAAGTTAAATAGATGAGGTGGTGTAAGCACAATATTAAATATTATACCTTACTGTCCCACTTGATTACTGCGAAAAGTACCTAGAATCTAACAGAATGCATTTGGGCTCCAACTCTATTTAACTCACTTCCCCGTACAGTTCGAGTAGCCTCCACTCTAGAATCCTTCAAAAATAAACTCAAGACTCACGTGTTCACTCAAGCAATTCACTAATGTCCCTTGTTAAGCTTGTTTTGTATTTTGTGCTGTAAAGGCAAATGTAAAGAACTTTGGGGTCAATCCAATTAGGTGCGAGTTGCTATTTTCTCTTGGAATTTACATGGCAAATTAATTTTGCAATCCAATTAGCAACTCGTAGTGAATCAGTCAGACTGAATTTGCATCTTTCCATTCGCACCTACCTGAGGGTGAGCGATGGAAAGGAAAATCTTTATTTTAAGGTTAAAATATTGGGACACTGTGCTAAACCCCTTGGACACCTTCCAATTGACTAATTAGGCAATTGGAAGTTTCCAATTAGCTTATTTAGTCCAATAATTAAATGTACATTTTTTGGGTAAAACAAATTGTCCTCATATTACCCCAAAATCAACTTTTTTGTTAGTTTAAGCACCCCTAATTTGATTACAATATTTTTTAATTGAAAAATAGTAGTTTTTTTTAATAATTCTTTTGCAATTTTTCAAGGTGTCCTCAAAGTACCCTAACATTTTTTCCTACTTTTTTTTAGCATTTTTCGTTTAATTCGTTTGTTGGATGCAAAAGTTTGTTTTTTATCATTACCTTGCATTTGTAACCGCCCCCCCTCCCACAAATAAGCCAATTGACACCACTTAAAAACCTACACTACCTTCCTCACAAACAGCCTTCTATAGGGTCTGGCTAACGAAATTATCCATTTTGGGGGGTCTGGGATGGTCTCCCCACTTTTCATGCACTTCTTTCAAATCTCATTTGGCAGTTAATTTACACCCCTCCACTGCAAGTAGTGCGAATAGGGATTTTTAATTGGTTTGGAGAATTCCAATTGCGCTTCGATGTGAAGTCTGCGAGTTTCAAGGAACAAACTCGCTACTCGCAATTCGCACCTAATTGGATTGACCCCTTTGAGTCCTTTAGGAGAGCAGTGCTATATAAATAGCATTATTATTATTATTATTATTATTATTATTATTATTATTATCTTCTTCTAATCTTTTTGTCTCTACAAATCTTAATGAGGTCAACATAAATAATAATATAGCCACTGGACAGGAATAATTATATTACAACTTAACATTAAAGTTTTCGGTGCCTCCACCCAGATCTAAGGAAAAAACAGGGTGAAATCAGGTGCCAAAACTCTACTCAAATACTAGTAGGCAATAGCTGCTAACTCAAAGGGATAGTCAGCCCCTCAAATTAATACAATGAAAACAAAGGCAAAAAAATGGAGCGCAGATGAGCTAATAAAAATAAAAATTGACTTCAAATATTGTGACTCAAATTTCAATGACACAGTAAATAATATAATACAATATACATTATAAACAAGCAATATAAAAAATACAATGATCTGACTGGCAATACCACAGGTGCCTAATATATTTTACACCTACCAGGTTTGGTACAGGGAAAACAACTGGTAATCTCCATGGCAACCCAGATTTGAACACATGTCAGTGGACCTTAAATGTCAGTGAGCCAGTGACAGGGGCCTGTGGCTCTTACTAAAAGTGTAATCTGGTTGGAGCCATGAAGTATTCAAACATGCTGCTGGCATTAAATCACTCTGTTCCCAGTGTCCAAGGCATAACTCCAGCATGGTCATGTGACATGTGGGCTGTACTACTGCCAGCTGTCATTTCTCCAGTGAGTAGATCACTGCACCACCCCACCTCTGCTAATTAATATAGTTGCTATAAATTTGGTAACATTACCATCTACAGTCTACATCTTCTGACCTCCAGTCAAAGCTTTCCAGCCAGCCATTAGAAGACCATCATAGTTTAACATATCATGTTTTGTTGTATCTCTACTTTATCCAACCAGCAACATAATAACATTATTGGTGCAAACTTCAATTTATTAATTTAATGCTAAGGATATAACATTTTTCAGTCTTATCTATGAAGTAGGTGGCCCACGATCAAACTGTGCCGTAATTGTTATGTATTGTCCAACCTGTCATATCCAACACAAATCACCCTGTTCATATATAAAAGAGGATCCATTAAGCCAGGACGGTATATTTATTTTAGCTATAAAACAGTTTTATTTATAATAAGCAAAATCTGTAGAAGCAGGAAATCCGCTCTTGCTTCCTGCTACTACAGTATTTTGATTATTATTTTTACCATGCACCTAGCCTGGATCTAACCTGACAAATATATATAAGTGCTACCATTACTTTTTTGATTTACACATAAAACAGGATGCCTAATGCATTGGTAGTCCCCCTGTATTTACTCATTTTTACATTAGTTTGGTCTAGTCAATGATTAAAGCACTCAAAGCGTGGGGCTTTTTGTTTTGCCTTTTAAGGCTTTGGTTGAGTATTTCCTTAAGCATTACTGGCAATCAGGGAGAAGGGGTAAGGAGAAAGAAGCCAAAATACAAATTAAGAAGAACATGTTCCCTAAACAGGGAGAACAAAATAAAGATGTCTCTGCTCTTTCTGTTCCATTTACTGTCAGATGTATTTTTCTGTTTCCTGATGCTTGAGAAGGTTGTTAAGCAGCCCTAGAAGCCGGAGCAGCAGGCACTTTGGACTACTCCAATATAAATTTGGAATGTAAGTGCTACAAATAAAAGCATGAAGAGAGCGATAATTACTGATATATACTAAGAGGAGGTAAAGTATGCTGCAGAAAGCATTACAGAGAAGTTCTCCATCAAATGGATCATGGGATTGATTATGTACACACTTCAGGTGATACCTTGACAACAATACTTGCAGTTTTTGACCTGCATGACCTCTACATCATGGATTACAACCCTTGCTGCTAGGAGAAAAATATTTTCTTAAATAGAAGATCGGGAAGCAGACAGTGAAGAAAACAATTTTATGACATCTGGCTCTGGCCATTAACTTCAATGAAAAGTAAATAAAGGATCATTTAGGCACAAAGCCTTCTGACCCTTTCCAAGTCATATTTAAGGAGGTCATTTCCCTCATAGCAATAGACCTTATTACTAAAGGTGCCTACACACTTACCGATCTGCACACGATCCGACTTCACAGTAATTCATGTTTAGTAGGCTAGCACTGACCAAAGGAAGAGTCAACTTTGGTGAACTTTCTTTTAGAGTGTAGGTGGAATTCAATTGTCAGCAAAGAGTGCGAATTGCCATTGCCGTGACTTTTAAATCCCGGCAACAGCAGACCGTCTCGCACACTTCGCCTGGCTTGCTGAATGCCCAATTCTCACAAAAGTGCTCGCTATCCTATGGGTTAGCGAACACTTTGGTGCAAGATCTCGCTGCCATAAAGAGCAGTGGCTGCTGCGCAGATTCGGCCCAGTGAACAGATTCTCCCTTAATTGATTCCCATCTAAGAGGCTAATACAGAATTGGAGCAGATTTGTGCCTTGGCAAAACCATGTTGCATCACAGGTGTGGCCAACTTAAAGGGCCTGATTCAGGCTCAGAAATAAATGCAAATTTGATGAAGTCTGGAGATGAGCTCTATTCTCTTGCCATTTGAACTCAATTCTCCTGAATGAAAGCTAAGCCTTTTTTAACCTGTTACATATTTATTCCTGGGCACGTTAAACTTTTCTAATTTTTACCATCTTAGATATAGCACTTTATAACTACCCATGGACTATTAATTTGATGCTGTTTAACATTTTTATTTCCATTCTGACGATATTGGATCAGAACCTCTATATAACCCTGCCTATACCTTCTAATAATCCTATCTATACCTTCTAATATCCTGCCTATACATTCTAAAATCCTATCTATAAACCTCTAAGGATGACGCCAATTTGTGTACGCAGTCATACAGTAAATAAAAGACTCCAGACTTGGAACGTGTGGTTCCGAAGCACAAAGTATTATTCAAGTAAAAAGTACAGTCAGTTACACGCTATTGATCCATACACAATTAGACGCAAAGGAATTATACAGACCCCAAGTACAGTATACATACGCATGCACTCTGGACAAGATCCCAGCATTCAGAAAGAAAACCTCCATCAATCAGCATTCAGCAAGAAGACTAAAGACCCAGTGTTTAAGCACAAATGTTTATACCCCCCCGGAATAGACAGGATAATAGAGAAGTTTCTTGCTTATGCCATTGGTTCCCATGGGGGAACCATCTGTTACAGAGCTTTTAACAGGCTGGTTCAAATAGACTCGACCCAGCCTCCAACAACTGGGGGTCTCTGCCCTCCTGCCCCCTAACAGTCATCCTAACAGTTGTTCATATAATGTACATTTTGTTGCTTGTAGTCTCTGCGGTCCATAAGTTGAGAATGCATGATGCGATCTCCACATCGATAGTACCAGAATTCTGTTGAAAGAGTACGCATCAGTACAAAACCAAACACGGCTCTCTTAGCATGTATAAAACCTTAGTTATCAAATATCTTTATTTCACAGTATTTAAACTAACTGAACCAACTTAAATCTTATACTTTAAAGCTCATTAAACCTTTTATGTGGATATGTAATGTGTGAGTATGCGGGGTGCGATGTAAAGACTCTAGTTAACTTAGGGCAGATGCGTGCGCATGAAGCTAACAACCAGCGTTTTCATACACGATCTTAAGCATTCGCTAATATGCAATTAGTTAACAGCGCAATTGTGCGTATTAATGTGTGTATGTGAAATGGTGAAAGATGCAATCACATGATGCTAATAAACAGCATTCGCATGCAGGATATTGTGCATTCGCTACTGGGCGTCATGTTAGCAGCTCAATTGTGCGTAATGTGCAGTGTTTATGCATGAGAATCCATCTATGATGGACTTAACACATATATATATATATATATATATATATATACATACACACACATATCATTCCTCACTCACAGTTTCAGACTGCAATGCAAATGTGTTACCTCCAGCTGTGAAGCTGGGGCCATCCTGTCTGGGTGTGGGGCTAAAACCTGTTTAGGATTCAGACACATTCAATTGTGTAGATCAATGCCTGGGTTATATTACAATTGCCACAACTATACTTGTCTACATACAGGGATTCCCAATTTGTATGTAAAACACACAGTTTCTGGTGCATTGTCTATTCTATTTACTTTTTCTCATGAGGCTGTTCTTCTAGTTGCCCTTGGTAGATTATCAAAAACATTGCCATCTGATCTTAGCTCGTGAGTTGTAACTTAAAGTGACGCTGGTCGAAAAATGGCGTCCTGCAGATTTTTGTTTCTAAAATGGAGTCTAGCTGCCATTCGCAAGATGGCGTCGCGCACACTTCAATTTTAAACTGATCTTGTCTTAGCCAATTATCCAGCTTCGACAATTCATATGTGCTTTTTATGAAATTCATGATCTATTGTATCCTATATATTGCTATTTTGTATTAAATTGTTTACCCCCCTATTTTTTTCACACATTTTTTTCACCCGTTGTTGTTTGCACTTTCTTCTTGGCACTGTACTGTGTTCCTATCTGTATTATATTAGAACTCGCAGGTTGCTATACTGATTCATTTTGCACAAATGTTATTATTTATTAACTTATATATTACTGGCATATACCATTGCAGTTTACAATTAGGAACAATCAGTGTTAATTTTGTAGATTAAAATTTTGACTAAAAGTAATCATCGAGGACCTTACTTTTGTAACGTACGATAATATAAACGTTTTTAATAATGAAAATTATGACAGAGAAGAGACTATAACGAAATTTAAAATCCTTGTCAAAATTAACACTGCTCTGGTCCTAGATTTACTTGTAAGTAGCTATGCCTGCATCACAGGCTTTTGGCAAGCGGGTGTTTAGTGTTGCAGTCGGGACCAGACAAGGGCCTGTCACAACAGGGCAAGGTGCATCTTGGAGAGAAGTGCCTTCCTGAAACTAAACTGAGATAAGTAAACTGTATTACATAAACAAAAGATCAGGTAAATCACAGATTAGCTAAATTTTATTACACTGATGTCCCTTATTTAAAGTTTCAGCAATTTGGCTTTAATAAGTCAGTTTGTATTTTTTATTACTGTCTTTTATACAGTTTTGTCATGTGTACATAACTACATACACTACTTTCTATTTTTAAAGATGAAGGGATGAGGAAAGTGCGGAGCAGTACATAAAGTTGAGCAGAGTGTTTTAAGAGTATTGAACCTGAAATTATCTGTTTTTATGAAAAACTTCCCATACATCTTCACAAAAGGTTTTTTTTTACATCATGTGCTGTAAGGACAGTATACTGTGCAGTACGGATGGCCCTGTATTGTGTACAATACAATGTCTATAGCGGTTTAAAGTAAAATGCAGCTGGGTGTCATGGCATAGAAATGACAGGTGGTGGGAAGTTGGGAGCAATGTTTTGAGTTAGGCAGAGTTCCTTAAGAATATTGAACTTGAATTGCTCTGTCTTTATTTAATACTGGGCATGCTTCTACTGGCCAATGCAGATATGTAACTCATACACCAAATTATTTAAATCTTTATTTTATCCTGCATTCATGACAAAACGCAGTTCAGTACTACTGTATAGTGCAATGAATGACAGGTTCCAACAGCCAATCAGCAGATGGTACTACAAAAGCTTTGTTGGCTATTTGATGCATGCGCTGTGCAGTTTAGGAAAAGCGACATCTAGTGGACAGAAAGTTGTATTACACTCTCCGTCTTTTTTAGCACTTCACGTTGCGCCTTACTGCAGCATGATGCGACACCAAGCAGTGGCAAGGCATTGTAAGTGGTCCCTGCGAATAGCACGGCGTATGGAGCTAAGATGTAGCAGGACACATATGTAGGGTTATTTAATTTTTTTAAAGAACAATGGACCTCATTCAGACCTGCTTGCTAAGGTGCGATCGCTCACTCTGAGCGATTTTCGCCTATCTGCGCATGTGTATAATTCGCAGTGCGCATGCGCAAGCCATTCATTGCGATCTGATTGTGGTAGCTCGTAAGCCACTATCAGGTCACTGCTTTGAGTGCCGTTTGTGGGAGGTAACAGGGGAAAGTGCTTGTGAATGGGGGAGTGGATGTGCGAACGCAGGCATGTCTGGCCGCCAAAACGCCGTTTAAAGAGCGCACATAATTAACAAAGTAGCGTCATTGTACACGTCACCTGCATGTATTTCAGCCAGTGCTGATCGCTGTGCATGCGGCAGGCTAAGGCAACCCGGCGAGCAGCTCCGATGGCTCACGATGGTCCCGATAAATCCTTAATTTCCCGGAGATGACATGTGTTGCGAGTGGCAAGGGGGCATCTACAGACATTTGCGAGCACACTTTGCCGAAGCTCACTAAAACATAGTGGGTGTCCTCATAGGCAAACGCCATCTGCCTGGAAACCCCCCTCCCCAGCCCACAACATGACCACAATAGAAATAGTAATTTAATAGATTGTTACTAGTGCTGCATGTTCTTCTCAGTATCACAAATTAAATAATTAGCACCACATGTGGATCTTTTAACATGTATCAGTCAGTAATAAATAACCTGTGCACCAACTAGATCTGGAAAACATGCACTGTTAGAAATGCACTGCTATAGAGCCCAATATGTACATATACAGTATGTCCAGGGCAGTGCTAAGCTCTTCTGCTGCTCCTCCAGGCTCCCGGACTTGCTCCAATAGTCTGGAATGTTGCCCACATCTAAAATAAATGCGTTCAGCTCAGGCAGGATGGCCTCAGGCAGGATGGTGCATCTAATGGCTTACTGTGATCACTGGTCCTGTATATGCTGGAATTAATACACACAATACACTTTGTATGAAGCCAGTTAAGTACTAATTCTGCCCTCTTCATTGACTGGCCACACTCGCTCTAAAATTAAGCCTTTGGAAACCCCCCTCTGGAAATCCTGCGTTTGCCACTGGGCATCCTTACGGCCCCTTTTTGCCAGCGAGCGATCGCATCTTGCAAGTGGGTCTGAATGAGCTCCAGTGTGTTCTAGATATTTACAGAAAATAAATATGACCTGTGTGAAAGAAATATGATTGTGTATTGCACTTGTTCTGACAAACTTAAGGCATTCCTTTGTATATGATATATGGGAGGAGTACTACAGTCAGTCAGTATGTAACACATTCTCACTCAGCCGACTGAGCCTAGATTACTAAACACATAGGTAAGGTATGCTGACTTCAAGTTTTCAAGGGAATTTTAGAGAAAAGTTCTTCAGTATCATTAAAATGCAAAAATTATGACTAAAACATTGACTAAAATTAGACTAAAATGAAAATTGAGGTCCACTGACTAAATCTTGACTAAAACAAAGCAGAAAAATCAGATTAAGGGGCATATCCGATTGCTGGCGGGAAGAGTATTTTGTTATTCAATAAGGTGCGTCTTTTTTCTAGCACCTCCAGAGCAAGTCTGATTTTTTTCTAAAATTCTTAATTTAAGGAAAATCAGTGGGACTTTCTCTAGGACCCCGGCGGAACCCCCCCCTTCCCCCGAGGACTAATTAAGCTATTGGCATCTTCCAATTAGCTTCATTAGTCCTTAATTACTCACCTTCTGAAGTGGTGTCTTCTTCCTCCAGTATTCCAAAAATGCTAATTTAAGCCTTCCTATTGTGTACAAGCATACGATACACTCTGCAAGCTCTGAGACACCCACTTTCAATGCTCGTGGATAGTGCAACTCCGCCAGTGGTTGGAAACACTCCATCGGCGCACCATCACTTGCATCATCAACACTTACAACGCCCTATAGCTGGTGCAGTGTCTCTTTCTGAAAATTCTATAAACATGGCCCTTTTTATGTCCTTTTTTGTGTTCACCAGGCCACCTCCCAGACACTGTCCAGGAATGCTAACGGGTTTCCGGTACCCACACATATGTGAGCAATTCCATGCAGAACCGTGGCCTCTGCATACACTCAGTGGTACTCATGCACCCTAGTGGTTTCTGGGTTTTTCGCAAATGTGCAGGAGCACATAATCACTCAACTGCACAAACATCGATACTGCACAGGCGACGAGGAACTGCAGTGACCTTACCACTTAGAGGATGGTTGGTCCTCCCTGCGCTTGATATCTTGGACCCCAAGAGCTGTTACCAGAGACAACCACTGCTCTTCGCCTCTGCTGCCTTGTGAGTACATCTAGCCGGCATAGTCTCTCACACTAAAACACTGCACACCGCATTATTTTCAAGGGGTTTTGTTTGGAGCTCCTTTACCACTGGTATACATATATACAGACTAATGCTTGGTACACACTGGCAGATACTGTATATTGGCTGATCAATTGATCGGCCAAAATATCTTGAGCCTCCCCTGTCATACTCCCTCCCCTATCATACTTCCTGTCATGCTCCCTCCCCTGTCATACTTCTTGTCATGCTCCCTCCCCTGTCATACTTCTTGTCATGCTCCCTCCCCTATCATACTTCCTGTCATGCTCCCTCCCCTGTCATATTTCCTGTCATACTCCCTCCCCTATCATACTTCCTGTCATACTCCCTCCCCTGTCATATTTCCTGTCATACTCCCTCCCCTATCATACTTCCTGTCATACTCCCTCCCCTATCATACTTCCTGTCATACTCCCTCCCCTATCATACTTCCTGTCATATCCCTCCCCTATCATACTTCCTGTCATACTCCCTCCCCTATCATACTTCCTGTCAAACTCCCTCCCTTATCATACTTCCTGTCATACTCCCTCCCCTATCATACTTCCTGTCATACTCCCTCCCCTATCATACTTCCTGTCATGCTCCCTCCCCTATCATACTTCCTGTCATGCTCCCTCCCCTATCATACTTCCTGTCATACTCCCTCCCCTATCATACTTCCTGTCATACTCCCTCCCCTATCATACTTCCTGTCATACTCCCTCCCCTATCATACTTCTTGTCATACTCCCTCCCCTATCATACTTCCTGTCATGCTCCCTCCCCTGTCATACTTCCTATCATACTCCCTCCCCTATCATACTTCCTGTCATACTCCCTCCCCTATCATACTTCCTGTCATACTCCCTCCCCTATCATACTTCCTGTCATACTCCCTCCCCTATCATACTTCCTGTCATGCTCCCTCCCCTATCATACTTCCTGTCATACTCCCTCCCCTATCATACTTCCTGTCATACTCCCTCCCCTGTCATACTTCCTGTCATACTCCCTCCCCTATCATACTTCCTGTCATACTCCCTCCCTTATCATACTTCCTGTCATACTCCCTCCCCTGTCATACTTCCTGTCATACTCCCTCCCCTGTCATACTTCCTGTCATGCTCCCTCCCCTGTCATACTTCCTATCATACTCCCTCCCCTATCATACTTCCTGTCATACTCCCTCCCCTATCATACTTCCTGTCATACTCCCTCCCCTATCATACTTCCTGTCATACTCCCTCCACTATCATACTTCCTGTCATGCTCCCTCCCCTATCATACTTCCTGTCATACTCCCTCCCCTATCATACTTCCTGTCATGCTCCCTCCCCTATCATACTTCCTGTCATACTCTCTCCCCTATCATACTTCCTGTCATACTCCCTCCCTTATCATACTTCCTGTCATACTCCCTCCCCTATCATACTTCCTGTCATACTCCCTCCGCTATCATACTTCCTGTCATGCTCCCTCCCCTGTCATGCTCCCTCCCCTATCATACTTCCTGTCATACTCCCTCCCCTATACTTCCTGTCATACTCCCTCCCCTATCATACTTCCTGTCATGCTCCAGAGTTTTGGCATAAAAACTGTGTTTTATACACGGGTGCCTCCCCAGTCATTGACCTCACAGCAGGTCACTGCTGCAGATATATCTGCAGATCATTCGATCTGCAAATATATCTGTTAGGTGTGTACCCAGCATAAGACTACAAGCTTTCCGGTGACTGATTTGGAATGAACAAGCTTGACACATTGCACACACTCAGTCTACACTATAGTTGCTATGTGCAGCTATCTCTAAAAGTGTGCAACGGGAAGTGTTATTCTTTGAGTGATTATTTTATGCATCAGTATTACTGTTTTTATAAATTGCTAATGTTGGCATTGCATTTCATGCATCCTCAGTTTTATGTCTGTATTTTTATGCATTTTGATTAGTAAATGTTAATAATAACTATGTACGTTCCCTGTAATTTTCTCTTCTTCGATTTAGAACCTTGAGGCTAGCTTCCCCTCATCAGATGTAGCAGCATCTCTAGTTCACGATTATATTCATCTTTATTACCTTAGGAGCACCTGGTTTTTGTTGTTAGCCTTCATTCCATTTTTAATAAACCATACAGTAAACATCTGTGTGCTACCTGCCTTGCATCTGCCTTAATACATTTGACCTATCCTTTCTCTGCTATGTTTATAGTTTATTCATGCCGATACATCCTTGAAACCTCTCACACAGTCATTTTATTTATATGTCCTCTTCTTTCCTACTTTTTGTAAACCTTTTCCTCTATTTCCCACCATGCTTCATTCCTCTCCCAATATTTCATTAAACACAACCTGGCATTCCATTTTATTTGTTTTTTATTGATTTTTTTTTGTTTTAGGTATGCTATTGCTTGTAATATTTGTTGTCTCACATTGCTCTTTATTTATAATTATTACCTGTAAAAATTATATCTACATCACTTCTAAGGGTCTTTGGCCCTCATTCAGAGCCGGACGCTCTGAGCAGAGCGCACGCTCTGAATGAGGGCCGTCCTCCATAATTATGGAGCGTCCTCCTGGACGCTCGTATAGCTGTGGGTCACCACCCACAGCCTATACGAGCGTGCAGGTTGATGGCCGCGATGGTCTTGACCATCGCGACCATCGCCACTGCGAGCCGGAGACTGCGGTTCAGTTTCTCAACCGCAAGGCCCGGAGTGATTTTGGCTCTATCAGAGCCAAAATCACTCCCACTGACATCACTAGTGATGTCAGTGGGCCGGCTTCTGACGGTAGGCGTTCCCTTGGGAACACCCCCGTCTGGGAGGCACGCCCCCGGCACGCCCACCAAAGGGGGCGTGCTGTCGATGTTGATGTTTGATCAGACACAACGAGCGAAGGAAAGTCCTTCGCTCGTCACGTCTGGCGCATGCGCACGACGGAGCTCCCTCCGTCGTGCGCATGCGCAGTGCACACCATCGACCCACTTGCGAGCGGACAGCCGCTTGTGAGTGGGTCTGAATCAGGCCCTTTATCTCTATCTTTAAACTCCCTGCAAAGCAGTAATAACCATAAACGTAGCATAACTTAACTATGAATAAGGTATATTTACTAAAGTGCAGGTTTATAGAAGTGGAGGTGTTGCACATAGCAACCAATCAGATTCCAGCTATTATCTTCTAGAAGGTGTAGATAAATGTTAAGTAGAATCTGATTGGTTGCTATGGGCAACATCTACAAATCTAAAAATCTGGACTTTAGTACATATTCCCCTGAGACTTATCTGGAGGGGAAAAAGGGTCAGCTTTATTTATTATAGGTAAAGTAAATATAGATTTGAAAAGAGAAAAGTATGGTGAAGAAGAAAGAACGGCCCTACTAACAGTATCGTTATCCACCAGTATTATCAAAAGACCTAGGATGGGAGGCCAACTGCCGAACCCATCACATATCACTCAAGGAATCCAAACTCCCACCCCAAGGAGGCGGGCCAAATAAAGGCCCACCTGGAACGGTAGTGCCACTGAGCTCAGGAGGGTAGAATCAGCATAATTCATGAATTGGTGGGGAGAACACCTCGAGAATTATAGCAAGACAACCACCGTTACCATTCTTTCCGCCAACAGGTTAAAACAACTGCCACCACCACCATACCACAAAACTAAAACCTTTCAAACCCATAGAACCACATTTTCAATAAACAAAAACACACCTTCCTCATTCAAGTGAGCCTTGTCAGATCTATAGAGATGGCAATCGTGAAACTGAATTAACAGGTGACAAGCAACACTACCTCCTAGAATGGGTAGTATCCAGCGCTACCACAGTCAGCCTATATCCAATCGTAAATCGAAGGAGGTACAATCAGTCAAGCCATTGCCACCCATATGAAGAATGTATAACCATGAACCTCAACCATCTAAAACAAATACCCCAACAAGGCATGCTAATGCATGTCATGAAACCCAACCAATGCACCAAACTCAACTCAAGTGTCACACACAGTAAATTCTATGGCCCTCTTACCACACCTGGCGATGGCAGTTCATCAGCAGGCATGTTCCTGCTGGTCACATGCTGTGATGAACTTTGACTCTGGATAATGGTGTTTCTCCAAATCCCAGCGCGGCATGGGTACCGCCATCTTGCTTTTGGTCAACTGACTTCTGAGGATCCAATCACTAACCTATTTCTTCCCACATGATCTCTGTTACCAATCACCATCCATAGCGCCTGTGTTAAGCTCTAGCTACAGTCTGCTAAAACACTGTGCAGAACCTGTCTCAGCCTGCAGGCTTCCAGCATTCTATACATCTGGAAAAAAAAGAGCAAACTTAGTAACAAAGGAAGACATAGCAGCCCAAAAGATAAAGAATGATCTACGAACTAGATATGTTTGAGATCCAATCTTCTCTCTGCAACAGGAATAACAATGGTAAAATACATATGAAAACAAAACACCCTGAACAGCAAAATATAGCACAAAAGTGAATGAGAAAGAGGAGAAAAAAAGGAGAGGGGGGTGGAGTCCTAACTTGACCCAAGGCAAAACAGAAAAAAACCTGCCAAGGAGAGGTAAAAAGCCAAAAGTTAAGTACTGTAAACCCAGCAGGGAAAAACTAAACTCCTCACGGACCTCCACCAAAGGTGATGATTGGCTACTCCTCAAGTTAGGACACAATGGAACTATAATTGTAACATTTATACATCTTAGATTCCACCATCTGATCGCCTTTATTTTGGGAACAGAAAGACTTGAAGGAGCAGCCAATGTGGCAGCACATATTCTGAAGGAATGGGTGGCAAAATCAAAAGGGTCATAATTAAAGGAGCAATGCTTCTAGACATCCAAACTGGAATAGCCTTATACATTCACCACTTTTACACAATTGGGAGTTTGTGGGTTGATACACAATACTACCTAATTTGCGCCCTTTATTGTGTTTTCTAATCTAGGATATTCACCTCTCCTTACATTCAGAGCTATATCCTTATATCCTAAAAATATGTCGGTCTGCTTACGTTTGTAATGTCTCCAAATAAATTATCTTTAAATTAAGTTTTTAATGCATATTATTAAAAGTACATTTTTATACTACAGTACATACCGCGAGTGCCCCTTTGTAGAGTACTTTACCCTCTTTTGGCCCAATTTTTTTTATAGTTACTAATACTACTCTAGGGAGCCCTGCCACCTAGAAACCACATCTAGATTATTCTACAGATTATTTAAAATATCAGGTGGTTTGTGTAGTTGTTTATAGATACTGTACATACAGATCGTATCTATAACCTGTACTCAGAGTCAGAAACCTCTGTTTGACCAAACTGGAATCGAGTAAGTGGGGAACCAACCACATGCCCCAGCCACACACCATCTACAGAGGGCATGAGACAAATAAGTTGAAGCCTGTGCACTGGACATATAAAAGGATCAGCGCACTTAGGCAATGAGACCCACTGTCCCTTAGCTAATTAGTCTGTCTTGGAGCATGAAATGAATCCTGCATAAAACCGAATGTTCACTGACTAAAACATGGGAAGATGTCAAGGAAGGAGAAGCCGTCCTGGCCAGAGCTACTAGCTCTGAAACTGTAAATGCTACATGAAACTCCATGTATAAGGCCAAGCAAAAATGAAACAACTTAAAAAATAGTAGCAAACAGTGGGAACTATTAACAGCAAATTGCAGAAAATGTGAAGATCATTAGGTCTGCGAGCGTCCAGGGACAAAGGGGCCATCAAGGACCTACCGGACTTGGTGACATGAAGAAATCTATGCAAGCAAAGAAAATACGAAATACCCGCTAGGGAGTTATCAACAACCGCTTTAGGCTTCCCGTTCAAAAAGAGCCCCCATACAAATGATAAAATAATCTGATAGCAACTCTTACCTCTGTTAGCAGAGTGCTTCTGGAACCGCTTCGACTCCGTCAAAGCAGATTGATAAGACCATAGCATCCCAAGGGCCAAAGCACAATGAGTTATGCCCTCCATTCTGGCTTGATAAACTGCTAGATATAAGAAGGGAACATCAACATATGAGTTTGCATAAGGTGCCAATGCCCGAAAATTAGCCCATTTACACCGAAAAAGGGCATCAGAAATGAAAATTAATATTGTAGTAAATGCAATAGAGAGAAATTTGGAAATGCATATGGATTGCCGCAACCCAGATGGTTTTTCGAATTGACTACGCCCAGACTGTTGGATCAAAAAGTAACACTGATTCCTCAACCTATCACTCCACAGCTCAAGCACCACCATGATGGGAAGCAACTTAAGGAGGAGAAGCTTGCGGATAAAACCTTGCAATGCCCAATCCTCTGGTAGTGAGCTACTCCATGTTCACCCGTACCCATGTTGATACATCAATGAAAAAAGGA
Source organism: Taudactylus pleione (assembly GCA_031769625.1). Classification (NCBI taxonomy): domain Eukaryota; kingdom Metazoa; phylum Chordata; class Amphibia; order Anura; family Myobatrachidae; genus Taudactylus; species Taudactylus pleione. Next base: position 1,498,627 of record JAUIMM010000555.1, on the reverse strand, counting down.
GCTGAACTTCTTCAAAAATTAGAATTCGACGGAAAATCTCATGGGCAGGGATCTGTCAATGTAAAAACCGTCTTCTAGCAGAAAACCCATGTATCGGAAGGAATCTGGATGCAAATGTAACAGCCAAAAAGCAGACTTAACATCAATCTTCCATAAGAGCCCCTGGGCCAAATAGTCTAACCAAAGACAAATAGAAAACCTGGCAGAAGGCCAGCAGATGGCATAATTGACCAAAGAACCCTCAGGCTAAGACAGATGCTGAATTAGCTGATATTTGCCTTGGGTCTTCTTGGGCACTACACCTACAGGGGACAATATTTGGTCAGCAATAGGGGGAGTGACAAAAGGGCCAACCATGCACCCCGAACCTAATCTCACTGAGCACCTACTTTTTCAGAACATCAGGGAGATCCATAGCGTATCGCAAATCCAATACTGATTAACCTTCACCTTCCCATATACAGTAATAACTAATCCATCACCAAACTGCCTCATCCACCCAGGACAACCGTTTTTTCCAAAGCTCCCGGGTGATTGGATGACTGCAACCCCCCCAGATCACGGACACACCTGGTGCTTTATTCTGGCCATTTTCGTAGAATAGGGCGAGCAGGCGCATGGAGTGGCAGGGCTGAGCCATGCAAACAGAATCAGTCAAGGAAGAATTAACAAAGAAAAGCAGTGAAGAAGGAATAGAATAAAAAAATGAAAATAACTAGGAAAAATAGAAGATTAAAAAATAAAGAAGGAAAAAGGAAGAGGATACAGGTAAATAAGACAGCGTAAAAACAGGTAGAGTACTTCTCTGTAAAATGCAGCTTTGAGACATCAGGAAAGTAACCACCCCAAAACACCACCCCCACTGCTCACCAGGCATTCAGGATACACCTCTAAATTAACACATTGCAACCTAACTCCTGCTATGCCAAGTGAGGCACCCGCAGGGTTTTTCTTAGAAAAGGGGGCTATCACTGCTTCCTCCTATTTAACACAATGGATACTGCAGAGGAATCACTGATTTCTCTTGCAGTCCCTCTGTATTCATTAGTGTTTGTGTTTGTGCCCTGGGCCAAAAAGCGCATTGGTGTTTTTTCAAATAAGGATATTGATAAATTGGGGGGAAACTGCATTCTGTATCGCTGCAATATGCAGCAATGCAGAACACTACTGCTGTATCATCAATAATGTATAGACCTGTTTATTTTATTGCATTTACTCCCTCATATGCTGTGTCTTAGGTACGTTTTTGTTATCCTTAGTGCTTCCAGCCAGTTACCAAAAGCAAATAAATAATAAATAATTCAGTTCAGTAATATAGAGCCTTGGATATATGTTAATGTCAAATAATGTCAATTGCTCTTGGAGCTGAATAAGTAATCCACAATTTCCTCCATTAAATATGGGTTAGAAAGGGCAGACCGAACGACACAGTTAGCTGCAGAATTAGCCTCTGTTCCTGATTTTGCCATTAACAATATTTCACACTCACACCTTGATATAGTTCTTCCTGTGCTGCTGTGTAGTTTGAATATAAGGGCGTTATTCAGATATGTACGCTAAAGCAACTGCGTGAAAATATGCAAATGTTGCAGCCCCCAGGATTTTAATTGAGCCGCATCTCAGTCACAGATCAGTCGATCATCGGAATTCTGAGTAACCCTGCGGTCGCACAGAATGACTACGGGAACTGTGGCGCCAGAGCCATTTTCACTGCATACGGGAGCGCACACGCAGACACACCCTGAAAACAGTCGTGACAAGCCTGCGTTTGAGTTGTCACCTTCCCGTTTGCCGCCCACAAATGGTCCCTGCCTGTCAAACACTTTGCGAAAAAATTCTCACTGCGAGTGACGATGAAAATTAAACTTGATGCATGCGCAGACCACCGATAATCTCTCAAACTGCGTAAACATCGGAATCGCATCCATCTCTGAATCAGGCCGTAAGAGCTGTTGCTTGATTGAGAGATGTACGTTCATCCGAGGATAAACGCACATCTCCGATGTTTAGAGCCCTGCATCTGCAGAGGACCCAGTTTGCGCATGTGCAGAACAGGTATGCGATCTTGCTCGCAGACCCGCCCAAGCCACAGCATGATTGACATGCTACAGCGTTTGGGGGGGCGGAGTGGGGGAGTGCCTGGTCTCCGTTCCCGGGAAATGGAGGCGTGCCCCCTGTGCACCCCCCCTTAATCCGGCTCTCCTGGGTTAGCAAATGCAACAAGGATGTGTCTGGCACCTCCTGCTGTATTTGCATCTGAGATGGACGGATTTGCACAGCTGCTTGTGTGCGACTCTGCAAATCCGTCCATCTCTGCATCGGGCCCTGTGTTTTTTACTCCACTGAATTCACATTATGGGTGCAGGCTACAGGCAGGTATGAAGGTTGCGGAGATAGGTGGTTTGTTGAGAATGGAGATGAATGACTTGTACGGTGTCTTGCTTGTAGAGAACAACATCTCTGAGGAAAGTTCATTCAGTGAATGCCAGCCAGCTCAGAGATTTAAATTAAACAACAAACCTCTTCCCCTTGCTGACTATGGAGAAGAGGGTTTGTGTTTAATTATTTAAAAGTTTTCTGTCAGGCATATTGGTGAATGTGACATTTACACATATCTCTCAAATACTCACCCTAGAGAGCAGTATACAGTGTATATGTAATTATGTGTGTACATTAAAGGGGAAACTAACTTTTGTAACAAATACGTACCAAACCCTGTTACCTAAAGCCAGAAGCTGCCAAGAAATGTTCATATACTTTATGCATGCAGAAGAAGGACAGGATAAAGCCTACAATAAATTACATATACAGTATATGGAAAGGATAATAAATGAAGACTATGCAATCTATGTGTTGTTTAAGCACCTGCTGCACTACCATCTGAAAAGACTTAAAGATAGGAAACATACCGTAACACTACTATAAAGTGTATAGATTAAAGGTACAGATTTAAAAGGCACTGGATAAGAAGGAGAGTACACTCCAATAGAAAGTTATCCTAATCATGGGCTCTCCATCTTATCCCTAGGCTATGGGAACCCGAAAAACATAAAACAATGCTTGACCTGAAAAGAGAAGTATCCTACACACAGAACTACCTGCCAGGTCTCACCTACTAAAAATTATTTAAATAATGTGGACCCGAGCCTGACCAGTGCCTGCTTATACTATATCAACTATTGGGAATAGGAACTAAAATGCTCAAAAAATACACAAGGAATCGGCCAACCCATTGGTAGACATTTGTCTACAAAACATAGGCCTCCAATTTTAAACACAATGAATTTGAAGGAATCTGTGTTTAGTGGAAGCAGCTGAAAAGAGAAATCAATATCCACCTCCGCTAACAATGCCAGGGCTGCCAACAGGGGGGGCCTGCCGGTCCAGACACTCAGACAGAGAGGGGGGGTGTCCGCAGCCGCTCTTATTGCATGATGCACGCTTCTACCCCCTTAAATGAAAAGTGACAGGGGAGGAAGACTCCTACCAGGGCACCGATTGCTATTACCCTGCACAATAAAAGTGATAGGGGGGCCCTCTTCGGCCGCCTGCCCGATCCACCTCCTACCATCCTCCCGCTATGACTCCTACCATCCTCCAGCTCCACCTCCTACCGCCCGCACGCTTAGCCTCCTACTGTCCTCCCATTCTGCCTCCTTCCATATCCCACTCTGCCCCTTACCACCATGCCCTGCAGTCCAATAAAGTTTTTTTTTGTGAGCCGGTGCGCGTTACCTCATGGCGTCACGCCACACCGCTGAAAGAGAGAGGACTCAGAGGAGCCGCAGCATGTGAGGATAGAGCAGTCAGGACAAAAGAAAGAGGTAACAACAGGTAAGTGACTTGCATGTCATGCGCATGCTGGCTAGGGCTCAAGAGTGGAGATGAGGAAAAGCAGGGCTGGAGAGACATAAGGGGACTGTCTGGGTTTAGGGAGACCCAGAGCTGGAGAAATTTGACAACAAAAAATTTTTTGACAGTCCTGGGCCTCACAATTTCTGATGGCAGTCCTGAACAATACACCTTTGTCAAAAACCTTGAACAATTCCTGAGGCCTGCTCAACAATTGGTAAACTACCCTACAATTGCTAGGATTTAAGGCGTCTTTTACAAACCCTCCGTCTGGGAATGACAAGGGTTAAATTAAGTGGAACTGTCCAGGTTCCTTCTTAGGTACAACACCTAGAAGTGAGATGCACATACCTTTCATAGGCAGAGAACAAAAAAGGGCCACACATGCATTATAATATAATCTCCACGTCAACTTTAGCTTTCCCCACCTTCGGAAGATCCCAAAGAATTTCAGCTTCCTTTGGGTCACTACCGAGACAGGTTGGCAAAAGAGCAACTGAAAACTAAAATGAAAACTGTACAACAAAAAACTGCCTCCCCCTGAGGGGATAGCAACTAAGCTAACCAGCTAACGCATCACAATTAACCAGGGAGCAAGCCTTATTTAGCACTGCCAGTAGATTCTCCCCTACATGCCCTACCACAATCACAACCTGCACCATAGAGTGTCGATACCGGCAACTTACCTCTTTAGCGCACTGTTCATTTTTAAATGCATAGCACTTCCCTCTACCCACTGCACTGATCCACAGCCTGGTAGTAAAGGGCTGTTTGCACACCGGCATACCGTACTTACCGGTTTGGGTATGGGTTGCCAGCAGTCGGGATCCCAGCAGTCAGAATCCTGACGCTGGGATCCCGACAGGATTACCATACTGATACTTGTGGCTCAATATGATAACCCACCCCCTCTCCCTATCCTAACCTTCCCTTCCTGTGCCTGAACCTAACCACCCCTCCCTGCAATTGCGGGTCGGCATTCTGTAGTCGGGATCCCGACTGCTGTCGGGATTCTGGCACCAGTATTTAGACCATCGACATCTCATCAGCCGGGATGCTGACAACATACCTTAAATACCTGCTAGCCAATGAGTAAAGCTCCTCCTCAGCAGTTGGGCTTGCAGCTCTAGCTGTATCTGATAACTGCTTAGCCTCATCTGTAACTGAAAAAGCATTGACAAAATGTCCCCAGTGAATCTTTTCCCTAACTTTTGACATAACCCCCCTCAATATAGCTGTGTTGAAGTAGTGGACCATACTACCCTGGGCCTCAATACTCTCCCTGCTATTCGCCAAACTAGCTGCCCTATGACACTTACGCTTACCTTGATATTGCTGCGCTAAATATCTCATAATCTTACTAGGCCTACTAGATGCGTTGGATGAATCACTACAAAGCATAAGAAGCGTGCTATGGAAAGCAGGAACAATATGCTCGCCGGCTCTGGAAGGGGAATGCACGACCACGGTATCCATCGATGCATTGAACTGCAGGAACCAGCTAACTTGTAAGTGGTACAGGTGAAACACTGGCTGGCACATGACACTTAGAATGCACAGTTCCAGTGGAAAACAGGGAAGATGGCAGTTGCACGGTAACAAGTTGTGGCAAAGGTACCTGCTGATGCTACACAAAGCTAGTCTGACCATCCCTAATGGTGTCAAATTGTGAAAAAATAGAGGTTAAGGCTAAAGGCAGTTGCAGTACTATGGGAAAGCAATAACCAGGTCAAGGGCCATCTGGTCATAACTAAAAATCGAGCACTACATAAGACAATTCTATTTTTCTCCTTAATGCTAGTGTTGTATTGTTTGTCGGTAGTAGCACCCCCTATTGTGACTGACTGGAATTCATATACCAGGAGTTCTTTTTTTGAATATGAAGAACTAATATCCTGTGGGACTGGCCAAAATATAATTTCTCCCACAGCTAAAAACCTGCCAAGTGTAAGGCGGATGGGCCCCTCAGGAAAACATTGGGACTAAGCTGTGGGGTGAGCAGGGCAGACCATGTGGCCAAATGGCACCTGATGGGAGAATTGTGCTGCTAGAACTGCAGCAGGGCTAACTGAGGGCTGACCCAATGTATTTTGGAAAGGGGACCAGCAGATGCGATACTGGAAGAGAGGGAAAAGCACAGGAGGAGAAAGAAAAAATAAACGGGTGAATGAATTAAAAAAGACAAGGAACATAGAGGTATAAATAAAAGAAAGCAAGAAGGATAGAAAAGAGTAAGAATGCAGAACAAGGCTCTTGCTTTAAACAATCTGACACTCAGACAGTCATTCCTGAGGGATCACAAATGGACAAGAGGTAGTTGGCTGCACTTCCTCCTTTTATATAGCCTAACAGGCAACCCCACCCCTTGCCCCTATATGCTGGCTGTCAGTACTAACTAGGGGTGAGCGGGTTCGGATTTCTGAAATCCGAACCCCCCCGAGCCCCCCCCGATCCGAGGCCGATCCGAGTCAGGCTCGACTTTTCCCGCCTGACTCGGATCTGAAATCGAGGCAAAACGTCATCATCCCGCCTTCCGGATCTCGCGGGTTTTGGATCCTATATAAGGTACCCGCGTCGGCGCCATTTTCTCACTCGGCTGTGGACAGTGAAGAGGGAGGGTGGGAGTTAGGGCTTGCTGGGCTGTGTAGTGTAGTGCAGAGTAGTGTGCTGCGCTGTGCTGCTGGTGTCCATAGGGGCTGTGTCCACTACTTCAAAGTCCATAGGGGCTGGCTGGACTGTGTTGTGCAGTCAGTTGTCCATAGGGGCTGTGTCCACTCCAAAGTCCTGTGCAGTGTCCCAGTCCTAAAGGGGTGCTGTAGTGTTGTCCAGGGGGTGCTCTGTCCATCAGGGGTGCTCCCCCAAGTGCTAAAAAAAATATTTTTTTTCTGTGTTTGTGAATTGTGTGCGCAGTAGCCGCACGTGCATCAACAAAGTAGTACCAAGCGTGCGCCTGTGTCATAAGTAAAGGGCCGGCTGGCTTGACCGTTAAAGGGTGCTGTAACCCCCAAAGTACACTCCAAACCAAATAAAAAAATATTTTCTGTGTTTGTGAATTGTGTGCGCAGTAGCCGCACGTGCATCAACAAAGTAGTACCAAGCGTGCGCCTGTGTCATAAGTAAAGGGCCGGCTGGCTTGACCGTTAAAGGGTGCTGTAACCCCCAAAGTACACTCCAAACCAAATAAAAAAATATTTTCTGTGTTTGTGAATTGTGTGCGCAGTAGCCGCACGTGCATCAACAAAGTAGTGCCAAGCGTGCGCCTGTGTCATAAGTAAAGGGTCGGCTGGCTTGACCGTTAAAGGGTGCTGTAACCCCCAAAGTACACTCCAAACCAAATAAAAAAATATTTTCTGTGTTTGTGAATTGTGTGCGCAGTAGCCGCACGTGCATCAACAAAGTAGTGCCAAGCGTGCACCTGTGTCATAAGTAAAGGGCCGGCTGGCTTGACCGTTAAAGGGTGCTGTAACCCCCAAAGTACACTCCAAACCAAATAAAAAAATATTTTCTGTGTTTGTGAATTGTGTGCGCAGTAGCCGCACGTGCATCAACAAAGTTGTGCCAAGCATGCGCCTGTGTCATAAGTAAAGGGCCGGCTGGCTTGACCATTAAAGGGTGCTGTACCCCCAAAGTACACTCCAAACCAAATAAAAAAATATTTTCTGTGTTTGTGAATTGTGTGCGCAGTAGCCGCACGTGCATCAACAAAGTAGTGCCAAGCGTGCGCCTGTGTCATAAGTAAAGGGCCGGCTGGCTTGACCGTTAAAGGGTGCTGTAACCCCCAAAGTACACTCCAAACCAAATAAAAAAATATTTTCTGTGTTTGTGAATTGTGTGCGCAGTAGCCGCACGTGCATCAACAAAGTAGTGCCAAGCATGCGCCTGTGTCATAAGTAAAGGGCCGGCTGGCTTGACCGTTAAAGGTGCTGTAACCCCCAAAGTACACTCCAAACCAAAAAAAAAATATTTTCTGTGTTTGTGAATGGTGTGTGCAGTAGCCGTACGTGCATCAACAAAGTAGTGCCAAGCGTGCGCCTGTGTCAAAAGTAAAGGGCCTGCTGGCTTGACCGTTAAAGGGTGCTGTAACCCCCAAAGTACACTCCAACCAAATAAAAAAATATTTTCTGTGTTTGTGAATTGTGTGCGCAGTAGCCGCACGTGCATCAACAAAGTAGTGCCAAGCGTGCGCCTGTATCATAAGTAAAGGGCCGGCTGGCTTGACCGTTAAAGGGTGCTGTAACCCCCAAAGTACACTCCAAACCAAATAAAAAAATATTTTCTGTGTTTGTGAATTGTGTGCGCAGTAGCCGCACGTGCATCAACAAAGTAGTGCCAAGCGTGCGCCTGTGTCATAAGTAAAGGGCCGGCTGGCTTGTCCGTTAAAGGGTGCTATAACCCCCAAAGTACACTCCAAACAAAATAAAAAAATATTTTCTGTGTTTGTGAATTGTGTGCACTGTGGCTGCACGTGCATCAACAAAGGAGCAGCGCCAAGCGTGCTCCTGTGTCCCATAAGTAAAAGGCCGGCTGGCTTGTCCGTTAAAGGGTGCTGTAACCCCCAAAGGGCACTCCAAACAAAATAAAAAAATATATTTTTTTGTGTTTGTGAATTGTGTGCGCAGTAGCCGCACGTGCATCAACAAAGTAGTGCCAAGCGTGCGCCTGTGTCATAAGTAAAGGGCCGGCTGGCTTGACCATTAATGGGTGCTGTAACCCCCAAAGTACACTCCAAACAAAATAAAAAAATATTTTCTGTGTTTGTGAATTGTGTGCACTGTGGCTGCACGTGCATCAACAAAGGAGCAGCGCCATCCGTTCGCCTGTGTCCCATAAATAAAAGGCCAGCTGGCTTGTCCGTTAAAGGGTACTGTAACTCACAAAGGGCACTCCAAACAAAATAAAAAAATATATTTTTTTGTGTTTGTGAATTGTGTGCACTGTGGCTGCACGTGCATCAACAAAGGAGCAGCACTAAGCGTGCGCCTGTGTCCCACAAGTAAAGAGCCGGCTGGCTCATTTCTTAAAGGGTGGTGTAACCCACAAAGTGCACTACTCTCCAGCAAAAATAAAAAAATATTTTCTGTGTTTGTGTGCGCCTTAGCCGCACGTATATATCAATATAACATAAATGGAGGACCAAACTTTCTCCGATAAAAATAAAATAGGGAAAGATCAAGATCCACTTCCTCCTAGTGCTGAAGCTGCTGCCACTAGTCATGACATAGACGATAACATGCCATCAACGTCGTCTGCCAAGGCCGATGCCCAATGTCATAGTAGAGGGCACATACAATCCCAAATGACAAAGTTCAGGAAAATGACCTTGAAAAAAACATTTAAATCATCTGAAGGGAAACGTAAACTTGCCAAAATGCCATTTACGACACGGAGTGGCAAGGAACGGCTAAGGTCTTTCCCTTTGTTCATGACTAGTGGTTCAGCTTCACATGACGATGGAAGCCCTCTTCCCGCTAAAAAAATCAAACGAGTTAAGCTGGCAAAAGCACAGCGAAGAACTGTGCATTCTAAGAAGATATCACAAATCCCCAAGGAGAGTCCAAGTGTGGTGGCGGTTGCGATGCCTGACCTTCCCAGCACTGGACGGGAAGAGGTGGCTCTTTCCACCATTTGCACGCCCCCTGCAAGTGCTGAAAGGAGCACCCACAGTCCACTTGCTGATATGCAAATTGAAGATGTCACTGTTGAAGTACAACAGGATGAGGATACTGGTGTAGCTGGCACTGAGGAGGAAGTTGGCGAGGAGGATTCTGATGGTAATGTGGTTTGTTTAAATCAGGCTCCGGGGGAGACAGTTGTTGTCTGTGGGATGAAAAAGCCCATCACGGTCATGCCTGGGCAGAAGACCAAACATTCCACCTCTTTGGTCTGGCAATATATCTATCCAAATCCGGACAACAACTGTCTTGCCATATGTACCATATGTAAAGGTGAAATAAGTAGGGGTAGGGATGTTAACCACCTAGGAACATCCTCCCTTATACGGCACCTGCAGCGCGTTCATAAAAAGTTACTGTCAAGTTCTGAAACTTTGGCTAAGACCGTAAGCAGTCCAGGGACACCTAAATCCCTTTTTCCTTTTTATCCAAGGAATCGGTGGATGAGGAGGATGAGGACGACATCTTGCCTCCGTAGAGCCAATTTGTGCAGGGACAAATTAATTGCCAGCTTGTTTTGTGGGGGCCCAAACGAACCAATCATTTCAGCCCCAGTCATGTGGCAGACCCTGGCGCTGAAATGATTGGTTTGTTAAAGTGTGCATGTCCTATTTATACAACATAAGGGTGGGTGGGAGGGCCCAAGGACAATTCCATTTTGCATCTCTTTTTTTTCTTTGTATTATGTAATGTTTGGGGCCTAGTTTTTCAAACTGCCATCCTGTCTGCCACTGCAGTGTCACTCCTAGATGGGCCACGTGTTTGTGCCGCCCACTCGTGTCGCTTAGCATAGTCATCCAGCTACCTTGGTGCAATCTTTTGGCCATAAAAACAATATTGTGAGGTGTGAGGTGTTCAGAATAGACTGGAAATGAGTGGAAATGAAGGTTATTGAGGTTAATAATTGCATAGGAGCAGAAAAACCCACAAATTCTGTGATTTAAGCTGTTTTTATGCTTTTTTTCAAAAAATACAGATCCAAAACACAAAACCCAGAACCCAAAACACGGAAGGGTGGTTTTGGCAAAACCAATCCAGATCCAAAACACGAAGAAAGATCCAGATCCAAAACCAAAACACAAAACACGAAAAGTGGCCGGTGCACACCCCTAGTACTAACCCTTAAACTACCTCCCCCACTATTTTAAACCCACCACTCCATTACATAAAAACCCAGACTTTACATAGCTTCATACTTAATTACGTATTCAGCTTCTTTTAATTGTTATTAAGTTATTATTCATTTATTTCTCTATAATTTGTATTGTCTATTACAGCGACATAACAGTATATTCTGCTCTCACAAGAAGCAACCTTCAAATACAATTCATTCTTGAATTCAGTTGTTCCTTGTACTAAAACATCTGACTAATAATAATCATCACTGTGAAAGACAAATATAATTAAAGCTGCAATCCTACATTAACGTTTTTGAACAGTCATTTTTGTTTCCTTTATAACATAAATGTTATATTTTTTCTAGGATGTCCTACTATAATTAACTGTTAACTTTGCAACAGCACTTTGTGGGGGAGACCTATATGGCTCCACCACAAGGCAGAGTATTAAAGCGTAAAACACAATTTCAGCTTTTTAGCACTCACGCTTGTTCCTGAGAGGATCACTTCATATCAAAGTTCATGACCATATGGCTGTTCTGTGCATGCTGAGTAGAACGGCATTCCATAACCTCTCTCTTCTCTACAGGACATGTGACTGTGGTTGCCATGATAGTTGCCGGACACTCAGCAGGCTGAAAATCATTACTGTCATTACTAAGAAAAAGTGATTTATCTTACTCCATCAATACACACACTTTCATGTGTTGTGCTTTTACCATCTATAAGACCTAAAGTGTACAACATGTGTGTGTGCCGCTGTCACTGAAACAAATCAGGGCCCAATTCAGATATGGACACAGTGCCGATAATTACTTAGTAAAACGATGTTTTGCTGCTGCGCGTGCGTGAAAACTTCACGAATTTGTGCACATTATTATTTATTATTATTACCAGTTATTTGTATAGCGCACACATATTCCGTAGCTCTTTACAGAGAAGATCTTACCATTCACGTCTATCCCTGCCCCAGTGGAGCTTACAATCTATATTCCCTACCACATGCTCACAAACATACACACTATGGTCAATTTTTGTTGGGAGCCAATAAACCTACCAGTATATTTTTGGAGTGTGGAAGGAAACCAGAGTACCTGGAGGAAATCCACGCAAGCATAGGGAGAGTATACAAACTCCACACAGTTAGGGCCGTAGTGGGAATCGAACCCACGACCTCAGTGCTGTGAGGCAGTAACGCTAACCATCACACCCTCTGTGCTGCCCTGTGCATATGTGAGCCCAAATATCCTATTGTGTTCATAATTGCATGTAGCATCGCTAGCACTTGAAAGGTGGTTTGCGATCCCTGGGCTTTTCAGGGTGGAGATTGGGAGGTGACCTAAGGTGATTGCAAAAAGGGTCTGTTTCATGGGCGTGTTAAGGGAGTGTCATGGGCGTGTTATGGGAGTGTCATGGGCGTGTCTGGGAACGCTGTTGTGTTCTCAATCACAAATCTACAGTTTCAGAGGCCATGTTTAGCTGGATTAGAGGAGAGTAGCCAGGGTAGACTCTAGGGTACATCAAATGCTGATTGTACGACCAATGTTGCATCGATGTTGGAGAGCTTACAGTCTCCATTGCAAATACACAAACGACGCTACCTGAAAGTTGGCGTCTCAGCACTCATACACTCCATCTCACCGTGGAGCAGTATAAGACCCCTATTGAGAGAGCAGCTGCATTACTAAATACAGATGTGTCCACATATGTCTTAAATCCATGCGGTACAAGTCGCGTTAAACATAATGCATGATCGCCACGCGGCTTTGTAGCGCAGAGCATTTTTTGTGTGACTTTTTACCTTCAAATGCATCTTATTTGCAAAGCAATTTTGAGTAGGTTGCACAGCCAGCTTCTACTGATTAAAATGATGTGCGGCATGCCTAAATTCTGTGTGCGATTGCGGCTGTGTCTGCATGTAGAATGCTATGTTACAGTGGCAGCAGCTGTGAGACTGTAACATAGCATTTCGCATGCAGGGTTCAGATGAGGTGAAATTAACTTCAAGCCTGTATGCTGTTTGGTGTATTTTCTGGATTAAGATGCTGTAGAACCACTGTGCCCAGCAACACAGGGTATGTATTACCATTTCATTGCTGCGTGATTTGCGTAAGACTGTGCCGGAGGTTTTCGAGTGGAAAGTGGAAATAACCTTTTGCAACCGTGAAACATATAATATTCAGAATTTGCCATCTGCTACAAGTATCGTGCTGGAGGAAGTTGGCAAAGTAGAACTTGTAATCATTATGATTTTTTGTGTTGGAGGGTATGGAGGAGTATAAACTAAGTTTTCTTATTTTTGCATCACGAGATGGTCTGGCGTCCGACATTTGTTAGTGCGAGTAGGTGCGTCCACTCCTGATTGGCTCGCCCAAATTCAAAATTCCGCTTTTGCTTCAGGGCTGCTGGTCTGCGAACTGCAACTAGCTCGCGGCCAAGGCCAAAATGTGTATTGCCAATGCTTCATCACTGCTGCGATCCGATGCCCTGTCCCAGTGCTTGCCGCCGATGTGTCCACAGCAGGACTCCATACACTTGTTCCCAGCGCTGGCTGCCGGTGTGTCACTAGAGACACATCTCCACACACAAAAAATATGCCAAAACTGGATTAGTGTAAATGAGCCCTGAAGGGCACAGTACTAGGTACCGGAAAATCTTTGAGCTTTTCAGACAGAAAAAGATACAGTATATGCTCATCTAGTAGGTGTTACAAGGAGATGGACACATTTGAGCACAGAACACCACATGATACAATTTTCAAATTGTTAGGATATGGTCTGCACAAAAGGTTAATTTAGGAAGAGCACAACACATACAACAGGAAGCAGGTGTTTTGATAAAACAAATAGGCTTGTATTAATGAAACGAACATGTTATTGTAAGAGTTAAATCTTAATTCCACAGATATTGTCAGGTGAGGATTTTCCATGGCTTACCTGGAAAATTGAACAGATGTCCCCCCTCCCCTCACAGATCACAATCAGTTACTTGTAATGCAGTAAAACAAACAGCGTTAGCCTGTTCACCCGGAGGTGCGATCTTGCAGCTCGGGACATCTGTCACAGTGACCTTTGTACCTAAGCACCATTTAAAAGAAGATACACATTTTCAGCTGATTTCTGTACATTTAATTTGTTTTAATGAGGTGTGTTTCTTTTGATTAATAGTTCTCAGTGAGCAACCTAAACCACTGGTATCAGCAAAGATCCCAGAAAAGTATACTACGCTCAGCAACAAAGACAAGCTGCTCATATGCACTGTAAATGAGGGGTCAATTTAATAAATATGGCTTTTCTCCAGCATCAGTATTACAATTGTATTTTTATATCAATGTCAAATAGTGGCTTGGTTTTTTGTTTGCTTGTTTCCAGTGTTTTTTTTCTCTACTGTAAAAATAGAGAGAGAGCAGGAAGCATCTCAGTAACATCAACCTCAGAAAAAGAGGAAATAAAGGTGTAGATATACTGTACTTAATCACTGTTGAATCTTAATGTCGAAAATGAGAGGCCATAATGCAAATAATGAATTGCACTAACTGACTTGGGGTGTGATTTCTTATGGGAAACCCAATTTTGACCATGGACCTCCTTATGAGAGAAAATTATTTTGCTGCAGTAAACTAGTTAGCATTTGTGCTCAGCTGTAGCATGTCTCAATCAGACTTTCTTTAAGTTTAGAATCAGTATAGAGGCAGCCGTGGATGTCGATGGCAGCCATGTATTATAAGCACTAAGTGTGTTATAACACAAAGTGTAACTATATAACAGTTAAAAAAACAGTTGAACAAACATTGAACATCTACGACAAGGTAATTACAATATCATTCCTTACCAGTAGTTTGTGTGTTGTACATTATTGAATGTATTGCAAAAATGTATCAGAAACTTCTATTAATGATCGCACTCCATGGAATCATCTCTAAGACTACTACATCCTTTACTCTCCCTGCAGCTCATCCTTTTGTACATATTGCTGCCTCAGTACTTTCCTCTTCTCTTACAAACACATATGAGCTTTTAACTTATCTAAACACATTGACAATAACATCCACAATCTCTCGCCATAACAAACATTCAGTCAAATCCCACAAATATATTTATATCTCGCTCCTGTTGCTTCTATTAGCTGGTGACATATCTCCAAATCCAGGCCCAACCCACATGCCACACCCACAACGAACTATAAATCCAGCTAACTTCATAAATATTGCATGCCTCCCTTCACCATCCAAGTCACTAAAATGTGCCTTATGGAATGCACGCTCTGTCTGCAACAAACTAACATCCATCCATGACCTCTTTATTGCAACTAACCTCAACCTTCTGGCAATAACAGAAACATGGCTAACACAATCTGACACTGTCTCCCCTGCTGCACTTTCACATGGTGACCTACACTTCTCACACACCTCCAGGCCTGGTAATTGTAAAGGAGGTGGGGTAGGAATATTACTCTCCCAATCTTTCACATACACAGTTCTCCCACAGGTACCCTCACTCACATTTACATCTTTTGAAGTACATTCTATCATGACTTTCACCCCTTTCTCTCTGCGAGTTGCTGCTATCTATCGCCCACCTGGGCCACCTCAACAATTTCTGGAACATTTTTCAGCCTGGCTCCCTCACTTCCTATCCTCAGACATCTCCACCATCATTATGGGTGATTTCAATATCCCCATTGACAGTCCACAATCTCCTCATGCCTCCAAACTACTCTCTGTAACCTCTTCTCTTGGCCTCTCCCAATGGACTGACTCCTCTACTCATAAGGAGGGCCACTGCCTTGATCTTGTATTTACCAGACTATGCTCAGTTTCTGATTTCACTAATGCTCCTTTCCCTCTCTCAGATCACAACCTTATCACCTGCACACTTTCCTCCATTACATCAACCTCAATGTCAGTGAAATCAACCAAACCTCCTAAAACCTGCAGAAATATTAATGTGATTAACCTTCAACAACTATCTACCTCTCTACAACAACGACTCTCACCAATTTCTGCACTCACTTCTCCTGAGACTGCTGCATCACAGCTAAACCAGATTCTAGTAAAAGCCCTCGATGAAGTAGCTCCAGCTACCCATCACACTCCGCGTAGACTCAGACGTCAACCGTGGCATTCTAACTTAACAAGGCATCTACAAAAACTCTCACGTAAAGTAGAACGTCAGTGGCGAAAGTCTCGCACTCCAAGTGACTTCCTCACATATAAGTCTATCTACAACTCTTATCGTACTGCTCTGGACACTGCCAAGCAAATATATTTCCAGTCTCTTATCTCTGCTCAAGCCTCTAACCCCAAGCGACTTTTTAATACATTTAAACTGCTTCTTACCCCTCCCTCACCCAAGCCACCTGCTACTATCTGTGCACAAGATCTTGCTTCCTATTTCAAGGACAAGATTGATAATATCCGAAATGAAATGTTATTCTCTTCCTCAGCTAGTGACCTACTCAATTCCCTACCTGAACCCTCTGGCACATTCTCCTCATTTGATCTCACAAACGAAGATGAAGTATCTACACTCTTCTCATCCTCCTACTCTATTACCTCTCCTCTAGATCCTATACCCTCACAAATTAGTAAAGCTCTGTCTCCTGTGCTCATCCCAACCCTAACTAAAATCTGTAATCTCTCTCTTTCTACTGGCATCTTTCCATCACTGTTCAAGCATGCAGTGATTACTCCCATTCTGAAAAAACAAAATTCTGACCCTAACACTCTCTCTAATTACCGTCCTATCTCCCAGCTCCCATGCCACTCCAAGCTACTGGAGAGACTTGTCTACACCCGCCTCACACACTTTCTTAACACCCACAACTTATTGGACCCACTTCAGTCTGGCTTCCGTTCCCAGCACTCCACAGAGACAGCACTGACTAAGGTAGTAAATGATTTGGTCACTGCCAAGGCTAAAGGCCATTACTCACTTCTAATTCTTCTAGATCTCTCTGCTGCTTTTGACACTGTTGACCACTCTCTTCTCGTACAAACATTACAATCCCTAGGTCTTAAGGACACAGCCCTTTCTTGGTTCTCTTCCTACCTATCTGATCGCTCTTTTTCTGTTCGTTTTTCTGATTCTGCCTCCTCTTCGCTACCTCTATCAGTTGGAGTACCGCAAGGCTCTGTTTTAGGTCCTTTGCTATTCTCAATCTATACCACCTCTCTTGGCAAACTAATCCGCTCTTTTGGATTTCAGTACCATCTGTATGCGGATGATACTCAAATCTACCTATCCTCTCCAGATTTATCACCATCTGTATTGGTCCGTGTCACTGAATGTATTTCTGCCATTTCATCTTGGATGTCATCTCGCTACCTGAAACTTAATATTTCTAAAACACAATTAATTATATTTCCACCGGCCAATAACAGTTACCAATCTGATCTCTTTATCACTGTTGATAACTCAACAATCCACCCCACCCCTCAAGCTCGCTGCCTTGGTGTCATCCTTGATTCTGAATTGTCCTTTGTTCCCCACATTCAATCTGTCTCAAAATCATGTTACATACATCTAAAAAAACATATACAAAATTCGACCATATCTCACACAAGACACTGCAAAAACTCTAATCCATGCACTCATTATTTCCCGCATTGACTATTACAATAGTCTCCTTACTGGTCTTCCCAAAAACAGGCTATCGCCATTACAATCCATTATGAATGCAGCTGCGAGGCTTATCTTCCTTGCCAAATGTTCATCGTCTGCTGCCCCGCTCTGTCAGTCCCTCCATTGGTTGCCGGTTTTCTTCCGTATTCAATACAAAATACTGTTACTGACACATAAGGCCATTAACCGAATTACACCAACATACATCTCTTCACTCATCTCAAAATATCTCCCAACCCGACCTCTCCGCTCAGCACAAGATCTGCGTCTCTCATCCCCACGCATTACTTGCTCCCATTTATGGTTACAGGACTTTCTTCGGGCTGCACCCACTCTATGGAATGCCTTACCACACACAATAAGACTTACCTCTACTCTTCAATCCTTCAAGCGTTCCCTGAAAACTCACCTCTTCAGACAAGCTTATCAGATTCCAGAACCGACCACATAACCTTCATAGCTTCCATGTCTTATCACATCCCCTCTCACAGTCCACACATAACCTCACATATTGTCTTTATTTCACATACTCCTGACATTTTGCTGACATTCCTGTGTGACTGGATCATGCAGCCCACCAAGAAACTCTGCATTCTGGCCAGACCAAATTGCAATATATAGCACCTATCCTTGTGTATCAATGCCTATTTCCCTATAGATTGTAAGCTTGCAAGCAGGGCTCTCTTACCTCTATGTCTGTCTGTTATTACCCTGTTTTGTTCTATCAATGTTTCCAATTGTAAAGCGCAACGGAATATGCTGCGCTATATAAGAAACTGTTAATAAATAAATAAAAATAAATAAATAAACTTACAAGTCATGGCTCTTAGGCTAGACTTTCCATACAGCTGTTGACTAAGCAGGGGTCAGTAAACTGTAGACTGAGGTTGGGCGTGGCATCTCTGCTTGGAGTCATTGTACAAATCAAAGGTCAGGAGTGGAAAGTGCAAATTCATAAGTGTGTAACTAAGCCTAGTTCAGGGCCACAAGAAAACAAACAAGATCAGAACAAGATGGGACAGTACCTGAGTAATCAGACAATTAGCACAGAACTAATAAAGCAGAAGATAACTTAGAGCTCAGACACAAATGAATGTCACTAGAAACTATACTTAAGGCGTATTTTACATTGCGTGTTTTACACCGAATGTGAATGCTGCTTTAAATATTCAGCTCCAACCTGCCAAGATATGGCACCTTACATAGGGACGTAGATGCATAATCTGTTGATATTTTATAACCATCTGATTGATAAAGCCCTTACAGATAGCACAGCCAACAAACAGGAACACAACTTCCTTAAATGCTGCAGCTGCTTCTAACTATCTCTTTACACTGCACTTCTCTTACTATGGTGGTGCCCTGGGGCATCTTGGCTGGGCCAGTTTTTGGGGGTCCTGCACTCTTGATTTGAACCCTAGTATGTTAGGGACCTACCCGAAAGAGGTTACCTGGATATGGTGGGTAGGCCCATAACCTTGACCATAATTATGCTAAAAACCTCTATTGATTGCAAACATTTTTTGGATTTATATATAATTTAATAATTTTGAGTTGTGCACCTGAGATTTGTCTGTTTCCGTGCCTGCAATTAGTTTCATCAGGTAGCACCTCCCATTATATATATAGTCAGGTTGTGCAGTCCAGAAATCTTTCCCATGTCCACACAGCAAGCATATTTCTAGATCCCAACCTCAGAAATCATGTTACAAGTGTGATGTTCTACAAGATCGTTCGAATCAATAATCACCTTCTGGTCTACCTGGATGTTGAGTCGTTATATACAAGCATCAACCACCAAATTGGCATTGATACTATGAGATATACTTGAACATGGAGAATTATACAGATTTTCAGGACTTCCTCATAGAACTCAAAATTTTGTACTAAATAGAAACTATTTTATGTTTAATAAGTTCTTTTTGTAAAAAAGGAACTGCAATGGGAGCAGCCTGCACTCCCATATATGTCAATTATTTTTGAGCTGGTGGGAGCATGTATTTGGGGACACTGACCTTACCTGGCTCCGCTACATAGATGATATTCTTCTAATGTGGAGCGGAAGCTATGAACTACTTTTGGAGTTCCTTAGGTTCTCAATAACAACGAATTAAACATCAGACTGACACATGGTATCAGTCAAGACTATTTTACTTTCCTCAGCCTCAGAATTTATCTGAAGCCAGATGGTAATTTAAATACAGAACTACATAGATAAACTATGGCAACTAATAGCCAATCCAACACTCCAGTTCTCATTTTCCTCCCACAATTTCAAATATACCAAAAAGTGAATTCCTTCATCTCAGAAGGAACTGCACCAATAATGATATTTTCATTAAAGGATGTCAGGATCTTACATCCAGATTATAGTCATTGCTCAATAAAAAGAGCAAGATTTCCATGAGCTGGATGATATCAAGTAATCTTAAGGACATTCTAGTTAAAGCTAGGTACACACTTAATGTTGTGAACCTAGCCCGACGTCTCATGCAGTGGGACCTGGCAGCGACGGAACAATATCATGGCCCCAGCTGATGATAACACCTGTCAGACCATGCAGGATCGATGGGCAATGTAGCTGATGACGCACGGGAGCACGCATCGTCAGAGACATAGCGTATACACACTGGCCGATGTGCCTGATATGTCATCCAATCTGCTGGATTAGATGACATATCATCTAGTGTGTACCTGGCATAAGAGTCATTTTACCAAAACACGAACTAAACAATCTACCATCATGGGTTCTTGTCCCTGTAGAACTTACAAAGCCTGCTGTCACATGCCCGAAAACACTGAAATTTGTGACAAAATTGACAAGGTAATTAAACTTAAGGAACTCATCAACTGCAATGCTATTGGTGTCATTTATTACCTGGAATGTGACTGTAAACTTGGATATGTTGGTATGATAATGAGAATCATAAAACAGTGCATTCTGGAACATATCAGCAACATTCGCAATGCGAGAGCTGATCTTACTTAATTCAAACAAATTTCATCAGTAACGAGACACTTTCTGTCCAAACATGAAGGCAACCTCAAATGTCTTAGGTCCATATGTTTGGAAATAGTAAGACTCAGCATAAGAGGGGGCAACTATACTTCAGAGATGTTCAAGTGTGAAACAGAATAGATATTTAAACTACTGTAGGAACACTAACCCCCAATAGTCTCAATGAGAATAGAAATTATGGTGTATTTTTACAATCATAGAAAATCTAATTTTTCTCACATATTACAAACTAAACTAACTCACTTGAGAACAATTTTTGCCCTTGCCTATTTTTTCTCTTTTACTTTCACTCCTCCATATTCATCTCCAATGCTTTTAATCAGTTATTTATTACATCCCTTTTACTTACATTCGTGATCCTACAATTTTACATGTACTTACTTCAATATCATCTTTATCACCTATTATATATCTTTACAATTTTATCTTTTTCACTTTTTGATTCCCCTCATGTAGCTCCTTTTCTTTCTCTTCTTTTACACAAATAAAAGGAATAATTTCTAATTTTCCCTATTTTCACATACTTCTATTATTCTCACTTAGTTTCTTATAACCATGGATACACAGCCTCTACTGAATTTGAACAATACACATACCCTTCAGAATGATATACACTTCCCCTATATACAATGTCCCCCTTTTCTTCTTTTACTCTACTCACTTTTCATGCTTTAATATTCCCCACTAATATAATTCACTCATCTTACCTTTTTACTTTAAATCTCACCAATTTTTATTTATTTCCCTACTATTAAGGACATTCACCCCTACAGTGATGAATCGATGTATACGGCCCTAAGATTTACTATATCTTCCACAATACTTGGACATAATGTATGCCCTTCTCTTTCATGTATTATGGAAGGTTTTGACACCCTCCTCTCACCCTGCCTTGACAGATTCATTGGTCATCACCGCTTACTCTTCCCGATGTTCATCTAAACACTTAGCAAATACCGCAACACTATGGTCACCACGGAGACCAGACATAAATTGGAAGGACTTGATATTAAAGGAACTTCTAAACCATGAAGTCAACTGAGCTGATCCTGTGACTAAGCCCCATTGGGGAAACGTGCGTCGGACCTCTGGGGGTTCCCCGCTGTGCGCACATCCCACCACAGCCTTTTAACAAGAATGGACCAGGTGCCCAGTTTTTTATATTTTTGAGTACCCCTGACCACTATATCTTATCCATTTATTTGAGTCATGATATTTGAGTGACTTATATCTGTATGATTATACATGTATACTGTCCCATTGCTTACAACTCTACATGCAGTACAACTCCTACCAATATTACATTTTATGTGAGATAAATCCTATTTGTTTGTTTCCTAATTCAATTTATTTGATAACCAAAGGGTTTTATATTACAGCAACACACACATATAACCCATGTTTTATAATTTGTACAGGAACACCTTTTTGTTCCTTTTGAATTGCAACTGACTTCATCCATTTAATTAATCTTTGGTAACATATGTTGCGTATTGTAAGTCAGGGACATGCAGTCAGGGTAGGCAGAGCCTCCCCTGTCATACTCCTGAGATTTGATACAAAAATATTTAGAATAAAAAAATATATATATTTTTTACTTATACACATTTTTTTTATTGTAATCATTTTTTAGTTAACACTCACAAGCTTTGTAGAGCTCCCTGAGACTGCAGGGAGATGAGAGATGAGGCAGCAGCAGCTCAGCCTCGCTTCTATATAGTCAGACACTGATGCAGAGCTGGGGGTGGGTCCACACAATGTGCAGTAATCTGCACAGAAAGAGAGCTAATAAGACATGCTTCTGAGTATGGGGGGCTGCTTTGAGCACTGATGGACACCCTGGATGTGTCATGTGACCAGGAAGTGCACTGCTGTGTTTAGAGATCAGAGCTCAGTCAGCAGAAGCAAGAGAAGGTGCAGTGATCCAGGTAGGAAAATCAATGGACACTGAAGCTTAGTGTAGTGGGGGGAGAGTTACAGTGAGTAGGGGGGAGACATGCTCCCAGCACTCAGACCCATCTCCTTGTGTGCCTCCCCAGCCATTGACCTCACCACATGTCACTATTGTAAGTGTTTATACAAAGTGCTAAATGAAAGTTTGTTTTTGCCTTACTATTTTGTGAAACAATGTTTAAATACAATATACTTTGCATAATTAAATTCTATTAGTAGGTCGGACTAATCATGTCTTGTACAAATCTTTTTAAAGTTGTACTAGGATAGTATATGGTTGACATAACTATCCACATAATTTCTTTGGATGGACTGTACTTGTGTGGAATAATTGGAAATTATGCTTTAATTTATTAAAACTCAAACATTTCTTGCATTCCATCCCCTTTCTATAGCTTATTCAAATTTGCGATATATATTAATTTATGCTCTCTCATTTCTGTTCAATGTCCTAGACAAACGGAAAACAACGAAAGCCATAATTCATCTTAATGCAAGCTCTTTCTATACCTACTGTAATTTCTATTCGATTAAAGAAATTTACCATTAGCTTTCTCATCCATCATTCACTGTTTTACACAAATGGTGGAAAACAGAAGTTATAATACACAAACTATTGTCTAGTAAATCTGATTGTGGGATGTTCTGTGACTCTCCCCCGTCCACTGCCTCTGTAACAAACAGTGGACAGCAGAAGCCACAACCCTCCTGTTCAACTTTTTCCTCCTTCATTGCAATTTATTTCTGTGCATACATATATATATACATAGAACAAATGGACAGCAGCACTGGGGGTATTGTACAAAATATATGCTATTTATTCCAACATTTCAGGGCTAGATCGCCCTTCTGTCAAGGTTTTCCTAGCCCTGAAACGTTGGAATAAATAGCATATATTTTGTACAAGACCCCTAGTGCTGC
This sequence comes from Taudactylus pleione, assembly GCA_031769625.1. Lineage (NCBI taxonomy): Eukaryota > Metazoa > Chordata > Amphibia > Anura > Myobatrachidae > Taudactylus > Taudactylus pleione. The sequence continues at coordinate 1,475,469 of JAUIMM010000555.1, read as the reverse complement.
TGCCCTTTCATTCATTTCTCACAGAGGGCACGGGGGCAGCATTGTTCATTTGTTTGGAGTGCCGGACCACTAGGCTTCAATATATATATATATATATATATATATATATACCTAAAAAACAAAAGGGTAAGAACAGGCGCCTTATAGTGCAGTATAATTAACCGAATACGGCACACTACTGAATAGTAAATGCGTACCGTATTTACCTATCTTAATAGGCCTTGAATTTTATGTATTTTCTTGAATCCACAATGGTAAATCTTCTACTGCTTAGAACATGTGGTTTTTAATGTTCCTCAGCCAGATCTAGCATCTTTGCTGGCTCACACATATACAGAGGAACTGGAAGCCTGGACTTGTTCTTCTAGTGCCACTTGTTTTAATTTCCTGTTAAGTTGCAGTGTTTGAATTGGTACTGAAGGATGTGTAAGGCAAAATGCTTCTATCCCCAACAGCTGAGTTCAAGTGTTCCTCTTTCAGGCAGTGGCAGTGTTATGAAGATGTATTAGCAGAGCCTCCAAAATGGCCTGTTCCACAAGGTACAAAATGCAATTTTTTGCATTTTGGGTCATAAGATAATGACCCAAGACATGCCTCCAAGCTATGTTAGGGCTACCTCCAAGGAAAAGAACAAGACAATATGCTTGAAATCATGGAATGGCTAGCGCAGTCTCCTGACATAAAGCCAATCAAGCTGGGCAATGGAGTTTTTCAGCTTCTTTGTACATTTGTTGACAAAGAGACCTTTATTCCCACAAAAAAATTATAATCCCTGAGTTTCCATACTGTGTTCTCCTCCTTGGGAGAGATTAAAAGATTTGGTCTGTTTGTTTTGTTGTTTTATTTTTTGTTTACTTTTTTTCTTTTTTGCTTTCCCATTCAATCAGATATGTCTTGTAAGAAAGAGACTAATAACTCAACAGCAGATGGGACCATTGGCTGGACAACCAGATGTGGTTACACTATGACAGTAACAATTTACACTGGAGCATGGAGCCTAAAGTAAAGGTTAGTTTTTATCAGGTTCCTCATCAGGGAATGGAATTCACTGCTGTGAACCCACATGTCACAGACCACCATACCACACTAGTCTTGCTAGGCAGCTTATGAATAAACAAAATGAATGATCAAGTACAAGCTGAGGTTGGGGCTAGCAGCTGTGCTTGAAATCAGTATACAAGCCCAAGGACAGGGATGTCAGCCCAGATTCATAAACAAGTATCTTAGCCAAGGTCAGGGTCACAAGCAAAGTAACTAGGTCAGAACAACCTGGATAAATATTCGGGAAATCAGACAGAATAACAAGGAGCTCTAACAACAGGACATACAAAATCTATTGCTCAGATACCAGTCAAAGAACTGAGCAGGAATCAGAAAATTAGTGCCTAATCATGTATGCACACCTACTCACAACAAGGGTCACATGAGAGGCACAATGGACAGAAATACAGTAACAGCTGACTCGACTGAATAGGCACGTTAGTGCACTGCTGAATGCAGAATCCGATGTTTGAGGAATGGGTTCACTCGCAGACTGGCAGCAGACTGTCAGTGATTGACAGTCTGCTGCCATTTGTGGGCGGGGAGGGCGCGGCGATGCCCTCCTTTTCCCGAAACGGAGGCGTGTTGTCACTGTTGCGGGGGAGAGAAGAAGCTAGGATCTCCGTCGGCTGAGATTTCCTGGCCTCTTACTCTAAACTATGCTGGCCGGCTGCAGGACCGCTTGGTCACCGAAACCGGCCGATACATGCAGATTATCTGATGCTGCATTGGACAATGCAGCTCAGATAATTAATGCACAGGAGGCGTGATGCTGCTGCATTACCTTATCTGCAAGGGTCGCAATTGCAAAGCTACCTGTGTGCAGCTTTGCAATTACGATCCTTGCAGAATCAGGCCCCACTTAGCAATTTTGTGGCCTGTCCACGAAACTGCAATTTAATGTGTATTTTGAGTTGCATATAATGTACGTATTTTACAATATTAAGATATGCTTAAAGCATATCTTGGTGTGGCCACATCACAGACACACCAGCCCTCATCTGCAACAAACAAACCCCCCCCCTCTATGGAAAAACAGCAGCGAGTAGTCAGCCATAGTGATATTCTCATGATCAGAGGGGATCCCAGAACCTCCCTTTCCACCATGAATGTCCCTGTAAAAGAACTGTATCACCATCTCTACCTGGCATAGCCTGGTTCTGGTTCCAATTTTCTGTGGGGACCCAGTGCTTTTTTATTACCCCACATTAGCGGTACCTGACATAGGTCATAAGCGCTTGCACTGTTTAAACTTTCACTTTTTTTAAATTAGTAAAGATATGCACATGGTCATCATCAGTAAGTATCAATACACAAATTCTAATTCTGCTGACAGACATATCTGAAAATGTGGAGCAGATATTGCCTTCAATTCTTATCTTGACCCAAAATAATCCTTGCAGTGTCCTCGATCTTCATTTTTAAGAAAACATAAAACAACAACATTCTGGAAAGGTTCTCTAGACAAGGGGGTAAATGCCATATGAAAGTCTGTATTGAAATTAACCTTTTCAATTTTTCTCCAACAATACTGCTTGATTTGGTCTCTTTTATGGCTTCCATTATTATAAGAGTGAGGGGATTTCTTCTATTACTTGTTCCAATTTTGTGTGTTTGAATTTTTTATTGGCCAAAGAGTGATAACAATTACGCTTCTATAATGAGGTTGTTACAGAATCCCGCACAGTTGTGTAAGACCTCTAGAGCCAGGAAGAGGATCTTCCACCAATAACAGCCACCCACTGTTCCCTTAGTGATAGATATTCACACCAGTATTTAGGTGGCCGTCTGGATTTATGCCTCCAGCAATAGAGGTTTACACAACTAATGAGAGACCGCAGGACTTCTGGCTGGAGACACAGTAAGGCTGAGAAGTGGCAGTCCAACCACTACAGGGACTAACTTGAGTAAAGCTGCAGGCAGATTGTAACTCACACAGGGACGCTGGAAAAGGTACACTAGCAGCGGCAAGTGGTAATGGTTTCAGGTGCGACTAAAGACTATGGTGTGACTGGGTCATCAGGCATGAAGCGGCTAAACACTGGGTCAATAGTTGCTAGCTATGGAGCAGGAACGACTGGGGCTGTGGAACTACTGCAGGGTTTCAGGCTACGACACGATTGAGAATGAAATCCAGTGCAGCTGAGATGCAGGCTATGGAGCGCTTGTTCATGGTCCGGAGTGACCAGACCGCAGGCTGTGGGATGACTGGATGAGAACTATGATGCGGCTATGCCGCGGCTGAGATATGCCAGGAAGGTGGTCGCTGATGCGGCTTAGAAAGCAGGCTGGAGCAACTGGTCCATGGATGGTGATGCGGCCTACACCACAGACTGTGGAACAACAGAACAAGGCACAATAGTGTGGCAGATCCACTGGCTGACATAGAAGACAAGGGTCTGAAGTGAGGCTAATCCACTGGCTGAGGTTTGACAGGCAGGTGGATGCTGATGCGGCTTTGACCGCAGGCTTGAGCGACAGGTCCCTGGACAGTGATGCAGCCTATGCCACGGACTGTGGAACAGCAGAACAAGGCACAATAGTGTGGCTGGGCCACTGGCTGACGTAGCAGACTAGGTTCTGAAGTGCGGTTATTCCCCCAGCTGAGGCTGGACAGGCAGGCGAACGCTGATGCGGCTTTGACCGCAGGCTGGAGCGACATGGACAGAGATGTAGTCTATGCCGTGGACAGAGAACTGGTAGACCGCAGCTGCAGGAGAAATCACAGCAGATGACACCAGGGCGACCTCAGGCTAGGAAAGCTGATTCAGGATACAGGTAAAAAACGAGTAGATCGCAGGAACAATGCAGGTCTGGCTAAAAACACAGGTGTCTGAGCACAAGGCACACACGTACTCGGGAAGTCAGACAATATCATCGGCAGGAAGTGTAGGGCTAGCTGTAACTTAACAAGGGCAGGGATCAGTGATCAGAACCTCCCTAATGAATGAATGATTTGCAGCTGTGAGCTGCACACAGTCTGACAGAAAGAAATGCAGCTACAGTATGAGCTGTACAGACACAGACAGAGTTCCAGCTGCCTGCAACAACTGAAACTGGAATCAAGGCACGATGCAGCGTCCCAGTTGCCTAATACGGCCAGGAGCTCCCACCAAGATGATCTTCTGCCGCGGATCATAATAGAGGTACAACTGAAACGTGTCACTTGTATCCCATTAAAAGTATAGGATGAGACATTGGGGTGTATATACTAAGCGTTGCTTTTGGACTTTCCAGAGGATTCCTGGCAGATTTGCAATCCGCGGATTTGCTAAAACCAAATCCAATGGGAATCTTCCAAAAATACAGAATTAAGACCAAAATAGAATATTGGCTCACAACTGATGCTATTTTGACTAGAAAAATAGAAACCCTGGATTTGCTATGGGGCAGGTTTAGTACCCAACGGCAAACCCTCCCAAATAATATATCTGCCTCTTGGCCTGATACAGAGATGGACGGAATTGCAGAGCCGCACACAAGTGGCTGTGTAATTACATTCATTTAAAATGCTAATGCAGCAGGAGTTGTCTGTAGGAAACAGACGCTTCCTTGCTGCATCTGCAATCCCAGTGCGGCAACCAGGCTGCAGCTTTCCGCAGCCTGATCGGGTCCTGGTTATTTGCGAGGCCAGGACACAGACACTGGCCTGGAACCTCCGTGAAAACGTGGTGACACGGCACCATTTCTGGGAATGGTAGCCAGCCACTCCTTCACTCTGCCCCCAAACACAGCAGCATTATTTTTATTATTACATTTTATTTATGAGGCACCACAAGTAGACCGCATCACTGTACATACGGCAAAAGTACAGGGTACACAGATCATTACATTACAATACAGTAACAAAACATAAACAGAGCACAAGTAACAATCAGCACCACAATTCTCAGTACACAATACAGCTGGGAAGGTGAAGGCTGTCATTGAAGTGCTAGAGAAAAAGGCTGTGACAGTAGGGAGGACCCTGCTCCTAGGAGCTTACAATCTAGGGAATAGGGGAGACAGACAGATGACATGAGGCATAAGCATGTGAATGGGGACCTGAGTACAGGAAGCAGGCGAGGTAGAGATAGCTGGGGTAGGAGGGTGGCGTGAGTGATCTGGTGACAGGGTTATGTGGTGGAAGGGAATACTTTGTTGAACAAATGGGTTTTCAGTGCACCTTTTAAGCTATGCATGGTTGGGGAGACCCTGATGAAGTGAGGGACCTCATTCCAGTGAAGGGGGTCTGCACGGGCAAAATCTTGGATTAAAGTGTGAGATACAGTAACCAGGGTAGAGAAGATGCAACAGTCATTGGCCGATCGGAGAGGGTGGGAGGGAGTATGTAAGGAGATGAGGTTGGAGATTTAGGGAGCAGTAGAGTTAGAGAGGGCCTTGTATGTGAGGGTGAGGAGTTTGAAGAGGATTCTATAGGGGAATGGGAACCAGTGCAAGTTTTGGCAGAGGTGAGTGAGTGGCAGAAGTGGAATGGCAGGAGAGGAAGATCAGTCTAGATGCATTGTTAAGAATAGAATGGAGGGGACCAAAACCCATAACATAAGAGATGTGCGCTAACCATCGGGTTAGCGTACATCTCTGAATCAGGCTCTCTGTCAGGCGAGTTGCAGTCAAGTACATCATAGTGATGATCACGTAGATTACTGTGAGATGTGCAGGCTTTGCTGTTGTAAAAAAGTATTGGTCAGAATGTGGGAACTGCAGCAAAGGGTGTCCTTGGGGAGGGGGTTCAACTTCCCTACGGAATCCAGCCCAGAGCTGACCATTCAAGAGCTGGTTGTTATTATGGCAGGGGGCACCAATGCTGTGTGCTCCCCTGCTAAAGTATCAGCTGCCATGGCAGGTTCAGCATACTGTAGTGCTCGCTATAGGAGAGATCCTACAGATGTGTCCACAACTCCACATACATCTTGCCTGCTTGCAAATTAAACAGCCCTTCTAGTCGCTCTATGTAACAGCTTTTTGTGCGTCTTATTCGCACTGATGTTGCTATTGTGACTGCACACATACGTTTCCCTGAGTGTATGGATAGATTTTAGTCAGTATATACAGGATCCGGACCAGTTTGTTGCTACCAAGATGGTGGCATAGTATAGAATTATAGCCCTTAGTTGATATTTCTTGTTCACAGGATACTTACTTGCAATCCTAAAGCTGCTACTGTATGTTGACTATTATTTTTATTATTGTTGTTAATAAGTACACAGGACAGTAGGCAAACAGGGTATACTGATGTTGCTGCCTCCAATCGTCTCTCCCTCTAGTCCTCATTTACTCTCACAATGGATTTCTGCTTTGTCACACTTTAGCAGGCACACCCAGGGCCGGTTCTCCTGTTACGCATGGTACGCAGCTGCGTAAGGCACCACATAGTGAAGGGCACCTCAGCTGCGTACCATGCAGGCCGCGGTGCAGACTGTGTCTCTGTGACACAGGTGCACCGCGTGTGTAGCGCTGACCGGTTGGAGTTTGGTCAGCGCTACACAGCACAAACACACAGCCGCTGGCGCCGGCAGCTGTGTGTTTGCTTTAGCAGCTGATGAGAGTCAGACAGACTCTCATCGGCTGCTGCTCCCACTGAAAGAGCCGGACATCTTCCGGCTACCGCAGTGGGTAATGGGAGTGACGTCGACGTGACGTCACTCCCATAATGCAAAGCAGCAGACGGAGGAGCGGGTTTCAGGTATGTGTTTATTTTTTACATTTTAATTACGTCTCTACTGCGGGGGGCGGGGGAAGGTGGATTACTACTGGGGGCACTACAAGGGGGGATTACTAGGGGGGGAATACTACTGGGGACTCTACAGGGGTTAATACTACTGGAGGCACTACAAGGGGGGGATTACTAGGGGGGATTACTACTGGGGACACTCTTGGGGGTAATACTACTCCAGGGGGTAATACTACTGGGGACACTACAGGGGGTAATAATACTGGGGGGGGGCACTACAAGGGGACACTACAGGGTGTAATACTACTGGGGGGCACTACAAGGGGGGATTACTATGAGGGGAATACTACTGGGGGCACTACAAGGGGGGATTACTAGGGGGGAATACTACTGGGCATACTACAGGGGGTAATACTACTGGGGGGCACTACAGGAGGTAATACTATTGGGGACACTACAGGGGGTAATACTACTGGGGCACTACAGGGGGGGAATACTACTGGCGGCACTACAAGGGGGGAGGATTACTACTGGGGGCACTACAAGGGAGGGCTACTACTGGGAGCACTACAAGGGGAGATTACTACTGGGGGCACTACATGGGGAATACTACTGGGGGCACTACAAGGGGGGAGGAATACTGGGGGCACTACAAGGGGGGATTACTACTAGGGTCACTACAAGGGGGGGAACACTACTGGGGGCACTATATAAAGGGCACTGCATAGTGGGTACCACTACTGGGGGCACTTAAGAGGGGGGGAGTACTACTGGGGCACTATATAAGGGGAATACTACTGGGGGTACAAGGGGCACTGCACAGGGGGGACCACAACCGGGGGCACTGCATAGGGGGTACCACTACTGGGGGCACTGCATAGGGGGACTACTACTGGGGGCACTATATAAGGGGAATAGTACTGGGAGCGCAAGGGGCACTGCACAGGGGGGACCACTAGCGGTGGCACTGTAAAAGGGACACTGCATAGGGGGGCGGCAAAAAATATACTTGCTTACCAAAAAATTTGGGCTAGGGTCGGCCTTGGCCACACCCATGATTTCCCACCTATGTGCCATCTTTGTTTTGTTTTTTTTATAACCAACTGCCCTTCTAACTCTCTGACCGATATCTTCTCTACTTTAGCCGCTGTCCGCTCCCATCCACTCACAACTCTCCTCAGTTGAGTTTACCAGCTGCAACCTAAATCCTGCCATCTTCTCCACCAGACTGGACTCACTTCTCCCCTCCCATCACCAACATTCTCTGCCCTGACCTTGTTGTCTCCATTTACAACTGTACCTTTGCCTCTGCCCTGGACTCAGCTTCCCCATCTGACACTCTTAGGAGTTGATCCTTTGTCACAAGTGGCCAGTTTTTGCTTACAACACATGAATGAGCAGAAGCAAATCTATGCATTTTTCTATATGGCCAGGCTATTCCGAGTAAGACAGAACTTTGGCAGCTCAGTCTGTCATTAAAGTAGGGCGTTTCAGGGATGGAACTGGGTGATGACATTAAGATCGCACAGAACTGCCCTGACTTGTGGAGTGTCATGGGCATGTATGTAAAGCTCCAGGCGATTCTGAGTTGTGTATATGGGGAAGGGAAGACTATTTATGATGTATCTCTTGCACCTGGCATGGGGCTAGTGCAAGTGCAGATACTAAAGTGGATGGTGTGGTGGCTGGCATAAAATCAGTGGGTGGCACAAGTTCCCGCTTGCACACACATGAACTCCCACATTAGTTGTGTGGAATCTTGCATTAGCATAATGTAGTATATCTGGCTTCCGTGACTACCCGCAACTAAAGCCACTTTGCATGTGACTCCGAATCAGCCCCCTAGCCTTCTATGGTCCACACCACAACCAGCGCATTTCACACTGACTCGCTACCTGAAACACGACGCTCTCCCAGATGAGTGATATTGGAGGTAGTTACAAGCCTCACACTTACTTCCTACACTTCAAATTAATTATCTGCTCCTACAGTTCTGCTCTCTCTCTCTAAATAGTCCTACTTGTAGTCTATCATTTACTCCCAGTCTTCCAAACATCGCTACCACTTTGCCTTTTTAAAATGCCTCCTCTGCCGCATCTCCTCCATGTTCCTCCTACCTGTCTGCCCATGACTTCATCACCCATTTCACCTACAAAATTGAGTATTATTTGTCATGATATCCAATCTCATCAGGCTCATCTCTTCACTCCCACAGTCCCATCTTGTTCTCCTTTCTCATCTCTGGGAATGGTCTGTGCTCTTCTCTCATCTTTTCTCCACTGCAAATCCAATCCTGTCCATTCCCAACTCCCTTAATCCCTTTCTCCTTCTCCCAATTTACCCACACTTCTTCAGCCTGTTCTGCATTTCTCTTTAACTTCATGTTGTCCTTCAAACTGGCCCTTGTCTCACCCATACGCATAAACCTCTGCTTGTACCCTGCCTCCCTTTCTAACTACTGCACAATTTATCTCACCCAATTAGCCTCCAAACTCCTACAGCAGGTTGTCTACAACCACTTGTCAAGCTTCCCTCTCAATCCCTCATCACCTTTCTTTTATACGGATTTTGCTCCTTCACTTCAACTGAAGCTTCCTATAACAAGGTCACAAATTATCATCTACCTGCCAAATCTAAGGGACATTTTCTCTTTTCCTGTCCTTATGGATCTCTGTGGCTTTTAATATCATGGACCACCCACTCCTACAGATCCAATTCATTGGCTATCTGTGATACTGCCCTCTCCTTATTTACCAGCTTTGTTTCCAGCCACTGTCTGTTTGTCTATACGTATATAAAGTATAATAATAATAATAATAGGTCATAAAACAGGGAAATACAAGAAAAGAAATTGATTGCTCACAAAAAATCTTACAATCTAGTGTGAAAAGCAAACGGCTGAGACAAGAGGAAATAGTGAGGCTCAGAGTAGAGATTGAGACTGTTGTGAGTGTTTACCAGTGAGAGCAGCAGTGGCGCACCTACTGCCACTGCAGGGGGTGTGGACCCTATGAAACCCAAAGGAAAATACTCGCTCAGAAAAGGCTTTCCCCTACACTTCCCCTTCTCTCTGTTTTTCTGATGTGATACAGTAGTCCGATGCAGCTAGATTCATTATACGTGGGCTAAAATAAATGTCTTCACAAGCTTGAGACAGTCAACCTCCTGGTGCAGACTAGAGATAAGCAAATTACTTAGACAGAGTCTGAATCTGAATTTCAGCAGTTAATGAAAAAAATCACTAATAATAGATACATTCAAAATGTGCAACTGGAAAATCAGGCCAATTACTGTACATGGAGCCTAAAGAAACCCATTAGCTAGGGTCACAAAATGTCATATAGCCATATTACAGCCCTTGTTCTAGTAGAAAAATGCCTGTAAATTCTACAAGTTGTGATTGTGACTTGAGATGTTAGCTGTGATTTATTAGTTTCCTAGCTTCTAACTACTCTAATCCTCAAATTCAAATAGTTCCATTGTTATTTATACAGCAGTACATACAGAAACTCAGCTACTACATTGGCAGTGCATGTTGTGACTTTTTTTACAGCACACTAACTGGCTACAACTGACAATAATTGTGAAGTGAAACAGAAGGGGAGTATCCCAACCAACTACAACAGAGGCATCTCCTGACAGGTATATTCATGTCTGCATTAGGGGTGTGCACCGGCCACTTTTTGTGTTTTGGTTTTGGATCTGGATCTTTCTTCGTGTTTTGGATCTGGATTGGTTTTGCCAAAACCACCCTTCCGTGTTTTGGGTTCTGGGTTTTGTGTTTTGGATCTGTATTTTTTTTTAAAAAAGCATAAAAACAGCTAAAATCACAGAATTTGTGGGTTTTTCTGCTCCTATGCTATTAACCTCAATAACCTTAATTTCCACTAATTTCCAGTCTATTCTGAACACCTCACAATAGTGTTTTTATGTCCAAAAGGTTGCACCGAGGTAGCTGGATGACTATGCTAAGAGATACGAGTGGGCGGCACAAACACGTGGCCCATCTAGGAGTGACACTGCAGTGGCAGACAGGATGGCAGTTTGAAAAACTAGGCCCCAAACATTACATAATACAAAGAAAAAAAAGAGGTGCAAAATGGAATTGTCCTTGGGCCCTCCCACCCACCCTTATGTTGTATAAACAGGACATGCACACTTTAGCAAACCAATCATTTCAGCGCCAGGGTCTGCCAAACGACTGTGGCTGAAATGATTGGTTCGTTTGGGCCCCCACAAAACAAGCTGGCAATTAATCTGTCCCTGCACAAACTGGCTCTACGGAGGCAAGATATCGTCCTCATCCTCCTCATCCACCGATTCCTCACCCTCTTCAGTGTTGTGTACATCCTCATCCTCACAGAGTATTAATTCATCCCCACTGGAAGCCACCACCACAGGTCCCTCTGTACGTTGTGGAGGCTGGTCTCCCTGGAAGAGTTGATAATTCATTTTTATGAACATCATCTTCTCCACATTTTGTGGAAGCAACCTCCTACACCTCTCGCTGACAAGGTTCCCGGCTGCACTAAACACTCTTTCGGAGAACACACTAGAGGGGGGGCAACTCAGGTAAAACAGAGCCAGTTTGTACAGGGGCCTCCAAATTGCCTCTTTTTCCTGCCAGTACAGGTACGGACTGTCTGACATGCCTACTTGGATGCTGTCACCGATGTAATCCTCCACTATTCTGTCAATGGTGACAGTATCATATGCAGTGACAGTAGACATGTCAGAAATTGTTGCCAGGTCCTTCAGTCTGGAGCAGATGTCCAAACTTGGTCCTGCCTGCCCTGCATCACCGCCAGTGGGTTGCTTAGGATACCTAAGTTTTTTCCTGGCAGTCCCAGTTGAGGGAAAAAATGAAGAAGGAGCTGTTGACGTGTCACGTTCTGCTTCAGCTGACAGTGTTTTCACCAGCAGGTCTTTGCACCTCTGCAGGCTTGTGTCGGCCGGAAAGAGAGACACAATATAGGCTTTAAACCTAGGATTGAGCATGGTGGCCAAAATGTAGTGGTCTGATTTCAACAGATTGACCACCCTGGAATCCTGGCAAAGCGAATGAAGGGCTTCATCCACAAGTCCCACATGCCGAGCAGAATCGCTCCATCTTAGCTCCTCCTTCACTTTCTCCAGCTGCTTCTGCAAGAGCCTGATGAGGGGAATGACCTGACTCAAGCTGGCAGTGTCTGAACTGACTTCACGTGTGGCAAGTTCGAAGGGCTGGAGAACCTTGCACAACACAGAAATCATTCTCCACTGCACTTGAGTCAGGTGCATATCCCCTCATTTGCCTATGTCATAGGTGGATGTATAGGCTTGAATGGCCTTTTGCTGCTCCTCCATCCTCTGAAGCATATAGATGGTTGAGTTCCACCACGTCACAACCTCTTGCTTCAGGTGATGGCGGGGCAGGTTCAAGAGTGTTTGTTGGCGCTCCAGTCTTCGGCACGCAGTCGTTGAATGGCGAAAGTGGCCAGAAATTTTTCGGCCCACCCAAAGCATCTCCTGCACGCCCCTGTCGCTTTTCAGAAAATTCTTCACCACCAAGTTTATTGTGTGAGCAAAACATGGGACGTGCTGGAATTTGCCCAGATGTAATGCCGCACAATATTGGTGGCATTGTCAGATATCACAAATCCCCAGGAGAGTCTAAGTGGGGTAAGCCACTGGGCAATGATTTCCCTCAGTTTCTCTAAGAGGTTGTCGGCGGTGTGCCTCTTACTGAAACCGGTGATACACAGCGTAGCCTGCCTTGGAACGAGCTTTCGTTTCTGAGATGCTGCTACTGGTGACGCAGCTGTTGTTGTTGCGTAAGGTGATACATCTACCCAGTGGGCTGTCACAGTCATATAGTCCTTATTCTGCCCTGTTCCACTTGTCCACATGTTCATGGTTAAGTGGACATTGGGTACAACCGCTTTTTTCAGGACACTGAGGACACTTTTTCTGATGTTTCTGTACAGACTCGGTATCGCCTGCCTAGTGAAGTGGAATCTAGATGGGATTTGGTACCGGGGACACACTACCTCCATCAATTGTCTAAATCCCACTGCACTAATGGCGGATACCAGACACACGTCTAACACCAACATAGCAGTCAAGGCCTCAGTTATACGTTTTGCTTCAGGATGACTGCTGTCGTACTTCATCCTCCTCGCTAAGGACTGTTGGAGGGTCAATTGTTTAGTAAAAGTAGTGGTGTTCCTACTTCCTCTCTGGGATGATGAACCACTCCCAGCATCAACAGCAGCAGCGGCAGCAGTAGGCGTAGCAATGCAGGATCCTCCGGAGGAATCCCGGATAGGAGAGTCAGTCATGCCAGTGACATGGCCTGCAGGACAACTTCCAATCCTGACAAAGGAGGAAATTGATGAGGAGGGAGTTGACAGTGTGGTTTGCAGGCGCTTGGATACAATAGGACAACAGGATTTAGGTGTCCCTGGACTGCTTACAGTCTTAGCCAAAGTTTCTGAACTTGACAGTAACTTTTTATGAACGCGCTGCAGGTGCCGTATAAGGGAGGATGTTCCTAGGTGGTTAACGTCCCTACCCCTACTTATTTCACCTTTACATATAGTACATATGGCAAGACAGTTGTTGTCCGGATTTGGATAGAAATATTGCCAGACCAAAGAGGTGGAATGTTTGGTCTTCTGCCAGGGAATGACCGTGATGGGCTTTTTCATCCCACGGACAACAACTGTCTCCCCTGGAGCCTGATTTAAACAAACCACATCACCATCAGAATCCTCCTTGCCAACTTCCTACTCAGCGCCACCTACACCAGCGTCCTCATCTTGTACTTCAACAGTGACATCTTCAATTTGCATATCAGCAAGTGGACTGTGGGTACTCCTTTCAGCACTTGCAGGGGGTGTGCAAATGGTGGAAAGAGACACCTCTTCCCGTCCAGTGCTGGGAAGGTCAGGCATCGCAACCGCCACCACACTTGGACTCTCCTTGGGGATTTGTGATATCTTCTTAGAACGCACAGTTCTTCACTGTGCTTTTGCCAGCTTAACTCGTTTGATTTTTTTAGTGGGAGGAGGGCTTCCATCGTCATGTGAAGCTGAACCACTAGTCATGAACATAGGGAAAGACCTTAGCCGTTCCTTGCCACTCCGGGTCGTAAATGGCATATTGGCAAGTTTACAAGTTTTGGCAAGTTTTCCCCTCAGATGATTTAAATGGTTTTTTTAAGGTCATTTTCCTGAACTTTGTCATTTGGGATTGTATTGTCATTTGGGATTGTATGTGCCCTCTACTATGACATTGGGCATCGGCCTTGGCAGACGACGTTGATGGCATGTTATCGTCTATGTCATGACTAGTGGCAGCAGCTTCAGCACTAGGAGGAAGTGGTTCTTGATCTTTCCCTATTTTATTTTTATCGGAGAAAGTTTGGTCCGTATATATTGATATATACGTGCGGCTAAGGCGCACACAAACACAGAAAATAATTTTTTATTTTTGTTGGAGACTAGTGCACTTTGTGGGTTACACCACCTTTTAAGAAATGAGCCAGCCGGCTCTTTACTTATGGGACCCAGGCACTCGCTTGGTGCTGCTCCTTTGTTGATGCACGTGCAGCTACAGTGCACACAATTCACAAAGACAGGAAAAAAAGAATTTTTTATTTTTTGTGGAGCGCACTTTGAGGGTTACACCACCCTTTAACACACAGACGCATGCTTGGCGCTGCTGCTTTGAGGATGCACGTACAGTGCAGACAATTCACAAACACAGGCGCACGCTTGGCGCTACTTTGTTGATAACCGTGCGGCCACAGTGCACACAATTCACAAACACAGAAAATATTTTTTTATTTTGTTTGGAGTGCACTTTGGAGGTTACAGCACCTTTTAACGGTCAAGCCAGCTGGCCCTTTACTTATGACACAGGCGCACGCTTGGAACTACTTTGATGATGCACGTGCGGCTACTGCGCACACAATTCACAAACACAGAAAAGAAAAATATTATTTGGAGTGCACTTTGGGGGTTACAGCACCCTTTAATGGATGAGCCAGCCGGCCCTTTAGTTATGACACAGGCGCACACTTGGCACTACTTTGTTGATGCACGTGCGGCTACTGCGCACACAATTCACAAACACAGAAAAAATATAAATTTTTTTGCACTTGGGGGAGCACCCCTGATGGACAGAGCACCCCCTGGACAACACTACAGCACCCCTTTAGGACTGGGACACTGCACAGGAGTGGACATAGCACCTATGGACAACTGACTGCACAACACAGTCCAGCCAGCCCCTATGGACTTTGTAGGAGTGGACACAGCCCCTATGGACAACAGCAGCACAGCACAACACAGCCAGCCCCTATGGACTTTGGAGGAGTGGACACAGCCCCTACGGACAACAGCAGCACAGCACAACACTACACTGCACTACACTACACTACACAGCCCAGACAGCCCTAACTCCCACCCTCCCTCTTCACTGTCCACAGCCAAGTGAGAAAATGGCGCCGACGCGGGTACCTTATATAGAATCCAAAACCTGCGAGACCCGGAGGGCGGGATGATGACGTTTTGTCTCGATTTCAGATCCGAGTCAGGCGGGAAAAGTCGAGCCTGACTCGGATTGGCCTCGGATCGGGGGGGCTCGGGGGGGTTCGGATTTCAGAAATCCGAACCCGCTCACCCCTAGTCTGCATCCAGATCTGTCTCAGTCGCATTTATGAGACCACGCTTCCCTACTGTAATCATCCTATGCCGGCATGCCCCTTCTCAGCCCATTCTACCTATTTAACCATATGAAGTTGTAAGTGTAAGATGTGACCAGTTCTGTATGATGTTTTACATGCGCAATATGGAAATGAGGGCCTGATTCAGAGCCGGACGCTATTTGCGCTCGCTCGTTCAGTAAAAGGGGCCGGCTATTTAAATTGAGCACTCGCTCTTTACGGTCTGTTGACGCCTCTATGTCTGAGCGAGCGAACAAAACATGCGCTCGCTATTTTGTAAAGACACCCCCTGGCCGCTCGCATCCTACGTCATCTCCGCTATTTATTTGATTAATCGAGTACATCGAATGGCGTCTGAACTGCTCGCAGTGCTTGTGGTAGGATTTTCCTACCACAATCATGCGAACAGTTCAGGCTAAGAAACAATCAAGTGACGTGGTCGATGATACTGCTTTGTTAATTATGCACATCCTTAAAACGCCCATTTTGACTGTTTGGCACACCTGCGTTTGGATCTCCACTCCCCGTTTTCAAGCACCTTCCCCTGTTACCACCCACAAACGCCTCATCCTGTCACTCAAATTAGCAGGCGCTCAATTTCCGACCGCACTGACCGGTTGGCGCATGCGCATTACGACACATACGCATGCGCAGATGTGTGAACATCGCTCGGAGCGAACGAGCGGCCGCTTACGAGCGGCTCTGAATCAGGCCCTGAGTATCTTACACAAAAACAAAAAGGTGCATCAGTATTACTTTACCTGAACCCCTATATGTTCTCTGTCATTTAATCTATTTGTAATACTTCCTTGGGAAAATTCCAGAACAGCAAGCCATCACTGCTGGTAGACTCAAACAAAGGGAAAAAGTACAGCAGGACACATCCTAGAGCACCTAACCTATATGCACACTTAGCAAAATGATAGCTTTAGAAATTACCCCTTTCAAATTTGTTAAATATGTTTCCTTTTGGGAATTTATGACTTGAGTCTGAGTTTACAAGTAACCAGTCTGTGTTAAGACCCCCATATACGGTGAGATTCAAAGTTGGTAAGATCAGTTGTACGATTTCCCTTGCAGATCATAGGATAAGATGCATAGAAGTGTATCACATCGTACACGATCAGTTGAGATCTCTCTGCAAAACCATCTGATCTGCGATCCAACTAGACGACGGCGGAGACGTGCATCGGGGTCGCAGAAGACTCAAAATACAACTATTTTCAAATGATTGGTCTGTCCAACATGTAGAAACTGCCAAAATCGTGTTAAAAATCGTCCCGTGGGGGGGCATGGCCTGACTACCTTCATGGCCGGACGCACTTAGTTTCAGCTCCGACAATAGCTGGCTATAAGTGATACTTATTCCACTCTAAAAATAACCCGTCCGGTTTGCCTGTTTGCCGGAGGGTGCCCGCTGTGTCCCTGCTCTGTCTTCGGGGTTTCCTGAGGTCCGGGTGTGCTCTGGCGATCTGCGGCCTGCTCACCGTTCTGAAGCCGCGGCCTCGAGTTTGTAGTTCCGGACGCCGATCCCGTGACGTCATTGTTGCGGCGGCCATTTGCCACTAGCTCCAGGGGTAGCGCTTCCTTCAACCTCTTCACCCGCTGGCTGACCAGCTGGACCAGCTCTCCCATCCCAGATTTAGGGAGTGGATTGGAGGACACCTCTGCATCAGGGCCTACACAACCTTCAGAAGCCGTGGCCCCTATTTCTACGCTATAGATGCGCCTTATCTTGGTTACATCGCGGCCGCTGCTGGACCCTGTTGGAGCCCCTACGATGGGGGTCTTTCTGCAGCCCCGCTGAGAGCACTGGGGGTAGCCGTGGATACCCGGGAGACACCTGAGAAGAGGTGTTTAGAGCCGCGAATAGCAGGAAGCGCCATATTGGACCCTCCTCAATATGGCACAGCTTCTGCTGCCAGTCTACTAACCGAGAGGAGTCACTATACAGGTCGCTGGAGCACTGTCACACCTTACAGAGCTAATTTCTATCATCACTTCCTATCTCGCTAGGGAATATAGGTGCATGGCCAATTTAACCAGATATATTTTCTGCCTTGAGAAGATGTTGTATTATTACTAATATTAACCTTAACCTCCGTCGCCCTCCTCTGATATTGAGCTGCGATACAGGCATCCACATTAGCTACATAACCACGTCATCGACCATTCCACCGGTATCTTTCTTTAAATCATCTCCGTCCACTCAAATCGATAAAACAAGTCTGTCGCATAATAAAGGCAGTAAACAGCTATCGGATGTAAGTACCTCACTGGACGGTCAACTTCCATCCACGTCCCGTCATCTTGAAGTGGCAGATGACGCCCCACTGACAATGGGCTCTATGAAAATGCTACTGGGATCGTTTAAGGATGATATTACCTTAGAATTTAAAGCAGCATTGCAGTCATGTCAGCAATCGGTGGAAGATCTGGGGACATGCACAGATCACTTATACCCCTTTTACACCAGAGCAAAAACCTGGGTTTTTGCTGGGTCTACCCGGGTCGCAGCTCAGTGTAAAAGGGTTCCTGAAAAATAACCCAGGTCAAGTGACCCAGCAATCCAACCCAGGTAGCTACCAGTGTTGGACCCAGGATGGACCTGGGTAATGGTGCAGTGTAAACGGCGCAACCCGGGTTATCTGACCTGGGTCTGACTAGGGTTGGAACAATGTCCAAAAACCCAGGTCGGACCTGGGTTTTTGGTGGAAAAGAGGTATTAGAGAACAAGTTGGAGGAAGTTGTAAAGTCGCATAATGAACTGATCACTCTCCACAAGGAGCTACATTCAGAAGTTTCCTCCCTTAGGAATAAAACCGCGGACCTAGAAGATAGGTCCAGGCGAAACAATCTCAAGTTCCGTGGGATACCTGAAACAATCCAGAATTCGGAGTTGTCAAATTACGTCTCTGAAGTATTTCTGAAGCTCCATCCGACTACACAGATTTCGGAATTTCTGCTGGACCGTATTCATAGATTACCTAAGGCTCATAACGCTCCTACTGATGCTCCCAGGGATGTTCTGATGCGATTACACTATTTTCATATCATAGAAGCGATCCTTTGTGCAGTACGGTCTGCAGATCCGGCCATTCTAGGGAAAATCCAAATTTTTGGTGATCTCTCAGCAGCAATGCTGGCACAAAGAAGATCATTTCTTCCAGTTACAAGGGCACTACAAAAAGCATCCATCAACTATAGATGGGGTTTCCCCACTAAATTGATAATAAACAGAAATGGCTCTACCACGATCATATCGGATCCAGCTGCGGGCACCCAACTCCTAGTGAAGTAGAATTTGGAAGCCATTTCGCAGACAATTCCAAGCAGTCTTCATATAACCCAGGACTGGTCATAATTGCTTTCAGATATATATAGTATCCTTTCTCAGAATAATCTCTATATATGGTGTTATTGGAATTAAGTGATTGTTCAATCTTAAGAAGTTTCTTATATGCGAATCATTAATTTCAGTCTGATTATCGTTTACAGAGCTAGTTCATTATTGGTCTACTCAATAGATCGGCTATCTCTATTTGATTTGCAGTTCTGAATTTCCTGTTCGTGTACTGCTTGTTTGGCAGCCCAGTTATTGGGTATGTACGCATATCGATATATTTGGGAATGTTTCCCTAAGTTTTCTCTTTAATTAATGCCTACCAGTTGATATATTATTTTTTGTTGTTCTCTGTTCTCTATAATGCATGCTAATGTGTTAAGATAAGAATTGTATTGAGGCCTTGAGCGACGGGGGTTAAATCCCTCATTGGCCACTTACCCCAATGTACCACCTAAGATGGTGGTCCCTGATAGTCCCTTCTAGGAACTATTTTTTCTCCATTATTCCCTCTTCTTTTCCCTATTTTTTTTATTATTTCACTAAACTAACAAACTTCAAGGAACTAAACTCAAATATTAAACAGATATTGCTCCACATACATTATGGTTCAGGTAAATTAATACCAAGCATTGTTTTATTATATCCAAATGGTTAAGATAATTTCTATTAATGTTAAGGGACTCAACTCCCCCAATAAAAGAAATCTGGCTTTGAGACATTTTGCTAAATGCAGAGCTCATATAATTGCTATACAAGAAACACATTTCCAGAATTCCTCCCCACCTCAACTCTCTCATTTCAAATACCCTCTTTGTTACACATCCAACGGCCCATGTAAAAAAGCAGGAGTGGCGATTTTATTTTCTAGTGCATGTAATTTTGTTTTGGAAAAACAAATAAAGGATCATGAAGGCCACTACATAATACTGGTAGGTAAAATAGACAATATTCCAGTGACGATTGCAACAATTTACGCCCCAAATTCGAAACAAGTGCCTTTTATCAGGAAATTTTGCTCAGTCCTCCAGGCATGTAAAAAAGGCATTTTACTACTATTAGGGGATTTCAATATAGTGCCTGACCCGTTTTGGGATAAATCCACATCCAGATCTAAGGTGATCTAAATTCAGAAGCTAAACAAATAATTTCTAATGCCCTCACCATGTATTTAGAAACCAACAAACCATAAGATACCTCCTCATTCACATTCTGGTGTTCTCTAAAAGCTGTTATAAGAGGATCAGCGATCCAGGCAGCGGCTCGCTTACATAAGGCAGCCATTCTCCACCAAGTAGATATCGAATGTTGATTGACAGACCTGGATGCTAAGAACAAAATGAACCCAAATGATGATACAATATATAGAGCATTACTCGAAGTTAGAACAGAATGGAATACTCTGGCTCTTAAAAAGGTGCACCAGACAATATTCAAGCTATGTCAAAAGTACTATATTCAAGGAGACCGGGCGGGTCGCTTACTAGCATGGAAGTTGAGGGGGAAAAAAGCAAAGGACAGCATTAGAACAATATCCAATATTAAAGGTATCAAAATTACAGACCCTTATGATATAGCAGAATCCTTTGTGCAGTATTATTCATCCCTGTATAATTTAAAAGATGATCCGCTGACGCCCCAAACTACGCCAGCGCATATTGAGAGTTTTCTCAGTACCGTCGATCTGCCATCATTGGATGATGATACTCTGGGTTCTCTGGCCAATCCTTGGTCCGAGGAGGAAATTATATCAGTAATAGGTTCCCACCCTTTAGACAAGGTGCCCGGACCGGACGGATATATAAATAATTTTTTTAAAAGCTACCAAGACATACTGTCTCCTATCTTAATGCAAATGTTTAACGATGTTTCCACAGGGGGCTCGTTTCAAGGAGAAATGCTAGAAGCGAGAATAGTAGCCTTTCCCAAACCGGGAAAGAACTTGACATCCATGACTAATTATAGGCCGATAGCCCTCCTAAATACAGATATAAAAATATTCACCAAGCTCTTATCAAATAGACTTAATATACATCTCACCGCGCTAATACACCAGGACCAGGTAGGATTTGTGTAGGGAAGGCAAGGTCCTGATAATATGAGAAAGGTAATTAATTTTATTGAAGCATTCTCTAGTTCTGATCAACCCCTTCTCCTTCTATCCTTAGATGTGGAAAAAGCGTTCAATAGATTAAATTGGAATTACTTAAGAGCAGTTTTGGAGAAATTTGGAATTAAGGGCAGTATCTTAACATCAATATTGGCATTATATTCTTCCCCTTCGGCCAGAGTTTTTGTCACTGGTATATTATCCACTCCATTTTTGATCACAAATGGCACAAGACAGGGGTGTCCTCCTTCCCCACTAGTGTTCGCCCTGGCGATAGAGCCCTTAGCATAGGCCATTAGAAAGGATCATAATATTTCGGGACACTCACTTTTTTGGTAAAGTGTATAAAACAAGTCTGTTCGCGGATGACATCCTTTTGACCCTCACAGATCCGACCAACTCCCTATCAGCCCTACATAGCTTGATAGAGTCATTTTCAGATATCTCCTACTATAAATTGAACTGCTCCAAAATGGAGGCACTCCCTATTAACTTTTCCCAAAGTCTATTGACGTCCCTTAAAGCAATTTATTCATATGCCTGGCAAGACCACTCTATAAAATATTTGGGAATCCAATTAACAGCTCCTACTAACAGCCTAATTGCAGCTAATTATCTACCTCGACAGTTGTCATTGCTATTAAATGATTGGATGATGTACAATGTGTCATGGATGGGCAGGTTTTCAGCCTTAAAGATGGTTGCACTGCCAAAAATATTGTATCTTTTTCGAACAATACCCATATTAATTCCAAAATATATCCAAATCAAGATCCAAAAACTATTTACTTCCTATATTTGGAAGTGTAAGAAACCCAGATAGGCACGAAAACAACTATCCCTACCAAAATCAGAAGGTGGTCAGGGACTCCCAGATTTACATTGGTACCAAATAGCATGTTTGTTAACACAATTAACTCCTTGGTTCTCAAAAGACATATTAAAGCCTTGGGTCCAGCTTGAATGTGATATGGTTTCACATTGTGTGTGGTATGTGTGTGTGGTAGGTAGGTGTGTAATAAAATATTACAAGCTACAGTGTGTGTGTCTTGTGGTTTTTTAACTATTGTTTTAACAGTGGGAGAACTGGTGCCGGGAGCCTGCAGGCACTTGTAGTTACATAAGTGCAAATGAGATCCCAGGCTTGGGCTGACTGGCTTGGGGTGATAATGCTTTGGCCGGGGAGAATCGGTGAAAGGATCCCCTGGCTGTGGCATTACACCCAGGACAGATTTGAGCCCAGTGCTGATTTAAAAGTTGAGGGACCCCTACGCAACTCCCCCCCCCTATTTTCAAAACCAGGACAGGCTCAGCAGCCGAGTGCTGGTCCTTAAAATATAGGAGAACCCTACATGTTTTTTTCCCCGTATTTTTAGGAACCAAGACTGGCTGAGGCACCCCAGGCCTGACTTTATGTCATTTTTTTTTAAATTTACCCTTTTTTCACAGGTATAACACACAACAGCCTTCACGTAGCTCACTGATATGTGCAGGCTGCTTGTTCGGGAGTGTTTGGCTGCGCTCAGACACTTGCAACTTGGGTAAGAAATCTTGATCTGATAGACCATCAGAAAACTTGATCTCTACTAAACACGCTAAATTTGAGAGTTTCAGATGCCTCAAATCACACGAGTTTCAGCGTTACAAATCGTGTTTGAAAAAACAAAACTCGATCAGATACGATTCTTAGTAAATTTGCCCTTAGTTTTAAAAAATAAAAAGGCATATACAATGTTTTTTGTCCATACACAAAAGTATTATTCCACAAGAATTATATAGTACTGTTTTCAGGGATTCAAGATTTTCCTCTATGTGCCTCCACTTAACCATGTAATTAGTTTGAATAATGGTAAAAGGACAGGAATGAGAAATTAATGAAGAATTAAAGATGTTACTTTACTCCTTTTCTTCCTCTGAGGTCAGTTGCAGTGACATCTGGATGACTAACAACAGATGATGGAGTGGACCAATAAATATATACAAATACAAAATAAACAACAGATATAAGTCTTACAATAACATTAAAAAAAAACTTGTTAAAGCCCTTACATTCTCCTAGATATAAATCTATTCCCACTTGTGGGGTGTTGCTAATAATTTTAGGAATTTCCTCCCCATAGTATCACACAGTCTCACAGTCTCACAGATTTTCCACAGACATTAACTGAACCAATATAAATGACTGATATACACTAGCGAGATATTGAGTCACTGCAATATGAGCTATGCACACTGTCACACATGGATTTTTCTTAAAATTGATTACTTTAAAGTTAAACACCTAAAAAAGAATATTATTAAAGGTATTAAATTGCATATGAGTGTCACAAGCCGCCGCGCTGCTAATGCTGTGCGGGCTGAACACCGAGCAATCGTTCACTGAAGTCTCCCCCTTCCTCCTGTTAGGATCTGTGGTTGCAGCATATTGTTTGCAGTTCTAGCCTTAGTTACTACCGAGGCTCTGCACTAATTACTGCCTGTCTGTGTACAGTATGAGGTGCACACTGATTGATTCTCCTGTCTGTGCACAGCCCAACTGCACATTAGTCTGTCATTAGGGAGGCTTGCTCTAGTTGGCACCTGTTTCTGTTAAAATCCAGCCAGCCCTTCACTCCATGCCGGTGATAGCGTTTATTGTGGTCCAGTGGTATCTAGTCTCCTGTTGTGTTTCCTCACTACTGTTTGATCCATCATCCAGCCCGGTCTGCTTATCATCTGCTCTTGCTGCTTGTGTCATCTTGGTGGTACGGCATGCATTCCAGCATCTAGGGTATGCTACCTAGTGTACCAGCAACTCGGCCGCACTTCAGCATCTGAAGTGCGCAAATCCCAGTACCCAGGGTACGCTATTCTGTGTACTGCTGCCAGTGTCATCCCAGCAGCACTTGGCGCACCTCGGTGTCCGATTGGGCAAAGTTGTGTACCACTGCCAGTGTCATCCCGGCAGCACTTGGCGCACCCCAGCATCATCCTGCCAAGATTACCAGCCCTCAAGGCTGCTGCACAGCCTAAGGGCTGCATCTCAGCCCAAAGTCTGCATTACGGCCCAGAGGCCGCATCCAGCTAAGACTACCAACCCTCAAGGCTGCTACATAGCCTAAAGGCTGCATTTCAGCCCAAAGGCTGCAATTCGGCCCAACGGCTGCATCTAGCCCAATTACCAGTCCCCAAGGCTGTCATACAACTGTGGGACTATTTACATTCCTGCCTTCAAGACTGTGCTAGACTAGGCTCCTAAGTAATCATCCCTACCTAACATAACAATGAGGTTTTAAGAGAGCAATTGTAAAAAAATGGTCATGGATCATCAACTACAAAAGGTGTTCAAATCATCACTGTGTTCTATATATGAAAGGGAGAAAAGCTTTTTCTCTGGAGGAATTGGGTGTTTTTGGTGGAGATGGCTCTTTTTTCTACATTAAATGGCTGATGATGGCTTGTGACTTTGGCCATACCTCATGTATCACAATAAACTCTGGGGCCCCATTACCGGGTCTGTAGGTGTCTGTTGCTTACCCCAAGCCCCCTCTCTTACTTACCTTTGAAGTTGCCTGTTGTGTGCCGAGCTGACATCATCCAGCACTATTACAGCAGCTCCAGATCATGGGTGTCACGATCTTGATATGTGGCCAGCCAGCCAATCCAGAGTTCCTATGTCCAGGTCACATGATTGACGAAGAGCACCCTATTTACACTTGCCAATGCTGGCAATGGGTTGCCAAAATTACATCTTTCCCCAGTGGATTGTGTGCCATGGCTCCAGGTTCCAGAGTGCTTCCTGGATTCCTATATCTTTGTGATTTAAAATTCTCCAGTGTTGTTTCAGTTCACTGTGATGATACTGAATTCTCCAGTGTAGTTCCCACTCACAGTGATTCAGAGTTCTTTGGTTTTGTTCTGGCTTGCTGTGCATTTCAACAACCAGCATTTACCAGCTCACTCTGTGTTCATCCTCCAGAGTATAAGAGATTTCCAGCTGCCAGTGTAATTCCACCTTATTGCATATCCTTCAGCTGCTGTCTCCTGTGCAGCTATTTGTGGCTTCTGCTACCTGAAGGGAGTCCACAGCATCAGCACCTGCGCGGTCCTTCGCTGCTCCTGTCAACTTCAGTCAACTCTTGTGATTAGCAGTCAACCATGCAGTCACCTGTTTTATCTCCTCTGAAAAACCTCTCTTTGCAGTTCCCACTGTGAACAGCCAGTGTAGTCCTGCAGCAGCTGTCTTTCCAGCCTCTCCATTGTTTCAGTAACCACAGCTAGCCTCAGGGGTCCTGACCCAAATTATTAGACAATGCAACTATCACAAGCATTGTGCCAGAATTATAGCCAACTATCAATCAATACAATTATCACATGCATTTGGGGAAGGAGGCAGCAGTCTGCTCCAGGTGTCTATATCATCAGGGTTTCAGTATCACAACAGTTGCGACCTACCCAGAAGGCTTATGTCATTGACCCCCAGAGCATATCCAACTATTAAACCTTAATTCAATGATCTGCTGATCTTTCCTGCCAAAAATTCAACCGGTCAAGCGTTGAAGGATTTCAAGATCTAGCAGCAGAAACCTATTTGATCACAGAAAAAGTTAATAAAATCTACCATCCCATAAACCACCCACAACTACCCCTAAGTAACATGTCAAGCACATATCACCCTTAAACACATGTCAAAAATGTCTGTCAAACCAAACCCTTCTCAGCCTCAGGGTTTAAACCCCTTCAAGCTTATAGGCAGCCTTCTGTTATCCTTACTATTTAAAATCATATGTGTTTTTCATTTTGAAATATTACTTAGATTTTTTTGTATTTTATCAATATTTCCACTGTGAATGTGTGAACCAGCCAACCAAGGTTGTAGATATATCAGTAAGACTATTCTTACCACTGGAAGACAGTATAAACAGGTGTCAGAATATCTCTCAAATGCTCTGACAATATTTTCTATGTAACGTTAACATATTTACTACCGATGTGATCATTGGTTATAGAAAATTGCGCCATAATAATAAATACTATAGATCCAGCTAACTAATACAAATTGTATAATCCATTTTAATTTTATGCAAAACTTTGATTATATTTACTAGCTTGAAGTAATATTCTTTCTCTTCAGTTATTCTGACGAATAATAAATATCCTGTACAATAGCTATAGTGATGGTCATTATTTATAATAAGCAAATTAGCTAAACTATTAAAGAGGAGGTCTTCTAATAAAACACATTATTAATTATGATAATTACTCATTCACACCTACAGTATGTGTTTGTTTGCATTTACTGCAGGGAATGGAGATGTACAGAAGAGAAGAAAAGCAGTTGCATGGATCATTATCCCCATTTTCATCATTCCTTACTCACACATGAATGCGTGAATAACACTCATTAAAAACCAATAGACTGAAAAAACAGAGCATGAGATACTTATCGTCAGGGACTTTAGTTTTGCAAAGTCTCCCATTCTATATTTTAGGAGCTGTCCATGTTGGACCTTAGCTTGAAGATATCTGGATCCTTTAATGAAACCTGGAGCTCAGTAAAAGGTGGTAATATTCCTGGTTACTCTATCAGGTGTTAGCTTTCATTTTATTGTAGAGTGCCTCTAAGAACAAGATTCAAGTGTCTAGGGAGTTATTAGCTTCAGCTCTGTCTCCTTAAAGTCTGCTTCTTCCTCAAATAATTATTTTTGGGTGAATGGGTATATTTAATCAAATACCTCAAATATTTTAATTAGGTGTGTCAAAATCAGCTAAGTCAATTACTCATACTGGGTAGGTATTTAAGTTTCAGCATATAGATAGACCAGCCTTGATAAAGATCTTCATTGGAATGAAACGTGTTGGCCTGTCTTGAGAAATCATTTACCTAGACCAAAGTGGTACAACGTCTGAAGCTTATAGTGAGGGTCATCAAATCATCTCCATTTAAAATCTTTATGCTGAGACTCCCATATCTATCTAGTACAAGCATTTGCCTTACCAGTTTTTGTCTGCATTGAAATTTAACATTGCCTGCCAATACAAGTGTGCTTTTAGTATTCTTATTTTAATAAAAAGTACTACACTATGGAGACGGTTTTCAAATTGTTTGTCTCTGTGTTTCTTTATAAAGAAAAGAAAGGAGAAAAATAGAACTACCGAGCCTTCAATCGATCGGCATAAAGAGACCTTTCAAACAAAGGGGGAGTTGTACATCTGCTATTATTTTCCAGTTTTCATTTACCTTTGTGAGGTGAAAGAATATATAAAAAGATATCATTAAGAACATTCAAGAAGGAATTATTATGTACTTGTCAAGTATTGCAGCATTATGTTTATTTTATGTTTTCAAACTGAGGGCCACATTTCCCAGTCTGAGGAACAGTACATGTGTCCCCAACTTCCATTTTTTAAGGAAAGATGCATCGGGGAGCAACGATCAAGGGGTGGAGTGCCATCTAACATACACACAAAGCTTCTGCTGCTCCTGTCTGGGCTCTACCAAAATTTTTTAAATACTGGTGAATACTAGTTATGCTCCTGGGTTCAGTGTTTTATGTAGGAAGCCATATGTAAGTTACTGTTCTCTAAAATTCTGATAACAGTATTAAATATTACAGGCACGAATGTCCTCTAATATAATGTACACATTGGGTAACCAGAACCCTATCACAGAACATTTCCATCACATATTGTTACATATTTAAAAAAATATAAAAGTTGAAACACCTTAAAGAAAAATCCCTCTGGCTTTTGCTAGCATCAACCTATGTATATGATCTGGTCATTGCACTGTGTAGTGTATAAATCCATATTTCCAGTGATATATACTATCTATGAGTAGCTCTATTCTACCCATCATATTACTGCTGTAGTTTGCTGCTCTGGGAAAGATGCCAGTAAGTGACAATTTGACATCCCTCTAATCATCTAATGGTTGACAAGTCTACACTTTAACCAGTTTGAGCCAGGTAATGGGCTGTGTGACCAGGCTTGCCTGCAGGTTGTTGCTCTCAACGCCTTTCATAAATTTCAATTGAGCCACATAAAAGCATCCTGGAGGAAGAGAGATGTTGCAGTTAATTTCTGCTCTGATGTGTAAGGCATATGTTACCCTTGTGAACCCTTCCCCACTCTAATTTTTTTCTGGCAAGCCGATAGCTTTGCAGGGAATGTTTTTTTGTTATTGTGTGTTTGTGTAATTATCACAGACTGCCTGAACGGCTGTTACCAATATGGTTTAATAATGTTGTAACCTTTATTTGTGAATCTCTGTGCAAGTCACCTTTGTTCATGTCTGGAACAGTAAAATAGAAACTAAAAAATATTGCTGCAGTTGTTTTTTTATGGACTTTTCATTGTTGCTAGGTGGTACACATCTGTGCCATCCTAAATCCATTATGGAAAGCACTACTGGAGTATATCCAACATATCCTAAGGATGTATTCAGAATAGAAGTATGCTTGTATTGTATCAAAAAGTGGGGTTAATAGGGTATATGAGATTGCAGCCAATAAGAAAGGGGAAAATAAAAAAGAGAATGTGTAAAAGGAAAAATAAATGGTCGAAGAAGAAACAACAACAAAAGATGGAAAAATACATAGAGAACGGATGAAAACCAAATAATAGCTCAGATAAACTGTATTATAGTTTATAAACAGCAAAAGAAATACTACAATTATTTTGGAAGTACAAGTCCATCAAGAGGCTGCAAGGCCTGCAGCGTCTTCTAGGTACAGCAGCAGCTATAGAATTATATGTTACTTTCTTTATGTATATTTATCATACATAATACATACATAGTACATAATACATAATGGACAGCAGTGGCCCAACAAGATGGTAAGGGTCAAATGGATATCACAATGATGACGGATATGATATATATATATACACTACCGTTCAAAAGTTTGGGGTCACCCAGACAATTCCGTGTTTCACATGAAAACTGACTTTTATTTATCAAATGAGTTGCAAAATGAATAGAACATATAGTCAAGACATTGGGAAGGTTAGAAATAATGATTTTTATTTGAAATAATAATTTTGTCCTTCAAACTTTGCTTTCGTTAAAGAATGCTCCTTTTGCAGCAAATACGGCATTGCAGACCTTTGGCATTCCAGCTGTTAATTTTTTGAGGTAATCTGAAGAAATTTCACCCCACGTTTCCTGAAGCACCTCCCACAAGTTGGATTGGCTTGATGGGCACTTCTTTCGTACCATACGGTCAAGCTGCTCCCACAACAGCTCAATGGGGTTGAGATCTGGTGACTGCGCTGGTCACTCCATTACAGACAGAATACCAGCTGCCTGCTTCTTACCTAAATAGTTATTGCATAATTTGGAGGTGTGCTTTGGGTCATTGTCCTGTTGGGGGTGGAAATTGGCTCCAATCAAGCGCTGTCCACAGGGTATGGCATGGCATTGCAAAATGGAGTGATAGCCTTCCTTATTCAAAATCCCTTTTACCTTGTACAAATCTCCTACTTTACCAGCACCTAAGCAGCCCCAGACCATCACATTACCTCCACCATGCTTGACAGATGGCGTCAGGCACTCTTCCAGCATCTTTTCACTTGTTCTGCGTGTCACAAATGTTCGTCTGTGTGATCCAAACTTCGATTCGTCTGTCCATAACACTTTTTTCCAATCTTCCTCTGTCCAATGTCTGTGTTCTTTTGCTCATATTAATCTTTTCCTTTTATTGGCCAGTCTCAGATATGGCTTTTTCTTTGCCACTCTGCCTAGAAGGCCAGCATCCCGGAGTCGCCTCTTCACTGTAGACGTTGACACTGGCATTCTGCTGGTACCATTTAATGAAGCTGCCAATTGAGGACTTGTGAGCAGGGCCGGTTCTAGACATTGTGGAGCTCAGGGCGAAAGTTCCCACTTGTGCCCAAAAATAAAAAAAATAAAAAACTTGTTTTAGATGGCGTTCCTCTGCGCATGCTGAAATTGCGAGCGCTACCGGAAAGGGAGCGTGTCCTTGCGGAACACCCCCAATTCATCACACTGTGGGGCGTGCCCAGCACTTACAAAGGTGCTGGGCTTCCCTCAAGCTCTCCCCTCATGGCGAATAATTGCCAAGTGCAGTACTGCGCCTTACACAGTATGTCTTACACAGTAATGCCCTTTATAACACATTATGCCACACCGAGTAATGGCCTTTATAACACATTATGCCACACACAGTAATAACCTGTATAGTATAACACATTATGCCACACACAGTAATGCCCTGTATAATACATTATGCTAAATTCAGTAATTCCCTGTACAATACATTGTGCAACACACAGCAATTGCCTTTATAATACATTATCCCCAATTCAAATTACGTCACACAGTAGTCCCTTATTCATGTTATGACACACAGTGGTGCCCCTTTTACACAATGCCCAAATTAGTGCCCCTTATACACAAGGCCCACAGCAGTAGTGCCCCTAATACAATGCCCACATTAGTAGTGCCCCTAATACAATGCCCACAGTAGTAGTGCCCCTTATACAATGCCCACAGCAGTGGTGCCTCTTACACAATGGCCCCAGTAGTGCTGCCCCCCATGCAGTGCCCTCATTAGTAGTGCCCACAGTGGTAATGCCCACAGTGTTAATGCCCCCATTGGTAATATCCCCTATAGTAGTGCCCCCATTGCTAATGTCCCCTATAGTAGTGCCCCCAGTAGTAATGCCCCCTATAGTAGTGCCCACAGCAGGAATGCCCCCTATAGTAGTGCCCCCATTAGTAGTGCCTCCAGTTGTAATGCCCACTATAGTAATGCCCCCAGTAGTAATGCCCCATTAGTAGTGCCCACAGTAGTAATGCCTCCATTAGTAGTACCTCCAGTAGTAATGCCCACTATAGTAATTCCCCCAGTAGTAATGCCCCCTATAGTAGTGCCCACAGCAGGAATGCCCCCTATAGTAGTGCCCCCAGTAGTAATGCCCCATTAGTAGTGCCCACAGTAGTAATGCCTCCATTAGTAGTACCTCCAGTAGTAATGCCCACTATAGTAATTCCCCCAGTAGGAATGGCCTCAGTAGTAAAGCC
Source organism: Taudactylus pleione (assembly GCA_031769625.1). Taxonomy (NCBI): domain Eukaryota; kingdom Metazoa; phylum Chordata; class Amphibia; order Anura; family Myobatrachidae; genus Taudactylus; species Taudactylus pleione. The sequence continues at coordinate 1,444,564 of JAUIMM010000555.1, read as the reverse complement.
CACCTATAGAAGTGCCTCCAGTAGTAATGTCCCCTATATTAATTCCCCCATTAGTAATGCCCCCTGTTGTAATGCCCCCTATAGTCTTACCCCCTATAGTCATGCCCTCAGTAGTAATGCCCACCTATAGCCATACCCCCAGTAGTAATGCCCCCCTATAGCCATGCCCTCAGTAGTAATGCCTCCTATGGTAATCCCCCTATAGCCATGTCCCCAGTAGTAATGCCCCCTATAGCCATGCCCCCAGTAGTAATGCCCTCCATAGCCATGCCCCCAGTAGTAATGCCCTCCTATAGCCATGCCCCCAGAAGTAATGCCCCCTATAGCCATGCCCCCAGTAGTAATGCCCCCTATAGCCATGCCCCCAGTAGTAATGCCCCCTATAGCCATGCCCCCAGTAGTAATGTCCCCCTATAGCCATGCCCCCAGTAGTAATGCCCCCATATAGCCATGCCCACAGTAGTAATGCCCCTATAGCCATGCCCCCAGTGCTGGTGCTTCTGAAAAAAAAATACAATTAAAATACAAACACAATACTTGCCATCAGGTCTGAACGCGGCTCCACCACGGATCTATGGGAGAGACATCATGGCGTCCCTCCCATAGTGCTCTCTGTGGGAGCCGGAGCTCAGGAGTGAGCTCCGGCTCCTCGGAACTATTGGAGAGATGTGATGACGTCTCTCCCATAGTGCTTTCTGCGGGAGCTGGAGCTCAGGAGTGAGCTCTGGCTTTCAGCTGGCTCTGCAGGGAGGGAGCCGGGTGCCCGCTGATAACAAATATCAGCAGGCGCCTGGCAAATGGAGCCTCCCTGCGGCGACTAGCGCGGGGGGGGAGCTGCGCTTTTTTTCTCTTTTTTGGGGGATTTTTTTTTCTTCTCTCCTGGGGACTCAGTGGCACCCTCTAAGGGCCGGCGCTCCGGGCGACGGCCCTGTTAGCCCACCACCTAGAACCGCCACTGCTTGTGAGGCATCTATTTCTCAAACTAGAGACTCTAATGAACTTGTCTTCTTGCACAGTTGTGCACCGGGGCCTCCCACTTCTCTTTCTACTCTGGTTAGAGCCTGTTTGTGCTGTTCTCTGAAGGGAGTAGTACACACCGTTGTAGGAAATGTTCAGTTTCTTGGCAATTTCTCGCATGGAATAGCCTTCATTTCGAAGAACAAGAATAGACTGTCGAGTTTCACATGAAAGTTCTCTTTCTGGCCATTTGGAGAGTATAATTGAACCCACAAATGTGATGCTCCAGATACTCAACTATCTCAAAGAAAGGCCAGTTTTATAGCTTCGCTAACGAGCAAACCCATTTTCAGCTGTGTTAACATAATTGCACAAGGGTTTTCAAGGGTTTTCTAATCATCCATTAGTCTTCTAGCACAATTAGCAAACACAATGTACCATTAGAACACTGGAGTGATGGTTTCTGGAAATGGGCCTCTATACACCTATGTAGATATTCCTTTAAAAAACAGACATTTGCAGTTAGTATAGTCATTTACCACATTAACAATGTATAGAGTGTATTTCTGATTAATTTAATGTTATCTTTATTGAAAAAAACTGTGCTTTCCTTTCAAAAATAAGGAAATTTCTAAGTGACCCCAAACTTGTGCATGGTAGTGTATATATATATATATATATATATATATATATATATATATAGAACATTTTGGAAGCGGCACTCCTCACAAAGAAGAAATCCTTTATAGGCCAATAAAGCGGTGCCTGTCAGAGGCTGCAATAACCTGGTGCAGTCACAATAGAACAGGGGTTCCCAACCACGGTCCTCAAGGCACACTAACAGTCCAGGTTTTAGGGATAGCCATACTTGAGCACAAGTGACTTAATTAGTACCTCAGTTATATTGATTTAACCATCTGTGCACATTCATGGATATCACTAAAACCAGGACTGTTAGTGTGCCTTGAGGACCAAGGTTGAGAATCACTGCAATAGAAGTATCCAATCGGCGGCACTCGAGCAAATGACACAGACAGCGTTGGATAGACCAACGTTTCAATGCTCTAATATGGCGCCCTGACGAAAATGCCATATTAGAGCATTGAAACGTTGGTCTGTCCACCGCTATCTGTGTCATTTGTTCGAGTGCTGCCAATTGGATATTCCTATATATATATATATATATATATATTATATATACACACACACACACGACAGTCAATGCCCGGCTGTCCACTTAATAAAATCTCCATTGCAATTGTATTGTACTGTAATTGCAATTGTATTGCAACAGCATATTGTCGAAGCCGGATGATTGGCTGAGACAGAATCTGTTAAAAATTAAATCTGCACAATGCCATTTTGTGAATGGCCGCAAGACGCCATTTTGCCACTGGCAGCCCAGCGCCATTTTAGCGAATCTCACACATAAGTACATACGACGATGCTATTATTTAGCGTCATGCGATTCCCGCGCAATAGAACATTGTTAAAAGTCCCCTTTATATAAATGCATACATTGATATAAACATATAATATGATCAATCCAGCAAAACACGTACCATGGTGTACTCCACAAACATGTAGTCGCACAACGCTAACTAGCGTCTTTTCTCAATAACCCCAATACTTACACACTGCACACTTACATAAAAAGGATCCCTAGCATTAAGGTTAATATTTAAGGTTTTATTTATTATCAGTAATGTTGTGAAATACATGTTATTTGATATCTACGGTTTAGTGCTTGATAAGCAGACCGTGTTTGGTGTCATTCTAAACCACTGTGTCTTTGCAGATTTCCGGTTTCATCGGTGAGGAGATCGCAACATGTGTCTGCATATTATGGATCATAGAGAGTTAGGCATTAAAATGTATCCTGTAATGCAGCCAGTTTAGATTTGTTATGCAGCGGTAAAATGGACACAAAGAGCTGTTGGAGCCTGGACTGTGACCATATGAATTGACCTATGAACTGTACTGTAACAGAAGAACCAGGAAGAAGAACCAATGGAATCATGCCAACCTGTTCTATTGTATTACCTATCTCTGTAAGAGTATATATGCAGGCTCTCTGAAACTAGATGCCAGTCATCTTTCTTTGCTGTTGACGGAGGTTTCATCTTTAATAACGGGATCTGGATCCAGAGCGCGTGCGTATGTAATGACTGTACCTTGTGACTGTATAATTTGTTTGCGTTTATTGTAATTTAGATTACAGCATGTAACTATCTGCTTTGATGGTGAATAATAACTTTTTGTGCTTTGGAACCACAATCAAAGTCTGAAAGCAATTATTTCTTGTGTGACTCTTAACGCTAAATAGCGACAATTTTAGAGTGTATAGATAGGTAGGAATCGATAAAATAGAGAAAGGGTACGGGATGGCACTCCAGAATAACAATGCAATAAACCAGTCCACACGGATGTTGTAGTCTACAACTCTTGTCTACAACTTTTGTGTTGTAGAATACAATTCTTATTGCATTGTTATTCCAGAGTGCCATCCAGATCTCTCTCTCTCTTTCTCCCCCCTCCGCCCCCCATACACAGACGTGAAGGAAGATGGCAGCACTCTGAGACTTTTTAGTGGTTCATATATTTGTTCCAAACATACCAACATTTCAGGGCCTGCTAGCCCTTTTGTCAAGGTAAACTCATATATTTTCATATGAAGAGGTATATTCCTTTCTCCGAGTGCCGCTGTCTTCCTAAACGTCTTTGATTATTGCTTCACCATGGAGGGCACCTGGCCTTTTCTACTGTTGTATAGATAGATAGCACAATTACATTGTATATATTTGGTGATACATGTATTGGGAGGGATGTGTGGGTTGTGTTGAGGTGGGAGAGGGGCCCCCAGAGATAGTGCCCCAAGATTTCTGTTGCAGGCCCTGTCTGGCGTCCTCAGCATCACACAAAAACAGCCACTTAGCGTCCATCTCAGACTCAGCACTATTGCCAAAATTGCAGCACAATTATTATTCATTTGTGTGCATAAGTCTAGCCCTAAGTCAGTGTAGTGAGCAGTATGCGTAAGATCCTCCTAATGACAGTAAACTGATCTCTCAATGCATCAGTTCATTAAAACAATTGAATGTAACTTTGTTTAAGCCGTGATGGCAATATAAATGGGGTGGTACAAAGAGGAAGTACGGTATAAAATATGGCCTGTGATATTTATATTTTTATGTATGGATTTAACGGCTATTTTGTATACATTTAGTAGCATACACATATGCAGATTGACATCAATAACTGCATGTACTGTATATAACTGAGATTTGTAATGTGGTAGCACCTGGCTGTTTTTATCTGCTGGTTGTTGATCGAATCACATACTGCTTTCCTGTCTGACCTGTGCTGGAAAACACTGTGTATAGTGACATCTTCTTTCCTGAAAACATTAGCATGGCTGTTAAAGGTCAGGGCACATAAAATAGAATGGACAATGAAATAAAATACATTTGAAATCATTTGATTCAACGTGAAGACTGCCACTTGGCAGGAATGCCACTAGTGATCAAAGGTTTCTATCAGAGATGTGGTCAAGTTTCATTGTTTATGAACACAGAAAACTTATGTCAGATGCCACCACATGAAAAATCTATATTGTGTACTGTAATTTATTTACTTCAAAATCTAAGTTAATCAAATAGAGCATGGTACCTTATAACATACAAATGTGCAAGCTTTACATTTTCCATATTATGATTTACTGTCAGATGTGTTCCATACACTTCACATGAAACCATGACACCAGTGCACTGGATGGGAAAACATGTGTTAATGAATAAGCATGCAACATGCTATGTTGGGAATAAAGAGACACACTGTACAGGTAATGCAGAGAGGTAAATGGTGCTGCTGAAATCAGTATGTTTTATATTAAATACATTTTTTTAAAATCTAGTTTGTCAGGCATTCACGCTGCATAGAAGCTAGATGAAAGTGCGTAGGTGTGCTGCTTTCAGCCGTACGGGAGGGTCAAGGCTGCTGCTCTGTGGGGAACCTTGGTTTTGTCCGCAAGGCAAAGTGTTGCCAGCCATCCTCTGATGAAAGGGCTGGCAACACATTAAATAAGCACACAGATTATTTATGCCAGCCTCTTCTAATATTCACTGTGCGATTGAAGTGCTTTTAATATGGGGATTTATTCTGTTTAAGAGCTGTTTGCTGTTTTCTGCATAAACCTGAATACTCTGTGATTGTCTAACTTTGACTGCTCTGCTTCAATACATTATTGGTTCTGAGCTGGACTATAGGGCTGTTCTGTTGCCAAAGTGTTCCAACTACTGAGTCACTTATAATCCGTCCCCAGGGTTGCAACTGAAGCCCTGACTATTAGTGCAAAGTTTCCCAAACTCCACCATTACAGTCTAGGACAAGATTTTAAGGATATCCATGCTTGAGCACAAGTGTCTTAATTAGTACCTCAGTCAATTTGATTTAACCATCTGGACTCAAACATGGCTAGGTATGCAGTCGGGAAACTGCATAGAAACCTAAATGAATGCATTCTAGTGAGGGTCACAAGGCAAACCACATCATCATACACATAGCCCCACCCCCCACTGCTCAGTGGCGCGATTAACATCATTGTGTCATAAGGGACAAATATGAGCAGTGATAACTTCTGTTCACTCACTCTTACCAAAGAGATGCTACCATGTAAAGCTCAGGGGGCAGCAATATTGCTTCTTGGGCCATGCAGAGTACTTCACACATACAGTATTTCTGTTTGATGTAGACAGATCATGATGTTTAATGAACAAACTAGAATGAGAAGCTGAACATCAGTGTAATAAGGGCCAGCACTACCACTGGCCAAAAATAGGTGGTTGCCTAGGGTATCAATGGACCATTGGTCGCCCCTTCGAAACTTGCACCAGCCCTTCAGCAGTTTCTTTGTCTGAGTATGTGAGAGGTTCAGCGTCTCTGTACACAACCACTATTACTGACATGCTTGCAACATCTCCATGCACCTTTTTATCCACCCCCTGTTACCTCCCAGTCACTGCCCAGGAACGGAACGCCCTTCATATTTCTGCGACCACACAATTAAATCTGTACTGCGGCTTTGTACATACAAAATCGGGACACATGCGCAGTGTGATTCAGACACATGCACAGATGAAAAGCAATGTATGTAGAATGTTTTCCCATCAATGGGGGAGAACCAGATGGTCTCCCTCCATCGATGGAAGAACATAACCAAATAGTTATTTTTTTTCCAAGGGGCCGAGATATGGAGCATAGCTCTGCCACCCTGACATCCGCAAAGCCATGCCCCCTGGTTCTGATGGGCCCACGGGCCAGTCAGTCATGGAACAGGGATGACCATCGGTTGGTGAAGCCATCGATGGTCCTCCATTGCCACGGCCGGTTGCGCTTGGAAAGGACTGGGAGTCTGGCCAGCCAAATAGTCTCTGCATGCAATCGGAAGCTCCGCCCCCATGTAGTGCTAAAGCATCCCAGGGCCGTTTGTTCCCCAGAAGCTTGGGTCGCTCGATCATCCCCCAGTGCCCCAACCTGCCTCCCTCGGTAACTGAGCTCTGGGCACACACATGATGAGAAAAGTCAGCCCTGCGGGTATAGCGCAGAGGCTGAGCTGCTGCCACCAGCCATAAGAAAAAAACCAGCATGCATGCACAACCAAAGTACCTTCCCACAGGTCGGTGTGTAATGTCTGGCACTAATGTATGTATATTTATTGTATGTACTGTATGTATTTGTGTGTATATATATATATATATATATACATATGTGTGTGTGTATTTGCATGGTATGTATATATATATATATACATACTGTATATGTATGCATTGCTTGTCCCTAATGACAGGGTGAATCTCAAAATGTTGGAGACCTAATAAAGGACCATTTTAAATTTATTTTAAAAAGACTTGAATGCCTCCGGATCTCTATCTACCTATGTACAGTATGTGTGTGTGTATACATATATATAGATATATGTATATATATATAGATATATATATATATATATGTATATATAATATATGTGTAGTTGGCATCCCGGCATGCGGGATGCTGACGGTCTTAATACTGGCGCCGAACTCCCGACAGATTGGGATCTCGGCACCAGTATCCCAACCATCAGCATCCCAAAGGTAAGTAGTGAAGTAAAGGTGCAGTGGTAGGCAGTAGTGGCTCCAGGCACGGGCAAACCGGTCCATCGCCCGGAGCGCCACTGTATCCGGAGGGCGCAGGAATCTCCCACCACCCGCCTGGCGGTAGAGGGATAATGTAAGCTCAGGGGGAGGGAGCGGAAGAGGGAAGGGGCTGCAACTCAATACAGTGCTGGGCGCAGCACTGCCTAGCGCCGGCCCTGGTGGTAGGGTAGCATTAGCTAGAGGGGTTAGGGTTAGGCCCCGGAGAGGGAGGGTTAGAATTAGGGTGTGTGGGGAGGGCGAGGTTATGTATGGTCACTAAGGGAGGAGGATAGGTTTAGGCACCGGGGAGGGTGTGTTAGTGTTTTGGGAGAGGGAGGTTAGGTTTAGGCATCGGGGAAGGGGTGTTAGGTTTAGGGTGAATGTAGTGCCAGACCCCACATCGTTTATCCTCACCCTACATGAAGAAAAATTTCGAATTGTCTCAGCTTTACCTGTCTGTCACCCATAATGGCTAAGGCTACATCTGGCCTTATTGGAAATCTTCATAAAACGAAAAAAATACATCTATTTTTATTCCATATAGAACTAGATTATTACAAACTATACAATTATTAATATCAGATGTTCCTGGAGTACGGGACAAATATTTAAGCTAAATTTAAATCACACAATTATCATGTAAGGGGCGCCAAAATCTATATTCGCTTACCAAAAAATTTAGGCTTGGGCCGGCACTGTCCATTGCATTGTTTTTACCATCGATGGCCACTTTCTATTTTGCCATCGATGGTAACCATACCAATGGCCATCACTACCTATGTGTCTCTGACTCATGTGCCACCCCCCAATAGCCGTGTCATCAACCCAGAACTCCCTCCAACACCCCATGTCTCTGCCTCCCCCTACTCCCCATAACAGTGTTATCATCCCTTTGAGCCCCTACTCCCCATATGTAGCCGCCTCCAACTCCCCCATAGCAGTATCATCAGCTCCCTGAGCCCCTACTTCCCATATTTCTTTGTCACCCCCTCCAATAGCACTGTCATCAGCCCCTGAGCCCCACTCCCCATATATATCAGTCTCCCCCTCATCCAGCTTTTACCTTTGTCTGGCTGGGGCAGGATCCTGCAGCTCCACGCGCATTGCCTGGCTTCCTCTGCAGCTGCTCAGCCTCAGGCAGAAAGTGAAAATAAACACACTTTGTGTCTGTGTGAGACTATCGGCTCTCCACTTCTACAGCCTCAGTCCTGACTTCTTCTCCTGGCTGGCTCGGATCACTGAGATAGCAATCAGTGCCAGAGCCAGCTTAAAGAAAAAAAAATTACCACTTGCTCTAGGCTTGGGATGCCACTAGGTATTTCAATTATAGGTGGGTGAACCATGCTCAATGGTGTTTCTGTGGGGCGGGGAGAGGTGGGGGGGCTGGTTTAGAAGGCGGGGCGAAAGATGTATGGGTATGTCTGTGTATCTGAAGTGCTGGGGGTGGGGAAGGTAAGAGTGCTGCACCTAAGGTAGGAGTACCTGTTCCTAGCTGATAATAGGACTTGTAAAGGTTTGTTAAGGTGCGCTCTCTATTGGTGTGGGAATGTGTGGTGTTGGTATGTGTGCAGTGTAATGTGGAACAGAGAAACCGAGGCAGTGGTGTTGGGTCAATTGGTTTATTAGTAGGCACAATGCTGTTATGACAATCGACCCAGGGGTGGGTGGGGTGGAACAGGGTAGTAGCTCGGGGGGAAGGTGGGACAGCCATGGAGCCCAGGTACTAAAGGGGGTGTGGGCAAATCTGGGATGCATGGCCACACTCCCCCACCTTCGAAAAATAGCTACGAAAAGTTCTATTTGTCCCCTTAGCAGCAGGCCTGGCCCCCCCATGCCCCTCCAGAAGGCACGGGTCAGGAAATTAGTACCCGTCCCTTCATCCTCTCTCGGCTTGCCAGTCTTCTTTACAGAGACAAGTTCTTATCAGAGCCATTGTCCTGGCAGAAGATTATTGATAAATTGGCACAGAAAATAATTTCTTATTGTTGTGGTATACAATGGTAAAAAAATAATGTTTACGGGGAATAAATATGTTACTTAATAAACATGCCCCTTAAACATAGAATATCTCTCTGATACTGTATTTGTATTTGTCATTATGACATGGGTCAGTGATCCAAAATGATGATGGTGATGATGATTTATTATTGTCTTTTAATTATAAGGTGTGACAAGGGGGTAAAAATGACACCAGGAAACATAAGTATGGACTAACACAGACAGTATATAAGTTCACACACTGTACAGTGAGCAGTTAGCATAATTAAAAATGATGTAGAGAATACAAAGGTGAGAGAGCCCTGCTCATGTGACTTTACAATCTGGACACAACTTGAGAAGAGGGAGAGCAGAGAATGCAGGGTCAGATGGAGGGTTGGTAATCTAGAATGGATAAAATGCACCATTGCTGTTGTAGTATTGTTGAGCAGTGAAAAAAGCAGGAAGCTGCAGTATGTTAATCATACTTGCCAACTCTCCCTGATTGTCAGGGAGACTCCCTGAAATAGTAGCAATCTCCCTGTCTCCCTGAAGAGTCTACCAATCTCCCTGATTACATCTTACACCCATGGTGAAACTTTATATGTAAAAAACAGAGATATATACATCCAAATGGGATCATTAGTATAATTTCCCTGCATTGGTTATTGAGCACAATGATCCCTATGGCTACATGCATTTTCTGAAAAGTATCAGTGTGTTTTTATCAACAAGTAGATCTTACTAACTGCTTTGGGGCTGGTTTACATTTGTATGTAAGTCAATTTTATGACACATATAATGCAGAAAACAAACATCACGGTGACTGTTATATAATACAGAGATCATCAGTGACAGTCTTACAATAAGTAGAGCATCAGTGACCTCCAAATAATCCAGAGAGAATCATTGACTGCCATTTAATGCAGATATCATCACAGTGACCACCATAAAATACACAGAGCTTCAGTGGCTGCCATATACTGCAGTGAGCTCCAGTAAGAGCCATACAATAGAGAGTTCTGTATTTTTGCCTTACAATATAATTTTCTCATCAATAATGAACACTTCCTCAAAAGCTATTAACAACTTCAGCATCATTTTAACTACCTCATTCAATGTAATTAATATAATTAACCCCTTTACAATAATTACCTTCATAATCCCCATTATTAATTAGCCCAAACATCATAAAATAATTCCATTCATGTACATTAACCCACTTATTACCTTTGGGGGGAAGTCAATTCAACACGAATTGAATAGCATCGGGAGCGATCTCCCGGAGCTATTCAATTCAGTGCACTGTCTGGTTGGAGAATGCCGGTTCTCGCGCCTTAGCAAGGGTGTTAAGGTGCGGTAACTGACATTCTCTGACCAAAGTGCCGGGCGCGCGGCTGTTCTCGCCGCGCTTTGCAGAAAAACTTCTTTGGTCGGATTTCTCCTCGCATCCCCAGGGGGGTGTGATAAGAAAGCCTTAGCCCGTCCAAACAACGCGGTGTATTGAATAGCTTCGGGAGCTCCCTCTCGTAGCTAGTAACATTACACTGAATTGAATTCCCCCCTTTGTCTCATGAAAAAATCATCTTAATTAACCCAATTAAAGCATTACATTTTAAACCCTTATTTTTACTAATGTCTACCATAAGCTATTCCAAACCCCACCCCTCTATACCCTAGCTTACCTGTTGGTGATCTCATGTGTCCCTCTGTTGCAGCCACCCAGCATTTAGGAATCAGGAAACAAAATCCAGTCTGACAGGCCCTGGTAAGGCTGATGCCATTGCGGAGGAGGAGGGGCCATGCAGAGACAGGGGAGAAAAGGGCTGTGCAGCCTATTGACAATTGCCCCTGGGAGGGGATAACCATATGCTGACCGCCCTCCCTCCCTACTCCTACCATAACTCCAGATTCTGTGCAGGTTCCTCCCTCCATTACCTGGGGCATGTGCCCCACCTGCCTTCACTAGCTGCTCCCCTCAGTCATATGCAACTAATTGCATCTCCATTTGCGGCTGAAGTGGGCACAACTGGGTGGTAACATTTAGTTCCAATATGGGTGCAATTACGGCTGACATACGTACATCCCTGCATTAGCCTCAAGGAGAGCAGTTAGTGAAAAAGCTAATAGCAGTTAAAACAAATATTCAATTTTAGGAAGAATTCAGACCACCTCTCCTCTTTATACAGCCACTAACTTTCTAAAGGTCATATATTAAACTAGAAAAATGTGAGCCTGCAGTGGTATTTAATGACGGGCCTATTTTTTGTTAAAATGCATCTGTTTATAACGGTATATGTATGACTTAAAATGGCTTCAACTGATGGAGTGCAGTAGATCATCCTGATGGCATTGGGTTGTTCCTGCTGAATGTATACTACATACACTTATGCACTTGGTTTTTTTTTTTTGGAACTGGATATTTTGGAAAGCTTCAAGGAGCAGAGAATGTCAATTATTGTGTATTCAGGAAGCCACAGAGACCTGACCCCTGCAAAAGGTCTGTATATCTCACATCCTTGTGGGTGATGGCAACACGGCTTTAACCTATATTGTACAAACATAGTTTCCCTACTGGTGCAAATTGAAATGACCGCAATGTTATTTTTATAAGGGCACCCTACTCTTTTAAATGAATTGAAAGTAACATTACTCTATAGTACTGGCTCTTTATTGACTTTAAATGGGTTGTGATAAAACATGAATCCATGAGGTAGCATATCCATTGTCACAGTATTATATACTGTGCTCTCTAAGACTTGGCATTGTGTCATTAAGATGCTAGTTTTATCATTAGCGTAAGTGTGCCCTGCCATCCTTATAATATAAAAGGTCTTCATATGACTAATTAATTGGCTCATTGGATTCACAGCAGTCGGTGAAATACACAGCCCCAATTATAAAGCATAATTATTATGTAGCATGGCTCAGTGTGGTAACATGCATTAACAAAATCAAAGAGAAATTATGATATATATGTGAGCTTTTATACAGGGATGTGAGTGTCTGGGGGTGGGGTGGAGTTTGCATGCTGAGGAACTGTATTATGTGAAGATAAAGGGATTTGTTTATCACAGCCTAGGTTCTAATTTACCATGTGTGAGAAATAAATGGCTTTTTGTGTTATTGCATGCGGCTTTTCAGGTTTACAAATTTTATATACATTTGCGTAATATTGTGTGCAATAGTACTAGTTTAATGCACCTGTTTGTAGACTGCTTATGATCGAAGTGCACTTTTCTGAAGGTGTTCTCAAAAGGTTCTTTTTTGTGTCCTTCTTTAGCATCATCAAGTGCCTGTGGACATGTAAGAAGAAACAAAGCAATATATTTACTAAAGTTGCTGATTTTTAGAAGTGGAGTTGTTACACATAGCAACTAATCAGATTCTACTTATCATTTCTCTAGCACCTTCTAGAAGATAATAGCTAGAATCTGATTGGTTTCTATGGGCAACAACTCCACTTCTAAAAATGTGTACATTAATAAATATACCCCACAGTATAATTTTTATTGTAGGTATTATATTATAATATATATAGAGCAAATAATTTGCATCACTGGGATTAAAAATGATAAAGAATCAGTCATGGCAGATGGAGGTCATAGTCAGAAATGTGAAATTAAGTGTCATCCTCATACAGATTTGTATTAAAAAGCAAAGTAATTTATGAGTTTTCCAACCCAGACAGTGTGAAATAAAAAGAACAGAGGCCCACCCAAGCATTGGCCCCTACCTACTGAGAATTCAATATACAGTACAACATGCAATGGCTTCTCATGGTATCAAATAAATAATCTGAATGATAGCTATCTAGGAGAATGCAGTCCCACTTACAGTATGTCAATGGAGAATGTCAGACTGGTCAAGGGGAATTCAAAGGGACTATTACTCATAGGAGGCCATATGGCCCCCGATGATTAAGTAATGATCCCGCTTTGAGGGATACTTAAGTATCCAACTCGCAGATGGGGAAGCTTTGCACCGGTCCAAGTCATCATTGCTCCAGTGCGGGGAAACCTGCTCTGAAAAGCAGCTGTCCCCTCAGTATCGCAGCTACAGAAGCAGCTGCATTACTTACCTCCTCCCCATTGGCACGGCTGCGAGGTCACGCATGCACAAAGCCACCGGGTAGGTAGTGAGAAGGCAGCGGAGGTATCCGCTCTGATCCCTCTTCTCATCCCCGGAACTCCTTCCCATAGGAAGTTTTCGGAGTTTGCTGAATATCAGGTGGTCCAGTTGGGACCCCTGATGATGAATAGCCCAATAACTAAAATATGTGGAAACTAGCGTTTCTGCATGGTTACTGGGCCATTTATCGATGATGTATAGGCTCCCAAGTGAGAAATGGGCAGACAGACAGACACAAATGATTCAGGAGAAAAGTAAGTAAAGAGAATGTAAATGAGATGGTTGCAGCAGTTCATTCCTCTGTTTAGACGGATAGGAAAGGTTAGAGATGAAGGTGTATATTTACTAAAGGTGGATTTTAATCGAGTTGATCAATTTAAAAATGATGAAAATTGATCAACATCAATGTTGTGTTTCTGGGGCTAAATCACACATTTACTAATACTTAAAAAACTACATCGATGTTGATCGATTTTCATACATTTTAAATCGATCAGAATTGATTAAAATCGACTTTTGGTAAATATTCCCCAAAGTGTCAAGGAGACAAAAGTCAGATCAAGTGAAGGTTTCCTAAATATGTGCAAACACTGCATATTTTAATTTATAAATACTTTCATTATCTATTAAAGATTGCTGAAAAGAGGTATTCTATGCATTGTTGTCCAGCATGTTAAGACAGCCGAGAGCAATATGTGTAGGCTTCATTACATACAAAGCCATAAAAATCAATTTCCACACAAAGTAATAGCCTGCTCCCTTTTCACTTCCATAAAACGGAAATGACTGGACAGAAGGAAATGACATGATGCCAGTGACACTCGTTCTCTCAATTACTTAGGCCTGGTTAAAGTATAATACATCTGGTAGATACATGTAAAGTTACATCAGCCTATACAGTATAATGAAGAGAAATGTGAGTAATGTTAGAGCTTTAACAGCCATGTCATCCTATTGTATTACAAGAACATTCTATAAGCAGGAACTGAGACATCACAGCATGTTTGCGGTAGATGAATGCAAACAGCACATGATTTGCAAGTGAGAGCTGAGCTTTAAAACCATTACATGATAGTAAGTCCCCAGCATCACTGGCTTTGCTGGTTCACACATGAGCCAGAGAATTACCTTAATTGGGTAAATCCTATTTCTGCACCTGTCTTTCTAAGCCTATCTACATGGCCTTAGCATCTATCAAAGCTATACTCACTTTCTATCAATATTGTCAATGCATTTTGTAAAGAAGCTGCATAAATTTCACCACTATGCCAATCTGATTGTACTGGTATACGGTCATTACGTTTACAGTAACTAGATAGCCAATATTTGGGTAGACAATGGAAGTTAGACAGACAATAGGTCGACAGAGTCTGAAGGTCGACAGGGTCTGAAGGTAGACTAGTAAGAAGGTCAACAGGTACAGAAGGTCGAAAGGGCCATTAGGTTGACACACAAATGGTCAACAAACAAATGGTCAACACATTTTTTTGTGTGTGTGTTAGGGTTAGGCACTTACCGGTGGGTTAGGGTTAGACACTTACTTCGACAGTTAGGGTTAGGCACCAGGAAGGAGGGTTAGGCACTTACCAGAGGATTAGGGACTAGAAATGACGGTTAGGATCAGGCACCTACTCTGACGGTTAGGGTTAGGCACCAAGAGGGACGGTTAGGGTTAAGCACCAAGGGGAGGGTTAGGGTGAAGATTAGGGATAGAAAAACAAAACGTGTCGACCATTTGTGTGTCGACCTAATGACCCTGTCAACCTTCTTAGTAGTCAACCTTTAGTGTGACGATCTTCAGACCCTGTCGACTTATTGCCTGTCTAACTTCCGTTGTCTACCCAAACACCATCTATCTAATTACTGTAGACCTAATGATCCACACAAAATTGTAATATTGGCCTTATTCCAGGTTTTAAATATCTCAAGTTTGCCACTCTGGGAATACCGTAGTTCTGGGTTTCACATCTGAAGCTACAATATTCAATGAATCAGCATTTTCCAGATTCTAAATTTTAAAGCAGATTTTTACCTCGCAGGTCCTGTGGCTGCAAGGAAAAATCCACCCTCTATAGCTTAGCGCGCAGAATTCCCGCAGCTAGTTGAATCGGGCAACATGTTCAATCAGCTGCTGGAAAAACCCCATACATAATGAGTTCTCCCCCTAATATTCACTGAGGACACTACAAGTATTGTATTATACATTTTGTGAGATGCACCCACTCACAGGAGCATGGCATACCACCCAGCAGCTGGGACTAAAGTAGTCACTACTGTATTAGGATGGCGGAACAGTCCCATAATTGCTGCATTTTTAGCTGGTTGTATTTAGATGCTAAAATGTAACAGGCAAAAATGAAAGTGATACAACTTTATTTTGTACATCTATCATGTAAATAACAAATAAACAAAATCTATTTTTTTGTCATAGAGATAGATGAATGAAGGACTTAATTTTGACTAGGGGTGTGCACCGGCCACTTTTCGTGTTTTGTGTTTTGGTTTTGGATCTGGATCTTTCTTCGTGTTTTGGATCTGGATTGGTTTTGCCAAAACCACCCTTCCGTGTTTTGGGTTCTGGGTTTTGTGTTTTGGATCTGTATTTTTTTGAAAAAAAGCATAAAAACAGCTTAAATCACAGAATTTGTGGGTTTTTCTGCTCCTATGCAATTATTAACCTCAATAACCTTCATTTCCACTCATTTCCAGTCTATTCTGAACACATCACACCTCACAATATTGTTTTTATGGCCAAAAGATTGCACCAAGGTAGCTGGATGACCATGCTAAGCGACACGAGTGGGCGGCACAAACACGTGGCCCATCTAGGAGTGACACTGCAGTGGCAGACAGGATGGCAGTTTGAAAAACTAGGCCCCAAACATTACATAATACAAAGAAAAAAAAAGAGGTGCAAAATGGAATTGTCCTTGGGCCCTCCCACCCACCCTTATGTTGTATAAATAGGACATGCACACTTTAACAAACCAATCATTTCAGCGCCAGGGTCTGCCACATGACTGGGGCTGAAATGATTGGTTCGTTTGGGTCCCCACAAAACAAGCTGGCAATTAATGTGTCCCTGCACAAATTGGCTCTACGGAGGCAAGATGTCGTCCTCATCCTCCTCATCCACCGATTCCTTGGATAAAACAGGAAAAAGGGATTTAGGTGTCCCTGGACTGCTTACGGTCTTAGCCAAAGTTTCTGAACTTGACAGTAACTTTTTATGAATGCGCTGCAGGTGCCGTATAAGGGAGGATGTTCCTAGGTGGTTAACGTCCCTACCCCTACTTATTTCACCTTTACATATGGTACATATGGCAAGACAGTTGTTGTCCGGATTTGGATAGAAATATTGCCAGACCAAAGAGGTGGAATGTTTGGTCTTCTGTCCAGGCATGACCGTGATGGGCTTTTTCATCCCACAGACAACAACTGTCTCCCCCGGAGCCTGATTTAAACAAACCACATTACCATCAGAATCCTCCTCGCCAACTTCCTCCTCAGTGCCAGCTATACCAGTATCCTCATCCTGTTGTACTTCAACAGTGACATCTTCAATTTGCATATCAGCAAGTGGACTGTGGGTGCTCCTTTCAGCACTTGCAGGGGGCGTGCAAATGGTGGAAAGAGCCACCTCTTCCCGTCCAGCTTAACTCGTTTGATTTTTTTAGCGGGAGGAGGGCTTCCATCGTCATGTGAAGCTGAACCACTAGTCATGAACATAGGGAAAGACCTTAGCCGTTCCTTGCCACTCCGTATCGTAAATGGCATATTGGCAAGTTTACGTTTCTCTTCAGATGATTTAAATGTTTTTTTCAAGGTCATTTTCCTGAACTTTGTCATTTGGGATTGTATGTGCCCTCTACTATGACATTGGGCATCGGCCTTGGCAGACGACGTTGATGGCATGTTATCGTCTATGTCATGACTAGTGGCAGCAGCTTCAGCACTAGGAGGAAGTGGTTCTTGATCTTTCCCTATTTTATTTTTATCGGAGAAAGTTTGGTCCTCCATTTATGTTATATTGATATATACGTGCGGCTAAGGCGCACACAAACACAGAAAGTATTTTTTTATTTTTGCTGGAGAGTAGTGCACTTTGTGGGTTACACCACCCTTTAAGAAATGAGCCAGCCGGCTCTTTACTTATGGGACACAGGCGCATGCTTGGCGCTGCTTCTTTGTTGATGCACGTGCAGCCACAGTGCACACAATTCACAAACAGAAAATATTTTTTTAGTTTGTTTGGAGTGTACTTTGGGGGTTACAGCACCCTTTAACGGTCAAGCCAGCTGGCCTTTTACTTATGACACAGGCGCACGCTTGGCACTACTTTGTTGATGCACGTGCACTACAGTGCACACAATTCACAAACACAGAAAATATTTTTTTATTTTGTTTGGAGTGTACTTTGGGGGTTACAGCACCCTTTAACGGACAAGCCAGCCGGCCCTTTACATATGACACAGGCGCACGCTTGGCACTACTTTGTTGATGCATGTGCGGCTACTGCGCACACAATTCACAAACACAGAAAAAAAATATTTTTTTTTAGCACTTGGGGGGAGCACCCATGATGGACAGAGCACCCCCTGGACAACACTACAGCACCCCTTTAGGACTGGGACACTGCACAGGACTTTGGAGTGGACACAGCCCCTATGGAAAACTGACTGCACAACACAGTCCAGCCGTGTTTTGGGTTCTGGGTTTTGTGTTTTGGATCTGTATTTTTTTTTAAAAAAGCATAAAAACAGCTAAAATCACAGAATTTGTGTGTTTTTCTGCTCCTATGCTATTATTAACCTCAATAACCTTAATTTCCACTCATTTCCAGTCTATTCTGAACACCTCACACCTCACAATAGTGTTTTTATATCCAAAAGGTTGCACCGAGGTAGCTGGATGACTATGCTAAGAGATACGAGTGGGCGGCACAAACACGTGGTCCATCTAGGAGTGACACTGCAGTGGCAGACAGGATGGCAGTTTGAAAAACTAGGCCCCAAACAGTACATAATTCAAAGAAAAAAAAGAGGTGCAAGATGGAATTGTCCTCCCACCCACCCTTATGTTGTATAAACAGGACATGCACACTTTAACAAACCAAACATTTCAGCGCCAGGGTCTGCCACACGACTGTGGCTGAAATGATTGGTTCGTTTGGACCCCCACAAAACAAGCTGGCAATTAATCTGTCCCTGCACAAACTGGCTCTACGGAGGCAAGATGTCGTCCTCATCCTCCGATTCCTCACCCTCTTCAGTGTTGTGTACATCCTCATCCTCACAGAGTATTAATTCGTCCCCGCTGGAATCCACAACCACAGGTCCCTCTGTACGTTCTGGAGGCTGGTCTCCCTGGAAGAGTTGATAATTCATTTTATGAACATCATCTTCTCCACATTTTGTGGAAGCAACCTCCTACGCCTTTTGCTGACAAGGTTCCCGGCTGCACTAAACAATCTTTCGGAGTACACACTGGAGGGGGAGCAACTCAGGTAAAATAGAGCCAGTTTGTACAGGGACCTCCAAATTGCTTCTTTTTCCTGCCAGTACAGGTACGGACTGTCTGACATGCCTACTTGGATGCTGTCACCGATGTAATCCATTAACAGACAGACGCACGCTTGTCGCTGCTGCTTTAAGGATGCAGGTGCGGCTACAGCCCACACATTTCACAAAGACAGAAAAAAAAAGAAGAATATTTTTCTTGTTTGCGGAGCGCACTTTGAGGGTTACACCACCCTTTAACAGACCGACGCACGCTGGTCGCTGCTGCTTTAAGGATGTAGGTGCGGCTACAGCCCACACATTTCACAAAGACAGAAAAAAAAATAAGAATTTTTTAATTGTTTGTGGAGCGCATTTTGAGGGTTACACCACCCTTTAACAGACAGACGCACGCTTGTCGCTGCTGCTTTGAGGACAGTATCATATGCAGTGACAGTAGACTTGTCAGAAATTGTTGGCACGTCCTTCAGTCCGGACCAGATGTCCAAAACGGCCCTTGACTTATGACACAGGCGCACGCTTGGCGCTGCTACTGTGTTGCTGCACGTGCGGCTACATCGCACTCAAGTCACACACACATAAAAAAAATAATTTTTTTTTTTTGGAGCACTTTGAGGGTTACACCACCCTTTAACAGACAGACGCACGCTTGTCGCTGCTGCTTTGAGGATGCAGGTGGAATCTAGACGGGATTTGGAACCGGGGACACACTACCTCCATCAATTGTCTAAATCCCACTGCACTAATGGCGGATACCGGACCCACATCTAACACCAACATAGCAGTCAAGGCCTCAGTTATACGTTTTGCTTCAGGATGACTGCTGTCGTACTTCATCCTCATCGCTAGGGACTGTTGGAGGGTCAATTGTTTAGTAAAAGTGGTGGTGTTCCTACTTCCTCTCTGGGATGATGAACAACTCCCGGCAACAGCAACAGCACTAGGAGGAAGTGGTTCTTGATCTTTCCCTATTTTATTTTTATCAGAGAAAGTTTGGTCCTCCATTTATGTTATATTGATATATACGTGCGGCTAAAGCGCACACAAACACAGAAAATATTTTTTTATTTTTGCTGGAGAGTAGTGCACTTTGTGGGTTACACCACCCTTTAAGAAATGAGCCAGCCGGCTCTTTACTTATGGGACACAGGCGCACGCTTGGCGCTGCTCCTTTGTTGATGCATGTGCAGCCACAGTGCACACAAGTCACAAACACAGAAAATATTTATTTTTTTGGTTTGGACTGGAGTGAACTTTGGGGGTTACAGCACCCTTTAACGGTCAAGCCAGCCGGCCCTTTACTTATGACACAGGCGCACGCTTGGCACTACTTTGTTGATGCACGTGCGGCTACTGCGCACACAATTCACAAACACAGAAAATATTTTGTTATTTGGTTTGGAGTGTACTTTGGGGGTTACAGCACCCTTTAATGGTCAAGCCAGCCGGCCCTTTACTTATGACACAGGCGCACGCTTGGCACTACTTTGTTGATGCACATGCGGCTACTGCGCACACAATTCACAAACACAGAAAATATTTTTTTATTTGGTTTGGACTGGAGTGTACTTTGGGGGTTACAGCACCCTTTAACGGTCAAGCCAGCCGGCCCTTTACTTATGACACAGGCGCACGCTTGGCACTACTTTGTTGATGCACGTGCGGCTACTGCGCACACAATTCACAAACACAGAAAAAAAATATTTTTTTTAGCACTTGGGGGGAGCACCCATGATGGACAGAGCACCCCCTGGACAACACTACAGCACCCCTTTAGGACTGGGACACTGCACAGGACTTTGGAGTGGACACAGCCCCTATGGACAACTGACTACACAACACAGTCCAGCCGTATTTTGGGTTCTGGGTTTTGTGTTTTGGATCTGTATTTTTTTTAAAAAAAGCATAAAAACAGCTAAAATCACAGAATTTGTGTGTTTTTCTGCTCCTATGCTATTATTAACCTCAATAACCTTAATTTCCACTCATTTCCAGTCTATTCTGAACACCTCACACCTCACAATAGTGTTTTTATATCCAAAAGGTTGCACCGAGGTAGCTGGATGACTATGCTAAGAGATACGAGTGGGCGGCACAAACTCGTGGTCCATCTAGGAGTGACACTGCAGTGGCAGACAGGATGGCAGTTTGAAAAACTAGGCCCCAAACAGTACATAATTCAAAGAAAAAAAAGAGGTGCAAGATGGAATTGTCCTCCCACCCACCCTTATGTTGTATAAACAGGACATGCACACCTTAACAAACCAAACATTTCAGCGCCAGGGTCTGCCACACGACTGTGGCTGAAATGATTGGTTCGTTTGGACCCCCACAAAACAAGCTGGCAATTAATCTGTCCCTGCACAAACTGGCTCTACGGAGGCAAGATGTCGTCCTCATCCTCCGATTCCTCACCCTCTTCAGTGTTGTGTACATCCTCATCCTCACAGAGTATTAATTCGTCCCCGCTGGAATCCACAACCACAGGTCCCTCTGTACGTTCTGGAGGCTGGTCTCCCTGGAAGAGTTGATAATTCATTTTATGAACATCATCTTCTCCACATTTTGTGGAAGCAACCTCCTACGCCTTTTGCTGACAAGGTTCCCGGCTGCACTAAACACTCTTTCGGAGTACACACTGGAGGGGGGGCAACTCAGGTAAAATAGAGTCAGTTTGTACAGGGACCTCCAAATTGCTTCTTTTTCCTGCCAGTACAGGTACGGACTGTCTGACATGCCTACTTGGATGCTGTCACCGATGTAATCCATTAACAGACAGACGCACGCTTGTCGCTGCTGCTTTAAGGATGCAGGTGCGGCTACAGCCCACACATTTCACAAAGTCAGAAAAAAAAAGAAGAATATTTTTCTTGTTTGCGGAGCGCACTTTGAGGGTGTCACCACCCTTTAACAGACCGACGCACGCTTGTCGCTGCTGCTTTAAGGATGCAGGTGCGGCTACAGCCCACACATTTCACAAAGACAGAAAAAAAAATAAGAATTTTTTAATTGTTTGTGGAGCGCATTTTGAGGGTTACACCACCCTTTAACAGACAGATGCACGCTTGTCGCTGCTGCTTTGAGGACAGTATCATATGCAGTGACAGTAGACTTGTCAGAAATTGTTGGCACGTCCTTCAGTCCGGACCAGATGTCCAAAACGGCCCTTGACTTATGACACAGGCGCACGCTTGGTGCTGCTACTGTGTTGCTGCACGTGCGGCTACATCGCACTCAAGTCACAAACACATAAAAAAAATATTTTTTTTTTTTTGGAGCACTTTGAGGGTTACACCACCCTTTAACAGACAGACGCACGTTTGTCGCTGCTGCTTTGAGGATGCAGGTGGAATCTAGACGGGATTTGGAACCGGGGACACACTACCTCCATCAATTGTCTAAATCCCACTGCACTAATGGCGGATACCGGACCCACATCTAACACCAACATAGCAGTCAAGGCCTCAGTTATACGTTTTGCTTCAGGATGACTGCTGTCGTACTTCATCCTCATTGCTAGGGACTGTTGGAGGGTCAATTGTTTAGTAAAAGTGGTGGTGTTCCTACTTCCTCTCTGGGATGATGAACAACTCCCAGCAACAGCAACAGCAACAGCACTAGGAGGAAGTGGTTCTTGATCTTTCCCTATTTTATTTTTATCAGAGAAAGTTTGGTCCTCCATTTATGTTATATTGATATATACGTGCGGCTAAAGCGCACACAAACACAGAAAATATTTTTTTATTTTTGCTGGAGAGTAGTGCACTTTGTGGGTTACACCACCCTTTAAGAAATGAGCCAGCCGGCTCTTTACTTATGGGACACAGGCGCACGCTTGGCACTGCTCCTTTGTTGATGCATGTGCAGCCACAGTGCACACAAGTCACAAACACAGAAAATATTTTTTTTTTTGGTTTGGACTGGAGTGTACTTTGGGGGTTACAGCACCCTTTAACGGTCAAGCCAGCCGGCCCTTTACTTATGACACAGGCGCACGCTTGGCACTACTTTGTTGATGCACGTGCGGCTACTGCGCACACAATTCACAAACACAGAAAATATTTTGTTATTTGGTTTGGAGTGTACTTTGGGGGTTACAGCACCCTTTAACGGTCAAGCCAGCCGGCCCTTTACTTATGACACAGGCGCACGCTTGGCACTACTTTGTTGATGCACATGCGGCTACTGCGCACACACTTCACAAACACAGAAAATATTTTTTTATTTGGTTTGGACTGGAGTGTACTTTGGGGGTTACAGCACCCTTTAACGGTCAAGCCAGCCGGCCCTTTACTTATGACACAGGCGCACGCTTGGCACTACTTTGTTGATGCACGTGCGGCTACTACGCACACAATTCACAAACACAGAAAAAATATTTTGTTATTTGGTTTGGAGTGTACTTTGGGGGTTACAGCACCCTTTAACGGTCAAGCCAGCCGGCCCTTTACTTATGACACAGGCGCACGCTTGGCACTACTATGTTGATGCACGTGCGGCTACTGCGCACACAATTCACAAACACAGAAAAAAAATATTTTTTTTTAGCACTTGGGGGGAGCACCCATGATGGACAGAGCACCCCCTGGACAACACTACAGCACCCCTTTAGGACTGGGACACTGCACAGGACTTTGGAGTGGACACAGCCGCTATGGACAACTGACTGCACAACACAGTCCAGCCGTGTTTTGGGTTCTGGGTTTTGTGTTTTGGATCTGTATTTTTTTTTAAAAAAGCATAAAAACAGCTAAAATCACAGAATTTGTGTGTTTTTCTGCTCCTATGCTATTATTAACCTCAATAACCTTAATTTCCACTCATTTCCAGTCTATTCTGAACACCTCACACCTCACAATAGTGTTTTTATATCCAAAAGGTTGCACCGAGGTAGCTGGATGACTATGCTAAGAGATACGAGTGGGCGGCACAAACTCGTGGTCCATCTAGGAGTGACACTGCAGTGGCAGACAGGATGGCAGTTTGAAAAACTAGGCCCCAAACAGTACATAATTCAAAGAAAAAAAAGAGGTGCAAGATGGAATTGTCCTCCCACCCACCCTTATGTTGTATAAACAGGACATGCACACTTTAACAAACCAAACATTTCAGCGCCAGGGTCTGCCACACGACTGTGGCTGAAATGATTGGTTCGTTTGGACCCCCACAAAACAAGCTGGCAATTAATCTGTCCCTGCACAAACTGGCTCTACGGAGGCAAGATGTCGTCCTCATCCTCCGATTCCTCACCCTCTTCAGTGTTGTGTACATCCTCATCCTCACAGAGTATTAATTCGTCCCCGCTGGAATCCACAACCACAGGTCCCTCTGTACGTTCTGGAGGCTGGTCTCCCTGGAAGAGTTGATAATTCATTTTATGAACATCATCTTCTCCACATTTTGTGGAAGCAACCTCCTACGCCTTTTGCTGACAAGGTTCCCGGCTGCACTAAACACTCTTTCGGAGTACACACTGGAGCGGGGGCAACTCAGGTAAAATAGAGTCAGTTTGTACAGGGACCTCCAAATTGCTTCTTTTTCCTGCCAGTACAGGTACGGACTGTCTGACATGCCTACTTGGATGCTGTCACCGATGTAATCCATTAACAGACAGACGCACGCTTGTCGCTGCTGCTTTAAGGATGCAGGTGCGGCTACAGCCCACACATTTCACAAAAACAGAAAAAAAAGAAGAATATTTTTCTTGTTTGCGGAGCGCACTTTGAGGGTGTCACCACCCTTTAACAGACCGACGCACGCTTGTCGCTGCTGCTTTAAGGATGCAGGTGCGGCTACAGCCCACACATTTCACAAAGACAGAAAAAAAAATAAGAATTTTTTAATTGTTTGTGGAGCGCATTTTGAGGGTTACACCACCCTTTAACAGACAGATGCACGCTTGTCGCTGCTGCTTTGAGGACAGTATCATATGCAGTGACAGTAGACTTGTCAGAAATTGTTGGCACGTCCTTCAGTCTGGACCAGATGTCCAAAACGGCCCTTGACTTATGACACAGGCGCACGCTTGGCGCTGCTACTGTGTTGCTGCATGTGCGGCTACATCGCACTCAAGTCACAAACACATAAAAAAAATATTTTTTATTTTTTGGAGCACTTTGAGGGTTACACCACCCTTTAACAGACAGACGCACGCTTGTCGCTGCTGCTTTGAGGATGCTGGTGGAATCTAGACGGGATTTGGAACCGGGGACACACTACCTCCATCAATTGTCTAAATCCCACTGCACTAATGGCGGATACCGGACCCACATCTAACACCAACATAGCAGTCAAGGCCTCAGTTATACGTTTTGCTTCAGGATGACTGCTGTCGTACTTCATCCTCATCGCTAGGGACTGTTGGAGGGTCAATTGTTTAGTAAAAGTGGTGGTGTTCCTACTTCCTCTCTGGGATGATGAACAACTCCCAGCAACAGCAACAGCACTAGGAGGAAGTGGTTCTTAATCTTTCCCTATTTTATTTTTATCAGAGAAAGTTTGGTCCTCCATTTATGTTATATTGATATATACGTGCGGCTAAAGCGCACACAAACACAGAAAATATTTTTTTATTTTTGCTGGAGAGTAGTGCACTTTGTGGGTTACACCACCCTTTAAGAAATGAGCCAGCCGGCTCTTTACTTATGGGACACAGGCGCACGCTTGGCGCTGCTCCTTTGTTGATGCATGTGCAGCCACAGTGCACACAAGTCACAAACACAGAAAATATTTTTTTTTTTGGTTTGGACTGGAGTGTACTTTGGGGGTTACAGCACCCTTTAATGGTCAAGCCAGCCGGCCCTTTACTTATGACACAGGCGCACGCTTGGCACTACTTTGTTGATGCACGTGCGGCTACTGCGCACACAATTCACAAACACAGAAAATATTTTGTTATTTGGTTTGGAGTGTACTTTGGGGGTTACAGCACCCTTTAACGGTCAAGCCAGCCGGCCCTTTACTTATGACACAGGCGCACGCTTGGCACTACTTTGTTGATGCACATGCGGTTACTGCGCACACAAATCACAAACACAGAAAATATTTTTTTATTTGGTTTGGACTGGAGTGTACTTTGGGGGTTACAGCACCCTTTAACGGTCAAGCCAGCCGGCCCTTTACTTATGACACAGGCGCACGCTTGGCACTACTTTGTTGATGCACGTGCGGCTACTACGCACACAATTCACAAACACAGAAAAAATATTTTGTTATTTGGTTTGGAGTGTACTTTGGGGGTTACAGCACCCTTTAACGGTCAAGCCAGCCGGCCCTTTACTTATGACACAGGCGCACGCTTGGCACTACTTTGTTGATGCACGTGCGGCTACAGCGCACACAATTCACAAACACAGAAAAATTATTTTGTTATTTGGTTTGGAGTGTACTTTGGGGGTTACAGCACCCTTTAACGTCAAGCCAGCCGGCCCTTTACTTATGACACAGACGCACGCTTGGCACTACTTTGTTGATGCACGTGCGGCTACTGCGCACACAATTCACAAACACAGAAAATAATTTTTTTTTTGGTTTGGACTGGAGTGTACTTTGGGGGTTACAGCACCCTTTAACGGTCAAGCCAGCCGGCCCTTTACTTATGACACAGGCGCACGCTTGGCACTACTTTGTTGATGCACGTGCGGCTACTGCGCACACAATTCACAAACACAGAAAATATATTTTTTGGGGGTTTGGACTGGAGTGTACTTTGGGGGTTACAGCACCCTTTAATGGTCAAGCCAGCCGGCCCTTTACTTATGACACAGGCGCACGCTTGGCACTACTTTGTTGATGCACGTGCGGCTACTGCGCACACAATTCACAAACACAGAAAATATTTTTTTTTGGGGTTTGGACTGGAGTGTACTTTAGGGGTTACAGCACCCTTTAACGGTCAAGCCAGCCTGCCCTTTACTTATGACACAGGCGCACGCTTGGCACTACTTTGTTGATGCACGTGCGGCTACTGCGCACACAATTCACAAACACAGAAAAAATATTATTTTTTTAGCACTTGGGGGGAGCACCCCTGATGGACAGAGCACCCACTGGACAACACTACAGCACCCCTTTAGGACTGGGACACTGCACAGGACTTTGGAGTGGACACAGCCCCTATGGAGAACTGACTGCACAACACAGTCCACCCAGCCCCTATGGACTTTGAAGTAGTGGACACAGCCCCTATTAACAACAGCAGCACAGCACAACACAGCCAGCCCCTATGGACTTTGAAGTAGTGGACAACAGCAGCACAACACAACACTACTCTGCACTACACTACACTACACAGCCCAGCCAGCCCTAACTCCCACCCTCCCTCTTCACTGTCCACAGCCGAGTGAGAAAATGGCGCCGACGCGGGTACCTTATATAGGATCCAAAACCCGCGAGACCCGGAAGGCGGGATGATGACGTTTTGCCTCGATTTCAGATCCGAGTCAGGCGGGAAAAGTCGAGCCTGACTCGGATCGGCCTCGGATCGGGGGGGCTCGGGGGGGTTCGGATTTCAGAAATCCGAACCCGCTCACCCCTAATTTTGACATAACATTAGGTTATCTTAAACACATGCATTCCACAGCACGTATCCTAACCCACTGCTTTATGCTCCTTCCTCACTATCTAACCCATCTCTTCACCCTTGTCTGTCTGCCCCTCCCCTTTAGAAAGTAAGCTTTCACGAGCAGGACTCTCGTCCCTTATGTGCGTCTCCTCCCCCTACTTATAGTATCATTTACTCCTAACTCCTCAATTGGCACCTAACACTTAGCTGCTGAGGCCCTGCTACTTGTGTTATGCACAAATGTTTATAAACCATGTCCTCGTCCTGCATTGTTTTGTGTTACTATTAACTGCTTTTCTTGTGTGCTCATTTATGTACTGTGTAAGGCGCTGCAGAACCATTGTAGCGCCATATAAATAAAGGATAATAATAATAATAATAATTTTGGCCTGTGCAACGTCCCCCGTGGTTATACAATGATGTCCTTCATGAATTCTTGGGTATATTTTTAATTCTAATTTATTCAAATACTCATCATCCTCATTCATGCTCGTCTTGTTCTACAGAATTAATGGGAATATTAACTTTATGACAATTAGAAAAATATGAATTAGAAAACAAGAAAGTTGTTTTTGGGATATACTGTCTCTGCAGGTGGTTTCTTCATGGATCCAACCAATGTACAAGCACTTAGTCAAGTTGAAAATACCCTCTAAGCTTAAGGCTATCGATAGGTTTTTAGAGTTTGAGGTTCTAAGAATAGTAAAGTACTGTAGAAGCTTTATCTAGAAGTTTTCTTTACATAAACAACATGATCCACTCCTTAGTACTATAATTTTTTTTCCTGGGTATTTTGTGTGCACTCACATCAGACCTTTCTACGTCGCTACTTCATGTACAGCATGAAGCACACACAGGGGCTAATTCAGAGGCGTGCGCTAACCCGATGTTAGTGCACATCTCTGATTGTGCCGTTCTGCGTCGGCGTAAGACCCGTACTGTGCATGTGCAGTACGGGTCTTGCGTAATCGCAGGCTGAGCTGCAGCAGACTGTCAGTGATTGACAGTCTGCTGCCTTTTCTGAGCAGGGAGGGGGCAGCAATTTCCTCCATTTCCCCAAACGGTGGCGTGGATCTCTGGTAGCAGCTGCAATAGCATTAGCGTCAGACCTTGAGTCACCCCACTGAAACTCTATCTCATCTGTTGTTTCACCTGAATCTTTAAGACAAGCAATAAGTTGTTAATATACAGTATATATTAGCTTTTGCCTGGGCTTTTCTCTCACTCTCACCTCTCTTTCCTCCTCTGCCTCTTCAGCTGCCCCCGTTTCTCCTGTTCTCTCTCCCCCTATTACATCACATCACTCTCTTCCAACTCATCCGTCTATAGCTCTTTCTCATTAGGTTCAATGTGCACCAACATGATGACATAATTTTTATCAGCACTTGACTTTTATATAGATCATCATCATCATAATTTTTTCTTTTCAGCTTCAGATTGTACTTTTTGGGACACCCTCACTCTTTCTTCTCTGTATGTGGTCTGTGCATCTTTATACTGAATGTCTTTTTCCTTTCTTCTATATTGTTCTACATTTTAGGTTGTGGAAATGTTTATTGGTTGTTTTTCAGGAGTCACCATGAGAAGGTGTGTGATGAGTCAGTATGGGAAATAACAGTCTGGAGACTGTAAATGTGTGTTATGCTGGACACTGGTGGGAAGGGTCAGAGTTCATTCCAACTATCAAGCCGACTGTGCTCTCTCCTGCTTTGGGCACTTGCCCTATGCCCAGGGGCGTATTTATAATGGGTGCAGGGTGTGCAGGGCTCAAAGGCCCCTGGGTCTAGGGGGGACCACACTGCACACCCTGCACCCATATTATACTCACCTCTCCGGAGTCCCACATTGGTGCCAGTGTCTGCGCTGTAAAAAATGGCTGGAAAATGGCCACCACGGCCATTTTCCTGTCGTTTGCGCATGCGCAGTACAGGGAAAATGGCCACAGCAGCCATTTTCACGGTGAACTGCGCATGCGCTATAGACTCTGGGCACTCTCTAGTGCCCAGAGTCTATAAGTGCGGTGCTGGCCGCGCACCACTCAGAGACTGAACACGGGCCCCCTCCTCTCTAGAAACGCCCCTGCCTATGCCACTTCCTGAATGGCCTCTGCTGCTTTATATGGCAGTTGCAGCATGAAATAATTTTTAGTAGTATTCCATGATAGTTATCCCATGCCCTTGATAACTTATGTTATGCACCTTTTGTTGCAACCTTTGGTTGTGTAACTCAGCTCTGCTATTTGATTGATCCTTGGACTGATTTTGCTTGTGTACAGTACTTCAACTCTCTTTTTGCTTTGCAACTGTGCTGACATCTGACAGTTCCTTGAGTTTGCTACAGTGTTGCCTGCTCTGTCTGGTCTTTGCCTGCTGGCTGCCATTCTGAAGTTTAACCACAGGGGAATTCAATATGAAACGTAAACTTCGTGGTCGAAGTTTACGTTTCATATCGGAGCTTTTACCTGGGATAAAGTATCGGGCGCGCGCCCGCTTATCCCTGTATTCAATATGAAACTAACGAAAACGGGAGCCTGCGAAGTGGGATTTGCGTAAAGTTACGAAATTTTCCTTAAAAAATTGTAGGACCCCCTAAAGTTGTAAAAACATGGGGGATCACTATGGGTACCCCCGGTTTAGCCTTTAAATGAAAGTCGGGGATTTAAATAGCCGCAGCAGGTGTTTTTTCCCGACATTGAAGAAGTGTTGCAGAAGAGCACTTAGGTTATTTTTTTCGTTTTTTTAAGTGGTCCCATCAAATTTGGGGTACATGAAAATGGGTTCTAGCATATTTTGATGTCCCTAAAGTAAGTTTTTAAAAATTCTGCAATTGTGCACCTGCCGCTATAAATCTATTCTAGAAAACACCTGCCGCATACTTGCAGAATAGCCCTGAACCTATTTCCCTATTGTTAAACAATTTTTTCCCATTTTATTTTTTCACCCCAATTTTTAAATACATTTTTTGGGGTGTCCCTATTTTTTTTTTAAACTTTTTTTGACACAGTTCTTTTTTAAATGTCATTTCCAGGGGTGCAGGCTATTTTTTTTAAGCCTGCACCCCTAAACCCCAATTCTGCACTTTTTTTCGACACCTATTCAATGGTGAAAAGTTATCACCGTTTTTTATCAAAGACTTTTCGAACCTGCGAAAAGTCTTTGAAATTGAATACGGTGTAAAACTAAAACCTGCGATAATGACGTCATATGTGCGATATTAACGCAAAAACTGAGTTTTCGCTCCCATATTGAATACCCCTTTATAATATCTCCATCTTGTACCCTGGTACGATGTAATCAAGTTAGTTATCATTTATTTTACTAGTCTCCTACGTATGGGAAGATGTATCAAGTCTTGGAGAGTGATAAAGTAAAGAAGTTGCCCAAAGCAACCAATCAGCTTCTTACTGTCAAAAGACTGTGCTAGATAAATGAAAGTTAAAAGTTGGTTGGTTACTTTAGGTGCAACATCTCCACTCAATCACAATCCAAGGCTTGATACATCTCCCCCATAGCGTCAGAAATAGCACTAAGATAGGTCATGACTACCTGGAGCTTATGTCCTGAGCACAAAAAAGTACTTTGAACACATAGTACTCTAATGCTGGGTACACACTGGCCGCTATATTGGCCATCCAATTAAATGCCCGATATATTGTTGACACGTCAGCAGGTGTGTACCAGCAAAATGTCTCTGATTGACGTTGTACACAGACAAATACAGCCGATGGCCAGTATATCTGCAGATATATCTGCACATCCTGCTGTGTGTACAGGTGGTCAGCCGACCGCTAATACACTTGCTGCAGAGGCCACCATGACTGACTACATAACTGGGCGGGCACATGTAAATGCCCACCCAGTTGTGACATTATGTACGACACATCGGACCAATGATTGGTAAGTGTGTATGCACTTACCAATAGTCGGATAAGACGGTGGATTGGCCAGACGGCCGATCCATCATCCTAGTGTGTACCCAGCTTAAGGGAATGGGGGTTGCTATAAGTCAGTGGTAGATTTGTGTAGCTGTTCCAAATCAGATGTATGTAAGGCAGGAAAAGCACAGATATGATGAAAATGATTAAGAGGAAATGTCCATGAAAATTCTGGTAATGGTTTATCTTCCCCTGAGTTAACATAGTACAGATATTTCAGATATCTATTGAAAAAGTGGAATAAGGTTATAGCCACCATCCCAAATGCATAGTGTTCACCGCAAACATAATGTGAGCAAGAAAGTTAGGTATAAAAGAATAGTTATATTGGTGGATATGATACTTAGGGCTATACTTACTAAAGGTGGATTTTAATTGATGTTGATTTATTTAAAATCGATCAACATTGTTGTTGTTTTTTTGGTACTAAACACATTTACTAACAGACAATTTTTTTTTTTTTTTTTAAGTATTAGCAATTGTGTGCTTTATCCTCAATCGATTAAAATCGACCTTTAGTAAATATACCGTTACAATGAATTAATTTTCCCCTGAACCATGATACACATTTTGTTAGTCTCATTTACATAGGGAGTTAAAGAGATAATCAGTTCCTCCAGTGTATCCATTGTATAGAAGAAACACATATTAAAGAAATGAGTGTTCCAGTCCATTCAGTAAGTAAAGATGTGAGTATTCACTTGTCTAACCATGTTTTTTATCAATATCTAGTGTTGAAGTGGTTTAATCATACTAGAAGCCTATGTGGAGTTACCGCACAGACATATGGGTTGAAATGTCTGGGATTGGTGAGAATTGATGGCAAAGCCAGCTAGTAGTCCCAGAAGTAAAGCATACTTGCCTACCTTTAATAATCTCTTCCCGGGAGAAGCCCGGGTAAGAGAAGCAGCAGGGGCCCGACGGGGGCGGGCTTGACGATTTGCATCATTAAGCCCCACCTCCTCATGGTAAAATTGCTGCGATTGGGTAAAATTTACATAGGGGGCGGGGCCAAAAGCTGTGATTCATGCAGAATCATGTCTTAAGCCCCACCCCCTTCACGGAGAGCCTCGATTTCCGCGGGTATTCTCATTCTGCCCACTTCACTAGGAAGTGGGCAGAATGCGGGAGAAATGCCTACCCTTCCGGGGGTGCGGGGGGTTACCCGAAAAATCGGGAGCCTCCCGCGAAAACCGGGAGGGTAGGCATGTATGGTAAAGACAATGTCAAAGTGCATTGTTCAACACTATACATAAAGCATACTCATAGGGTAACCTGCATGTTTGAAATCCTTAAGTCCAATTAATTGTATACAATGGTGCCCTAGTATCATGGTGTTGAATAGCATTTCCAAAATGAAGGCTTCTGACAATATGGCAACTCTATAGGAGCAGCAGGATATTTTCATCATAGGAACTACATATAATCTGGAAATGACAAAGATCGAGTATGCACAACCCCCTGAGCATCCTGTTAGCCGGCACATAGAGAAAACATAACACATAAGGTCTAGCATACACATTCTCCATTGTACTATATGCTTCATTAAACAAAGAACATGCTCACTTCCCTCAGTAACAGATCACTTCCATCTCTGCAAAATGTGGCCACTTGGAAAACACAAAGGTTAATTGATTCTATGCATTTAGTCAAATTCACTCTTTTAGACGAGTGATAAGTGACAGCATACACAATCATGGAAGGAAAATGCTTCAGCTCTCCTTTCAACACAAACATGTCAATCTCTCTAAACAGGATGGTTATTTAATACACTCTGCATCTCCCAATAGTAAATTAGTAAAGAAAACATACAGTACATTTTATTTTTAACTTTATTTTTGTTTAAATTTTCACTAAAACAGAAGGTCAGAAGTGTTTATCATAATATTGTAGGGATAAAATTTAAATCAGCCCATTGCACCAGGCACACCCCTGATTCACAGAGCTGCACTCACCTTTAACCTAGGACTAGGTCCAGATTAATAATGGGTGGAAGGAGCTACAGTTCAAGGTCTCCTCACTGGGGCCGAACTACAGGAGACAATGGCACCTGTCTCCGTGTGTCAGCCTTGAAGGGGCACTTCCTCCATTGCTCCAGTGTCAGCAGCCGGATTATCCGCAAGGCCCAAGTCTCAACCACCTGAGGTATGTGTTGACAACAAAGAACCTATTGAGCCAAGGGTGTGGTGTAGGCGGAGCAGCGCTCACTGTTCCCGCCCCCAGTATGGAGGCACCTAACTCTCTATGTGCTCAGCAGGTGATCCTTCCCGCAGTGAGCTGAGATCTGCGGCAGTGAGGAAGGAACATTGGTGAAAAGATGATCTGTGTAAGATGGGGAGGAAGAACTGTGAGAGGCTAGAGCGCTGTATGTGTTTGAGGTGAGGGGTGCTCTGGGTGGGCCTCTGAGTGTGAGGAGAGCTGTGTGTGAGGAGGGGATCTGTGTGAGGTGGGGGATTTGAGTGAGGGTGGAGATCTGCGTGAGGGGAGGAGATTTGCATGAGGGGGGATCTGTGTGAGGGGAAACTGAGTGAGGAGAGACGAGCTGTGCGAGGAGGGGGATCAGTGGAAGTGTTTAGCCCTGTATGTTTTTTGGGGGAGGGGAGCTGTGTGAGGGGGAGAGAGCTATGTGTGGGGATCTGAGTGAGTGCGGAGAGCTGTGTGTGTGTGTGGGGGGGGGTCTGTAGTCTGTATGAGGAGGGAAAACTGCATTGCACTGGCTACACTGTGACTGGCAGTGGCTTCCCATTGGAAGCTTTGCCTGCCAGTCACATAGACAACAGGCAGTCTCAGGGGGAGGTGTCTCCTGGGATTGCCAGTCCGGGCTGCTATTAGGAGAGAGTGGCTTCCAGTAGGAAGTCGCTCCTCTGCATTTCAACCAGCACTACCTGGCTACTAAGGGCTGCAGCCGAAGCAGCCCTTAGTAGCTGGTGATATGCACATGCGCGGCTCCCTGTTGCTAGTGCGCATGCACCAGTGCCGACGCCTGTCAGATCTATTATGCAGGTGCCCGGACCCAAGTTGGATGGGAGTATCTCCCCCATCCCCTTCTCCCTTGCAGCAGCGGCAGCCCCCCTCATCCAAGAGGGTAGGATCCGCCGCTGCTCTATAGCATAAGACAGTCATCGGTGTCCATATACAATATGCACTAAGGACCTGATTCAGAGATGTACGTTCTTCCGATGATGAATATACATTACTGATGGTTAGTGGTCTGCACCTGCACAGGACTTGTTTTACGCATGTGCAGAATGGGTCCTGCAATTACATTTGCAGACCACCCCAAACCACACCATGATTGACATGCTACGGCATATGGGGGAGGAGTGCTGGTGTGGCTTGCATGTCACCCCCGTTTTCTGGAGGCACAAGGCCAGGGTCTGCGTCAGTGTACGCAGATTCCTGGCCTCTGAAGTGACCAGCACCCGGTCAGGCTGCAGGAAGCTTCAGCTCCCGTAGCCTGATTAAAAGAGCAACCATCAGGACCATAGGTCGCAATGGTTGCGATGATGCTCACAAATGCAGACAGGAGGTATCGGACACCTCCTTCTGCACTTGCATTAAGATGGACGGAATTGCAAAGCTGCTTGTGTGCAGCTCTGCAAATCCATCCATTTCTGAATCAGGCCCTAAGTTATAACATTTTGTTTCTATTACCACTTTCAGACAGTAGCCGGGGCTTGGACCCGGGTTTTTCCCATTTTTTTCAATCGGGTTAGACTTGGGTCAGAGTGCATACCCCCCTTTCACACGACACCTTGGACCCGGGTTATTCCCAGGTCGACCCCTTTCACATTGATCCCAGGTCAGCTCTGCAATATACAGTGTGTCATAAGAAATGGTTTGTTTTTTGGGCACACAGAGATGAGGTCATGAAAAGTTGGTGTTGGCTGCTCACTGTATTGCATTAACCATGACTGACGAGTTACTACTGAATAGCCCGGAGTGCCTAAGTTATTATTGTTTTTTGCTGTTTCAAACAGCAAATGACACAGCTGCTTACACTGGGCTACCTGGCACAATGTTATGTAAGGAACAGAAGGGCACAATTTCTGGCAGAGAGGGCTAATACTCGAAGCCGGTATATACACAGGGGAGCTCTGATTTTTGCCAGCATTACGTCCATACTATTTGCCATGTCAGCTAGGCCAACCAGTGCTGGTTACCACGTCCCGGTTTGAAAAACCCATGTCACGCCCTTTCACACAGCGGGGAACCCGTGTCAGATCCAGGAAAAACCCTGGTGAATTTAGACCCGGGTTATTCCTTTCACACAGAAAAACATCCTGGTTCGACCTGGCTCGTGCCAGTAAATTACTGAGTTGTTTTCTCTGTATGAAAGGGGTATTAGTGGACCTTAGGCTCCCTGGGACCCGTTACTCGTGTTATTTCAATGCTAGCTAAAGTATCTATTTCCCTGTATTGTACATTACTTCTTGTATTGTATATTTGTACACACACACAAGCACATACTAGTTTTCAGAAAATGCATGTTGCCAAAGGAATCATGGGATCATTGTGCCTTATACCCAATGCAGGGAAATTATACTAATTATTCCATTTGCATGTATATATCTCTGTTTTTTCTTTTGTATAACAGCTTCATAATGGGGGTAAGGGAGATTGCTGTAGTTCAGGGAGTCAGGGATATTGCTACTATTTCAGGGAGTCTCCCTGACAATCAGGGAGAGTTGGGCAAGTATGATTTACTTTTGCAATAAATTCCTGCTCCGAACAGCTTGTAACAGAATTGCTGAGAGTGCAATGTAAAGTACAGGATCCAAGAGATTTATCCCTGACAAAGAGCAGATGGTCTCCCAGCATGCCACACTCCAATAATTGTACAATACCTCTGAATTAACAACAAGAGTTAAAAGTTGTTGACTGTGGGATACTAAAGCAAGGTTTAGACTGCCATTTACCTTGGTGTCCCTGGGTTTTCTTCTCAATGCTGTTACTAAGGAAATGCAGTAACAGGATACTCTGTTGCACAGACAAGTCACATCTGCCGCGTCATGCTTACATTCCGTCTGCCCTTACATTGAAAAACAAAAATCTTTTAATCTGATATCCACTGATAAATAGAAACCTTTCTTTTTGTGCATGGGGCAAATGTAATCCCAGATATTGTATATGATTCACCCAAGGTGCCATTTGACAAGACAGGTTTAAGAATAATGGCAGCACTAGCCCCATATTTGAGCTCAATTATGTAGTTTCAGAGCATTAACATTAATCATTAAACATTAAGATTAATCTTCTCTTTTATCTCTGCCAACTCTAGATTATTTGAGGGCACAGTGCCACTTCAGGCGTCCAGCCTGTCAAAGAAATCAACATTAAAATCTCCCTCTTGTGTATTACATTGAGATGTGCATAAATCCCCTGAGAAACAGGCAAGTGAGAGGAAAAATCTACCTCATGATTTAGTGCTATTTATCAATGCACTGTCAGCCAGTGATGTTCCCTTTAATGCTAGCTGGCACAACGTAGTATACACTAACTGCATTATTTCATTCAGACATCTTACTGCAGATAGAAAAAAGGTGGGAACCAGTTTTATTTTACTCAGCTAAAACAGATAGGGATCACCAGTTCCAAGGGCTCCCCATGGCCTGATTATTAGCAGAGCACCAGTAGCGGAATTGTGCAGCGGGACATCACTGGGAGGAATTGGTGTTGTACGATCTCTAAGTAGTAGACAATACAATTGGTCAGAGTGCAGAAGGAGTTAAATGTGTTGCGCAGTTGTTTAGTGCTGGTGGTGATTAGTCCATACATGATATACAGTAGCTTAACCAGGTCTTAGGTATATTGAACCAGGTAGAGAAGTACAGTAGCATACAGTATAACACAGGGATATAACAGGTGTGTTAATAATAGTACTGATGCAGCCTGGATTGTTAAGGTATCGTTGTGTGTTGTAGTGCCCTGGGTGTATGGGTAGTATGTTCTTTGGTGTAAGGTAGCGCTATGCCCCTCTAATATAGCTGTGGTGATACAGTGTACTTGCGGGCTTCTAGTAGGCACTGCAGGGCTGCTGTCATAGGAGAGACTCAGAGGTGCATCCATTAATGGAGAACACCAGGGAGGAAGAGGCACAGTAGTACATGTAGGAGGTCAGGCCTCCTACTGAGCTCTGGCAGGTCCTAGAGACTGCCGGTTTAGTTACCCATTTGGCGCTATGGATGGTGGCAGAGCATGAGCGCTCCTTTTCCAACACTGATTTATTCATTTTTATCATAAGGAAAATTATTTATTAGAGATGAGCAAAGGTGTATCAGGATATCAAGTTTTGTATTGGAGCCCATTTTACAGAGGTATGTAGTTACAATGCTAGAAATTTTGAATAAACTTGAGACAACAACAGTCAATTCATTCAGTTATGTGCAGAGCCGAATTATCCATTAGGTAACAACAGGCTCCTGTTTAAGGCTCAGAGTGGGGCCTGGATCACTGTAACCCTTTTTATGTATGAGTTGTTGTTTTTTTTTTTTTTTTAAACAGGGGGAAATGGGGCCCAAACCAGTGCCTAGCTTAGGGTTCTATGGGTGCTTAATCAGGCTTTGGTTTTGTGGTGTGGCTTCGATAGGACTAGTAATACTGTCCACCAAATTACATGAGAAAAGTGTAAAATTTCACAGCTGTTATCATGCCCAGATTGCATCCAGATTCAGACCAGTGCCTTCCAGTTAAAAGTATCCTGAGGGACTGTTAGGAACTATACTGCTCCAATATGGCACCTCAGTTAGCCTGTTCTCTACATTAAAAGTGTTATGTCTACTAATAGAAAGATACAAGCTTACTTGTTTTTGGTGGATTGGACTTTTGGGAGTTCATGTGTCATTGGCTGTTCATTCATTTGGTCAATGAATGGCAGCAGCCAATCAGAGTTCACTAAAATGTATCCTTCTTTTAACAGCAGTGTACTTTGGTTGTTGTCTCTCTAATGTGACTGCCCCTCTCTCATCTTGTACAATATAAGCTATTAAAGAGCATATTTTAAAAGATTTAATATATTGGATGTCACAGACCTAGTTCTAACTTGTCATGAACAGCATCACTTGAGAATGTGCGATACAGCCACCTGTTCTGTCTAAAAATTGTTACATTCCTTGTTGTCTTACACACTCACTCTTAATTATTATTATTAACTTTTATTTATAAGGCGCCACAAGGTGTATGCAGTGCTATATTATGTATACATAGAAAATAGTAATCAGGACAACATAACATAAATACAATATGCTTAATACAACAAAGGATCAAAGCATATAAGTACCAAACATCACACTACAGACTGGGAAATGGCAGAGGTAGTGCAACTCGCTGGAGCTACCTGTAGCAAGAGCATACAGAGGTGAGTTGATTAATTGCTCAGAGATCCTGTACCCAACCAATGGGTGAGCAAACAGAGTCTGAGAAGCTGCAAAGGGAAAAGGACAAGAGCACTGGTGACATGGATAGTGTTGAAGAAGAACAAGAGTGTGAAGAACTCTGCCCATAAGAACTTACATATTAAATGATAGGGTGGGTTGAGGGTTAACTGGGAAAATTATTTAGTAGATGGGTGGAGGAGTGTACAGTAGTCTAGGTGGGCAATTATGAGAGCGTGAAAGTTCTGGTGGCATTGGGGGAAAGGAAGGACCTGATTCTGGTGATGTTCCAGAGCTTGACATAGCAAGATTGACAGATGGCCTTAATATGGGGAGTGAAGGAAAGAGCATATATATAGAGGATGCACTCAGGTAACAAATTTGAGGGACAGAAGAAAGGGTGATGCTATTGAAAGAGAGAGAGAGAGGCAGTGATGGAGGGGCCCTGAATGGGGAAAAATAGTAAAGTCTTGGCTATGTATGAATTACTGAGACAGGCAGTTGGGAGTGTGTGATAGAGGAAAGGAGAGAGGTCAAGGGAGGAGAGGTAGGTATTGGTGTCAATAGAGTATAGACGGTATTGAAGGTGCCAAGGAGCTTTTGAGTTTTCCAAGGGAGGATGTATAGAGAGAGAGCCAAAGAGGGCTGAAAACAGACCTTTGAGGGAAGCATGTAGAGGAAGTGAAGGGGTAGTAGAGACAGAGAAAGAGCAGTTGGAGAGGTAGGAACTAGATCATAATAAAAAAAGTCATGGAGGCCCAAAGAGAGGAGAGTTTGGAGAAGTGTCAGGCATCAGACAGATCAAGTAGAATGAGGAGAGAGAAGTGACCATTGAATTTGACTGTAAAAAGGTCATAAATGTCTTTGGTGAGGGGAGGAAGTTGAAGAGAGAAGATGGCACTGTGGGTGGTTCAATTTTGGTAATAGTCAAGGACAGAGAGGGAGGATGACAGTGAAGGAGAAGATGAGCAATTTCCAATTTGAAGTCCATCATATGACCATTTTTATCCATGCTGTTGACCGCTAGAGGGACCAACAGACAAAGATCCAGTCACACAGGATGATAAATATATATTTTTAAAGTAGCAAAAAACCCCATATATCTGACAATCTTAAGGGGGGGTGCTACCACTGACACAGATTTATACACAAATATTGAGAGAACAACAAAGGAAGTGTCATAAGTGGTGCACTCAGGAATATAACTTTTAATGTAAATATTCTTAAAATATACATATAGATAAAATGTGAAAATATGAATAAAAAATAGTTAGAAGTGATGAGAAAAGATAGCAAGTGATTAAAGGAAATGCTGTGTGTAATGTCTTCACTCCATGTCATAAGTATGTAATTCATTAAACTGTCATTGAGAAGCAGAAAATGTTTGCGTAAGAAGGTGCCACTGCTTGCGTAAGCGGTGGCACCTTCTTACGCAAATATTTTTATGTTTAAACAAGAGCAACAATTATTTTTTTCACACATGTATCATTAGTATATTCCTTTTTTTTGCCGTTTCATTGACAATCTTTTTTTGCTGTGGAATGGAGGCAGTCAAGCGATTGAAACTATGATGAATCAAATCAACATGTTACCTTCTCCTATTAAATTTACCTACGTGTGGAGCAATACCAGTATTAACTTTTTGGATGTTAAGTTATTACTTGTTAACAAACAAATCTCTACTACTATTTACTATAAAGAGACAGATAGGAATACCTTGCTCCAATCTAACAGTCATCACTCACCATCTTTGAAAAAAGGCTTGCCACTCTCGCAAATGCTTAGAGCTGCCAGAATATGCAGCATTAAAGAAGATTTACCAACACAACTAGACTACATCGTGTCAAAATTTCATCAAAGAGGTTATAAATTGACACCTTTATTGGAAACAAAGTAAACAGTCCTTAGGAAGAATAGAGATGATTTATTGAAGTCAGATAATTCTTCTAAAAATAAAACGGAGCAAACATTTCCTTGGATTACTACGTTTAATACATAAAGCCCAGTAATACCAAAGGCCAGTAGACCTTTATGGCCGATAATTGCTTCAGATAAGGATTTACCCAGTCTTCGTTCAGTGAGACCTATGGCTTGTTATGGACGTGGAAGAAATTTAAGGGACTTATTAGTCAAAACTGATATCTCTGGCATGGATATGGTGTGTACACCTGGAGTTAGCAGAAAACATCCTGGGTGTTATAAATGCCCCAATTGTGTGACTTGCAATTACCTCATTAATGGAACAACTTTCAAACATCCACACACAGGGAAAATGTTTCATATTCAACACGTACTTACGTGCGATACTCGTTTTGTTATTTATATTATTATTTGTCCCTGTGGTAAATATTATGTGGGTATGACATACCTCCCAACATGACCCTCTCCAGGAGGGACACAATGCTCTGGTCCTGGACTTCCCTGGTAAGAGGTGGGGCTGCAGCGCAGTCCAAAATTCAAAAAGGGGAGTCACACCAACTGTCATTTAACACGCTGCCAAACACCACTGGCTGGGACTCACTGGCAGTTGGTGCGACTCCCCTATTTGAATTATGGACTGTACTGCAGCCCCACCCCTGGAGCCTCCTCCAATCATAAATTACCAGGGAAGTCCAGGACCAGAGCATTGTGTCCCTCCTGGAGAGGGTCATGTTGGGAGGTATGGTATGACTACCCGTAAATTTAAAGAATGGATGGCACTCCATAGGTCCGCTATAAAAGCAGCACTAGCGGGCAAAAATATGTAACAACCAGTAGCAGTACACTTTAAGGAGCATGGTCATCAACTCACATCATTAAGATATAAGATTATAGATCATATTCCGGAATCCATCAGGGGTGGAGATAGATCAAAAGCACTTTTGCGGAGAGGCATCTTGGATTTACAAACTCGATACAGTAGCTCCCAGAGGACTTAACAAACGAATCTCTTGGAACACCTTATTATGATTTATGATATACTTTATTAGGATTAATGATATTCTTTGAGTTTATTTGTTTTTTTTTGGATCTCCCTGTATATCTCTTTTTATGCATAGCCATTTTTTTAGGTACTCCCTGTTCAGCCCATTTAACAAATTTCCTCATCTAATTTTTCATATATAGCGTGTTCTCTGTATGGTTCTAACTTTTACAATATAGAGTTAATCTTCATTATTATTAACATATTTTTCAGGGCTTTACTACTGGGAGTGGTGTATTTATATATATTGTATGTTTATCCTACAGCCGCTGGGTTCCGGTATCCAGCTTGGTGTTGCCTAGCAACTATCTTCCTGAGGATGGGTGATGTCATCATCAGTCGCCGCCTACCGGAAGCTCGCTGGAGTCTGAACCTGGACGGAGAGTGGAAGCAAATCACACAGCGTGGTGTGGGATATAAGGTAGGCATTATTTGTTTGTCCTTTGTTTGTATATTCACCTGAGGACGGGGTTACGGACCCCGAAACGTCGTGGTAATAAAGATTATTTCTTAAAGACCTGTAGTGCCGTGCAGTGCTCTTCATGCCCGGAGGGAGAACACATCTTTGTGTATTTGAATCTGAGCAAAGGCACACAGGCAGCATCACAACGCGGATTGGAGTGCCGGTCCAACAGCATTCTATATATATATATATATATATATATATATATATATATATATATATATATATATATTAGGGATGTGCAGGCTCGGATAGGTTCGAGTTTGCACGTAGAGTTCGGATTTTTCCCTCCAAAAAAACGGAACTCAGAAAGAGGCAAAACGTCATCTTACATGGACGAACATCATCATTCCTGGACTTTTGTCCAGGAATGATGATGTTCGTACATGTAAGATGACGTTTTGCCTCTTTCTGAGTTCCGTTTTTTTGGAGGGAAAAATCCGAACTCCACGTGCAAACTCGAACCTATCTGAGCCTGCACATCCCTAATATATATATATATATATATATATATATATATATATATATATATATATAGGTATAGCTATACCCGGCACTCCTGTGATCAAAACGAATGCTCCGGTGCCATCCTGGGGTGAGAAACCCATACACATGATACCAAACTAGGCGGCACTCAGGAGTCTGCGATGAAGTATATGATAAAAATCCTTTATTCAGCTGACGTTTCGGGAGCTACCCCGTCATCTTGTCCCTGATGACGGGGTAGCTCCCGAAACGTCGGCTGAATAAAGGATTTTTATCATATACTTCAT
This sequence comes from Taudactylus pleione, assembly GCA_031769625.1. Classification (NCBI taxonomy): domain Eukaryota; kingdom Metazoa; phylum Chordata; class Amphibia; order Anura; family Myobatrachidae; genus Taudactylus; species Taudactylus pleione. The sequence goes on along the minus strand of JAUIMM010000555.1, from coordinate 1,401,739 downwards.
CGCAGACTCCTGAGTGCCGCCTAGTTTGGTATCATATATATATATGTATATATATATAGGCATTCCGCAGAGATATCCCCATATTATTTAAAAACAATATGTTATTATGAGGTATAATCTGGGCTTGGAATACTTATAAGCTCAGTAATATACTCCTATAATAGTTAATAGTTCTTTTTCATCTTTTAGGAGGCAACACTTTATTAGAGACAGTGTTTAAATTTATGTACTAAAACTCCTAGTCTTATTGCACCTCTGAATAGCTATCTGAAGGTAAATCTTACTTCTCCTCACACATCTGTGAGGTTATGGTGAGTATAGATATATGTATAGCATCTAGGTCAGTACAGCAGTAGGTTAATATTTATCCACAATAGTTATATAAGTGTCCTTATCCACATGATTCAGACTACATTTCTTTGTTACTTTGCCCAACATATGTAAAATGGATTATTCCCCATTGCTTATGGGTAAATGTATATGCAGATTAGTTATTGATATGCACGGTCTGCTGGTTGTTTAGTTCTCCAGCATGCACCCATTCAACCTTATATGTACTGTATCTGTATTTCTTATATGGGTTATACTGGTATTCAGACTGCAATACAATTCCTATACATATAATTTCACAGTATGATATATGCTGTGTAAGTGCTTTCAAGAACAGCATTAGTATCAGCAAAAACACGCATCAATAATCTGTCTCTTTTTCTGTCTCTTCAGTAACCTAATGACACGATTAGTTTCATAGCAATAACATAGTGACTGTATCAGTAAGACCAAGTAATAGGCATGTTATACACACAGCGGAACTGCCAACGCAGCGTTTCACTTTCTAGCTTTTTCAAGGCAAACCGAGCTGCCCGCCAGAACTGTCTTATATACTCCTAGTGTGGAGTTACCTGCCAATGGAAATCTCTAACATTGACGTCTGGCCAATCAGTGGCGATCCCGTAGTAAGTTCTGCCCTATTCCCTCGAGTGTTTCAGGTTACAGAATTGAATGCCCATTACAATGATCTTTCCTAGCCCTAATCATGGGAGCACCTATTACCCAGATTGAGTAATCATAAAAGATCATTTAAAATAAATATTGATGAAATTATATAAGATGTCAATATATAATGGAGATCCAGGTATGTACCTAATACTGTGTAGATGATATTTATCAAACTCAAAGGATCTATTTAGTCGCATGACCACAGCTACTAATAAAAAAAATATATGAAAAATATATGGAAAGTCACAGGTATGTAAGGTCAGTATCAAAATATCGATCTTCATCTCTTTTAACCCTAGTCATTCAAGTTAAATGTTGTAAATATACAATATAATAATAACAACAAGACTAGTCCAATTCATAAATAATACAGAAAAATTATTAACATAATAATATAAATCCATGTTCAATAAATATATAAATAAATATCTAATACCATAATAACAAAAATATTGGTGTATTGATAATATTATCTGTCTTGATTAGGTAAAAGATATAAGTGAAATGACTTATTATAACTTAATATGCATGATAATGAATATAGAATGCCAAAAATAGGCAAAGAAAAAGTTTAACATAAGTGAATAATTAATTAATGTCCTAGTGTAAATACCGTGGTTATGTTTCAGGGATAATACCTTATTCTAAATCCAATAGGTGAAAGTTTGTGTAAAAAATGTCATAAAAGAATCTAATAAAAATCATGAAAGTGACCAAAATAGAAAAATAAATTTTGTGAAAAACCATAAATATTAAGATGACCTAATTAGGATAGAATTGTTATTAAATGTATTGACGATATTCAATAAGATATTAGACAAAAAGAAAATAGAAAATTAATTTCATATTTGTGTAAGAAAAGCTGTGTAATTATTTTCTTCGTTGAGTCCTTTGGGTGTTAATGTATCCATCAAAAAGATTAGTCTAGTTTCCTGTTTTAGGAGTTTTCCATGTCCCCTCTTATATTGAGACTGATTTTCTTCATACCAAAAGCTGTTAATTCTCTGGGATTGCTTTGATACTTTAAAACTGTTGAGCTATTGGGGTTAGCGGTTTAAATAGTTGTTGGTCTCTCTTAGCATTCCTAATGTTCTAGAATAATTTTTTTGTCTCTTCGTTTTGCCAGTATAGCTTTTATGACAGGGATATTGTAGATTATAAATTACAGCCAGTGTATTACAATCTTTATGCTCATCAATGGACCAGACTTTGTTAAATGTGTCACAGTATGTATAAGTAGTTGTCATGGTAGAACATGCTTTGCATGTTTCACATTTCATGGAACCTTTTCCGAGAGAAGGGAATTTTCATGTATCTTTTAGGTGAAGGTGACTATGTATGTACCAAGAAATCGCGTACATTTTTGGATCTTCTCCAACTCATCTGAATTCTGCCCCCAAGAATCGTAGCGAGGTCAGGATTTGTTTGAAATATGTTCATATGTTGAATCAGGATAGTTTGAATGGCTCCCCATTCATTGCAAAATGTCCCCACAAATCTAACATTTTGCTGTGCATTCTCCTCTTTTTTCTTTTTTGGGACTAGAAGTTGGTCTCTGGTGTAATTCTCTCTTTCCCTGAATGCTTGTTTAATAGTTCTGTTGCTATATCTTTGAGATCTTAATCTTTGGATGTTTCCAGTATTAATAGAAGGTGTACACTATATATTGTTGCTAGAATTTATTTTTTTAGTGCAACAAAAGGATTGTAGATTTACAAAAGAAAACAAGTCATTGTCTAAAAAAACTATTTATATCTATTTTTTAATAACACCCAGTCAAATTGTAAAATGTGTGACAACATACTGTATAACAGGCCCAATGTATTCCATCACTGTTGTATTGTTTAGCTGTTTTTTAATTGTTTATAAGCTACAGTTTTAGAAGTACTGATTTAGTCTAATTCATTATCATACAATAATGATGTTTTCGCATAATGGTGAACAGACAGATCCATGCCTACACAGTGACACATATACATATACACCTGTCAAAGCTATATCAGTTACAGGTGTCTGAGAGAGGGTGCAAATACATGCTGATGATGAATACGGCTGCTAGCACTAATTATCCGCTTCTGATTTGGCTGTTTGTAGATGCATCTTTGAAGCTGATAGGCACTTTCACTATTGATCATTTATACTATATAATCCTGTGGGTGTGTTTTACAAATGTAATTTTTTTTTTATCGGAAACAAGAAGAATAGTACTTAATAGGGTATTATTATTATTATTATATAAAAACTAATAGCAATCATCAGTCTTCTAAATTGGAAGTAAATGTATGTATGCTTGATGTAAACCTGGTGCATTTGATGCTGCTGCTGCACACATCCTGCAATTTTTGCATCTATACATATGCAGGCTGTTGCAATAATAGTGAATGCATTTTTGTAGGTTTAAAAGCAAATGCATTCCAACTCAGCTTGTTGCTATTTTACATAATGAAGGATATTTATGAAAAACGGTGCACAGATAACCATAATAAGGGTTGGGTACGAAATGTTGAAAGCCATAATGTTGACATTCATGTCGATATGAGAATGTTGACTTGGTCATAATGTCAGCATTGACCATGTCGATATTCACTATGTAGACAGTGATGAAATGTCAACATTTTAGAATGTTGACATTTCATCCTGGTAGCCCAAAGGTGACTTACCTTCTCCTGGCAGATGTGGTTTCCAGTTGTCTTGTGACTGTCACTTCTTCGTGAGAGCTCTGACCCTCCGGCATTCCAGTAAGCATTTTTCTCCTAACTCCTACCCCTAATCCCTTCTCTAGTACCTAACCCCCCCTGAAGCCTAACCCTAACCCCCCCCGCAGCTTAACCTTAACTGCCCCCCGCAGCCTAACCCTAACCTCACCCCGCAGCCTAACCCCCCCTCTGCAGCCTAACCCTAACTGCCCCCCGCAGGCTAACCCTATCCCACCTACTTGCTGTCTAACTTTAATGTCGACATTCTGACAATGTTGATATTTCACCTGTTGACAGTCTGAGAAAGTCGACCAGTTGCCAATGTCATAATGTCGACATTGTTATTGTCGACCTTTTGACTACATCCCCCATGATTAAAAGCACTGTTAATCATTAATAACCAATTAGAAATAGAAATTCTAAGAGGTTGATTCATTGAGTGGCAATGTGCAGACAATGGAGGAGATGTGCATTGGAATACCAGCAGCAGCACCCCAATTTCACCCCTAAATCGTGCATTTTAGTTTGCAGTGTATTGTTTCCACTCCCTCTATTTCCAAATTAGTAGCGCATTGCACAATCATACACTGTTGTTTATATACCATATGGATTTTCACTATATTGTCCACATAGCACAGTGGGTGGGATGTACTAAGTATCGCATCAATGATGCGGTTCATCCCCTCTATCTTTGGCTACATACCCCAGTATGTACCAAGAATATTGCAAAGGACAGCTCTCCTGATAAGAGCTGTCCTTTGCAATCGCTCTGGAAAGAGGAACTTCCGGGTTTAACACCCAGAAGTCCCTCTGGCATCCTTCTGCGCATTGCGGGCCATGGGGGGTGATTTGAGGGATCCGATTGGATCCCTCCCAAGGTCAAGCCCATAGGCTTCTATTGGGTAATGCCAATAAACTGCATTTTGGGGGGTTTTACTGCATTTTCAGAATGTAGAAGGCCAAAAATTGGTTGGACTACACATGGCTGATTGATCAACGATGGTGACGGGATTAGTGTCATAAGGAAGAGGAGGCTGCAAACTGGGTGTCATGAGATGAGTTGGCCATATGGGGTATGTTGCTGTTAAGGGATCAGACTGGTTATCAGTGGACACATTTATTATAGTTGTTGTTATTTTGGGTTGCCATCTCCTGAAGTGTGTTTACTAACATACAGAGACTACCTATCAGCTCAGGTATAGACACTTCCTGAGGAACAGAGCTCTGTTCTCTGGAGGGAAGCCAAATAGGTGGGAGCCCCTGTTCCAACATCTGAAGCTCTTATCTCTCCACATCATCTATTATAGTTGAAAAAAAATGTCATCGGGGACCTCTAGCTCCTCTTTCTGTACCCTGCTCACCCTCTTTGGACAGGAAGTCCAGGATGGATGATTTGGAAGAAGAAGGCCTAACAACAGATACCCCTTTCTCGTCACTCTTAACATTCCTTTCCATATGGACCTTAACCCCTGTAGTGCTCCTTATACAGTCCGCCTTATGCAGGCCCACAGTAGTGCCCTTGTACAGTACCCCCAGTATCCAAAGTCCCCAGTAGTGGTGGCTCTTATGCAGGGATGGTCATTATCAAGACCTGGTCCCCCCAGTCGGTATAGTCTGGGAGGTGTTGGTTGGCATGCAGGCAGCGAAATAACAAAGGCCTCCATGTTGTCTGTGCTTACTATTCCGTATTTCAGTTTGTGATTCAGGTAGGAATAAACACAGAACACAGTGACAGAATCACTGGATGTCTTAGTGCATTCAGGCCAAATAAGATCCATGAATTCCCAGACAGATTCCGGACATATGAATCATTTGCTTGTAATAATCTTTGGTAATTCCTGGCAAAGGTGGGTGTTATAGCCAGACACTTTGAAGGCTTTAACTTTGAACTGCTTTATAGAAAACATGTGAATGAAACCTTTCCACACTGCAGAACATGATGGAGAAATCCCTTGAAGTTCAGCACCTAGAGCATCTTTTTTCATGTTCTCAGGCCTCTCCTGACTTTTGTTTACATTTTTGAATAGAACAGTTTTAGAATTTAGGATGTCTACTCTATATAGGTTTGTAAATAAATATAGGCTTTAGTTTTTTAGAGCATATAACTTTATAAACTGTTAGGATAACATTTCTGCTATGTTTAAGATTAAAAAAAAAAACTTTTTCTGACCCAGTAGCTTAAAAAAAAGTTTTCATTGCAATATTCATGCAGCCCCTTGACAGACATCAGCACAGCACCCTTGCACACCTACGCCAATGACAGTGACAGCCAGGTGTGACTGACATGCACACAATAAAAATTGTTTATTTATTATTTTGGGCAGCTGCCCCTCGACAGACAGGAGCACAGCACCCATGCGCACCTATGCCAATGACAGTGACAGCCAGGTGTGGCTGACATGCACACGGAAAATATTTGACAAAAAAAAGACCACATATTTTTATCTTTTTTCAGCTCCAGAACTTGGGCCCAGAGCACAGATTGATCACGTTTGGAGTCGGGCAGCACTAGGTTGCAAGTTGCATTGCTGGCTCGATACACGCATACACACACACAGTTAAAGTTAAAGATTAAAAAAAAGACAATTTATTTTTATTTTTTTATGCTCCAGAACTTGAGCCCAGAGCACTGATTGATCACGACTGGAGTCGGGCAGCTCTAGGTTGCAAGTTGCGTTGCTGGCTGGATAAACGCACACACACAGACAGTTAAAGTTAAAGATCAAAAAAATGACAATTTATTTTATTTTATTATGCTCCTGAACTTGGACCCAGACCACCGATTGATCACGACTGGAGTTGGGCAGCACTAGGTTGCAAGTTGCGTTGCTGGCTGGATACATACACACAGACAGTTAAAGATAAAAAAAAGACAATATATTTTTATATTTTTTATGCTCCAGAACTTGGCCCCAGAGCACCGATTGATCACGACTGGAGTCGGGCAGCACTAGGTTGCAAGTTGCGTTGCTGGCTGGATCTTGTACGGTTAAGCCTAACACGCACACGCACACATAAAATATTACACAAAAAGACACTTTTTTTTTTTACAATATATATATATATATATATTTTTATTTTTTGGGGGGGAGTCCAGAAGTTGGGCCCAGATGGACGCAGCACCAGCCCAGATGGACACAGCAGACAGGAGAGCACCAGCCCAGAATGGATCACCACTGCAGCACACGGGACATGGAATCGGTATCGCAGAGCCCGGCAGCGGAAGCCTGACAGCGCTGGAAATCCCGATCGTCGCTAAGGTAAGAATAAACTAACCTAACCCCCTAACCCTAACCCTCCTTAGGGGTGCCTAACGAAAACCTCTCCCCCAAGTGCCTAATCCTAATCCCCCCTCTAAATGCCTAACCCTAACCCTCCCTCCCCCCTAGCCTAACCCTCCCGGGGGGGTGCCCAACCCTGTCCCCCCGGGTGCCCCAAACCTGACCCTCCCCCCCCGTGGCTCCCCGCTCACGGCGCCCGGCATCCTTCGATCGGGATGCCGGGCGCTGGTCTCCCGGCATCGGGGAAATGTCAGGTGTCTACATCTAGACGCCTGGCATTTCACCCTCGCCGGGTTATGACAGTCGGGAAGCCGGCTACCGGTATTAAGGCAGCCGGTTTCCCGATTGTATACCCAGGATACAGCAGACAGCAGAGCACCAGCCCAGAATGGATCAGCACCAGCCCGGAATGGATAAGCATTGCACCAGCCCAGGACACAGGACACAGCTCCACTCTCCCAGCACTACACTACCCACCCTCCCTGTTCAGTCTCCACAGCCGGAGTGAAATGGCATCCGCCGCGAGGTCGTTATATATTACATTGATCATAGAGACGTAAGCTCGCTAACCGCGAGATTTTTGACTCTATGGTTTTGCCTCGGTTTCGAGATTCGATCAGGTGGGAAACCGCGCGGCTGTGATGTGTGTGTTAGCACAGCCTGAGCTCGCCCACCTGCCACCCTCCTCCTGGTGCTATTGGGCAAGCGCTCAGGGGGAGGGAAGGGGCTCAGCTGTGCAGCACAGGGAAGCCTAGCGCCGGTCCTGTGTAAATATGTAGTGCTGACCGCACTCACTGTGGTCGGCACTACACAGGGTAACTTGGACGGGCCTGTACCGTGGCCGGCGGGGCCCACCTCTCCCCGCCGCCGGTCCCACGGTGCCCAGGACATGTGCCCCGCTTGCCCTGCCCTAGTTACGCCACTGCTTACACCTCTATGAGGTGTGAGCAAAAACTAACAAGGTTATCCTGATGGATTAACCTGCATTCAAGATTAAGATCTATCTATTAGAGATGAGCGGGGATCCAAGACACAGCTCAGATCTCCGCGCCTGCCCCAGATCCCTATCCGAGGCAAAACCACAAGATCCTGCACTAAGGACACCGCCGACTGCACTTGTTGACACCACCATCACCCCCCCATTGCCAACTCGGCTGCCACCCCTGCACTGAGGACACCGCCGGAACCCCTGCACTGCTGACACCACCAGCACCTCTACAGTGAGGACACCGCCAACACAGTAAGTGCACTATTGGTGTATCCAACCCACACTGTATCCGACCTGCACTGTCACCTGCACTGTATCCAACCTGCACTGTATCCAACCCATACTGTATCCTGCACTGTATCCAACCTATATTGTATCTGACCTGCACTGTATGCAGCCCACATATGTATCCCACACTGAGGGCCTGATTCAGAGCCACTCGTAAGCGGCCGCTCGTTAGCTCTGAGCGATGTTCGCACAACTGCGCATGCGTATGGGTCGTAATGCGAATGCATCAACCAGTCATTGCGGTCAGAAATCGTGCGCTCGCAAAACAGCGAAGGGGCTGCTAATTTGATTGACAGAATGTACCGTTTGTGGGTGGTAACAGGGGAAGGTGCTTGAAAACGGGGGAGTGGAGATCCGAACACAGGCGTGCCTAACGGTCAGAAGGGCGTTTAATGGGAGTGCATAATTAGTAAGGGAGCGTCATCGACCACGTCACTTGGTTGTCTTTTAGCCTGAACTGCTCGCAGTGATTGCGGGAAGTAAAACCTACCACAAGCACTGCGAGCAGTTCAGATGCCTTTTGATGTACCCGATTAATCTAATAAATACCGGAGATGATGTCTGATGCGAACGGCAAAGGGGCGTCTTTACAAAATAGCGAGCGCATTTTTCGTTCGCTCGCTCAGACATAGAGGCGTCAACAAACCGCAAAGAGCGAGCGCTCAATTTAAATAGCCGGCTATTGCAATCGCAGTTGAGATTCTTAATGAATCAGACCCTATATCCCACACTGAATCCGACCAACACTGTATCTAACTCGCACCGTATCCAACCTGCATTTTATCCAACCCGCAGTGTATCTGATCTGCACTGTAACCTGCACTGTATATGACCAGCAGGTACAGAACGCTGTTTTTATGGTTAGAGAGATTTTAGGAAAGTGCTGAACAAAAAGGCTGATTGATCGGGGCTTTACATGGGCACAGAGTGCCAGTCGTCAATGGCCCAGCGCCACCTTGAGGGAAATACAAATTGCAAACTGAGAATAGGCAAGTGCTGGAGGCATGTAAACTTGTGTAGGGGGCATTCATGTCTGCTGTTGCTATTTACACATTATTATTATTATTATTATCTTTTATTTATATGGCGCCACAAGGGTTCTGCAGCACCTTACAAAGTACATAAACAAAGTCCATAAACAGTACATAAACATTTGAACAAAACAAGAAAACAGTGACATACAGAACAAGACATTGCAGGTCAAGTACATGGTATATAAACATTTGGAGTATAGAGTAGATAACGATGTAAGTAAAGGAAGGAAAAACACATGAGGGAAGAGGGCCCTGCTCGTGAGAGCTTACATTTTAAAGGGGAGGTGCAGACAGATAGGGGTGACACAGATGGTGTAGACAATAAGCATGGGACAGAGGGTTAGGATGACAGATGGGTGGATTCCTATTTTACAGTATGTGAGGAAGTCATTTATAATTATAGTAGTTATATAGCGCTTTTCTCCCGCAGGACTCAGAGTCACTTTTACAGACATCAGAAAACATGGTACATTGTTCATGGATTACGTATTGCAGAAGATAGAAAACCACACGGAGATAAATAAAAACAACCAGAACCTAGAGAGCACAATAAACATATTGCAGGGTTGGTTCAGACATTTTGAGAAATAACTTCCACATGTTATATATTTCACCAACAAAAGGTACCAGATGAGGCAGCCATTTTGGGAGCACTACATAGTATTACCTTGGGTGGAATAGGTTATGCCTAGAAGAGATGACACAAAATGGGTGGTTGCAGCATCCTGATGCTAGGAGTAGGGTCCCACCATAATCGTCAGGTCCATGTATTTTTCATCCCATCTACGAGTGTACCAGGTGAGGCAGCCATGTTGGGCGCACTACGTAGGTTACAATGTGGGAGATAAGCCGTACAAGGACCCAAGGCATATATGGGAAAACTGACATGTGTGTGGCAGTATGATATACCCAGTATGAATAGATCATGTGAAGTACATCCTGCTTATGGAGGATGCACTTCATTGGAGGTATAGCATGCAGGCATATTATACAGTGGGGCGGAAGTACATGGTTCAAAACGCAGTAGCAAACAGTAATGCAGTTTGGGCATGATGTATATGGGTGACTGAAACATTAGTAATATAATACACCCTGACTGAATAGATCCACGTGTTTGTTCATCCTGCCCAAGAAATAACCATCCAGGCAGCCATCTGGGGTGCATTGTGTAGGTAACATCTGGCAGGGTATGCAAGTAGTGGAAGTATAACATCCAGGCGGAGAGAAAATGAAAATAATGAATGATAGGCTAAATATAAAGCTATAAAAAGGCCAACTTAAAAGAATAACGACAGCATTATAAGGTAAAAACTAGGGGTGAGCGGGTTCGGATTTCTGAAATCCGAACCCCCCCGAGCCCCCCCGATCCGAGTCCGATCCGAGTCAGGCTCGACTTTTCCCGCCTGACTCGGATCTGAAATCGAGGCAAAACGTCATCATCCCGCCTTCCGAGTCTCGCGGGTTTTGGATCCTATATAAGGTACCCGCGTCGGCGCCATTTTCTCACTCGGCTGTGGACAGTGAAGAGGGAGGGTGGGAGTAAGGGCTGTGTAGTGTAGTGTAGTGTAGTGCTGCTGTTGTCCACTACTTCAAAGTCCATAGGGGCTGGCTGTGTTGTGCTGTGCTGCTGTTGTTAATAGGGGCTGTGTCCACTACTTCAAGGTCCATAGGGGCTGGCTGGACTGTGTTGTGCAGTCAGTTCTCCATAGGGGCTGTGTCCACTCCAAAGTCCTGTGCAGTGTCCCAGTCCTAAAGGGGTGCTGTAGTGTTGTCCAGGGGGTGCTCTGTCCATCAGGGGTGCTCCCCCCAAGTGCTAAAAAAATAATATATTTTCTGTGTTTGTGAATTGTGTGCGCAGTAGCCGCACGTGCATCAACAAAGTAGTGACAAGCGTGCGCCTGTGTCATAAGTAAAGGGCCGGCTGGCTTGACCGTTAAGGGTGCTGTAACCCCCAAAGTACACTCCAGTCCAAAACAAAAAAATAATTATTTTCTGTGTTTGTGAATTGTGTGCGCAGTAGCCGCACGTGCATCAACAAAGTAGTGCCAAGCGTGCGCCTGTGTCATAGGTAAAGGGCCGGCTGGCTTGACCGTTAAAGGGTGCTGTAACCCCCGAAAGTACACTCCAGTCCAAACCAAAAAAAAAATTATTTTCTGTGTTTGTGAATTGTGTGCGCAGTAGCCGCATGTGCATCAACAAAGTAGTGCCAAGCGTGCGCCTGTGTCATAAGTAAAGGGCCGGCTGGCTTGACCGTTAAGGGTGCTGTAACCCCCAAAAGTACACTCCAGTCCAAACCAAAAAAAAAATTATTTTCTGTGTTTGTGAATTGTGTGCGCAGTAGCCACACGTGCATCAACAAAGTAGTGCCAAGCGTGCGCCTGTGTCATAAGTAAAGGGCCGGCTGGCTTGACCGTTAAGGGTGCTGTAACCCCCGAAAGTACACTCCAGTCCAAACCCAAAAAAAAAATTATTTTCTGTGTTTGTGAATTGTGTGCGCAGTAGCCGCACGTGCATCAACAAAGTAGTGCCAAGCGTGCGCCTGTGTCATAAGTAAAGGGCCAGCTGGCTTGACCGTTAAGGGTGCTGTAACCCCCGAAAGTACACTCCAGTCCAAACCAAAAAAAAAATTATTTTCTGTGTTTGTGAATTGTGTGCGCAGTAGCCACACGTGCATCAACAAAGTAGTGCCAAGCGTGCGCCTGTGTCATAAGTAAAGGGCCGGCTGGCTTGACCGTTAAAGGGTGCTGTAACCCCCAAAGTACACTCCAGTCCAAACCAAAAAAAAAATTATTTACTGTGTTTGTGAATTGTGTGCGCAGTAGCCGCACGTGCATCAACAAAGTAGTGCCAAGCGTGCGCCTGTGTCATAAGTAAAGGGCCGGCTGGCTTGACCGTTAAAGGGTGCTGTAAACCCCAAAGTACACTCCAGTCCAAACCAAAAAAAAAATTATTTTCTGTGTTTGTGAATTGTGTGCGCAGTAGCCGCACGTGCATCAACAAAGTAGTGCCAAGCGTGCGCCTGTGTCATAAGTAAAGGGCCGGCTGGCTTGACCGTTAAGGGTGCTGTAACCCCCGAAAGTACACTCCAGTCCAAACCAAAAAAAAAATTATTTTCTGTGTTTGTGAATTGTGTGCGCAGTAGCCGCACGTGCATCAACAAAGTAGTGCCAAGCGTGCGCCTGTGTCATAAGTAAAGGGCCTGCTGGCTTGACCGTTAAGGGTGCTGTAACCCCCGAAAGTACACTCCAGTCCAAACCAAAAAAAAAATTATTTTCTGTGTTTGTGAATTGTGTGCGCAGTAGCCGCACGTGCATCAACAAAGTAGTGCCAAGCGTGCGCCTGTGTCATAAGTAAAGGGCCGGCTGGCTTGACCGTTAAAGGGTGCTGTAACCCCCAAAGTACACTCCAGTCCAAACCAAAAAAAAAATTATTTTCTGTGTTTGTGAATTGTGTGCGCAGTAGCCGCACGTGCATCAACAAAGTAGTGCCAAGCGTGCACCTGTGTCATAAGTAAAGGGCCGGCTGGCTTGACCGTTAAAGGGTGCTGTAACCCCCAAAGTACACTCTAGTACAAACCAAAAAAAAAATTATTTTCTGTGTTTGTGAATTGTGTGCGCAGTAGCCGCACGTGCATCAACAAAGTAGTGCCAAGCGTGCGCCTGTGTCATAAGTAAAGGGCCGGCTGGCTTGACCGTTAAGGGTGCTGTAACCCCCAAAGTACACTCCAGTCCAAACCAAAAAAAAAATTATTTTCTGTGTTTGTGAATTGTGTGCGCAGTTGCTGCACGTGCATCAACAAAGTAGTGCCAAGCGTGCGCCTGTGTCATAAGTAAAGGGCCGGCTGGCTTGACCGTTAAGGGTGCTGTAGCCCCCGAAAGTACACTCCAGTCCAAACCAAAAAAAAAATTATTTTCTGTGTTTAGCCGCACGTATATATCAAATTGATATAACATAAATGGAGGACCAAACTTTCTTCGATAAAAATAAAATAGAGAAAGATCAAGAACCACTTCCTCCTAGTGCTGAAGCTGCTGCCACTAGTCATGACATAGACGATAACATGCCATCAACGTCGTCTGCCAAGGCCGATGCCCAATGTCATAGTAGAGGGCACATACAATCCCAAATGGCAAAGTTCAGGAAAATGACCTTGAAAAAGACATTTAAATCAGCTGAAGAGAAACGTAAACTTGCCAATATGCCATTTACGACACGGAGTGGCAAGGAACGGCTAAGGTCGATCCCTAGTATGTTCATGACTAGTGGTTCAGCTTCACATGACGATGGAAGCCCTCCTCCCACTAAAAAAATCAAAAGAGTTAAGCTGGCAAAAGCACAGCGAAGAACTGTGCTTTCTAAGAAGATATCACAAATCCCCAAGGAGAGTCCAAGTGTGGTGGTGGTTGCGATGCCTGACCTTCCCAGCACTGGACGGGAAGAGGTGGCTCTTTCCACCATTTGCACGCCCCCTGCAAGTGCTGAAAGGAGCACCCACAGTCCACTTGCTGATATGCAAATTGAAGATGTCACTGTTGAAGTACAACAGGATGAGGATACTGGTGTAGCTGGCGCTGAGGAGGAAGTTGACGAGGAGGATTCTGATGGTGATGTGGTTTGTTTAAATCAGGCTCCGGGGGAGACAGTTATTGTCCGTGGGATGAAAAACCCCATCACGGTCATGCCTGGGCAGAAGACCAAACATTCCACCTCTTTGGTCTGGCAATATTTCTATCCAAATCCGGACAACAACTGTCTTGCCATATGTACCATATGTAAAGGTGAAATAAGTAGGGGTAGGGACGTCAACCACCTAGGAACATCCTCCCTTATACGGCACCTGCAGCGCGTTCATAAAAAGTTACTGTCAAGTTCAGAAACTTTGGCTAAGACCGTAAGCAGTCCAAGGACACCTAAATCCCATTGTCCTGTTGTATCCAAGCGCCTGCAAACCACACCGTCAACTCCCTCCTCGTCAATTTCCTCCTTAGTCAGGATCGGAAGTAGTCCTGCAGGCCATGTCACTGGCATGACTGACTCTCCTATCCGGGATTCCTCCGGAGGATCCTGCATTGCTACGCCTCCTGCTGCCGCTGCTGCTGTTGCTGCTGCTGGGAGTCGTTCATCATCCCAGAGAGGAAGTAGGAACACCACTACTTTTACTAAACAATTGACCCTCCAACAGTCCTTAGCGAGGAGGATGAAGTACGACAGCAGTCATCCTGAAGCAAAACGTATAACTGAGGCCTTGACTGCTATGTTGGTGTTAGACGTGCGTCCGGTATCCGCCATTAGTGCAGTGGGATTTAGACAATTGATGGAGGTAGTGTGTCCCCGGTTCCAAATCCCGTCTAGATTCCACTTCACTAGGCAGGCGATACCGAGACTGTACAGAAACGTCAGAAAAAGTGTCCTCAGTGTCCTGAAAAATGCCGTTGTACACAATGTCCACTTAACCACGGAAATGTGGACAAGTGGAACAGGGCAGACTAAGGACTATATGACTGTGACATCCCACTGGGTAGATGTATCACCTTACGCAGCAACAGCAGCAGCGTCACCAGTAGCAGCATCTCAGAAACGCCAGCTCGTTACAAGGCAGGCTACGCTGTGTATCACCGGTTTCAGTAAGAGGCACACCGCCGACAACCTCTTAGAGAAACTGAGGGAAATCATCGCCCAGTGGCTTACCCCACTTAGACTCTCCTGGGGATTTGTGATATCTGACAACGCCACCAATATTGTGCGGGCATTACATCTGGGCAAATTCCAGCACGTCCCATGTTTTGCTCACACAATAAACTTGGTGGTGCAGAATTTTCTGAAAAGCGACAGGGGCGTGCAGGAGACGCTTTGGGTGGCCCGAAAAATTTCTGGCCACTTTCGCCATTCAGCGACTGCGTGCCGAAGACTGGAGCGCCAGCAAACACTCTTGAACCTGCCCCGCCATCACCTGAAGCAAGAGGTTGTGACGCGGTGGAACTCAACCCTCTATATGCTTCAGAGGATGGAGGAGCAGCAAAAGGCCATACAAGCCTATACATCCACCTATGACATAGGCAAAGTTGGGGGTATGCACCTGACTCAAGCGCAGTGGAGAATGATTTCCGTGTTGTGCAAGGTTCTCCAGCCCTTCGAACTTGCCACACGTGAAGTCAGTTCAGACACTGCCAGCTTGAGTAAGGTCATTCCCCTCATCAGGCTTTTGCAGAAGCAGCTGGAGAAAGTGAAGGAGGAGCTAAGACGGAGCGATTCCGCTCGGCATGTGGGACTTGTGGATGAAGCCCTTCATTCGCTTTGCCAGGATTCCAGGGTGGTCAATCTGTTGAAATCAGACCACTACATTTTGGCCACCGTGCTCGATCCTAGGTTTAAAGCCTATGTGGTGTCTCTCTTTCCGGCCGACACAAGCCTGCAGAGGTGCAAAGACCTGCTGGTGAACACACTGTCAGCTGAAGCGGAACGTGACACGTCAACAGCTCCTTCTTCATTTTCTCCCGCAACTGGGGGTGCCAGGAAAAAACTTAGGTATCCTAAGCAACCCGCTGGCGGTGATGCAGGGCAGGCAGGACCAAGTTTGGACATCTGGTCCGGACTGAAGGACCTGGCAACAATTTCTGACATGTCTACTGTCACTGCATATGATACTGTCACCATTGACAGAATGGTGGAGGATTACATCGGTGACAGCATCCAATTAGGCATGTCAGACAGTCCATACCTGTACTGGCAGGAAAAAGAGGCAATTTGGAGGCCCCTGTACAAACTGGCTCTATTTTACCTGAGTTGCCCCCCCTCCAGTGTGTACTCCGAAAGAGTGTTTAGTGCAGCCGGGAACCTTGTCAGCGAAAGGCGTAGGAGGTTGCTTCCACAGAATGTGGAGAAGATGATCTTCATCAAAATGAATTATCAGCTCTTCCAGGGAGACCAGCCTCCAGAAGGTACAGAGGGACCTGTGGTGGTGGATTCAAGTGGGGACGAGTTAATACTTTGTGAGGATGAGGATGTACACACTGAAGAGGGTGAGGAATCGGTGGATGAGGAGGATGAGGATGACATCTTGCCTCCGTAGAGCCAGTTTGTGCAGGGACAGATTAATTGCCAGCTTGTTTTGTGGGGGCCCAAACGAACCAATCATTTCAGCCACAGTTGTGTGGCAGACCCTGGCGCTGAAATTATTGATTTGTTAAAGTGTGCATGTCCTGTTTATACAACATAAGGGTGGGTGGGAGGGCCCAAGGACAATTCCATCTTGCACCTCTTTTTTTTCTTTGCATTATGTACAGTTTGGGGCCTAGTTTTTCTAACTGCCATCCTGTCTGCCACTGCAGTGTCACTCCTAGATGGGTCACGTGTTTGTGCCGCCCACTCGTGTCACTTAGCATAGTCATCCAGCTACCTCGGTGCAACCTTTTGGACATAAAAACACTATTGTGAGGTGTGAGGTGTTCAGAATAGACTGGAAATGAGTGGAAATTAAGGTTATTGAGGTTAATAGTAGCATAGGAGCAGAAAAACCTACAAATTCTGTGATTTTAGCTGTTTTTATGCTTTTTTTCAAAAAAATACAGATCCAAAACACAAAACCCAGAACCCAAAACACGGAAGGATGGTTTTGGCAAAACCAATCCAGATCCAAAACACGAAGAAAGATCCAGATCCAAAACCAAAACACGAAACACGAAAAGTGGCCGGTGCACACCCCTAGTAAAAACCATGCTGAAGTTAATCAGAAATTAAAAATAACGGTGTAAACTGTACGAGGTAACATGACTGCACCAAGCGTTTCCCTTGTTCGAGTGTGAGAGCTTGTCGCATCCAGAAGTTGGATGAGTGCGACTGGAATGCAGCATGAGACTGCCCCCAAACCCAGTCTAAGAGGGGAAGGTTGAATTGAAGATGGAGTGTTAGCATTCCTGAGCTACAGTGTTTGAGAAATTGTTCCATTTTGGTTTACAAAGTAGTACAAAGTCCAAATCCAGTTCATACTCTGGTTCTAACTCTATGCTTCAGATGACATGTTTATGATGACATGCTTATGATGACATACTTGCCATGACATGCTTCAGATGACATGCTTCAGATGACATGCTTCAGATGACATGCTTATGATGACATGCTTGCCATGACATGCTTCAGATGACATGCTTCAGATGACATGTTTATGATGACATGCTTATGATGACATGCTTATGATGACATGCTTCAGATGACATGCTTGCCATGACATGCTTCAGATGACATGCTTCAGATGACATGCTTATGA
Source organism: Taudactylus pleione (assembly GCA_031769625.1). Lineage (NCBI taxonomy): Eukaryota > Metazoa > Chordata > Amphibia > Anura > Myobatrachidae > Taudactylus > Taudactylus pleione. Next base: position 1,384,190 of record JAUIMM010000555.1, on the reverse strand, counting down.
TGACATGCTTATGATGACATGCTTATGATGACATGCTTCAGATGACATGCTTATGATGACATGCTTCAGATGACATGCTTACGATGGATGCAGGCTATAGTGTGTAGGCCAAGCCTTTGCAGGCTTTAAAATGATTCCCCTTTGTAGGAGATGCTGGATCAGCTGGTACAAGGGGAGGGAGTGTATGAGCAATTTGTTCAACAAACTAATGGTGGGGGGATGTTGCAGACCCACAATTGCAAAACAAACTTTCAATACAGACGCATGGTTTAGGGTTTTTTTCCTTGCTGCTTGACAACTACGACTACTTTTGTTTTAGGCAAGGATATTCCACGCACGATTTTTAGTAAATTTCTGTGTTGTGTGGGATTCTATTGAACGTACTTGTGAGTTTGTTTAATTGGTTATTGCTAATACATTACTAATTTGCTAAACATTTTTTAACCGAAATAACTGCCATGCATTTTTGCTGCGCCTCTGTCGCTTACTTTAGCCAGCTAGCTCACTGCAGCCTTTGGGCCTATATTGGTTAAAAGTAGTGAACACATTATTGTGGTCGAAATTGACTGGAAATTACTTGAAATTCATGTTATTGAGGTTAATAATACTGTAGGATCAAAAACAGGTCTAAATTATGTGATTATAGCTGTTTTTATTATTTAAAAAAAAAAAATACAGATCCAAAACCAAAACACGTGAGGTTGGTTTTGCAAAACGAGAACCAAAACCAAAACACGAAAGTTAATCCAGATTCAAAACCAAAACCAAAAACACGGAAGGATGGTTTTGCAAAACCAGAACCGAAACCAAAACACAAAAGTCATTCCAGGTTCAAAACCACAACACATGGGTCGGTGAACATCTCTTATATATGATAGAAGCACTGGTAAAGTGGTCAATGGCAGGTACGTTTGTCCTAGGTTTTTGGCCTATGTGTTCTAAAAAACCCCAGGTGAAGTCTGTTTTGTAAACAGAACAGAGTATCGGCTTTTGGAAAAGCTGGTTTGGGTCCTGGGGGTTTGGATGTGAGGAGAGGGAGGGCTCCATCCACAGGCCACTCCAGGTTTTGGGCCTTTCAGCCTGATAGCAGGCTCATTAGGGGTTACACCTGGAACTGGCTGATTTAAACTGTGTTCAGTTGTAGCTGAGTGTCTCATACCTGGGAGAGCAGGCCGCAGGTTACCTTGCTCTGAGACACTCTTGGCTGTAAACCAGAAGGTACTGTGGACAGGGATTTTGTTTAGTGTTCTGATAGTGAGAGAACTTACTGTCTAGTTAGAACCCAGACGGGTTAGGATTTTGTTTATGTTTTGTTATATTTATGTTCCTGGCACAATAAAGACTGGCTCCGACCAGCTTGTACGAGAACCCCAGAGTTGTGTCCTGTTTCTCTGGCTGCGGTGTGTGTAAAGAAGGAGTCCCTAACCTGACTGTGTCACAGTATGTATATATATATATATATATATATATATATATATAAATCCACCAACTGCCGACACTCCCTCAAAGGGTTAAATAGCTCCGGTGCTCTTTCCAATGATTTTCATATACAAACTCCACCAGGAAAAACGGCATTCAGAGGCTTGATGCAAACAAATATCCGTGTATTTGACTTGTCTGTATGTATGTATGCTCTCTCTGCATGTTTTGGAAATAGTAACCTCTTCGCCCAGTAAACACTTCTGTATAATTATTTTGTGATTATCATCAACACTGACAAGTATGTATTTACAAGATATTGTAAATCAATGATGAACTTTGTGAAATGTGTTGTGCTGCATCAAAATACTGGTATTAAGGGTGTAGGTATTTAGGGTGTTGTTGCTTAGTACACAATAGAAGCTGATGGGTTTCTTTTGGGAAAAAAATACATTCATTCTGTATACAGTTGTATTATTATTATTATAAATATAATTCTGTGAAGATGAAATAATGATTTTTGAAGAACTGATTTAACTCTTCGGATTATTCTGGAAAAGCAAATCATACAAATATTTTTATAAAAAATGTGTTTTTTAACCTTTTATTTATATAATGGCAACATAACAACTGTAACAAACTATTGAAATCATTGTTTTATAGTAGAGATCACAATTTGTGACCAAAGATCTCTCTTGACCAAAGACTATGGGCTTTATTTAGGAAGCAGCGGCTTTTGTAAGCTTCTGCTTTCTGGCGGGTTCCAGGTGAAAATTTAAAACGGCATCAGCAGTGAGGGTAAAGCATGCTTTAACATTTTATCCGCAACCCGCCAGGAAGCAGCGTCTTCGTAAATAAAGCCCCATGAGTTCATTACAACATGATGACAGGTATGTAATTGTAAGAAGGGGATAGATTCATTATGTCGTCAGTGACACTATGCCAGGACCACAGTGTAACAGCATGTAACACTGTGTAACAGCATGTTTCAATACTACTGACACTATGAAAATGCTTTAAGTAGCCACTGTGGGCATATTTAATGTCAGCTTTTATTAATTACACTTACACTGTGTATCCTTGAAATGTATAAAAATAAATGGATGTAGTAATGTCAGCAAATGACAATTTGGGATGTACACAGTCACAAATCTCAAGCCTTGATCAGCAAAGTGCTCCAGTAAGTGGTCTATGATGTCATGGAAAGTTTGGTACTGTAAGTATGATCATACCATATTTTTACCCGTGGTAGCGGCAAAGTGGCAAATTATCAAAAGTAATAGTGGCTCTATCTAGACATGTTTAGATCAAAGGTGTACAGGCTCTTCTCAGTCATGGTTAATGGGGACAGGTACAAGTGTAACATCTTGATGCAGGTGTAATGTCCCAGCATGCTACAATGTTGCAAACTACTATACAGTACATATAAATGATTTAAAGAGCATGCATGATATTTTTCAATGACTTCACACATTAGAGATTGCAATGTCTCAAGGAAAATTCACCCTCTCCATCAGGCAAGAATACAATGGAGACACTTAAGCAGCCGTACCCACTGCATGATCAGGTGTACTAGGGTGCGATGCCTATAACTGCACCTGGTCATTCACCACATGCGATAAACTACAGCCTTGCACACGCAATCAAGCGTATACACTGTACGTTCCACGTTGGAACAATATATCGTACGATATATATCTTATAGTGTGTACCCAGCTTTATTCCCACCCTATGGAAATTTTGCAGTAATGGCACAACATAAATTAATTGATATAGTAAGATAGAGATTCAGGGCCTGATTCAGACCCGCTCGCGAGCGCTCGCAAGCGGATCGATGTTGTCCAAGTGCGCATGCGCACGAGGGAGCCGGCTCCTTCGTGTGCATGCGCGAGACCCGTATAGCGACGGGCAAGCCGTTGCTATGGGTCTTGCTACAAAGGGGGCGTGCTGTCGATGTTGAGTGACAGCATGCCCCCTTTGGTGAGCGTGCTGGGGGCGTGGATGCCCAGACGGAGGCGTTCCCATGGGAACGCCAACCGTCTGGGGCCGGCCCCACTGACATCACAAATGATGTCAGTCGGAGTGCTTTTGGCTCTGATAGAGCCAAAAGCACTCCAGGGCTTGCGGTAGATGAGACCCTACCACAAGGGTCTCGTCGCAAGTCCGATGGTCGCGATGGTCTTGACCACCGCGACCATCTTTTTGGCCGCTCGCTATAGCTGTGGCCCAGGAGGCCGTTTTTTTAGAACGGCCAGGAGGCCGTTCTAAAAAAAGAGAGGGAGGGCACTGATTCAGAGCGAGCGCTCTGAAAGAGCGTCCGGCTCTGAATCAGGCCCTCAGTGAGCTGACAAATTGCTGAGATTTACTTTGTAACCAAATGCATTATACAGTACAGGTACACTATTTTTTCCAAATAAGTCATAAATATTGTGACATTATTCTACTTATCTGTAACTGTGTTATATACAGAGTTAGGAATGTTGTACTGTAGCCTTTATAAAATGCTCTGAATCACTAGACAGGAGCAAAATATTTTAAAGTATTTCATTAAATATTTGTCTCTTCTGCACTTGAATTTCGTACATTTCTTATGTGGAATTTGACCTTACATGTTCCTAGTCTCAATCACACAGAATGAACTGATTGTTGTTATCCCAACTCTATTTTTGTTTTAAACAAAATGTGAATTTACAAATATAGTGGGGGAACATGTAAGGAGACGAAGAACTCAAAGGTTGTTTTGCTGGGACTTTATTGGAACAGCCTGTTCCACCACAAAATGCGAATTGTGCTTCATTCTGCAGGAAATTTAATTCATCCTTACTTATAAGGAGACAACCATACCTGACTACATCTGAGCTGAACATTGACATAAAGATGCACCACCTAGTATTTCCTTTCTACCACAATCAAGTGCATATAAAGAAGGAGAACTATATAATATAAGCTATGAAAGCAGAAATCATAACCTGTTATATCATATAGCAGGGGTATGCAACATGTAGCGCTCCAGCTCCTGTGGAATTAGGCATCCCAGCATGCCCTGCCACGCAGTGGCATAAATTCATCCCAGATGCCCGGAGGCAAGTTATAATTTGCTGTCCCCCCATAACAGCCGCTGACACTTTAATGTAGCATTTCACATGCAGATACACCCGCAATTGCACACAGAATACAGGCACGACATAGATCATTTTAATCAACAGAAGCTGCTTGTGCGTCCTATTCACATCACTGTGCGAATGAGACGCATTTGAAAGGAAAAATTCACACAAAAAGATGCTTGGCGCTACCGAGTCACTCTGCGCTCACGCATTATAGATGCATGTAGACACATCTGTATGCATTAGTCACAGATAATATAGTGACCTGTATGATTCAATTAGCATGAGGCTCAGAGTCCTCCTGTTGGAGGCGAAAGCCACCTGATGTGGGGTGGGGAGCCCTCCTGATACCCCTAATGGAAGGAAAAACCACCTGATGTGGGGTGGGAAGCCCTCCTGATACCCCTAATGGAGGGGAAAACCACCTGATGTGGGGTGGGAAGCCCTCCTGATACCCCTAATGGAGGGGAAAACCACCTGAAGTGGGGTGGGGAGCCCTCCTGATACCCCTAATGGAGGGAAAAACCACCTGATGTGGGGTGGGGAGCCCTCCTGATACCCCTAATGGAAGGAAAAACTACCTGATATGGGATGGGGAGCCCTCCTGATACCCCAGGCAGCGGAGTAGCAAGGGTGGTTCCAGTGGAGCCTGAGCTCTGGGCACCAAAATGGACAGAGGGCGCCATTCAGGTTTCCGGAATTCATGGAGCGCTGCACAGTATGATGGCCGCCTGTTAGTTTTATCTCGATTTGTTTGCTCTATATCCTAAATAAGTTACGGATCTGAGATTCGCTTCTACATTTCATGCTCCCTCAAGATGCCCATATTGCCTCCCCTCCGGCCCTCCCTCCTCTGTGATCATCTTCTGTCACCTCCCCTTTCCTGTCAGATTGCTTACATTCACTTTTCACCTCTTTAATTCCCTCCCCTATCATCCATGGGATAGGCTCTTTGCTGCTGTCCACTCCTTTCTTTTTGGTTTCTGTCACCACCCCTCTCTGATCAACCCTTTGTCCCTCCCTTATGCTGTCTTATTAGCTTCTGTCACCACCCCTCTCCTCTCCTTTTCTTACTGGCAGGTATGAGTTTAAAAAAAGTCACTGCTTTGCTTTTTAAAGTAATGAGGTGTTCCTAGGCATGACCACAAAGTGTTATTTGAAAGGTCTTTTATAAAATACTGTATTAGAAGACCTGAAATAATGGTGGTAGACAGAACATGATTAGTAGTATTCACATAGTATAGGTGCAATGTATATCTGTGAAGTAGGAGCATAGCTGAGAAGGGAGCTTCCCATAGGTGTTCCCACTCCAATGAAAACTACTTGGGGCAGTAACTGCAGTAATAAGCTGTGCACTTTGTGGAATCTTACTCTAGCACATGTATTCTGTCAATTTAATTTAAATGACCAGAATATATAATACAATCTTCTCTATTGACTAATAACAATGATTCAAATTAGGGGTGAGCGGGTTCGGATTTCTGAAATCCGAACCCCCCCGATCCGAGGCCGATCCGAGTCAGGCTCGACTTTTCCTGCCTGACTCGGATCTGAAATCGAGGCAAAACTTCATCATCCCACCTTCCGGGTATCACGGGTTTTGGATCCTGTATAAGGTACCTGCGTCTGCGCCATTTTCTCACTCGGCTGTGGACAGTGAAGAGGGAGGGTGGGAGTTAGGGCTGGCTGTGCAGTGTAGCGTAGTGCAGTGTAGTGTTGTGCTGTGCTGTGCTGCGCTGTGCTGCTGTTGTCCATAGGGGCTGTGTCCACTACTTCAAAGTCCATAGGGGCTGGCTGTGTTGTGCTGTGCTGCTGTTGTCCATAGGGGCTGTGTCCACTCCAAAGTCCTGTGCAGTGTCCCAGTCCTAAAGGGGTGCTGTAGTGTTGTCCAGGGGGTGCTCTGTCCGTCAGGGGTGCTCCCCCCAAGTGCAAAAAAAAAATATTTTTTCTGTGTTTGTGAATTGTGTGCACTGTGGCTGCACGACCATCAACAAAGGAGCAGCACCAAGCGTGCGCCTGTGTCCCATAAGTAGAAGGCCAAACAAAATAAAAATATATATTTTTTTGTGTTTGTGAATTGTGTGCGCAGTAGCCGCACGTGCATCAACAAAGTAGTGGCAAGCGTGCGCCTGTGTCCCATAAATAAAGGGCTAGCTGGATTGACCACTAAAGGGTGCTGTAACCCCCAAAGGGCACTCCAAACAAAATAAAAAATTTTTTTTTTTTGTGTTTGTGAATTGTGTGCGCAGTAGCCGCACGTACATCAACAAAGTAGTGGCAAGCGTGCGCCTGTGTCCCATAAATAAAGGGCCAGCTGGATTGACCGCTAAAGGGTGCTGTAACCCCCAAAGGGCACTCCAAACAAAATAAAAATATATATTTTTTTGTGAATTGTGTGCGCAGTAGCCGCACGTGCATCAACAAAGTAGTGCCAAGCATGCGCCTGTGTCCCATAAATAAAGGGCCAGCTGGATTGACCGCTAAAGGGTGCTGTAACCCCCAAAGGGCACTCCAAACAAAATAAAAAAATATATGTTTTTGTGTTTGTGAATTGTGTGCGCAGTAGCCGCACGTGCATCAACAAAGTAGTGCCAAGCGTGCGCCTGTGTCCCATAAATAATGGGCCGGTTGGATTGACCGCTAAAGGGTGCTGTAACCCCCAAAGGGCACTCCAAACAAAATATTTTTTTTTTCCTGTGCTTGTGAATTGTGTGCACTGTGGCAGCACGTGCATCAACAAAGGAGCAGCGCCAAGCGTGCGCCTGTCTCCCATAAGTAAAGGGCCAGCTGGCTTGTCCGTTAAAGGGTGCTGTAACCCCCAAAGTACACTCCAAACAAAATAAAAAAATATTTTCTGTGTTTGTGAATTGTGTGCACTGTGGCTGCACGTGCATCAACAAAGGAGCAGCGCCAAGCATGCGCTTGTGTCCCATAAGTAAAGGGCCGGCTGGCTCATTTCTTAAAGGGTGGTGTAACCCACAAAGTGCACTAATCTCCAGCAAAAATAAAAAAATATTTTCTGTGTTTGTGTGCGCCTTAGCCGCACATATATATCAATATAACATAAATGGAGGACCAAACTTTCTCTGAAAAAAATAAAATAGGGAAAGATCAAGAACCACTTCCTCCTAGTGCTGTTGCTGCTGCTGGGAGTTGTTCATCATCTCAGAGAGGAAGTAGGAACACCACTACTTTTACTAAACAATTGACCCTCCAACAGTCCCTAGAGAGGAGGATGAAGTACGACAGCAGTCATCCTGAAGCAAAATGTATAACTGAGGCCTTGACTGCTATGTTGGTGTTAGACGTGCGTCCGGTATCCGTCATTAGTGCAGTGGGATTTAGACAATTGATGGAGGTAGTGTGTCCCCGGTTCCAAATCCCGTCTAGATTCCACCTGCATCCTCAAAGCAGCAGCGACAAGCGTGCGGCTGTCTGTTAAAGGGTGCTGTAACCCTCAAAGTGCGCTCCACAAACAATAAAAAAATTCTTCTTTTTTTTCTGTCTTTGTGAAATGTGTGGGCTGTAGCCGCACCTGCATCCTTAAAGCAGCAGCGACAAGCGTGCGTCTGTCTTTTAAAGGGTGGTGTAACCCTCAAAGTGTGCTCCACAAACAATAAAAAAATTCTTCTTTTTTTTCTGTCTTTGTGAAATGTGTGGGCTGTAGTCGCACCTGCATCCTTAAAGCAGCAGCGACAAGCATGCGTCTGTCTGTTAAAGGATTACATCGGTGACAGCATCCAAGTAGGCATGTCAGACAGTCCATACCTGTACTGGCAGGAAAAAGAGGCAATTTGGAGGCCCCTGTACAAACTGGCTCTATTTTACCTGAGTTGCCCCCCCTCCAGTGTGTACTCCGAAAGAGTGGTTAGTGCAGCCGGGAATCTTGTCAGCGAAAGACATCGGACGTTGCTTCCACAAAATGTGGAGAAGATGATGTTCATAAAAATGATTTATCAACTCTTCCAGGGAGACCAGCCTCCACAACGTACAGAGGGACCTGTGGTTGTGGATTCCAGCGGGGTCGAATTAATACTCTGTGAGGATGAGGATGTAAACAACACTGAAGAGGGTGAGGAATCGGTGGATGAGGAGGATGAGGATGACATCTTGCCTCCGTAGAGCCAGTTTGTGCAGGGACAGATTAATTGCCAGCTTGTTTTGTGGGAGCCCAAACGAACCAATCATTTCAGCCACAGTCGTGTGGCAGACCCTGTCGCTGAAATGATTGGTTTGTTAAAGTGTGCATGTCCTGTTTATACAACATAAGGGTGGGTGGGAGGGCCCAAGGACAATTCCATCTTGCACCTCTTTTTTTTCTTTGCATTATGTAGTGTTTGGGGCCTAGTTTTTCAAACTGCCATCCTGTCTGCCACTGCAGTGTCACTCCTAGATGGACCACGTGTTTTTGCCGCCCACTCGTGTCGCTTAGCATAGTCATCCAGCTACCTCGGTGCAACCTTTTGGACATAAAAACACTATTGTGAGGTGTGAGGTGTTCAGAGTAGACTGGAAATGAGTGGAAATTATGGTTATTGACGTTAATAATAGCATAGGAGCAGAAAAACCTACAAATTCTGTGAGTTTAGCTGTTTTTATGCTTTTTTTAAAAAAAAAATACTGATCCAAAACACAAAACCCAGAACCCAAAACACGGAAGGGTGGTTTTGGCAAAACCAATCCAGATCCAAAACACGAAGAAAGATCCAGATCCAAAACCAAAACACAAAACACGAATAGTGGCCGGTGCACACCCCTAATTCAAATGAGATAAAAGTCAGATCCCAGGTGCTATACATAAATAAAGCATTGACAAAGAAGCTACTCCTTAATGTCAGAAATTGTATCACTGAAGAATTCTATTCCTGCAATGGGACCTCAATGGCCAGCATGATACTACCACTGTTTGCTGTTTTTCTCTTCATTTCAGTATTCCCTTGCAGGGTCACCTTACCCCACTGGCACAGTTGAGTGCAGGGAGGGAGAGGGGGGGGCGCTACGGCATGCACTTTCTCCAGGCGCCATGGTTCCACGCTACGCCTCTGTCCCCAGGGATGAGTGGAATAAGGAGTTGTTGGTGAGGGGATGCGCCGGGAATGCTTCACGGGTCCAAGTGGCTAGGACTGCCACCAAGGAGGAGTGAGACAGAGAGTTGTGGGTGAGGGGGTGCCGGTTGTGTCACACTAACATAAGAGGCTGCTGATTAGCAGCGACACCAATGAGTAGGGTCAGGCTATATATAGACAGAGACAGCAGCTGATGGTCTGACATGAAGCTCTCTACTAGTGTATGGTGGCTTCTCAAGTGCCGGGAAGAGGTACCATGTATTGGGCGGCCGTGATGGTACACTCCAAGTACATAGTTATAGTCCTAAGTGGGGTGAATATATTGTGGGCAATGGAGGAGGTGCCCCTTCAGAACTGGAGCCCGGCAGCAGGCGCCTCCATTGTCTCCCATAGATCGGCCCCTGCTGCCACAGTATGTTGAATATCCCTGTCATAAAGCATAATTGGGTGTCAGTCCTAATACATTGAATGTAGTATTAATAACTAGATAAAATAAAGTTATTGTTATTTTCCATTTTAGGCTACAAATTCTAATAATACGTTTCTGAGATCTTAAAGTCTCTTCAATATCTTTATTTGCCCAAACATTTATGGACGTTATCAGTTAGATAAAGAAACCTGCATTTATTAATTTATTTGTAGACAGGGTCAAAACTATTTCACATGGGGGACAATATATCATTTCATTTTGGCACCCTCCACTCTGTGCCCCCCCCACTCTCCTCCATACCCCAGCCACCCCCTCCCTCCCTCCCTCCCTCCAACTTACCTGTTGCTGGCATAGGCACCAGAGCAGCAGGAGGCAGGGACTGAAGCGGCGGGCACAGATGGTTAGAAGCTGTGCTTTATAGCAATAGGCTGCAGGGCCCCTGCCAATGGTGTAACCAGGGGGGGTCGAGTGGGGCACGTGCCCTGGGCGCTGTGATTATCATCAACACTGACAAGTATGAAATATGTTATGCTGCATCAAAATGCTGGCATTAAGGGTGTAGGTATTTAGGTTGTTGTTGCTTAGTACTAGGGGTGTGCACCGGACACTTTTCGTGTTTTGTGTTTTGGTTTTGGATCTGGATCTTTCTTCGTGTTTTGGATCTGGATTGGTTTTGCCAAAACCACCCTTCCGTGTTTTGGGTTCTGGGTTTTGTGTTTTGGATCTGGATTTTTTCTTAAAAAATAAAAAAAACCCGCTAAAATCACATAAATGGGCCTTTTTTTGTTCCTACGCTATTAATAACCCCAATAACATTAATTTCCACTCATTTCCACTCTATTCTGAACACCTCACACCTCACAATATTGTTTTTAGGCCAAAAGGTTGTACCGAGGAAGCTGGATGACTATGCTAAGCGACACAAGGGGGCGGCACAAACACGTGGCCCATCTAGGAGTGGCACTGCAGTGGCAGACAGGAAGCCAATCAGCGTTATGGTGCCCATTTGCATGTAGCACGAACCCGGGAGATCCGTGCTACATGCATCTGTGTGATTGGCACAGAGCAATGACAGGTCCGTGAGACCCGTCTGTGCTGCTGTGGTAAAAAAAAAAAAAAAAACCTGTGTAAAAAAAGAAAAAAATGGCGTGCACCCCCCCAAAAAAGAGCAACCAGCCCCGGGCATTAGTAACCCAGTGCTGGGTGTGCTTAAATACAGGGGACAAACGACGTAGGGGTCCCCTGTACTTAAGCACAACCAGCACCGGGCTAGTCAGAACCAGCGCTGGTTGCCAAAATACGGGGGACAAACGACGTAGGGGTCCCCTGTATTCTGCGCAACCAGCTCTGGGCTCTGATCCGGTCCTGGTTCTGGAAATATAGGGGACAAAAAATGAGTAGGGTTCCCCTGTATGTTCCAGAACCAGCACTGGACTTTTTCTAGCGGGGGGCTGATGCCACAGCCAGGGGAGCCCTTTCACCGGGCCCCCCAGCCGCAGCATCAACCCTGACCGCTAGTCAGCCCAGGCCGGGGATCCCTGGAGAGCTGGGGACCCCCCCAATAAAGGGGTCACCCTCTCCAGGGCACCCCAGGCCCAGGCTGATAGCCCGGGGCTATCCCCGCCACCCCTGGTGGCGGTGGGTGGCGGGTTGATTGTGTGGTGTGGTGTAAATAAAGAATATCAAACATTGTCTTTACAAGTAGAACTGCAAGTCCCAGCTAGCCTGCCCCGCATGCTGGTACTTGGAGAACCACAAGTACCAGCATGCAGGGCATTAAGGGCCCACTAGTACCTGTAGTTCACCTGTAAAAAAAATGTTTAAAAAAACACAGGACACACACACCGTGACAGTATAAGTTTATTAAACATACATACACACACACACACACACACACACATGTACACATACTCACCTATGTAACCCTGTAGCATCGGTCCACTTGTCCGGTAAAGTATCCATAGGGGACCTGTGAAAAAAAACATACTCACCATCTCCTATGCGAGGTTCTGTCCTCTTCGTTCCAAAGTAGGCATCCCCGGACTTGGCAAAAAAAAAAAAACGAAAACGCGATCCACGAACTTAGTACCGTTCTATAGAACGGTACTTCCCGAATGAGAGCTTAGCGGCGGGGTATCACCATGGAAACCCCGCTGCTAAGCGTTCATTGGCTGAGAGAGGTCATCTCCCGTCTCTCAGCCAATGAACGGCTCCCTCCATTGTAGTCAATGGTGGGAACCGCAGGGTAAACTTTAATAACCTTGCGGCTCCCAGCATTGACTACAATGGAGGGAGCCGTTCATTGGCTGAGAGAGACGGGAGATGGCCTCTCTCAGCCAATGAACGCTTAGCAGCGGGGTTTCCATGGTGATACCCCGCCGCTAAGCTCTCATTCGGGAAGTACCGTTCTATAGAACGGTACTAAGTTCGTGGATCGCGTTTTCGTTTTTTTTTTTGCCAAGTCCGGGGATGCCTACTTTGGAACGAAGAGGACAGAACCTCGCATAGGAGATGGTGAGTATGTTTTTTTTCACAGGTCCCCTATGGATACTTTACCGGACAAGTGGACCGATGCTACAGGGTTACATAGGTGAGTATGTGTACATGTGTGTGTGTGTGTGTGTGTATGTATGTTTAATAAACTTATACTGTCACGGTGTGTGTGTCCTGTGTTTTTTTAAACATTTTTTTTACAGGTGAACTACAGGTACTAGTGGGCCCTTAATGCCCTGCATGCTGGTACTTGTGGTTCTCCAAGTACCAGCATGCGGGGCAGGCTAGCTGGGACTTGCAGTTCTACTTGTAAAGACAATGTTTGATATTCTTTATTTACACCACACCACACAATCAACCCGCCACCCACCGCCACCAGGGGTGGCGGGGATAGCCCCGGGCTATCAGCCTGGGCCTGGGGTGCCCTGGAGAGGGTGACCCCTTTATTGGGGGGGTCCCCAGCTCTCCAGGGATCCCCGGCCTGGGCTGACTAGAGGTCAGGGCTGATGCTGCGGCTGGGGGGCCCGGTGAAAGGGCTCCCCTGGCTGTGGCATCAGCCCCCCGCTAGAAAAAGTCCAGTGCTGGTTCTGGAACATACAGGGGAACCCTACTCATTTTTTTCCCCTGTATTTCCAGAACCAGGACCGGATCAGAGCCCAGAGCTGGTTGCGCAGAATACGGGGGACCCCTACGTCGTTTGTCCCCCGTATTTTGGCAACCAGCTCTGGTTCTGACTAGCCCGGTGCTGGTTGTGTTTAAGTACAGGGGACCCCTATGTCGTTTGTCCCCTGTATTTAAGCACACCCAGCACTGGGTCACTAATGCCCGGGGCTGGTTGCTCTTTTTTGGGGGGGGAGGACGCCATTTTTTTCTCTTTTTACACAGGTTTTTTTTTTTTTATTTACCACAGCAGCACAGACGGGTCTCACGGACCCGTTAGTGCTCTGTGTCAATGACACAGATGCAAGTAGCACGGATCTCCTGGTCCGTGCGTGCATCTGTGTCATTGAAATACACAGCAGCACAGACGGGTCTCACTGACCCATCTGTGCTCTGTGTCACTGTCAATCACACAGATGCATGTAGCACGGATCTCACGAGTCCGTGCTACATGCAAATGAGCACCATAATGCTGATTGGCTGAGAGCCATGACAGACGGCTCTGTCAGCCAATCAGCACTTTGCCCATTAAAGGCAAAGGCATTTTTTTTTAAATGGCCGCTCGAGGCAAAACCTCGAGATCCGACAGCAGATCTCGAGGTTTTGCCTCGGGAGAGGGATCCGGGGCAGACAGGGAGATCCGAGCTTGGGCTCGGATCGCCCCGGATCCCCGAAGTTCGGGTGGGTTCGGTTCTCAGGGAACCGAACCCGCTCATCCCTACTTAGTACACAATAGAAGCTGATGGGTTTCTTTTGGGAAAAAATACATTCATTCTGTATACAGTTGTCAAATTATTATAACAAATATAATTCTGTGAAGATGAAATAATGATTTTTGAAGCACTGATTTAAGCAATTTAAGCAAATCATAGAATTATTTCTATTAAAAAAAATTTTTTTTTTTCCTTTTATTTATATAATGGCAACATTACAAATGTACAAACTATTGAAATCATTGTATTACGGTAGAAATCACAATTTGTGACCAAACATCTCTCTTGACCAAAGACTATGGGCTTTATTTAGGAAGCAGCTGCTTTTGTAAGCTTCTGCTTTCTGGTGGGTTCCAGGTGAAAATTTAAGACGTCAGTGTACTGCAAAGCAAGGAACCTGCCAGGAAGCAGTGTCTTCGTAAATAAAGCCCCAAGAGTTCATTACAACATGATGATGAAAGGTATGTAATTGTAAGAAGGGGATAGATTCATTATGTCATCAGTGACACTATGCCAGCATCACAGCGTTGACAAGATTTAAGATTTTAACAAGGTAAGATTTTAACTTACCTGTTGCTGGCATAGGCACCGGAGCAGCAGGAGGCAGGGACTGGAGGCGGATGCAGACGGTTAGTAGCTGCGTTTTATAGCTAGTGGCCTAACCAGGGGGGTCGTGCCCCCGGTGGCAGGGGGTGAGGCGCCGCTGGCCCCCGTCCACGAGCAGTCAATAAGAGTCAGCAGATTCTTATTGGCTGCTACACCCAGGGCAAGCTGGACAGGTGTCACAGCTGCCTACTCCATTTGCCGGGCGACTCCTGAGATTTTGTTACCAGCTGGCGCCCGGCAGTTCCTTCCCTGCAGCGGCAGCAGGAGCTCACTTCTGAGCTCCGCCTTCCAGCTCCCGCAGTGGGTGAAGGGTGAGACAGAATGACGTCTCTCCCATATTGCTCATTGCGAGGACTGAGGACGGAGCAGTCTGGTGCAGGAGTGGAGCTTCAGGTAAGTAAAGTATTGTGTTGTGTGTGTTTGTGTGTCTGTGTCTTTATGTGTAAGGTGCACTACTACTGGGGGCACTGTATAAGGGGCACTACTACTGGGGGCACTGTATAAGGGGCTCTACTACTGGGGGCACTGCATAAGGAGCACTACTACTAGGGGCCCTGTATAAGGGGCACTGCATAAGGGGCACTACTACTGAGGGCACTGTATAAGAGGCAGTACTACTGGGGACATTAAGGTGCATATGGAAAGGAATGTTCCCAGAGTGAGATGCTCCCTATTTTTCAGTGGCCACACCCCTTGTGGCATGTGGCCACATCCATTTTTTTGGTGTGCGTACCGAAGGTGGGAGTAGGCATTATTCATCTGGCCCTGGACGCCAAAGACCCTAGTTTAGCCACTGGCCCCTGCATTGCACAGAGGAGCAGGAGGTGTAATGTGCGTTCTTTTACTTAAAGACCACATATTACACCCCCTCCTCCTCCGTGCAGTGCAGGGTCCGTGCAGCCTATTACTATAAAGCATAGCCCCATTGCCCCCCCTCCACCTTTCTGACCCCTATGTTTGTAGATACAAGTAGATCCAAATGCAATGTAATTACTGTAAGCTTTGCAAATGGTTTTCCAAATACATGTGATAGCTATTGAAGACTTGTGGCTTGGGGAGTGAAGGAAGTGTATTTGGTGAATATTGAGCAATTCTCAGATGATTAGTAAAAGTTATAAATGCGTAACAAAAGTTACTATAAAGCTGGCTGTGCTGATTCCTTCTCATAGCTTCATTTGTCATTAATGCATAAGCCTCAAAAACACCGGAAAAGTCTTCAGCTGGATCCAGAGATTCTGCTGCGTCACTTGACCTTATTACAAAACAGTGTCTGGTCAGGCACTGTGAGCCTCATTTAGAGGCGGTCGTTAGGTGCAAGCGGTCGCTCCGAATCAGGGAGGCCGCTTGCATCCTGAACGTCCGCCTCCTTGTCGATCGTTAAGCTGTGGGTTAACACCCACAGCTCTAACGACCGACATGGGTGATGGTCGCGATGGTCAAGACCATCGCGACCATCGGGACTTACGACCAGACCCTAGGGTAGGGTCTGGGCACTCGTAAGCCCCAGGGAGCTTCCTGCTCTGATGTCAGTGGGGCCGCCCCCAAACTGCAAGCATTCCGACTGGAACGCCTCCATTTGGCCGGGCACGCCCCCGGCCCGCCCAGCAAGCAGGGTCAGCTGTCACTCAACATCGACAGCTCACCCAGTCTGCTACGAGACTCCTAACGACGGAGCGCCCGTCGTTAGCCGGGTCTTGCGCATGCGCATGACGGAGCCGGCTCCGTCGTGCGCATGTGCTGTGGGGCAATATCGAGTCGGTCGTGAGCACTCAGCGCTCACAGCCGACTCTGAATGAGCTCCTGCATTCTGAGAAGTTGTCCACACATATCAGGAGCTTCCATCCAGCCATTTATGTCTACACAGTTTGTGGTTTAAGAATATACTGTATGTAAGTACAGTACAAATATATTGCTGTGCAGATCTGGCACTAGGCATAGGCACTCTAAGCAAATGTCTAGGATGACTGGAATGCCTAGGGACTTTCCACTGCTTTACAGGGGCTGTGTATGTGTGTAAGGCGGCAGGGGTAGGGCAGAGCAAGGGGACACTGACTGGGCAGCGGACAGTCAGAAGGAGGCAACCTAGTTAACGCATATGCCCTGGGCTACTCTGATTGGCTGCTGTCACAGGAAGGGGGCAGAGCCATCACAGAGAAGTGCCTGAAGGACAGGGAAGTATTCCACTTCCATGTCCTTAACACAGGAACAAACAGATTATGCCATCCACAGTCAGAAAATCTGTTCCAGTAAACAAAACAGAAAACAAAGCTTTCCGTTTCTTAGTAAAGTATGGTGATGCGATGCTTAAAGAAAGCAGAGGCGCCACAGGAGAAAGAATAACTTTATCCATGGTAAGCCTCTCTATGAAGACCCAAATGTGGTAACTGGGAAAATAAGGACATTAAGATTTTTCTGCCTGTGGGGTCTATGTACTAAGCCTTGGAGAGTGATAAAGTGGAGAGAGATAAAGTACCAGCCAATCAGCTCCTGTCACTTTAGAGCATACTTGCCGACAATCATCTCCAGCCTTCCGGGAGGGAGCTGATTGTCGGCTAAATTATGGGGAACAAAATGAATAGTGTTCCACCGTATTTTAAGAACCAGCACCAGGCAGCAGGGCCAGACCTGGTTTTAATAATAGGTTGAAAAAAAAAATGGCGTGAGTTTCCACCTATTTTTAACACCAGCTCCAGACCCTTTCTAGCGGGGGACTGATGCCACAGCCAGGGGAGTCCTTTCAACGGGCCCCCCAACCGCAGCATCAGCCCTGACCGCTAGTCAGCCCATGCCAGGGATTCCTGGGGAGTTGGGGACCCCTCCAATAAAGGAGTCCTCCTCTCCAGGGCACCCCTGGCTGAGGCTGATAGCCTGGGGCTATCCCCGCCACCCCTGGGTGGTGAGTGGCGGGTTGATAGTGTAGGTGTAGTGTGTAAAAATTAGAATAATTCACATTGTCATTACAGTGGAACTACAGATCCCAGCAAACCTCCACCGCATGCTGGTATTTGGAGAACCAGAAGTACCAGCATGCAGGGCATTAAGGGCTCAATGGTACATGTAGTTCACCTGTAAAGAAATGTGTAAAAAAACACAACACACACCTTGAAAATAAAGACTACATACATACACACACATACTTACCTGCTCCCAGATGTTCACGTCCCATTCTCAACATAAAGTATCCAATGGTTGTACCTGAAAAAAAGATCCAATACTCACATTTTGTTCCACGATGTTCTCGTCCCAGCCAATGAGCAACCTCTAATGGAAGCCGCCGCTGATTGGCTTGCACCGCAGCACTAATGATAGCTCAAGCCTGGAGCTGTCATTAGCGATACTGTAACAATATGCTGTAGCGCCCTCTTTGGAATACTGCGGAGAACATTGTTGGACAAAAGGTGAGTATTGGATCTTTTTTTACAGGTACAACCATTGGATACTTTACGTTGAGAAGGGGACGTGAACATCTGGGAGCAGGTGAGTATGTATGTGTATGTATGTATGTAATAAAACGTTATTTTCACGGTGTGTGTGTAAAGATACTGCCTTTGAACCTCTATATACCCCTGCCTATACCTTCTAAGATCCTACCTATAAACCTCTAATTTGCTTACGCAGTCATACAGTAAATAAAGACTCCAGACCTAGAATCTGTGGTTCCAAAGCACAAAGTATTATTCAAGTAAAAGTACAGCAGTTACACGCTATGATCCTCATATAATCTTAGCGCAAAGAGATTATACAGACCCAAGTACAATTATACATATGCCGCGCTCTCTGGTCCAGATGTTAGACATCAGCAAGACACCCCTCGTCAATCAGCATTCAGCACAAAGACTAGGAACCCAGGGTCAGAGCACACATATTTATACCCCCCAGAAATAAACAACACAATAGAGAAGTTTGTTGCTAATACCATTGGTCCTAAAGGAGAGAGCATATGTTACAAGGCATTTAACAGGTTGATTCAAATAGACACAACCCAGCCTCTAACAACTGGGGGTCTCTGGTTTCCTGCCTCATGCAACATCCTAACAGTTGTTCATATAATGTACATTTTGTTGCTTGAAGTCTATCCGGTCCATAAGTTGAGAATACATGATGCGATCTCCACTCCGATGGTACCGGAATACTGTTGAAAGAGTACGCATCAGTACAATACCAATCACGGCTTACTTATCATGTATAAAACCTTAGTTACCAAATAATCTTTATTTCACAGCATTTATGCTAAATGAACAAACTTAAATTTTATACTTTAAAGCTTATTAAACCTTTTATGTGAATATGTAATGTGTAAGTTTGCGGGGTGTGATGTAAAGACGCTAGTTAACTTGGGGCAGATGCATGCGCATGAAGCTAATAAACAGCGTTTTCATACAGGATCTTATGCATTCGCTAATATGCGACTAGTTAACAGCGCAGTTGTGCGTATTAATGTGTGTATGAGAAATGGTGCACTTAAATCTCACTTAAACTAAGTGAACACCTAGCAGTGTGGAATGCTGAGCCTTATAGTTCCATGACTTGCACATGCCCCAGCAGCCCCCACCCTTTTCAGGCTCCAAAATACTGGTCTTTGTTCTCCCAGGGCCTGTGTGGATGCAAATTAGCACAGCTACAAGACCCAAACCTCAGATAACACTCTTGGCTTTGAAGGTATTTTATTGTAGGAAGCCTGCTAATGTAAGGTGCTACAAACGACCCTCTTGCTGTATTCGAGCAGGCCCACCTGGAGTGAGAGCAGACGTTATGTCCATGAAGCTTGTCTTCACAAGCTAGTTGTCACGTGGCCATTTGCTCTGTTTAGCTAATGCAATCCAATTTTGACATACTGTACAGCCATTTCTGAAATATATCCTTTAGGGGAATTATAATAATATACACACTTTATCCAGAGCACCCAAACTACGTAAAGTCATGAAATGGGCTTTTGATGAATTACCGTAACTTATGGCGATGGTCACAGATGCAATCGCATGATGCTAATAGTAATATCGCCACATGTACTAAAGTGTGAGTTTATCTAAAATGGCGCTTAGGCGGCCATTCGCAAAATGGCGTCTTGCGGTCTCATTTTAAACTGATCTTGTCTCAGCCAATTATCCAGCTTCGACAGTGTGTCTTATATTTTTTTTACACATTTCATTACAGGTGAACTACAGGTACCAGTGGCCCCTTAATGCCCCACATGCTGGTACTTGTGGTTCTCTTGCTGGGACCTGCAGTTCAACTGTAAAGACAATGTTGTTAATTAAATTTTTAACTCTACACCTGCACTATCAACCTGCCACCCACCGCCCAACGGTGGCGGGGATAGCCCCGGTTATCAGCCTAAGCCAGGGGTGCCCTGGAGAGGGGGTCCCCTTTATTGGATGGGTCCCCAACTCCCTGGCCTGGGCTGACTAGTGGTCAGGGCTGATGCTGTGGCTGGGGCACCCGGTGAAATGGCACCCCTGGCTTGTGGCATCAGCCCCCCACTAGAAAGGGTCCAGTGCTGGTTTTAATTTTAGGGGTACCTCTACGCAAATTTTTTACCCCTATAATTAAAACCAGGACTGGCCCTGCAGCCTGGTGCTGGTACTTAATTTAAGGATTGAACCCTACTCGTTTTGTTCCCCGTAATTTTAGATACCAGGACAGGCTGGCAAGTCCAGGGCTGGTTAAGTTTTAGGGGGGGGGACATTATGTAATTTGTTTTTGTAAAATTATTTAACCCGTTTTTTTACAGGTCTTAACACACAAGCGGCTTACACATCTCTTACTGATATGTGCAGGCTGCTTGCTTGGGTGAGTTTGGAAGAGAGAAAACACTGCAATCTCAGGTGAGTAATCTCACCTAAACTCTCCTTAAACTCACCTCTAAACTCTCCTTTAAACACGCAATTTGGAAGAAAAAACTCGATCTGCTTCACCATTGAAAAACTCAAATTTGCTAGTTTGATAAGGGAAAACTCACCTGAGTTTTGGTGAAGCAAAGTGAGTTTAAAAACTAAAAAACTCGACCAAACTCGAATCTTAGTAAATTTACACCTAGCAATCTCCCTGATTGCACCTTATCCCCATTATGAAGCAGTTATATATAAAAAAAATAGAAATATAGATTCAAATGGGATCGTTAGTATCATTTCCATGCATTGGTTATAAAGCACAATGATTCCTATGGCTACATGCATTTTCTAAAAAGAATCCATGTGTTTTCATCAACAAATAGATCTTACTAACTGCTTTGGGGCTGGTTTACATTTGGATTTAAGTAAATTTTAAGACACAACCTCTCAGATGTAGCAGTACACGTGCACTGTAACGCACGCTCATTCTGTAGGTGTTGCTTTCACAGTCTCCCTGAAATGCTTTTTCAAAAGTAGGAATGTATGCATCTACCCCAATTATGTGCTTAGAATTTGTTACATTTATTTATTTATTACTATTCAGTATATACATATAGGGGATAAATAGTAAATGAACCATGTATGAATCAATAAAAAATTAAATATAATAACTGTTAGTGATAAACCATTGTTTTTTATTATTTCTTTTTCCAAATCGTGATGTCAGTATTTATATGATGCAAAACTGTATATTGCTGTTTAGTATAGGCTAAGGCCCTGATTCAGACCCACTCGCAAGCGGGCGCACGTACGTTAGGCGTACGTACAAAAATATTTAAATTCAATGGCTCGCTCGTATTTTCGATCGCATCTAAAATTCCTCCCTAAACTCTGACGACCCCTCCTCTAACTAACGAGCGTACGAAATAGCGAGCGTACATCCCCGAAATGGCTTAAAAGGAACGCACGCACAAGTATAAACAGGAAGTGGCCTTGTCTGATGTCGATTACCTGCTCCTTTATTCTGCCTACCTCCATCAATCGTATCATGCCAATCAATGTATCAATTAGCTTAATTGTTTGTTTTTTTTCAACACAATGCAAGAAACTTTACTCTTGTCCGTGTTTGTGTTTACCCGCAGAATACGTACGGATGAAACATTCGCTTTTATTGTTCAAAAAACATGTGAACCACAATTAAACAATTGTTCTATTGCTGTGGATCCCCGCATATTTCCCTGGGTTCATTTCTTTATTTAAATTTGCTTACGCATGTCACTGCATCAAGCCTATCATAACTCTCCAGAGATTTCTGGCCCTGTCGAACACATGACTCATACACTAACCAATAAAATTGCTCCTGTTAATTTCCAAAATACATTAGCCAATCAGAAAATTTTTACACACTTTATCAAAAATGATTTTTAAGAAAAACACCATTGCCATCATGAGAGCCTCCGCATTCACCAGGCGCGAGCTGCTGGTGCTTACGGAGGTCATGGATCGCCGGATCACCAGCCAGCCTCCACCCATCACCAACCGGCAGAAGCGCTCCGCGTATGCGGAGGCACGGTCCCGCCTGCGGTCCTTCGGCTCACGCCGCAACATCGGGCAGCTGGAGCGCAGGTGGTCCGACCTGCAACGGCGAACGCCCCGCTTGCTGGCATGCTTTCGTATGCAGATCGAGGAAAGTAAGTGTTATGTATTGTGGTTTTAATGTTTGTGTTTGTGGGGCAAACTGCGTGTGCATGTTTTCCTGTCTGTCCTATTTATTATTTGTACTCATATCTGCGTGTGCATGTTTTCCTGTCTGTCCTATTTATTATTTGTACTCATATCTGCGTGTGCATGTTTTCCTGTCTGTCCTATTTATTATTTGTACTCATATCTGCGTGTGCATGTTTTCCTGTCTGTCTATTTATTATTTGTACTCATATCTGCGTGTGCATGTTTTCCTGTCTGTCTATTTATTATTTGTACTCATATCTGCGTGTGCATGTTTTCCTGTCTGTCCTATTTATTATTTGTACTCATATCTGCGTGTGCATGTTTTCCTGTCTGTCCTATTTATTATTTGTACTCATATCTGCGTGTGCATGTTTTCCTGTCTGTCCTATTTATTATTTGTACTCATATCTGCGTGTGCATGTTTTCCCTCTATTTCTGATTTATTCATTCTACTCCTATTTGGCTTATTTTTTGGGTTGTGTTTTTTTTTAGTTTTGGTCCCCGGATTTGTCCATAAACTAACCGCAATTTCTTTGACATATTTTAGGGGGACAGCCAAGACTCCGCCGTCACCGTCCGTCCAGACGGCGTTCCCGGCCACTATCCCCAACCCCCAGCCAACACTCCACCCCAAATCTTTCCCCTATTCCCCACTCCTCCCCATCCTTCCCAGACCCTCTCCCGGAAATGTCGGGCCTCCTTCCCCTCCGTCCCACTTCCCCCTCTCCTCCACCCACCCCTCTTCCAATTACCCCCTCCCCGGAGTCCATCATAACTCCTCCCCATTCTTTGGGGAATGACGGATCCTCCGAGGAGGATCATGGAGGCATTTCCGGAGCTCCCGTTTTGGCTCCCGGTATGTTTTTATTTTGTTTTTTTTTAAAGCACAAACTGTTTGTATGTAATCATGTGTCGTGCCTTTCTTCGTGTTTTTGTGGCTTGACTTTTGGTGATTTAGCAGTTTGCCTTTACCTCTTCCTGGTGATTTCAACATACACATATCACACCTGTGGGAATTTGTACATAGGCCTTGTATTTTTGGCAGCACCCCCTTTTTTTTTTTTTTTTTAGGTCTAGGAGTGATTTCGTTGTGTTTTTGTTTTTTTAATGTGGATTCCCTATTGTTGTATTAACCCACACACTTTTCTCACCCACAGAGGAACAGAGGCGTCGGCAAGAGGTGGCGGATTGTGTTGGCCAGATGCGCCAACATGTAATTGGCATTCTTGTGGCCCTCGACCGGCTGTCTGGCCTCCTTCGCCAGTAGTTTTTTTATTTTTGTTAACTTTTCAAAATAAATTTTTTCATACAAATATACGTTCTGGCTCATTTTTTAAATCCAAAACCAAGATAGTTTAGCCTGACATAAGTAGACTGTTCCTGCAAGGATTTCCCTTTTTTAAAAGTTAGATTGTGTTTTGTCTTTGTATGTCAAACAGACACAAGAAACACATAACAGTAACAATGTCATTTCCCTTTTTGGGTGTAGTGTCAATTACATATTTCTACATTTTACAGGTTCCTAGTTGGTGCGCAAGCTGCTTAGGCCAATCTTACAAA
This sequence comes from Taudactylus pleione, assembly GCA_031769625.1. Taxonomy (NCBI): domain Eukaryota; kingdom Metazoa; phylum Chordata; class Amphibia; order Anura; family Myobatrachidae; genus Taudactylus; species Taudactylus pleione. Next base: position 1,360,580 of record JAUIMM010000555.1, on the reverse strand, counting down.
TCCCAAGGTTGGGCCAGGCTTCCTTTTGGTGTGGGTTGGGAAGCTGAAAACATATTTCAGTTTAGCTCAACTGGCGTCAGTACTGGATTACCCCTTAGTCAAATGTAACTTGTGTTAACCTGGTTACACTTGCTGTTAACGTCCCAAAAAAGGAAGACCATTTCACTCTCCAAACATTTATTCACAACATAACAGAGAAAACAAAGTGGTCACTCCCAAAAAAAGAACACAGTGATAAATTCAAATACAACACATACCAAGAAATAATTAAATAAAAACAAAAAATCAAGAACTGGTTGACGAAGGACCATGCCAACATGATTCCACAAACATGGCGTTGCGATATGGGTTCCAGAATATATGCCCAAAAGGACCAGATCCAGGTTTGGTAAGGGTAGCAGGAAGTAGTGAGCGTTGGAGTGCCAAAGATTATGTGAACAAACAGAAGATGGTGAGGAAAAAAACACAAAATTAGATGTTCGCAAACAAACACAAACACATTAGGTATAAACACTGTAGTTTTGTTACAACTTACCTAAAAAATCTGGCCACAACATCATCGCGTATGGCCCCCCCACATACTGACCTCCGACCAACCTCGGGGGGGCCATCCTCAGGTAAGGTATCCTCTGGCTGCATTGGGACACCACTCCTTATGGCAATGTTGTGAAATATCCCACACAGGACCACAATTTTAGACACCATATCCGGCACATACATGAGCTCGCCACCAGAGCGGTGGAGGCATCTGAATCGGCCTTTTAAAAGGCCGATACAGCGCTCCACCACTTGCCTGGTGGCTGTAAGTGCGGAATTATACGCACTTTGTGGCCCTGGTGTGGGAGCCAAATAAGGAGTGAGCAGCCAGGACATGCAAGGGTATCCACTGTCTCCTGTGAAAAAAAATAGACAACATCAGGAACACTGTGTATCAAGCTTAACATTGTTATGTACTAAAGGTCTCCACTTACCCAGAAGCCACGCATCACCAGCTTGTAGGTTGGTTAATTTCTGCCATATCCCTGATTGCCGGATGACGAAGGAGTCATGAGCACTTCCTGGTAATTTAGCATTCAGGGACAGGATCTGGAGGGAGGCATCACATACCACCATTACATTCAGGGAGTGATAGTGTTTACGGTTTCTAAATATTGCCTCCAGCCGTGCTGGAGGCTGAAGTGGTATGTGAGTACCATCCACAACCCCTATGATGTGTGGGAAGCCAGCTATTTGGTAAAAATTGGCCTTGGCCACACTAAGGGCACCCATATCCAAAGGCATTTTAATAAAATGATGGAGGTGCTTGAAAAGTGCCTCCATCACTGCCCTCAGGATCCGGGAAAAGGAGGATTGGGAGATGCCCGCCACTATTCCCACCGTTGTTTGAAACGATCCTGAGGCACAGAAATGTAACACCGCCATAAATTGCGTCAGTAGTGGTATTGCTGTTGGACTGTCAATTTGCCGCTCAAGATCACTTTCTATTAATGAGAGAGTGTCTATGATGATTTTGGGAGGTAGACGGTAGCGTCTTAAAACCTCATCATCGGGCATTCCAAAAAGGGTGACACGTGTTCGAAATATCTGGGGCCTTGCATGCCTACGATGCCTACGCCTGGGACGAGTTTGAGGTTGGTCGTCTTCCGGGAGCAGGGCCAGAACAATTCGCCCCAGATCTACCTGAAATTCAAAGTTTACAATGTAAGGCTTTTGAGCCACCCCAAAAGTAACATAAAACAACTTAGCTTTATGATACCATCCATAGCTGCTTACATGCCGGGGTATTGTCATGATACATATAAACTGTAAAAAAGCCAAAAATGAGACATCAAAAATTTAGAGGGTGATTTTATGTTTGTCAAATTGGTGCAAGCCAACACATAAAATAGGCGAAACACACATTTGGCCATCGATGAAAACGACATTGCACACCGTACGTCAAATAGGGGTCAAATGGACCCCAAAAATGGAAAAGGGAAAAGCAAAACTGGTTTACATGATGAATAAGCCTCGAAAAATGCGTTAATTAGTTCGCAAATGCAAGTCACTACACCAACAGTCAAAAATGCGTTAATTAGTTCGCAAATGCAAGTCACTACACCAACAGTCAAAAATGCGTTAATTAGTTCGCAAATGCAAGTCACTACACCAACAGTCAAAAATGCGTTAATTAGTTCGCAAATGCAAGTCACTACACCAACAGTCAAAAATGCGTTAATTAGTTCGCAAATGCAAGAAAAATAATGGACTTACCAAAATCGAATATATAAGATTTCCCTCAAAAAGGTCTTTGGGTCCGAAAGCCAAAACAAACTAAAATAGATGAAATTAGTGTGAAAAAAAAAATATCAAACAAAAAACCAGAAGTAGACACCAATTGGCCACAAATTAGACTGCACAAAACTTACCAAATCAGGAAACGATGGCAAAAAATAAACAAAAAAAATGCGAACGGAAAACCAAAACAACTGTAGCAAACCAAAACAATACAAACACCGCCAAATCCTCCAACCGCAAACAACAAAATCCAACCAACTTAACCGCCAACAATCCAACAACGCAACCTCGACTCCACACACACCAAGCCATAAATAGTGTTTATTTTCCCGCACAAATTAAGGATGAATCATAGGGACGCACAATCAATGATGCGGCCGCAAACTAAGGACGCATGTATAAATACGTCACGAAATCACATTTAATTTCTGGTTGATTTCATTCTGGAAGCAGAGACATGGCTTCAGACCAGGGAAACAATGGCCAAAATTCCGGCGGTAAGGCCTTCATGCATTTTGTCTCAATGATTCTTTTAAAACATAATATTGTGCAAGTTGTGAAGTGGCTAAATCTGCATATTTACCCAAATAGGTGAGGAGGATGACATGGAAGAGACTGCTGGCCCCAGTCAACCCGCCAAAGCTGGCAAAAAAAAAAGGCAGCCACATTTCACAAGCAAGGAGATGGAGGTTTTGATCCAGAAGTGCGTTGACATCCTGCCCCAGGCAGCCAGGAATATGAGCCAAAGCCAGAAGTGGAGAATGTGGGAGGAGGTCGCCGTTGCTGTCAATAGGGTGGGTGATTATGTCCGTCTAGCCCGGGATGTCAAACGGCGGTAAGTAAACACTTTCCCATCCTATAAACAAACCCCATTGTAAAAAAAAGGATAATGGTTCCAATTTCATTCCACAGATGGGCAGACTTCAAATATCGTCTCAAGCAAAAACTTGCCGACAGGGCTAGGCATGCAAGGGGGACAGGTGGGGGTCCCACCCCTGTGTCATTGGAGTTGACAGACTTAGAAGAGCTGGCACAGGGGTGTGTGCAGGCTGTGGAGGTGTTTGGCGTGTCCAACATGGATACGGACATGCCAGACTTTGAGGCTCCTCATGTTGGCCAAGGTAAGTCTTGTGATGTCACCAACTCTGAAATGCTATTGTGCCAATATGTAGATTCTAATGTGAGTCTTTTCGCATTTTTCCTAACAGAGACAGAGGCGGATGAGTCTGCTCCAGAGGGGAGCCTTGGCCGCAGAATTTCTGCTGGCTCTGCAGGGGAGGAACCAGTACATCCGGCTGAGGACCCTGCAGAAGCCAGTCCAGGGCGTGCCCCCTCGCAGGCAGTGGGCCTCCTCACAGAACTCAATTTTAAATCGGATTTCCATACGGAGATTCTGCAGAGGATGGACGCCAGTCTGATACGGGTGGCTGAGGCCCTGGAGCAAAATGCTGCGGCCAACGTGACCATTGCTCAGGCCCTGGCGGAAAATACCAGGGCCAACATCCGCATCGCCGATGCCTTGGAGCAGCTCGTTCGCCAGCACATGGTGGAGCCGACCTCCCTTCCTGCCGGAACATCCGGATCCTCCACCTCTGGCACAACATCAGCCAATCCTCCAAATGTGCCTAGCCCTGTGCCTAGTCCAGAGGCCACAACATCTGCCTCTGGACAGGCCAGCCCGATGGCATCCCGGACCCGGTCTGGCGCCCACCCTCACCCAGCCAAACGGGCGAGAAAACGGTGACAGCAATGGCGACTTTTCCCACACTCCTTCTGTGCTTGGCTCATATTCCTTTCTGGTCAAAACTTCCCTCTCCTTTCTTGTGAAATGTTTTTCATTTTGGTATTTACGTTTATGTTACCAGTTATGGCTTTTTTTTTTTTTTCAACAAATATCTTTGCCACAAAAAAAAGGCAACAAAATATTAGGCCAATTTGTTTGTGTTTAAACAATAAATTTAAAACAAAAAACTGACATTGTATTGTGACATTATTGTACAAATGGGTTATATTTAATCCTGGCCCTAAAGGCAAAAACTGACCCTCTTAAAAAAAAAAAAAGGCCTCTTTAAGGAACGTTTAAAAAATCACATAGCGATGCAAATTCCACAGTAAACCAAAAAAAAGGGGAGCTAATTAAAACATGATGACATTATTGTTACAATAGGCCATAACCAACAAATTGTGGCCAAAATAAAACACCAAAAATGTACGCTAATTGATTGTGTAATCATGACATTAGCAGCTCTGATTTCCACCTGCGTACGCTTTTGTGCTATCCCAATAAACTGCTTTCCAAACACATACCAAGCCGGTTTTCAATCCAACACTAATTACTTTACTGACCAGCCGCGATTAATCGCAGCACCATCGTTGAGCTCGCAATCTGCCGTACGCACATGCGCAGTGTAACACCGATGCATGCGCGGTTAGTCAACATCGGAACGCAATGAGCGTACTGTTGTTAACGTGCGGCTCTGAATGAGGGCCTAAGTTTGCTAATGTTGATATACTCATATACCTTTGTAATGGAGCTCTTAGAAGTCATGTATTATTATTATTATCCTTTATTTATATGGCGCCACAAGAGTTCCGCAGCGCCTTACAGAGTACATAAAATAATAAGTGAACAAGAAACAAGTAACTTACAGCACATTACAGTGCAGGACAAGGACATGGTTTATATACATAGCTGCAATAGCAATTAAAACACTCATAATCAGCAGCAGGGAGTTGGCAGTCACGTGTTAGGTGCCCTTATGGGGAGTAATGAGTAGAAGAAAATGTAAAGAGAAGCACGAGGGAAGAAGTCCCTGCTTGTGAGAGCTTACATTCTAAAGGGGAGGGAGGCAGACAGGCGTGACACAGAAGGGGTAGATAGAGAGGAAAGAGCATGAAGTGGATTAGGATGAGAGCTGGTAGGCCTTGGTGAAGTAGTGGGTCTTGAGAGCCCATTTGAGATTTGTAGAGAGGTGGAGAGTCTGATAGGGAGAGGGAGAGAGTTCCAAAGATGGGCAGCATGGGCAAAATCTTGTAGGTGGGAGTGGGAGGAAGTAATCAGTTGGCAAGAGAGGCGGCATGCATTTGTTGAGTGAAGTGGACAGGTGGGAGTGTGAAGGGAGAGAAGTTCAGAAATGTAAGTGAGAGAGGATTGGATGAGGGCTTCGTAGGTGAGTGTAAGAACCTTGATTTGACATCTGAAGGGGAAGAGGAGCAAGTGTAGGGCTTGAAGGAGAGGCGAAGCAGATGTAGAACATTTGGAGAGGAAGATGAGCTGAGCAGCAACATTGAGGGCAGCTTGTAGTGGTGAGAGGTGGGGGACTGGGAAGCCAGTTAGGAGAATGTTACAGTAGTCTATCTGGAGATGACCAGCGAGTGGATGAGGGTTTTAGTAGCATCCTGGGTGAGGGTCTAATCCTGGAAATATTTTTTAGGTGAAAATGGCAGGACTGCGAGAGGTGCTGAATGTTTGGATTAAAGGAGAGGAAGGAGTCTAGGAGAACTCCAAAACAGTGCTCTTTGGGACTAGAGGCGTTACAGTAGTTGTGCCATCAATGGATAATGAAATTGTGGAAGTGAGGTAATGGAAGAGATTGGGAAGATGATAAGCTTAGTCCTAGACATGTTAAGTTTAAGAAAGCGCTGGGTCATCCATGAAGAGATAGCAGAGAGACAGTTGGAGATACGGGTAAGGAGCGAGGGGGAGAGGTAGATTTGAGTATCATCAGCATAGAGATGATTATTATGAAATGTCATGTTTAATCTGCACAAGTACTTAGCACAATAACTACAGATTTTTTACTGTAATTGAAACACATCTGGTGGGTACTAGTGAAAATCACGTCAATACTATTATAACATCTCATTCTTAACTTTCCTTTTCACTCCTAATGATCTGCTCACTTCTCTTCTCTTCATTTTAATTCCTGATAGTAAAGGACATGGCAGCTACCAAGAGTCCCTAGACTGAGCTAAGCCCTATGGAATGTTATGACTTAGGACTCAGGGCCAATTCTAGACCAAGTGGAGCCCAGAGCGAGAATTTATTTTCAGACACACACTGCCGCCATAGCCTCACACAAACACTGCTCCCAATAGCCTCACCTGCACACTGCTCCCCATAGCCTCACTAACACATTGCTCTCCATAGCCTCACATCACACACACACGCACACTGCCCCATAGCATCACACACACACTGCTCCCAATAGCCTTACCTGCACACTGCTCCCCATAGCCTCACCAACACATTGCTCTCCATAGCCTCACATCACACACACACGCACACTGCCCCATAGCATCACACACACACTGCTCCCAATAGCCTTACATGCACACTGCTCCCCATAGCCTCACACACACACAGGCACACTGCCCCCTTAGCATCACACACACACTGCTCCCCATAGCCTCACACACACACTGCTCCACTTAGCCTCACCTGCACACTGCTCCCCATAGCCTCACCAACACATTGCTCCCCATAGCCTCACACACACACTGCTCCGCTTAGCCTCACCAACACACTGCTCCCCATAGCCTCACACACACACGTACACTGGCCCCATAGCCTCACACACACTGCTCTAGGGATGTGCAGGCTCGGATAGGTTTGAGTTTGCACGTTGAGTTCGGATTTTTCCCTAAAAAAAAACGGAATTCAGAAAGAGGCTAAACGTCATCTTACAAGGACGAACATCATCATTCCTGGACAAAAGTCCAGGAAAGATGATGTTCGTCCATGTAAGATGACGTTTAGCCTCTTTCTGAGTTCCGTTTTTTTGGAGGGAAAAATCCGAACTCAATGTGCAAACTCGAACCTATCCGGGCCTGCACATCCCTACACTGCTCCCCATAGCCTCACCAACACATTGCTCCCCATAGCTTCACGCACACACTGCTCCCCTCACAGATTACATTGCCCCCTCACACTACCCCCTTACAGATCACACTGCCCCCTCACAGATCACACTGCTCCATCTTACAAATCACACTGCCCCCTCTAAGATCATACCCTCCCTTACACAGCCCCTCTTAGATACCACTGCCCCCTCACATTCCTCCCTTTACACAGCCCTTCTCAGGTACCACTGTCCCCTCACATCCCCCCCCTTTCACTGCCCCCCTCATAGATCACACTGCTTCCACCCACAGCCTTCCTCACAGATCACACTACCTTCTCACACAAACCCCCTTACAGATCACACTGCCTTTTCACACAAACCCCCTTACAGATCACACTGCCTTCTCACACAAACCTCCTCACAGATCACACTGCCTTCTCACAGATCAGACGGTCCCCTCACAGATCACACCGCCCCCTCACAGATCACACTGCTCCCTCACAGATCACACTGCTTCCTCGCACAGACCCCCCTCACACAGACCCCCTTCACAGATCACATTGCTCCCTCACACAGACCCCCCTCACAGATCAGACTACACCCTCACAGATCACACAGTTCCCTCACAGATCACACTGCCCTCTCACAGATCACACTGCTCCCTCACACAGACCCCCCTCACAGATCACACAGCCCCCCTGCTCACAGATCACACTGCCTACTCACAGATCACACAGCCTTCTCAGACAGCCCCCACACAGATCACACTTCCTCCTCACACTGCACCCTAACACAGACCCCCATACAGATCACTCAGCCCCCCTGCTCACAGATCGCACTGCCCCCTCACACAGTGCCTCTCAACACAGATCGAACTGCCCCCCTCACAGATCGCACTGCCCCCTCACACAGCACCCCTCCTCACATATCGCACTGCCCCTTCACACAACACCCCTCCTCACAGATCGTACTGCCCCCTCACAGATCACATTGCCCCCTCACACAGCCACCCCTCACAGATCGCACTGAAACCACCCCTCACACCTTTAGCACTAACTTGCTATCCTTGAGGTCTTCTATGCCGCTGCCTGTGACCCTGCCCCTGGCTATGCACCTGCCTATGGCCCCAACTCTTGCCTTAGTCAGACGAAGGGGATCTTTAACGACAACAGTTCAGGTGGCAGTTGGGGCTGCAGGACAGCACCCCTTAGGCTATGGCTCTCTGGGCAACAGCCCTGTCAACCCATGCCTTCACCCGCCCCTGTTAGCACTGGTTCCTAACAGTGGCAGATCCAGGGAGGGTGATCAAGGCAATTCCCCCCCTTTTCCCCACGTATCACTTCTCCCATGCCTAATACCGCTGGCCACTATATAACACCGCAGTGGCACATCAGGCAGTGGGAGAACAGAGACTGCTGCTGCCCAGTGGCAGCAGCCTAACAGGACCCTCCCCAGACCAGCACACAGCAGCATGTCTTTGGAAGGAGACTGCTCCTGCTGAGCATCAACATTGTCTGTCCTCCCTATCTGATGCACTGCTATGCTGCTAAACAGTGGCCAATGGTAGTGGGCAGGGGAGAAGTGTTACAGGGGGATATGACCTTGATGCCCACTCATCTCCTGGATCCACTCCTGGTTCCTGACACTTAATCTGGAACACCTTATAATACATGCGCAATTGCATCAATATGAGCTGATTTTAATCTGGACGTAATCCATCGCAGTAAAATGTATTGCTCCAGTCTATCTCCCATTCTGAACTAATATTTACTCATCTGCATCCTGCTGAGATAAAATGTGTGTAATCTGCAGAAAAAAGTTGTCAATACATGTTTATGTTTTGTTCAATGACAATAAAGTCTGAATTGAATTGAATGGAACTGTGTAATAATGGGTCCAGAATGTCACAATACAATCAGAAGTAAATGGCCTTTGCACTGTGTTCTGCTGTTGCTTTATAAATGATTATCTTTGGAAAAAAAAAAGTCAAATCTTTGAGTTATCCCAGTGGATATGATCTGTAGAGATCTGGCTTCACCAAACCATCATGACAATTCTAGTAATCAATTGTATCTATGCACTGGAGCCTCCATAGTGACATCATGGCTCTGTTAGATATTACCTGTGCAGTAACTTTTGTTTTAAAACATTAAAATAACAAACAGCAAATATGGCATCACAAGCAGTGTGTTGTGGCAGGATGTAGTCAATATTTAGACAATCGAAATGTCGGCTGACAAAATGTCAACATGGTCAACAGGGACATAAGGTCAACAGTTCAAATGTAGACACAGTCAAAATGTCAACATTGAATAAATATAAGTCAAAATGTTGACATGTCAAAATGTTGACTCAATCAAATTGCCGACATTAAAAACACAGACACATTTTTGACATGCAAAAGATAGACACACACATAATATATGTTGATAACAAAAACCTAAACATACTGTAGTCAGAATGTCGACATACAAAATCAATTTAGTAATAATATTACTAGTGCATATTACAAATCCTGCTTATGGGAGGTTGGGAGAGTGCAAATCATTAACATATTATTTGATATCATTAATGGTATGAAACAATAAAAAACTCAATGAAAATAATTAAGTTTAGAAACCACTTGTGTAAGGGCACTTATTTGTCTTCATTTACAAAAGTGGAGTTCTGCTCTAATGCAGGAATAAAGTGCTTTAAAAAAGCATCTGCCATTTAATATTTTTGTAAAAGATCAACAAAACAAATATATGTAAAAGTGGGATATTACAGTGTTAGGATTTTTTTCTGAAAGGTAAATATACGCCCACTCATATCCCCACTGTGAATATTATTGGCTTACCAAAGCAATGGGCTATTTTTTTAAAACTTTCATAGTGTATGGAGAAAAAACTACAAAGTATTTTTCTCTGATATACTGTACATTATTGACTATGTAATATTGCTAAAGGCAGTCATACCATGTAGTTATTATTTTATTTATGGCATAGTGATTAATTATATGCACACTATTGTATTTTTTACTCTGTTTATTTGTATCAATAAAATAAATTTGTGGTTAAAAAATAAATGTTAAAATATAATTAACAACATAAAATCGCATAGGGTGGCAGGTAATAAGAAACAAAATTGAATAAACCTTTCAATAAAACAAATTATTATGTGCATTTTATATGACTCTGCACTATTATGTGCATTTTATTTAATTACTGTTTAACATTTTACTGTTTGGTAAATATGGTCATTTAGTATTGTTTTAAAACATTTAAACAATATAGCAAGTAAACTTTGAACTGTTCTCAATCTACCTTACTTTATATTATTTAAGATTACAGTATATAACAATTGTGTAAATCTGTTTTTAAAATAGCCATGTAGTAACTTCAGTGCCTATTCTGTCCTGTGTTCTTTTATAACTATTTTTTTCTGTGTGCAATTGCTAGTGTAGTAGGGTGTGGTTATGAGTATGGAGCTGTTATATAGTATATATAGTACTAAAAAAGGTGCTGCTATTTATTATTCACATATTCACTTCTTGTCAATGAACTTTCAGTTACTAATAAAATTACTATAAAATGCCAGTATTTACAAAAAACAAAACAAAAATGGATATTTGTTCATTTTGAAACAGATGGTCACCGGTGAAGCATTAACACAAGAGAGAAAGTGACAGTTCTGAGAGATAAGATACCAAATGTATCTTTTTCTGTATTCTCTGGATAATGCAATTTTGAAGGAGGGGATTTGCATCATGCTTGCTGCTTGCTGCAGCCCACATTATACCATTAACAAAGCATAGAGAAAGGAGCGCATTGGATTAAAGCATACAGGAAGAGGAGTGGAACAGCTGAGTAGCATGAAAAGATAAATTGCAGCTAATATAACTGATGCCAACCTATGCCACACTCACAATGACTTCCTCTCCCATTACAAATGAAGCTTGGCAATAGTGCTAATTGCAGTAGATTCACACTGTTTCTCTGCAATGTGGGAGGCAAAGGGAAAGCTGCTTAGCAGCATCCTGATGGATATACAGTGACATTTGCAGTCTGTTGCCATGGTCGCCCTGGGACTTTTGTTATGAAAAGGGATTTTTTTCATGCTTCTATCAGATGACGTCATAGATGTCCATGGATGTGACAGGCCACCTTTGGGTTGGAGGTTTAAAGAGACAGCCTCCAGCTGCAACACTAGCCCTGGCTATTGTCTGAGATGCTGATATAAAGATGGGGGGCAATTCTTTTCCCTAGCTCAGTTTCCAAGAAGCTCCAGACTAAACACGATCTTGATGAAGAGATGAAGACTTGATGAAGTTGGCATGATATAATTGCCAGGTGTCTGGGCAGAGAAGAACATTCCCCCCACACCTCCTTTTTATTACAGAGTATCAAGTGAAATCCTCTTTCCTTAAAGAAACACAAATCAGCCAATAGAACAAGATCACTGTTGCAAAGAGAACAGAAGTCATCTAAAAACTTTAAAGAAGGACACACACAGCTACATAAGAAAGAGGTAAGAAACCAGATACTTGCTATTCTATTATAACTGGAATGACTAAGAAACAAACTAGCAGGCAGATGGATAGATTAGGTGTATTTCTGCAAGTAGTCTTAAGTACATAGAGAGCATATATTGTAAGAGATAGGCTAATGCCTGTGTGTATTTGAACATGTACTGTACACAGCACACATCACGCAGATCATAGCTTTATTGATTGATTCAAATATAGAAGATGATGTCTCTTCACTCTGAACTTAAAGTTTTGTGCAGAAAGGAAAAATCAATTGCTTTATTTGAACAGGTGTCCTAGCTATTTGCTATATGAGAGAACTACGAACAGATGTTATATGAAGAGATATGTCCACTATTAAAGCATATTATATGCTGACAAATAATACTGGGAAGTAATGTATTAAAAATTAGATCTAATATATATAGGTGTTGTGTAAATTGATGGATCATCAGGATGTCACTGTAGACTGAGATACTTTATTATAACCATGCTAACTTTGTGTGGCTAGTATTTGATTGGTGGTAGTGTGTTTTTAATAGTATCATTCTCTGCACTATGTTAATTCCAGAATCATGCAAACATTTATGTTGCAGACCTTTCATGTAACTCAAATATCAAACTGTAGTTTGTGTCTAACTTAATGGCATAAGGCAAAGGCTGAACAAGGCTCTGAAGAGTTGTGTTTTTCCTTTCAGCTGTACATTTCCAAAATGTGTATTAATAGAAAATAAACAGATCAGAATGCTTGGATGATAATGAGATTTAGAAAATCCTTATTTCATTAGTGCATTGTAATGTAATATTACTGGACTGTGTGGATTTCTGGATTTCCTCCAACAAAGCAGAGAAAAAAAATCCTTGGTACAAAATTACATTATATATCAATTACATTTAGTTCTAACAAAGTATTTGCTTTGGTCATACAGTATGCCCCTTTTCCCAGACACACAGCTAAATGTATATACAGCAGAGTGTTATTCTGCACAGTAATACATTCATTTTATATATATATCTTCAAACATACACAAAACTGAAAGATAAATGCTAAAAAAACACCCATCAAAGTTAGTATGTGAGTGGAAACTGATTAATATTTAACCCTACAGAGATAATTAAAACATGCAACTTTCATTAAAAAAAATTCTAGAATATAAAAAAATTATATATAAAAATTACAGTGAAATATGTCTTTAAGTATTTAGTCTCATTACCCATGCATTTATATATATTGTGCAGTTTGTGTGTATGTGTGTTGTGTGTGCAGAGTGTATGTGTTGTGTGTGTTTTTCCATCTGTTGAATAGAGATAAGGCATTGTGATAAGAAATGGTGAACTTTTAATCTTCCAGCCATCGCTCCAGTAATGTATTGTGGTTAATAATTGAGCAGGTAGATTGGCCTGGCTTTGTACTGTTGGTTTGAATGGTAACCAGAGATTTTCATTAAGGTACTTTCAGCACCACCCTAGTGAATAGATCCTCAGTTCAATTCAAGCAAACTAATCTACAAAACCACCTCAGCAAAAAGTATTCTACTTGTAGCTTTAAAACAATCTCACGCCTTTCTATTGTAGGAGTTGTAATGGGCATTGCTGTTTATTTTATTTAATTTTTTTTAAACACTGAGAATAAGTTAGTTTGTGTGGAATACTAGGTGTGTACCAATTTTACCAAAATAGTTATTTTTTTTGTAAAATTGAATATAACACTATAAATATTGTCTGATAAAGCTTGCAGCAATTTGATAAAAAAAAAATATTAATTATTAAATATCCCCTCCCTCAGACTTAAAACCAATGCTCTTTAAGAAAGCCAGAAGAGTGGCATTTTAATGCAAGCACATTCAGCACCAGACCTTTGGACAGCGATCCCAAGTTCAGCCCGCACATATGAAATTGTGTTATAGACTGTTGAAACTACATTCTGTCGTCTTTGTCATCATTCTATTTCAATAACTTACGTTGACGAATGGATGAATTGATTATTATGAAAAGTGTTACACCCACACATATATATATATATAAATATATATGGTATGTATGAATATAGAAGTAGTCGCGATAATTTCTTTATTTCAAATGAATAGGCATTAATGAAATTTTATTGTATCAGAAAATAAATATAAATAACATAAAATACAATTTTCTTTTTCTTTTCCTAACTTTGCCGCTAACACCTAAAATGATTGATTGACTATAATAACTGCAATCATATGTTGAAAATTATTTTAAAATTATGTACTCTGTAGGAATTATTTCAATGGAATGTTATAAGGAAAATAACATATAGCAATTATTATATGTACAGTATCAGTCAACTTGACTAGATCAAGATATCTAATTATGCAAATCCAATATGGTGTCTTTAGCATTTCCATGGTATTGGAAAAGACACAAAGAAGAGGCATAATCACATTTAACACAAAATAAGGGATCAGTTATTTTATATGTGCTCATACTTATACCTTTTTTACATGTTTGTAAATCAGTATTTCTGTTTAATTTAATTTGATTAATTTGATTACTCAATTTGTGTAATTTTTGCAAAATCATATTTTCATCTATATCTTTTTCTCATGCAAACGGGTTCTAAAATAATTTTATTTTTAAAATTGTTTTGGCATTATATTGAAATATAATTATTATATTTCAGTCATAGTTTATTTTTATAAAAAAAAACCTTAAAAAATTATAATTCCAAATACATTTTGATTAGTTGTTATTGCTGACCTGTAATTACACAGTATCTTCATAACATGCAGTACTTTAAACAGTCTAACTTATTTACTACACACACAGGTTAATTTTGTCATAAACCAATTAACCTACCAGTACATTTTTGGAGTGGGAGGAAACTCATGTAAATATGGGAAGAACATACAAACTACATAATAATGCACTGGTTAAAATAGAACCCATGACATCAGTGTTGTGAGGCAGCAATACCAACCACCGTGCCTTTGTACTGCCAAATACAACTAAAGCAACAAAATAATTGTGCTTGTATTACCATCACCTTAAGCGATTTTATTTTTTACAAATAATTTTTGGAATCTGGTACGTTATTTATGTAATGTAGCTGGATTTAAAAAAATAAATAAATATATATATATATATATATATATAATTATCTGTGGCTCATTTACTCAGGGGTCTCTGTACTTTCTGCAGAATAATTCTTCAATACTCATGTTTAAAGTTTTTCAGAATTTACATTCACTTCTTGACTCACATTTTGTGGAGTGTTTGACATTTATGTTGTATTTTTATTTTTGTCCTCAGGGTTTGGTGAAAAAAGTGGATTTTGCTAGGTTGTAGTATATCGTGAGCACAGAGAAAACACTGACGTCAGTTGCAGTTGTTAGAGGCGTGATGTACCAAACCATAACTTAATTAATTCCACCCATAGTATTATTTGTAGGCACACATCATCACAAAAAGTAGCATACAGTATGTGAGGAGAGAGAGAATGAAAGAGTATGCAATGAACAAAAGCTTTAATGATAGTATTGCAATATATTTTTTTAACCTTTGTTCTATTTTTGATTCATTACATGGACAATGAGATGGATGTGATATTTCAAAACTTATCACTAAAACACTTTATTAGAATACTTTATTAGGCGATGTTAACAAGCGTATAGTTGGAATTATTTTTCAACAGTGATATTCCTGCTTTTACCATGTCTGATTTATTGAATCATTTATTAAAATTCCCAGTATACTACAATGTGACTCAACATACCAGTATATTCATTTTACCTTTACAGATTTTTCTAGTCTGAGCGCAAAGGCACTGCCCAAGAGAAAAACATCTAGCCAGACTGAGATGAGAGAATGTCAAGGAAAGAAGTGACATCCTGTTTTCTACGGAGAAAGCACTTGTAAGGTCTGTGCTCTTTTCACAGATATGAAAAATATGCTAAAAAAATATATCATATATTAAGTGCCTTTTATACATGTGTTGTGTGCACTACTCTACAGTATCTATCTATCTATCTATCTATCTATCTATCTATCTATCTATCTATCTATCTATTTATTGAATATATATTTATCTATCAATTATCTTTATCTCCCATATCTATGTGTCTAATATCTAGCTATCACCTATCTCTCTCTTTCTCTCTCTCATTTGCGCTTTAGCACAACAGTGGGGCACAAGATCTTTTTCTGAAAGATTTAATTAATAAAATTAAGTATACTCTGCTGCGTTACCTTTGTAAATGTAAAGCATACATTAAAATGTAAAATAATAACAAATTGAGTGATATTTGTAAACATTGATAATTTATACATGAGATATTTTTATAGCCTTTATGGCTGACGAAAATAAAAATCATAACACTTTTTTTGCTGCAAAAGTGAAACGAAAAGTGAATGCTTCCAAATTGCCCCCCAAATATGGAAGAAATGTGTCTTCTTTACGTATTGAGAGTAGTATGGAGCCTAATGGAAGATCATTTTTCTTAGTTCAATATTAAGCTTATGAGTAGTGAATAAAACAAATGGAGTAACATAACTTACTACAGTTACTATTGAGTTTGCATGTTCAGTGTCAGCAATGCTGAATGTCAGTGCCATATATTTTAGAATCTAAAAAGCATTTTTTTCCCACATACAGTTTTTGATGCAATACATATTGTACAACTGGAATACAACTCAGTACTCTACATGCTCTAGTACTAGAGTACTACAGCATGTTGAATATAGTACAGCATAACTAGCCACTGGGTTTGCTAATATCAAGCTGTTTGCTGATTTTAGTATATACCATGCACTCCCACTCTTATGTATAAAATACAATGAACACATAAAATACTGATATGTGAGATTAATAACTTCTCTACTGGACATTAATTAAAATATGAGGCTAACGAGTATAAAAGGCCTGCTAATGTACATAAGTGACTTAGTATCTCTCAACTGTCCTTAGTTTTTTCGACCTTTTAGGCTTGCTTTATCACATTATATTGCAAGTGAACACAATATAGAGCATCATGTACAGTACATAAATACCCCTTTCTGGGCAATAGAAAATAAAATAAATAAATAATAGATATGGCTGATAGCATAAGTTAAAAATAGCACTATATTAAGTGTAACAAGTACTTTTAACTTTGTAAAATGACATAGTAAGTTTAATGTGTTAGCACAACTAATTAGTATAACATTGGAAAACTTGATTATTGGGTTGAGTGTAGTATGGCACTGACAGGGAATATTAAACTATTAGTACGTTTACCTTTCTCCATTCTTTTAAAATTGCAGCTGAAAATTAGGTGACACATGGAAAATGTTGGTGAGCTGTTACAATGCTAAAATAATGATGATTCTTATATATTTGCTACACTATTCATAAACAACTATTGTTATTATTAAATGAAGGAATAATAATACTGGATTATTTTTCTTTAATTCAATATCTGCATCTATTCTAATGCAAATTTATGCATTTTTAAAGTGCTCTATTAAAATGGGATTTTTATCTGAATGCTAATTTTCTTTTTTTATGAAAAGCAGATAAAACAAATATATTATGTTTTAGTCATTATTACTGTTTTACATTAATTTAAAACCATTTAGTTTTATTATAGCTTATATATCATTACCCAAAATTATTAGAGCACTGACTTTTCTCTAATTGAATTGACTCACATATTAAAATGTATATTAATGCATAATAATGAGTTTTTCAGATAGTGTTTAATTTAATTCACGTGTTTTTTTTTTCAATGTGATTGGGTATTTTAAACTATGCCAACTCACAGTAGGTGCAATTCGATCCTGGTAAAATATTATTGAGGAACACAGTGACACACAAAATATTATTAATTATCGGAAATAAACATTTCCCTGCTTTTAAAAGCAGAGGTTGATACTGGGAATTATCTGTGTTGTATGTTGGCAGAGCAATTCAAGCTAATGGATTGGTAGGTGTAGGTATTTTCTCTGCCACCCAAACATATGTCTAGATGTCCCAAAAGTCTAATATGTTTCTACCATCTGTCAATGGCCATCTCTATTTTTACTGCAGTACAGTAAATAGTTTTTTTGTGTTTTTGTATTCATCATAACTATAGTCTATTAGTCATTTTTGACTGAGGATTCTAGAGTGTATCCAGCCACCAATATGATACCAAGAAATACACCCATGTCAAATAATCAATATAACTTAATAACTCAGGTTAACTAAATTAGTTTTGAAGTCAAAATAACTACTTTACCAATAATGCCCGATACATTAATCATTTGATTTGACTTGACATGTACTGTGTAGCTTTTCAAAACCGAGAAAAGGAGGCATTTCTAAGAGAAAAAATACAGTCACATGAAATTAAGGGACAATTGGCATCTATGACTATAGGTACAATGTTTCCGATACTGAGAATTATTTATTATCATTTCTCAAAGGTTCAAATTCGCACTGAAACCCTAGCATCTAATCTGAAATGACCTATTATCTGTCTAGCGAAGGCTAGATAATGAAAGCAAATACCTGAATGGTTGCTAGGGTTTTAGTGCAGATTAACTCCTTGGAGCAATATTATAACCCTCTGTGTGCCCAAGGGTGGCATTTAAATGTGTACAGCAATGTTCATAATGGCTAAGTCACATGGATGTAAAATGGAAATACAGGTCAAGTAAGTGTGCTTCATATCTGAAGATGAAGCTACAATGTCTTCTGTGCTATGATGGGGAGGAGGAGTGTGTAACCTACACTCACACATGCCACAAATAGGACCATAGCACTATATTAGTTGGGAATGCACATCATTGAAAATCTGCCATGTAATACCACCCTAAAGTACCAATTCTTGAGGGAGAACAAAATTATTTCAATAATCCAATTAAGTTTTCTAACAATACATAACAAGTAAAGCATCAATAAAATATAAATATGTAAACTCCAAGAACACAAAATATATAAACAGATTGTTATTATTATTGCCATGCATCTTTATTGTAGACAAATTGATGGACTTGTAAATTTAAATTCATTTTAACTATAGATGCAACAGATTGTTCCTTGGCATTGTATCAATAAATATTCTATTTGTAAACAGTATCGAAAAATAAATGTGTCAAAATACACATCATTGTATCCCGGAAAGCGTGCAGAGGTAAAAGAACAATTGTACATTTCCATTAACAAGACATTAGTTTAACCCAGTATGTTAAACAATTGTTCAGTATCTTAGTAAATATGCATAAAGAAATTCCCGTTTAAGTCAGTTTCTGACCCTGTTTCAGAAACACTGTTCATTTCTGATATTGTGCTGACTTCATATTGTTGTGTAATGCTTTGAAGCGATCCATTGAAAAGATACACATTTTTGGTTATTGTGTGCTGATTGCATTCCATGTGGAGTCTGTTCTGTGCACCCAACAAGCAAAACCTGCAGTTGTATTATATATTTCTTTTTCTTTTGTCACTTCTACAGTACAGAGAATAGTTTGTTTACTACAGCACAGATGTTGCACCTGCAGTTTACCAGTAGGTAACTACATATTAACAAAATGCCTATTGCTACTAAACTAGACATAACACTAAAAGAAATCAGCGGTAGTCAGGAACACAATGGCCTTCTGCAAACAATTTTAGATCATTTAAACTTAAATAATAACTTGGAGAAGAAGGTGTAAATCCCTGCCAAGAATGAGAGACTGATAGGAAATGGGCAAATTTTGTGATAGAAGTAGCTGCGCCCTTTACAAAGTGCCTGAGTCATTGCCACTACAGCATACAGCATTGTGGATCCCTTGAATAAGATACACTTAACTCTCCCAGAAAATCAGACTGACCGATATATTTCATACTGCTTCCTTGTCAACACAAATTACCATATAAAAGCTCTGGCTCTAACAATACAAGTCTTACACAACAAATAGCCAATAATATATATATATATATATATATATATATATATTTGTCCACATCATTTTAATCAAACACAAGTGATAGATACAAATAATGCAAGCAGAATAACGGGTAGACAGGCCCGTTTTTTATGGAAAATGTCAGATCCAATAATAGTTTTTATGAATGTTGTCACATTTGAGGTTATCTTATAAAATTATGTTACAGTATACATAGACATGTGCTGTATTCCATAACAACCAATTAGATGAAAGCTCTTATTTGTCCAACTTGAGACAGAAAAATGACATCTGTGACCTGGTTGCTTACATTTAAGCTCACTGAAGTCCAAAAGGCAAAGGAACAGATTTCTGACAAAGAAAAAAAATACATAAACAAACGTTATCCTGATTCCACTCTTAGCAACTATGTTTTATTTATTTAGCATATTGGATGAACAGTTTTACATTGTCTGGCATATATGATAAATGGTAGACAAGAGGCAGAATCCTATCGCATCGGTAGTATCTCTCCCGTGATTGTAACAGATGGTCTAATTGTTTCATAACTCCCACAATCACTGCGCAGCAACGTTAGCTGAGTAAACCTGCAGTGAGAAGACAGACGGCAGTCAGCAATAGCACTTATAGATTTATATTATGTAATTAACAATCATTATCTGAAATGCAAGAAAAGGCCGTTATCATCTTTCAGCGGCTGGACACTTTATTTTCCTAGAAAAGCTGCAATTCTCTATAATTTCTACAGACGACATATTATTAATTCTAAATGATAAGTGATTCTGAAGTAGGTCTGTGGTGATATATGCCGTCCCCTCTATTATATCAATTCTTGAGTACTTCATTTACTAGATAAATTGTATTTTTTATTAGATTTCAAGTGAAAATTTGTCATATTTCTGTTAATATATGAAATTACATGAGGTAACATTAAAAAACAGCGCAAACTTAAAAAAAGTTATTTAGCAAACATACCAATAATTGTTGTGCAGTATAAATTCATATAATGTGTATCAAACAACAGCCAGGGGGCTCTGGAGCGTGATTTGTTTGGGATGTTAGTTGAACATTGAGTTAAATTGCTACCAGGTGATGTCTTACTGTGTGTCTGTGTATGTGTCACATGATCATAACTGCATATTAAATATATACCTGAACAGACAATATATAACTAAGCAAACGCAATACATTTACTGCCTGTACAAGCTACTGTACATACAGTCGTTCCATCTAAATCAATATATTTGCAAGACCGCTAAAGTTAACCACCTGCAAGCTGTCTTAATTATTTTTGAGTATTACTGAGAGTGTGAACATCATGTACTCTGTGGCATCTGTAATATACATACATGTCCGGTGACTTCTTAGCAACGTTACTTAACCGATTGTGGCCTTCTCATGGACCACATGCAGGGTTTCAACCACTCAAACGCATACCCGTATCATAAAAAGAAAAAGCTTATGCAAGTCGCGGACTGGCATCTTTTGGCTGTCAATTATAGGTGTTGCTATCCGTCTTGGGTGTTATTGTCTAATTGGATTACTGTTGCTGTCCTTTGCTTTATTCCATCATTCCATGTTGCCTACCCTGATTTCTACCACTGTTGCCTGTTGTACATGACTTTGTCTAATTTGACTCTATTGTTCTTTTGTCGGTAGCTAATTGCAAACATACTAGTCAGCAACTATTGCTAGGTGCTCAAGACCAGATGGCAACTGAGTACTAGTGAACACATTAAGTTCTCTGGGAAAGAGGCTACTAAATATGAAAATGCCAGGGGTTCCCTGCACACTTAGATTATGGTACTGATGTTGTATGGAGGTACCAGCCTAATTATAAATAGACACAAGTATAGCACTCAACCCTACATGTATGTCAGAGTATATAAATAATATTCAAAGCAAGTGAGATCAAAGGCTCTCATTAAAAATTATACATGTGTGCCCATATCAAAAGAAAAATGCACAGTGATTTAAGAGCAAAGCACACAGTATTCCTGGATGAGTCAAAATGGACCATGTAGTAGTCCCAGGTAATACTGCCACAGATGCTGCGTGCTCTCCTTTAGCCAAGTCTGTGTGCAAAGAGTCTATAATATAGATGTTGGATTGGTTGGGTGGTACAGAGGGTGGTCTTCCACACCTCTGCTATACACCATGTTACCACAGTGGATCCTGCCATGTGAGTAGTCAGGGAACTGCCCTGATGATACATCCATGGTGGAGTCTCTGGTGGTAGCAACATTCCTTCTTATGGTCGCTATACTACTCTGCCAAGGTTTCCCATGGGTGCAGTGGTCTCTAAGTTTGGGATTTTCCCTGTCTCTGGCTTTCTTCTGCTGTGCCAATATTCCAGTGTGTGTAAGCCACACACCAACATGGTGCTGCAGAGAACAGCCGAGTCCCAGAGTAACTTCCGGGTTCCCCGTCTCGCAAGATCTCATGGGTAAGCCTCTCTGGTGACGGCAATATTTAGCCTGTCTATTGGGGCTTATTTACTGGTGTTACTTGTGACCATTACTACATCATCAAACTGTAGCCAGTGGCACAATATTAGCACATAGGAGTAAATGTAATAGCCTGTGACTTGTAGGCATGGGCGTGTTCTCGATGAGTCTGCCTGTTGTCTTAAAGGGGCAATCATTTAAAAAGGCCAAACCGGGTTGGTTTTTCCTTGTTAATGATTGCTCCTTTAAAACTTCAGTCAATTTCACCGGGAAGTCGCCAATGTCTGCAAGTCGCAGGCTATTACATTTACCCCATAGGCTCCAAATGATTATATGAAATTAGTGTCACTGAATCTTCAGCCCATTATAGAAGCTAATTTAACCTTGAGCAGGATGTATTAAGCAGATAGGAATGTGCACATCTTTATGCATTTTCTTAATAATGATACATGGTACGTAAGTTTTAGTAATAGTAGCTTTTACTAATTAATGACCATGTTGCAAAACTTGCCACCTCCCCTAAAAAAAAAAAGACATATGCAAGGAGCAGCTTTATGTCATATGGATTTTTATTACACAAAACCTATACATTCACATGCCAACACAAGTTTTGTTGTACACAATTGTAACTTCATGATCTGTACTTGCAGAGTCACCATAAGATCTACAGTATGTAGCTTAATTACAGAGGTCTATCACAATGAAGAACTGCTAGCACCTACGAGGTTTCCACAACATTCTCCCGAACACCCGTCCTCATATTCACACCATAACACTGGAAACAATACTGTTGAAAAGAGACTCATGGCACTGACTGAGCCACACAGCTTGGTGTACTGTAGTCTGGGCATTATGGGGTCTATGTACTAAGCCTTGGAGAGAGACTAAGTGTACGAAGATAAAGTACCAACCAATCAGTTCTAAGCTGTCATTTTTCATACACAGCCTGTAACATGACTGATTGGTTGGTACTTTATTTCCATCCACTTTATCTCTCTCCAAGGCTTAGTACATAAACCCATATGTCTCATGTTAGTGATCAAGTTCAGGAAAGTCTTCAAAATGATCTGTTCATTTGATGGACAAGAGTTAAATGAGATGACTATGCACAACTGGGCATTTTAAAAAGAATGGCCGGATAACAATGTTACTTGATACATTCATGATACAGCAAATGCTCTGACTATAGCACATGAATAAATGATACCTCTGCTGATAGTAGTGTCCTATTCACTACTAGATGTACAGGACATTTTGAAGACCTCTGTATGCTTGAACCAAGACAATCTTTATTACACTAAATATAATCTCATATACATGTGCTTAATATACATTGACTAAATAATGATGTATTGACCATACATTTAATATATACATATTATATTAAGGTTTTATGATTATTATATTAGACTGTTAATATGTTTACTATAAAATATTCATAATGTGCATTTATAGATCACACAGTATATTGCATACCTAGATCTGAATATTCCTACAGTATATGCAGACTTTAGAAATAAAACAACCAGCTACATCTAAAACCTATTAATTATTGACTTACACATAGCACAAATATTTTTGCACAGTTTATGTTTCATATGGCAACGTAACGCTGATTATTCTCATTTAGAAGAATTGGAAGACTTGGCGGGATACTGCTTCCATTGAAATCAGACCGTCAGTAAAATGTGTTCCGCCTACTGCCACAGATGAAGTTTCTTCATCTGTACATAGTGATAGTTTGCATTATCATTGCCAGGTGACACGATTTAGGGTCTCATGTCACTTTCAGTGGGATTCACGTGGGTGGGATGACATATTAACAGTATTGTATTTACAATTGCTATTAGCGCAACAAAGTACCAAAGAGATGAATGTTTTTCAAATTCATTCCCACACGTGTTTGTGTATATAGATAAGGCAGATAAATGAACTAAGATTTACTTTAATTTTAGCGGGGACAGTCAAATACGGAAAAGGAATTGCTTATGATAATAAAACTGTCAATTTAAAGGAAAAAACGAAGACTCATGCTAAATCCACAGAAAGAAACACAAGAGCTAAGCGCAGAAGGGATTAGTGTGACACCAGAAGAGGTAAAATAAAAATGAAAAATATGAAAATGCAGTGTAATCTGATATTGGGAAATGAAAATTGAAAATGGGCTAATGGAATAATTCGTACATTTATGTATTTCTATTATATCCACCAAAATAATATGGATAAAGGACGTGCTTCAGACAAACAATATTGTGATTGCTAAAACTACTACATCTGTACATTGCAGCAAGGTAACTGGGAACAGGAAAATAACATGTTAGTATTGGTTATACTGGCTGGTTTACCCATAAAAATGTATGCTTCATAGCCTTAAGTTATACATATATATATATATATATATATATATATATTATTATTATTTTTTCTATTGAAGAAGTACTTAGTTTAAAGGTTTGATACTCAAAATGAACCATTGAAAGTGTGCATTGTAAAGGTTTTTCTGCATTGATATAATTTCCCGGAATTCTAATACATCATTTAATTGCAGGAAATGTAAATAACAAGGATGACTAAGCTAATGAATAGCAGATAAGTGTTATTACTGAAATGTAAAAATATGGCAGTAATCCATTTTTCCTAACAGCAGGTGCTAATTTTATTGTCAGTTTAATTTTAAAATGTTGTATAAATTGAGAAAGAAGACGTTTTGTAAACAGGAACATTTAACTCAATCAGTGGAGTTGCTGTTGAAGGCTTCATTGTATTTTGTCAACATTCAGACGTAATGTCGACATGGTCTGAATGTTGACATGTAGCATGTCGACATGTTTAGCATGTTCACATTGACTATTCCAACATGTCAGACTCAGTACTGATGAAATGTCAACATGCTCAAAATGTCGACAAAACAATGGACGCCAGCAGTGTGGCAATCACCGCCATTCACCTCCGGCGGTGCAGCTTTGACTCCAGAACAGGCGATGCCAGGTGATGTGGATTTCATTTAATCCAGTGGTTCCAGCTGTAAGTACGCTAATCCCTAACCGTACCCTTCACCCCGCAGCCTAACCCTAAAATCGGAATTCTTCAGAATGTTGCCATTTCAATTATCGACATTGTGAACCTTGCAACATTAATTTGCAGATGTTGGCATGTTCCATGTTGAGATTTCAACAATATCAACATCATAACTTTCAACAATCTGGTGTCGGCATTATGACATGGTGACTGTATCCTCTATTGAAATAGGCCTTTAAAATGTATATATACAGTGTACAGTGTATAACACACAACCTGCAACCAAATATCTAGCTCCTATAAGGGCTCAATCCAATTAGCCGCGAAGAGTGCGCACTGCCGTTGCCATGGTGTTAAAGCATCGTCAACAGCACCGCATCTCACACCCCTCTCGACCGGCTCTGAGCCCAAATTCGTACAATTTTGCTCAGAGCCCTTTCGCGTGAATTCGGACTGTATAGTCTCTTTTTTGTAGGGAATGTCAGACATAAGGCATATTTTCTCTAAAGCTTGCACTCACCTTAACAAGGTGGGGTTCCTCCTCTTAGACCCCAGCTGTGACTTCTAGAGTAAGCAACCTAAAACGCTATATATTAATCAGATACTGCCGTATTGGGAATGTAGGTGCAGAGGCACTTTATGGGATGAATGTTGCAGATGTCCTTCAGAATGGGTCATGAAGGATATGCCCAGAGAATGTTGGTTGTTTTTGGAAATGGATCAAACTCTACTGCTAATCAGGGAGAAGGAGCCATTTCAAAGAAATGCTCTGGTGTCTACATCCCCTTAAATAATAATTTAAAATTGGAGTAAGAGTAGCATTCAATTAATTTGTTCAATCTGAAGACATTTCCTCTGGCTACATCTCAGAGCTTCATTCTGTAGGAAGAATGAATTTTATTGCACACACAATAGCAATTAGTAACCACTATCCGTCTGCCTATTTACTGCCAACTGGCAAAACTCCAAAGTAATTTCCTTCATCTCCTTTGCTCCAGATGTGACAGAAGCTTTGTTTTTTGTTTATAACATTTGGTTTTGTCAAGAGTCAACCAGTCTATTCAAAACTGTGGTCCACCATCTTATTGTAGAAATACAGGGTCCTCATCTACTGTTTAGTCCATGATGGTACTGATAAAAAATAAACTCTTAATCCATTCAAGAATAATTATGTTTAAATTACACATTAGAAGTATTGTTAAGTTTACTGTACTATACTGTAGGTTACCTTATCTTTCATATATGTTAATGAATTAAGGGAGGCCTTCCTGTGCTGCCCCCAGTGGTAGACAAGTGCCACTAACTCCATAGTCATTTACCACAGTACAGCACATAAGTAGGTACTTCATGTAGACAATATTTTAAAGTTTATCTGTCAATCTAACAGCTGCAAATTCACTGCCAAATCGACACCTTTGGCACATTGGAGAATAATACATTTGACACACTGCTCGGTCCATTAAAAATAATTGCATTTCTCACCTGCTGAAAGAATTTATAATCCAAAGAGAAATCATTAAATCCTTAAGAATGTAATTAGCAGAAATCACCATATCATAAGGGCAATTTTTTTATTTTAAAATGGCGGGTAAATAAATGTATTAATTTATGACAGGGGCTATATACTGTTAATATTATATTATACATCAAGAAGTGTTAACCCCATAATAGAATAATGCATTTATATTACCTGTTTTAAAATAATACATATATATTACACCTGTAATAAATAAATACATTAACACTGTCCTTGTGTCTAATATTGCCCTGTAATAAAATTCAATATTTATATTGGCTCATTAATAAAATAACAAATTAATATTAGTTGGTTTATAATTAAATTATTATTCTCCCCATAATTGAATTGTTGTTTTTTTTTATAAATCCTTACCTTATTTATTTATTTATCTGTTGTGACAGGCCATTTGGGTGAAACAGCACGCTGGTTCACCTGTCAGAACCTTACCTAAAAACTTTGCCTTTTTTGTTTGGCCGTTTCGGATTTTGCAAACAGCCGCCAAACACTACACGCAGTTTCAGTTTTCAATCTCCAAACCAGCGGTTAGCCTATCTGTCAAAATATGGTCATGAAAACTACATGTGATATGTGGTGGTTTGCAAATCAAACAGAAACCCTCTACTTAGTACATCCTTATTGTCATTGGGGGAATATTTATTATTAAATGTGGTCCACTCCTGAAAACTAAATTTCTTTATAGCTGCAAATTGCGGCAATAAGGATTTTTTTTTTGCCAGTATGTATTAAATCACAGTCAACCTGGACTCCGATAAGAGCTTGTGGTCACTTTACTTCCAGGTTCGGACCCTGGCACATGTATGTGCAAGCCGACATTACCGGGGAAGGAACCAAAAACTTTGCATAATGTATCTCCTAGGCTACAATGGCTAATGGTAGCTAAAGATTATTGGCTCATTTCATATTTTAGCAGCCACTATCAGGACTGCTTGGGCTAATCAAAATGGAGGGACTGCAGCAGATATCTTCAATTTCCGCTTCGGTCCCACCCAGTGGCGTCTCTCCCACGGTGTCACCTGATGCGGGGAGTGGTGCTGTGTGCCGTAAGGGGGCGTGGCCTCACGGCCCGAATCCCGTGGTCCCGTGCTTCTTACCGGGGGGTGTGCAGGAGGGGCGGACTGCGTTGTGTGCAGTGTCAGGAGCCGAGTGCTGCACTTAATACTACAGAGCAGCACTCAGCTCCTGTCACCATGGGGGAGTCTTCACCTTGGTGTCACCCCTCGGCGGGTGGCACCCGGGTGCGGCACGCACCCCCCTTGTGTCGCCACTGGCCGGCCCTCTTACTTTCTTGGTATACCTAATTTTTGCTGGTATTTGCCCCAAAAATTTCTGTTTTAGGGTGCAAACTAGTACTGATAAATATGCCCCTTTATGAGGCAGTTGTCACTGATAAGTTGCTTTGTAATATGAATGTGAAAGTGTGTTTAACTGTCTTTAAAATCTGTGATTTGGGATACCATGTAATTAAACGCAAAACAAAGTATGCAAAACTGAAGTGATCAAAACAATGGTCTGCTTAGAATTTACAGCCTGTGCTATATAGTTATAATGGAATTATGACAACATCCGTTTCCATCTGTAACATCATTTCTGACTAGAACTGTGTTGTTCTGTTATCCTCCATCATACTATGTTTAATATATTCCCTACCTTCCCCTGCAAGCAGATCAGAGTGCAGCATCTATGCTAGCTCCTAACTCATGATCTAGCAGTGCAGCTGTCATACTCTAGTCAGATGAAAATGGGTATGAGGGTGCTGGACTGACAGGAACAGGAGATTATGTAGTAAATCCCAGAACAGAGCTTTATGTATCTACAGGGTAGTTTGGATAGGGAAATGTAATTCTCTAAAGAGTTTAGTAAATATTATTTTGCAGAGTACCACTCTTTGTTCTTTGTTTTAATAATTTACAGATTATTAGTTTACAAAACTCTATACTTATATTCATATTTTACTGTTTGAACTATACAATCAATTTGCAATTTGCATATGCCTATTATGCCTAAAACTGCACCACCTAGGCAAAATATTTATTAAGGTCCCCCTACACAGAGCCAGAGCTGTGGGGGCTACTAAAGTGCGTGTAGCCGTTTACTTCCAATACTCTTGATTGCAGAATGTGATTGGTCATCACTCCCCTTCCCCTAGTTTTCAACAGGGGCTTTAAGAGGAAAAAGCGTTGAGAAAACGGTGGCTGGAACTACCAGGGCTCTGGCTAGGGTGAAGAGCACCTTAGGGTTATCTTCTGCTAGGTTGTAGTGCTACTTTAAAAAGCAGGATTAGTTTACACTTCTAACTGCACTTATAATTATTTGCCAACAACCCTGCCATGTGCCCTTTCGATGCCCACACCTACCCTATCATAAATTAATTTCAACTGTGCACCGCCAGCACTGGTAGCAGAGAGAAGAGAACTGCCCACTCATGTGCTCTTCTTCTGTACCAGCAGTTGGCGTAGGTAGGGCAAGGTTTACTAATATTGTTTACATAGCATCACCATATTTGTCAATCGCATAAATCCCTGCCCCAACCAGTATGTTTTTTTGGGCCCCTATATACTAATATGCAATGATAAGAAAGAGTTTCTGTTGCTTATTTCAGTGATAGAACGTTTGTTATTGCAGCAATTTGCTTAGATTATATCAGCAGGACAGGTGAGTGATAACGCCAGCACAGCAATAAACCTGTGCCTAACACTTCCTCGGTCAGTATGCATTGATATGTGCATCCCAGTTCCGCCTCTCTGTGTAAGTGGTGTAAGCGCAAGAGACCTAATTCAGAGTCATATGCAATGCCGATGTTTGCACAATCGGACAATTGGACAATGGGTTTGGTTCATAACGGATCGGAATATTGCGTATGCACACAGTTCAACTGCGATAGTATGCTAATCTATTGTGATCGCAATGCAAACCCAGCACTACATAAGGACGCCCACTTTACACACATCCATAATACTTAGCAAAATAGCGAAACCATCGATACAATCGAGTACCATCACAGCCTCACCCACACTTGCACAAGCTCTGACCTTACTCAGAAATTGCTAACAACCACGCACGCTATGAGACCTCAGATTGCGTAGGCTATCGCAGAGGATAATTTATGCACGCCCCTGCAACGGAGTGTGACTCCCCCCCCCGCCACCACCCACAAATGGTACTTCCTGTCAATCACTCTGCAATGGGTCTGCATAGTCAGCGTGATTGCAGTCCCCATCACAGTGGCCGGTTCGCGCACGCGCACTGCGATGCGTACACATGCACAGTGCGAAACAATCTGACGATTACGTGCGTATTCACAGTTACGTACGATAGTGAATCAGGCCCAGTGTTTTTCCTTCTATACATGTGGAATTCATTGAGTGCTTCTGGGAGGTAACGGGGGGGAGGGGAGGAGGCTAAGCAGATGTGGACATGTCGCTGTAAGTAGCTAAAGAAACACAGCAACTCACCCAGGAGGTCATGGTCAGATGGAGAAACTGTGGCCGCCATATGGCTTAAGACGCACCAAGAAGGAAATTCACCATCGTAAAAGGCTGCAAGTGGACATCTCAGTATTAATGAAAGCAGTCCTGGCATTAGCATAATACACAGATGCAGCAAAGGACGCGGCTGCATGTGATTCTGAATCAGGCCCAAAGATGCAAAGGAATCTGTATACAGATGTATATTAATGCACAGTTGGCGTACAAAAATGCATATTTTACACCAAAAAAAAGTGCTCATGCGTCCAATTATACATAAGCCCCAATATGTTCAACTGGGTTGCGTACGGGATGCCGGCGCTCGGGATTCCGGCGGTCAGAATCCCGACGCCGGCATCCCGACAGGGTTAAGATACCGTCAGCTGCCGGTAAGTACCTTAACCCTACCCCTAAGCCTCCCTCCCCGCACCCTAAAACTAACCTCCCCCCTAGTGCTTAACTCTCCCCCCCAGTGCCTAACCCACTACGTGCCATCGGGATGCTGGCAGTCGGTATGCCGGTATCGGGATTCTGACTGGTGTCGGGATTCCGGCACTGGCATTCTGAGCACCAGCATCCCACACGCCGGGATATAAACTACATCCCATTCAACTGGCACAGTAATACATCTCATAACGCTTAGTATTATAGTGCTCATACAGGTTTGTTTTGTTTTTAATAATTAGATTATAATTCAGAACCATACTGTCTGCTACCTAAACTAAGGACTGGTTCAAGTATGAGTCTCTCGCTGTTACTGTTTATACCACCATAATTAATACCCCATTTATAAAGCTTCAGTGTATGCCGGCATAGTATAAATGTTTCATTATAATGATAATAGCTGACCTTCGGTACTTTGCAAGACGCTTTCTTGCATTGATTATGCTGTAAAAACCAAAGCTCTTTTTTTTGTTAACGCTATGTCAATATGCATCAACAGAACAGACATTCAGCTGCAGTGAAAATTGTGTGGGTTTGACATGAAAGGACACCCAATTTCTCTTGAAACGTCTCAGGGCTCAGATCACAAAAGCAGATAGCTCTTGACAAAACTGCATGTCCTTGTAAGTCTCTGAACACACAGACACATTGCTTTCAACTTTCTGAAGGAACAGTGTAGTCTGCTGAAGACTCTATTGGCTCAGGTTGTTTCAATGTAACTGCTCGGAGCTCCCTTACAACAAAGCAGGTTTGCAGGCTCCCCTCACATGTACACTGACAGATCAATAAGTGGATGAGTCATCCTGATAGAACCTCTCGTCCTCATGTGATGAGAGCCAGATAAGTTATACTGCCTGGAATGGGAAAGGAGCTTGTTGACTGGCGGCTGCACTGTCTAGCATTAAATCATGTGTGCGTGTGTGGTGGCAAGAAGAGAGAAACAATAATAAAAAAAAACTTCAGGTTGTTTATGTATAAAGATGCAGTAAAACTTTACATAGCAATTTTCAAGGCAAATATGGAGGAAAGGATAGTGCATTCCCACTGCTTCCTCCATATTTGCTTTTGGAGAGCTGCTGTGCTTGGCCATTTGTTGAAGTGGAGAGTTGAAGTGGAGCAAGCAAACACATATATGACAATTGACATGTGGCCTATTAACCTGCTCCCTCCCATCCTTTAGTCTCTGAGGTGGCGAAGTTGAGCATTACTTAAGCTGGATATACACTTACTCAACCCAGCGGCCAACCGGCCATGGCGCTGACTGGGCGGCTGATTTATAAGCTATAATTCTTAATAATACTTAATACTTAATAATCGCCCACTAGATATGTCTGGTCAGACATCACAACTGGACAGGCATTTAAATTTGCCCGCCCAGGTTTGATGTCACTGTGTGTGGTCCCTGTAGCCAGTGTATGGGCGGTTGGCAGACCGCCTGTACACACATGCAGGTGCACTATTATATCTACATGATATATCGGCATTGGCATGTTGCAGGGATGACCTGATATGAATGTGACCGACATCGTTCACATACATATCAGATGTACACAACCACCGATGCGCTATCGATATATCATTTGTTGTTTGAACGAACATCCCAAAAGTAAGTACTGGGGTTAAGGGGAGGGTTAGGGGTTAGGCACTAAGGGGGAGGGTTAGGTTTAGGATGTGGGGAGGGGAAGGTTAGTTTCAGGCACTAGGGGGGAGGTTAGGGTCAGGCACCAGGGAGGGAGGGTTAGGGGTAGGGAAAGGGGGAGGGTTAGAATATTGACCGACAAGTGTCAGCATTCTAACCCTGTTGCGATACCGGCATTGGGATTCTGATCGACGGGATCCCGACCACCAGCATCCCGTATCCAACCCATCGCTACTTCATGTAGAAATGGCATTCTGAATTTTCTTGCAAACTCTGCCCCCTCATGAATCCACAATATACTGTAAATCATTTTGCTCTCCATCCAATTTCAATAGGAAGTGTGCAGGAAGTGCACTCTTCCAGGAGTCTGTGGGACT
The DNA here is from genome assembly GCA_031769625.1 of Taudactylus pleione. Taxonomy (NCBI): domain Eukaryota; kingdom Metazoa; phylum Chordata; class Amphibia; order Anura; family Myobatrachidae; genus Taudactylus; species Taudactylus pleione. Next base: position 1,328,142 of record JAUIMM010000555.1, on the reverse strand, counting down.
CCCCAAACTTGCTTGATCTTGTCATAGTTCTAGGAGGTTCACTTGAGACATGGAGCAAAAACTGTATATTGTGGATGGGTTGAATAAAATTAGAGAAAACTAGTTTACTCCCAATATAAGGAGTCTTTCGGGATCTGTACCTAGCCACCACTTCCAAAACAGAATAATTTCCTATGCATCAAGGCCCTGACTCAATAATGAAGGTATAGTATATCCGTTGGCTCATGGGGAGCTTGGCTCACATAACTTAGTAAAGTCGCTCCATTGGCACCATTCTATGTGAGTGGGAAAGTGCCTACATGGATGTTCAGAAAGATCTTAAGTTGACATTAAGTAGCTTCAAATACCATTCTTTGTATCCCCCTCATCAGTATACCCATGGAATACTCATTTTGAGTTCTGGGTATAATTAAATAATCAAGCAACCTTATATTGCCTCAAATATAATAATAATAATTATTATTATTATTACTATTCTCTATTTGTAAAGCACCAGCAAATGATGCAGTCCAGTAAATTGAGAGTAACATACTACAAGCATAGTACCAGTGCCGTAGCAGGGCACTAAAACACCCTGAACTGCCCAGTCCTCATCTCCATCCCCAGCATACATGACGTCATGACTTCACGAAAGAGGGGACCTGGAAATTGAGCTCCAGGAGCATACTAAGGAGCTCTCCAGGCAACCTGTAAGCCATATACAGATGATGTTCCATTGTTATTATATCCAGCAGCGGTCGCACAGCCCTAGTTCCGCCCTGCACAGGACATGCAATTACATGAAAAATGTTATATGTCTCTGCCCAAATTAATTCACAATCTAGTAGTTTTGGAAAACACTTGGTAGGTAAGGTAGCCGAATAAAAACTGTCGCTGATGGAGAAAATGTGTGTGGCGTACTGTCAAACTTCAGATGTTCTCTTTGCCAAAAGGGAAAAAGATTTTGGCATGATCCCTGTTGACCAAAGCACTCTTCTTCTATATTTTCCCTCTCTTTACATTAATTTACCTTGTAAATTAACTTTCAAGTCTGAAGGTTAACTGTCCAAGGGGGTAATTCAGATCCACTCGCAAGCGGCAGTACGCTCGCAAGTGGGTCGATGTTCCCCACTGCGCATGCGCCCGACGGAGGGAGCTTCATCGTGCGCATGCGCGAGACCCGGACTGCGACAGCCAAGCTGTCGCTCCAGGTCTCGCACCACAGGGGGCGTGCTGTCGATGGTGACTGACAGCACGCCCCCTTTGGTGGGCATGCCGGGGGCGTGCCTGCCAGACGGAGGCGTTCCCATGGGAACGCCTACCGTCTGAAGCCGGCCCCACTGACATCACTAATGATGTCAGTGGGAGTGATTTTGGCCAAAATCACTCCAGGGCTTGTGGCAGGGAGACCCTACCGCAGGGTCTCCGTCGCAAGTCCAATGGTCGCGATGGTCAAGACCATCGCGACCATCTTTTTGGATGCTCGTATATGCTGTGGGTGGTCACCCACAGCTATACGAGCGTCCAGGAGGACGCTCCATTTTAATGGAGGAGGGCCCTGATTCAGAGCGAGCGCTCTGGTCAGAGCGTCCGGCTCTGAATCAGGCCCCAAGTCCACTTAATGCTTCTAGCCTAAAAGAAAACATGAGCGAGTTTCTTGGCTTCAAGTAATGTACAGTATTCTTAACACAAACCTTAAATAAAAAAAACACAGAGCATCTCACTTATGGAGAATGTGCCCACATTGCCCAAAAGGCAGAATGTTATAATCTGGTCTTAATACCACAGCAAAAGATTAGCTAAAGCAGTATACTGTGTGCAAAAACAAATATATTCAATGCAGCGTCAGAAAATTAATGATATATAGGGGTTTATGTATCAAGCAGTGCAAAGCGTAGAGAAGTGGACCAGTGGAGAAGTTGCCCTATAGCAACCAATCAGGTTTGAAGTAGCATTTATCAATTACAGTCTGTAAAGTAATAGGTAGAAGCTGATTGATTGCTATGGAAACTGCTCCACTTCTCCACGCTTTTCGTAGTTTGATACATAAACCCCATAGTAAATTCAGATTGTAGATTTATTTAATGCAATTTCCAGGTGCAACCTGAATGTTACGCATGTCACATTGCAAGTGCACATAGTGCCACCTTCATTTTAGGCAAACAACAGTGTAAGAGCACATACTGCCAACTTTATGTGAGGTACACCACAGTGTAAGAGCTTATAGTGCCACCTTCATGTTAGGCAAACAACAATGTAAGAGCACATAGTACCCCTTCTATGTCACATACACCACACTGCAAAAGCACATAGTGTCCCCTTCATGTCACGTACACCACACTGCAAGAGCACATAGTGTCCCCTTCATGTCACGTACACCACACTGGAAAAGTACATAGTGCCCCCTTTATGTCATGTGCACCACACTGGAAGAGTACATAATTCCCCGTTTATGTCATGTACACCACACTTGAAGAGTACACAATTCCCCCTTTATGTCATGTACACCACACTGGAAGAGTACATAATTCCCCCTAATGTCATGTACACCACACTGGAAGAGCACATAATTCCCCCTTTATGTCACGTACACCACATTGGAAAAGCACATAGTACCCCCTTCATGTCACGTACACCACACTGCAAGAGCACATAGTGCCCCCTTTATGTCATGTACACCACACTGCAAGAGCACATAGTGCCCCCTTTATGTCACATACACCACACTGCAAGAGCACATAGTTTCCCCTTCATGTCACGTACACCACACTGCAAGAGCACATAGTGCCCCCTTTATGTCATGTACACCACACTGCAAGAGCACATAGTGCCCCCTTTATGTCACATACACCACACTGCAAGAGCACATAGTGCCTCCTTTATGTCACGTACACCACACTGCAAGTGCACATAGTGCTACCTTCATGTTAGGCACACAACAGTGCAAGAGCACATACTACCAACTTTATGTGAGGTACACCACAGTGCAAGAGATGGGTACCTAACATGAAGGTGGCACTATAACAGTGTAAGAGAACATACTGCCAACTTTGTCAGGAACACCACACTGCAAGAGCTTATAGTGCCCATTTATGTCACATACACCACACTGCAAGAGCACATAGTGCCTCCTTTATGTCACATACACCACACTGCAACAGCACATAGTGCCTCCTTTATGTCACATACACCACACTGCAAGAGCACATAGTGCCTCGTTTATGTCATGTACACCACACTGCAACAGCACATAGGCCCTCATTCAGAGGCGGTCGGAGGATGCAAGCGGTCGCTCAGAAACTGGGCGGCCGCTTGCATCCTGACCGCCCGCATCTGTTTCGGTCGTTAGGCTGTAGGTTAACACCCACAGCTCTAATGACCTCTATGGTGATGGTCGCGATGGTCATTGACCATCGCGACCATCGGGGCTTACGACGAGTCCCTAGGGTAGGGTCACACTTGTCGTAAGCCCCGTAGAGCTTCTGGCTCTGTCAGAGCCGGAAGCTCTCCACTGACATCACTAGTGATGTCAGTGGGGCCTCCCTCAAAGGGCAGGCATTCCCATGGGAATGCCTCCGTTTTGGGCTGCCACCCCCCCGGCCCGCCTTCCAAACGGGGCGAGCTGTCAATCAACATCGACAGCTCGCCCCCTTTGGAATGAGACCCGCTACGACCGGCGCTGTCGGTCGGAGCGGGTCTCACGCATGCGCACGAAGGAGCCGGCTCCCTCGTGCGCATGCGCACTAGACAAACATCGAGGCGGCCCGTGTGGTCGTAGACCGTACGGCCGCCTCTGAATAAAGCCCATAGTGCCCTCTTTATGTCACATACACCACACTGCAAGAGCACATAGTGCCCCTTTATGTCACATACACCACACTGCAACAGCACATAGGGCCTGATTCAGAGCCGCTCGTAAGTGGCCGCTCGTTCGTTCCGAGCGATATTTGCCCAACTGCGCATGCGTACGGATTGTAATACGCATGCGCGAACCAGTCAGTGCGGCTGAAAATCGTTTGTTCGCTAAATAGCGGATGTCTGCTAATATGAGTGACAGGAGGAGGCGTATGTGGGTGGTAACAGGGCAAGGTGCTTGAAAACGGGGAGTGGAGATCAGAACGCAGGCGTGCTTAAAGGTCAAAACGGGCGTTTTATGGGTGTGCATAATTAATACAGCAGCATCACTGACCACGTCAATGAGTTATTTTTTAGTCAGAACTGCTCACAAATTTGTGGTAGGAAAAACCAACCACAAGAATAGCGAGCAGTTCATACGCTGATCGATGTACTCGATTAATCTAATAAATAGCGGACATGACGTATGATGAGAGCGGCCAGGGGGCGTTTTTATAAAAAAAAGACCGCATGTTTTGTTTGCTCATTCAGACATAGAGGCGGCAACAGACCACAAAGAGCGAACGGTTCATTTGAATAGCCACCCCCTTTTTCTGAACGAGCGAGCGCTAATAGCGACCGGCTCTGAATCAGGCCCATAGTGCCCCCTTTATGTCACATACACCACACTGCAAGAGCACATAGTGCCTCCTTTATGTCACATACACCACATTGCAACAGCACATAGTGCCTCCTTTATGTCACATACACCACACTGCAACAGCACATAGTGCCCCCTTTATGTCACAAACACCACACTGCAAGAGCACATAGTGCCCCTTTATGTCACATACACCACACTGCAACAGCACATAGTGCCCCCTTTATGTCACGTACACCACACTGCAAGAGCACATAGTACCCCTTTATGTCACATACATCACACTGCAACAGCACATAGTGCCCCTTTATGTCACATACAACACACTGCAACAGCAAATAGTGTCTTTTTTATGTTAAATACACCACACTGCAAGAGCACATAGTGCCCCCTTTATGTCACATACACCACACTGCAAGAGCACATAGTGCCCACTTTATGTCACGATCACCACATTCCAAGAGCACATAGTGTCCCCTTCATGTCATGCATACCACACTGCAAGAGCACATAGTGCCCCTTTTATGTCACGTACACCACACTGCAAGAGCACATAGTGTCCCCTTCTTGTCACGTACACCACACTGCAAGAGCACATAGTGGCCCCTTCATGTCACGTACACCACACTGCAAGAGCACATAGTGTCCCCTTCATGTCACGTACACCACACTGGAAAAGTACATAGTGCCCCCTTTATGTCATGTGCACCACACTGGAAGAGTACATAATTCCCCGTTTATGTCATGTACACAACACTTGAAGAGTACACAATTCCCCCTTTATGTCATGTACACCACACTGGAAAAGTACATAATTCCCCCTAATGTCATGTACACCACACTGGGAGAGCACATAATTCCCCCTTTATGTCACGTACACCACATTGGAAAAGCACATAGTACCCCCTTCATGTCACGTACACCATACTGCAACAGCACATAGTGCCTCCTTTGTGTCACATACATTACACTGCAACAGCACATAGTGCCTCCTTTATGTCACATACACCACACTGCAACAGCACATAGTGCCCCCTTTATGTCATGTACACCACACTGCAACAGCACACAGTTACTCCTTTATGTCATGTACACCACACTTCAAGAGCACATAGTACCCCTTTATGTCTCATACACCACACTGCAACAGCACATAATGTCCCCTTCATGTCACGTACACCACACTGCAAGATCACATAGTGCCCCCTTTATGTCATGTACACCACACTGCAAGAGCACACAGTGTCCCTTTATGTCACATACATCACACTGCAACAGCACATAGTGCCCCTTTATGTCACATACAACACACTGCAACAGCAAATAGTGTCTTTTTTATGTTAAATACACCACACTGCAAGAGCACATAGTGCCCCCTTTATGTCACATACACCACACTGCAAGAGCACATAGTGCCCCCTTTATGTCACGATCACCACATTCCAAGAGCACATAGTGTCCCCTTCATGTCATGCATACCACACTGCAAGAGCACATAGTGCCCCTTTTATGTCACGTACACCACACTGCAAGAGCACATAGTGTCCCCTTCTTGTCACGTACACCACACTGCAAGAGCACATAGTGTCCCCTTCATGTCACGTACACCACACAGCAAGAGCACATAGTGTCCCCTTCATGTCACGTACACCACACTGGAAAAGTACATAGTGCCCCCTTTATGTCATGTGCACCACACTGGAAGAGTACATAATTCCCCGATTATGTCATGTACACAACACTTGAAGAGTACACAATTTCCCCTTTATGTCATGTACACCACACTGGAAGAGTACATAATTCCCCCTAATGTCATGTACACCACACTGGAAGAGCACATAATTCCCCCTTTATGTCACGTACACCACATTGGAAAAGCACATAGTACCCCCTTCATGTCACGTACACCATACTGCAACAGCACATAGTGCCTCCTTTGTGTCACATACACTACACTGCAACAGCACATAGTGCCTCCTTTATGTCACATACACCACACTGCAACAGCACATAGTGCCCCCTTTATGTCATGTACACCACACTGCAACAGCACACAGTTCCTCCTTTATGTCATGTACACCACACTTCAAGAGCACATAGTACCCCTTTATGTCTCATACACCACACTGCAACAGCACATAATGTCCCCTTCATGTCACGTACACCACACTGCAAGATCACATAGTGCCCCCTTTATGTCATGTACACCACACTGCAAGAGCACACAGTGTCCCTTTATGTCACATACATCACACTGCAACAGCACATAGTGCCCCTTTATGTCACATACAACACACTGCAACAGCAAATAGTGTCTTTTTTATGTTAAATACACCACACTGCAAGAGCACATAGTGCCCCCTTTATGTCACATACACCACACTGCAAGAGCACATAGTGCCCCCTTTATGTCACGATCACCACATTCCAAGAGCACATAGTGTCCCCTTCATGTCATGCATACCACACTGCAAGAGCACATAGTGCCCCTTTTATGTCACGTACACCACACTGCAAGAGCACATAGTGTCCCCTTCTTGTCACGTACACCACACTGCAAGAGCACATAGTGTCCCCTTCATGTCACGTACACCACACTGCAAGAGCACATAGTGTCCCCTTCATGTCACGTACACCACACTGGAAAAGTACATAGTGCCCCCTTTATGTCATGTGCACCACACTGGAAGAGTACATAATTCCCTGTTTATGTCATGTACACAACACTTGAAGAGTACACAATTCCCCCTTTATGTCATGTACACCACACTGGAAGAGTACATAATTCCCCCTAATGTCATGTACACCACACTGGAAGAGCACATAATTCTCCCTTTATGTCACGTACACCACATTGGAAAAGCACATAGTACCCCCTTCATATCACGTACACCATACTGCAACAGCACATAGTGCCTCCTTTGTGTCACATACACTACACTGCAACAGCACATAGTGCCTCCTTTATGTCACATACACCACACTGCAACAGCACATAGTGCCCCCTTTATGTCATGTACACCACAATGCAACAGCACACAGTTCCTCCTTTATGTCATGTACACCACACTTCAAGAGCACATAGTACCCCTTTATGTCTCATACACCACACTGCAACAGCACATAATGTCCCCTTCATGTAACGTACACCACACTGCAAGATCACATAGTGCCCCCTTTATGTCATGTACACCACACTGCAAGAGCACACAGTGTCCCTTTATGTCACATACACCACACTGCAGCAGCACATAGTGTCCCCTTCATATCACGTACACCACACTTCAAGAGTACATAGTGCCCCCTTCATGTCACGTACACCAAACTGCTATAGCACATAGTGTGCCCTTCATGTCACGTACACCACACTGCAAGAGCACATAGTGTCCCCTTCATGTCATGTACACCAAACTGCAATAGCACATAGTGTCCCCTTCATGTCACGTACACCACACTGCAAGAGCACATAGTGTCCCCTTCATGTCACGTACACCACATTGGAAGAGTACATAGTGCGCCCTTTATGTCATGTACACCACACTGGAAGAGTACATAATTCCCCCTTTATGTCATGTACACCACACTGGAAGAGTACATAATTCCCCCTTTATGTCACATACACCACACTGCAAGAGCACATAGTGCCTCCTTTATGTCACATACACCACAATGCAACAGCACATAGTGCCTCCTTTATGTAACATACACCACACTGTAAGAGCACATAGTGCCTCCTTTAAGTCACATACACCACACTGCAAGAGCACATAGTGTCCCCTTCATGTCACGTACACCACACTGGAAAAGTACATAGTGCCCCCTTTATGTCATGTGCACCACACTGGAAGAGTACATAATTCCCCCTTTATGTCATGTACACCACACTGGAAGAGTACATAATTCCCCCTTATGTCATGTACACCACACTGGAAGAGCACATAATTCCCCCTTCATGTCACGTACACCACATTGGAAAAGCACATAGTACCCCCTTCATGTCACGTACACCATACTGCAACAGCACATAGTGCCTCCTTTATGTCACATACACCACACTGCAACAGCACATAGTGCCTCCTTTATGTCACATACACTACACTGCAACAGCACATAGTGCCCCCTTTATGTCATGTACACCACACTGTAACAGCACATAGTGCCTCCTTTATGTCATGTACAACACACTTCAAGAGCACATAGTACCCCTTTATGTCAAATACACCACACTGCAACAACACATAGTGTCCCCTTCATGTCACGTACACCACAATGCAAGAGCACATAGTACCCCCTTTATGTCATGTACACCACACTGCAAGAGCACATAGTGCCCCCTTTATGTCACATACACCACACTGCAACAGCACAGAGTGCCCCCTTCATGTCATGTACACCACACTGCAAGAGCACATAATGTCCCCTTCATGTCACGTACACCACACTGGAAGAGTACATAGTGCGCCCTTTATGTCATGTACAGCACACTGGAAGAGTACATTATTCCCCCTTTATGTCATGTACACCACACTGGAAGAGTACATAATTCCCCCTTTATGTCATGTACACCACACTGGAAGAGTACATAATTCCCCCTTTATGTCACATACACCACACTGTAAGAGCACATAGTGCCTCCTTTATGTCACATACACCAAACTGCAAGAGCACATAGTGCCTCCTTTAAGTCACATACACCACACTGCAAGACCACATAGGACCTCATTCAGAGCCGTTCGCACAGATCATCCGGTCGGTCTGAATGAGGGGAGTACCTCTTGAATTTTCAAGACATCCTCCTTTGCGGTGGTAAGGCTGTGGGTTAACCCCCACAGCCTTACGACCGCCTAAGGTAATGGTCACGATGGTCAAGACCATCGGGACAATCGGGGCTTACGACGAGACCCTAGGGTAGGGTTTCCCTTGTCATAAACCCCAGAGAGCTTTTGGCTCTGTCTGAGCCGGAAGCTCTCCACTGACATCACTAGTGATGTCAGTGGGAACGCCTCCATTTGGGCTGCCACCCCCCTGGCCCGCCTTCCAAACGGGGCGAGCTGTCAATCAACATCGACAGCTCGCCCCCTTTGGATCGAGACCTGCTATGACCGGCGCTGTCAGTCGTAGCAGGTCTCACGCATGCGCATGACGGCGCCGGCGCCATTGTGCACATGCTCTGTAGGGGGCCATCGACCCCGTCCGAGCGCATCGGCGCTAACGACCGGGTCTGAATGACCACCATAGTGCCTCCATTATGTCACATACACCACACTACAACAACACATAGTGCCTCCTTTATGTCACATACGCCACACTGCAACAGCACATAGTGCCCCCTTTATGTCACATACACCACACTGCAAGAGCATATAGTGCCCCTATTATGTCACATACACCACAATGCAACAGCACATAGTGCCCCTTTATGTCACATACACCACACTACAAGAGCACATAGTGCCTCCTTTATGTCACATACACCACACTGCAACAGCACAGAGTGTCCCCTTCATGTCATGTACACCACACTGCAACAGCACATAGTGCCTCCTTTATGTCACATACACCACACTGCAACAGCACATAGTGTGCTCTTTATGTCACGTACACCACACTGCAAGATCACATAGTGCCCCCTTTATGTCATGTACACCACACTGCAAGAGCACACAGTGTCCCTTTATGTCACATACATCACACTGCAACAGCACATAGTGCCCCTTTATGTCACATACAACACACTGCAACAGCAAATAGTGTCTTTTTTATGTTAAATACACCACACTGCAAGAGCACATAGTGCCCCCTTTATGTCACATACACCACACTGCAAGAGCACATAGTGCCCCCTTTATGTCACGATCACCACATTCCAAGAGCACATAGTGTCCCCTTCATGTCATGCATACCACACTGCAAGAGCACATAGTGCCCCTTTTATGTCACGTACACCACACTGCAAGAGCACATAGTGTCCCCTTCTTGTCACGTACACCACACTGCAAGAGCACATAGTGTCCCCTTCATGTCACGTACACCACACAGCAAGAGCACATAGTGTCCCCTTCATGTCACGTACACCACACTGGAAAAGTACATAGTGCCCCCTTTATGTCATGTGCACCACACTGGAAGAGTACATAATTCCCCGATTATGTCATGTACACAACACTTGAAGAGTACACAATTTCCCCTTTATGTCATGTACACCACACTGGAAGAGTACATAATTCCCCCTAATGTCATGTACACCACACTGGAAGAGCACATAATTCCCCCTTTATGTCACGTACACCACATTGGAAAAGCACATAGTACCCCCTTCATGTCACGTACACCATACTGCAACAGCACATAGTGCCTCCTTTGTGTCACATACACTACACTGCAACAGCACATAGTGCCTCCTTTATGTCACATACACCACACTGCAACAGCACATAGTGCCCCCTTTATGTCATGTACACCACACTGCAACAGCACACAGTTCCTCCTTTATGTCATGTACACCACACTTCAAGAGCACATAGTACCCCTTTATGTCTCATACACCACACTGCAACAGCACATAATGTCCCCTTCATGTCACGTACACCACACTGCAAGATCACATAGTGCCCCCTTTATGTCATGTACACCACACTGCAAGAGCACACAGTGTCCCTTTATGTCACATACATCACACTGCAACAGCACATAGTGCCCCTTTATGTCACATACAACACACTGCAACAGCAAATAGTGTCTTTTTTATGTTAAATACACCACACTGCAAGAGCACATAGTGCCCCCTTTATGTCACATACACCACACTGCAAGAGCACATAGTGCCCCCTTTATGTCACGATCACCACATTCCAAGAGCACATAGTGTCCCCTTCATGTCATGCATACCACACTGCAAGAGCACATAGTGCCCCTTTTATGTCACGTACACCACACTGCAAGAGCACATAGTGTCCCCTTCTTGTCACGTACACCACACTGCAAGAGCACATAGTGTCCCCTTCATGTCACGTACACCACACTGCAAGAGCACATAGTGTCCCCTTCATGTCACGTACACCACACTGGAAAAGTACATAGTGCCCCCTTTATGTCATGTGCACCACACTGGAAGAGTACATAATTCCCTGTTTATGTCATGTACACAACACTTGAAGAGTACACAATTCCCCCTTTATGTCATGTACACCACACTGGAAGAGTACATAATTCCCCCTAATGTCATGTACACCACACTGGAAGAGCACATAATTCTCCCTTTATGTCACGTACACCACATTGGAAAAGCACATAGTACCCCCTTCATATCACGTACACCATACTGCAACAGCACATAGTGCCTCCTTTGTGTCACATACACTACACTGCAACAGCACATAGTGCCTCCTTTATGTCACATACACCACACTGCAACAGCACATAGTGCCCCCTTTATGTCATGTACACCACAATGCAACAGCACACAGTTCCTCCTTTATGTCATGTACACCACACTTCAAGAGCACATAGTACCCCTTTATGTCTCATACACCACACTGCAACAGCACATAATGTCCCCTTCATGTAACGTACACCACACTGCAAGATCACATAGTGCCCCCTTTATGTCATGTACACCACACTGCAAGAGCACACAGTGTCCCTTTATGTCACATACACCACACTGCAGCAGCACATAGTGTCCCCTTCATATCACGTACACCACACTTCAAGAGTACATAGTGCCCCCTTTATGTCATGTACACCACACTGCAAGAGCACATAGTGCCCCCTTCATGTCACGTACACCAAACTGCTATAGCACATAGTGTGCCCTTCATGTCACGTACACCACACTGCAAGAGCACATAGTGTCCCCTTCATGTCATGTACACCAAACTGCAATAGCACATAGTGTCCCCTTCATGTCACGTACACCACACTGCAAGAGCACATAGTGTCCCCTTCATGTCACGTACACCACATTGGAAGAGTACATAATTCCCCCTTTATGTCATGTACACCACACTGGAAGAGTACATAATTCCCCCTTTATGTCACATACACCACACTGCAAGAGCACATAGTGCCTCCTTAATGTCACATACACCACAATGCAACAGCACATAGTGCCTCCTTTATGTAACATACACCACACTGTAAGAGCACATAGTGCCTCCTTTAAGTCACATACACCACACTGCAAGAGCACATAGTGTCCCCTTCATGTCACGTACACCACACTGGAAAAGTACATAGTGCCCCCTTTATGTCATGTGCACCACACTGGAAGAGTACATAATTCCCCCTTTATGTCATGTACACCACACTGGAAGAGTACATAATTCCCCCTTATGTCATGTACACCACACTGGAAGAGCACATAATTCCCCCTTCATGTCACGTACACCACATTGGAAAAGCACATAGTACCCCCTTCATGTCACGTACACCATACTGCAACAGCACATAGTGCCTCCTTTATGTCACATACACCACACTGCAACAGCACATAGTGCCTCCTTTATGTCACATACACTACACTGCAACAGCACATAGTGCCCCCTTTATGTCATGTACACCACACTGTAACAGCACATAGTGCCTCCTTTATGTCATGTACAACACACTTCAAGAGCACATAGTACCCCTTTATGTCAAATACACCACACTGCAACAACACATAGTGTCCCCTTCATGTCACGTACACCACAATGCAAGAGCACATAGTACCCCCTTTATGTCATGTACACCACACTGCAAGAGCACATAGTGCCCCCTTTATGTCACATACACCACACTGCAACAGCACAGAGTGCCCCCTTCATGTCATGTACACCACACTGCAAGAGCACATAATGTCCCCTTCATGTCACGTACACCACACTGGAAGAGTACATAGTGCGCCCTTTATGTCATGTACAGCACACTGGAAGAGTACATTATTCCCCCTTTATGTCATGTACACCACACTGGAAGAGTACATAATTCCCCCTTTATGTCATGTACACCACACTGGAAGAGTACATAATTCCCCCTTTATGTCACATACACCACACTGTAAGAGCACATAGTGCCTCCTTTATGTCACATACACCAAACTGCAAGAGCACATAGTGCCTCCTTTAAGTCACATACACCACACTGCAAGACCACATAGGACCTCATTCAGAGCCGTTCGCACAGATCATCCGGTCGGTCTGAATGAGGGGAGTACCTCTTGAATTTTCAAGACATCCTCCTTTGCGGTGGTAAGGCTGTGGGTTAACCCCCACAGCCTTACGACCGCCTAAGGTAATGGTCACGATGGTCAAGACCATCGGGACAATCGGGGCTTACGACGAGACCCTAGGGTAGGGTTTCCCTTGTCATAAACCCCAGAGAGCTTTTGGCTCTGTCTGAGCCGGAAGCTCTCCACTGACATCACTAGTGATGTCAGTGGGAACGCCTCCATTTGGGCTGCCACCCCCCTGGCCCGCCTTCCAAACGGGGCGAGCTGTCAATCAACATCGACAGCTCGCCCCCTTTGGATCGAGACCTGCTATGACCGGCGCTGTCAGTCGTAGCAGGTCTCACGCATGCGCATGACGGCGCCGGCGCCATTGTGCACATGCTCTGTAGGGGGCCATCGACCCCGTCCGAGCGCATCGGCGCTAACGACCGGGTCTGAATGACCACCATAGTGCCTCCATTATGTCACATACACCACACTACAACAACACATAGTGCCTCCTTTATGTCACATACGCCACACTGCAACAGCACATAGTGCCCCCTTTATGTCACATACACCACACTGCAAGAGCATATAGTGCCCCTATTATGTCACATACACCACAATGCAACAGCACATAGTGCCCCTTTATGTCACATACACCACACTACAAGAGCACATAGTGCCTCCTTTATGTCACATACACCACACTGCAACAGCACAGAGTGTCCCCTTCATGTCATGTACACCACACTGCAACAGCACATAGTGCCTCCTTTATGTCACATACACCACACTGCAACAGCACATAGTGTGCTCTTTATGTCACATACACCACACTGCAAGAGCACATAGTGTCCCCTTCATGTCATGTATACCACACTGGAAGAGTACATAGTGCCCCCTTTATGTCATGTACGCCACACTGGAAGAGTACAAAATTCCCCCTTTATGTCATGTACACCACACTAGAATAGTACATAATTCCCCCTTTATGTCATGTATACGACACTGGAAGAGTACATAATTCCCCTTTATGTCACATACACCACACTGCAAGAGCACATAGTGCCTCCTTTATGTCAAATACAGCACACTGCAACAGCACATAGTGCCTCCTTTATGTCATGTACACCACACTGCAACAGCACTTAGTGCCTCCTTTATGTCACATACACCACACTGCAACAGCAAATAGTGTCCTCTTTATGTTATGTACACCACACTGCAAGAGCACATAGTGCCCCCTTTATGTCAAATACACCACACTGCAAGAGCACATAGTGCCCCCTTTACGTCACGTTCACCACACTGCAAGAGCACATAGTGCCCCCTTCATGTCACTTGCACCACACTGCAAGAGCACATTAGTGCTCTCGTTACGTTAAATACATTACATCACACTCCAAGAGCACATAGTGTCCCCTTCATGTCACATACACCACTCTGAAAGAGCACATAGTGCCCCCTTTATGTCATGTACACCACACTGCAAGAGCACATAGTGCCCCCTTTATGTCACATACACCACACTGCAAGAGTACATAGTTTCCCCTTCATGTCACGTACACCACAATGCAAGAGCACATAGTGTCCCCTTCATGTCACGTACACCATACTGCAAGAGCACATAGTGTCCCCTTCATGTCACATACACCACACTGCAAGAGCACATAGTGTCCCCTTCATGTCACGTACACCACAATGGAAGAGTACATAGTGCCCCCTTTATGTCATGTACACCACACTGGAAGAGTACTTAATTCCCCCTTTATGTCATGTACACCACACTGGAAGAGTACATAATTCCCCCTTTATGTCATGTACACCACACTGGAAGAGTACATAATTCCCCCTTTATGTCATGTACACCACACAGCAAGAGCACTTAATTCCCGCTTTATGTCATGTACACCACACTGCAACAGCACATAGTGCCTCCTTTATGTCACATACACCACACTGAAACAGCACATAGTGCCTCCTTTATGTCACATACACCACACTGCAAGAGCACATAGTGCCTTCTTTATGTCATGTACACCACACTGCAAGAGCACATAGTGCCTCCTTCATGTCACATACTCCACACTGCAACAGCACATAGTGCCTCCTTTATGTCAAATACACCACACTGCAACAGCACATAGTGCCCCCTTTATGTCATGTACACCACACTGCAACAGCACATAGTGCCTCCTTTATGTCATGTACACCACACTGAAACAGCACATAGTGCCCCCTTTATGTCACATACACCACACTGCAAGAGCACTTAGTGCCCCATTTATGTTACATACACCACACTGCAACAGCACATAGTGCCCCCTTTATGTCACATACACCACACTGCAAGAGCACTTAGTGCCCCATTTATGTTACATACACCACACTGCAAGAGCACATAGTGCCCCTTTATGTTACATACACCACACTGCAAGAGCACATAGTGCCCCCTTTATGTCACATACACCACACTGTAAGAGCACATTGTGCCTCCTTTATGTCACATACACCACACTGCAACAGCACATAGTGCCTCCTTTATGTCACATACACCACACTGCAAGAGCACATAGTGCCTCCTTTAAGACACATACACCACACTGCAAGACCACATAGGACCTCATTCAGAGCCGTTTGCATAGAGCATCCAGTCGGTCTGAATGAGGGGAGTACCTCTTGAATTTTCAAGACGTCCTCCTTTGCGGTGGTAAGGCTGTGGGTTAACCCCCACAGCATTACGACCGCCTAAGGTAATGGTCGCGATGGTCAAGACCATCGGGACAATCGGGGCTTACGACGAGACCCTAGGGTAGGGTCTCCCTTGTCATAAACCCCGGAGAGCTTTCGGCTCTGTCTGAGCCGGAAGCTCTCCACAGACATCACTAGTGATGTCAGTGGGAACGCCTCCATTTGGGCTGCCACCCCCCGGCCCGCCTTCCAAACGGGGTGAGCTGTCAATCAACATCGACAGCTCACCCCCTTTGGATCGAGACCCGCTATGACCGGCGCTGTCGGTCGTAGCAGGTCTCACGCATGCGCATGACGGCGCCGGCGCCATTGTGCGCATGCTCTGTAGGGGGCCATCGACCCTGTCCGAGCGCATCGGCGCTAACGACCGGGTCTGAATGACCACCATAGTGCCTCCATTATGTCACATACACCACACTACAACAACATATAGTGCCTCCTTTATGTCACATACGCCACACTGAAACAGCACATAGCGCCCCCTTTATGTCACATACACCACACTACAAGAGCACATAGTGCCCCTTTTATGTCACATACACCACAATGCAACAGCACATAGTGCCCCTTTATGTCACATACACCACACTACAAGAGCACATAGTGCCTCCTTTATGTCACATACACCACACTGCAACAGCACATAGTGTCCCCTTCATGTCATGTACACCACACTGCAACAGCACAAAGTGTTTCCTTTATGTCACATACACCACACTGCAACAGCACATAGTGTGCTCTTTATGTCACATACACCACACTGCAAGAGCACATAGTGTCCCCTTCATGTCATGTACACCACACTGGAAGAGTACATAGTGCCCCCTTTATGTCATGTACACCACACTGGAAGAGTACAAAATTCCCCCTTTATGTCATGTACACCACACTGGAATAGTACATAATTCCCCCTTTATGTCATGTACACGACACTGGAAGAGTACATAATTCCCCCTTTATGTCACATACACCACACTGCAAGAGCACATAGTGCCCCCTTTATGTCATGTACACCACACTGCAAGAGCACATAGTGTCCCCTTCATGTCATGCATACCACAATGCAAGAGCACATAGTGTCCCCTTCATGTCACATACACCACTCTGCAAGAGCACATAGTGCCCCCTTTATGTCACATACACCACACTGCAATAGCACATAGTTTCCCCTTCATGTCACGTACAACACAATGCAAGAGCACATAGTGTCCCCTTCATGTCACGTACACCATACTGCAAGAGCACATAGTGTCCCCTTCATGTCACGTACACCACACTGCAAGAGCACATAGTGTCCCCTTCATGTCACGTACACCACAATGGAAGAGTACATAGTGCCCCCTTTATGTCATGTACACCACACTGGAAGAGTACTTAATTCCCCCTTTATGTCATGTACACCACACTGGAAGAGTACATAATTCCCCCTTTATGTCATGTACACCACACTGGAAGAGTACATAATTCCCCCTTTATGTCATGTACACCACACAGCAAGAGCACTTAATTCCCCCTTTATGTCATGTACACCACACTGCAACAGCACATAGTGCCTCCTTTATGTCACATGCACCACACTGAAACAGCACATAGTGCCTCCTTTATGTCACATACACCACACTGCAACAGCACATAGTGCCTTCTTTATGTCATGTACACCACACTGCAAGAGCACATAGTGCCTCCTTCCTGTCACATACTCCACACTGCAACAGCACATAGTGCGTCCTTTATGTCACGTACACCACACTGAAACAGCACATATTACCCCCTTTATGTCACATACACCACACTGCAACAGCACATAGTGCCTCCTTTATGTCACATACACCACACTGCAACAGCACATAGTGCCTCCTTTATGTCACATACACCACACTGCAACATCACATAGTGCCCCCTTTATGTCATGTACACCACACTGCAAGAGCACATAGTGCCCCTTTATGTTACATACACCACACTGCAAGAGCACATAGTGCCCCCTTTATGTTACATACACCACACTGCAATAGCACATAGTGCCCCCTTTATGTCACATACACCACACTGCAAGAGCACATAGTGCCCCACTTTATGTCATGTACACCACACTGCAACAGCACATAGTGTCCCCTTCATGTCACGTACACCACAATGCAAGAGCACATAGTGTCCCCTTCATGTCACGTACACCATACTGCAAGAGCACATAGTGTCCCCTTCATGTCACGTACACCACACTGCAAGAGCACATAGTGTCCCCTTCATGTCACGTACACCACAATGGAAGAGTACATAGTGCCCCCTTTATGTCATGTACACCACACTGGAAGAGTACTTAATTCCCCCTTTATGTCATGTACACCACACTGGAAGAGTACATAATTCCCCCTTTATGTCATGTACACCACACTGGAAGAGCACTTAATTCCCCCTTTATGTCATGTACACCACACTGCAACAGCACATAGTGCCTCCTTTATGTCACATGCACCACACTGAAACAGCACATAGTGCCTCCTTTATGTCACATACACCACACTGCAACAGCACATAGTGCCTTCTTTATGTCATGTACACCACACTGCAAGAGCACATAGTGCCTCCTTCCTGTCACATACTCCACACTGCAACAGCACATAGTGCGTCCTTTATGTCACGTACACCACACTGAAACAGCACATATTACCTCCTTTATGTCACATACACCACACTGCAACAGCACATAGTGCCTCCTTTATGTCACATATACCACACTGCAACAGCACATAGTGCCTCCTTTATGTCACATACACCACACTGCAACATCACATAGTGCCCCCTTTATGTCATGTACACCACACTGCAACAGCACATAGTGCCTCCTTTATGTCACATACACCACACTGCAACATCACATAGTGCCCCCTTTATGTCATGTACACCACACTGCAAGAGCACATAGTGCCCCTTTATGTTACATACACCACACTGCAAGAGCACATAGTGCCCCCTTTATGTTACATACACCACACTGCAAGAGCACATAGTGCCCCCTTTATGTCACATACACCACACTGCAACATCACATAGTGCCCCCTTTATGTCATGTACACCACACTGCAAGAGCACATAGTGCCCCTTTATGTTACATACACCACACTGCAAGAGCACATAGTGCCCCCTTTATGTTACATACACCACACTGCAAGAGCACATAGTGCCCCCTTTATGTCACATACACCACACTGCAACAGCACATAGTGCCCCCTTTATGTCACATACACCACACTGCAACAGCACATATTGCCTTTTCATATGAAATAAGCACTGGAATTGATTGTCATCCATTTTTAGTTTAATTACATCACTAAATAAATTTTAACTAAGGCATCATACAGAAAAACAATATCTGTTGAGAACAGCGAACATAACAAAAACTGTACCACATAGATCAACCATTGGGACATTTTTTAAAACAAAGAATTTTATGGTCAAACCTTAACACACTGATTCTTCCTTTGTATAAGAAACACATGTCAAATGTGATTAGAGTGTTGAATGGAGGTTATCATCCAGAAAACATGGCATTTTTATGTTATATTTTCACCATCTCTGGAACATCCAATGTCAATACCACTATATTTGAGCTTCTTATTAAGCTGCCCAATATTCTACACTATGCAGTTAGCATCATGTTGACCAAAAAAGATTATCCACCAAAATCTGTAAAAAAGAACTAACGATAACCAACATGAAATAATTTATATGCTAGCTAATGATATTCTTTTTTTTTTAGGTTTTTATGTACCTCTTTAGGTTTAAATTAAATCTCTGGTCTAAACAATGGAGATGTCATTCATTTAATTCATACACTGTAAATCATCGCTATAAGTACCCTGGAGTCCATTCTACTTTGCTTCATTGAAAAAAAAGGAGCTTCACAAGGGCTGCTTATAGATTTTCCATTTCTATTAACATCTTATTCTAAAGGGAATGAGATCCCCGTAGGCCATGTGCTTGTGTTGTAGTGTCGTTTTTGTAACAGTTAATGCAGAACTCACACTACTGGAATTGCACATTAAACCAAACACATGGCTATTAGTAGATGCTAAGAGATCAATACTGCAGTTGTTGTTGCTACAATATAATAGATACCTGAATCTAATTTTTGACAGGTTCTATTATGTAAAATATATCAGACAAGAAACAGAACAGAACATTGTGGGAGATTTATCCTGCCTTTGTGTGAGCAACTAGCAAATCAATAAGACTACATGAATTCTAAAATGCCCAATTACATTTTATACAAAGTTTTAGATGGGATAAAAACTAAAGAAAATCATCATGACGATGTTCCATATATATACTGTAGCACTCAACAGATTGAAGAAGATGAAGAACATCTTATTGTTTTGTTTAGGTAACATTAATGGTGATTATTAAGCTTTTGATTATTGTTTTTGCATAAGCTTTATCTTATGTTACCTGTAGTGGCAGGCTTACCATCTGGCTGGTAAACGTGGGCTCAATGCTAATGTTATCAATAGGGTGATAAGTAGGCCGGTATTCTTTTCAGAAAGCATCTTATTATATTTAGTGGGAATACCTATGCAGAGACTAGCGATAGAAGGCATTGCAAAACTGGCATAGTTAACCTTCAGCAACTTATGTATTACTACAGAGGTATAGGCATACATCGAGCACCTTAAAGAGCTACAGACATACCTACACCGACCATCTAATAAATGTATATACATACATCATACTGTGGTGGTATAGCCATACATACATACATACAATACACCACCTTATAAAGGTATAGACATACATACATCACCATATAAAGGTATAGACATTCATACAGCACCTATTAGAGCTACAGACATACATATACCGACCATCTTATAAATGTATACAGTATATATACATACATCATACTGTGGTGGTATAGCCATGCGTACAATATGGTATAGACATACATACATCACCTTATAGAGATGTAGACATACATACATCACCATAAAAAGGTATAGACATACATACATCACAATAAAAAGGTTTAGACATACATAAAGCACCTTATAGAGGTATACATATGCATACAGCACATCATGGAGGTATATACAGTACATACACCTAGTACTATATAAAGGTATAGACATGCAATACCAAAGAAACATACTTACAGCATCTTATAGAGTTATAGATATAAATACAGCACCTTATAAATAACTTTTCTCATTTCTCATCTTTGGGGAGATGTACTAAGCCTTGAAAAGTGTTAAAGTGGAGAGTGATAATGTACCAACCAATCAGCTCCTAACTGCCATATTTCAAACACAGCCAGTAAAGTGAAACAGGAGCTGATTTGTTGGTATATCACTCTCCACTTTATCACTTCTTCAAGGCTTAGTACATGGATCCGTAAGTCTCAATCTTTCAACTCCTGACACTTCTTCACCACCATCACTTCCCTCCTTTGTCTCCCCTACCCCTTTCCCTCATGATCCTTAAATTTGTTGCTTACTTTTCCTCCAAAATTGCTACCATCATTACATTTCCTCCTCTAATCCTTGTTCTGCTCCCCTCTCTCTACCTTTTATTGCTAGCCAACATACCCTTTTCTCCTTCTGCTATGTCACTGGTGACAAAGTCCTCTGATTCCTTTAATAGTCCTCCCATCTACTTGCCCCCTTCATCCCAGTGCCTCCCATCTACTCCACGTGCTCTATCTTCACACTTATCCCCACCTTGGGCCACCTCTTTCTTTCCACTGTTACAGTTGCCTTGTCCTTTAAACATGCCCTCATATCTCCTATTCTAAAAAAAAAGCTCGCTCTGGATCCTTACTCCTTCTTAAACTACCAACCAATCTCTCTTCTCCCATTTACCTAATAACTCTTGGAGCGACTTGTCTTCCAGTTCACCCCCTTACTTCCACATAAACTGCCCTTACCATGGTCACCAATGACTTCTAAGTTTAAGGGTCAGTTTTCCAGTTCTGATCCTTTTTGAACTGTCAGTAGCCTTTTGTAGTGTCTTTAGGCTCTGTGACACTACCTTTTAATGACTGTATGGCTACCTTTCTAATCGCTCCTTCTATGTCTCTACTCCCAACTTTACCTCTCCCTCTCTTCCTGTTGGGTTCTATCATTGGCTCCCAACTCTTATCTCTCTACATTTCCTCCATTGGTGATCTCATTAACTCTTTCAGTCTAATATTCCACCTTTATGCTGATGATATACAAATCTACTTCTTCTCCC
Source organism: Taudactylus pleione (assembly GCA_031769625.1). NCBI lineage: Eukaryota > Metazoa > Chordata > Amphibia > Anura > Myobatrachidae > Taudactylus > Taudactylus pleione. The sequence goes on along the minus strand of JAUIMM010000555.1, from coordinate 1,305,493 downwards.
CTGACCTCTCCTCCCCACCCTTGCTCTCATCTATGCAGGTCTCTCTATTTTATGTAACTAGATACCCCAGCTCTTACGTAAGTTCAACTAGTCTAAGACTGAGCTTATTGTCTTTCCTCCTTCCCTTGTCATCTTAACATCTGACTTTCTGTAGTCTCCTACACTCTGGTCTTCCGCTCTCTCTTGCCCTCTCAAAACTATCCTCAATGCTGCTGCTCATCTCATCCTTCTATCTCATCATTTTGATTCAACCTCTCTGCTCCTTCAACTTCTTTACTGTCTTCCTGTCACCCTCAAAATTCAGTTACCTTCAAAGTACTAATTCACACCTGCCCTTCTTCATTTTTACCTCATCTACACTACCTCTCGCTCTCTCTTCCTCTGATTGGTGCCTTGCCTCCTTGCTGTTTACCTCCTTCCACACCCACATCCAAAACTTCTCCAATGCTGCTCCCAACCTTTGGAACTCTCTTCTCCATCCGATCAAAATGTCTACCAGTATGCAGGGATTCAAACATGCCCTGAAAACACGCCTCACACCTATAACTCACATCCTCTATCCTCCCTACTAAACTCTTCCTAGTTCACTTTCCAGTTTTACCCCTCAACTTTGAGACTGTAAGCTCTTGTGAGCAGGGCCTTCCACCCTTTTGGTTCTCACCCTACACTATCCTTGTCTCCAGTGTGCTCCCACTCATAGTCAGAGACTCTGATCCTTTCTGTCCACCCTTCCCAGGCACAGGGACACAGATTGCTACTGTTAATAACTGTGTCTCATTTTGTTGCATCATTATCTCACTGTTTAATTTTTGCCCTGCACTGTCAGTTTGAGTTTATTTATATTGTATTGTTTGTTTATTCTCACTATATGATGCTACGCACACATGGTGCTGACATACAACTAAAAGATAATAGCAATCACAGCAGACATATTTACATCACCTAATGGAGGTGCATACATACATGTAGCATCTTATGGATATATAGACATATGAACATAGGGCCTGATTCAGAGCCGGACGCTATTTGCGGACGGTCGTTCCCAAAAAGGGGCCGGCTATTTAAATAGAGCGCTCGCTCATTGCGGTTTGTTGACGCCTCTATGTCTGAGCGAGCGAATGAAAAATGCGCTCGCTGTTTTGTAAAGACGCCCCTTTGCCGTTCGCATCACACGTCATCCCCAGTATTTATTTGATTAATCGGGTACATCGAAAGGCATCTGAACTGCTCGCAGTGCTTGTGGTAGGTTTTTCCTACCGCTATCACTGCGAGCAGTTCAGGCTAAAAGACAACCAAGTGACGTGGTTGATGACGCTCCTTTACTAATTATGCACTCCCATTAAATGCCCTTTTTACCGTTTGGCACGCCTGCGTTCGGATCTCCACTCCCCCGTTTTCAAACACCTTCCCCTGTTACCACCCACAAACGGTACATTCTGTCAATCAAATTAGCAGTCCCTCGCTGTTTTGTGAGCGCACGATTCCCGACCGCAATGACTGGTTTGCACATGCGCATTACAACCCATATGCATGCGCAGTTGTGCGAACATCGCTCATAGCGAACGAGCGGCCGCTTACGAGCGGCTCTGAATCAGGCCCATAATACAGCACCTTATAAAGGTACTATATACATAAATACAGCTGCTTATAAAGGCATCTGCTTTGCTATTTGTTCATATTTTCACACACGTGTATATTGGGATCCAGCAGTTATGTCTCATTTTGTAAACTTGTGGTATTACAGAAACTATACATGCATGGATAAATGATTTTCCTATTGTCTCTTAAGGTGCATACACACGTAAAGATTTTCTGTCCAACCATCCAACTAATTGATTGGTTGGAATGAAAATCTGGTAAGGTACGAATGCAAATGACAATCAGCAATTTGCTCCCAAACGCCGGAAAATGGATAAAAACTGTTGTTTGAACAAATTGTTTAGATCAAACATTTAACAAACTTCGGTGACGACCATTTTCATCTGTTTTCTGGCATTTAGGAGCAAATTGCTGATCATCATTTACTCCCATACGTTACCAGATTTTCATTTAAACCAATCAACTAGTTGCATGGTTGGACAGAGAATCTTTACGTGTGTATGCAGCTTAAGACTTATTACTGCATCGAATTAAATTTTAGAACAGTTTACAATATAAATACATACAGCTCACCATTGGTGTCTAATATAAGGGAATAAAATTTCATTTAAAGGTACCTGTCTATAGCCTCATAAACCTATGTTGGTGGCTTTGATACAGGCACTCATGATCAATGTTTACATAGTTAAAAGTGTAAAATTAAAAAAATACATTAATGTAGTTACATTTTCAGTATTGTCCACCAACTTAAAAGGCAAGGTCAATTTTCCTCTTCATTGCCTCCCTCTATTGTATGACATGCAGTTGACATTAAGGAATGGCTGACAGTAAGAATCATAGAAGGTAATTCGCAGTGACAGGCTCAGAGATGAAAACCATCTCAAATATTTCAGTGTAAGAAATACCTGTTCCATACTCTCTACCACATGGTTTATCTATAGCTCATTTTATTATAAAAACATTTTTTGCAATTTTAGTGCTGGATTTAAAGTGGCGATTTACAGTATTATAGGAATAATCTACTTGCCTATAAAAAAAAAAAATCAGCTTTAAATCCTGCTGCAAATTTGCAGAAAAATGAAATCATCACTTTTGCAAAGTCGGACCCTATTACATTCCCCAGATACTGTAGTGTGCATTAAACTTTCAGATGGAAAACAAATTATTATTATAATTATTATATTTTATATCATAGTGTCAGAATATATTTTAGCAGTGAACAGAGAAGATTTATTTTCATACCTCTCAACATTATAATTTGCCATTCTGGTGCCTGCACTGCTGCGACAGGTTTTAATGCTAAACCCACACAGCAGGGAAGGGGTGTTCTCATGCCCACCACAGAAGTGCCCGTGCCTACGATAATGCAGTCATAGTTTCAGTATGCTGCAAGCACAACACCTCCATTCTAATTTGGAATCTCCCAATGTTGGCACATACAGTATGAAGTATATTTACTAAAGTTCAAATTTAATCGATCAAAGATTGATCAACATAGATGTTGTGTTTCTGGGACTAAATTACACATTTACTAACAGACTCTTTTTTTTTTTTAAGTATTAGTAAATGTGTGATTTAGCCACAGAAACACAACATTGATGTTGATCGGTTTCAGTCGATTTTAATTCCATCAAAATTGCTTAAAATCGACCTTCAGTAAATATACCCTCTATGACTTTATTCAGGCACATCAGTCTAATCAATCAATATATTTGTGGACCATAATGAAAACCAGATTACCGATTGGGATGAAACCAAATCGACATGGTCCAGTTGGAATCTGGACAGGTTTTAGGGGGGTTTAGATCCCGGTCGGACCTCTCATTGGTAAAAACTTCACAGAGGGGTGGCAATTAGTCTGGGATGCCTAATGGAGTGGTTGGGGTCCTAGTCAGACTTAATGGGGGTGTGCGCCAGGCAGAACTTTGACCCAGGAAGCCTGTTTGGATGGACTGAATGGATTTGGATGAAAACTTCACAAAGTGGTAACATTTGATCCTAGAAGCTATACTAGGGGGGTTGAGGTCCCGGTTGGACTTCCTGTTGGTGTACACTTGGCAGAACTTTGACCCAAGGAGCCTGTTCTGGGTCATCCCCTTGATGTATTTGGATGAAAACTTCACAGTGGGGTTAAAATTGGTCTGGGATATCTAATGGAGGGGTTGGGGTCCCAGTTGGACCTCATGGCGGAGTGTGCCGGGCAGAACTTTGACCCAGGGAGCCTGTTCTGGGCCTTCCACTGGATGGATTTGGATGATATCACATAATAAAGCTTAATAACTTGAAGAAACACCCCTGCACCGATTGGGATGAAACCAATGCAAGGTGGTCCAGTTTGATCCTGGCCAGGTTTTAGAGGGGTTAGGGTCCCAAACAAACCTCCCGTTGGCATACGCTGGGCAAAACTGTTCTGAGCCTTCCACTAAATGGATTTGGACGAAAACTTCACAGACTGGTAACATTAGATCCCAGAAGACATACTAGGGGGTTGAAGTCCCGGTTGGACCTCCCGTTGATGTACGCTGCTAAGAACTTTGACCCGGGGAGCCTGTTATGTGCCTTCTATATATATATATATATATATATATATATAAAATTTTCTTATTGTTGCAACGGTATATATATATATATATATATATATATACCATTGCAACAATAAGAAGATTATTCAATAGTTACATACCACCAGTGTCATTATAGAAAGTCCAGGCATATATATTATATATATATATATATATATATATACTGTGTATATATATATATATTATATATATATATATATACTGTGTATATATATATGTATATATATACTGTATACATATATATATATATATATATATATATATATATATATAAAGTCCTCCTTAGGGTGGCACTCCCATGTATGAAAAATACTGTAGCAGGTGCCCTCCAAGAAAAGGTCAGCCAAAGATGACCTCTCATGTACACGTCCACACAGGCGGCACTCTGTCCTCCAAATATAACAATACAAGAGGTGTAATGTATAACACCGACGTTTCGGAGCCTTTAATATAGCCCCTTTATCAAGGTACAACACCACAATACAAATGACATAAACATTTATACTCACTAGACTCCACGTATGCTGTCCGTGCCGCGCGCTGTCCATGACCAGGTCCCCCGCTGATGACATCACCCTACCTCTCCTGCACACCGGCGCTACAACAGCGTCAGCCCCAGGAGAGTGGAGACGCCCACAGCCTGGTCTCCCCTCGTCATGACAACGCGCAGTCACTGGACCACAATAGAAAAAACAAAGACATATACAATAATACATATATCACATTAACAATACAACATATAATACTTGACACAATCAATCTGCAATATTAGAGCAGTCGATAATTTACTTGTAAATACTACAAAAAGACCTACTGAACTCAGAGAGACAACTTAATGATGTTTCCATCATTATCTGAACATCATAAACGATGACAATATCATGACAATTGACAATCATAAAATAATGTAGATAAAGTTGAAAAGATTAACCAAAATTGGAAAAATATGAAAAAGATATTGAAAAAATATATATGAAAATACCATTAACCATATTCCCTGAGCACACTGCCCGTATCAGAAAAATATACAAACTTAGAAGTATCCCTGTACCGATAGCTCTAGAGATAGCAATGTAATCCTAAATTTTCATTTAACCCGCGTGGTGCCAAAGCATCCAATGTAAAAATCCAACGGGATTCACATTGGAGTAGTCTGCGGGACCTATCACCTCCTCTAATAGATTTTGGAATATGATCAATGATCATGTATTTTAATGAGGCAACACTGTGACCACTTGTGGCAAAATGACGAGCCACAGGCTGGTCACTGCTCCCGGAAGATATGGCGGCCCTTATAGCCGACCGATGTAACGCCATTCGTTCCCTCAAAGTTCTGTCAGTTTTGCCGACATAAATGAGCCCACAAGGGCAAGTGATTACATATACGATAAACCTAGTGGTACATGTCAAACGGTGCCTGATGACATGTACCACTAGGTTTATCGTATATGTAATCACTTGCCCTTGTGGGCTCATTTATGTCGGCAAAACTGACAGAACTTTGAGGGAACGAATGGCGTTACATCGGTCGGCTATAAGGGCCGCCATATCTTCCGGGAGCAGTGACCAGCCTGTGGCTCGTCATTTTGCCACAAGTGGTCACAGTGTTGCCTCATTAAAATACATGATCATTGATCATATTCCAAAATCTATTAGAGGAGGTGATAGGTCCCGCAGACTACTCCAATGTGAATCCCGTTGGATTTTTACATTGGATGCTTTGGCACCACGCGGGTTAAATGAAAATTTAGGATTACATTGCTATCTCTAGAGCTATGGGTACAGGGATACTTCTAAGTTTGTATATTTTTCTGATACGGGCAGTGTGCTCAGGGAATATGGTTAATGGTATTTTTATATATATTTTTTCAATATCTTTTTCATATTTTTCCATATTTTTCCAATTTTGGTTAATCTTTTCAACTTTATCTACATTATTTTATGATTGTCAATTGTCATGATATTGTCATCGTTTATGATGTTCAGATAACGATGGAAACATCATTAAGTTGTCTCTCTGAGTTCAGTAGGTCTTTTTGTAGTATTTACAAGTAAATTATCGACTGCTCTAATATTGCAGATTGATTGTGTCAAGTATCATATGTTGTATTGTTAATGTGATATATGTATTATTGTATATGTCTTTGTTTTTTCTATTGTGGTCCAGTGACTGCGCGTTGTCATGACGAGGGGAGACCAGGCTGTGGGCGTCTCCACTCTCCTGGGGCTGACGCTGTTGTAGCGCCGGTGTGCAGGAGAGGTAGGGTGATGTCATCAGCGGGGGACACCCGGTCATGGACAGCGCGCGGCACGGACAGCATACGTGGAGTCTAGTGAGTATAAATGTTTGTGTCATTTGTATTGTGGTGTTGTACCTTGATAAAGGGGCTATATTAAAGGCTCCGAAACGTCGGTGTTATACATTACACCTCTTGTATTGTTATATTTGGAGGACAGAGTGCCGTCTGTGTGGACGTATATATATATATATATATATATATATATTGCTGTGTGTGTGTCTAATTGAATGATGAAACATGTAGGGAATGGCTTAATGACGTGAGACGAAGTGACGTCACCCTTCCATTTCAGTGGTCGAAACCAAGTCAGATGCAGGATATTTGCAGCTGACAGTATGGTCTGGAGACGAGTTATTACGGGGACCTGATTTAAGGACTTCTTATATGTCGTTGTATTATTTCTTTATGTCTGTGTGCTTTATTCAGAAGGCTAAATTCCGGGTCTGATCCGGATAGGAAATCTGTTCCAACTCCGGGTAAGGCCGTAGAATTTTGGTGGAAAAGGGGTATTAATGAATCCACCGGGGTCCTGGGACCTGGGGATCCAATTCGGGTAGTTTGCAGGGTTTGCCACGGGTAGTTCCCGTGTCACCCTGCAGTGTAAACTGCGCAGCCTGCGTCACGATGACCTGGATCGCACGTGCCGCATTCCACTTGTTTGGCCGGCTGCAGTGGCATTTGGAGATTACATCATCTCCAAGCATCCATTGCAACGCCGGAAGAGGCAGATCACTGCAGACCCGGCTCCGGTGTGAATGGCGCCGACTCGGAAATATCCTGGGTCGGTTCCTCAATATGAAGCCGTTCTGTGCCAGCAGGTCTGATCCGGGTTGGAACAGTTTTCATTTTGGCATTTTGGTGTAAAAGTGGTCTAACATGTCACATTTTCTCCCATCAAAAGTAGTGATTAGTAAAATGTTTGCAGCCTTTAAACAATAATAATACATTCTGGTGTTACAAGAATGATTTTGAAACTGTAAAGTTTTGTAGGTCCTTATTTAAAATGCCTGACAGCATCTTTTTTGTAGAACCTTCTCTTGCTTTCACTTCTGGACAAATTATTAGTCAGCATCACGGTGTGTCAGTAAAAATATTAGTTGTCAGTAATTGTGTAAAAGCATAGCTTTATTCCAGTTTTCCCAGCCTCAGTGGTGTAATTATAGTGTTGTATATAGATGGTCTGGGCCAGATTAGTTGAATTAATTGATTGATTCATTGAATGATTGGATAAATGGTAACAATCAGCTGTGCAAGTCTCTTGTTGAGCATGCTGATGTCACTAATGACCTAAAGGTCTGTTCAGCAGGTAACATACCATAGCATGTGCAGAAAATTCTGCTTTACAACTCCATTGCGTTCTATTATGTTGAACAAAACCAAAAAGTGATTGCACTTATCAAACCTTATAATGGCAGGAATTGACTCAAACACCATAAATATAATGAAAATATTTTATATAGTCAGACAAATGTTAAAACATTTACACATATAGATACATCATCTCCCTTCACTCTTCTGTCCGCCCTCTTCGTTCACTTAATACACCCTGCCTTTCGTGCCAATTGATTACTCCTCCCACTCCCGCCTCCAAGATTTTGCCCGTGCTGCTCCTCACCTTTGGAACTCCCTACCTCTCCCCATCAGACTCTGCACCTCTCTACAATCTTTCAAACGAGCTCTTAAGACCCACTACTTCATTAAAGCCTTCCAGCTCTCATCCTAACTTGCTGCTACATCTTCCTTTCTCCCCGCCAGTACCGGATTATAGGCGGGGCGGAAGGGGCGGTCGTCCTGGGGCCCTCACACATAGAGGGCCCCCACAACTAGTACATAAAAAAAGCACAGCAGCTACGCTCCGGTTCTTCTCAACGACTGCTCAGTTGTTCCCTTACAGCAGAAGCCGGGGAGCTTCACTGCGGGTTACGCAGCTGAGCTCGGCCACGCTGCACACAACATGCAAAAAATATAGCAACCACAGGCACAGAAAAGCTCCGGTCACATACTGTGGGTAGCTCACACGTGCTGCGAGCAGCGCTTGATGATGGAGGCACCAATTGGCGGCGCTCAGGAGCTGAGTGTAAGTAACAGACACTCTGGTCCAGGTGCCAATGTGTCTCTCTCTGTTACCGCTGCAGGGGCGTTGCAGCAGCAGCTGCCGGGGGGGGGGGAGGAGGAGGGAGACTTGTGGTGCTGCAGGCCGCAGCTGTACCCGGCCTCTGGGGCATGATGGCAGTTTATCTTTGACCTGATGAGCCGGGGAAACTGCTTTGTCCCGGATGATGCCTTTCAGCGCAGCAGCTCTTCAGGAGACGGACTCACCTACAAGTGAGTGACCCTAAGCTCTCTGCTCTGTGTAATGCGGGGAGACTGTCTCCTGTCTGTCTGCTAAGGAGAAGGTTCAGTCACATTTCTGGGAGGGCTACCATTCAGGAGTTGTGGTACTATAAGTCCCAGCATGATGTGCCAGGGGTGTGAGGGAATCATACGTCCCAGGATGACGTGCCAGGAGACCATAAGTCCCAGCATGATGTGCCAGGAGACCATAAGTCCCAGCATGATGTGCCACGAGACCATAAGTCCCAACATGATGTGCCAGGAGACCATAAGTCTCAGCATGATGTGTATATAGTATCCACAGGGCGGCACTCCGTAAAGAAAAATCAGCGCTTCATGCTTGACAAAAGCGCTGATTACAGCGCTGAAACGTTGCAGACTCAGCAGTATTGTTTGAAGTTTTTTCTTTACGGAGTGCCGCCCTGTGGATACTATATTCAGTTTGTCCTGGTTTCCGGGGTGGGGACACCCAGTTGGCTATGATCTGTACCTCGTGAGTGCACACACATGTGTAGTCTCATATTTCCACCAAACCTGAAACCAACCGTGGCTGGACTGGGGACGTACAGTTTATGATAATCCAATCTGTGATGTCTGCCTCATACATGAGGAAACGCTGTCTTGGGCATGAGTCCGCTTTGCACTTTCAGCCCTCTGCTCTGGTTCTGACTCCTGAACATATGATGACGTCAGATCTCGCGAGACCAGGGCTGGCCCGAGCCTATTTTTTTGGAAAACGAACATAGATTTTAGTGTCCCTTGGTGATATATATAGCTGGGATAGCCTATAATGCTGTTCAATACTTCACCTCTTAGTTAGTGTGTCACATTTATGGTATCCTTGATAACGGGCATGTGGCCCGAAACGCAGTTGGATTAAAGGCTTTTATTTACACTATGCCGCTGAGTGCCGCCGGTTCTTTTTGCTTAGAGATATATATATATATATATATATATAAATATATATATATATACATACACACATACACTGTGTGTATATTTATTACACGCCGTGTATGTATTTGTATATATAGCTACAGTGTTTGTGTGTATATATATATATATATATATATATATATACACATTTTCTTTCTATTATAATATACACATTTTCTTTCTATTATAACATTGCCAATACATCACTTTAATACTGTTAGTGTTAGGGGTCCCCACAAGTTTGTTGCCCAGGGGCCCCCACTGACCTTAATCCGGCCCTGCTCCCCGCCTACCCATTCTGTGTCACTCCTGTTTGTCTTCCCCTCCCTTAAAGAATGTAAGCTCTTTCGAGCAGGGCCCTCTACCCTCTTGTGCTTCTCCCTACTGTAATTTAATTTATCTCTTACTCCCCACTAGGGCAGCTAACACCTGGCTGCTTATGCGGGCGTAAAGGTCTAATATAGCAATGTTTATCCCTGACCTGTATTGTATTGTATTGTATTGTATTGTATTGAATTGTATTGTAAGTCAGTGGTTACTTATTTGTCTATGTACTTTGTAAGGCGCTGCGGAACACTTGTGGCGCCATATAAATAAATGATAATAATAATAATAATAATATAAAAACCAATAAAAAGCAGTATGATAATTACTGACATCAATTATGTATACTCAGACTTGCTAAATTGTGTCGACACAAGTATTAAAAAATCAATGTGCACTATAACATTAATACCCCTTTTCCACCAAAATTTCGATTCTGACCCGGAGTTGGAACAGGGTTCCTATCCAGATCAGACCCGGAATTTTGCCGGCGCCGACTCAGGATATTCCCGAGTCGGCGCCGCTCACACCGGAGTTAGATCTGCATAGACCCGGCTTTTCCGGCCGGAAAGTGGTCGCTTGGAGATGACTTAATCTCCAAGTGCCACTGAAGCCGGACCAATCGGCCGGCTTGCAGCGCACTCCAGGACATTGTGTCCCGGAGTGCGCTGTTCTCGCAGCAGGGTTTCACGGGCTACGCCCGTGTTAAACCCTGCTGTTTACCTGGGTTGGATTGCCGGGTCACTCGACCCGGCGATCCAACCCTCTCCTCTTTTACACCAGGGAGCTGCCCGGGTTAACCCTGCAATAACCCAGGTTTTAGCTCCGGTGTAAAAGGGGTATAACACTGGCAAAAATCCCGTATTGATGTGCGTTCACGTGCTTTAACATGATTTTTATGTCGGTATAAAAGGGTCAGTAAATTTACTAATAGCTCCCAACCCTAAATGAGTATTATTTAATAACTAAACAATTAATAGAAACAGACTAATCCTAGGATTACATTTTTAATGATAAGCAACAAAGGTCTCATTATCAATTTCTCCCCAGTCAACTCTATTTTCTGTCTCCGAATGCATAGGTGTTCATGAGAATGGGAAAAAGCATACATACTCCTTGGTAACAAGTAGTTTACATGAAATGAAAGACCTTTTCAGTTTAGCTCCAGTCATCATTATTCACATGCCCATAAATAATTCAATTTTTTTTCTTTTGCACACTTGAATGCTGCAGCCCTGATCTCCTGCACACTCTATGTCCACCTGCCTGTACGTCACTGACAGATAATAAAGCTAATGTACATAGAGGAGGCAGAGCAGGTGGCGATCCAACCCTCTCCCCTTTTACACCAGGGAGCTGCCCGGGTTAACCCTTCAATAACCCGGGTTTTTGCTCCGGTGTAAAAGGGGTATTAGTAAGATTAGCTCCGTTTGCAATGTGATGATCCTTAATGTATTCACTTAATTGGTGATACCAACTCAATATATTAAAGGACTTGCAACTAATACCCCTTTTACACCGGAGCTAAAACCCGGGTTATTGCAGGGTTAACCCGGGCAGCTCCCTGGTGTAAAAGGGGAGAGGGTTGGATCGCCGGGTTGAGGGTTGGACCCGGCAATCAAACCCAGGTAAATAGCAGGGTTTAACATGGGCATAGCCAGTGAAACCCTGCTGTGAGAACAGCACACTTCGGGTCACGATGACCTGGAGTGTGCTGCAAGCCGGCCGATTGGTCCGGCTTCAGTGGCACTTGGAGATGAAGTCATCTCCAAGCGTCCACTTTCACGCCGGGAAAGCCGGGTCTATGCAGACCCGACTCCAGTGTGAGCGGCGCCGACTCGGGAATATCCCGAGTCAGCGCTGGCTAAATTCCGGGTCTGATCCGGATAGGAACTCTGTTCCAACTCCGGGTCAGAACCGGAATTTTGGTGGAAAAGGGGTAATATTGTATCAAAGTCACTGTATATACATGTGATTAGGATGGTGTAAAACTTTTGGGGCACCTGCTGTGAGAAAGGTCAAGCAAAAACGGCAAGAGGCGAATGCAGAGCAGGCGGAAAGTACTGTCAGAAGTGGGGAAATCAGTGGGTACCCCCAAAAAAGATGCACTAACATAGGGGATCAATGTAGATGTGTACTAATAACCCTAATAAAAGTGTTTGGAATACTTAAGTAGTTTAAATTGCTTCTTATTAGCGTCTTTGCAAAAGTGGTGAAGAATGGCATAAAGCAGTATTTTTTGGTGAAAATAAGTAGTCCCGTCAAATTTGGGGTACTTGAAAATGGGTGCTAGCATATTTAAATGACTCTAAAGTGAACTTTTAAAAAACGCACCTACGCCATGCACCTGTATTCCTAAAAACACCTGACCCATCCTTACAGAGCCCCAAGAAGTCTATTTCGCTGGTTTTTATGCTTGTCCCCCCACTTTTTACTTTTACACTCCCAAAACAAAAGTACTTTTTTGGGGTGTTCTGAGGTATTTGTTTTGCAGATTTGTCCTTTGGGGGGCTGTTCCAAGGGTTCTGAGTCATTTCCACATATTTGCACCCCAAAATAAACCTTTTGCACTTTTTTTCACCTGCTATTCATAGGAGATACTTTTCCGCCTATTACATTGCATTGAGTTTAGGTGAAATCGTCCTGGAATTGAATATGGGGATACTTTGAAAACAGGCGGAAAGTCCGAATCCGTGGAAACTGTTCACCAAACAGAACTTTTCACCTTTAAATGAATACGGCCTTTAGTACTAAAGATAGGCATCTAAATACTGACGCCTATCTTTAGCCCGATGACAGAATTCTGACAGACAGCTTCCCGAATGCAGAAAAGCAGGGAAAGGGTTAGTGTTAGCCGTGGTGGGGAGGGTTAGGCACCCCTCTGGGAGGGCTAGGCTAGGGGAAGGTGGGGGGGAAGGGTTAGGTACCGCTGGGTTGAGGTTAGGCATTAGGCACCCCCCAGGGGAGTGTTAGGGAGTAGTAGGTTTAGGATGCAGGAAAGGAGGGTTAGGTTTAGGCACCCCCGGGGGGACTTAGGGTTAGGCCACACCTCGGGAGTTTTAGGGTTAGGCATCCCTAAGGGAGAGTTAGGGTTAGGGGGGGGGGAGGGTAGGGATAGTATACTTACCTGCCCTGTAGGGATTCTGGTATTTCGAGCTTCTGGCGCCGGCTTTTCATACGAACCTGGACATCCATGTATCCTAATTGCTTAGAGATACTATGGACATTTGCACTTTTTTTTGTTCGTCTACAGTGCACAGCAGAAGTGATTGTGTTTCTGGGTTATTCAGATGTTAGTGTAAGAGTAGAGGTACTGTACCTTGCAGAGTCAAGTAGACCTACTGGCTTCTAGAGCATTGGCTATGGCTGCTGAACTTGGTTCTAATGATGGGAATTAAATGATGAAACATCACACCTACTGCTGCTTTGGTTCCAATATTCAATGATTTTACCATCAGTAATGATTTTACAATATATAGTAACCATTGATGAATTTGTTATGCTACTGATTGGCTTGACCACAGCTACCTCTTTCTGTCGGGAGCTGTCGGGAAAGTACACACAGAGTATGTTTCTTTGTAAAGGGTTTTGTAGATGTACATACTGTACCTGCATGTTAATAAAGCTGCTTCTTTTACCTGAATGCCATAATGCTGCATCTGGAGCTGCTTCTTCCTGCATGTCATAATGCTGTACCCAGGGCTGCTTCTTCCAGTAGGTCATTATGTTGCACCCAGCGCTGCTTCCTCCTGCATGTCATAATGCTGCACCTGGCGCTGCTTCCTCCAGTATGTCATTATGTTGCACCCAGTGCTGCTTCCTCCTGCATGTCATAATGCTGCACCTGGCGCTGCTTCCTCCAGTATGTCATTATGTTGCACCCAGCGCTGCTTCCTCCTGCATGTCATAATGCTGCATCTGGCGCTGCTTCCTCCTGCATGTTTCACCCAAAGCTGCTAACACCAATGTTGCCTTTCAATGTCCGATCCTTACTTTGGGTCTGATTCACAGATGGATGCAGTTCTGATATTTATGCAATTGGGCAATGTTTTGCTACTGCATCAAAAACCCCTTACATCTCACACAAGAACTAATGTGAGCGATACTGTTTGCAATTGCGTACGGCATCACTAAAACTGGAGAAGGGGTTTGTGATTCTTATGTGTATCAGGATGGAGACTGGGAGGTAACCTAAAGTGATCATAAAAAGGGACCATTTCATTGGTGTATTACGAGAGTGTCTGGGAACAATAGAAAGTCCACAGCCTCAGAGACCATGTTTAGCTGCATTTGTGGAGAGTGGCCAGAGTAGACTCTAGGCTACCGCAAATGTCAATGGTGCGACCGATGTTGAGTCGATGTGTGTTTACAAACTCCATCACAAATGCACAGACCAGCCTGTAAGTTGGCGTCTCATATTTGAACACTCCATCACACCGTCCCATGCAAAAGGAAAGCTAAGATTGGCATTTGCATATTCCTGCAACTGCTTTTGCAAGAGCGTTAATGACCACAGCTGCATTATCAACCATCTCTAAAACATCTCTTTGTTCTATGCAATGTGCAAGGACAATTGTGCAATGAGGTTACAGTAGGTCTGTAAAATGGTCCTGGGCAACTATGCAAAGAATAGGGCATATTATATGACTGTCCACCAGGCCTTAATTTAAGTGAGAATATATGGTGAGTTTAGCGATGGCTCTAATATTTTGCTAAATTGCTCAGTAAACTTTTGTTACTGTCTTGTTCAGGTATGAAAGGGAAAGTTACTGATCATCAAACCTAGAGGTATATTTACTAAAGTGGAGATTTTGCCCATAGCATCCAATCAGATTCTGGCTATTATCTTGTAGATGGTACTAGATAAATGTTAAGTAGAATCGTATTGGTTTTTCTATGGGCAACATCTCCACTTCTATAATTGTTGGAAAGGAGTGCGAATCTGCACTGTTTCCTACAGTATCTCCTTATAGTGAAGCCGGCCAGACACCTTTACCAAGATGGCTGCCGGGTGTATTACTGAGCATGCAGAGCTGCGCCATCTTTACTGTGTTGTGTGTCGCAGTGCTGCACGGATGTGCAGCACTTAGCTCCTGAAGGATGTGAGTACCTATTACTACTGATATCACCACTGCTGCATAGTCACAACACTACTGTGTATGTTACTGCTGCTACCACTGTTCCTCAGTAAACCTGCAAGCCTGGTTAAGACCACTGTGTGGTCTAAATTCCATTTCACAATTCTGCTGGTGCCTATTGTTAACCCCCTAGATTGTATACCAAAAGGACAAATCAGCATCTATAACAACCAGGGCTTAAAGTGGTCCGGTACAGTGCGGAGCTACGTTCCATCAGTTATATTTTGAGACAGAACCAGTCAGCGCGGCGCTGTAAGGTGCCTGCTGAGATTTTGTTACCAGCGGGCACCCAGCTCCTTCCCCACAGTGTCAGCCGGAGGCTGGAGTTCACTCCTGAGCTCCAGCTTCCGGCTCCTGCAGTGGGCACTATGGGAGAGATGTCATGATGTCTCTCCCATAGTTCTAAGGAGCAGTCAGTCGGACGGCAGCAGACGCAGGAGTGCGGCTTAAGGTAAGTATTGTGGGTTTTTTGTGTAAGGGGCAATACTAATGGGGGCACTATTAATGGGGGCATTACCACTGGGGGCACTACTACTGGGGGCATTACTACTGAGGGCATTACTACTGGGGGCATTACTACAGGGGACACTCATACAGAGTGCATTACTGTAGGGGACATGACTACTAGGAACATTACTACTGGGGGCACTATTACAGGGGGCATTACTACTGGGGCACTACTAATGGGGGCACTATATCTGTTGGCACTATTACAGGAAGCATTACTACTGGGGGCACTACTACAGTGGGCATTACTATTGGTGGCATTACTACTGGGGCACTACTAATGGGGGCATTACCACTGGGGGCATTACTAATGAAGGCATTACATAGAGGGCACCGCTTAAGGGGCACCCCTCCTGAGGGTACTGCATAATGTGCACTTCCACTGTGGCCACTGCATAAGTGGCACTACTGCTGTGGGCATTATGTGTTAGGGGCACTACTGCTGTGGGCATTACAGATGTGTCCACATACACCTTTCCTAAAATCTAGCTATATGGCCAAACTAGCCATGCCTTTATTCTGCTACTTTCTACCAATACTTTTGCAGGAAAAAAAATTTGAGATCCATCCAAATGCTAATCATCGTGGAGCATCTTAGACGTGATGGTATCTTGCGCCTAATGAAGCAAAAAAGGAAAGGTGTATGTAGGCACATCTGTATGTGTAATAGCAACACTACTACTGTGGGCATTGTGTATAAGGGGCACTAATGTGGACATTGTGCAAAAGGGGCACTACTGTGTGTTATAACATGTATAAGGGACACTACTATGTGGCATAATGTGAATCAGGGGCACTATGTGCGGTGTAATGTGAATAAAGATTGTGCTACTGTGTGGCATAACTTGAATTGGGAATTCTAGTGTGTGACCACACACCCCTTTTTGAGACCACACCCTTTTTTGAGACCATGACCCTTTTTTGCGGCATGTGCCGTAGGCGCACGCTGTATCTTTATTAAATAAGCTGGGGGTTTGGGGGGAGAGGGAGTGTGAATTCCACCACGTGTCTAGGACCACTTTAAGTACTGAATTGTGGATCCAAGTTAAAATGGCTTTTCCAATCTCATTGAATTGATTGAAAAGTAAGTAAAGTGATGCCACTTGGTATTTTGGTAAACCCCTTTTTTATAACCTCCCTCCCAATGCCAATAGATGTTGGGACCCTTGCTCCTCCACATTACTTAATTTCCCAGAGAGGTTGATCACTATCATTGCTCCACACACTTCAGAAAATAGGTGCTGTGTAAAAGATGTCCAACCCTTTATATTTATATTAAATAAATTAGATTGTATTATATATGGAAGAATTGTACACCTTGGTTTCTGTATGATTTCCCAACATTTATAATGTCGACAATCATAATCTAAGCTAGAGTGTGTCGAAGGTACACTGTATCAACAGAGTATATGTTGACATGTTCATTATGTCGACATGCACCTTGTTACCACCGACAAAAAGTTCACATGTTGAAATGCCGACACATAACTCTAACATGAACCCTAACTTTAACCCTAACATTTGCATTGCCGACATTTTGACAATGTCATGCCATATGTCGACATTTTGTCAATGTTGACATTTTACAGATGTTGACATGTGGGATGTAGACATTTTGAATAAACACATAACCAGGTTGACATGGTAAAATTTTAAATAATTACTAAATCTCATGCACCTTCATGCAGCTTGTTCCTCTGTTACATTATATCAATATACAGTAAGTACATAACTCATGTACCTGTGCTGTCTTTGGCCACTGCCTGTAGGGCAGCCTGCAGCTGGTAAGTTGTTTCTATTTTGGGTGCCCCTGGATACATTTTGTGGTGTTTTGAATGACAGGATGGACTGTACCTCCACCATCACTTCATACTTTTTTACTTGCTGCTACTGGTCAGTTCTACATCACAGGAGCTGTAGCACACGGTCTGTGCTGTGACCTATTCATAGACAGGAGAGAACAAGGAAACATATAGGGAAGTGTAGTTTCTTCACAGCGCCTAGAGACACAAGGTGATACCTTTCACACCTATGAAGGTCCAGGTCTGACTGGAAATCTACTGTAGGTTAATAGAAAACAAACATGATAGGCAGTAAGGAAATAATTCAGCTGAGAAATATTTGAATATATAAAACAAAATTAATTTGAATTTCTTATGACGCTGTAAAATTTCTTTAACCAGCTTTTTTGTATACAGGAGAATCAACTGCTGTAGAGCTGTAACATACAGTAGTTACAGTAAATTAAATGAAAACTAAATAGCTGTGCTGACTGCCATGTTCAATTGTAGTAATTAGGAATTGGAGGGGAACATTTTACCCGAAATCTGCTCCCTACAAGAAGATTGGTTCTGCACAAATTATATGCCTTTATTTCTATTATCCAAAAACAGCAGACACAGTAATAACAATAAACTGCAAATTAGCTTATTGTTAATTGGGAGATACTAACTTTCCCTTAAAATATTTAGCAATGGAGATTGCAGTTAGAATGAAAAAAAAACCAAAACAAACAAAAACAACAAAGGAGCTAAACTATAATTACACTTGCAAAGTTGTCTGGAAAAAAATCCACACAAATTTTACACTATTCAATTTGTATGCAAGGGATAGTGTTTAGTATGTAAGTGGTACTGAGAACTATGGACGCTGGTAATAAATAGGTAACATGAGTAATAATAAGGAGAGTAGCGGAGGTAAGTTCTACCAGTGACCATTCCTGTAATATATCATCTTTATAGATAGTCATACAAATAGTCACAGATATTGTACATAGGTTTCCACAGAACGCACCTCTCTAGTGAAATGATGTAAAAACCACAGGAAAAAAAGACAAAGACATTTAATTGTTACCATGGTTATTTGAAGTGCTTCTTTTAAGCCAGCTGCGTAATCAGTGACTGGCACAAGGGTAATTCAGAGGGGACTGAATGTGTTGTGTTGTGATTGATATTGCTAAAAAGCAGTGAACGTAAAAGCTCTTTATCAGCGAATGAATGATAGGTACAAATAAGCTGCAGCACACCAGCTCTCTGCATGAGATCCGCAGGACGCCTGTCTCACCGGCATTCATTTTCATTTACAGTGAATTTATTCATATAAAATTATTTAGCCATTATAAAAATGCACATTCTGCCCACAGCACATACAGCAAGAGTACTGGGGGGACAATAACAGAGACTTAGCCTCCCCCTGGTGCAGCCCATAATGGGAGATTCAACTGAAAAATTATTTATTTTGAAAATAATAAACAGCAATTGTCAAACAGAATTATATATCTCATTAGTGATATATGTAGTGACACTGAGTTACAAATATAAACAGAACTTTATCATCCAAATTATGTATAATTAACTATTTGCAAACTTATACCCTCAGTTTCAGGCCTTTCTACATAGCAGGTATCTGTGCGGGTTGGGTACGGGATGCTGGCGCTTAGGATCCCGGCTGGCAGAATCCCGACTCTGGCATCTCGACAGGATTAGGATGCCGACACCTGCTGGTAAGTATCCTAACCCCAACCCTCCCTCCCCACAGCCTAAACTTAATCTCCCCCCAGTAGCCTAACCATAACCCGCCCCCTGACTAATCCTCCCCCTAGTGCCTAACCCTCCCCCTAGTACCTAACCTCTTACCCTAATCCTAACCCCCCCCTAACACCAATACTTACCATCCGTGTTCGGGATGCTGGTGCCGGGATTTTTACTGGTGTCGAGATTCTAGTGCCGGCATCGTGAGAGCCAGCATCCTGACCGCCGCGATATCAACTGTATCCCATCTGTACTGTTACTAATTAGCTGATATATTTGTTCATAGCCCAGTTAGCCTTAGCCATAATACCTGAGTGAATGAAACAAGAGATTACTGTTGTGTAAGCCTCTAGTTACACAGTGAGCCTCCTTACAGAATAACTTATAGAGAAAAAGAATATATTCTTTGTAACAGAACATTGACACTTTATTTCAGAATTTTAAGTATATTACCCACACTAATGCACCCTAATTACTGTCCCGTCTCTGCTCTGTGCCATACTGACTCCCTTGTTCCAGCTGTGCTGGCTTCCCATTCCCATTTCTCACGAGGTGCCCTCGATACATTCACATAAAAATCCTGTGTTTGCCCCTGTTTCGGTGGCATAATAGAATAAAGTTTTTTACTTCGGTGTACAGGGAAAATTAGGCAAACAATAATAAGTTATACTGTCTATTATTATATTCTCAGGAGTTTTTACATGGATTGTGCAGTTTACATAGACATAAATATAATCGGTTAGTCCTTCTAAACTTCATTACAATCATTACATTGGTTACTGCAGTGTCCAAATTTCTGATTGTCTGGAATCCTTTAGCTTAGTGATCAAATGATGGAAATATAACAGTATTGCAGTTTCTGATTTCTCTGTCATTCAAATATATTGCATTTTAGCTCAGCTGCTCTATCAAATTTGAGTGATGCGTATCTTCTTAGTCTGTTTGGATAGACTCATCTGTTTGTTATAGAGGAAATTGTGACAATCCGTCAGTGAAAGTTCTTCTCCTTAAACTTGATCTCATAAGTGTGAATTCCCAAGAATAAGGACCATCTTTGTAAACTGGCAGCTGTCATTGAAGGAACTTCTTTTTTATATAAGTTACAAGAAGTTGGTGGTCTGCGACCAATAAGAACACCTGCCCATAAAGATACTGGTGCAATTCTAAGACCATAAGCTTCATGATCTATTTGTGCATAATTTTGCTCTTCCTCTGTTAGGGACCTTGACCTCTGTTAGGGACCTTGATGCAAATCCAATTGGTTGCTTACTGCCATTCCAGAGTACGTGATAAGACACATGCCAACTTGCTATGTGGAAATGGGACAAAGGGCCTGATTCAGAGCTGGACGCTTTTTCAGAGCGCTCGTTCTGAATCAGTGCCCTCCCTCTCTTTTTTTAGAGCGGCCTCCTGGCCTTGACCATCGCGACCATCATCCAGGCCACTCGCTATAGCTGTGGGTGGTCACCCACAGCTATGCGAGCGGACAGGGTCCGCTCTACAAAACAAGAAGGCCGGCCCTGATTCAGAGCGAGCGCTCTGTCAGAGCGTCCGGCTCGGAATCAGGGCCTCTTGTTCTGTAAGAGTGCATTCAATGGATGATGATTTTTGAGGTAGAAATGTATGAGGTATGAGCAGTTCGGTTCTATGTTGTTCTTTTCACCAAATTAGCACAAGTTCGGATTTATCTTATTGGCTATCCAAAACATGTCAGCGCCGGATAGCCAATAAGATGCTATTTTTTCCAGATCGTAATGTAACCTAGTAGAACCGAACTGCTCATTTCTAGTATGAAGTGACTTTTATCTCTCAGCACTTTGTCATGTAAAGTTGTGAGAACACATTTAAGATTGTTTAAATGATTTTCCTGTAATAATAATAATGTAAGTTTGGTAACATTGAGTATCAGGTATTGACAAATTGTTGGAGCTGAAGCTATTCCTAAGACAAGAC
The DNA here is from genome assembly GCA_031769625.1 of Taudactylus pleione. Taxonomy (NCBI): domain Eukaryota; kingdom Metazoa; phylum Chordata; class Amphibia; order Anura; family Myobatrachidae; genus Taudactylus; species Taudactylus pleione. Next base: position 1,284,290 of record JAUIMM010000555.1, on the reverse strand, counting down.
AGTTGTTCTGCAATAACCCTTTGTGTTTGTTGGCTGTTGTGTATTTCTTTGGCACATCGTGAGTCTCCATTTGTAAATGATTAAAATAATGTTAAATCTATTTTGTAAAGTGTTCTCCTACTGACAGAAGTTGTTTTAAGATTTCCACATATGCAAATATTTCTCTCTAGTTTACTCCGTTCTGCCTCAATCTGTTATAGAAGAGCATATGTTACAGGTCGAGCTTTGTGAAATTTCAGAGTAGCTTTTCCATCTAGTTCAATGCTGCCTTTCATTCCCTTCAGTGTTCCAACGCCTTGTTCACATATGTATTGTGCATCAATTTACAAATAATATCTTAATAGTATTGTCATTATTTAAACTGTACATATCATCTACAATGTATTAATAGATTGCAAGTCAACTACAACTTTCCTTCGTTGATATCTCCACTGAAATAGCAATAGACACTGCATGGTCCAATATTGAATCGCGTTCAGAGAATAATTTTTTTCGAATACTTTCACTGCGCATACCGCACAGCAGCCGGTCTCTTATTGCGTCTCAGAAACCCACTCCAAATTTACACTGTTTAGATAAGTAGATATGTTTTACTGTTTGCTTTAGGAACTGACAAATCCCTGTGCAGCAATAGAATGTTCAACCAAGTCTTCACAGGCCTATGCGTATAAGGGAATCATTTCTTATTTATTTATTTTTTAATGAACACACTAAGCTACTTACTTCTGGGCTCATGACAGTTGTGCACATGATACAAACACTTTTCACAGAACACACTTCTAATGCCCTACATACAAGGAACCATACACCATAATAGTTCTAGATAAATTATTTAAAAAGTGGCGTAATATAGCATATGTTCCAACATCATATGTGCAGCCTGTGAGATGCCCAGTGCTCCATTTCATGGCTTGCTATCGCTTTTCCTAATTCATGTGATCTACAAATTCGGAAAACAAACCCAGGGCCATCTCTTCCATTGGGCTTGTTGGACAGTTGCCCAAGGGCCTGAAGCTTGTAGGGGCCCACCAACCCGTCCCCTTGCAGCACGGTAAATTTTTATAAGCCAGCCGCTGGTGCACTGTATTCTTATCTAACCTCCCCTACCCCATCCCCCCCCCTCCCGGTGACGAGTACTCACCTCAGTCACAATTTCACTTCATCCGCCGGCTTCAGACAGAGTTTCTCTGCATGTGTGGGAGGTCTGATGGGCATGCAGTAGGGTTTCATTTTATTGACCATTTAAATTTTTTTCCTGTGAATGGATAGGTAGGGGCCCCAGTGCATTCCTTTGCCCAGGGCCCACACTGCTGTTAAGACAACCCTGAACAAACCTAAACAAAGGAAGCTAAATTTAGGACTGAAGATAAAAAAATCAGTGTGTATAGTCTACCAGCCCCTTTGTGATCTTATATATTTTGTGACTTTTAAATTGAGCTAATTAAACGTTAAAGTAGAAAATGTAATAGTCCTTTTACTTTACTTCACTCCTTTTCGACACAACTCATAACAGAAATTAATCCGCTACTGTTTTATACAGCTCCCAGTAATAAGCCTATAATGGAGACCCAAATGTCCACTATATTATGCAGTGTTCAGTTCTCCAGTATATAATGCAGTACATAATACAGCAATTGTACATAGAGACAATGCTGCACCTATGTACATTCTTCATTACAGATCCCCTGTAAACACCTCGCAACATGACATATATTTAAATGCTATTGTATGTATGATAAATACAACTATATGCAAAATTAAAAATTTAGTTTTCCATGGAGTTCAGTATGTTAGGACAATGCCCAAATAATTATAGTCAACCTTTAGCTGTTATCCTCTAATACATTTTTAAGGTTGCACTGTGTAAAACATAAGGATAAAAATGTACTCAGTAAATACTGTAGCTTGAGAGGGCAATTATATTATATAGTATATTTACCACCAGAGATCTCTGCAGATTTTGCAACTTGTGTGGTCAGGTCAGCTACAGCAGAAATACCTGTAATGACTAAGTATGTACTAGTGATTTTATATTGTATTTTTTTTTATTTGAATAGTGATTTGATTTATTTGCATATATATGAGTATATTTAGAAACAAGGGCAAAAATAGAATAAAAACTTTTTCCGCCATGTTTCCATTTTCATACCAGTACGTTCTACAACATCTACCTCTGCAAGCTCTGAGATGCCCACTTTCAATGCTCCTGGACAGTGTAACTCCATCGGTGATTGTGAACACTTGTCTATCAGTGGTACCATTGCTTGCACCATTGACACCTTTAGCAGGCAGAGTGTCTCCTTTTGGAAATTCTAAACATGGCCTCTGTGGTTGTGAATCTGCATTTGCATATGCTGCCTCATTCACTGTCATGTCCGTCACATTCACATGACGCCCATGTGATGGCCTTTTTTTGTGTTCACTTCAGGCCACCTTGCAGATACCCCCCTGGGAGGCCCATGGCTTTCCGTCAAATGGGAGCCAATCCATACGCAACAGTGGTCTCCGCGTACACACAGTGGTACACCTGCACCTTATGGGTTTCCAGGACATAAGTAGTAGCAAATAATCACTGAATAGCACAAATATCGTCACTGTGTACACCTCTGAATCAGGCCCAAACTTAGTATGTGGTAAAACCATCGATGGTTGATGGCCATCCCTAGGTGAGACCTACCTCTAACATCAGGCAGCAGAATGGTTAGAAATACTTTACCTCTACTGTAAGTCTTCACAGGTTGTGACCTAGCTCTGATATCAGGCAGAAGAATGTTTAGATTTAGACCTAGCTCTGACATCAGACAGCTGACCTATCTCTCACCATAAAATATAAAGTACTTTCGGTCTGTTGGTTATGGTTGCTAGAAAATATAGATTCTGTTCATTGAGAATGATTTGGATTTATTATTCCTATCTATATCTGTTTATAGTTTTCAAACAAGAAGCTATAAAAACATCTCAGTTCTGCCATTTCACAGGTTTATAGTGCTCATAATAATAGCCATAAATTATTTATCTACCTTTTTCCTCCTGGATGGATCAAAAGTGCATTTATTTTCCATGGCAGAATACTAAAACAGTATAACACATCATGCCAAGATAACAATATGTTAATAAAGACAGGAGAGAGAGTAAATTACAAAACTCTATTATTGGTATTATGGACTTTGGTATTCAACATAAATAGACTATTATCCTTCCTAGAGTGCAGCTTAAAGAAAAAAGTTGTATTTGAGCCTAGCATGAGCCAATAAACCTGAACCAATCCAAGTTCCAAGATTTGGACATGTCCTTGTAATTTTGGTGTGATCCTCATAATTGTGGGTGCATGGCCTGGTGAATGAGGGCAGTTTTGCGAGATGTGTTTCTAACTATAGCCGGGATGTACTATGCTTGCGGTGACCATTACGCCAGTCACCGCAAACTTTCTAATCACATATGTACTAACATATGTGATTAGTATTGCAAAGGACAGCTCTTGCGATAAGTGCTGCTCTTTGCGAAGCAGCCGACGCCGGGTGAGGGGGTCTCCGTGGGACCCCGCCCCCTCCGAGCCCCGGAAGCTTCCTGCTGGTGACCTGTGCAGGAAACCCCGGGCTCCTCCTCCTTTCACCCCTCAAGAAGATTAGGAGGAGGAGGAGGACCCAGCAGGAGCATGGGATGGCAACCATGGAGAGCAGGTGAGTGGGTTCCAGTGCTACGCGTCTGCAGGGTGGCGGCGAAGTGTCAGATGCGGGGAGCGGTAAGAAGACCATAGGCTTCTAGAGGGTAATGCCAGGTTTTTCTGGCATTACCTTCTGCACCAATAAAAGGGCGGCCGGGGCTTAGTACATATAGAAATGCGGTAAAAACCCCGAAAACGGGGTTTTCACCGCATTTTTCCTATAGTACATCCTGGCCTATGTGATATGTCTTGTCCTTCTATGTAATTGTATAATTTCCCAGTAACTAGGGAATCAGCCTAGATATCTATCTATCTATCTATCTATCTATCTCGGATTAAAATACAATCTTACCTAGACAAATGATTAACTTTATTTAATGAAAGAGTAATGAAGTCTATAAACAGAAAACAATGCCCCTCCTACCAAGAGGTTGTGGTATTACAAGCGCAGTAGGCTGTGTTTTTCTGCTGCCACATTTCTTCCCTTCTCTGCACTTTAATCCACTTTTTCTGGTTTTGGGGTCTGAATAGTGAGAAGAAAAGAAAATAAACATTTATAAAACTATTTGCCTCATTCCACATTTTTTATTGTCATTAAATGTTCCCTTTGGTGTTCCTAGTCTTCTGCCTTGTATTTAAACCCACCATAGGAGACATTAAAATGACCATAGCTCTACTTATTAACTAAATATACAGAGATAAATTCAGCAAAATGCAAACATACATATATAACGCTAAGTCGTTTCACCAAATGGCGAGGCATAAGATAACCGCAAAGATTGTATTGACTCACTCCTCGGCAATATTGCCTGTTCGGAAAAAAAATTCAATCTCATACAGTATGTACCAAGCTACGGAATGTGATACTTTCAGGACTTGGACCTTATCGGCAACTATGGGCTTTTCACCACAATGTTCACTCATAGCGATCCAATCAGATCCCTCCCAGTGTCATAAACCCAGAAGTCCAACCATCACATATGACAGCTGTTTTTGGAAGAGCTGTCCTTTGCGATTTTAATTGCAATTCTATGTACATACCAGTGTTATTAACGCTGGTATGTACCCGATAAGTGGAGGGATGTACCGCATCCAAAATGCAATGCGTAGTACATCCCGCCCTGAGTAATAATAATTATAGTGATAATAATCTTACATCTAACTGTTCTTTTTTTTTTATAAACTTTAATAAGGTTTTTTGAGTTTGGAAAAGGAGTATAGAAGTTAAAACAGACCGGAAACATGAGTATAGAAGTAAAAACAGATAGGGAACAGGAGATTCCAACATCTGTATTTTCTTCTGACATCACAGTTAGAAAATTATTGCTAATATTTTTTTTTATATGTTATATATGGGAGAATTGAATGACTAAGTAAAAATGTATTTTAGTAGATTTAAGAGAGAAGGGAAAAGTAAATACAGAGATGGTTTTTCCACCTAAGAAAGTTTTCAATTCTTATAGTTTTGCTGTTCAATTTTTAAAGTTACATTATACGTTTTCGAGGAAGTACTCAAGACAGGTGATCCACCAAGAACAGGTATCTCTACCCGCTGACTTTGGACACGGACAGGAGGGTACACACGTGTACTGTACATCCATACAGCACTGGGGGAGAAAATATGATGTGTCAAGGCGCCAGGCAGCCAGAGAGAGCTGCGACGGGTGTGGGCAGCAACTATATTATATATTTTCATATGACTCGATTTTATTCATATGTTCTCACTTGCACCTCAAACACTGGATTTACCAAAAGCATCTAGCTATATATTATATATCTATATAATGAAATTATTCAAATATCTTCTACACCAAATATGACAGAACTCTTTTGTTAAACAATGGCTTTGAATTGCCTGTAACAGAAAGCAAAAAGAACTTCCTGCCTTCCCTCTACCCTCCTCAGGGAGTGGCTCTATCGCTCAGGACAATAGCATGCTAATAAGGCTGCTTAGCATTCTAATCAACCCGGCTAGCATGCCAAACACAATCACAGCCACTGCTGTCCCGCTACTTCAGCTCTCTGAAGGTGCTTGAGAGAAGAGAACTATAGTGCTGCTTGGCTTTCAACACACTGAGCATATTTTCTGTCTATGATGTAGTCTACATAATGTGTAAACACAAATAAATGATATATAGTGCTTTCTCCAGTATTCACACTCTGATCTCACAATGACATCATCTGTTTGTTTCCAAACATGCCATGTGACATTATTACTGTCAAGGAGCTCTGAGCTTAGCGGAGCAATAGTCTGAGCAAGCAAATAATCTCTCAATTCACTTTTTTTGTCTACATGTGTCATACGTACATTGCCCACATAATAGCCTTATGAATATGATCCGGCCAAGAATATGATTTTGCTTCTTGCTGTGTTGAGGAAATGAGAACGAAGGAAAAAGTGAATAAAATAATAACGAAAAGAGAAAGAAATTAAAAAAGCAGCACGGAGAGAGAAGGGTAATTATCCCTTCGTTCTATCTGAAATACAATTAAGCCAGCTCTCCACGAACCCCCTGGATATTGTGGTTTACTAATTAACAAGTGGATATGCAGAGGCCTTAGTCAAGGCAATTATGGTGAGAGACAGGCCTTAGGATTTCTAATTACACATCAGACTGCGATACATGCTGAATCACAAATTAACAAGGGTCTTTGGCATTAAAGGGAATACCTAACAAGTGATTACTGCCAATAAGTGATTTAAATACAGGTTTAGGGGATGGAGCAAACATGCCATGGAAATTGCTTTGTATTAAACTTTTAGTTTGGCAAATGGACAGCCGACATAAAAGGTTTGAAAGTGCGCAGTTATGACAATATCCTTGGAACCACTGCTATACTACATGGCTAATGTTAGAAAATAGGGAGCCCGTGGTAACAAAATGTTTGTCGGACAGAAATACTAGTATGACAAAAAAGCGGAATTAATTTAGTACAAGTTTGTAAAAAGGCAGATTTTTCTGCAATTTTTTTTTTAAGACAAAACGAAATTGTTTTTGGCTAGATATGCGTGGATACTGTTCTCAAAGAACCAACAACCAAATTTAGGGGCTCAGTCAGAATCACTTTGGGGTACCGAGTTGAACTGAGTCCTGGTTCGGATCTTCCTGCTTTTCGGAACACAGATTTAAAAACCGAACTCAGATTTTGGATTGCACGTTAACAGCTCAAAATGAAGTCATTTATTTATTTTTTTTAAATATAGATCCAAAACCAAAACACAAGAGGGTGGTTTTGCAAAACCAAAACACGAAGATGAATCCGGATCCAAAACCAAAACACGGGGGTCGGCCCACATCTCGCGTTTTGTCTTTCACAAAATTATTGCTATAAATTTCTCTATAAAATCTGTCAAAAAATTGTTGCTTTTACAAACTCATACTCTATTACATTCCCTCCAAAATGTATAGTAGTATAATTCGATAAAAGTAAAAAAGTATAGTAGCTATAAAAGAAAACATGAGAGTATAGTGAAATACTGATTGAGAGGCTATATTATTACTACAACCTCTGAGGATGTGGCACTTATGTGCACCTGCCACGGTTTCAGAGGCATATTATTAACTCCCAGGAGTGGGGTGTGTGTGCAGCGGCTCAAGTTTATCTATGCAGTGCCACAACACACACACCTTCTGTGGCCAGCGCCATCTTTCCAGTGATTTTCTGGAAAATGGCAAATGCGCAGAACAAGGCAAAGGCTTTGGTTCTGCTTTGGTTCTGTGCCAGAGTCTTTGCTTTCAATATGCAGCGCCATCTTTCAGAAGTTATCACTGGAAAGATGGCGCCTGCTGCAGAGGGACCCCTGCTTGTCTGCAGAAGTACCAACTAGTATCTGGGTGCAGGATGAGTGGTGCAGGGCACCCCGTGTGCATCACAATCCGAATTTGCGGTAAAGTGGCGATAAGAACTGAGTAAATCCGAGTAAAACCGAGCCTGCACATCCCTACACACAATGCACCCATCATAGATACGCCTATGTCCGGTTTACCAGGTACATAGATGTCTGCATCTGTTTTACTGAATATTTTCCAAATGCAGAATCCTGCGCTGAAATAGTTAAACGTGTCCTTCCACCAACAGCCGGACGCTCCATCCCAAATTTCTTTTACTACTTACTCAACCCTCCACCAATAATGATCAGTTCTCCTGAGCTTGACACCACGAAGACCCTGGAATGAACATTTTTAGATTAGAAAAAAGTATGTTTTACACAAATCAGTTCTTCTTTACAGTGCCAGATTGTTCATTATAATTTATAAAATATAGAGTCATCTTGGTCTACAAATCTACTCAATTAGATACTCATACAACAAAGTTTAATTAGCAGTGAGTATAATGATTTAAGGATATTTCAGATAATAAATGAACTAGATAAAATAATTTTCACTCATGCTTTGAAATAGAATATAAGGTTAACTTAATAGTTCTTTGTTGTTTATGTGCAGTACTTACAGTAAATGTGAACAGCCTTGTTTTGTACAGTATACACCTTGTTGAATATTCAGTGAAGCACATATGTTAGTATGAAATATAATCGCTGCTTTAATATGTTTAACACATTTATTTTTTTTAGTAAACCTTTTGGTTTATGCATTGACTGTTCTTTTCCTCAGGGCTACTGAGATGCTATTTATTACATATTTATACTAATTCCTCCAATGAAATGAGTACAGTGTTCAAATGCACAATGAGGTGAATATTCTGTGGAGCAGTTGGGAAAATGTAGTTCATCTATACCTTGTAATGCTGCAGTTCCTAGAGAGCAGGTACAAAGTGATGTCTAGCAACAGTACATCCTAGATAATGAGGCATCAACTATAGGCAATTAGTGTTACACTGGTCACTTAACTTAATTATTTTAGGTACTTTTGGACATTACTTTATCACTTTAAATATTATTACTTTAATATGTATATTACTGAGCTAATTAATAATGTACATCTGAAATATCCAATGAATTATACCATAAAAACATCTCCCCAGCACAGTGACTTAACAATACTGGTAGGTTAATTGGCTTCGTACAGAATTAACCCAAGTGAGTTCATGTATGAGCTATACCAGGGCAGGGAGCGATATGAATTCTCAGTAAAGCGCTGTGTAATACGGTGGCATTATATACTGTTAATAAATCCACCTCCCCTTACCAAATTTAGATTGATTGCACAGTTGGAATTCATCATACTTTGGGCGGGGTGCATCATACATCGCATATTGCATGCAATGGAATACATACCGCCACTTAATGCCGCATGCATGTACAAATGCAATTAATAACGCAAATGACAGCTCTTCTGATAAGAGCTATCCTTTGCATTATTAGGATTTCCTAGTTAATGACCCAGGAGCCCTATTGTGCATGCTATTGGAACCCTCTTGAGTATTTATGCAAAAAGAAAGCCATCGGCTTCTATATGTACTGCCATCTACATTATATATAACCAGGGATATTGCCGGGTCGACCCGGGTTGAGATGCACTGTGAACATGTCACCAAACAATTTCCCGGGGCGAGCAACCTGGCATTTCAACCCTGCAATCAAGCAGGGTTGAACACGGGAACAACCCATGTTGAAGTGCAGTGTGAACAGGCCCTACCCGGGTTATCCATCCTGGGACTCAGCAAACAACACTGATTGGATGTTCCTTGGTCTCACTTGATGATGTCAGCAGCCAGACACACAGGCAGCACACTGCACACAACAGCAAGGGGTTAATAATACCACTACTGTCATTACATTGATTGCTAATTGGAGTGATGAAGAAGTGAACTGTATACTATGTTGTCAGAAGCTGCATCATACTCTCTCTAGCTGAATCAAATAGCAGTAAAGCACAAACACTCCTGAACTCAGGGCTACACAATGGAAATCCATCAGCCATGATTCCTGCAATGCTGTGAGCAATCCCCACCCCTCCCTTGTGTTCCCTTTTGTGATCTTATCTTTGTGAGCCTGAAAAAGTAAATTTTTAATGACATCCATAGGGTTTTACATGGCTGACCCAGGTTCAGTGTGAACAGGGCTAACCCGGGAATAACCCTGGTTGAAGGTGCAGTGTGAAAGAGGTCTGACCTGGGTCGCAGCTGGGTTGGATCCGTGTTCAAAATCCCGGGTCAGAGCTGGATTTGCGATGTGACAGGGGTCAGTGGGCATGCATGACCTAAAATCTGAAGATAGCATATATTCTTGCAGGTAAACCCCCAAATACTTAAATTTTTCTGAGTTATTCTGAATACTAGGCGGCCACAGTGGGCCCTTAATAATGAGTGGGTTTGTTACTAAAAACATGAGGAAACTAGGATTTCCCCCATGGAAAAATCTATCAAACCTTCTAAAGAGTGGAGAAGTTGAGTTGCCCATAGCAACCAATGAGCTTTTTCTATCATTTTATAGAATGTACTTGACAAATGCTAGCTAGAAGCTGATTGGTTGCTATGGGCAAATTCTCCACTCGCTCACTTCTCCGCTTATTAAAAGGTTTGATACATTTCCCCCCAAATGTGATATGCCAGCCCAGTATTAATGGTGGCAGGGTGGAAAGGGGGCTGGATTAATCCCTACCAGCATGTGTGTAACAATTTAAAGGGAAGTTTAGCCCAGGGATGTGCAGTCAGGGTAGGCAGGCATACTCCTGAGATTTGATATAAAAATTATTAGAATAATACAAAGAAGATATTTATAACATATAAACATCTTCTTTGTTTATTACCAGCTTTGGGGAGCTCCCTGGGATTGCAGGGAGAAGAAGAGATGAGGCAGCAACGGCTCAGCCTCGCTTCTGTATAGTCAGATAATACTTGCAGAGCTGGGAGTTGGGCCACACCACAGGCAGTAAGCTGCACAGAAAGAGAGCTAATAGAGGCCTGCCTCTGAATATTGGGGCATGCCGTGAGCAATGAAGGACACCTTGGAGGTGCCATGAGACCAGGAAGTGCACTGCAGAGTTTAGAGATCGGACCTCACTCAACAGCAGCAACAAAAGACACAGTGATGCAGATAGGAGAATCAATGGACTCTGAAGCTTAGTGTAGTGAGGGGAGAGTTACAGTGAGCCTCCTCAGCCATTGACCTGACCGCACGTCACTGGTTCAGCCCGATCTAAAGTGTGTGTACAGTATATATTTAGAGATGAGCAGTTCAGTTTTGCTGAAAACCGAAGTCAAACCGAGTCCGGGCTCGGGTCTTCCCGCAAATCCTATCTCAGATCCAGAGAAAACTTATCTCTCGTGTCTTTTATGGCATTTAAGTCCCTCCCTTGTGACACTGTCACGATGTATGAGTTCTGTGTTTTTTTTATATTTCTTTTGCTGTGGAACTACAGGTACCAACGGGCCTGTAATTCCCCGCATGCTGGTACTTGTGGTTCTCCAAGTACCAGCATGTGGGGGTGGCTTGCTGGGACCTGTAGTTCCACAGAAAAAGACAATATTATCTCATCTATTTTTTTACACCAAACTACATTATAAACCCGGCACCCACCAGCCAGGGCTATCAGCCTGAGCCTGGGGTGCTCTGGAGAGTGGGACCCCTTTATTGGGGGGGTTCCCCAGCTTCCCAGGGATCGCTGGCCTGGGCTGACTAACGGTCAGGGGGACCTGGTGAAAGGGTTTCCCTGACTGTGGCATTACCCCCCAACTAGAAACAGTCCAGTGCTGGTTCTGGAATTTACAGGGGAACCCCACGCATTTTTTCCCCTGTATTTCCAGAACCAGGCCTGGTGCTGTTTTTTCATAATACAGGGGACCCCTACGTCATTTGTCCCCTGTATTTAGCACAACCAGTACTGGGTCTCCAGAGCACGGTGCTGGTTGTTCTTTTGGAGAGGTGGTTATGCCGTTTTCTTTCCCTAATTTAAAAAAATTATCTTTGTAATAGGAGAGAAGTGTATGCATATGCTTAACCCCCTTTTAGTGGCCACAGATTTGAGTTGTCAGTGATAGTTAAATATGTTCAGATGTCAAACTTGAATTGAAAAAGGTGTTCTATTTGAGATTTCTATTTTGGTTCTTTTTAGTGTCTTTGGTGGCCGTTTTGCACTATATTTCGGCCGCGATGACAAATTTGAATCCTTAGTAAATTTCCAGGTCCTATTGCTTTCTATGGCAAAGTGGTGCCGAGTTGTTCCGATGGCCTGTGTCCGAAAATATGTTACCGGCCGAGTTACAGGTATTGTCGGCAGAGTTTTAGACATCGAATGGAGCAAAGTTGTCTTGTTAAATTGCAACAGAAAATCAATTTGTACAGAAATGTTCTCAAACACAGTTGCTAATGTCATGCCAAACTGCCCCATCCAGCATGCCAGGTCCCAGGTCACAGCCATGACAATCGTCTTTCTCGTTCAAAGTGTGCGTCTTAGTCACATAAATAAAACAACTGCAAATGACTAAACTACTTTGCTAGGTCAAACTGATCAATTTGATGTGCTACAATTGTACATATGTGTGCGTCTGAGTCTAAATCTGTGTAAGAAGTGATACAAAGCAGCGGCCACAGCTTTTTCAGACGCCAAGTTCCTTAGTGCTTCATCTTTGATATTGTATGTGTTTAAAACTAATTCCTGTGCAATTAAAGTCACAGCCCAGAGTATCTAGTACAGTATGGAGCATATCCAATTCCAGCCGGGGTTTTCCTTAAGCTGCAAGTTTTTTCCTAGCAATAGGTTGCGTGATTTTTATTTTTTCATGCAGAGCTCAAATTTTTTGGAGCACCTCCTGACTAAGGGCATAATTCAGACCCGCTCGCGAGTGCTGAGTGCTCACAAGCGGGTCGATGTTGGCCCAGTGCGCATGCGCAAGTGGGAGCCGGCTCCGTCGTGCGCATGCGCAAGACCTGGATAGCGACGGCCAAGCCGTCGCTATGGGTCTCGCTACAAAGGGGGCGTGCTGTCGATGGTGACAGCACACCCCCTTTGGTGGGCGTGCTGGGGGCGTTGCTGCCTATACGGAGACGTTCCCATGGGAACGCCTACCATCTGGGGCCAGCCCCATTGACATCACAAGTGATGTCAGTGGGAGTGCTCTCAGCTCTGATAGAGCCGAAAGCACTCCAGGGCTTGCAGCAATGAGACCCTACCACAAGGGTCTTGTCGCAAGCCCCATCTTTTTGGCCGCTCACTATAGCTGTGGGTGGTCACCCACAGCCATGTGAGCGGCCAGGACGCCGCTCTAAAATCAGGAAGGACGGCCCTGATTCAGAGCGAGCGCTCTGTCAGAACGTCCGGCTCTGAATCAGGGCCTAAGTCCAATTTTTGGCTTGCGGCAGACAAGACCCTACCACAAGGGTCTCGTCGCAAGCCCCAAAGATTGCGATGGTCTTGACCATCGCGACCATCAACCTGGCCACTCGCTAAAGCTGTGGGTGGTCACCCACAGCTGAGCGAGCAGCCAGGAGCCCGGCTCATTTTAGAGATGCGGCCGCCCTCATTCAGAGCGAGCGCTCGCATTTTGCAAGCGAATCTGAATGAGGTCCAGGCTTTAGGTGGTGCACTTTAGAAACTCAAATAGGTTAATTGCTATGTTAACTTGAGCTATAGAAACTAGAGATTAGCGGTTTGGTTTTACTTGGTTCTTTCTACCAAAATTAGCGCAAGTTCAGATTTATTTTATTGGCTATCCAAAACACGTGAGTACTGTACACCAGTAGGATTAGTTTTTCAGATCTGAACATACTGTAACTGAAACCAAACCAAACCACTCATCTATAATAGGACTCTGGTCCTGATTCATTACCGATCGCAACTGCGATTACACAAGCAATCAGCCGAATGTCGCGTTCTGCGCATGTGTATGCATCACAGTGCACATGCGCAAACCAGCCACTGCAAATGGGACTGTGATTGCAATTACTACGCAGACCCATCGCAGAGTGATTGAAAGGAAGTGCCGTTTGTGGGAGGTGACAGGGGGTGGTCAGCAAAACGCAGGCGTGCCAGGGCATTTGAACACTGTTTCAGCGGTGTGCATAAATTATCCTCTGCAATGCCTTATGCAGCTTGTGTACTCACAGCGTGCGATGAAGTTTGCAATTCCTGAGTAAGGTCAGAGTTTGTGCAAGTGTGTGTGAGGCTGCGATGGTACTTAATGTTACTGATGGTTTCACAGTCTTGCTAAGGATAATGGATGTGTGTAAGGTAAAGTGGGCGTCCTTCTATTGTGCTGCAACGGCATAGCAATCACAATGGATTAGCATACTATCGCAGTGAGGCTGTGTGTGTAATCACTATTGGATTTGCAGTTGCGACCCTTCCTGAATCAGGCCTACTGTCCAGTTAACGTGAGCTCTCCCTGATCCCTGTCCCAGTCGGACTACTCTCCTCTCACTAGGGAAAGACATCGGAAGCCCGGCATCGAATGGTTGCTGGGCCTCTGACATCAAATGCAGCGATGCAATGGTATAACCATCGCGATGGTTATACTTTGTGCATGTGCAGAAGCAATCATAGCTTCATGCATACGCACTTAAGGCAGAAAAGGGAGCGGACCCTCTAACAATGGCGGCAGAGCCTTGGTTCATATCACTGTGGGTTTATGCCCAGCACTCTCCAAGATGCTGGGCTGCTCCCGGGCCCCTCCTACACTGAGAATGGATGCCATGCACATGCGCACAGCATCTATTCTCCCTCTGCTTACCCGCTGCTGTTCTATGCAGAGCAGTGGTGTGTGCTCCCCCCATTGCCAGCCATCGGATGGGCACCGGAAAGCTGCATCCGATGGCTGCCAACCATCGAATTCCTGCTATTCAGTGGAAAAAGTACTTCCATCGAATTGGAAACATAGATGTTTTCTAACCATCGGCTTTCAATGTCCATCCCTACCTTTTACAGCCATGGCTGCCTCCTTTCACTGTGGTGCCAGCTACTATATTTTCCTCGGGTCTGCCTCCAGTCACTCACAGTGCCACCTCAGGGATTTTCTGCTGACTCTGCCACCTCCCATCATCATCTCCTGCCTTGCAATCTCCTCCAAGTCCAACTGTCAACCCTCTGAAGACTGAGGGCTGGTTTATGGATGGTCTGTGGTGCAGTGGCGTAAGTTCATCCCAGACGCCCAGAGGCAAGTTATAATTTGGCGCCCCCCCGTCACAGCCGCAGGCACTGTAATGTAGCAATTCGCATGAAGACAGGCTATAGCAGCTGATGGTCTGACACAGAGCTCTCCACTAGTGTATGGGGGCTTCTTAGATGCCGTGAAGGGCCATGATGGAACACTCCGGGTACATAGTAATAGCACTAAGTGGGGTGAATATGTTGTGGACAATGGAGGAGGTGCCCCCTTCAGACCTGGAGCCCGGTGGCAGGCGCCTCCATTGTCTCCCAAAGTTCTGCCCCTGCTGTGGTGAAGCTCTCCGTCTCTGGGGCCGGCTCAATGGCAGTACCGCCTGGCTGGTCAGCAGCTTCCTTTGATCCATCCCATAGACCACTGTATCCTCACTGGCAGACAGAGGCTGGGTCTTCTTCTCACCATGGGATCAGGAAGACAAACAACAGCGGCTCTCTTACAGTCACCGCCCGTCAGAAGTAGCCAGTGGCACATCCACTCTCTGTCAGGAGCCCACACTATTGGTCAGTGCCTGCCTTGCCCTGCACTGTTTATTTATATCCTTGGTCATGTGCACTGGTTCTTCTCACTTGTGGTGCAAGAGGGTACCAGATCCTTCAGACAGCTGCCAACGTTTTCCCAACAGTTACAGTCAGGCAGGGGAGAAAAGGGGAAAGGGTCAAAGAACCTGCTGTAGAAGTACCAACAGTGCCCCATACAGACTGCAGGAGGGGAGGGATAGGGGAGGGGTAGGTGAAGTGGCAAAGTCCTTTAGCCATCTTTGATGTAGACTCAACCCCGAGAGAGGAGTGCTGTAACATAGGTGATTATAGGGTATAGGTGGTTGCTTCTCCCCCTGTGGGATTTTGCCCAGAAAAAAAAAATCGGTGACCATTTTTTAATTGAATATCACGGGAATCGAGAGCATGCATACTTGTGGTAATGGGCACGAGGTCAACAAAATTTTTGCAAAATCACACATCCAACTGGATTTGCAATGCAAATAAAATGCAAAATTTGAAGAAAAATAACTGGGCAGCTTTATTTTTACACTGCAATTTGTATATGAGTTTGGACACGCCCCTCTCACATCTACATCTCTGCACATTTTCCATCTGCCCCACATGCAGGGCAACATGGTTCTACCAAGGTTCAGTGCTACTTGCTCTTTTTTGCTTTCCTCCCACCTCAGAGTGAGGCACAGTGCCTCATTTACAGTTGGATGTAAGTCCAATTATGGGGTGTTGAAATTAGCATTTTCATACAGTATGTTTCAATCATACTAAAATGTGAAGTGGACAAATGTAAGTACAGCAGCTGTAAGTGTAGTGAACCCTCTAGAGATATAAACTAATTAGATTTGGGCACATACCCAGACATACTTCATATCTTTGCAGTAGCCAGAGCATGGTATAAAGATATGTGGTGATGATCATTTTTAAACCAGCAGTGCTATCTTGCTGCAGCTGATTGGCTGTTTACGTATTGACCCCTTCAGCTGATAGCGCTTCATTCACTAGCAGTTAAGCTGGCCACACACTAGATCAACTTACATCCAACCAGCCAACTTGTTGATTGGTTGGAATGAAAATCTAGTAACGGATGGGAGTAAATGATGATCAGCAATTTGCTCCTAAATGCCAGAAAACATGACAATGGTCGTTTAGACAAGTTTGTTAAATGTTTGATCTAAACTATTTGTTCAAAGAACAGTTTTGGTCCATTTTCCAGGGTTGGGAGCAAATTGCTGATTGTATTCCTTACCAGATTTTCATTCCAACCAATCAACTAGTTGGCTGGTTGGACAGATAATCTTTAGATGTGTGGCCAGCTTTAGTCTGATTTCCTATATGTCATACCCAGAGGTGCCGAGAGGGGGGGAGGTGGTATACTAATTACCCGGGCTTGTTGGAGGGCCGCCCACCTCCCTTTGACCAGTCAGCAATCCAGCACACGCTGCTGTGTGCTGGGCTGTAGTGGAAGACCTTGGTAAAACCATGATGCACTGCAGGTGGGGCAGCTGTAAAATGTGCAGAGAGATTTAGATTTGGGAGGACTGTGTCAAAACTGACATCTGAATTGCAGTGTAAAAATAAAGCTGTGCAGTATTTGTGGGCTACATCCAAAAGCAACCAGTATTTACCCCACATGCAAAATAAATGTATGTATTTGCTCCCCTTGTATTAAAACATGGATTGTCCAGGTACAGAGTTACTTGCTCTATCTTAATCTATTGCCAAATCTATTGCCCTGAATGTCTATTGATAGGATATTAATTATTTTACTTGCATCTTGAGTCTGTGCCATTAAATTAATCAGTGTAATCCAACAGGATTAGAGTTTATAGGTACAATAGAAATTATTCAGTCAGTCAGGCTTATAGAAATTCTGATTTTGAAACACCTGTAATCAAAACAAGTTTTTCATGTAGGTATCAATAAAACATTTCCTTCACAGATTTTCCATGTGGTTTGGTTATCAATGCATTACACTGTAGTCCAGTGATTTAGGGCATCCTATGTTTATGTGTATTGAATTTGATGCTGTGATAAAACTAGGCCACATTTTACACGTGCAGAGTTGTATAGAGTGACAGTAGACTGGCTGGTCATATCCAGCTGTTTTATTGGCTGAGGGAATATTTATTCCTGCTGTGCTACCTTATCCACACAAAGCCTCTGCTGTGCCTGGTCAGCTCAGCGTCTGAAAAAATATTATTTATGATAACACTGAAGATTTTCTAAAGATAATACAGACACAGTGTAAAAAGAGAAGAAAGTGGTTCTACTTAAGAGCATTTTAGAAACTACAGATTTGTCCTTATACACTCGTGCTGCAGTTACGCCAAAGAGCCCTTCTCCGGTGACTCGCTTGCTTTGCGTTAAGCATCTTTTTTGCCAGAAAATGCATCTTAGTCGCAATGTGATGTGACAGAACCGGTTAACGAGACTGCACTGATTAATTTGATATGCAACACTTGTACATTTGTGTGCAAATGAGTCTGATGTTCCGATGTTGCTTCATCTGCGACTTTGTACATATTTAAACCAAATTCTTGCGCGGTTAAAGTTGCAGCCCGGCGTCTCTGGTACAGATTGAGTGGTGTTTTGCTGCATCTGCGGTGCGAATATGATGCAGATTTAAAGAAAATTACGCTATGCTACACCACTTGGTGCGGCTTACTCATGCTAGTTGTCTTGCGCCGCATGGCGTATAGAGGCTAGGTGTATGAGGACACATGTATAATTGCTCTATCTTTAGACTGTCACATTGGAACACCTATCTAAAAATATATTTAAAAGAAAATAGATTTACAAAACATTATTCACTTAAATACCACAAGCAAGGGGTTGTATAATCATACAATGCATTAAATCCAGGTATACAGGAGCACAATTTGCTAAAGAAAATATTCACCTGCCAATTGGCTAAGAAATTTCAAAAGTTTCCTTCCCAAAACCAAATTTGGCCTAAAATTTCTTAACTGTAATCCAATCACAACACAGAATTAATTGACTGTAGTCACCTGAGCTATAACCATAGGCTATTATTTGACAGATTTAAATATAAAACAATTGGCACAGGAGCAAAAGTGGAACATTTTCACCTCTCTCTGAAATGGACTAATCTTTTTATAAAAAATTTTACTACAAATTTGCACAGCTCTAAATTCAGATTTCAGTTCAGAACTTAAATGATTCTGTAATGTTTTATCTTGCTCCTGATGTGACTTTAAGTTGCAGGATACCATAAAATTACTAGAAGCTAAAATTAAATTACCTTTCATTCCTTAGTCCCTTCCTGCTTATTTTTTTATTTTACGCAAATTTGGTATAAAGTAAATTTGGAACATTCCTAAGCGTAGTGGTTTAGCGAGGATGAGCTGCGTTTTTAGTGGTGTTGTAATAACCGTAAATCTAAGTCAGTGGGTGGGATGCATCAAGCATCGTATTCTGAATGTGATGCATCCCGCCAATGTTTGCATGCATGCCAGCATTTAGTAACGCTGTATGCATTTTTATTTAAGCAAAGGACAGCTCTCCCAATAACAGCTGTCCTATGCGTAATGGGGACTTCTGGGTTTATGACCTGGGAGTCCCTCCTGTTGGATCCCTCTTGGGAAAAAACTCCAAAAAGAAGCACATAAGCTTCTATTAGGCAATTACCATCTAAAGCCTATCGGGACCAAGTTCCATGATGTTTCACTTTCCAGAGCTTGGCACGTTCGGGAAATGCGGTCAAACCGCAGAAAATCTGCATTTTTGGAGGTTTGACCGCATTATTCTGCATAGTGCATCCCACCCAGTGTCTCTGACTCACACCTTCTCCTTATATACCTGGTGTTTTTCTTTATTTACTACACATTGGGAACATTTATCAGCATACATTAGATGGCCGCAGAGGTCCTACTGTATGTTGTTTAAATAATATTTGTGAAGGCTGTCCTTGTTTTTATTCTGTAGACCGTGGCTTTGAAGGGAAGTCAGCCAATGTATATACTGTACAGTAAATGTACAAAAGTGTATATAAAATCTTAAAAGAAAAATTGTGATCATGTACTTTCGTAAGTGATATATTATGTAAATGAGCAGATTACTGAGAAAAATGGAAAATTCAACTTAATAAACTCAATAAATAAAAAAGGACCAAAAGTTACAATAAACAGTTCTTTGAACACGTTTTTTATACAATTGAGATATCATAAAATAAAATCTGTAGTGATCCCACAAGATT
The DNA here is from genome assembly GCA_031769625.1 of Taudactylus pleione. Lineage (NCBI taxonomy): Eukaryota > Metazoa > Chordata > Amphibia > Anura > Myobatrachidae > Taudactylus > Taudactylus pleione. Next base: position 1,264,855 of record JAUIMM010000555.1, on the reverse strand, counting down.
CTGCGTAGATGGACGATAACAATGTTCTGTGGTGTCCCATAGAACTAATGACAATGCTGCAGCCATTAGAAAGGGCTGAGAGCACTGATGTACTGTAGAGCAGGGAGGGCAGCAGTAGTAACACATAGCACTGTCCAGTTCACCAATTAGCATACTAGATGTGTAAACTACTTTAGTCTCTCCCAAGTGTTAGGGTAGAATGTAGTGTCTATTTAATGCTGCAATCCAATTTAAACATTTTATTATTTCCTTTTTCACCTTTGCAAAATCTCTCTGTGAGGCAGATTGAGATGGCTGCCACTGTAAGCAAATGTTTCTTAGCTAGGGATACCATAGAATAGTGGCAGCGATGCAGTCATTGCAACATCGCTTGTGATTGCATGTAGCCATTGCAAAGTAACCATCGATTGTAATGTGGTGCAAATGCAGGATTTTGCAAAGGTACTGTTATGCAAACATTGACTCCGTGTTCCAGCATATGCATTGAAGGGGATGCGTTCAATATCCTGACCACGGGGATTCTGGTACTCAGAATGCTGGCGCCGGAATCTCAACACTTGTCAGAATCCTGGCGCCGGCATCCCGACCGCGGAATCCCAAAGGTAGGTAGCAGGGTTTGGAAGTAGGTTATTAACTAGGGGGGTAGGTTAGGGTCAGGCATCGGGGAGGGAGGGTTAGGGTAGGGAGAGGGGGATGGTTAGAATACTGACCGACAAGCGTCGGTATTCTTTCTAACCCTGTTGGGATGCCAGAGTTGGGATTCTGACCGCCGGGATTCTGAACGCCGGCATCCTGTACCCATCCTGTATTGAAGACATGCAGCATCTGATGAGCCATCAGAAGGTGTATAATGGATAGCAGCCAAAGCAATCCCGACACTGAATGGCAAAACTATTTCCATCAAGCTTATAACATTGATTGTTGCTAACCATCGGCCATCCCTATTCTTAGCTAGAAGCATTTATCATTAACTCTGATGATGGTTCAAGAGGGAAGTGTAACCATATCTTTGAGTCAGAGTCAGTCAGTCAGCTCATCAGTGGTCATGTAATGGCATAGAAAGTTACTGGGGATTACAGTAAAATTAGAGATGAGCTGATCTGTTTTGCTGAAAACTAAACACACCCAAACTTTGGGGTTCCGAATCGAACAGAGTCCCAGCTCTGATCACTTTGGGGTTCCTAGTAGAACCGAGTCGACAGGTTAATCATAATATTGGTAATAAAAACAAGTAATAATGATAATAATATAAGTAATAAAAATAATAAAAACAGATCAAAGTTACATGATTTTAGCTGTTTTTACACATTTTAAAAAATATCCACAACCAAAACCAAACCAAAATAGTTAAGAGTGGTTTTTACACCACCAAAACACAACAATGACATAGAGCCAGAACCAAAACTTGAGGGTCTGTGCACATCTCTACTATAAATATGCATGCTGGTAAGAGGGGTGCTCTAAAGTGTCTCTGCTCACTACTTAATAAGTCGTGACTGTAGTTGTCATTAGCATGTGGCTTGCCATTATACTGTATGTACTTTCTACAAGCATGGTTGGTATTCCTACATATGCTCTCCAGTCTTTCTCCATGTGCTGCTCAGTAGTGTAAACTGTCCTCTGCTGTTGTGTGCTATATATTTGTTCTGTTCTGCTATATTTTGCCTCTATGATGGAGATGCATCAAACCTTCTAAAGTAGACAATTGGAGAAGTTGTTCATAGCAAACAATTGTCTTCTAGCTATAGTTTATCAAGTACATTCTATAATATGATAGACATAAACTGATTGGTAGATATGGGCAACTTCTCCATCTGCCCTCTTTAGAAATGTTGTTACATCTTCCCCTAAGGCCCATGTGTTGTTCCGATATCTAGCCTCAATATGTTGTATTGCTCTCTGACCTTCATATGTTGTTACACTCTCTAACCATCATGTGTTGTTCCATGCTCTATCCTCCAACTGTTATGCCATTATGTAATCTCCCTTGTGTCATTCCACTCTATAATCTTTCACATGTTGCAATCTATGACCTTTTACTGTACGAGTGCTCAGAGCTCTAACCATCCTATACTCTGCTCAATGCTGTAAGCACCAAATGTTTTGCTTAGCGCCTGATTTAGCAGAGGACGCAGTAGCTATCACAGCCGCTTACATTGTAGCAGCTGCGATAGCTCTAATATGGTAATGCAGCAGGAGGCGTCCTGTCTCCCACATGCATTACTGATCCAAGTTGCATTCTAGAAAGCAACATCGGATCATCTGCAAGACCAGATGCCAGCTAAGTGACCCATGGGGTCACACAAGCCGTCCGCCACAGATGTTAAAAAGAGACCAGGAAATCTCCATCAGCCGATGGCAATCCTAGCCTCGTCACTTGGATATCACGTACGCTTTTTGAGATATTTAGAAAAATTTAATTTGAAAATTAAAGTATTTTATAACAGTATTTGCTCAGCAAGACTCCCTTCTGCCTGTGCTATGGGAGACGCATCCTGCCCAGACTCCTCATCCTGTATGTCATCAGAATCCTCCTCCTCATTCTCCTCCATGTGCTGGTTCTGCATATTGTAAGTGATGAACATGGGGAAAGTTTCAACAAAACATTCTGGCATTGGAGCATCGCGCTACCAAGGACGCTGGGACCCTGCCATGATGGGGGACTACTGCTGGTTCCTTTTTAGAGAGACCAATGAGATACTGTAAAAATGGAAATCGTTAACATCCTATTTTCCTAAAGAAAACTTTACATTTTATCTTTTATTAACAATTACATTACGGCTAATTTGGAATCTGGATTGTTAAGAGTTTCTGAAGTTTAGTTTCTGCAGTATTTAAGTGTTTCTATAGTTTTATTAGTATAATTGAAATGCTAACTTATTTTACTTTTTTTTCAGATATAGCTATTGCAGCTTTTGTTATTTGTGTATCCAGTAAATGTGACGTGATAGAGAAAATCTGATTCTTACACTGAATTCAGCATCCATAAATTAGGTAAAAACACATATTCACATGCCAGATGCAGATCATTTTTTCAAAATTTGTTGAGTAGTGTAATTATTTTCTACTCTTTTAAATTTTAAAATTCTTGTAACTAGTTTTAGACACAGGAATTTTTTTTTTCTTTCAGAAATCAAAAAAATATTGTAGGCATCTTGGCCAAAGAACTTGGCCAAAGTGTGGAAGCTCCTATAAATCCTGTATAAACATGTAACTTTAGGTGATTGCGGTACCTTATTTCCGAGAAGCAGTACCTTTTTGTCATAGGAAAAATACCACTGCTAAGTAACATATTATTGGTATTTAGCAAACTAAAAACAGGAGGAAAAAACCTAGCAATTTGCACCTTGGCAAAAACTATGTTGCACCGCAGGTGGGGCAGATTTAATATGTACAGAGAGAGATTAAGTTTGGAAGGGGTGTGTCCTAGCTAATTTGAAATTTCAATGTGAAAACAAAGCTGCCCCGTATTTGCTCGCTACATGCAAAAGCAGAGAGTATTTTCCCTGCATGCAAAAAATAAAAATAAATGCATTTGCAGTCTTTGCATTGCAGCATTGTTTGTTCCAGAAGCAAATTGTATTTACTCCTAACTCTGAACAAGACCCTATGTATTTAATATGCAATGTACATTGAAAAAGCTATTTTGGGTGGTATTTGGGCGGATTGATTCTTCTTATGTTCTAGGGTTACATGTAAGTAAGGGAGTAGCAAGGGTGGTTCCAGTGGAGCATGAGCTCTGGGTGCGAAAATGGACAGAGGGCGCCATCCAGGGTTCTGGAATTCATGGGGCGCTGGACAGTATGACGACTGCCTGTTAGTTTTATGTCGGTTTGTTTGCTCTACATCTTAAATAAGTTACGGATCTGAGATCCGTTTCTACATTTCATGCTCCCTGTAGATGCCCATAATGGGCTCCCCTCCGGCCCTCCCCCCTCTGTGATCATCTTCTGTCACCTCCTCTTTCCTGTCAGATTGCTTACATTCACTTTTCACCTCTTTAATTCCCTCCCCTATCTACCATGGGATCGGCTCTTTGCCCCTGTCCACTCCTCTCTTTTTGGTTTCTGTCACCACCCCTCTCTGATCAACCCTTTGTCCCTCCCCTCTCCTTTCTTATTGGCTTCTGTCACCACCCCTCTCCTCTCCTTTTCTTATTGGCAGGTATGAGTTTTAAAAAAAGTCACTGCTTTATTATTTAAAGTATTGAGGTGTTCCATGACCACAAAGTGATATTTGAAAGGTCTTTTAAAAAATGCTGTATTAGGAGACCAGAAATAATAATAATGGTGGTAGTCAGTACATGACATGGTTAGTAGTACATTTATATAAGTGCAATGTATATTTACGAAGTAGGAGCATAGCTGAGAATGGAGCTTTCTATAGGTGTTCCCACTCCAGTGAAAGCTGCTTGGGGCAGTAATTGCAGTAATAAGCTGTGCACCCTGGTGAGTTTCACTCTAGCACATGTATTCTGTCAGTTTAAGTTAAATGATAAGAATATATACTACAATCTCCTCTATTGACTAATAACAATGATTCAAATTAGATAAAAGTTAGATCCTAGGTGCCATACATAAATAAAACAGTGCCAAAGGAGCTGCTCCTTAATGCGCAGCACAGACGGTGTAATGGTTAGCGTTACTGCCTCACAGCAGTACGGTCATGGGTTTGATTCTCACCACGGCCCTACCTGTGTGGAGTTTGTAAATTCTCCCTGTGCTTGCGTGGGTTTCCTCCGGGTACTCCGGTTTCCTCCCACACTCCAAAAATATACTGTCAGGCTAATTGAATCCCACAAAAATTAACCCTAGTGCGTATGTGTGTGAGCATGTGGTAGGAAATATAGATTGTAAGCTCCACAGGGGCAGGGACTGATGAGAATGGACAAATATTCTCTGTAAAGCGCTGCAGAATATGTGTGCGCTATATAAATAACTGGTAATAATAATAATAATGTCAGATAGTGTATCAACAAAGCATTCTATTCTCCCAATGGGACCTCAATGCCCAACGTGATACTGCCACTGTTTGCTGTTTTTCTCTTCATTTTAGTATTACTCCGCAGGCTGGCCATACCTTGCTGGCACAGTTGAGTACAAGGGGGGAAGAGCCGCTACGACATGCACTTTTCCGGGCGCCATGGTTCCACACTACTCTTCTGTGTATAAGTGCTGAATGTTATGGAACAGTGAAGCAATAGCAGAATTGGAAAATTGTATTGCCGAACCTTTCTATTTAGGCAAAATGGTCTTTTCCACTGCAGAACTCGGTTAGCACAAAACGTCACTGCAGCTTGGCTTATTAATCAAATACTAGAATTGTACAATAAATTATTTGTCATATAGTCACAATCTGATGATATAAAACTACTGTATAATAGATGCAGGATGCTCTCCCTCACACAGCCTGGCCAATAGAAAAGTGCATTTATACATGAGCCTTATCATTTGACATGGTTCCCCCTGATGAAGACAGATAGTTGTTGTAAATGGACAGTAAGTGAGCTGGACAGAATATCAGCCATATGTCTGTGTTTGCTCAATAGAGATTGGAGGCCTTTTAGTAGTGAACACTGCATAACACTAAGCATTAGATGACTGAACCTGTCACAGAAATCACCTTGGAAAATAGATCATGTTTGTTTATGCATTGTATTTTTTTATATTTTATATAATCAATCAAGATTTCAAATTTTTATTAAATGTAATAAGTTTTTATTTTAATTAAGAAAATTTTAACGTTTTTTCCTCTTCAACTTTAGTGAAATTTCTGTTCCTGCCCCTATCTATAAATCAACAATGTATGTACAGAACAATACTTTTAACAAAGAGATTACATATCTGATACTGAGACTCCTGCCTCAGGACTGCTTCAGCATGTTGCAGGATAGAGTACCTCCACCCTCCCCAGCAATTTCTTACAACTATATCCAGTCAGTAAAGAGATTGGTAGATATCGTGCTGGATTGAATTCATTTGGAATATCTCAGTGATCGCCGTCATTTAGAGACTTTCATATTTAAAAATCCGGTTTACTTGAATTTAAAGGTCAGTTCTGATAGAGATGCCTCAGTCCTGAAAGTCAATCATAAAATATCTAAAATATATATATTTAGCAAAATGAATAATAAAACATGAAATAAAAAGCACTGACTAATATAAACAGCATACAATGAAAACGTTACATTGTGTAAGTCGGTATAAATGCCACATGGTAGAATCAGTGTTTGCTGCTTTAATCACAATTGTGATGGCATTTCTAACCAGAGTCAGGGTGGAATATTCATCAACTTAGAACCCACTACAGTTGACTTGTAGTCCACAATGGGCTCACTTACAGCAACTATGTCATTTATAGGTACAGTGACTGTAAATTTTGCATTTGCTCACTTAATTAATTTGTATTATATATGGAGACTGCTTCAGTTACAGTATATCATATAATGTATATTACTGAATGTACAAACCAGTGCTTCAACAACTTCAGATATCAGCATACAGTAGATCATTTATGTTCTGTAGGATGCAGAAGTTTGGCATATTTATTTGTACTCTTTTTCTACTATAGGTTTTTTTTTGCTCAGGTGATTTATCTTAGAAATTTTTTGTCATTATTTATCTGAAATTGCAAAATGCATGTCTGCAAAAAGCATATAGGGTCTCATTCAGACCCGCTCACGAGCGCAGGACGCTCGCAAGCGGGTCGAAGGTACCCAAATGCGCATGCGCACGATGGAGGGAACTCCGTCGTGCGCATGCGCGAGACCCGGATAGCGACAGTTTTGTTTACCTACAGATCTTGGCCCGTAAATCCATACACTACAGTCTGAAAATGCGTGCATTTGTGCAAAAGTAGACTACTGACATCACAAAAGAACAATTTTTTAATGCCTTTTAGTGTGCTTTTACTGTTTATATAAATTATTTTATATATTATCATAAAATATTAACTTTATATTATGCACTTTTACAGAAATTTTATATTACATTGATATAATATATGCATATTTAATAACACATTAAACATTTATTAAAAACACATTGATTTTTACCATGCAGTTCCAAAGCCGTTTTATTCCTCCTGTTATGAAATGATTGAGCAATAGCATATTAACAATAGTTTTGGAAGCAGTTTAAAACCTTAAACCGAGAGCTTACATTTTAAAGCATGTTGGTGTGAAAGACACCATTGCATACAATAAAAACTATATTTATGCGCCTTTCATGCACTAATTGCCTGCCCATTAAAACAGACACAATGGAGCACAGACATGAAATTACATTAAGCGGTAAGAAACAGCTTTTGTGTCACGTATTCACATATCTCTAAATCTCTATCTCTAAATCATGTCTGTCTCTGTAAATTACCTCACACGGCCCCTTTTACAAAAAAGATCACTCTAATGGCCTGCAGTCTGCATGTGTAGGACAGGCCGCCTGGCTCCATGTCCTGTGTTTTATGCTGTATTTTATTGTGTTCTATTTGCCTCACAAGTAGCAATTTTGAGTTGCAAAATAAGTACGACAAAACTGAATTTCCAATGCACAAAGACGTATGTATATGTTCTGAACACATACTGTAAAATAAAAAAATCAAATATATTTGAATTAAATAATATTAAGTGCTAAATTTGCTACTATTTTGGCAAATTACATCTTGGCATACTTGATGTGCATATGGTACGCTTATTTTGACTAATTGATTGAAATGAAGCCAACAATTAACTTAGACATAGAATAGACATCTCAAATAATATAGCAATTGTATACTGTATGTTTGCCAAAACACTTTTTTTTATTATCTATCAAAAAAAGAAAACATGGAGAAAACTATACCAAATGATGACTAGTCAGGATGACATGTAGTTTCTCCACTAATAAATTACAATTTTAAGTATGTCTTAATTATAACCCCCAACAATTATTTTGCCTAATTACTAGAGAGGTGAGGGGACAAAAGCAGCTGATCCTTGTTAAAAACAGTTATTTATACAATTGTTTCATTATGGCCTATTCTAATTTGTATTTAAAAATTTGAAATAGGAACTATGGAATCCACACTCTCCGCTGTGGCTCATGATCATCATTACAGCAAATGATGAAAAGGAAGAAAACATTAAATGGTCTGTAAATAACATATTGAACAAACAGCCTAGAACAAATCCTATTAAAATAATGCACTTAGCAAAAAAACTCAAAATAATGGTGCTAATTAAATGGAGAGTAGAGCATAGCTTATCTCTGCAGACAGGAAATTATACCTTGGACCTCCGTGTCTGACTTTTAATAACTCCTTGTATGAAATGCCACGGAAAATGAGGAAACACAATGATAATCAAACTGCTAGCGTAATGTGATTGCAGAATTATCTTTTTTTTTTCGAATGTGTCTCTGGTTAACTCCTTATCACGTATATTACGGAGCAAAGATGACAAATGCATTAGTGATATGAATTATCATGCTCTCATCATACCAAATTGTAGAATTCTGCCATTGTTGTACGTCTGTATTCTTCTTATTGGTTTTTCCGTGAAAGTGCTACAATTTAAAGAATGCTTTTAGCTGCCTGATAAAATGTATGATTTTAAAAGTCTTATAAAGAAAATGTATAGCTAGATACAAATTGCTCCTATAATATAGTGTATATTATTATACACTAATGGCTCTATATTAAGGGACTGCAAATGGCGCCCTGCACCTCCACACAAAAAGGTGTAAAGAGCCTGCAACATGACTTTCAACTTTCTGCTCTCTTGCTTTGGCCCACATCATATCTAGACCCTGACAGCAGAGGCCTAGGTCCTGTGTCTCACTTTAAGTGCCGTGGATCATTTTTATTACTTATTATTGATTTAACTTTCTATTCATTGTATTTGATAGGTTTACATTATTTTGTAACTAAATTGTATTGTGACTAGGTCGAGCACCTCACAGCACGGTAACTAGGGTAGTGCGACCTGTGCCGTGGTACAGGGCACCGAAGGGCAGGGGTCACTGTTTGGGCCTGTCAAATTTCCGGTTTATTATCACTCTCACTTTTATATACCTCTTTTTTTAGCCCCAGCATCTCCTGGCCTCCACTATCTCTTCCCTGGCCCTTCCCCATAAAGCCATGGCCCTTTTTCAGATGCACTATTTTATGTCCCCATTTAAAAAATGAGGGGGGGGGCACCAGGGGGGGATGCCAATTATCTTTCAAAAGTCCAAAAAGTCTAGCTATGGCTCTGCCTCATGGGCCCAGGTACTACAGAAGAGGTGTGGCCAAGCAGGTGGGTTTGGCCACTCCCTGCTTGAAATACGATGGCCTGTGAAGATTGTGCGTGCAACCCATAATTGGCAGCGTATACCAAGATGGGTGTTGCACCATGGCTTGGGCCCCTCCAAAGCCCCCAACACAAGCCCCAGCCCAGGAATCTGTACCTGCTTCATCCTGTCTTGGCGCCTTCGTAATTGCACACTTAGGGGTCTATTTTTCAACAAGTTTTATCATACACGACCAGTTTTAAAACTCATTGAGTATGATAAATGGTGCTCAGGTCAATCAGCTCCCACCTGTCATTTTTCAAACAGAGGACAGTTAGGAGCTGATTGGCTGGAGCACCATTATCATATGCAATCAGTTTTAAAACTTTTTGTGTATGATAAAACTCATTGATAAATCGGCCCCTTAGAAAGCAATGATAAACAGAGATCTCCTCTTTGTATCAATGGTACAGTAACTTTACAAAAAGTTTGTTCATGATAGTAGCAGGCAGCTATATTTTGAACTTGGTTGTCGGGCTCAAGATCTTTCCAGACCTAAACACACCATGTCTGTGGCATATGACTGCAACCATGCACCGCTATTTATTCTCATACCATACCTAGAACATTTAGATATGAGAACAAATTAATCCAGTCCCCGGGTATGCCCAAACTCCACCCCTATGTGGCCAGAAAAAAAATAATTTGGGAAAATGTTTGATAAATCTGTATAGTTACGAGGTAATCACAAATCCAACTTAGAAACAAGCTAAATGGTCTTCCACATTGATCTAAGGATATCCACAGGCCTATCACTGCTTGAGTTGCTATTTCAGTGTATACAATGACAGGAAAGTACTACACCGCTACTTTTCTTTACACTGAATACCATGGTTTTTGACTACTCATATCTTCCAACAAAGGAAGGAAGTTGAATGGGAAACTCTGCTTGAACACGCTGATAAGTTCTCATGTTTTCTGTGATTTTCAAGGTCAAAGAACCATATCTCATTAATTGCTATCAGGCTTTTGTTAGGGTGAATGGTACCTGCCCCTCCCGATCTGTCTCACCAAATCTGACATCATTCTCCCCTTTTTACTGGAGAGGAAGTCATGGCCCTCATCCGGTCCTCCCCTCCTTCCACCTCCCCCCTTGACTCTATCCCTTCCCGTGTCCTCTGTTACCTGTCTTCTTATGCCTGATCCCATCTTGCCCACCTCCTTAATCTCTCCCTATCATCTGGCACTGTCCCTTTTGCATTCAAACATGCCCTTGTCTCCCCATTCTTAAAAAGCTACCCTTGATCCTAACATACTCTCCAACTACCAACCCATCTCTCTACTCCCACTTGCTTCCAAACATCTTGTGCGTATTGTTTACAATCGCCATACCAACTTTCTTTCCTCCCACTCCCTCCTTGACTCACTTTAATCTGCTTCCATTCTCTCCACTCCACTGAAACTGCCCTCACAAAAGTATCCAATGACCTCCTTGCTGCCAAATCCAAGGGCCACTACTCTCTGCTCATTCTCCTTGACCACTCTGCTGCATTTGACACTGTAGACCACCCTCTCCTCCTGCAAATTCTTCACTCTCTTGGTCTACGTGGCACTGCCCTCTCCTGGCTGTCCTCCTACCTCTCTGATCGTTCCTTCTCTGTCTCCTCTCATGACTCCTTTTCCCCCCCAATTCCACTAACACAAGGAGTTCCCCAAAGTTCTGTACTTGGATTTCTCTTATTCTCCCTATATACATCATCTTTAGGTGAATTCATCAACTCTTTTGACCTCCAATATCATCTCTATGCTGATGATACTCAAATCTACCTTTTGACCCCTGACCTCTCCCCCTCTCTCCTTACCCATATCTCCAACTGTCTCTCTGCTATCTCTTCCTGGATGTCCCAGTGCTTTCTTAAACTTAACATGTCTAACACTGAGCTGATCATCTTCCCACCCTTTTCCATTACCTCACTTCCCACAATTGAATTATCTATTGATGGCACAACTATCTCCTCTAGCCCCAAAGTGCGCTGTCTTGGAGTTATCCTAGACTCCTCTCTCTCCTTCAAACCACACATTCAGCACCTCTCGCAGTCCTGCCACTTCCATCTCAAAAATATTTTCAGGATTAGACATTTCCTCTCCCTGGATGCTGCTAAAACCCTCATCCACTCGCTGATCATCTCCAGATTGGACTACTATAACCTTCTCCTAGCTGGCCTCCTAGTCTCCCACCTCTCTCCACTACAATCAGTCCTCAATGCTGCTGCTCGGCTCATTTTCCTCTCCAAACATTCTACACTGGCTCCCCTTCCCCTTCAGATGCCAATTCAAGGTCCTTACACTCACCTACAAACCTCACACCAAATCCTCTCCCACTTACATCTCTGACCTCATCTCCCTTCACACTCCCACCCATCCACTTTGCTCAATAAATGCACGCCGTCTCTCCTGCCAACTGATTACTTCCTCCTACGTCTGCCTCCAAGATTTTGCCCGTGCTGCTCCCTACCTTTGGAACTCTGTCCCTCTCCCTATCAGACTCTCCACCTCTCTACAAATCTTCATACTGGCTTTCAAGACCCACTACTTCATCAAGGTCTACCAGCTCTTATCCTAACCCACTTCATGCTCTTTCCTTCATATCTATCCTTTCTGTGTCACACCTGTCTGTCTGCCCCTCCCTATAGCATGTAAGCTCTCACGAGCAAGGACCTCTTCCCTCATGTGCTTCTCCTTACACTTTCTTCTACTCCTCACTCCCCAAAAAGGCACCTAACACTTGACTGCTAACTCCATGCTGCATATTATGAATGTTTTAATCGCTTTTGCAGCAATGTGTATCAACTATCTCCTTGTCCTGCACTGTAATGTACGGTAAGTTAATTGTTTCTCGTTCACTTATTAAGTTATGTACTCTGTAAGGCACTGCTGTACACTTGTGGTGCCATATAAATTAAAGATAATAATAATAACTGCAGTCAGATGATGACTGGATATGAATGTGTATTATTTCCTTGTCTGACAGCAATAATAGTGCCCTGATTGATGCAAGTAGATTTTCCAAAATTTGAAATAGATAAGTGTATACATATATGACCAAGTTTAATAAAGTCCCAGATGACTTGGCTGATCTATGGTCATTTTAGTGCTAGAGATAGAATTATTTAACCACAAGCTTGCTTGGGAATGAGGCTTGTAGAAGGTCCTGGATCCTGAAATCTGATTACGTATTAGAACCAATATGACAACATCTTCATCAAGTGGGTGCATCAGAGAAAATGGCTCCAATGTCTTTCTTAGGTTGTATTTAGTCCCCTCAGGTATACAGACAATATTTGCAGAATGCTTCATCTCCATGTTGGTGAAAATATGGATAGGTGGGTACTCAACTCCACTTTTTATGGAAATAGTTTATCACCTTGGGCCTGAGTCAGATGCAAGTGGGTTTGTGGATGTATCTTGCGGTTATCAGCATCCTGCTCATGCTCCTTAGAAAGAAATCAGTGACTGCCCATGCACCAAATCAGGCATATGCACACAGACGGAGATCACAAGTGTGGACAGATTGATTGAACCTCTTTTTTCGTGAAATAGGCATTTCTGGGCAGTAACTGGAGGAGAACATACGCAACTGTTCCATCAAGTGGAAGTATCAGGGAGTGTTTTGGGTGTGTAAGCCAACTTCAGTAGTGTGTGGAAGGAGATAGGGACATATGTTTAACACAGGTCTTTTGCACCTAACATAGAGTGAGCGAATGTCCAGATACTGATGATGACAGTTGTGGCTGCAGACGGAAAAATAGTGGACAGGACGACGTTCCATGTGCAGACACATGGTTGTTCAGCACACACGGGTGGATTCCTGCATTAGCATAAGCTAATAAGTAGACTGCGACCACCATAAGGAAAAGTGGCTGCAGGTGCTCTGACTTTAAATCAGCCCTCTAATCCTCAATGTCACTAAAGTGCTGAAGCCTCAGTAACTGATGTGGTCTCTTCCCCTATGGTTCTTCTCTAATAAACCCAATTATAGGCAAATAATTAATTTGGCATATTGCGAATGTCACTAAATGCCAAGTAACTGTTCATTGCGAAAAAAGAAGGAACCCCCCTTCCCCCTTCTGTCTTCTCTATTGTGTAGAGAAATCGGTTTGTATATAAAATGGAACATATCTTCGATATCATCACGGTTGTATTTACTCCAATGCAGTCCCTGTGCCGAGATTATTATGGGTTCCTTCCACTTCTCTCCTCTGGCCTTTAATCTGTATGAGTGTTTGTGCCCAGACCCCACCTGTGAACCTGACTCTACTCCCCTGCTGTTGTATCTTTAGAATTGTATTTTGTCACTGACATGAAGAATTTTTGTCACCTGTAAATTATATTTTGCTGATGTTTTTGGTTCAGGATCTAATATGTACTGTATATTTGTATACTATTGATTGCATTACCCCCTAGCTACCCCTTATTTTCCTTTGTCTTTTTTTTTTTAAACAAATTCAGTTAACACTTGTTTAAATAAAGGTGGTATAATATATAAAGCTGTGAATTAACTGTGGTAGAAAATAAATATCAAGCAGTTAATATATATTGAGGGAAAAAACAAATCTGAGAATATACAAATACTATGGGGTCAAGGCCAAACCCGAGAGCACATACATAATAAAATACAGACAAAAATAAAAACATAAAATGTTTATTTGAGTAATGTTTAATTTAATTGTAGACAAAAGAGAAGCAAATGTATCAAAATAACAAGTAGCATTGTGGGACCTAGAAATGAGACAGGAAACTTTTTACAGCTAAGCACGGTAAAGGCATTTTCACATAATTGCGCTCTACTTAGAGGTAGACACAACCATAGACAATCTTGTCAGGATGGCTATCTGTTGCAGATGTTCTCTCCCTGGAGCAAAGATCTGTGCTGCCGATGATAATCAGCAAAGACCTTGTAGTATGTAAAATAAAGGACAAAATATACATATATAATAGAAGTTAAAGGATATTTCATCAAGAAAAAATAACTGCATACCCGCCAAAAGTGATCAAAGCACCTGTGCTCATAGCCTGGGTTGGTTGCAGCAATTACTGGGGGGAGAACACTGTGGGTCCCCATGAAAAAGCCTCAACCAACAACAGGCTATAAGAGGCTGTTCACTATACTAAACCCACGGCATTAGGTCCACCTGTCATAATGTGACTCAGCCTCAGCCTATGCAGAACAGGGCTAATTTTCCTAGTTTAGCTATTTACAGAGTACCAGAGGGGGCAGCCATGTATGAGGTGTGGGCAGGGGTGCATGGTGCTGTAATCCCATCATTGTGGTTTCACCTTCCACTCTTCAATGCCACATTTCATGGCATTACAGTGAGGAAGCAACCATGATGATGCAACTCATGCAATTAAGACTCAGTGATGTGGGCAGCATACGGGGGACTGGCTCACTCTGCTAGGAGTCCAGGAATGCTAAACAAAATATCTTGCCCGGGGGGAATCATGCCAGCAAAAACTATGTGGGTCCCTATCCCTAGTAAAAACAGCCTCATACTGAAAGCACTAGAGATCCTCCGAATACACGATCCATTGGATGTTGTGATAATAAATAGCTAAATTAAAAAACATATTTTTATACTGAATGATTAGTGTCAGCCATCCTGCCCCTTTCATTAGGAATGGGGAGCAAGCAAATATGCTGGTCTTTTTTACACTTCTCAAGCAAATGCATCCATTTCTAAATGAGCCTTTTAATGTTCATCTTTGCCATCTATACAGTAGGTGATATATGATAATTTGACAAATACAATCGTTACAAAGCTTAGACATACCTAAGCACACTATGTATATATCTTGTGTGAATTCTACATTTGC
Organism: Taudactylus pleione; assembly: GCA_031769625.1. Classification (NCBI taxonomy): domain Eukaryota; kingdom Metazoa; phylum Chordata; class Amphibia; order Anura; family Myobatrachidae; genus Taudactylus; species Taudactylus pleione. The sequence continues at coordinate 1,249,736 of JAUIMM010000555.1, read as the reverse complement.
ACAAAAATAACTTAAACAATGTAATTTCTACTGTAGAAACATAAAATAACTTAGGAAAACTTGATACACTATGGATCTGGGATATGGTGGGATGCACTATGGATTTGATACATTATGAATTTGGGATACCTCCAAAGGGATGTTTTTTTAATCTGTAGGGTCCACCAATTGCTTAATGTGGTGCTGTATACTTGTATTAATGTATAATGAAATATTGCGATCCTTCGCCTTGTCACTACCCTAATAGTTTTAGGAATTTGCTTTATTCAGGAATTTACTTTATTCTCTTCTAAAGTCACTAAAAACAATCAACGAGGAATGTTTTAGGACATATTCATGCATCCCATTTATTTGCAGGTCAGTCCAGTTGTTGTTATGAGTAAGAAGGGTTCATAGGCGCCAAAACAGGAGGCCAAGGGGGTGGCTTGCCCCACAAACACCAATCAATGTATTGGGTCATGGGAAGCAGTGCGGCCACTATCTAGGGTTACAAAAGGGTCAGACATGAAGATAATCCCCGGCTGCTCTATCTCCTCCTTACCCACAGTCCTTCTCTGTCTTCCTCCTTCCCCCTCCACCTAACTCTGACCTCTACACTATCTGGCTGGTAACTGTGGACTGGTCCCTCCTCTGTGACCAGGCCTGCACCCTTCTCCCTTCACACTTAACATGTTCCTCCCCTTTCCCCCTCCAGTTTCCTCTTTGTCCTTTCTCTCTCCCCCATTGGACCCAAACGCCTCACCCATTCTCTGATGCGATCACTTTACACTTTGCAGGAATTGCGCTTCTATCGGAGCGCCTCTCCCTGGAAGTGATTTTTAATACATCTGGGTAGAAATTAATTTCTTATTGCTGCGAATAACAGCGATAAGAAATTCTATTTTTCAGTTCTAAAACCCAATAAATAATAAATGGGCGCCTTATTGTTGTAATTTTAATTGTCATTTTATACTAATACACTATTATCTGCATTTCATGTATAGGGAGCTTTGACCATCCCCATAGTGTCCTCTATGATATTTTAACATACATATGTGTCCTTGCTCATCTAGCCTCAATACGCCTTGCAGCGCGATATGCCTGGCGTGAGTAAGCCACCAGCTTCCATGTAACTCTGCTAGCATCGGGTGTCTTTTTATGCCAAAAATGTGTCTTAGTCACAATGCTACTAGGACGCACTAGGAGACTGTGCTGATTAATTTGATATGCAACACTTGTATATCTGTGTGTGTCTGAGTCTCTGAATCAGCACGCAAAGTGCTACGATGCAGCAGTTGCAGCTTTTTTCTATGCCAAGTTCCGCTTACAATCTCAGCCGCTCACATATCAATCAGCACCGTCTCCTAGTGCGCCGTAGTTATTTCAGCAAAAAAATAGATGCAAATAAGACTCCTGGCTAACAGAGTCTCACGGGACCAGGTGCGTCGAGAGGGGCTGTTTGGCGCGACAACAGCAAAAATGAGCAAGGACACATCTGTAAATGTGTGTGTATGTGTGTATATGTATATATGTATATGTACTGTATATATGAATATATATGATTGTATAGGGCCCCTCAAACCAAAAAAGTTTTGGAGCACCTGGAAGGGGGCCAGATCATATGAGGTGTAAAATGGATAAAGGATGTGGCCACAATTTGTTACTGACAATGTTGCAGGATATGCACATTTATATGTCACATTCCCATTCCCGCAATGTTGTAAAAAATTATAACTGAAAGTGCTAATGTAGGATCAATTTAGTGATGGAAACAGGTTTCTATGTCATTTAATAGTTAACTAATTCCACAGCAATTGCAAACTTTTCAAGCTCTCAGGAAACAAATTTTGTCTCCAAAGTTTGCAACCACATTATCACGAAAGTTTATTTATAAGGCGCAACAAGTTTTACAGAGCACGACAGGCAAGGAACAATTAACAGAATAAAACAAACAAAAGACACATGTAAGAACAACTTCTAAAGAATTAATCAGTCCTTAAATGGTATCAGGCTTATACAATGTTCCAAATATAAACAAAAGTGCCCTAAAATCTATTCTACTATTCTACTGACTGACAAGGGACTATACCAGTGGTTCCCAAATTTTTTTGAACCACGGCACCCTAGAGTATCAGCATTGTTTTCATGGCACCCCTAAGCCAAACGTTTGTTATTGAGAAATGTAGTAAAGTAGTAAAATGAAGGAAGTGTGCTACCTGTCATCCTTAGGGTCAGTTATGAGGTGGTGGACAGGTTTTAAGCTTCTGTTTGTCCACTTATTTACATTACATTGACCATAAATAATTTGATTTGGTGCTGGACCACCAACTTGAGGCACCCCTACAAGTGTTCCAAGGCACCCCAAGGTGCCACGGCGCACAGTTTGGGAACCACTGGACTATACAATATTCATGCCTTCCTTGAAAGTTGAGTTTAACATTCTAATAATAAACATGTAATTGGGCCTTTTCCTGTACTTTTCTAAAATTATGAATACTCTAGATCTACTCAGTCAAAACAGTTTTGAATTGATGCTAAATAATAATAATAATTATCATCATCATCAATCAGAACAAACAACCTATATATACTGTAGTGAAGAAAGTTTGGCACTCCAATAATTCAAAGTAAAGCCTGGTTGTTAAATGAGTGTTTATTCAAGCATAAAGCATAACAGGAATGTTTTGATTAACATAGTGTCCTTTATCAAGGTGTAAAAAGGTATTTAAGGACTCTAAGGGCCTGATTCTCGCACACTGCTATGACCTCTTTAGCCTCTTTTGCCGGTAGTCACATGTGTGACTTTATGCTAATGCTAACATCAGCCGTTCCCCTGGTGTACAAGTGTGCATCTCAGTGTTCAAAGACTGAATACAAACTTGACAAACAGAGTATCAATCAATATAATTCACCAAAATCCTGTGGAAGGGATGGTCCAACCGCTGCAGACTGCACTTGAATAAATGGGAGCTCCTGATAGCAGTGGTCTTTCCTGGGTGAGGGTGTCTTTGGAAGATGAACAGGAACTGCCAATGTGTTTCCCTGAGGAATGTTATTTTCAAACAAAATGCTTTGGAGGTTCCTGTTCATCTTCTAAGGACACCCTCACCCAGGAAGGACCACTGCTATTGGGAGCTCTGACTTATTCAAGTGCAGTCTGCAGCAGGATTTGGATGAATTTATTGATTGATATGCTGTTTGTGATGTTTTTGTATTATTTGGAGATCATTAAAAAAAAAAGTGTCCTAAGAGAGTACTTTATCCTCATTTCCATTACACTTGAGTGGAAACATATTCATATAAGCATATCCATAGTTTCTAAAAATTGCGCAGAAGTAGGAGAGCCGAGAGGGGTGGGTATAGGTACTAATTACCAGTGTTCATGCTTGCTGGAGGGGCCTGGGTCAGCCGCTGCCACTCCTCTCCTCCTCCCTCTTACCTGTCAGCAGTGCTGCAGTGGGACCAAGGAGACTACTGCTGGTGAGCAGCAGCAGTCTCCTCTACCTGTTTGGGGGTGAGTGGGAGCAGTCACACTGATTGCTGTGGGGCTCACAGCATCCCCCTTGTCAGCGTGCTTTTTTTTAAGGGGTCGTAATCTCCCCCCCCACCCTGAGTGTAATGGGGCCTGGGCTAGCTCTCTATGGCCCTGTGCACAATACCTATATTACAACCATCAATTGGTATTTTATTTACTACACTATAAGTGCCTTCTTGTCTTGTTACTCTCTCTCTAAGAGTACACACACATAACCTCAGCTGCCCCTGTCTCGCCTACCTCTTCCCAGCCTACTCCTTTGCTCCCTCCTACTCTCATTCTTCCTCTCCCTCCCATTCTCCAACCTTCTCCAGTCCCACTCAGCCTGATGTCAACTCAGGAGAGTATTTATAATGGGTGCAGGGTCTACGGTGCACACGGGCCCTTGGGTCCAGGTTGGCACACCCTGCACCCATATTTAGATATACTTACCTTTCCGCAGATTTCGGTGAGCCAGAATCTAATGCTCTGACAGAGAGGAGGGGGACCCAAACAGAAGCTGCACATGGGCCCCCTCCTCTCTTAAAACGCCTCTTTGTCAACTGTCGCATGGAAGAAGGTATAAACAATCACGGAGCGAGACACCGGCAAGAAGATGGAAATCAAACCCAAACCACCACCCTCACATTCAGAGCAATGTGCCAGCTTAACAGAAGAGGAGAGAGGGGACCAGCATTGTTGGACCCAGTAAGAACTCCAGAGGCTCCAGAGGCATGTGACATTCTGACAGCCATAGGCAGGTAGAAGTTCTAAATGACTGGCAGTGCATGCTAGGACCTGTATCTCCACAAAAATATTTAATCTCATTTGAATTGACTCTATTAACCTGGTACCAACAACCCAAAGTGCTATTCAACATGGTGGTGGTAGTTCAGATGGAAATGTTTTATGTGCCATATGCCCTTTGGATTTCAGCATTGTGCTGTTTAGGCTGAGGTTTCACATTGGAACTGGAAGGATCCCATGGTGCCTGTTACAATGTGATAAGCCCTACTGGCACTGCATGATACTTGCTAATAGTTTAGCGGGTGCTTGTTGTCCCTCTGCATTAGCAATTAACCATGCTGGCTGCAGTAACGGTGAAGGTTATATACTGTATCTGGATGGACGGGAGATAACCATTTTAAAATGTATATTTATTTTATTCTTTTTTTCAGCCATGAAAGTTATAGCCGTCATCTTATTTAAATTGTTGATGATGACTGCTCTATTCAGGTTGCATACTGTATATATGCCTGAATGTATCTTTTATGCTACTATAGCTATATGTTGTATTTTGAGTTGCACATATTTTCAGAAACTAATAACTCAAAATACACATATCTGATTCTGTAGGGGGCCTAATGGACCTAAAGAAGCTAAACAAATATAGTAATAAACCACAATTTAAAAAATGGGAAGTAAATAAAATGTAGTACAAATGGTTGCCTCAGGCTATTCATTTCTGTAGGCTGCTGTTAAATGAAATTCAGACACAAGATCTGTAATAAAAATCACAATCGCATATGATAAAAGTTTTATCAAAGTAATTTTTCAGGTAATTGTTATATTAAACCATAATTACTGAGTCAATTTCAGAAGGATTTTCAAGTCATTCACATTACATGAATGATTATCTTTAAGAGAATGTCAAAATACTTTTGGTTGAGTAGCGCTGGAGTGTGTTTGATTTCAGAGTTGTTCTTTTGTTATTAGATGTCAGTTTCTTCCTATCAATTTTTTAACCATTCTCTAGTGAATTTTCTTTACATTTTTGCTTTCATTGTGAACTGTAACATAAAAGGAAAAACAGTGATATAAGATCTATCTGCGTCTTACATGTGCTCACTTTTCATAAATGTGTTCATTTATTGCACTATTACAATGTTATTGCCCAAAAAATGAATCATATGGCAGATTTTTAGGACATGTTCAATTTTCCTGTAAACAAGCACTAATCTCAGCATTCCTTAAAAACCATCTATTGACCTAGTCTATCTCACTAATTACTAACATATTTGTCTCAAGCTCCTTGCTTCCAAAGTATTTCAGCAGCTTGTGTACAACTGTCCAAATCACTCTGTCTCCTCAAACGTCCTTCTTGCCTCTCTGAAATCACACTTCTGCACACAACGTGCCAGTGAAACTGACCTCACAAAATAGAACAACAGTCTGCTTACAGCAAAATCTAAGGGTCACTTCACTATACTCATCCTACTGGCCTTCTTTCAATGCCGTAGATCACCCTCTTCACCCACACACCAGTCATTCCATTGGCCTTAGTAACACTATTCACTCTTTGTTGACATCCTAACTTTACTTCCTAAGTGCCTATAACTCTGGCACATCCTTCTCTCCCATCCCACTACTTGTTGCCATCCTGAAAAAAATCCTTGTTGTCCCTCACTATACACCTCTTCACTTAGTGAACAAATTTACTTATTTGGCTTCCAGTAACACCTATATGTTGATGACATCTAAAACTATCTCTCCACTTTTAACCTCCCCTTCTTTACTATAGTCTAATGCTACCAAATGCTCAACAAGTTGATAACATCATCTTTCCAAAGTCAACAGTACTCCTCAAATATCACTCAGTATCAACACCACCACCACCACAACTTCTTCAGTCTCCCAAGCCGAAAGCCTTGGTGTCACTCTTCACTCCACCCTCTGGTTTGCTGCTTGCATCCATTAATTTTCTGACTTGACTACTTCCACCTCCCCCCATCTGCATTCTTCTCACCCACCTATCCCCACTACAGTCTGACCTAAATATTGTAGTAAGAAAGCTATGCCTATCTTGCTTCACACACTCTGTGCCAGTCTGCCTTCCCTACACATATACTCCAAATTCCAATTCAAACTACTCAACTACACAGTTCTCAACAGCATCACTGATATATACATCCTAAACTTTACCTGGAAATACTCTTCCTCACGCCTTCATAGATTTGCCTATGACCTGTGCCTCGCCTTTGGTCTGATAACTACTGTACCTCACTTCTGTCTACAAGACTGTTACACTGTCACAACCCATTTAAGGATTTCCCTACCACAGCCTTCAGATCTTTAACTGCTCAGTAAAAACGTAATTCTTTAATAAAGCCTACCCTACTGACACTGGGCAGCCTTGTTACTGTCACGCTCACTCTTGTGCTATTATGCTGGCAGTCTTGTTATATACCTTGCCTTTCCCTATTTTCTATACATATGCTTTTGTTTTCTTTACAGTATGATGCTGTGAGCACTATGGCGTCTTACACATAAACAACAATAATAATAATTACAATAATTTTTGCATTTGTAAGAGTAATTGGTAAGTCTTTAGCTTAATTGTAAAGCCCCTGTATTTTCCTGAATGTACTGATTTGGAAGGCTCCAGCAGCCATGGCTTTATGGAGCAGCTGTGAGTGAATCAGTGGTTGGTGTACAAATAACAGTCAACAAAGGGGTCGATTTAAAAAAAAAAACATGGCTTGGTTGCAATAACTGTAGCTTAAGAGAAAGGTCAGGAATATACAGTTTAAAGCCTGTGGGACTCTATGTGATTTATCTTATCAGCATCAGATTCACAAAATGTGTATTCTTGGTCACAAAATATGGACAGCTATAATGACGATCTATAAATCACATAAGCCTTGTTGTTTTGTTACCCTCATTACCCTATGTTTTTCACTCAGTTAACTGCAGCTACTATGCAATCTGCCTTTTTCTATGTCAGTTTCTAGATTTGCTGCGCGGGATGCACGATACTGAAAAATGCAGTCAAACCTCCGAAAATGCCATTTCTGGAGGTTTGACTGCAATCACCATATGCACCAAACTCCGGAAAGCGATACTTACCAGAGCATTGACCTGATAGGCATCTACAGATCAGTGACGTGCGGAGAGGTCAATGGCACACATGGAGATGGGTGTGTGTGCTGGGAGATTGTCTCACCCCCTACTCACTGTAACTCTCCCCCTCTATACACTAAGTTTCAGTGTCCAATGATTCTCCTACCTGCATCAATGTGTCTTGTCTTGCTGCTTCTGACTAAGCTCTGATATGTAAACACTGCAGTGCACTTTCTGACATGACACATCCAAGGTGTCCAGCAGTGCTCAAGGCACACCTCCCCATACTCAGAGGCATGCCTCTATTAGCTCTCTTTCAGTGCTGCTTACTGCTCATGGTGTGGCCCCGCCCCCAGCTCTGCAAGCAGTGTCTGACTATAGAGAAGCGAGGCTGAACTATTGTTTCCTCATTTCTCATCTCCCAGCAGTCCCAGGGAGCTCCACAAAGCTGGTGAGTGTTAACTATAATAATGAGTACAATAAACAAAGAAGATATTTATAAGTTATAAATAACTTCTTTGCATTATTCTAATACATTTTATATCAAATCTCAGGAGTATGACAGGAGAGGCTATGCCTCCCCTGCCTACCCTGACTGCACATCTCTGCTATAGATGGCATTGCCTTATCAGAGAGGGATTGAGTAGGATTCAGTAGGTTCCCTCCCAGGGTCCCCCGTGGCTCGTGCATTCCCAGAAGAACTCCCAGCTCATAAACCCGGAAGCCCCCACACCGCAATAGACAGCTCTTATTGGAAGAGCTGTCTTTTGCTTAAATGTACATGCATAAAGCATTACTAAACACTACTATGTATGTGATCAGTGGTGTGATGCATTGCATTCAAAATGCGATGCTTGATGCATCCCGTGCTATGTATGTTTCCTCACATTTAAAGTGCACATAACACCTGCATTCAGTGGAGATAGCTATCTTTAGGTCTGAACCAATCGTCACGGGAAGTCAGTCTATAGATGATCATGCTTTATTTGATGTCTCTAATCTGTGGCAAAGTCTTCTGCTGGGTTAAATGTAAACACTTTCAATAACAAACTTTGTCAGAAAACCCAATAGTTCTTGAGAAGGTGCTATCCCCAATCTATTGCTGTATTGTACAGTATACTTTATATAACATGGGATCATGCTGCAGTGTTGCCTGCCATCTGCTGCTCTTTAGAGTTTACACTTTAACTTGGAGAGAGAGAGACTGATTTATTTATTGAAAAATACACTGAAATGCCTCCCTGGTGCACTTCAGTGATAACTACCCACAAGATTACAAAAGTAATCATTTTTGTTGGCAAGTCACCTGGGCTCTTGTCACTGTCATGTGCTGTAAAGAGATACTCTACCTGCACAGCTCCAGTCAGATGCATCATCTACAAGCTTCATCTCAACCCAGTAAGAAGTTTTACTCCTGGTAAATAAAAGGACTGGCAGCAAATTCTTTCCCAGTGGAGGACTAATTTATGTAGATCTATTCATTTATTCCTAGATGCTTCCAACTCATTAACTGTCAGCTTTGGTCGTCACACTAACTCAATTTACATGTCCGCAGAGTGGGACGGATACATTTCTCTGCCCCAAGGCTCTCTGTAAGAGGGAATGCAAATCTCTGCTTGACTTTTTATTTAATCAGGTTTTACTTCAGGAATCAAATTGTACTCTTGTTTTCCAAGACCAGAGTGTCAAGGACTTCAAACCAGTTAGAAATCCCATTTTTCCATTAACATTCTTGTAGACAGACTTGTATTAGTAAAGGTCTTGCCTTCTGAAGTTTGACCACTTTGTAGACAGTACATGTGATATAATCCTCTCTATGCTCTTAGATGTGGGTTTTGTATTACATGAGTAATGGCTTTAAATGTAAAATGACATAGACATATGCTCATCTCCTATATAAGCAGCCAGTACCATATGTTATCATTACAATTATTGTTTATATTATGAGGAGAAGTACCCTTGAACTTGAGGGATAACAAGTCACAATCCCGCATCCCGCATCCCGGACACTTCCTAATGAAATGGTGAGATGGGCAGTGTTACTGTTGTGATATTCAGTGAATTGCATTATCAGGCTCCGTCTCACTGGTCAATGCTCTAATCCCACAACGTTGCCCACCGACATCTCCCCTCCAAGTATGTGTTACTGTACATACAGACTGGTATGTAGATAATAAATAGTGATAGTTCCATAGTGAACAAAATGTATATAATGAAGGATACACTAACAAATAAAGGGCTGTATTTGTAGCTGTAACTAGAATTAATAGGACCATTAAATAATGTATATAATGAAGGACACACTAACAAATAAAGGGCTGTATTTGTAGCTGTAACTAGAATTAATAGGACCATTACATAATGTATATAATGAAGGACACACTAACAAATAAAGGGCTGTATTTGTAGCTGTAACTAAAATTAATAGGACCATTACTGGGCATGTTGCTAAATGTAGTTTGAAGACATTTACTGTACTATTGGACTTTGTGTTTGGCCATCTTCCAATCACACAGCAGGATTGCAGGGAATGAAGCTGGATGAAATGCGCTGTAGACTGCACACAACTGAATCTTTTAAAGTATGGAGCCCTTGGCTATACTGGGTGCAGGGTGTGCAATGCACATGAGCACATGGGTCAAAGAGGGCCCTGTAATGAGCACGCGGCATCCAGAACAGACCAAGCACTGTTTCTGTGCCGTGGGCCCCACCTATAACTGCTGCCAGTGGAGCCATCTTTCCAGTGATGTGTTCAGAAAGATGGTGCTGGTACAGGAGACAGCAAAGACCTTTTGATCCTTAGCTACTACAGTATGCATTTTCACTGCTACATCCTCGGCTTGGGGACTAGTAATTATATCCTCTACATATTAATAGCATTATGTAGGATAAAGAAACTGTCTTTCTCTTCCTTCATTGTCTTTGATAGTTGCTGTTGTTGTTGGGTCTGGTCTAAGTAAATACCCTAGTTGGTCCTGTTTCTTAAAATAAATACACAATCTGATTCATACCTTTCCTTCATTGTGAAAATATGTAATATCAAATAAAAATACAGTAGAAACCGAAGTGAGCAAGTTGTTTATACTGTACGCTGGCATCTTGATGCATTTAGCATTTAATAATTTGTATAATTCATTTGTAAAACCTTTCAACAGAATCTAAGTGAAGAGGATGCTTATTCATAATGGAGCCAAGACATTTTTTGGAATGAACAGGAAATTATTAGAATTTATCAATTTTATAGGAACAATCTTTGGCTGTCTTGTGTATGTCCGTCCTACTCTGTGTCTTTTCATGAATAGGACACTTCGGGGTGACCTCACGTAACCACCTTTGTGGGAGTGTCGTGGGCATATATAACAAGCTCTGTGCAATTATGAGTCCTCTGTACAGAGAAGAGAAGCTTGTGTCAGAAATATCTCCCACATGGGATGCAGTTTATTTACCAGCGTCGGAAATGCTGGACGTCGGAATCCCGATGCTGGAATCCCGACTCTGTACTAAAGATAGGCATCTAAATACCGATGCCTATCTTTAGCCAGACGCCGAAATCCTGACGCCCTACATTCCGAATGAAGGTAAGCAGGGACTATTAGCTGTTAGCCACGGGGGTGGGGAGGGTTAGTTTTAGTCACCCCCCGGGGGGGCTTAGGGTTAGGCACCCCCCCCAGGGAGGGTTGTTTAGGGTGCAGAAGGGTGGGGTTAGGTATCACCGGGGGGAGGTTAGGGTTAGGCACCAACGGGTTGAGGTTAGGGTTAGGGTTAGGTACCACTTTATCTCTTTCCAAGGCTTAGTACATAGACCCCCAAATAAGGCTTTCGTGCCTGCCCACAACTACTCTACAGCCACATTTTTGTGAATTTCAGAATTTCAGATTTCAGAATCAGACCCAGAGAGGACATCTTTTCTTTGGAACCTAAAATGTAAAAAAGAGAAGATTATTAGGAGCAGGAGAGAAATTTGAAAATGTTATCTGTTCCTTGTTACTGCTAGAAGCCCATGACCACTGACTGTGCACCTACCATAATTAACATTTTGTGAATAGAGGCACCTGAACTCTGTGTTTCCAGGGGTGTGTTAAGCACATATAAAGCACTGGTCTGCCCCAACATCTTTTCTAATCTTTTCTAATCGTGCTGCCCAATAGAGAGCTACCCCAGGTTTTGTCATTAGAGCTCTATGCCAGTTTATATCACCTGCAAAACAATATTACATCCACGCTACCACCATCTCTTCTACCCCACTGTCTTAGTGCATAAAAACTGTGCAATGAATAAGATGTGGTCCTGTGTACCATCGTGTTTAATCACTGTACCATGTGCACATGTACAATGATAAAAGAGACACTAATGAACAAAAAATATATATATTAGAGCCATAATTTCCTACTCACTCGGAATGTCTAGGAACCTCCCAAATATCAAGGAGTAATTCAATCAGCCTACAGAACCACCACCTTCCCCAAAGAAGTAGTCAGTCTCTGGGCTTAATGACGTGTTTTGTTGTGAATTGTGTCATTTGCAGCACCGCCACCTGCTTCATAATTCATACAATGGCCTTGTACAGCAGCCACAGCCATAATGATGCTATTAACGGAGGCCACGCCTACTGCCCCTCCCACCTGCACCTGCCCCACTGACATCTCCTGGAGAGCATGGTAATAAGCCAGAAATGATTAGAGAGTCTTACATGTACTGGACATCAAATTGTTATCACTGTAATTCCACAGACTTACACTAACGTAAAACAGTGTGCTGCCGTCTGTAATTTCTAGTAAACCTTGATTCTCTGATATACCAGGAAAGAAAGATGTTACTGATAATGAAGTTGCTATTTTATATAAATTGTAATTCAATATATAATCTCAGCTCTGTAATTACTATATAAATGAACTCTATCTCAGCATTATTCAGAAGGGCAGCATAAAAGATGAACATTTTATTTTATTTACATCTTAGAGATGATAGAGATGAGCACAGACATAGTAGGCAGGGCCATAATAGGGCTTTTCTGTGCCCTCTGACAGCCCCCCCCCCCTCTGGGAGTATGACATCATGATGTCATGCGGAGGAAGAAGCCAGATGTAGAATTTAGAAGCCACTGTAAGCATTTATGAGGAAATGGATATATTATTGTCTGTAGAATCCCTGTAAGAGGAAGACGTCTCAATCTAACATTGCTAGACTGTAATTACTAACATTATTGCATGAAACCAGCAATGGGCTGACCCATGGTAAAATTGTAATGTTCCCTATGTTAGCTTACATCTGAGACTAAGATTTCATTTAATTTTTTTAAGATAAAATAATCACTGTGTGAGCCAAGAGAATAGCATGTTTTATACCAACATTAGAAGACTATTTAAAGCACGAAAAACTACTAATAAATAACTAACTAGCTAACTAACTAACTAACTAACTAACTAACCATGTAATCATTGCAATCTTTGAAAGCAGGAAGATCATAAGACCTGTCAAAGCTTATGTCCCTTGTACAGTTGATTCCCTGACTTGCAGTAGTTGGCTATTATTTGTAATTTATTCTATGCAAATTTGTAATTGAAACTTACAGTTAAGTGTTGTTTACGTATATACTAATCATACATTATGTAGTAGTGGTAGCCAAAGTAGACAATACCGCTCTCTTAGGTTGTGGGTTTACCAAGGGGGGTGGATTCGATTTTGAACAATTTTAAATGAATCATTGCTATTTTGTGTTATTATTTTCCTCAAGGCGTTGGGGGTGCTGGGGATGACTTCATGGAAACAAGGGGGCAGTGGCCTGAAAAAGTTTGTGCACCACTGATTTAGATCTAAAAGCATAAATTAATTAGAATAAATACATAACTATTATGAGTATTTTTCGACATTCTTACAATTTGGATTCATAAAGGTGTGTATGTGTGTGTGTGTGTGTGTGTGTGTGTGTGTATGTGTGTAAATAATAAAGCCTCCGCACTCACTCTGCAGTAGATACGATAATAGATGCTCTGTTGCACACCTAGCATGTTAGTCATATAAACGCCCAGACGGCTGATGACCCTAACCACCGACAAATAATTTACTAATAAATAATATAAATACAGACTTGAGTTTGGAAAAATAAATTTTTAATGGTTTATGTGAAGTATGAAGATTAACTAAGGTAAACTGGAAAAACTGGTGGCAGCCAAAGTAAGAGCAATTAGGGAAATTTAGAATCATGAGATTCAGTAATGATAATGAAAACAAAAATGGGGTCTGAACACCCTTGCACAATATGCTTTAAAAATGATGCTGCCTGCCACCCCCTACAACCTTTATACCACATTAGACAACCTTGTGGGTGGTATCCATGTGCCCTATCTCACTCCAACTTTCACCATGTATTTCCCATCTCTTGTTTATGAGTTTATTGCCCAAAACCAACCATGCACCTTAATCATACAAACAAAAACAGGAACAGTAGGTTGGAAATCAAAATGGAAAAAGAAGCCCTTCAGCTCCTTCCTTATGTAATTTCTCACAAGGTCACCAACCCAAAATACAAAATGGTTTTCCACTGAACACTCACAGCCCATAGACTCAATTTAAGTCTTTCAACTCACAATATGTTTTGTTGTTAACCTGGACCAAACCTTAGGGTTTAATGTTTCTTAGGCCCAATTGACCTTCTGTTTTAGGGCGCCAAGAGGGGGAGGAGCGGGTACTAATTACCCGGACCTGGGCTTGCTGGAGGGGCTGAGCGGGGACCACGGGTCCGACGCCACCCCCCTTGCCTCTTACCTGACAGCAGCCCAGCACACGTTGCTGTGTGCTGGGCTGCAGTAGGAGACTGCTCACTGCTGCTGAGCACCAGCTGTCTCCTCTGTCTGTGGGGGAGAGCGATCACACTGATCGCGCTCACCTCTGGATTTGCGCTGGGCTGAGTGGCTCACAGCGCCCCCTTCTCCAGCCGCGGCGCTGCAAAAAGGTTTTTGTTCCAATTGGGTGTGGCCATGCCTCCCATGATTGGGCCATGCTGTAGCTTGCCCAAAGGATGATGTCATTCAATCATTAACTAGTTCTACATCATTAGCCAAGTATCCAACATAACATCTCCAATTCACAATGCATACTTGTCTGAGTAGAGTATCATCTGTTCATTTGTTTTTCTGTATACAGTAGATAAATAAAACATACTTGTAAGTAAAGATGTCCACCTATTCTAAAGGTGTAACTCTAGCAGATTAAGAAAAAATCACCTCATGCACAGTGGTTGCAGTCATCCAATCAGTGCTCTTAGCACAAGAGGTTTCAGCTACTGTAAAATTCCGTGTTCTCCTGCCGACTACAGCAGGAGAATGAGCTGTAGCAAAAACACTCGGGGACCCTTGAACCACAGAGACCACAAATCTGCTCCTTCCTTCCGTTTTGCTAATTGAGTAGATGTCAGTTAATGGTTAAATATTTAATATAGATTCTCTTTTAAGCCTATGTACTATGTATATTACAAACCACAATATAGTTAACACAGAAGAAAAAGAAAGGCAAATTGAAAGCAATATAAGGTAAAATCTAGAAACAACTTATATTTAGTTAACAAAATGATAATAATAATAATAATAATAATAATAATAATAATAATAACAAAAATAATAATTATTCAATGAGAACCCTTAAACCTTTTCATGGAAAAAAAAAAAAAAGGAGAACAGCATAAAGATAGAATTTTGTAGAAAAACGTGACACGAATGAAGTGCTGTAGTAAATCAATGAAATACTCAGGGTGAGTATTTAACTTTAAGGGGCTGGAAAATACCATCAAAACAGTCCAGGCTTTTATCCACTTTTGGTGGATTGCACCCTCCGTAATGCCTATTTGTAACACTCCCTCTTCCTTTTGTGTCCCTTGCTGAGGATGCTGGGAGTACTTTGCTGGGAATGCTTTTAGTGCAGCAATTTCCTTAAAAATAGATTCTGCAGATGTTATTATTACAGGCAGAAAAAATGGCATCCTCCCCACAAGCCTGGAACGCAGTCATTCAGCCCCTATTGTGCTGGCACTTTAAAAGCTCCAAGAGAAACGCGGACAAGTTGCATGTGTGATAATGCTATTCATTGTCAGCAGGTGCACGTGTCATGTTTTGTGCTGAAATTATACCCTGTATAGCTCATTTTGTGCTCTCCTCTGTTGTTCACATTCACAGGTGCTCCATAAGCTTTCAAAAAAAAAACCCTGAAAACCCAAAGGGGCAGAGGAATGGATTATGCTGATGATGACAAGCAGCCGAAAAAGAACTGCAGGAACACCTTGCCTGAATCAAGAACAGTTGTATCCTTTGTGCTAATCGAACACCAGCAGTTCATCCTGAGCCAAGGTCACTGCCATTTAGTTTGGGACTCATTTGCTTGGCATGGCACCTGCCATTAGATAATCTCTATGGATGAGAGAGATGCAGGAGCTACTCAACATGACCTTGGCCTCCGCACTACTTCGTCTCTTATCCACCTTTATTTTAGAAACCATTCAGTTCGCCTATCAAATATCATTACCTCCTCTGACTCTCCAATGCACTCACTGCATAGTCACAATCACACCTATTGGTTATTCACTGATCTTGCCTGGCTCCTAGTTTCTCTCCTATCAGAAAGAGTGTGCTGTTTGACATTAGCAGGGACACAATTAGGGCGATCAGAAAGTGACAACGTACTGTCTGGTTTTGGCCATCGCTTGACTGCATTTTCCAGCACACCATAATGCCCTGATTGGCTCCACCAGCATCAGCAGCTGCTTGACCCATGCACTAAAATAAGAGGCCAATTTTGCAAAAGGTGGCGTAACTGGCAGGCAGAATTGTCATATATATGAACGGGTTATATTCCTAGCTCGCCGTCTGCACCTGAACACTTCTCCTTCCTCTCTACTGACTTCACTCTCATTGCAGCTGCTTATTTGCACACATGGGGCTCTATTTACTACAATCCGCATTGGTAATGCAGATTGTAGTGTGATATTACCGAGTGAATTCGCATTGCGAATTCAGGCAATATCACAGGGATTTACTACAATTCCCTTGCAGGGACAGAGCTTGCGATAAAGCTCTGTCCCTGCTAATCCTCTTCGGAGCCTTATTACGGTATTTTCGCAAAAAATACCGTGATTAAGTGCCCGTGCATGCGCCGACCGTTCGCTGCAGCTACCCCCCCTCTGGCGCTAAGCCCCGCCCCCAGGCACAAAGCCCCGCCCCCGAATTTGCGGACCCCCCGCGATCCCCCCTCCTTTACTTACACTTACCTGCATGCTCCAGGCCTCCGGTGATGTTCTCCATTCCACCGGTCAGGTGATCTCCCATACTGCACTGGGGCCCGATCACCTGATGACCGGGCAGCAGTGCACAGTGGGAGACCAGCTGACCGGAGGGGAGTCATCACCGGAGGCCCGATCACCGGTCCCTGGAGTCAGGTAAGTAATTTTTTTTTTTACTATTTTTTTTTTTCTTTTTTTTTACAGTAATCAGCTTGCGGTCTGTTTAGACCACACAGCTGATTACAGGGACCGACTCTCGGCTCTGCTCTGCCCGTTAGAGCAGGGCAGGAGGCCGGTAACCGGGGGAGACCCTGGATAACGCCACCTCCAGGTGGCGTTATTATCACAGGGCTTTCCCCGGTATTTTTTTCACATTTATTTTTAGTAACTATGATCAGATCACATTTCCCATTACAGTTATGGGAAATGCGATCTGCTTACTAAAAATAAGTGATACTTAGGGGTTGGAGTAGAATTTTACGAATTCTACTCCAATTGCCCTGTAATAACTATAGGTGATACTAAAATAATGTGAAAAGGGTGTGAAAACACCCTTTTTCACATTATTTTAGTAAAAATAATGTTGATAAATAGAGCCCATGGGACCTGATTCAGAGGTGGATGCTGCTGCGTCCGCTGTTGTGTCTGTTGCCGGAGTCACCGGATAATATAATATGCAATGCTAGTTTCAGCCATCCCCTGGTGTAGTAGCCTGTGTCTGTGTGTGCAAGCTCTGAGATGCCCACTTCCTGCGTCTCTGTGCGCTGTAGCACCGCTGGTGATTCTTGGCCATCGGCACACCTCCGCTCACGCCATTGACACTTGCACCAGCCTATGGCAGGTGCAGTTTCTCTGTCTGAACATGGCCTCTGTGGGTGCAGCTGTGCGTCTGGGAACACAGCTGCTTTCACTCAATCGCCCACAATACTCCCATAACATGCCCAGCAATGCCCATCACTTAGCTGCCCCATTTCTGACACCACACTTGTAGTAGTAGCTTTGTGCATACTCTCCATGTATCGCATGCCTAGTAGGGGTTTCAAGAACTCTTTGCGCATGCACAGTTACAAATAATCGCTGAACTACATGAACACTGGTGTGCGGATTCTCACACCCAAAACCACAGGTTTTAATGGAATTGGCCCAGTGACATGAGCACCTGCTACAACCAGAGCCAGACTGAGGGCCCCATTTACAAACAAAGGGAAATACCAGCAGCAATTTCCGTTTAGTATCACTGTGATACAAACGAAAATTCCACTGGTATTTAGTAATACTTACCTCTCCGGCGAGGTTCCGCGACGTCCAGTGGAATCCTAGTCCTCGGCGAGGTCCTCAGCTGGGCTGCTGGCAGCGTTAGGGCTCCAGTGTCATGCGCGACAGTCCGTCTGTGGATGTGCATGACAGGGAGACCCAGCAGTACCTGGAAAGCTTTGCTGAAGCCGGAAAGGCACCGCCAGACCTCCATTGCTGGCAATGGGACCCGCATCGCTCTCGCCATCTAAAAGATGGTGAGAGTGATGCTGTACAAACAGCGGTAATCTAAGATTAGCTGCCGGCGGTAATACATATCACACCCAAATCAGGCCCTGTGGCACAAAAGGTAACTGATAAAACTGCACAAATGCAAACATGCAGTAGTACATTTCAGTAGGCACCTTCTTATCTGCCTTGCACAAACAGTACATGCCCCCATTCTGCCATGGACGATAAGATTGTGTATGTCCCTGTAACATGGGAAATAAAAAAAGTGGGCACTGGCGTTAGAAAAAGGTAACTTAAGCTACATACAACACCGTTTCCGAGCTATATTCCAGGTTGTTTTCCTTTAAGTTATGTATAAACTTTTAAGATCAATAATTAGAATCACAATTTAAAAAACAGTATACTCTAGTTCTGTAATAAGTGTAACAGACAAAGAAAGTAATCAGATCATATACAGTGACCACAAATTGTCCCCAGGCAATTGTCTAGGTTGACTATAAAATGGAATTTTGAAAGACCTTCCAGAAAATGCACCTAAAGGGGTAAATTTACTAAGATGAGAGTTTTTATAAATGGAGATGTTGCCCATAGCAACCATTCAGATTCTAGCTATTTTCTTCTAGAAGGTGCTAGTTAGATGTTAAGTAGAATCTGATTGGCTGCTATGGGCAACATCTCCACTTCTAAAAACTCTCATCTTAGTAAATTTACCCCAAACAGTTTAAACCTGTCTCTGTCTGTACATGTATTTAGGATTTCAAAATTAACTCACTTAACCTGATCCCACCTGATGAGTGCCTACATTTTGATTGGCTCCTGTATTTTTCCAAAATCTTTTTCACACACTTTTCATACAGTATGTCACTATTTTCTAATTGATTTGCAGCCCATAAATCTCATTATACTCTATTTTTTCAAACCCTCTTAGCAGTTACTGCATGCAATATTATTAGTATTATCACTTTTAATACATACTTATTTAAATAAGCATATAGATGTGTCCTCATATACTGTGACTTAACTTACGCCAAATAGCTCCTCTCGGGGGCTAGGTCCCGTGTGTCTCGGCCACTCCGAGTGTCTTTTTCACTAACAAACACTGGGCCTGATTCAGACCCACTCGCAAGCGCTATGCGCTCGCAAGCGGGTCAATTGTTAGGCAGTGTGCGATCCGCAGCGCGAGCGCACAAAGCACTCGCCCCGGCGCTCGCATCCAAAAGGGGCAGCTGTCGATGTTGATCGACAGCTCGCCCCATTTGCAAGGCGGGGCGGGGGGTTGGCTGAGCAACGGAGGCGTTCCTGCAGGAACGCCTGCCATTTGTGGGCGGCCCTACTGACATCACTCGTGATGTCAGTAGCTAAACTTCCTGCTCTATTAGAGCAGGAAGTCCACTGGGGCTTGCGGCAACGAGACCCTACCGCAAAAGGGTCTCGTCGCAAGCCCGATGGTCGCGATGGTCTTGACCATCACGACCATCACCTGGCCGCTCGTAACCCACAGCTATGCGAGCGGCCAAAAGGTCGCAACTAAAAAAACAGCACCCGCCCTGATTCAGAGCGAGCGCTCGCTTTTTGCGAGCGCCTCTGAATCAGGGCCAGTGACCACTGGGCAGGGGCGTAGACAGAACATTGTGAACCCCATAGCAACATTTTGAAGGGGCCCTCCACAGTACTTCTAGTCGAGAGACACCTCTCTCCACAGTGGTTGTTCATTTTATGCCACATAATATTGCCCATGTTCATTTTATACACCATACTGTAATAGGGTATGTAGTTATATGACTACACACCCCCAACGACGGCTAAGGAGTTATGACAGGCGTCAAGATACCGATGCCTGTCATAATCCCGACGCCGAAAGTAGAACGACGCGGGCCCGATCAAGGTAAGTACGGGCGCCCGTTCTACTTAGCCGCGGGGGTGGGGAGGGTTAGGTTTAGGGCACTTAGGGTTAGGCACCCCCCTGGGAAGGTTAGGGTTAGGCATCCCCCGGGTAGTTTAGGTTTAAGGTTAGGGAGCGGGGAGGAGGGGTTAGGTTTAGGCACAATGGGGGGAGGTTAGGGTTAGGAGGGGGGTGAGGGGAGGGTTAGACTAACACCTGCGCTGTCGGCATTCTGTCCTGCCGGGCTCTCCCTTTTGGGATTTGAACCAGCGGCTAAACATCCGCCGGTAAAACAATCCCATTCCCAGTAATAGTGCCACTAGTCCTTTTTATGCCCCATAGAAGTGCCCTAGTTCACAATATACCACACAGTGCCACATTGTACCCCCCCCCCTCAGATTATACCACATTGAAGTTCTGACAGTATATTATGTCACACAGTGCCTCCAATTCACATTATGCCACACAGGGGGCTGAGACAAACCAGCTCCTACCTGAGGGGGATACTTCATAATGCAAGACATTCCATTTTGAGTGGAGATTTTCTTAAGTTAAGCACACTGGGCCTGATTCAGAGCCGCTCGTAAGCGGCCGCTCGTTCGTTCCGAGTGATGTTTGCCCAACTGCGCATGCGTACGGATTGTAATACGCATGCGCGAACCAGTCAGTGCAGCTGAAAATCGTTTGTTCGCTAAATAGTGAATGCCTGCTAATTTGAGTGTCAGGAGGAGGCGTATGTGGGTGGTAACAGGGGAAGGTGCTTGAAAACGGGGAGTGGATATCCGAACACAGGCGTGCTTAAAGGTCAAAACGGGCATTTTATGGGTGTGCATAATTAATACAGCAGCGTCATTGACCACGTCACTGGGTTATTTTATAGACAGAACTGCTCGCATGATTGCGGTAGGAAAAACCAACCACAAGAATAGCGAGCAGTTCATACGCTGGTCGATGTACTCGATTAATCTAATAAATAGCGGACATGACGTAGGATGCGAGCGGCCAGGGGGCGTAGTTTCCAAAAAAACGACCGCAAGTTTTGTTCGCTCGTTCAGACATAGAGGCGTGAACAGACCGCAAAGAGCGAACGGTTCATTTGAATAGCCACCCCTTTTTTCAGAACGAACGACCGCAAATAGTGTCCGGCTCTGAATCAGGCCCACTGTCCCTTTCTGGGACAGTCATAATCTTGAAACTGAATTCCCAACCCCCAGCATCACAAAGGATGTAAAAAAAGGAGAGGCCTATTCTCCAACAGTGTTGGGCTTACTGATTAGCTCAGCTGTGTCTGTGGGCATGAAACAGGAGTGTGTGAGGTGGATCAGATCAGTGTGGAGCTTTACTGAGAGGGAGGGAGAGACAGAGATTGCCACTGACATGTCCCCTTTTTCAAGACTGGGCAATGGGCTGGACCAATTTTTTTAGCAGGCAATTTTGGGATCATGGTAGACAACTATATGAGCTAGGTTGGGGCCACCTAAGCCTCTGGACCCCATAGGATTGGCACCCCTTGCACCCACTATAGCTACACCCATACCACGGGGACTGCAACATTTGTACATCTGTGTCCAACTGAGTCTGAATCTGTGTAAAAAGGGCTCCGACGTGTGCAGCCGTGGCTTTTCTTCACGCCAAATCCCATTTCGTGCTTCATCTGCAATTTTGTACGTGTGTAAAACCATTTCCTGAGTGGTTAAAGTCATAGGCCCGTAATAATTTTGTAGCGAAAAGCCGTTTTCGCCGATGACGTAATTTTTGCCTATTTTGACTTTACTCCGTATTCAATTTGGAAGACTTTTCGCCTAGGAGGAAAGTCAATGCCATGTAATAAGCGAAAAAGTTTCGCCTATGAATAGCAGGAGGAAAAAAGTGCAGAATTGGGGTTGTGGGGTGCAACATTGCAGGAACCCCCATGCAGCCTTTAGACAGTTCCCCAAAGGTAGACTGTATCAAATAAATTTTAAAAAAGACTTAAGAAGACCCCAAAAAATCATTTTGAATTTGGGGGCAAAAAAAAAAATGTTGTGGGACGAAGTTAAAATTTAGCGAACTTGACTCTTGGGGGTCCCCAAGTATGCCCCAGGTGTTTTTGTCATTGCAGGGGCTTGCGGAAGGTGGATTGTTAATGATTTTTTAAACTTAACTTTAGCAACTTTAAAAAAATATGCTGGCCCCAATTTTCAAGTACCCCAAATTTGCTGGGATAAGTTATTTTCTGCCAAAAAAACTCCTGAATGCTATTCTTCACCACGTATACAAAACGCTATTTAGCAGCTATTGAGCCCGTTCAAAAACACCAAATACCTTCAGCAAGCCAAATCGTGGGGTACCAAAGGGAATGTCAGAGCATCTTTTGGGGGGTGTCAGGCTGATTTCCCCAAAATTTACAGTACTTTCCACTTGTTTAAGTTTCGCCGGGTCCCGTTTTCGCCTACTTTCAAATGGAATATGGCAATACGCGGGCACGTGCGCAATACTTTTCCACCTGCAAAACACGCGATGTAGTCGAAAAGTCCGGGAGGTGAAAAAGTATCGCGGCTCAGCTCAAATTGAATACGGGCCATAGCCTAGCGTCTCTGGTACACTGAGTGGCTTTTTGCTGTTTCTGTGATGTGACTAAGACGCAAAATTTAAATAAAAATACGGTATGCTACTCCTGTCATGCAGACTGTCTTGCGCCATATGGCGTAAAGGTACCCAGTGTGTGAGGACACATCTACTGTATATCCATCCATATATATATTTTGAGAATGTTGCGTTGTGGCAGCAAAATTCTCTTTTCTTTTTCCAGCAGAAAAGGTAAAGCTAAAACGACAACAACATAATTATAAAATTACTTATTTTTTACTAAGGAAATAATTTTATAGAATTAATTATCTATGCAATACGGACTGTAATTTCTCATTTTAAATATATTTTATCCATATTTACTGAATTTTAAAAGAATCTTAATATAAATTCAGCCATATGTAAAATACTATTCTAAACTCAGTGGGAGATTTCAGATTAATTTTTCAAAAATGTAATTACTAGCAGGTCCCGCTGAATACATGGAGAAAAAAGAAATACTGCAGATTTATCACATCCCTGCCTTTACTTTTCAGTGAAGAAAACCTTGAGAAGGGATTGTTAGAGAGCATTATCACGCTCTGGGAGGTTTCTTGGAATTACTGATCTACATTCAAGAACATGAACTGAGCTAATTGGCTCTAATCCCATATAACGTCTTTTACTTCCACTTTGCTCTTTGGTAATGTGGATCACACATGGGGAGCGAAATAGCCAGCATGCTCTCGAAATGTCAAGATGTCCTCCTCAATAGTCATTTTTAATAGGATGGAAGGAACTTGATTCCCTCTCTTGATTTCGCACTGAAAGGGGCCTCAGCTACATTTGCTAACTATTGTCCGAAAGCACAGGGATATCACTCAGGAATGGATTCCCATAATGCAGATTGGCCACCAGGATGCTTAGGATATTGCTTTAGTGATATTAACCATCGCCGCCCTTGGATTCAGATGTAAGATCAGCCCAAACAGCTTCATATCTAGGGCAAATCAATAATGAAACCAGCCACTGCGAAGTCAACATTAAAGATTTATTGTGTTTGGTTTAAATGCCAACAAACACACTATATATTCATTACCTTCCTGTCTTTATCATTTGATGCAAGAGTGTAGTAAGCAGATATTTAGAATTTCTGAATGCAATTCTTAATTATCTATAAACTGTAAGTACGCAAAGCAATTTCAAGTAAAATTAAACATGAAAAATGTAATATGATTAAAATATAAATATATGAAACAGCATACTTAGAACTGTTCCTTAACCTTTTCCTGTATAGGGGCCCATACATCAGCAATTAATTGGAGCAATTCTGCGTTTTACAGATGATTGTGTAAAAAAAAAATCAGCAATTTATGGGGTCCCCTGATCACTGATTCCGACCAATTAGTGATCGGAATCGGTGAATCAAAATGTTGGATTTTACCGACCAATCAAGGCTGTAGATTGCCAGTGTATGGTAGGATGAGCCGTTTTGCAGACTGTTACTAGTAAAATGATGAGTCTTTCACGATTGGCACTAAAAGTGTACTAGAGATGCTGGGCTGGGACTTTAACTGAACAGGAATTAGTATTAAATATGTACAAAGTCGCAGATTAAGCACAATGAAGTTGGGAAAAAAAAAAAACGCAGTCACTGCTTCGTATCAATTTGTATTACAGATTCAGACTGATTCGCACACAGATATTCAAGTGTCGCACATCAAATTGATCAGTGTTATCTAGCAGAGTAGTTTTGTCGCTTCCAGTTGTTTTATTTATGCGAATAACTTGCACATTTTGAGCGAATGTTTTTCACCTGTCTAGTGTGTTTCTTGACCAGTGCAAATCATGAGAGAAATGTCACATATGGTTATTGTCATTCTATCAGAGGGGGCGATTCAATTCAACTAGGGATGTGCGCCGGACCATTTTTGCCGGATTTGGATTTGGATTTGGTTCTAATTCGTCGTCCGGCTTTGGATTTGGATTTGGATTTGCCAAACTGCGGTGACTGGCTTTGGATTTGGATTTGGATTTTTTTTTACAAAAATTGACAAAAAAAGCTAAAATCACATAAATTTGTCTTTTTTTTCTTCCTAGAGTATTATTAACCTCAATAACATTAATTTCCAGTCAATTTAGATCATATCACAGCTTATAATATTGTTTTCAACATTATTGGCCAAAGGTTGCTGTGAGCTGACTGGTTACTAAGCGACAAAGCAGCGGCACAATGACATAGACACCACAGTATAAAGCACATCTATGACACATTGCCACACAGCAGTGGCAGAAATGAAAAGTAGTGCACCCACCCAGTGGGTACGGCCAGCAGAGTCACAGTACTTGTTTACATAGTGGGCTACGGCCCAAAGAGTCACAGTGCACAATCTTATTCACATTACACCGCACATAGGGCCTGATTCACATTACACCATAAAGTAATGTCTCTTATTTATGTTACGACACACAGTAGTGCCCCTTTTACACAATGCCCACAGTAGTGCCCCTTTTACACAATGCCCACAGTAGCGGTGTCCCTTACACAATGCCCCCAGCAGTGGTGCCCCCTATGCAGTCCCCTTAGTAGTAGGGTCCCCTATACAGTGCCCCCAGTAGTATGCCCCCCAGTAGTATGCCCCCCATTAGCAGGCCCCCCCCAGTAGTATGCCCCCCATTAGCAGGCCCCCCCAGTAGTATGCTCCCCATTAGCATGCCACCCAGTAGTATGCCCCCCATTAGCAGGCCCCCCCAGTAGTATGCCCCCCATTAGCAGCCCCCCCAGTAGTATGCCCCCCATTAGCAGCCCCCCCAGTAGTATGGCCCCCCCAGTAGTATGGCCCCCCCAGTAGTAGGCTGCCCCAGTAGCAGGCCCCCCTCAGTAGTAGGCTGCCCCAGTAGTAGCCCCCCCTGTTGTATGGCCCCCCCTGTTGTATGGCCCCCCCAGTAGTAGTAAGCCCAGCCAGTAGTATGCCCCCACAGTAGTATGGCCCCCCCTGTAGCAGGCCCCTCAGTAGTATGGCCCCCCCAGTAGCGGACCCCCCCCAGTAGTATAGCCCCCCCCCAGTAGCAGGCCCCTCAGTAGTATGGACGCCCAGTAGCAGACCCCCCCAGTTGTATAGCCCCCCCAGTAGCAGACCCCCCCAGTAGTATAGCCCCCCAGAAGCAGGCCCCCCCAGTAGCAGACCCCCCCAGTAGCAGACCCCCCCCAGTAGCACCCCCGGCCCTTGCACTACTTTCACAAGTTAAAAAAAAAAAAACTTACTTGATTCCTGATTCCCCGCTCCCGCGCCATCCGCTCTGCTGAGCCTGTCAGACACTGCGGAGGGAGCCGGAAGACGGAGCTCATGTGTGAGCTCCAGCCGGCTCCCTCCGTGCAGCAGCCAATGAGAGTCTGTGTGACTCTCATTGGCTGCTGTAACAAACACACAGCTGCCGCTGGCGGCTGTGTGTTTGTATCTGTGTAGGGCAGAGCACTATCACAGCGCTCTGCCCTGCACAATAGGAGACCTGATGTCGGATTCTCTAGTGAGAATCCGACATCAGGCGGCCGCCGTTCGGCCCCGAACGGGGATCCGAGTCAGGCGGTGAACACCCGAACAGGGTTCGGGTGGACTCGGATCCCCAATGTTCGGAGCGGTTCGGATTCCACAGAATCCGAACCGCTCATCTCTAAATTCAACGTGAATTGAATAGCGCCGGGAGCGAGCTCCCGGAGCTATTCAATTCAGTGCGCTGTTTGGGCTGGCTAAGGATTTCTTCTCGCACCCCCCTGGGGATGCGAGGAGAAATCTGACCAAAGTGCCGGGTGCACAGCTGATTTTCTGCTTAGTGCGACGTGGCACTTTGGTCAGAAAATGCACTGAATTGAATAGCTCCGAGAGCTCGTTCCTGGCGCTATTCAATTCGCGTTGAATTGAATCGCCCCCAGTGTAACTGCATAAAGTGGAGCTAGTCAACTATCAGCTTGAAGTTGTTGTGTTCCACTACTAAATATATATATATATATATTATATATATATAGATAGGTAGATACATATACACATATGGATACACATACTGTGTATATATATATATATATATATATATATATAAAATATATATATAGTTAACTACTTTGCCTGCATTTTTCACAAAATGTATAAAAAAATTTAATCTGTGGATTGCCTCCTTTTCCTTGTACTAACGGGGTCTCTATATTCCTAATTTGTGGGAACACATTCATGTCTCTATCTATTGATACAGATATATTGGGCCTGATTCAGAGGTGGATGCAGTTTCAGCTGCAACTACATCTTTTGCTGCAGCGCGACTGCGACTTTATGCTAATGCCACAACCTATGTACTTCTTACTGAGACACCCACCTGCTGCCTCGCAAAATCACACACCAGCGTACCATCGCCCACAATATCGGACACGAGCAGCCCTATGGAGGCACAGAATGTCCG
Source organism: Taudactylus pleione (assembly GCA_031769625.1). Taxonomy (NCBI): domain Eukaryota; kingdom Metazoa; phylum Chordata; class Amphibia; order Anura; family Myobatrachidae; genus Taudactylus; species Taudactylus pleione. The sequence continues at coordinate 1,222,772 of JAUIMM010000555.1, read as the reverse complement.
TCGGACCATGGCCACTGATTCCAGTGTAACTGCGTCTTTTGGACACAGTCGCTGGCCACGACACGCCTGCATCTGACTAGCCACCCCCCGTTACACCCAAAAAATGCCCCCAAAATAGATCTCTATGCGTCCAAATTAGTTCCGGTCCACCGGCGTATTAATCGGGAGGTATGCGCAGTGTAAAACATTAGCCGCTTGCATCTGAAATCCTTGCGGTATCCACCTCTGAACGAGCCCCATTATATGTTTATGGGAAAGTAGTGCTGATAGCTCAGGAACTGAAGGGGAAATGCTACTTATCACCATCTGGAGATGGTGATAAGTTTGTTTAAAAAAATTAGATATTTATCTCCAAACACCGTTATATAAATATGATCTGGAAAAAGTTCCATTGGTTACAATGGCAGAAACTGTCATTTCAAAAAACTGTGAAAAGTTAGAGAAAACATAGATTCCTCCAAAGTTTTCACTACACTTATCTGGCAGCCTGCCAGCCGCAGATGTCGCCGGCATACATTGTGAGATTTCTCTCACAGTGTATCAGCCCGACATCCACTCTCCGCCCCGGGGGAGGAGACATTTCCCTGTTCCTTCCGTAGGAAGGAACACAGGAAATGTCTGTCTGTCGGCCGCGGCTGGGCATACACTGCCCGATGCGGCCGACAGATTACTGGTAAATATCGCATCGGACAGGCATGCTGGACAATCTGGCATGCCCGACCGAGCAATATTTAACCCTCGGTCGCCCCCCCCACACGCTACAATTATCGGGGCGATCCGCCGATATCAGGCAGATCGCCCCGATAATTGTAGCGTGTATGGCCAGCATTAGAGAAGTGTACAAAATTAAACAAATAACAGCTACTGCAGTTTTTATTTAAGTAAAGAAAATGGGGGTGGAGTTCTTGTTTATACTGTAGTTATTGATCCAGTTTGTGCATAATATATTCTTCTTCTTGTATTTTCTAAACAACTCTCCACTTTATCTCTCTCCAAGAATTGATAAATCTCCCTCTCAAACTCTCTCCACTTTATCTCTCCCAAACTGTTATAAATCTTCTCATTGGAGAGAGATAAATTGTAGAAGTGTCCAAAAGCAACCACTTACCTTCTACCTGTCATTTATCTAAGACAGTCTATGAAATGACAGAAACTGATTGTTTGCTTTAGGGAACATCTCCACCTATCTCTCTCCAAGGCTTGATACATTTCCCCTTGTATGTTGACATTCAGATCATATCGTATTGTGAAGTGGTTCCGGCGCCTGCTGTGATCTAATGAAAATCTTTTCTTTTTGGTCTTTTTCTCCAAAAAATATATGAAAAAGAAAAAAAAAATATATAGTGTAAAACCGTAACAATGTTTTATAAATCGTGAAAGGTTGATATAAACTCACCCTTTAGAAGTAAGTTGTAGACGTTGGACCCAGTTTTCATCGTGGTCCTGCGGTGGTTGCAAAATGCAATGCTGGCTTTTAAGGTGAGGCCTTCAATTCCTCCCACACGTAGTGTTGTAAATGGAGAAGTAAATACAACAAGCCTCCATGGTACAGATCAATTTACCCAAGACAAGATTTTACACAATATGTAGTGCACTCACCTTGAATAGGATATATTATACACCTTGGACATTCATTTTCTCATCCCGATGTCCATCGGTATATTACTCTTGGTCCTTATACCCGTCCAAAAATAATAGTGTATATTGACTAATTTCTTTACAAAACAGTAATTTTATTTTTTAATCTGTATATGATAAAAAGGTTTTAGCAGTATGTTGTTAATTTCACCAGACCTCAAAAAACATACAATTTCTGTTTAAATAAAAATTTTAAATATATAAAATTGCAAAAATCAAAAAATAAATAAATAAAGCAAAGATAATTCCAAATCTTAAAAGTAGAAAAAAGAGAAATAAATGAGTGGAGGATTCTAATAATGAATACCTAGCAACATGTTTTCTCAGATCCTACGTCTGATCTGTACCATGGAGGCTTGTTGTATTTATTTCCCCATTTACAACACTACGTGTAGGAGGAATTGAAGACCTCACCTTAAAGGTCAGCGTTGCATTTTGCATTTTTATATATTTAACATTTTTATTTAAACAGAAATTGTTGTATGTTTTTTGAGGTCTGGTGAAATTAACAACATACCGCTAAGACCTTTTTATCATATACAGATGAAGAAATAAAATTACCGTTTTATAAAGAAATTAGTCTATATACACAATTATTTTTGGACTGGGTATAAGGACCCATAGTAATATACCGATGGACATCGGGATGAGAAAATGAGTGTCCAAGGCGTATAATATATCCCATTCAAGGTGAGTACACTGCATATTGTATAAAATCTTGGACTGGGTAAATTGATCTGTACCATGAAGGCTTGTTGTATTTATTTCCCCATTTACAACACTATGTGTGGGAGGAATTGAAGACCTCACCTTAAAGGCCAGTGTTGCATTTTGCAACCACCGCAGGACCACGGTGAACATTAGGTCCAACGTCTACAACTTACTTCTAAAGGGTGAGTTTATATCAACCTTTCACGACTTATAAAACATTGTTACGGTTTTACACTATATATTTTCTTTTTCATATATTTTTTGGAGAAAAATACCAAAAAGAAAAGATTTCATTAGATCACTGGAAGCGCTGTAACCACTTCACAATACAATTATCCTTTTGAAGGGCCTTGTTGAAAGCTCCTGCTGTTCCTCGCTGCATTCTGGGTCTATCGTTAACCTTCACAGGGAACATAGCGCCAGCCACTTACATCTGTAAAATACAGGGCATATCGACATTCTGATGTCGACTTTCTGATCGTCAACATTTTGTAACACACTCTCTTCATATAATTATTATAATTATTTTCTGTACCTGTTGTGGGACATGGGATGCTTATATTTCTTTTCAATTGATACATATTTGTCACCATCTCCTGTTTAACTTCTCATAAACTTGTCCCAAAGTAATTATTTCATTAGCAGTGACAGAGCAAGTTCACTTGGAAAAATAAATATCTATATTCTAATTCCATCGCTTAGTAAATCTGAGAGTGCTATCATCACCCAAGTAATGAGTAAACATTCAGGATTTCTTCCTCCCAGGTAGCCCAAATATTAAATCAGTAGCACTCGCTTTTAAAACTTAGGTCTACCTGCCTATTTTGTCCAACACCTGTCCTGACATTAAATGAATAGCATTTACATTAATGAATAGGCCTCCCACCCCTTTACCAGAGCCAAAATTATTTAATAGCATTCACATTTAATAAATAGGTTGTCCCCTTCCACTAGCCCTCATGATACATTTATAGTATGTACATTAAATAAATAAGCCCCCTACCACCACCACAATATCAATTTACTAGCATTTACGTTTTCTCCATTTAGCACCAACATTAAATTATTATCTTTAGAAATTTAACTGATGACCCCACACACACAATATATCAGTACCCTCCACCAAGCCTAACATGACATAACCACTCATAAATCCCCATATTATATTAATCCCAACAGAACACACATGCAGTACATGCTCTTGAAAGCTGCAGGAGATAGACTCCTCTATTTGACTCCATACGGTGTCTACATCAGCCCCAGATCTGTGCCGTGGAGGACAGTTGTGTATGGAATGAGGCAATAGAGGAGAGGGATGGAGAGAAGAGAGATGGAGAAGGCATGGGAAGTGAGAGAGGAGGAAGTAATCACTAATCCACAGCACATGCAATTAAATGGGGAGTAGCCAACCACCTGGAAGTATACCAAGGGTGGGGCTGGCAACTACTTTTAGACCAGGGCTTACCCTGATAATCACTGTTAAACCAGATTAGGCCTTGAGGTCCACAATAGCTTCTTTTCCTAGGATCTTTGTTCTTAGGGTGTCTGGGGGCAAATGATCCAATCTGTCCACCATCATCACACCCTAACTGTAAATCCTGAGTAAGATGATAAATGTGTAGAGTAAGCACACGTGAGAAGTTTCGATAGTGCTGAAGTTTAAGTAATTGTTGTAAAGTTGAACAGAAGTCAGTAGTCACTTAAAAGACTGTTGATAAGTGTGTTGTGTGTCCTTTCTGACCAGTTGGCTTTGTGCGGCAGACAGATTTTAAGAAACAGAAACAGCAGTTTTGTGTATGGGAACAACAATTTGATATCTGCAACTCCAACCACATAGTAATGTAATTGGGGACACACAGCCCCCAGCCTCATAAATGGTATTTTAGACACTGTGGGATATATTTACTAAAGTGAGAGTTTTTAAAAATGGAGATGTTGCCCATAGCAACTAATCAGATTCTACTTAACATTTAACTAGCACCTTCTAGAAGATAATAGCTAGATTCTGATTGGTTGTTGTGGGCAACATTTCCACTTCTAAAAACTCTCACTTCAGTAAATATACTCCTGTGACCCATATAAACAAATGCATTGATTATGATGTTTTGCAATAAAAAAAACTCTTGTTGCCGCAATTTATCCCAAAAAAGCATGACAAAATACCTATATCTGCCGTGACGATCCCACTATGGAGTGGTAAGGGATATTCGCTGCAACGGTGCCGCCTGGAGCGCCCTCTGGACTCTCTAGACATGCACACTGCAGCCTATATAGCTCCTTGATGCGACCCCATCCCCCCTCACCATGATGTTATATGCGCAAGGGGCATGGCTGGCACAGGACGCTGTATCACCCAATTATGGCACTTGGCTGCAGTTAGGTTTAGGATCAGGCTTATATTCCAAGTGATTATACCATTAACATCCTGAACGTAGGCTAATTATACCACAACCTATAGCATTGTACCACTATAGTTAAATACTCCATGTCAGCATTTTAAGCAGTACCTGGATTTTTGTGCATTCTACTTTTATATTACTTTGTGTAGAAGTTAATTTTAGACTCTTCACCTCAATTGCTGACAACAACAGTAATAGTTTTCTTTGGAGGCTCAGTAGCAACGTAGGAGGAAGAATAATCCAGGGAAATACATGTGGAGTAGTAATAGTTTCCCTTCCAGTGAAAACATCAGTGCTTAAGATATTAGACTACAGTATTTTAAAGTTTGTTTATTTTATTCTTTCAATCATGAGCACGTTTAGCTTTTTTAGTGTTTGTTTGACAATGATTGCTCTGATTCTATTCTCCGTGTACCTGAATTTATGTAATTCATACAAATTTCAACTTGGCACGGCCCATATGCTCAGCTCTAGGCCACAGCGGAGCATATACTGTACAAACAATATATCTTATTAATGTAGAGCTTTATTCCCCACAAAGTTTCATTTCCATCATTGTTTTAAATAACAGATTGATTTAATTACCTAGTTTGACATTATTTCAAGTTGAGGATTTGGTGATATTGTCCTCGGCTGTCATGTTTTAGAAAATCACCTCTTTCTATGAAAAAAAAAATCTGAAAGCAGATTTTCATGTTGGACATGCCAGTTATATAAGACAGATAACTGGGTAGTAGGAGTTATACATACACATTTTAAATATAAAAATATATCAAGCAAGTACTAAATACACTCTATTACATATATAAACTGGACTATGGGTTGCAGCAAAAAATAAAAAACATTTGCCATTTTTCAGTTACAAAAATAATACCCGCATACAAATGAGAAGGCCATACATATTAATTTATTAGTTGTCGGTTCAGTTCAATACTAATACATGTCAATTTTTAAAATTATTAAATCAATTTTACAATCTTCCACCTTCCTTAACCCCCTTATTACATGACTGAAAAAGGTAATCTGGCATGCTCAGCTGTTTTACAAATCATGACCTTTTTGGTCCGTGAACAGTTTAGTAATGAGTTCTAAAATATAGCATAACACTTTTCTGGAACTTAGTAGCTATATTGTATTCCACAAAACCACAAAAAGGGTAATCTGCTAAACTTATAACATTATTACATTAAATTGATTCCTTAGGAAGATACATTGTGCAAAACACACAAGTAGTGACACAAAATGGCGCTCAGATAATAATCAAGTCCACACCTAAAAGGAACACTCCCTTTTGGATTTCAAGATATAATTTCTGTAATCAGTTCACCAGAAAAGCATCTCTATTTTTCATTTATAAACAAAATGTCTAAATGTGAGTGCAATTTGTATAAATAAATGTTATATTTGTTTTACGGCAATATTGCACTATTAGTTTCTCTCTTTTATATTGAGATATCAAACATCTGGAAAGAACAAGTTATTCCATGACAACACCAACTGAAAAATAAAGACGCTTTTCTGGTGAACTGATTACAGAAATTATGGCCCTCATTCAGAGCCGTACGCTCTGAGCAAAGCGCACGCTCTGAATGAGGGCCGCCCTCCATATTTATGGAGCGTCCTCCTGGACGCTCGTATAGCTGTGGGTCACCACCCACAGCCTATACGAGCGTGCAGTTTGATGGCCGCGATGGTCTTGACCATCGCGACCATCGCCACTGCGAGCCGGAGCCTGCGGTTGAGGTTTTCAACCGCAAGGCCCGGAGTGATTTTGGCTCTATAGAGCCAAAATCACTCCCACTGACATCACTAGTGATGTCAGTGGGCCGGCTTCTGACGATAGGCGTTCCCTTGGGAACGCCTCCGTCAGGGAGGCACGCCCCCGGCACGCCCACCAAAGGGGGCGTGCTGTCAATCAACATCGACAGCACGCCCCCTTTGATCAGACACAATGAGCGAAGGAAAGTCCTTTGCTCGTCGCATCTGGCGCATGCGCACGACGGAGCTCCCGCCGTCGTGCGCATGCGCAGTGCACAACATCGACCCACTTGCGAGCGGACAGCTGCTTGCGAGTGGGTCTGAATCAGGCCCTATATCTTGAAATCCAACAGGAAGTGTTCCTTTTAGGTGTGGACTTGATTATTATCTGAGCGCCATTTTGTGTCACTGCTTGTGTGTTTTGTAGATTATCCAGAAGCTTGGTGAAGGCTTTTTTTCTGTGTCACAAAGGCAGCTACTTACCTATGGGATTCTGGCCGTCGGGATGCCGGTGCCAGTATTTGGACATGTGTCGGGATTCAGCCGCTGTCATTCTGTGTGCCACAATCCCAGCGGTCAGGATATTGACCGCATCCCATTTATACAGAGGTCTTCTCATACATGGACTGAGGAAGTTATTGCTTTGGCCCTCTATGTTTTCTATAAAGATAATACTTTCTTGGAGTACCCCAAACAGACATTCTAGTTAATTTAGTTTTCTTACAATCTCTTACATTGGCAACAAAAAAGTTTGATTAATCTTATCTCTGTTTCCTTCATCAACTCGCATGCACCTGTGGCACAGGAGCTCAAAAGGGAGCATGGCATTGTGTCCATGAGGTCATGCCCCCTTATGTACGCCATTTTGGAGGGATGGCCACATGTCATGCCCCCATTTTTTGTCTATGCAGAGCAGCAAGTGACAGTTTCTCCCCAACCTCTCCCTGCCTGTGGGTGGGACAGTGGAACAGTGCCAGAAAAGTGTGGACTTTCCCACTGAAATCTGGATGGTTGGGAGGTATGATACTGTACAATTGCATATATAAAATGTATAGCAAATATACCACATTAGAAAACAAGTTCCAAGCACAGTGCTAGCAGCTTAAAACAGCTGACACTGGTACAAAATATATTTAATTATTCTTACTAAAGATGTTGATTACCACCCCCCCTCACACACACATACACTCATTGGGGCTGGCAATGGTATTTTCCATTTTGTTGATGTATTTTTAACCCCATATGTTGTCTCTGATCATGTGCAAGTACCAGAAACAATTACTCAGGGGAGAATTCTGAAAATAAGTTCTAGTATAAATGTTATCAACAGAGCATCGCATGAAAACCATATCCCAGTTCTATGCAACTACAAAGCAACCTCTATTGTCACACCACTTCTCTGTGCTGTCTGTAACCATAGCCTTACAGATTATAGTAGTATTAATTAAGTGATAAAATATAACCACCATTCCTGTATTTCTAGTCATTACTGTTGATAGAAAATATTTTACTAATTTCTACCAGTAAGGAGTATATTTACCAAAGTTTGGGTTTACAAAAGTGTAGATGTTGACCATAGCAACCAATCAGATTCTAGCTATCATTTTATGATGGTACTAGATATATGACAAGTAGAATCTGATTGGTTGCTATGGGCAACATATCCACTTTTGTAAACCCACACTTTAGTAAATATACCTCTAAGTGTATCTGTCTCAATATAAAATTTGAATTTTGGATTTGGATCTTGTGTATTAATAAAATATATACAAATATCTGTAGCTGAATTACAATGCAATACTACAATATTTTTGGATACAGTGAATCATATTAGTAAAGATGATTAGTGAAGCATAACAATTGCTGTTAGCAAAAAGGAACTTGGTTTAACTTGGAAGATACTAAGATTCGCTCATACCTGCATGCTTATTAGGCTCAGTAAGATAATTTGCATAAGCGGACAGCAGAAGGGTAGGATTTATTTCTGGGACTGAAATCACTAAGGCATCTAGCTCAAACTTGGCATTTATTCTGTATCTGGAAACGTGTATTTCTCTAAGCCAGGCCATGCCACTCTAGCTGCTGGGTATTTGTTATGCTTTTCTCTCACTTCCAAGAGAAACAACCATTCTTCACATGTGACTGCAGCCTCTCCTGACCTGTCAAACCATTTCCCTATTATCTGTCTGCAATGAAAGATACCTTTAGTGTGGACGAAAAAAAATTAAAATGAGTTTTGCCACAGAATAATGACAATCATTAATTGTAAGTATGAACCACATGATTTCATTCATCATTTGGGATCGTGTGTGTATATTATGCATGTCTCATCTATGTTTAACCTTCCATTTTCAGTGACATAAATAACATCTTGGCAAATTTATATGGTAGAATGGTCTGTTGAGTTTTGCTGTCAAGTATTAAATGATAGCTCCGAAGCGCTACACCCTACACAATATATATGGAAATGGAGTGATGTGGTCCAGGACCATAAATGAATGAGGCGTCTAAACTGGGTATATAAATAATGATATACCAATATCCCTTATTGATATGGATGTAAGAGAAATATCAGCACACTGTTATATGGCAAAATGATTTTACTGATAGATATAATAACAAATAAAATAGTAGATATCCTATTACTGATCTATACAATGATCCTGTGCGTGTGTCATACACTCAGTGTAAAAAAGAGAAGATCAGATTTCAATACCATATGAATAGTCCTGGATGAACCAGATAATGTCCAGAGATTGATTAGAATGACCACGGTGGGTTAAACAATAAACAATGACCACAGCAGGTCAGACACAAATGTAGCTGATCTGATAAAATAAATAGCCAGTCTGAGGTATCCGTGTTGAAAAAAACACTGTTCAGATGCAGGAGCGGCGTCCCGCTAATATGGCTGTAGAAATAAGGTGGATGCCCCGGGGATGTCTTCCCGTAGAGGGAGTACGGCTGCAGGGCTATATGTATGGGGCTATGATGTCCTGGACGGGTGCTCTACACTCGTGTTCTGCCCAGAACACTGGCGTGGAGGCTGGGTGATCCAGCCGCTCGTCTATGGTACAGGAAGGGATCACAGGGGGAGCTTCCGTCCAAGAGGGATGTTACCGGCGTGGGTCGGGTGAAGACCCGATGCCTGTAGTCCTTTAAGAGGACACTTACCTCCCTACGTGGCCTCCCGGCAGCCGCTCCTCCTCCTAACCAGCTGGTCTTCTTTCTTTATTCTCTGTCCTGCATCTTCAGTGTGTTGTCCCGGCGATGGTCACGTGACTAACAGACCTCAAGTATTCATGTCTGTGTAAACACTGGCGAACTGCTGTATGCTGCTAGGTGCTGTGTCTCTCTCCAATGCATTTCGGCTTGCGCCTTTGTCAAGGAGTTGCTCATTGGTTGTAACCCCTGGCACTTATGTACCCTAAAGGGGGGTTGGTTCAATCAAGAAAGGGGGTGTGGTTAAGGGAATGGTTCCAAATCGGAGTCTGTCAGTGTAAAATGACTAACTATACAGGTGCAGAAATGTTAACAATTAACCTATACCACACATAATGACTGAATGTATTGCATGATAAAAAAGTATCTGAATGATACTCCACACAGATTATTCACTAGGGGTTAGTGAATAATTGTGTGTACGCCTATCTTTGGATAAACAAGTCAAATGTAGTGCCAATAGACCTAACTTAGTCTTAAAAAACAACTCCTGAAGACTGATTGTAATATAAGATATCTGGAATGAGGTGATGGCCCGCACAGATTATGATATAAAATTAATTAATGAATAACTATATACGCCTATCTGTGAATGATCATACCAGATTAATAGCCAGTTAAACTATCTGATGATGCTATATCTATTAGAAAATGTATATCTGTACCATGTACATAAGTGGTAAACCAAACAATTACATGTGTCCGTGTAGAGGATCTGGTTACTACATTATCATGTAAAATGATCATATTATGATTATACCCTCCCACGTACGTTATGTGTATTAGCTGGCCATACATAAGTGAACAAATCCCCTTGATAAGTGCACCCCAGCATGCATGATGAATGGTCAATATTAGTTTAAGAGGCTAGCAATATTGAAGTCAATATTAAGGCCCCGGGGTTCTAAAGTCCCTAGTGTGTAAATCCAATTGGCCTCTCTTTTATTCAAAAATTTAAAAAAATCCCCTCCTCTCCAATTCTGCTTGGGTTTGTCTATTGCTATAAAGTCAATTTCAGAGGAATTTCAATGATGTTTTTCCTTAAAGTGTCTGGATGCACTGTGATGCTCGAGGCCTATCTTGATGTTGCGCATATGTTCATATATTCTCTGCTTGAAGGGTCTCGTAGTTCTGCCTACATATTCTATTCCACATGTACATCTAAGAAGATAGATTATCCCCTTGGAGTCACAGGTCATATGTTCCTTAATCTCATAAGAAATGCTAGTAGTGGTGGATGTAAAGTTGCGTGAGGCCTTTGTGCTACGTTTTTTCAAAATTCTACATGCGTAGCACCTATCACAGTAAAAAAAAACCTGATGTTAGGTTATTAGACAGTGTGCTTTGAATGGTAACTTTTGGGGGGATGTGATTCTTCACAAGTTTCTGTTTTATGTCAGGAGCCTTGGTGAACACAATTTTGGGTTGTTCTAGAAGGATGGTCTTAAGGTCTTGATCCTGTAGGAGAATGTTCCAATGTTTACGTAGGATCTTCCTAATGTCATTAGCTGATTGATTGTATTGTGTAACGAAATAGGGGCAATCTTGCTTATTGGTGGTGCATTGTTCCTTTACCTGTAATAATGTGTCTCTGTCAAGCATCTTGACGTCTTGATAGGACTCCTGTACTAGGGATCGGTCATAATGCTTATCTAAGAATAATTGTGTTAATTCTTTTCCCTGTATTTCATAGTCCTCCAACCTACTACAGTTTCTCCTGATTCTCGTACATTGTCCTTTGGGTATATTAGCCAGCCAACTGTGTAAATGTCCACTGTTGGCTAGAATATAGCTGTTAACGTCCACATTTTTCTTAAAATTTCTGGTATGTACTTCTCCTTGTTTGATGAAAATTTCCAAATCTAGAATTTCTACTCTTGATTTGCTGAAATTGGTAGTGAAGCTAAGGTTGTTGGGATTGTTATCCATATGTGTAATAAAACTCCGGAGGCTATCTTCTGATCCTTGCCAGATAAAAATGATGTCGTCGATGTACCTCTGCCAGAGAACAAGGTTCGCACCAAGCTCATGCCCTTGCCAGATTTTGTCCTCCTTCCACTTGCTCATAAAGAGGTTGGCATAGCTAGGTGCGAACTTTGTTCCCATGGCGGTCCCTTTGGTTTGTAAGTAAAAGGTGTCGTTAAACCAAGTTTAATTATGATTCATGAGTTTTGCTGTCAGTCATGATGTGATTGAGCACAGCCTGTTCACAGAGCAAACAGAGGGCCTGATTCACTACGGATCGCTATTCTGCTTATAAGCATGCAACACAATTGCTAATATCAGAGGTGAAAAGTAAGTGATTGCATTTGCATTGAGATTGCAGCCTGACATAAGGATGCCCACTTCCCCTTACTCACAACAGTATAGTTGACCAACATAGAGAAACAATTGGTAACATCGAGTAACATCGGACAGTTAATGAAGCTCAGACCTCACACAGCAATTACTTACTTCAGTGCATGCTATGAGGCCTCAGGAGACATCTGGTTTCACAGTGGATAATTTATGCACGCCCGTGAAACGGCATTTAAACACACTGGCATGCCTGGTTTCGCCCAACAAACCCCCCCTCCCATAACCACCCACAAAGGACACTTCCTGTCAATCACTCTGCCATGGGTCTGCATATCCTCTGCGGTCACTGTCCCGATTACAGTTGTTGGTTTGCACACTGCGATGCATATGCATGCGCAGAATGCAACAATTGACCAATTGCATGCGTATAAGCAACTGCATTCCTTGCTGAATCAGGCCCAGAGTGCATTGCTCCAAACAGAGCCACTGATACATTGGGAGGGTACTGGTCCTTGAGGGCTGTGGGCACTGGAGGGAATGTGGCTGTAAATCATAGTGGATGGAGTTAAGCCTCCCCTGCGCTCTCATACCCCTAGAGAGGCCTTGTGTCCCTGACTCCTACAATACCTCTTTTTCCCGTACATTAAATTATGACCTTCGACCAATCACCTGCAACCTTTCTGCTTCCTAAACATGGGTACATACCAGTACAATCGTTGTGTTGTTTTTGCATTCTCAACCTGTTTAGCAAAAGTGTGTATGCACCTTTGATCATGTTTTGTTGGGTGAAAACAGGTCATGTTGAAAGATCGCATCTTATGTGCGGTTTCATTTTCATCCGAATCAATGGTGCCATATCGAACCAAAAGTGAAGTGTGTATACGCAACTTTGACCATTCTGCCGACTGTTCTTGCGATGCTCCTACAGCTCAAATTGGGAGAGTGTGTATGGTGGTACAATCATTACTTCCAATATTTCGGTCAAAGGGGGATCGAAGATTGCAAGTAAGATTTACAGATGTATATGCGGCAATGGAGTGAAGTCGATGGTAACATCCCATCGAAAATGTGCTTGTATAGGTGTGTACTCAATTTATGCCGGGTACACACCGGAGCGATGTAGTTCTGATTTGGCCAAAATCGGAACAACATATCGTGTATGCATGATATGGGCGCTCCCATTGCCTCATGTGACATCGTCAGGTTTGATGCATTGTGTACTGGCAATCAGGGGATGTCGGGGGTAAACCTACCTTTAAGAAGAGCACATTATTGTGAAGCCAGAGCAGACTGATATGGAACGGTTTCAATAACCAGTTCCATGTAGTGTCAGCCTGCTATTAAGGTTGCTGACAGACAAGACCAGGGGCATATCTTCCTATTGGCCTGGATGGCCCTTGCCAGGGGCGCCGGCTGATGGGGGGCGCTGTTTCAGCCCGACATCACTAGCACATAATCTCCTGTCTCCTCGCAGTGTCCCGCAGTCAGCTGCAGCAAAGAGCTCTGGTCTCATTCTGTCTCCTCTTCTCTTACCAGTGTTCTCCATCAATTGTTACTATGTATTAGCCTTCTTATATGTCCCTTTATATCAGAAACATTTAAAATTAGGGAGAGTACATTTTTTTTATTTTTATCACTAATATATTTCATCCCCCACAATACCCAACACATACCAATCACCACTCACTAATTCCAATATGTCAACTGTGCAGGAAAAGAGTGCAAGCACCACATCAATCACAAGGCTCTATTCGCAAAGGTAATTTGCATATATGCAAATTATGTTGCTCACAATGCATCTTGTTTGTTATTGATGCCCTCTTTTCCTGTGTTGTTGACATATAGAAATTAATAAACAGTGCTTTTCATGTAGTAAGTGTTATAACTGAAAAAAATAAAAAATAAATAAATATATATATATATATATATATATATGAGTACAGGAATGAGCGGCACTCAGCAGACTAAGTTATGTGATGAAATAAAAGTCCTTTATTCCTACGGCGTTACGGGGCTATGCCCCCGTCTTCAGGGACAGCCCCGTAACGCCGTAGGAATAAAGGACTTTTATTTCATCACATAACTTAGTCTGCTGAGTGCCGCTCATTCCTGTACTCTTATGCATTGGATGTGATCATCCTGAGAGGGCACCGCAGCACTACTGGAGCTACCACAGAGTGCCGGGCATCATCAGCTTTTCATATATATATATATATATATATATATATATATTGTCTCCCTATTTCTACAGGCATGTAAATTGAACTACCCCTGGTGTAAGTGTAATAAATTTATATTTTCCTCATTTTGGGGGACTGGCTATGATCTTTTTAGGTGGTGGCTAACCCCATGTTGGGAATAAGACATGGTCAATATGGACTGTTTTCATTCTTATGTGGGAAAATATAAAAGATCTATCATCCCAGTAAATTAAAGGTGGAGTGTAGGTATCAGTTGTTAGAAAGCGTAAAGCAGTATAGATAGCCCAATTTGAATATATGTAAATTATCTTACCCATAATGCATTTTGTTTGTTTTTGATTCAATGTTTTTAAGCTTTTCCTGTGTTTTTTGCACAAATAAATTTATATATAGTGGTTTGCAATGGAGTAAGTTCTATAAAAGATATATATATTACAAAGAGAAATAAAAATTATACTCTCCCTATTTCTTCACATGCGTGAATTAAACTACCCACAGTGTGTGTTATTTTTTTTTTTAGTAGAAGCAGTCATTGGAGGGGGGCGCCAGTCCCTTAGTTTGCCAGGGGTGCTCGGACCCCTAGATACACCCCTGGACAAGACAATAAATAAAGGAGATAATTCTCTACTATTAACAATACTGTGGAGAAAAGGTCTAAGATGTTTCTACAACATTCTCAATAGTCTTTGTAAATTATATCACTGTGAACTGTGGGCCAGATTCAGAGACGGACGCTCTGATAGAGCGCTCGCTCTGAATCAGGGCTTTTTTTTTGGTGCAGCCTCCTGGCCGCTCACATAGCTGTGGGTGACTATTGCGAGTGGCCAGGATGATGGTCGCGATGGTCAAGACCATCGCGACCATCGGGGCTTGCGACGAGACCCTACTATAAGGAGCTGGAAGCTCTCCCACTGACATCAATGGTGATGTCAGTGGGGCCGCCCACAAATGGCAGGCGTTCTCTTGGGAACGCCTCCATTTGTGAAGCCATCCCCCCGCCACGCCTACAAAACGGGGCGAGCTGTCGATCAACAATGACAGCCGCCCCTTTTGTAGTGAGCCACGGAGCGAGAGAATTTCTCTCTCGCTCCGGGGCTTGCACATGCACAGTGCGGCCGCTGCGCATGCGCAGAGCCCACCACCGACCCGCTTGCGAGTGCTCAAGCGGTTGTGAGCGGGTCTAAATCAGGCCCTGTGTGTGACATATGATTTACTGTGTAAACCACTCTTATTAGACGATGCAATTCAATCTGATGGCACATCATTGCCACCCACATCGCAAGTTTCACTTTGCACTCAATAGAGGTGTGCAGGAAAACTTGCAATGTCAGGAGTACCATAACTGGCTGATGTGTGCACAGCCAAGCATTACAGTGATGCTCTGTAACACATCGCCAGTAACTGAATTTCTTTCTTCTTATACTGTACTGTATACGATAATTATGCCTGTAATTCCTAAAGTATGATCTGTTCAGGGGCGTATTTATAATGGGTGCAGGGTGTGCGGGGCACACACAGTTTCTAATACTTAACTTTCCGAAGTCCCGCGTCAGGTATCGCAGCCCTGCACAAAACGCCTGGAAAGTGGGTGCCTCTGGCATTTTCCCAACGTTTTGCGCATGCACAGTGGGGAAATCACTTGGAAAATGGCGGCCGCACCATTTTTTCTGTGACCTTCGCATAGGCAGCAGACTCTAGGCACAGACTAGTGCCCAGAGTCTACTGATATGGCGCTATGCTCAGTGCACTGCAGGCTGCCAGAGAGAGAGGAGGGGGCCCCGGACAGAGATTGCACACGCCCCCCTCCTCTTACTACACCCCTGGATCTGTTTCTAAAATTTTCTGGACAAGTATAAAAATGTTTAAGTTTTTATTTTTAATGGACTATACACTTTACACCTTTTCATTCAACATCTTGATACAATTCCCTCTTTAGGGGAAATGTATCAAGCCTTAGACAGAAAGAAAGTGGAGTAGCTGCCCAATACAACCAACCAACTTCTAAAGCCGGGTACACACTGGAGCGATGTCTGGACGATATGCCGCTTCGTAACAACATATCGCCTACATTGATCAGTGTGTACGCATGATTGTGCGCTCCTACGGTGGCTAGCGACAGTCACCAGGTTAGCGATATCGCTAGTGACCAGCTCACTGTTATGAATGACGTAATGGTGATCGTTTCGTTGTTCATTAAAGTCATCCAGTCTGGATGCACAATCACTGTTCACGGGCCTTCGTTCTGATGTCGGAACGAATGCCTGTCGCTCCAGTGTGTACCCAGCCTTACTGTTATTTAAGAGACTATGCATGCTGGATAAATGACAATTAGAAACGTATTGGTTGTGTTAGACAACTACTCTAGTTTATCTCACTCCAAGCCTTGATACATCTCCCCCTAAGTCTATAATGGTACAGTAGTTGCCCAGCCATTACCTGTTTGCAGTTTAGCACTAGAGAAACAATTCTAGTGCTGCACCATTATCACCCTTGATAGCAATCAGTGCAATGACCAGTACATATGGAACTAATGCTTAATGGATGGGAACAACCTTTACGTATTATATAGAAGACAAGAAAAAGGGTAATAACAATAATTGGAAAAACCATATTATTTTCAATTGGGGATAATCATATATGCAGAGTTTCCTTTTAATGCCATATTTTGAGACAGGAGGTATGGAATTATAGAGGAGACTAATTACACTGATCTTTTCGCTCATTAATTATCAATATGACATAGGAAGAATGTACAGTAGACAAATTATGAATTTAAATGAATTTTCCACTGTGTCTGAAATGGTTAGAATGTAATAGCTGGGAGAGGATAATGGGAATTGTATGTATAGTACGTGTGACCCCATGCTCTATACAGAACATTAATAGAGAAGTGACAACGTGATAGAAATGTAGCAGTGTCAGGCATATGTGATAGATATGTCAGTGGGTATAAACATTATGCGACTGCGACACTTCTTTTTAGCTCCCGTTCTGCAGCAGCCGTCACTAAACATCGGGGCATATGCGCAGTGCGACTGGGATGCATGCACAGACTGAAAACATCGTCCACATTTGTGCAGCATCAACAATAAGTGCACCTCTGTTCAGGCTCTTGCTGTGCAGCAAGCTAATGTGAGATATGAACTGGTGTAAGATTTGTATAGAGGGCCAACTTGAAACATTAGTAACAATGAGGCAAAAGTCTTCTTATACCCCTTTTACACTGGAGCTAAAACCAGTGTTATTTCAGGGTTAACCCGGGCAGCTCCTTGGTGTAAAAGGGGTGAGGGTTGGATCGCCGGGTCCCGGCAATCCAAACCAGGTAAATAGCAGGGTTTAACACGGGCGTTGCCCGTGAAACCCTGCTGTGTGTACGGCGCACTCCGGGTCTTGATGACCTGCAGTGCGCCGCAAGCCGGCCGATTGGTCCGACTTCAGTGGCGCTTGGAGATGACGTCATCTCCAAGCGTCAACTTTCATGACGGAAATGCCAGGTCTATGAAGACCCGACTGCGGTGTGAGCGGCGCCGACTCGGGAATATCCCGAGTCGGCGCCGGCTAAATTCCGGGTCTGATCCGGATAGGAACCCTGTTCCAACTCTGGGTCAGACCCGGAATTTTGGTGGAAAAGGGGTATTACAGACTTCTGGAAAGTGTCATTTATATGGCAATCAATGATTTTCCTACTATGTCTCTTCTCTGAGGGATCTAATGAATTAAAAAATATTTATATAACAATGTGTTTGGGTCATCAGGGGTTCTTGCACTGCATAAAGAAAGGATGTTTATTTGGAATGGGATTGTAATGCCAGCGGAAATCCCGACAGCGTGAGGTAAGTACCCTAACCCTTCCCTCTCCCCCGCCTAACCCTAATCCTCCTTTAGGGGTGCCTAACCCTAACTTCCCCCCCTAGTGCCTAACCCTAATCTCCCCCCAGGGGTGCCTAAGCCTAACTCCCCTCCCCTCCATGCACCCTAAACCTAACTTTCCCAGGGTGGGGTGCCTAACCCTAACCCCCTCTTCCCCTAGCCTCACCCTCCCGGGGGAGGGGGGAGCCTGGCCCTAAGTTCCCCCAGGGAGCCCTAAACCTAACCCCCCCTCCTGCGGCTAACAGGACGGGTGTCCTGTACTCACCTCGTTTGGGTCCGCACCGTCCTGGATTCCGGCGTCGGGATTATGACAGGCGTCGGTATCTCAACGCCTGTCATAAATACCTAGCTGGCATTCTGCCTTCGGGCTGAAAACCTGATGGCCACAGATCCCACTTAGATATGCAGAGCAAGAATGCATAAGGTGCTGCCTGGACCCCTCACTACAAATATGAAAAGGATCATGTGATACAAAATGTGAAAATGTGTCTTAGTTGCCATCAAGATCATTCAAAGTAACCTCGTGAAATTACATGGGAACAGAAAGTGGGAGAGGTTCTTAGCTTTGAAAACTGGCCTAGGATTAGACATACGTACAGTAATTTATCTAGGAGCTCAATGTCTATATTAAAGAAAATACAAGTACGATTTACAGGTGTAGTATGAAAAGTTGACATTTATAATGCCGACAGGTTCAGAATGCTGACAGTCAAAATGTCAACATGGACATTAGTTCAACAAGCAATATGTCAACATTCACAAATGCTGACATAGTTAAAATTCATAATGTTGACATTTAACCTGTCAACACCAGAATGTCGACATACAGTTTTTTTTGCATATTTTAGCCTAACCCTAAAAATAACAAATAAAATGTACTGTCAATATGCTGAAATTTCACCATGTCGAAAGTTGTGAATGTTGTCATTTTTCTTGTCGACCTTATGTTCATGTCAACATTTAGAACCTGTCAACATTCTGGTGTCGACATTTTGACTGTTGACATTCTGACTGAATACAAAGACATTACTGGATCACTAATGTTAACTTTCCAGTTTCCATCACCATTTTATTAATGGAAAGTGGTAGTGACCCTGTCTCTGCCCTACTAAGCTATCTTCCTATGCTGTTAATAAGCCTTTAGGTGTCCTTGTGGTAATGCCAGAACCTCATTCCTACCTATCCCCCTTCTCTGCTCTCCCTCTTCCCTCTCCATTTTTATTTATTTACCTAGTGTATGCTGTTCTTACTATTCTTTACTTTGTGTGCACTAGAAAGAAATATGCACCTTGTTTCATAATTATACTGTTCTATATTTTCAAATTATATGCATTGTATTTTGGCATTCATGTTGTTACATTATCTCAGTATAATGTACCAATCAAAAAAAAAGTGACATGCAAAAAAAAGGAATAAATACAAATAAATAAGTGCCATTAACACATGAAACGTCAGCATTTTACATCAGGTTTTTGCCAAAACAGAAATCCAACCTGTAGACAGCCTGCTATTATTATTAACATCTATTTATACAATGCCAGTATACTTCATAGAGCTTTACAATGGGGAACAAACAGTAATGAAACAAGACTCTGTAATAACAAAGACATAAGAGGATCCAGCTCCCAAACTTTTAATTTTAAAAACATGCACTTTAAGCTGACGAAACATAAGGCTACTTGTGTGTGTTTTGCTTACATGTTATAGGGGTCTATTTACAAAGCTGTTTAGGAGATAAAGTGAACGGTGATAAGGTACCAGCCAATCAGCTCCTAACTGCCATTTTTCAAACACAGCCTGTGACCATGGCAGTTAGGAGCTGGTTGGCTGGTACCTTATCACCGTTCACTTTATCTCCTAGCACAGCTTAGTAAATAGGCCCCATAGTCTGCTAACGTTACAGCTTGCTAATGCCGTGCAAAGACCTGCTATTTTCTTGAATTTTTTTGCCACTTCTCCTCTTGCTGTCAATTCAGGAAATGCCACCGATAAACAGATCAACAAATAGGCAATGTCCACTTGTCCAGGCCTTAGTGAAGGTGTTCTACACCCAATTTATAGTTTTAATTTTAAAACATTTTTAGTACTTAAAAAGTTTGTGGAATTTACTATCTTCTACCCTTCTTAAAATATTTATTAGTATGCAGATTTCCAGTACAATTTGTAGTAACTGTAACTGTAGTCAACACTGGCAAGCATGCACAAAATCTATATGGTTGGTGGGGTTAGTGAGGGAACCTGTTGCAGTCTAATTTTGGAACTTACTTTTGTAGGTAAGAGAGCATAGCTTAGTACCTTGCATGCTCCCTGTCCTACCTTTCAGATAAGGCAGCTATTTCATCTCTTACAGTTGTGCACATTGCTTGCCTGGGATGCAGTCATAATACCGACTGCGGGGATTCCAGCGCTCAGAATGCTGGTGCCGGAATCCCGACACTTGTCAGAATCCCGGCATTGGCAATCCGAAGGTAAGTAGCGCAGTTAAGGGGAGGGTTAGCGTTAGGCACTAGGGGGATGGTTAAGGTTCGGCACTAAGTGGGGATGGTTAGGTTAAGGTTGCGGGTAGGGGGAGGTTAGGTTTAGCCACTAGGGGGGAGGTTAGGTGTAGGCTCTATAAAGGGAAGGTTAGGGGTAGGGAAAGGGGGAGGGTTAGGATACCAACCGACAGGTATCTATATCCTATTCCTGTCGGGATGCTGGCGTTGGCATCCCGTACCCAACACGCTTGCGTGATCCACTGCACAATTCTACAAATTGCTGGGATGCCCTCGCACCTCCCAATTGTACCTTTACCTCGAGGATCTTCATGGGAGCGGCATCAAACAGTAGTAAATATTCTTTAGTATATGATTTAAAAGGACATCTTATAACAATAGTGCAACTATAAAGAGAAATATAATATTTGTAGAGATTTCCTTTTGCTCACGTTTTATTGAGCTATTATTGATTAAAAAAATAAAACCCCATTTATAAATAGCACATTTCTTTCATTTAAGCTTAAACTATGAGTAAAATGCTGCATTTAGTATAATGCTCTTCAACGGTCCAGTGATTTGCAGCTACTGTACCTGCCCTAAAACAGTCATTGCCTGAGTGTGGAATTAAAACCCTTCTTAAAATTCAGGGTAATTTTGTTTTTCAATAGAGATGTTTTACTACAATTACTCTACCGTGCATGTAGCGAGTACATCTTGTTCATTCTGCTTGCACAGTGGGATAACATTGTTATGATGAATCATTTGCGGAAAAATAATGCACAGAAGTTAAGAGAAAATTGCAAGGATCAAAGTAAGTAAAACTCTTGTCAGATTGCTGTTTATATTCCTCTTTGTGTGCACTGATGCAAGGAGACGATGTGCATCTCATTCAGAGTTATTAAGGTAGTTTGCACAAGATAGAGCCGGATGTTATATGGTACACACAAAGATGCTCATTAAACGATGATCGACACATACAATCTCTAAATATTTTATTCAGGTGAACTGTAAAACTTGTATGATAATTGAGTACAATCATGATTTACACTGTTCATCTGCCTTGAAGACACCTTTAGGGGGAGATATAAAGAAGATGTTGACCAAAGCAAATAATCAGTTTCTAAATCTGGGTACACACTAGGACGATGGATTGGCCATACACACTTACAAATCGTTGGCCCGATGTGTCGTGCCTGACAGCACAACTGGGCGGGTATTTACATGTGTCCAGTTGTGATGTCAGTCACCGGTGGCCTATGCAGCAAGTGTACAGGCGTTACACACAGCACAATGTGCCAATATATCTGGAGATATATCGCCCATCGGCTGTGCTGCATAGCCAACACGATATCTCTGTGAACAGCCGACCCGATATGTCTGAGAACAACATTGTTCACGGACATATCGCTAATACACACACGCCGATGTGCCCACAATATATTGGCCATTCAATTGAACAGCCTATATATATTGGCCAGTGTGTACCCAGCATAATTGTCATTTATCTAGCATGTTCTATGAAATGACAGCTGGAAGCTGATTGGTTGCTTTGGACAACTACTCCAAAGTCCAACTCTCTACAAAGCTTGAGACATCCCTTCCTCAATCACTTCCAAATAGG
This sequence comes from Taudactylus pleione, assembly GCA_031769625.1. NCBI lineage: Eukaryota > Metazoa > Chordata > Amphibia > Anura > Myobatrachidae > Taudactylus > Taudactylus pleione. The sequence continues at coordinate 1,200,577 of JAUIMM010000555.1, read as the reverse complement.
GAAAACAAGAAAAGTGGTATTATCAACAGTATTCTTGGTTGTAATACTTAATTTCCCACAGTAGGGGCAATGCAGAGTCATCTACCCTTAAGACTGAAGAGGCAAAACTCAGCTGTAACAGGGTATTCTCACGTAGGCAGAGTTCAGTTGGGGAGCAACTACGGAACTGAGAGCTACGCAGAGTTGGATATAAGTGTAATTACACCTTCCTAAAGTTAAGGGAGTCTCCCATGCCCCTGGTAAATGCAGCAATTTGGCAATCGGATCCCTCCCAGCACCCCAAGCGACATGCACAGAAGGATGCCGGAGGGGCTTCTGGGTCATAGACCCGAAAGTCCCTCCACTGCTAAGGGCCGCTCTTACCGACAGAGGGGTCTTTTACAACGCCGGCATGCATGCGATGACCGGAGGAATGCTTGGCATTGCGATTCTGCATACTGGCGAAGAAATGCATTTTTTTGTGTGCATGCAATTCTTAAGCACATACGTCTGAGGGCCTGAAGGGCCAGTCCGTGTACATATGCACTGTATATTGTTTATTTACGCTCATGTGCTTTAAATCCCAGATACACTTTTTTAACGCACTGAATATTCGGTTTGATTTCAATGGTTTCTATAATGCAACAGATATAATATTACTTCTCATGTACAAATGACAGTGTAAAAAAAAATGTATTTAAAAAAATGACAATAAAATCATATAATAAATGCAAACAATCAATGCACCTGTGAGCTTTAGAGGATTTATTCACAATTAGCCAATCATCAGTGCATCTGCACCTGTCCCTGTACCCCCACCACCACCACTACCACTTACTCAGTTGTACATGCATTTGGCTGCTGCTCTGCATGAGTCTTGCAGTCATGTGACTGCCCCCATACTGTGCTCTGCCTGCGTTAGACACTGCTTCCATCTCGCCTCTCCAGGTACAGGTGGGAGTACATGTCAGAGTCATTCTGGTCTGCATAGACACATGTGTACATCATGCAAGTCATGTCAAGTCATGCATAGAGCAATTTCACACAAGTTATGCTACACATTCTGGTGTACTGCTCACTGCACCTCAGACCCACAGTGTTTTGCATAGAAATGAAAGGTCAGGATCCCATTGTACCATACAAAAAGAGCATACACTAAATGCAATATTACATACAGTAAGGCTACATTTCCATATTGTCGAAACAGAAAACATGGAAAACTTGGGTAACACAATATATGAAACTTGTCCTGTTTCAGCAATAGATTGTCTCTGCTTATATGCTAACCCTTTTTCTCCCCATCTCTACTATGCCACATAACTATCCCTTCAGTTATATTGCCTCACTCCCATCCTCCTGTACACCCTCGCCCCTTGCACTGTTATGTCAGGGGCAATGCTCAGGGTGTCCTTGCTGGTCCCCACTAATCTTAAATAAGAATTACAAGTTGTAAGGGATAAAATGGCAGAACTACCATGACTGCAGTGTTGTGAGGCCATTACAGTACCCAGATATGAGGGGTTTTACTGCACATTTGTTGGCCAATGTGCATGCTCAGATGCATCTCTGGAGTGGGGACCGCCACGTGCAGGGGAGTGAAGAGCTACAATCACTTGGATTAGCACTATGCTCTAGGCTATCAACCATTGTTGATTAGCAAAATTTAATGGTCGATGGAAGGCCACCAATGGTATACATCAGTTGTGGAGTTTAACCATCAATGATTTCTTACAAATGGATTAAAGCGATCGATAGCAGAACCATCAATGGACAGCACTGCCCTGACTGGCTCTGCACCCCGTCCAAGGTTGACAGACAACTCACAGGCAGTCAGAGCACTGCTGTAACAAGCAGAATATTTAATTGGGTGATTGCTCCCTTAGGAGGGGCCTTCTACTAGTGACTACCTCAAAGCCAATGCCATCATGACAAGGGAGCCTGACCTCCCAGCCTAAAGCAAGAATTTATTTTATTTTTTTTTAAAGAAAAGGTGGCAAGTAGCAAGAGATTTGGCCCATGGGCGTCGGTTTGATCTATAAGACAAGGAGTCAGTGTGAGCTCATAGGTTAGAGTACCCTGCAAATCCTCTACCCATGGTGTATACACCACTGTACTATATCATATATTATTAATGCCTGTTGGAAAGTTCACTAACAGTATTTGAATCATTTATTGATAGTTCAATTTTGAATACAAAATTTTAGTCTTCTTATCACATAATGTCAGAACTGGACACTTCTTCTGCAGTCAAACTGAATAAATCTTTATGTGAATTTTAATCATCAGTAGTGTGAAATGTTAAATTAGTTTAGTCAGTGGATGATTTCCTGACAGATTAAGACGCAAAGGCAATGACATTCAGATTAAGACATGAAATTGAATACAGCTACACACTGTTTTACATAAATTACAGTAAAAACGAAAGAACTTAAAGCCAGTTTGTTTTTTCAGTCAATAAGGATTATTTTTTATTATAATTTTGCATAAATGTGCAAATCTGCACTATAATTATATCAAACAATCAGACAATTGCTTTCATTGTCTAGCTATATGTTTAGTACAGAGTTGCAACTTTGAGCAATAGTTATAAATAACCCTCAGGGAGGGAGGTATCACACGCATATACTATGCCTGTACTTATATACTATGCGATACATGCTACCCTCTATCGCATGCATACTCATAATAATGCCGGTATGCACGAATACCCGCTGTAACTAATGGTAGAAGAGAGGACTGCTGGGTTTAGGAGTCCTATTGTGCATGTGCTGCCATCAGCCTGTACAACTAGGTCTGTTGTTTTTTGTAGGAGTTTTCACACAAACTCCTTAAACAAGATAACTAAATGTGTCTCCAGCTCTCAGCTATAGGTGGACTATATTTTATCTACCCCCTCATTATTAAATGAGAGCAATACTTGTTTTTACTCTGTAATTTATTTTATTTTACATGTAAAGGAGTCTATATGCATAGCCTAAAATACATGCAAGTGACACACTGCATGCTAGATTATCATAACCTGTCATTTTATTTATACATACGGAATCTGTATATTTTTCTGCATGTACGCATGTGTGCAACACAACTGCTGTGTGTTAAATGAAAACTACATTTCACAATGGATTTATTATATATGAAATCCATCCCATCGAAAATGTATCAGCGATGTCACCATTGATTTACGCATCTTTATGTCCAAGTTTCCGGGCAACTATTGCCAATGCCATAGGACACAGATTTTGGACCTCCTGGACTTGACAACAGTAACGGTTGCAGAGGCATCAAATAAGACATTCTGCCGGACAGGGCTGTGCTTCTTATATGTTTGCCCCCCACATCCCCAATCACCTCAGAGCAGGAGACATACCAAGTCCATAAATGGGAAAAGAGACCTCACGCAGGCTGACTCTTTGTGGAAGACTAGTGATTTTGTTGTTATAAGCGAATTTGCATGACAACAAGTCACAGTCTGCCTCACAGTGCCCAGCATTCTTCACCACCGCAGGAGGAGATATTCCAAAGCGCAGGAGTCTTCACGACTTGCGATCTGCGAGTATTGTTGTTCTCAGCTACAAATGAGCCTCATCTCACTGAAATATACATTACTTCATGCAGACCATCTACAAATCAAACTCAAGTGTTGTGTTCGAAGGAAAAAGTCACATGTATGTTTAGTATGCAAAGTTTATGGCGCTGCAACATTTCCGTAGCTGCCTTTGTTTATTAAATGTTTTTATGTCTTCTTAGTATATATACTTTTTGCTTTATTTCGTGTTGTGTGTCACTGTAATATTTAGAGGCGTTGATATTTTCACACTTCATAATAATAATAATAATCTACTAAAAAATAATATTTTCTTTATGTGCAAAAGTCCATATTATATAGGATGATATAGCAATAAAAAGTGCAATTCTGGGGCCTGATTCATCACGGACGGCAACTGCAACAGCATATGCAGATCGGCCGATGGTGCATACTGCGCATGCGTATGCACCACAGTGCGTGCGCATTAGTTAGCATTGCGATTGCACTGCGATCACCTATGCAGGTACAGAGCCATCGCAGACCGAGGGACAGGACGTCAGCGTTTTGGGGTGGTAATGGGGGAGTGGCAGGAGAAACGCAGATGTGCCTGTCCATTTGAACGCCGTTGCATGGGCGTGCATAAATTAGCCACTGCGATGCCATACGCAGCTTGAGTACTCACTGCGTGCTACGAGGTTAGCAATTTCTGAGTAAGGTCAGACCTGTTGTAATTGTGCATGACGGGCCGATGTTACTCGATGTTTCCGATGTATACGCAGGACTGCAATGTATTACGGATGTGAGAAAGTGGCAGTGGGCGTGTCTATGCTGACTGAGCGCCGGCTTTGTGATTGCAGTCATTAGCATATTTTTACAGCAGCCCTGCGTGCGTAATTGCAGCTGCGATCGCTATAGAGATCCGTAACGAATCAGGCCCCTGGTGCGAAGGTTTGTATTGGATGTATGTCACAATTCTGACAACTACAGGCTGTCAAAAGATACTTTACAAGAAATGTGTATTACTATGTTATATGCATGATGCCTGTACTTGGCGTGTGGTATATTAAGTGGACATGTACAGAATGTCGACATTGGCAAAATGTTGACAGTCGGCATGTCGACAATATGATTTTACATTCAATTAAACCTTATCCTAATCCTAACCGCAGCCTAACCGTGACCCTAACCCCTAACGTGGGCTGCCAACATTGTCTACATGTTAAATGTACTAGAGGTGCACTTTAAGACATACTGTATTGGGAAATGTAATGAAAAGCGTTTTAAAGCAGGCAATATTTTTAATAGCAAAATCAGGATAGTAGTGCATTTTTTTTTATTAATTTTCAAATTAAATCCTGCAGCATAAAACTCAGAAAATCAACGATTTTGACAAATCATCGTTCATTAAATTTCCTCCTTCGTCTTTTCAGTACTTATCCACCTCCCTACTTATAAAGACATTCAATGGAGGTCCCATCCACTCCAGCATTGTCTTGATTTACACCACGATATTATTTATTACTAAAGCTGGGTACACACTAAACGATGTGTGTACCCAGCGATGTCGCCGCTGGTCCCAGTGCTGACGGGACGACATATCGGGCGGTCCGTACACACTGGGCGATCTTGTGACCGACATGCAGGCCCCCCCGCATAGTGCTGCATGGGATCGTCAGCCGCATCGCCTGATCTTACATGCTGCACATAAGATCAGACGATGAGGCCGAACACCCCACGGGAGCGCGCACTCCACGATGTAGAGCATACACACTACACATTTTTAACGATGAGGTGGTAACAATGTGTCAGAATCGGAGAGATCTTTTAAGATGTCGTGTAGTGTGTAGGGGCCATTAGTTGGTGTAAGTGGTATTACTTGGGTGAGTGGCACATTAAGTGGGCATAAAGATTCATTAAACCTAAAGGGCTATTTCACACATGCTGGTTTTCTCTGGCTGGCAAAAAACAGGGCGTTTTTTTGCCGTGTGTAAAATGTAATTAAGTATGGAAATGGATGGGTCCTTTCAGACGGTACGCACATGGCACGGTCGCCGTGTTACAGCCAGGAATATCCACTGACAAGGATGGCTGCCGTGCCTGCAAGTCAGTGAAGTATATGTTACAATGTTTCCTTTCACACACGCCGGCGGCTTTTCTCAGCATGTACAGCTGCTGCGCATGCCCAATACAGTAAGAAAAAAAACACCACGTTAAAAATGTCTCAAAGCCTTTGCATGAGGAAGACACTGATTGCCTGAATAAAAAACGTCTGGCTTTGGACAATTTGTTTTCTGGCCGGAGAAAACCGGCGTGTGTGAAATAGCCCTATATGTGAGTTGTTTTTATATAAGAAGTAAGTCACTAGTATCAGTCAAACATAGATATGTAATAGTTTCAGGAGAATTAGTGAATTCGATATTTGAGATCATATTGTGACTATAAAGGTTGTTTTTCACATATACATAGTGGTCTTCCTGTCAGTAATCCAACTGGATCTCTTTAATGGATACTGCGATTGGCCTATTTCTTCAGAAAGGGATGCAGTCGGCATCCTGGCGTGCAGGATGCCGACGGTCTAAATACCGGCGCCGAAATCCCAACAGGTCGGGATCCCGGCACCAGTATCCCGACCGTCGGCAACCCAAAGGTAAGTATAGGGGTGTGAGGGGAAGGTTAGCGTTAGGGTGCGGGTTAGGGTTAGGCACTAGGGGGAAGGTAAGGTTTAGGTACCGAGGAGGGAGGATTAGGATTAGGGTGTGGGGAGGGGGAGGTTAGGCTTAGGCACTAGGAGGGAAGGTTAGGGTAGGGGTTAGCAACTCTTACCATTAGTTGCTATGGGTGATTCTGGCTGTCGGAATGCCGCTGTCGGTATGCTGACCAGCGGCATCCCGACAGCCGGGATTTCATACCCAACCCCTTCAGAAGATGATAGCTTGAACTTGGCACATCATATATAAATATAATTTCATATAGCTCAAATTCTATCAATGTATTAGAATGTATTCATAAATATTTCTGAATGCCATTAGTAGCTATTTTATATTGATCAATTTGTATTAGATTAGATTTATGGGCTTTTACTCACTGGAAAGAGTTTATATCACTTCAATATTTTTCGTGTAGAAAAAGTGCAATATGTGCACACACACGTACAGCGAGTTGACTGTAATTGCTGGCTGTGTCACAGAGTATATTGGTGCTTGATATGTATATTTTTTTATATGTTTTTCTCCATAGCAATTTGTGTTTCTGATCACCTTAGTTGTTGCTTTTGTCCATGCTTAATGTAAAAGCAACAAGAGGCTTGGTTTGAAACTGCCACCGGCATTAGAACCAAAAGGAAACGACAGGCAGACAATCCATCTAATCAGATGCGCATTCAGAAGAAAGGACTATTGAACTTAATTCCCTGGGCTCATCAGTGCTTTTGAAAGGAAGAAAATTATAAACCATTTATGCTGTTTTTTTGTTTTGTATTGGAAAAGTGTGCAAAAATTGTGCAAGCGCTGGCAATCACTGTCATTACTGCAGTACACACTTGACCTCGTCTTTTCAGGCTATTGTATTTATTTTTCAAGAAAAAAAAAAGAAGACTGGGGCATGCTGTGAACTTATTTTGGAGCCTGAGGAATACGTGTCTGCTGTGAACCTTTTGCCAATTTGTGATTTATTTTTTCCCCATTATTAAAGATTTGTTTTTTATTTGTTGTGGATTTTTTTCTACACATGTTATTTTGTTCTGTCATCCTAATGGAGAGGCCAGAATGCAATACCTGTATTTGACATTATGTTATTATGTATTTTCAAATTGGCATTTACCCTGTTATAGAAATTAATTTTTAATCTAGGAAGATGGAATTGACAATTTGTTAAAAAATTGCATTTACAACGTCATGATAACATATAGCAATATTAAATATATTGTTACACAAATTTTTCGCATGGTGCTTAATACCTCTTTAGACAGCCTACACCTGCATTCTTGTCCTTTATATTGTAACCAAAATATGTATTTCTAAGATATAAAAGGTTGATGAAATGTGACATAATTGTATGAATTCAGAATAGTCTAACAGAACAGTTTAATATTGGGTTCACAGAGGGCTGTCTTGAGAGGGGTGTTGGGTCTCCGCTGAACCAGCCTGTACATTTTTTAAATGTATAGCTAGGTGAAAATATAAATAAAGACCTATACAAATGCACAACATGACTTCAATACACATTTGTTTGCAAATAAAGCACATGGTCAATAACACTAAGACTTTTAAAGAATTTAAATAAAAGAAATGGTCAATAAAATGTGTACCTGTGCAAAAAGCAAACATGAAAAAAGAGATATGCAAGTTAAACACATTCAACTATGCAAATAAAAAAAACATGATATCAATAAATGAATAATTTAAAAAAGGTAACTGATATAAAGACATGTGGAGCAATGGTCTCATGTTTCACTGGTGGTCTATTTCGTTAGTGCACAGTCTTCTAGGGTTCAGAGATGTGCTGCGCTGTATCTAATGTTGTACCTGCTTCAGGTCACAAGATAGAAGATGTCCTTAGGGGGGGAAAAGAGACAGGGTTCTATCTGTGGTACCCCTAGGCCTGGGAGTCCCCTTTTATTAGTATTATTTCTGTTAATATACCCCTGCATTGCTGGGAGATATTTCTATCTTTACTTTATTGTATATGTTTTAAATGAGATAATTTAATATATGCTGTACTGTGACTTGGTTGTTATGTATTGGTTTTACATCATGCCAAAGACTGTACCCCATTATCATGGAGTGTTATGGTATTCCCCACTTGGTCTGAACTGCTTCTAAAAGGGGAGTGTGAGGCAAGGACTCTCCCACTGGACATTATGGGGGAGCCCTGCCTGAACTGGAGTTAATTGCCAACTGTCTTTGTGGAACAGTAGCAAATAACCAATACGGTAATATTCGGGCGCTGATTAGGGGTGTTGTTCTAAAGCAGTTACTAAACAGTAGGAGAAGTCACCTACACACACAAAAGAACTGTATAACATAAAATATAGCAGCGCTTCTAACAAATGTTTGATAAAAATTAGATGCACAAAATTACCTCATAGTAATAATGCATTAGTATTTAATTACAATATATAAAACAGCTTAAACAATTAAAATCAGTTATCACATCAGCTTTATAATACAAGAACCAATGTATATAACAATGCTTGTTCCTATTCAGATAACTGGACTACACTATGGTTGATCAGTTCAGATATAAGGACTTCTTGCACGTGGGGGCATAATCCACATTGTAGGTATTTAAACTATAACAATATTATTAGACTGCACAATTCTGGTTGGTAATAGATATATGATGTGTCAATACTTATGATTAATACTAATTTAGTAGCACCAGTCTGAATGACCACAAAAAACAAGGCTTCTCTTAAAAATATATAATTTTATTATAACACAATAAGATACACATAACATACTAACATGACATACATTGTTTAAAAATATGCAAAAAGTGATAAATTGTATCCAAGTAATAAATCACTGGTCGATGAATACTAATAACTGTGTAATGTATTACCGCTAGGAGGCACATCAAAGATATCCAAGATCCACAATTCTTTAATTATGCTTGGTGGATGTGTTGATTCACTTCAAACTTGTGCAGCAATTGCGATATTCAGCCCGTATACATAGGCAAGTTCTCTTACCTGTCGGCAAAGTGGTGAGCCCAAATAGATAGTAGCTGTAACTCACCTGGTTAGGAAGCTCCGGAGCTCTACAGCAATCAGATGAAAATAACACTGCACTGCTAGATAAGTCCAATCCGTATTCGGGGAGACCAAGGTGCAGATAATGCAGCAGCTGTCTGCTAGCACCCGGTCAATCCCTCCGTGGCTGCTTGGTCTCCGATCATGGGACTTGCTCGATTGCCGGATGTTCGAGTAGTAGTAACGGGTTGAGATGAGTTGAATGTCTTTCTTTTCCTAGCGGTATTACCCTCTCGTCGACGTGTTTTGCTCCACGTTGGGAGCTTTTTCAAGACAATGGTTGTTGGTTCTAAAGCTGGCCACATACTAGACCAACTTTCATCCAACCATCCAACTAGTTGGCTGGTTGGAATGAAAATCTGGTAACGTATGGAAGTAAGTGATGATCAGCAATTTGCTCCTAAATGCCAGAAAACAGATGAAAATGGCCGTCAGACAAGTTTGTTAAATGTTTGATCTAAACAATTTGTTCAAACAACAGTTTTTGTCCATTTTTCAGCATTTGGGAGCAAATTGCTGATTGACATTTGCTTTCATACCTTACCAGATTTTCATTCCAACCAATCAACTAGTTGGCTGGTTGGTTGTAAGTTGATCTAGTGTGTGGCCAGCTTAAGTGTCCTTATAAACCAAGAGTTTAATTGCTTAATTTCTCACACCAGGATCAATTTAGCAGCTCAGTCATTTATTTCAGCTGTGTGATCTGATCATAAATAACTGCTTGGGAACATGAGTATTTAGCTGTCATCCATTAGTTGTTTAAAAAGCAGGTCAGTAAATATATAAACACATAAGGTTGCCGTTCACGTATATTTGTACATTATCTAACATACATGTATAAAAATAAACGTGTGCACAACTTTCATACATTAAGAAATAATATCCAATATTATAAACTCAGAGAATCCTTGCTAAAAAATATTAATCATTATATCTATACAAATATTAAATTTAGAAAAGAGTAATGCATAAAGATAATATTCTCAACCTAACCACTATGCCCATTATACCTTTTCTTAATTTGGTTAATGTCTACTTTCAGCATATTGCATTAAGGATTTAACACAAAAAGCTAGTATTAAACATAATATAGTACAGACAATCTAATTACCTATAATAATTCCATGGTGTGTACCCCATAAAAACTTTAAATCTATTAATAGTCTTACAATTTAATTTGCACCTTCATTCATATATTATGTATAGCTATGCTCCTATTCAAACAATCCAACAAATATTCACATACTGTATACTGTAAGTAAAAATAGAGCAGATATAGGGTAAACCACAAACATTGATTATTTTCATTTGACATAATATATAATACTAATTGAAAAAGAGAGTGTATATATATATTTATATATATATATGTATATACAGTATATATATATAAATTTATGTGTGTATATCTCTACTATTACAGAAAAATATAAAACAATATAATAAGGACACCCACTAGCCAGTGATCACTACTATTTATACGAATGATACTCTTGAGGTCTCCCATCTCTATACTAACCGCGCTTATACAGGCTTAGCTTCCCAAAATGATCCATCTTCTCATTTCTACGTCTCTTGGGGCTTGATGATGAAGCATATGATAGAATCGCCTCCTATAAATGGGCCACAAATAAAAACTAAACCTAAAAATGGGTGACTACTAATGTGAAATCTAGATACATAATTTGACCTATCCATACTAGCCCACCTGTAGTGTGATAGATATTTAAATGATGTTTGCCTCTTCTATACAACTTATGAGCAAGGATAGGTGTACAAAGTGTGGAAAAAAACATCAGTATGCTGACTGGACTACTCCAGAAGGTACATATCTGCTTAGCAACATGGTGGATACCGTACCTCCAATATCATACCAATCTCATAGGGCAAGAGTGATATGTCCACAGGATCCGTCGCAAGTGAAGCGACTGACATCTGCTTGCACAGTGACAGACCACACCGACAACCAACAACGATAATGTCCACTTCGATAGTGTAAATAATTACCTGTACCAACAGGTTTCTTATAATTTGAGGCAATCACCATATTATTTTTCTCTATGAGGAAGGACATGTCAAGGTAATCTATTTTTTCAAAACTAAAATTGTATGTGAATTTCAAATTAAAAGTGTTAGTGTTTCAATAATCACAAATTGACATGCCAAATCAAAAACCCCTTTACAAATAATAAACAAATCATCTATATACTGGCCATAGATGAACAGGTTACCTCTATATGGGCCGCTCCAGATATAGTCTTCTTCAAAGCAGCCCATATAGAGATTTGCATAACTAGGCACAAACCTGGTCCCATGGCCGTCCCCTGTGCTTGCAAATAATAAGTGGATTCAAACAAAAAATAATTGTGTGTTAAAATAAACAAAATTGAATCCAAAATCAAGTCCCTCCGAAAGTGTTGCATCTTGCTCCAAGAAATATTTAATTGCTTTCACACCTTTTTCATGGGGAATATGGGTATATAAAGCCTGGACATCCAGGATGAGAAACCCACACCCTGAGGTCCAATCGAACCCAGTTTCTGAAGAATATAGGTGTAACTTTAATATGAGATTTAAGATTGATGACGTGAGCTTGCAAATGTGTGTCAACAAAAAAGACAAATTGGAGGTGAGTAAACCGATACCCGAAATCATAGGTCTCCTTGGTGGTGCACAAAGTGTCTTGTGAATTTTGGGAATGTGATAAAAAATAGGGGTGATTGGGTGTTGTGAAAATAAAAATTGTGCTTCGTCTTTATTTAAACTCCCTTTTTTAAGTGCATCATCTAACAAATGTTTTAACTGTGATTGGAACTTGGGGGTGGGATTGCCATCCAGAACTACATAGAAACCTTCACCAAGCAGTTGTCTATGTGCTTCTGTAATATAATCATTTCTATTCTGGACAACAATCCCACCCCCCTTGTCCACCGGTTTAATTACTATCAAAGTGTCCTCCCTCAGACATTTCAAGGCTCTGCATTCCCACTTAGTAAGATTGCTTTTTATGTTTTCTTCATTCTCACCTGATTTACAGAGACATTTGAAGACTCTAATGTTTTATTATAAAAAAACTGTTATTGCTGCACTTTTGTGTTCCAAATGGAAGAAATTGGATCTATTCTTAAAGTTGGGTTGTTTTTTAAGGGGTCTACTGGTATCCATATAAAAAAATTAAACAAAGATCACCTGTAGTGGATTCTGGCTTATCTTGTAAGTTTTCCAATATTAATAAACTATCCAAGTCCTCTCTGTCCAATACAATTGGACATACATCCTCTTGTTGTGACTTAGGGGGTCATTCAGACCCATTCGCGAGCAAAGGATGCTCACAAACGGGTCGATGTTGCCCCACTGCGCATGCGCACGATGGAGGGAGCTCCGTCATGCACATGCGCGAGACCCGGACTGCGACAGCCAAGCTGTGACTCCGGGTCTCGCACCAAAAGGGGCGTGCTGTCGATGGTGATTGACAGCATGCCCCCTTTGGTGAACGTGCCGGGGGCGTGGCAGCCAGACGGAGGCGTTCCCATGGGAAGGCCTACCGTCTGAAGCCGGCCCCACTGACATGTCAGTGGGAGTGATTTTGGCTCTGACTCCAGGGCTTTCGGCAGCGAGACCTACCGCAGGGTCTCCGTTGCAAGCCCGATGGTCGCGATGGTCTTGACCATCGCGACCATCATCATGGACGCTCGCATAAGCTGTGGGTGGTAACCCACAGCTATGCAAGTGTCCATGAGGACGCTCCTAAAACAGGTAGGAGAGCCCTGATTCAGAGCGAGCGCTCTGGTCAGAGCGTTCAGCTCTGAATCAGGCCCTTAATTTTTTGTTCACAAAATAGCGCAATTTGCACAGTGTCCTCACATATTTATTTAAATCTAAAAATTATTAAAAAATATTGGGTTCTTTACTGGGGGCATGATTCAATCCTTTGTTTAATACCCTCAGTTCTATAACTGTTAGTTTTCTTTCTGATAGGTTAAATATCCCCTCTGAATTATTTATAATCTTCTTTTTTATTTTACTTTTTCCTCTTATTCCTATAAGTCTCTTCATCTTTTTGGGGTAATTGTTTTGAGGGGACCAAATGGGTTTCTGTGATGATAGTTTTTCAGTCTGTCTTCCCTGGATAAAAATTCCTTAGATGTAGAGGGGGGTGAACTACTTCTAAGCCTAGGTCTAGTGGTAAGAATAGGACTAGATTATTTATTACTAGATTTCAATCTACCTCTTCCCTGGATATTTATATATCTTGGGGCAGTTTTCGATTTATATTCAATCACAGGTGGATTTTTTTTGCAGGTTCTGGCTAGTACGTTTTGATCTTTTTCTAGGTCTTTACTTTATCATTTTCATAATCATTAGGATCTCTTGAAAATTTATGAATTTATTTAGTAATTCCTTCTCAAAATTCACTACGTTTTCATTTGTGGTGGAGTCTTTTTCTTTAAATTCTGCTTTAGCTTTTAACTGAATAAGTTCTTCTTTCAGTCTATCAATTTTTTCTGTGATCCCTGTCACTTTGTTTTCCCTATATTCTATCAGTAATCTCATCAGAGATATGGAACATGAATCGAGTGTAGCATTTCACTTTCTAGGTAGGTCTGGATTGGCATTAATGGACAAATTTTTAAACAATCTTAGACCTCTCAGAATAAAATTCTTATCTATATAGTGTTGTAATGAGATTCCATCCCATCAGTTTCGCATCTCCTCCATCAGGAGATCTTCCAACTGGTGAAATAATTTAGTCAACTTTGGGGATGTCTCTAACATAGTATCCACTATTATTTCATTTGTAAATGAAGAGATATACAGTATGTTTCTCTTCTATTTTTCCTGTCTGCACAACACATAAATTCCATTCTTATCTCGATATGTTATGCTCTAGAATAAGTAAAATTAAATAAAACAATAAATAATGAAAAAAAAATATATAAATATACAGTCAGGTCCATAAATATTGGGACATTGACAGAATTTTCAGATTTTGGCCTCTATTCACCACCACAATGGTTTTGAAATGAAACAAACAAGATGTGCTTTAATTGCAGACTTTCAGATTTAATTTGAGAGTAATTACATCCAAATCGGGTGAATGGTGTAGGAATTACAACAGTTTCAATATGTGCCTCCCACTTTTTAAGGGGCCAAAAGTAATGGGACTATCAACTCAAAAGCTAATTCATGGACAGGTGTGGGCTATTCCCTCATTATTTCATTATCAATTAAGCAGGTAAAAGGTCTGGAGTTGATTCTAGGTGTGACATTTGCATTTGGAATCAGTTGCTGTCAACTCTCAATATGAGATCCAAAGAGCTGTCACTATCAGTGAAGCAAGCCATCATTAGGCTGAAACATCAAAACAAACCCATCAGAGAGATAGCAAAAACATTAGGTGTGGCCAAATCAACTGTTTGGAACATTCTTAAAAAGAAAGAATGCACTGGAGAGCTCAGCAACACCAAAAGACCCGGAAGACCACGGAAAACAACTGTGGTGGATGACAAAATAATTATTTCCCTGGTGAAGAAAAACCCCTTGACAACAGTTGGCCAAATCAAGAACACTCTCCAGGAGGTAGATGTATATGTGTCAAAGTCAACAATCAAGAGAAGACTTCACAAGAGTGAATATAGAGGGTTCACCACAAGATGCAAACCATTGGTGAGCCACAAAAACAGGAAGACCAGATTAGAGTTTGCCAAACAACATCTAAAAAAGCCATTACAGTTCTGGAACAACATCCTATGGACAGATGAGACAAAGATCAACTTGTACCAGAGTGATGGGAAGAGAAGAGTAATGGAGAAGGAAAGGAACTGCTCATGATCCTAAACATATCACCTCATCATTGAAGCATGGTGGTGGTAGTGTCATGGCGTGGGCATGTATGGCTGCCAATGGAACTGGTTCCCTTGTATTTATTGATGATGTGACTGCTGACAGAAGCAGCAGAATGAATTCTGAAGTGTTTCGGGCAATATTATATGCTCATATTCAGTCAAATGCTTCAGAACTCATTGGACGGCGCTTCACAGTGCAGATGGACAATGACCCAAAGCATACTGCAAAAGCAACCAAAAGTTTTTTAAGGCTAAAAAGTGGAATGTTATGCAATGGCAAAGTCAATCCCCTGACCTGAATCCGATTGAGCATGCATTTCACTTGATGAAGACAAAACTGAAGGGAAAATGCCCCAAGAACAAGCAGGAACTGAAGACATTTGCAGTAGAGGCCTGGCAGAGCATCACCAGGGATGAAACCCAGCGTCTGGTGATGTATATGTGTTCCAGACTTCAGGCTGAAATTGCCTGCAAAGGATTTGCAACAAAGTATTAAAAAGTGAAAGTTTAGATTTAGGATTGTTTAGTTTGTCCCATTACTTTTGGCCCCTTAAAAAGTGGTAGGCACATATAGAAACCGTTGTAATTCCTACACCGTTCACCTGATTTGGATGTAATTACCCTCAAATTAAATCTGAAAGTCTGTAGTTAAATCACATCTTGTTTGTTTCATTTCAAAGCCATTGTGGTGGTGAATAGAGGCCAAAATATGAAAATTCTGTCAATGTCCCAATATTTATGGACCTGACTGTATATATATATATATATATATATATATATATATATATATATATATATATATATATAAAGGATAATAGTAATAATTTTAAAAAAAGATAAATTTTTTATCCTTATTCAGACAGGTGATACGCATTGACGAGAGGGTTAATATTGCTAGGAAAAGAAAGACATTCAACTCGTCTCAACCACTTTACTATTACTCGAACATCCGGCAATTGAGCAAGTCCCATGATAGTGCCGGAGAACAAGCAGCCACGGAGGGATTGACCGGGTGCTAGCCGGCAGCCGCTGCATTATCTGTACCCTGGTCTCCCCAAATACGGATTGGACTTATAGTACAGTGTTATTTTCATCAGATTGCTGTAGAGCTTCAAAGCTTCCTAACCAGGCGAGTTACAGCTACTACAATTACTTGTATATATTTGGGCTCACCACTTTGCCGATGGGTAAGAGAACTTGCCTATGTATACGGGCTGTATATCACAATTGCTGCACAAGTTTGAAGTGCAGCAACACATCCACCAAGCATAATTAAAGAATTGTGGATATTGGATATCTTTGATGTGCATCATAGCGGTAATACATTACATAGTTATTAGTATTCATCGACCAACAATTTATTACTTGGATACAATTTATCAATTTTTTCATATTTTTAACAATGTATGTCATGTTAGTAGGTTATGTGTATCATATTGTGTTATATTATAATTGTATATTTTTAAGAGAAGCCTTGTTTTTTTGGTCATTCAGACATGTGCTACTAAGCTACAAGTATTGACACATCATATATCTATTACCAGCCAGAATAGCGCAGTCCAATTATGTTGTTATAGTTTATGTATAAAGTGGACCAGTTGATATTGGTAGATGGACTAGCTGCATTTAGGGGAGAATTCAATATTAATTTTAATTAGTATCCAATAACTACATATTAGGTATTTACCGTAAAGTCACCACTGGAGGATAAAGTCCTGTATTGATAATGGTAGCAGTAATCCAAGGAAAAGGGGGTGTGATTCCTCACCAATATGCAATGTCTTTTTAGTGGAGCCCTATCCACCAGTAAATGAGCATAAGTCCATGTCCAATAAGGTCTCAGCTGCAAACAGTGAATAGTCCAGTCTTGGTTCAAACATTTCCACAAGGGTACAGTGGTTCTTGATAGAATATAGACATAAATTCTGATGCGTTTCACTGCTGTCCTAGTGCAGCTTTATCAAAGGTGACTCATTGTGTGTCTTAGCTGGGTTTATATACCCTCTTAAATGAACCACTTCATTCTCAGCTGATGCGAATTATCAATTTAATTAAGTGAATTTTGCTTAAAAACAGCATAAAAATATACACATAAAACATATACATGTTACTCAGATGCAGATTTATTCAAAATGCTATTTTTTTAATAAACAATTAGCTAATAGAGTGTTTGTGGTACAGCAGTACAGCACGCGACCCCGGTGTGAGCAGAGCCGGCGCGTGTACAGGACACGGAGGGAGGTTATAAAAGGAGCTGCCCAGATGACAGTTGAGCAGTCCTGAGGGAGCACTCTAATGGGCAGGAGCTACGTCAGTACTCACCGGAGAATCGTGCTTGTCACCACAGCTGACAGGCTGGGAGAGACCTTTGGTGACAGCGGGCCAGAGCGGCTGGAGCTGAGGGTGGGATGGCAGCTGCTGGAGACGAAGCCAGGGTGGACTGGAGAACTAAGCCAGCCCTTAAAAGCATTCCCCGCAGTGCTAGTAAGCAGTTAGGAGACGGGCAACAGGCAGGACCATCCAAAGCCCTCTTCCTATGAAACAGCACGGAGGTGAGCCAGAAACTACATTGCTAGCCTTCCTTTCCTATCTTTGGGGACAGCAGTCAGGAGGCAGGTCGAGGCAACCTTAGTCATAAGAGGCTGGCATAGGAGCAGTGAGTGACAGCTAGTGAAACACAACAGTCTCACTTAAGTAGCTACAGGAGATACAGGAGAAGATGTATTATAGCGGCACTTATCGTGCCGCTATAACGCTTCCTGCTTCACCTCTTTACCAAGGCAAAACAGGATGTACTAACGATGAGATGTGAACATTCGCCCCTCTGGCAATCCCTGCTAGAGCACACAGCGCATCAGCCTAATGCTGATGTACTGTGTCTCACTCCCGGCCGGCTCCACTAGGCATGCACGGGATCTCGCAAGTATTGCAAAATCCCATGTGCAGCCCTGGAGCCGGCAGCCACTGCAGCAGGGACAGCGCTGCCCCTGCTCTGGGGATAGGGCATTGCCAAACTACAGCTGTCGATAGCTGCAATGGGCAGAAGAGTCAGTTGAGCTGACTGTTCATACATTGCCCAGGTTATCGCGCTGCTATCTTGTAGATGGCAGCTGCAATAATGACAGGGGCGCTTAGCGCCCCTGTCATTTACTGCCCAGCCCGCCAATCATACATGGGGGAGAAGCGGTATCAGCGCACATAACATACGCTGATGCCGCTTCGGCAGTTCATACATCTACCCTAAAGAGAGGTAGAAAGCTGTACTCTGCAGGAGTCTCTAAGACATTCTAGGAAAGTAGACAAGTAGCCCTCACAATTTACCAATTCTAAATGTAAACTAAATCTTAATTTGCACCAGAATAAATAATAACTTTTTGCCTAGTTTTGCTTATCTCTGATGGCTTAAAACTTTGCACTTTTGGAATATATTTTCCATTTCATATGATCTTGCCACAGATCACTTGCCACTCCAGTATCTAAAGTAGCTTTGAACGGACCTGATAACCAATAATTAGGCCACTGTTATTATTGACATTGATTTGTTAGGCTCAACAGTGCTCAATAGTGGATACAATAGAGCATTCATAAAACAGGGACAAAGAGTGTAGATGAAAAAAATGGACCTGTGAAATAATGATCTTACAATCTAGTGGAAAGAGAGCACAGCTGAGGAGCAAGTGTGGTCCAGCGTGAGATTGTGTCAGTTGTGTGAAGTGAGTGGTGTTTATCTGAGATTGGGTGCCTCAGGTCAGTAGACTAGTAGTTTGACAGATAGGATGAGGCAAGAGATGGTTTCTTCAGGATTGGTGAGATGTGTGTCTGTTTAGCTGAAGATGAGAATGTTCCATTAGAGAAAGACCAACTAAAGATGTAAGAGGCATGCATACAATGGGAAGGGAAAAACTGGCACAGAAAGAAGTTCCGGAGCAAGACTTATCCAGTTTAACTCAGCTACATGTATCTGTTTGGCATGTCATGGCAGAGGTTTGGCTAACCAAAGAATTTGGAGCAGATGCAGAGCAGGAAGTAAATCGGGCATACATTGCACAATAGAAGCAGCAAGGGAATAAATGTATAGCATGCATCTTGAATTGTGACCACATCTGAATGTGTAGCACATGAGCCACTTTGCATACACGAGCCTACATAAGAGCACCATATCACAACCCAGTTCCACCTTCAGTCGTAAGTGAAGTCATGACCTAAATGCATCAACTATACTTGTGGGCACTCAATTTCTGAGCAAGCTTAGTACAGAAAGGCAGTTACACGAGATAGGAGCAGTTTCAGTAGAAATAAAAACACATCTGGAGTTAGATGTCACTGCATGCACATGGTTTTGGGTGAGAAAAGAAGTTTGGGTTAACCACTTAACTGACGATTTTTCCTGCAAACCGGTCAGAAATTGCCGGGTCCGCAAGAGAATCCAGGGAGTCAGAGGAGATCCGTTCTGCACATGTGTAGAACAAATTTCCTTTTCAAAAACACAGCGAGGCATTGTATTCGCACCTTCTTAGCTGAAGCACAACTGGCTGCATTCGCATCCCATACGACCACTTCAGTTAAGTGGTTAAAGAACAGGAGGTTGTGGCCAGAAAGTTAGAAGTGTAAGCTGGAGAAATTAGTGACAAAACAGAAATGCTAGAACCAAGGAAGCATCCATCACAGTAGGTGGAAGATGAGATAAAGGAAAAAGAAAACAAAAGACATTTTGCTGCAGCACAGTGGTGTTGTCAGTGGGAAAAGCACCTAATAAGTAGAGATGTGCACCAGGCCATTTTTGCTGGCTTTGGTTTTGGATCTGTAGCTAATTCATGTTTTGGATCTGGATTTGGTTTTGCAAAACCGCCTTTTGGTTTTGGATCTGTATCTTTTTCTAAAAATCATAAAAACAGCTGAAATCATATAATTTGGGCCTGTTTTTGTTTCTACAGTATTATTAATCTCAATAACATTTATTTCCAGTCAGTTTTGACCACCTCACAGCTCACAATGTTGGTTTCATCCAGTTTAGGCCAAAAGGTTGCACCGATGCTATCTGGCTGATTGAGCTAAGCAACAGCAGTGGGCGTCACATACATGTGGCAGTTCAGCTTCCAACATGGCATGTCTAGGAAAGTGGCACTGCAGTGGCAGACAGTATGGCAGTTTAATAAACTATACAACCCTATAGAGAAACCAAGAATGTTTTCATTAATAAAAAAAACTAGATCAGAGACCCGAAGGAGATGGAGTATGTTTATGGAGTAGTTGAAGGCAGGGAAAGGAACAAAGGATTGATTAGTTTGTAAATGTATTTTAATTTTTTGATTCTGAAGAAAATATATGAGGGAGGATCAATGTAGGATCAAGTTCTTCAGTTCCTAAAAGACATCTTTGATCTAGAGAAGGTTCACTAATTGAGCATGGAGTTTGTCAGAAGATATGCAGTGTCCACACAGAGACACTTAGGTTGTATATGGAAGCAGGCTCACTGAAGCCCACTTGTGTCCAATCCTGTGTAAACCAACCACCTAAAGCCTGACATCTGCAGAGTATCTGTTGCTAACACACAGTGAGGGCAGCCATTTAGTCCCACATCCTGATTGAAAATTGATTCAGTTCATATACACTGTATATTTGTTATATATCTAATAGAAATGCAGTTGTGTAGGTGCTAAATAGTACACACTGTAAACAGCCAGGAAGTCTGTGTCCATGGATGCAAACCTTGGTCTCAGGACTCTCAGAATACTGGGATGACTCGCCCCCATTTGCGAGAATGCAGGCCATTCCAGCACCCATACTATCCCCCAAATGCTTATGTCTGTCAATTGGGCAGAGACTTGGGGGAATTTCATGCAGTATCGCAGAACCTGTTCTGCATATGCGCAGAATGGGTCCTGCGTAAGCGCAGACCACTTAGCTTCGGAGATGTGCGCTAACCACCAGGTTAGCATACATCTCTGAATCAGGCCCTGAGAGTGTTGCCGAGGGAGAGTTACCCATAGAGAGATTGGCAGGGGACTTAGGGCCTGATTCAGAGATGGACAGAATTGCACAGCTGCACAGGTTGGGCAATACTGTCAAACAAAATGTAATTGTAGATACTTCCTTGCTGCATTTGCGATCTGAGGGGTGATTCAACACAGGATGGAATTGCAAAGCCGCACACAAGCAGCTTTGCAATTCCGTCCTTGCTAATATGCAAATGCAGCAGGAGGTGTCTGACAAACCCTGCTGCATTTGCAATCCCAGCACTGTGACCGAGGTCGCAGTCTGGGATAACCATGGCGATCATTGGTTGCAATGGTGGACGGCGCCGGATAATCGGGAATCTGAGTGCAGCATCCGTAGACACTGTCTTGGATTACCATCGCAACCATTGCAACCTGTTGCTCTTTTGGCAAGGCAGCGTAAGCTGAAGCTTACCTCAGTCTGGCCAGTGCCTGGTCACTTGCGAAGCCAAGAAATCTGCGTCCACCGATGCAGACTCTGGCCTCATCCCTGCTGGAAAATGGGGACAACACACTCTCATTTTTGGGAACGGTGGTGAGCCCCCGCTGTGGGGGTTTCTAGTTTACCCTGGGGGGTGGGGTTGGGTGGCTTGCCTCCCTTTCCAGGGGCCGGGAGCGGCACCCAATATTCGGGAGGCTCCTGGCCAAATCGGGAAGGTAGGCAAGCCTGTTGTGCTGTCATACCTGCACATCTATATGGAATGAAGTGAGATGGTGTATGTTTATGTGGCATGCATGTAAATTTTTTACATGTTGATTATTGAGTTTTCCTGCAGGCATGTTTTTTTCCATTTATTTTGTGAAGTCAGTATAAATAAAATGTATGTAACCTTGCATTGAAAGCAACGACATAACAAACATTGCGGAACGGATAGCACCAGGTATTTATATTCTATGGGGCCTCTCTATAACCGCATCCTGCATTTTGTTATAATTGAAAATGTCATCTTCACCCTATAATAATAGCAATCAGCCTTTTCAGGCCAACAAGAGAGATTGACCTACTCACAAGCATTTATCAACTGCAAGCTTGGGCAGTACAGTATATAGTAATACAGCTGTTGAGGAACTACCATCTTGCTGACACTTATAGTTCCACAGCAGCCTAACTCTGATATACAGCATAGTATCATTCCTATTGACTCCAGTGTTAGATCTTCACACAGTCTATTCTTTTATTCACTCTCACAGACCATACCCTGTAAAATGTGAAGCTTTGTGAGCTGTGATATAACGTTACTATTGTAAAGCCATAAATCTACCCATAATAAAAAAGACAAAGTAAGGAAAATAGAGAGATCATTTTCCTTTCTGTCTTTCTTATGTGTGCTGGCAATGCTTTCTGCAATTTAGTAAGCAGTTTTTGACATATATAGTACTGCTACTGAATTCTATTTCTCCCATTAAATGCTTCTTGCACTCCAGTGACAGATTGCACCAATTACATGGCCTCGGTCTTCATTACCTAACTGTACTACATTCAAAATGAAAAGGAGTATATTTTTACATTTGCCTTTAAGACACACTCACATACTCCCCCAGAACGTCTGTGAGACTCCTGAATATTGTGGAGTCCCCAAAGACTACATACTACCTCCTCCTTGCTCTATGGTGCTGATACCTTTCCCCCTTACTGCAGGCAGCTCCTGCCTCTTATCTGGTCTGTGACTCTACCAATGACTGACCTCCCAGGTGTTTTCCTATGCTCCAGCAGATCTAGTGATGTCATGGATGACAGAAGCCATGCAGCCTAGACAGCAGTCATGTAGAGCATGCATAGCAAAAAGAGTGAGCGCAAAAATCAGATATAAATTGGTAAATTTAAAAAGCAATGTGCAACTACTATGTTAAAGACAATACACATTAAACATCAAATATACTGTAACTGAATCAGAACGGGGGAGGCAAGGGGGTAGCTCATCCCCCCAAACATTTCAAAGGAGCGGTGGCCGTGAACGGTCAGGGGCTGTGCTTTATAGCAATAGGCTGTACGGCCCCTGCACTGCATGGAGGAGGAGGTGTAATGTGTGGTCTTTAAGTTAAAACACTCCACATTACACCTGCACCTCCGTGCGGTGCAGAGGCCGTGCAGCCTATTGCTGTAAAGCACAGCCCGTGACAGTCCGCAGCCGCTGCTCAGGTAAGAGGGAGGGGAATGGTGGAGGGGAGGGAAGTGGAAGGGAGGGGAGATGGGGGAAAGTGCAGGAACAATTTTATGTTGCTCCCAACATAAAATAATTTTGACACCCCTGTGATACCCTTTTTTCAATGACATTAAAATATCCGGTTTTTGCACATGAATGCGCATCAACCCAGGATTTTTGTCAGTGTAAGCGGATCAACCCAGGTCCAGTGACCCGGGGATCAGACACGACTAGCTTGCAGGGTTGGGGACGGGTCGTTCCCATGTCATGCTGTAAACGGCATGACCGATGACCTAGGTCATGCGGCATGCTAGCTGATTGGCCGGCTTCAGTGGCGCTTGGAGATTACATCATCTTAAAGCATCCACTGTGATGCGGGAAGACCCGGCTCACTGCAGACCTGGGACCACTGTGAATGGTGCCGTCCTAGGCATAACCTGGGTTGGCGTCACAGTGGAAAAGGGGTCTGTCTTTGGTTGAAACCTGTTCCAAATCCCAGTCACACCTGGGACTTTGGTGTAAAAGGGGTATGTCTGACAGAAGAACATATGCGCATATGTGAATGAGATAATTACAAAAATACACGTATACTTGGATATAATCATAAAAAATTATATAATATAAAAAAACAACCAAAATGACCTTAGATATTACCTTAGATATTAATCCTTTATATGAGATGCTTCCAAAAAGTTTGTCAATCTATAGGCCTGGAAGCCACCAAATGGGTTAAATTTGTAGTATAGGGTTCATAAATCGGAGCTTGTAGAGAAAAGACAGCCACACACAATATTTGCCATTCAATGTATCTTACCCAATTGGTAGAACAGACATTAAAGGCTGGTACTCTTATAGTGGTACTGAACGTCCTATTCCTTTATATCATGTTTCAACTTTAGCACCCCGTGAGATGATGTATAGAAAAGACGGCAGGCTTATCAGATGTTACTCAGAGCCCAATGCTTACACCAATCTGGCGCTGACATTGTGAGCAGGCAGATTTGCAGCAAACTCTGTATGGGCTTGCTACCACAAGCTGTGGCTTTGGCCCCCCGTGAAGTGGTGTAAATAGGACAGCCAGCTGATCATGCAAAGTTTGGAGCCTGGCGCTGACTCCTGTCAGATGCTGATGTGATGAGCGGGATAACACGCAGTTGGCTCTGCACTACCACTCTGGGGTTTGTGGAACCGGAATTGCACTGAAACAGGCTGCAACTGGAATTGCTGTGAACCTTGCTGGAACCAGAATTGCTCTGAACCATGCTGGAAATGGTATTCCCCTGAACCGGGCTGAAATCGGAATTGCTCTGAACAAGGCTGGAACTGAAATTACTGGATACAAGGTAGACACTTGCTTTCCCAATGGTAGAGATGAAGAACCCACAGGAGCGCAGAGGGTCTGGTCACAGGGCTGACTGTGAAAGATGTTGCACTGGCAATTGGCCAGCATTTCTGAAAGTCCCTTTATAGCTCCTGCTGGTTCCGGATTGGTTGGATAGTCAGGTGCCTTGCTCCAGAAAGCGGATTGTTGGTTCAGTGGTCAGCAGACCCTGGGCAATATGGGGACGCCCACACTCCAGCGCCATGGGGATCCCCACAATGAGCAATGCTTGCGACAGCTTTGCAATTCCATCCAAAGCTGAATCACCCCCTCTGTTACACTGGACGAGTTGTATCTTCACAATGACAAAACATCTGGATGCAAGTTTTGCCATTACAAGTTGCAGTAATGCGAGCAACATGCAAATTTGCATGTTCTCGCATCCTATTATATTGGGTGAGTTCTAAAAATGTGTGAGCATATCGCTATACTCGGACATTTTCAAAACACAGACCCTATTGCATTTGGACCTGTGTCTCTTTTAGTAGTTATTGTCTGGTGACCCCCAGACAATAACTGAAAGAGTACAAAAAAATAAATTTTCCAAAGATGGGGAAATCTAAAGCTCATATCTTCCCTAACTTATGGCAGATCAAAAAAATGGTGCCTCATTTAGGGGCCTATTCATCATCACTTAATTTCTACAAAAGCAGGTGAAAATTTTAATTGGAGAAATTAAGTATTCAGGCCATTCATCAAGAAGGTAAAGCAGGAGATATTACAGATATATCCTGCTTACCTTATTCTCACGTATGGCCCGCTGTCCCCATACACTAGTATGGGGACAGATTTCATCAAGCTCCAAAAATACTTTATTGTCGGAGCCTGCGTGCGGGAGCATTCACCATCTTCAGATGGGGAGTGCTCCTGCTCCGGACTCTCAAACCGCTCCTTCCCTGTGGGAAGGAGTCCCAGGTTGCGAGGAGGGATCCTTTCGGAGTGAGTTAGAATGTTAATTATCGGGGTCTGTTCAGACTCCGATAATTAACATCGTGAATAGACCCAATAATGTTAGTTTGTTGAGTTTATAAAATGGTAGCGCTTGTTGGGCTCCCATTTTCTTCCTACACAAAGTAAGTTAAAATCGAGACAGCAAAAATTTAGAAACAAAAATGCACTTTCATTACAAATTCATATTTTTTCATCAAAACCTACACATAGAATTAATATTTTCAAAAGGTGGATTATTGGCAAAACAAGATCTACAAAGTATTTAATTGTGGTTTCAGAAAGTAATAAAAATAGCGCACCTGGAATCCTATAGCTGCTTCTATATTTTCTATTTTGCAATAGGAAAGAACAGTTTAAAAGGTATAAGAAGCGCTGGCTCAAAATATATACGGTATATATATATGTGTGTGTGATTGTGAAATCTATTGTAAAGAATGTAAAATATGACTCTATCTTCCGTTACTGTGGATCAAATAAATCTGCAAAACCATTCAAACAAAATTGGGGAAACTGAAAAGAAAATTAAATTAAATAAAAATAATATAATATAAAGAAAAATAATAAAAATAAATATAAATATAGATAAAAATGAATCAGAGTGACAGTGTTGATGCTCTTTCAGGGGTTAAATGGGTGCCCGCTGCTGTACTGCAGTGCTGCGGGTAACTGTCCCTACCTTTCCCTGAGACACAGAGTTTGTTGCCTGCACAATTCTCCAATGCCGGTGGTAACTTTGGCGCTCAGTGTTAGAGGGACACATGCACTGTGTCCCGTCTTAGATGCGGTGATAGCCGCTTGCTCCGGCTCGCTCCTGACCCGCTCTAGTCTTCAGTCCTCTTTTTGGCTTGCTGGCCAAAATGGGAAAATGGCGATGGTGTGTTTGTGGTGAAAAGGCTCCAACACGTTTTGTCCATGTGACGGGCTTTATCAAGGAAGCCAAACTGCCAGTAATTGCTCCCATTAGTACACTGGGGTTCTTTAGTGTATACCAGCTGTACATGATTAATTCAGCTGCACCCTCTGTCATGTCAGACATCACACAAAAATAAAGGAGTATAAACTTAGAGGAATTTTTTAATATAGATTTACAAGAAAATTATATCCAAATAGAAGTCAAAAAAAGCTTCTGTGACAAATTTTTACAATTTGAAAAATTATGTATAACAGAAATGAAACAATGGTGGGAAATAACAACCCTGAAAAGATATCTTGAGTGGAATCTGGTTCCAAGGGGGTTAACAATCTTTAAAAAACCCACCTTTATTCCGAAAAACGATAGGTTTATGGATAATTGGAACAATATACTTACAAACTGTTCAAAGGCTCTGATAGAAATTATCATCAGAGACAGAGAACAGTCATTGAAAACCATACAGGAGAATATTAAAATGTTGGAAGATGAGTTCCACCCTCGGAAAAACATGGAAGACTACAAACAACTTTTCAGTCTCACCAATAAGAGAATTGACGAGTTAGAATGTGACATTAAAGAGAGGAAAAGGAGAAAATTTGTAAGGGATTTAGAAGAAAAACGTGGAGTAAAGAAAGGACAGAATCAGACCAAATAGGCTGAAAACATCCCAAAAGTTCCCTACAATACATATAAACCCCAATTGAGGGACAGACCCAAGAAATATAAACAGAGAAATCATCTGCTACAAACTCCAATCAAAGTGCAGCCACACCGATATTATCAACCTTATAATTCAAGGAACTTTAGCTACGGCAATGCTACCAGTTCAATTCAAATTCCTGATAGAACATATAATATTAATACAGCCAAAAAATCCTTCAACATCGGGAAAAAAGAAGCACAAAAAGAGAATTTGCTACTTTCTTACCAACTAAGACAGAGACTCACAGAAAAAACAAAGAAGAAAAGCAAGAATCAACGGCATCAAAAAAGAGAACAAAACTTGAATCTGATGAGGATTTTTTAGAATTTCTAGACGAAATAGAGGATCCACATCCGTTGACACCACAAATCAAGGAAAAAAAATCTACCCACAAAAGAGGTAAGAGGGGAGGAAAACACCTGAACAAAAAAGCGAACTCAAACACCAATTCTATTCTGAGGGAAGGCATATTCAATTTAAGCTCTACCACACTTACTGAAGGAGAATTGAGCCTATTAAGTAAAGGCTTAAAATTTGCACCCCAATCGAAACCTAACAAATTTGAAATGTACATAGACCTGCATACATTTATACGCAAGGTCTGTTTGAAAAAATACTTCGCAAAGGAACCAGCCCTAAGAAATGAAGTACTAGTTCAGAATAGTACAGATAAAGAATTTAATCACACACATTTTAAGCCGTAAAGTCATTTCACCTCCTATCATGTGAAAGGAGCAGGTCTGGAAATATTCCAAAAACTGGTTGAGAAAGATATTGACATGTTACCAGATAAACCTAAAATTAAAATGAATTTAACAAAAAAAGAGAAAGAGGCTCTGGAGGAACTAAGAACCAATAAAGATATCATAATCAAACCAGCGGATAAAGGTGGTGGCCTGGTCATTATGAATACTGCAGATTATAAACTCAAAGCAGCTAGACTTTTTATGGACACTGAAACATATCAAAAACTTGAAGCAGATCCAACAGAAAGGTACACAAAAGAATTTACAGAACTTTTAGATGAAGGTCTACATTTAAACATACTAACCAGAAATGAGTATGCCTACCTCAACACAACAGTACCCAGACTACCAGTCTTCTATCAAATCCCGATTCATAAAGACAAAAGAAACCCCCCAGGGCGCCCAATAGTATCAGGCATAGGATCTATTACATCCAATATTTCGGGATATGTGGACTGATATTTACAACCAATTGTAGCCATACCAAAGAATTATATAAAGGACACCATAGCAACGCTACAAAGACTAGCCAATGTCGAGTGGAAGGATTCATTTATACTTGTCACCTGTGATGTCAAATCACTTTCTACATGTATTAGACATGCAGATGGATGCGCCCACACTTACCATTATCTATGCAATCAATCGGACATTCCAAATAGTCAAGCTAATTTCATCATGAGCTGCATAGAATACATTTTAGAACATAACTATTTCTGGTACGAGGGCAAGTACTATAAACAACAGACCGAGACTGCAATGGGCAGTCGATTCACACCGAGTTATGCAAATCTGTTTGTGTCAAAATGGGAAGATGATTACATCTGGGAGAACAATCCCTATGGAGCAAATATACATATGTGGACAAGGTATATAAATGATGTGTTATTGATTTGGGACAGAAGTCAAGAAGACTTGGAAAAGTTCTTGATATACATCAACTCGAATAATTTTAACTTGGAGTTTACATCATCATACAGTAAACACACCATAAACTTTTTAGATCTTAAAATTTATATAGAAAACAATAGGATTGAAATGAGAACATATATAAAAGAAGTGGATTGCCATAATTATTTACTGGCATCAAGTAATCACCATCCTCAATGTATTAGGAATATACCTGGGGGACAATTTCAACGACTAAGAAGGAATTGTTCAAAAGATTCGGATTTCACAACACAGAGCAATAAACTGAGGGAGAGATTTGAAGATAGAAGCTATAATAAAGAACTATTGGAAAGCAGTCTAAAAGCAACGTACAAAAAGAACAGAAATGACCTCATTAAATACAAGAAACCTGAAGAAAAAAAACACACCACAGATAGCCTTCATCACGAAATATAACAGTAATACAAAATTATTGGAAAATATTCTGACAAAACATTGGCATAGCCTCAAGACAGACCCACTTTTAACAGAGACCATCCCATTAAAACCAGCAATGATCTACAGAAGAGAGAACACCCTGAAAACATCATTAATCTCTAGCTATATTCCACTGCCATGACCAAGTGGCAACAAAAGTAACAGAGGATTTTATTACTGTAACCATTGTAAAGGATGCAGCACAATGGAAACAGTATCAACCAAAGGAGTTATGAATTTGCAGTCACAGGTCACCAACAAAGAATATACGGTGAAACAACACTTAACATACAATACCATAGGAGTTATCTATTTATTACAATGCGAATGTGGATTACAATATGTGGGATGCACAAAAAGAAAATTGAAGACAAGAATTTGTGAACACATTAACAGCATCAGAAGAGGACTAAGAACACATAGTGTCTCAGACCACTTCCACGTGAAACATAACAATGACCCAAATGGATTAAAATTCATGGCAATACAAAGAGTGGATCAAGACTGGAGAGGAGGGAACTATCTACATCGCATGTCTAAAAAGAAACCCATTGGATCTATGAGCTTAAAAACTTAAACCTTAAACCTGTACCCAGGGGGCCTTAATATAGATTTTGAACTGAGTTAATTTTTGACGGATAAATAATATTCATACTAGGGATGTGCAGGCTCGGTTCTACTCGGTTCCGTTCGGTTCTTTTTACCGAATCTTATTGGCTATCCAAAACTCGTGACAGCTGAAACCCAATAAGATCCGGTAAAAAGAACCGAACGGAACCGAGTAGAACCGAGCCTGCACATCCCTAATTCATACTGAGACCATACTCATAGTTCATTAATTTAATAACTTCTGCAAACCATTATTTTATTTTGCTTTATTTTATTTAATTTATCATTTTACTCTTTCTTATTTTATTTATTTATTTTATTTTATTTATTTTATTTATTTGTTTATCTGTTCATTTATTTAGTTATCATTTTAATATGATTTTACAGCATTTAATGTGTTAAACAGCAAGCAGCGTGTATGGCTTGCACAAGGTGTTTTTAAAGTATTTTAATGTTTCTTACTAATAAAGTGTAGAACCCTAATGAGGTAATTAATCAACATTGGTGTGACAGCACCTATCAGCCAATCATCGTAAACCCCAGAGTACTAATGGGAGCAATTACTGGCAGTTCGGCTTCCTTGATAAAGTCCGTCATGTGGACGAAACGCGTTGGAGCCTTTTCACCCAAACACACCATCAGCATTTTCCCATTTTGGCCAGCAAGCCAAAAAGGGGACTGAAGACTAGAGCGGGTCAGGAGCGAGCCACTGCATCTAAGACAGGACACGTGTCCCTCTAACACTGAGCACCGAAGTTACCACCGGCATTGGAGAATTGTGCAGACAACAAACTCCGCGTCTCAGGGAAAGGTAGGGACAGTTACCCGCAGCACTGCAGTACAGCAGCGGCCACCCATTTAACCCCTGAAAGACCATAAACACTATCACTCTGATTCATTTTATCTATATTTATATTTATTTGTATTATTTTTCTTTATATTATATTATTTTAATTTAATTTAATTTTCTTTTCAGTTTCCCCCCTTTTGTTTGAATGGTTTTGCAGATTTATTTGATCCACAGTAACGGAAGATAGAGTAATATTTTACATTCTTTACAATAGATTTCACAATCACAATCACACACACATATATATATATATATTGAGTCAGCGCTTCTTATACCTATTTAATTGTGGTGTTAGTAGAAGAAAAAAAAGTTTATTTTTGGTTCACTTTCTTTTAAATTTAAATAAATAGCACTTTTTTGACTATTTGGGTTAAAAAAAATGTTAATGTGGTAGAATAAGTAAAAAGACTAATGATATTTTGTGAAAATAAAAATTCTTCTGAAAAAAATAAGATATAATTTGAGTGGGTAGCACATAAGAAAATCAGTGATATTGGAATGTGACGAGCGTTAACATTAAAAAATGGCCTCAGCCCAAGGGTAGAGAAAACCTCGGCAGCGAAGTGGTTTAAAGGACAGCGGGAGATGTTTACAGTTTGCACTGCTGGGTAAGCGCAACCTTAGGTTGCAAATGTGCATTGTAAGAGCCAGTAGGTGGCTTAGGAAAGTAATTGCATCCCTTCTTGCACCCCAGTACCTCTTTCAATAGGATAGAGAGCACAATTGCAATATCCTCATACATTGTATGGGGGTGGCAGTGTGCTACCATTCTGACAATACTGCAGGAGATATATAAGTGATATCTCTTGTGATATTGGCTTGATAAATAGGTCTCTTAACTAATTTAGTGATAAAAACAGTTTCTACAGGATTAACAGAAAATATAGGCTTGATAAAAAGCTATATAGACCCATAGGGCTCAGAAAGAGTTCTCAATGTCTGTAAAGCCGAGGATATTACTTATTTATCAACTTCTTGCTTCCTGGAGTTTTCAGATACCAAGCTGAAGCTATAGTCTTCCTATTATTTCTCATGATGTCAGTTTGTAAAATAGTGAAATGGAAACAGTAAGAGTTAAAAACCACATGAATGAATTTGTCACTGAACATAGAAGATAGTCCAGTGATAGGTAACCTGAAACACTTCAGAGGCAACAGTGGGCAGCCCTCTAACTTTCAAAAGAGCTGCATAACACTAGTTTGCAGGAATCTATGTCCTGCACACTGGATTTGTTCTAGGAAACAGGATTGCCACCTAGCAACAGCAGGTGGGTGGGTTAGGCAGCAAGCCTCCCGAATACGCTGGGGCAGAGGAAAGTGAAAGAATTTTCACTCCCTCTACCCTGAACATTGAGCGGTGTGCGCATACACGCGCGGGTCATGTGCACGGTAGGTCATGTGCACGCCCGCGGTCACGTGCATGCATGCAGGCACTACTGGTCTGATTTTTTCAGAAGCTCGCTAACCAACTCTAGAAGGGATAGTGGATAAACAGAAGAACATTTTAGGCTTAACTGTCTCTACATTCTAAGGGGTAAATTTACTAAGAATCGTGTTTGGGCAAGATTAAACTCGAACAGGTTCCCCCAAACACACGTGAGTTGTCCCAGACCAAACTCGCAAACTTACCAAGAAGTAAGTTTTGCAAAATCGTGTTTTTTGATGGTGGATGCAAAAGTGTTCTGTCGTGTGAGTTTTAGGCAAAACACATGTGAGAATGGGTGTTCATAAAACACATGTGAGAATGGTTGTGTTTAGAAAACACACAGGAGAATGCATACATCATCCTAGAAACATGTCCTGATTGAAGCAGTCACATCATGCACACACTGTCTAAGGATATAAAAACACCACAAATGGCCAAACTTTTGAGGGTTTGTTGGTTGGAGTTTGCAGAGGGACAGTGAGGAGTGTGTTTAGTGGTGTAGGAGAGTTTTTGGCTACTGGAATAGACTGTTGCTTGGTATTGTGCTTATTTATTATCTTGTCATATATCTGTTTGTCACAATTTTCTGTTTTTCTTTGGTCCCGTCAGTGTTTTTTTCATGTGTGGCATGTGTGTGTGTAGTAGGAGAGGAGGTTTGTGTGCGTTTGTCTTTTTGACTGTGTGTTTTGCATTTGTATAGGGAGGGGGAAAGGAATATGTCCAGGATAGAGGAGAGGCAGGGAGAGAGTGAGGTGGAGGAGGTTGCATCTAAAGAGGCCCTATAAGGCAGTACAGGCAGCAGTGATGAGGCAGAATGGCAAGACCAAGATGGGGCGCAATGTGAATTTTTCTGTGGAGTAGAACATGGTCCTTTGTGCAGGAGGTCATGAAATCTCACCATAGGCTGTTTGGATGAAAGGCTGCCAGCAGATTGACCCGATGCAAGAATGCCATATCACCCAGGACATTAGGCATGCCTGCAATGCTAAAAAAAAACTTCCCTGACTGCATGCCACTGTGACTCCTGGCTACGGAAGCAGGTGCAGGTATCCATTAGTGGCTAAAATGCCACCATTACCAGAGTTACTGTATGTACCATGAGGATGTTGACTGGGATATCACGAGAACCCTACTGGTCACAGACTGAAAATTACTAGTAGCCAGAGACAGAGGGGGAATGTGCTGTGTCAGGTTCTAGGTCCACTTTGACTTGGTCATATAAATGGAATATGTTGTTACAGATCATCTGGAACATCTGTTTGACTTTGCCCTTAGTAAATTTGCGAGTCGGAAAAACAGGCAAAACTCGCATGAGATTGCAATCTTGCCCAAACACGATGCTTAGTAAATTTACCCCTATGTCTGTGGTTGAAGACTAGGACACAAGTGATTTTCAACCAAGAACAAGTTTATTGAACTTTAACAGCTAACTCTTAGAAACTGCTTATTTAATTAGATCGGAACTGGAAAGAAATAAAGAAACTGTAAATGGTATTGGTTGCGACTTTCCGGAACAGAGTTAAACGCTGGCTGGTATTCTATTTCTGGTTCTTATTGGTGGCTGCTTGAGGCTTTGGGTCCCTTGCTGCGCCTTGAGGGATAATATGAGAAAAAACTATTAATACCCAGACATAGAATCTCCAGAGGAAACAACAGTCCTAGCCAAAGGAGAAAGGGTGGGTAGAGTGAGAGCTGTTGCTAGGTGGCAATCCTGTTCCCTAGAACAAATCCAGTTTGCCGGTC
The DNA here is from genome assembly GCA_031769625.1 of Taudactylus pleione. Classification (NCBI taxonomy): domain Eukaryota; kingdom Metazoa; phylum Chordata; class Amphibia; order Anura; family Myobatrachidae; genus Taudactylus; species Taudactylus pleione. The sequence continues at coordinate 1,166,645 of JAUIMM010000555.1, read as the reverse complement.
TTAGATTCCTGCAAACTAGTGTTTTGTTCTCCGGGAGGCTTGTCACCTAGCGACAGCAGGTGGGTAGACTACCACATACCTGGTGGTTACTCTGAGAAACTCGATCTTATGTAGATCGGTTGGTCTCCAATAGTGCTTAGCGAATGTACGAGCTGAGGACCATCTCGCTGCTAGCATTATTGACTTAATGGGATGCCTTTAGCTGCCGCATTTGTGGCTGCTGCTCCCCGAAGGGAATGACTTTTGAATTGGTTTGTATCTACCTCTGCCTCCCTCATGGATGCTACAATCCATCTTCTGAAAGTGGAGGATCTTGCTGAGTGAAAGGGTTTCCTACATGTAATGAAGAGTTGCGTGATACTGTCTCTCATCTGAGCACTCAGGGCCAAATAAGAAGACAGACACGAAGCTACACAAAGGTTAGGTTCTGAAGGGTCATAGATTACATTGAATTCAACTATGGGATTATTAAATTACGTGTTTTTGGTGTGACCTTTTAGGATAATGTGGTACCCTGTAGGAGTCTGTGCTAAACATGGGTCTGAGATGTGTATAAGGGTTAGTTTACCTCCTCTGGCTGCTATGGCTAGAGCTAACAAAGATAATAATTTACGGGATAAAATAAAAATATTGGATTCTGTGATATGAGATATATGCCTCTTAATAAATGTAGATATAGCTTGTTGTTCATTAAGTTTGGAATCATAATAGCTAAAGCGGAACCATATGATTTAATGGTAGCCAATGCTAAGCCTGACTCATTCTTAGGGGCTAGGAAGTCTAATGCTAAGTGGAGCAGTGAAGAGTGGTGAGAGGGGTTTGTTTTGGATCGCCAAAGGTTAAATTCTTTAATGATTGTACAATATCTAGCCCTTGACCAGAGCCTTAAAGAGGCATTGATTAGGGCTTTTGTGGGTGATACTAAAGCTACATCACTTAACAGCCTAGTAATATTGTCATCCACATACATTGGGGAAGTGTCTCTAACAGGTCTGGGGTCCCCTGAAAGCATTCCTGGGATAACCCTAGGGGAATTTTCAGACCTATTTGGAACTGGTTGATCAGAGGGAACCAGACTCTGGAAGGCCATATGGGGTATACTACTACAATTTGCGGCACTCTGTCCTCCCTGATTTTTTGTAAGACTTTCAGGAGAAGGGCAGGGGGAGGGAAAGCATATGAGCAAGTCAGATCCATCCAAGGAAATTACATCCATCCTCCACACCCCTTTTGTCCATATTCTGAAAACAAACCGCTGAATCTGAGCGTCCGTGGGACTGGCAAAGAGATCTATCTGTAAATTCCCAAATGTGTGAACATTTTTCTGAAAGATTTGACTTTTCAGTGCTACTGAATCTAGGGAGATTCTTTTTCTGGATAGGGAGTCTGCTAATTCGTTTAACTCCCCTGGGACATAAGCTGCAACCAGAAGTATGTCTCTCTGGACTGCCCAATCCCAGACTTCTAACGCCTCCTTGCATAGGGATGTTGACTTGGTGCTGCCGATCTTGTTTATATAGAACACTGCGGTCGTATTGTCCAGGCATAGCTGGACATCCCTTGTTGTAGGGTCAGAGTCAGTACATAGTCCAGCAGAGGATTGCAACTCCTTGAACAAGGAGTATGAAATGCCTGGTGAGGGAAGCGGACTGAATGGAGGTTTAATCCTGACTGTATTATTTTTAGTAACCACTTGTCTGTGGTAATTTGTTGCCACCCGCATATGATTCTTTTAGGATTTTGTGGTGAAGTGAGCGTGTGTGTGGACTTACTGAAAACCGCATCCTCTTCTGGTGTTGTTCCATGCACCTGAGGATGATTCTCGAGGGGTATCATGGGATCTTTGCATGAAGCCTCCTCCTGGGAGGCTCATTCACTTTTTTAATTTCATAAAAGAATTTCCTAGCTTTGTGTTTTGACCTCCTCTATAAACTGCAGCCCAAAGAGGTTGGCATCTGTAAGGTTAGGGAACTCCATAGATTTAGGAGCAAGGTCTGCCAGACCTGCACTAGTTAACCACCTAGTTCTGCGGGGTATTAGTGATGTGATTAAATGTTTGACCTATTATAAGAGTTGCTCTGCTAATAGCCTTAAGAAGAGCGAGCTTAGATGCCACCAAAGAATCTAGGGTACCTTTCCCTCTCTGTCTGCTTTATCTAGTACGAAAAGAAGGGGCTGGCTGCGTCCGCTATCTTGTATTGGATCTTCCTTAACATATGATCTGAGGGGTCATTTTGTCTTTTATCCCCCACTATAGAGGCCAAAGCTGGGTCAATGTTAGGAGTAAATAGAGCAGGTACATCTGGCAGCCCTGTATAGGAGCGCAGGACAGATTCATTTTCCTTAATAAGGGTTGTGTCAGGAACCCTATGGGAAAAAGCCAGGGGGTTAGGATGGCTGGGAACAAGCAGGTAAGTGATAGTGCTAGGTCTCCCTATTGCAGTCAAACCCAGGTTTGGCTAGGCCTGCCCAAAGGGGCGGAGTCTAACTCACTTGGTGGTCTTCACCAGTGACCCCACCAGTTGAGATATGGATTTCACTGCACCAAGTGAGCAGGTCGCGGCCTTCTGGACAGGTACCTGGGAGTGGCAGGAAGACCGGGACTATAAACTGAATACTTGAACACCAGAGATCAGTGTGAACTGAATACTTGAACACAAGAGATCAGCAACTGAACTGAATGCTTGAGCACAGGAGATCAGGGTATGAACTGCATACTTAAATACAGGGGATCAGCAAAAGAATTGAATACATGAATACAGGAGATAAGCAAATGAACTGAATACTTGAGCACAGGAGATCAGGGTATGAACTGAATACTTGAACACAGGAGATTGGCAAATGAACTGAATACTTGAGCACAGGAGATCAGGGTGTGAACTGAGGGCCTGATTCAGAGCCGCTCGCTAGATGCGATCGCTCGCATGATGTGTATGCAAATTGCGTAGGCAGTGCTCCCGCACAGCAATGCATTAGCACGCCAAGTATTTCTTAGAGAGCGATCACATAGTGTATGCAGAAACCCACCAGTCTGTTTTAAGATGACCACTTGTGCACGTCACTATAGCAGCGCTTGAGGTTGACCATACCCTGCCGCAAGCACTGCAAGCACTTCAGTGTAAAAACAAGCTAGGTGACGTGTACTATGATGCTGTCTTTTAATTATGCACACCTCTAAAATGCCGTTGAGATGCTCAGGCACTCCTGCATTTGCACCTTCACTCCCCTGACTTTAATGGCCAGCCCCTGTTACCACCTACAAACGGCTTCCCCTGTCACTCCCTCTGCTGGGCTGTCTATGCGCAGCGAGCAAATGCATTGTGAACTTTCACTAAGATATGCACATGCGCACAATGCATACCATCGGCAGCAGGGAGAGTATGCATCTTAGCGAGCGGGTCTGAAGGTGGCAACCCTCCCAAAGAAATTTCCTTTCATCTCAGTAAGAAGTCAAAACAATATATTCAATCAAACAAAGGGCCTGGCTCAGAGGCTCAGAGGTGGGCGCTAATGCAGTTGCGGCTGAGATTTCTTTTAGATTCACTGCTGCGATAATATGTAAATGCTAGTCTCAGCCTTCCCCATAATGTGTAATTGCGACTGCTGGAGTTTGCAAGCCGTGAGACACTCGCTTTCAATGTGAGCTGCTGAACTTAAACACTCCACCATCAGCGAACCATCACAATTACCATCGACATTTATGACGCCCTATGGCTGGTGTAGTGACTCCTTTTGAACTGTCTCTAATCACTGCCTCTTTAACCGCAGGCTGTGCAATTGACAACGTAGCCGCATTCACTGACATGCCCTTGATACTTCCATAACACGCCCATGAGACGCCCTTATTTTGTGTTCACTTCCGGCCACCTCTCAGGAATGCCAATGGCTGACCGTCTCCAGCTCTGTTACAAGCGACTCCATTCACAGCAGCTGTTTCTGCATACACCCAGTGATACACGTGCGCCATAGGGGTTTCTCAGACTTTTTGCTCAACTGCGCAAACACTGACACTGTGTACAGCTCTTAATCAGGCCCAAAGTGACACCTATGAGGCAGATCAAATTAGCCACTGGGTATACCTCGCTACTAAAGCTCTGCACTGAGCTATTCAATTAGTGTCACTACTCTGCATGGTAAGCCCCCAGAAGGTGTACTTAGCGCAGATTTTTCCTCGCAGTCTCGGGAGCTGTGAGGAAAACATTCCATTAAATGCACCCTCTGGTGCTTGCCACGTGCAGTAACCCATACATTCCGGGCACGTAATCCAGAATCTATGGGTTAATGCCCCTCAGTCAGAGGTGCTCGCAAGAAGCAAACGCTCTTTCTGAATGAGGGCGGCTACTTCTATTTTTTAGTGCGGCCTCCTGGTCGCTAGCTAAGCTGTGGTTACCACCCACAGCTTAGTGACCGACCAGGGTGATGGTCGCGATGATCAAGACCATCGCGACCATCGGGGCTTGCGACGAGACCCTAAGGTTGGGCCTCGGCAACCGCAAGCCCCAGGGAGCTTCCTGCTCTGATCAAGCAGGAAGCTCCCCACTGACATCACTGCTGATGTCAGTGCGGCCGCCCACAAAACGGCAAGCGTTCCATCAGGAACGCCTCAGTTTGTGTAGCCACCGCCCCGCCTACAAAACGGGCCGAGCTGTCGATCAACATCGACAGCCGGCCCTTTTGTAGTCAGCTCCAGAGCGAGAGAGTTTCTCTCTCGCTCCGGGGCTTGCGCACGTGCAGTGCGGCCACAGTGTGCGCGCAGGACCAAAACATCGACCCGGTTGCGAGTGCGCAGCGCTTGTGACCGGGTCTGAATGAGGTCCAATGCGTTTTAGCCACTGGTTGACAGCGCAGAGAAATTGGCTAATAAATGAATAGTCCCGGGTGTTAAATCTGGAGCTATAGCCCTGTGATAACACTACTGCTAATTGAATCTGCCCCTATCTGTAATGATGAGTGAGTGCTTGCAATGAGCAGGAGTGAGCTTAAACCCCTAGAGAGTGTAGGGTTGTAGCCATGTCAAAGAGATTTAAGAGGTTAAAATATAGTTGGTTACCTGTCCAATCAGTATGATAGGGGTATGTTTAGGGGGTGGAGATATCATCTCTTTCTCTCTCTCTCTCTCTCTCTCTCTCTCTCTCTCTCTCTCTCTCCCCCTCTTTCTCTCTCTCTCCCCCTCCCTCTCCCTCTCCCTGTGCCTGTGATGAGAAGCTGTGGAGGAGCTGCGAATATCCTAGAATGCTAACTTGCTACTGACAGAGGGCCTGATTCAGAGCCGCTCGTAAGCGGCCGCTCGTTCGCTCTGAGCGATGTTCGCACAACTGCGCATGCGTATGGGTCGTAATGTGCATGCGCAAACCAGTCATTGCGGTCGGAAATCGTGCACTCGCAAAACAGCTAGGGGCTACTAATTTGATTGACAGAATGTACCATTTGTGGGTGGTAACAGGGGAAAGTGCTTGAAAACGGGGGAGTGGAGATCCGAACGCAGGCGTGCCTAACGGTAAAAAGGGCGTTTAATGGGAGTGCATAATTAGTAAATGAGCGTCATCGACCACGTCACTTGGTTGTCTTTTAGCCTGAACTGCTCGCAGTGATTGCGGTAGGAAAATCCTACCACAAGTACTGCGAGCAGTTCTGATGCCTTTCAATGTTCTCGATTAATCTAATAAATACCGGAGATGACGTGTGTTGCGAACGGCAAAGGGGCGTCTTTACAAAATAGCGAGCACATTTTTCGTTCGCTCGCTCAGACATAGAGGCGTCAACAAACCGCAAAGAGCGAGCGCTCAATTTAAATAGCCGGCCCCTTTTTTGGAACGACCGTCCGCAAATAGCGTCCAGGTCTGAATCAGGCCCAGAGTTCTACTTCCCAAATCATTGTTTTAAAGTTAATTTGCCTGTCCCTGATGAAGAGATGAAGGGGCCAGTCAGACAGGATACAGCTACATATTTCAGTAGGTAGCTTTACAATGATTGAAGTTGATCCCACACCTATCAATTTGATCAAAGGTTCAGAGACATCTATGAAAAGAAATCTTCTCTGAAGTTGGAGAGACTGCCGCATACTCATAAGTTGCAGCGTTATACCACATTGGTATTTTGTCAATTGTATATATAGGGGACGGTGACTCCCTTAGTGGTAATTTGCAACATCCATTGGTTGCGCAGATTTGCAATTAGTTGACTTTGCATTTTGTAACTTGTGAGGCAGGGCTCTGCCTCTTTTTTGCCTGGATGGCGGTGCCTTTTATACATCCAGCACAGTGCATAGCAGAGGACTACCTGCTGGCCGGGCCCCTGGATGAACTGATTGGAGGACTCCACGTCAGCTTGGTTCTCGGCACTGAGCGGCCCATGCAACTGCAGCCAGGGGTGGAGCTTAAGGGATGTCAATCATCCCTAGTAACCACAGCCTTTGCAGCCTCCTGGCAGCTCACAGGGGGGTGCTCTGCAGTTGTGCCTGCAATTGCACCATTTGACCTAAGGGCAGTAATAGGTATTTTGGTTTCTATGGTGTGTGCACTTACCCCTATACTGGTGGAGCAGGCATTGGGGTTGCGGTAGTGGGTTCCACTGCACATGGGAGTGGGGATGTCAGGTTGTCCATAGTGCCACTGGTGGTGCAGCTTTATTTGCTATATGGTGTTCCTGCTGTGTCACCAACGGTTTCTGCATCTTTTTGCACTTACCTCGCCCTCTACTATGCCTGTCTGTGCTCCAACTTGGCGTGCTTTTGCTGTGGTTGCTCGGAAGACTCCTGCATCTTCCTCTTCTGTTTCAGGGTGCAGCAATTGCAGAGATGTGAGTGGTGTCAAGAGCAAGTTTCTGGCTCCCCCTGCTGCCACCCATTGTTACAGTAGTCCGACTGGTTGGCAGGTGAGATGGATCATGATTGGGTGCTTGAAGAGGATACCTTCACTTCCATATCAAGCACTAGCTTGAGGGGTGCACAATGTCACAAGGTGAAGCAGTCATATTGAGGTCACTCGGGTATGTGCTCACAGCATGGTAGTAATCACCATGGGAACAGAAGCAGTGATAGTGGTTTGGTTTCCCAGGCGCCATTGTGCACAGCGCTAACACGGCCGTGCTGTGGGGTTTACATCCAGGTATGCAAGAGCACATTATGAAAGGGAAGTATGTGGACATATTTGCTCTAACTTTTTAGGTGCAGAAGGCATTGACAGTTTCATAGTAAGCAGCATGTCATACATACCATGGCCGGGATGTATGTACCGAAGGTTAAAATGCGGTAAAACCCCCCAAAATGCAGTTTTTGGGAGTTTTACAGCATTCTCCAAATGTACTAAGCACCTGGAATGCGATGCATTCTGGTGCTTCGTCCTGATGGGTAACACCATCTTCAGGTGGCATTACCCAATAGAATCCTTTGGGCTTCTTATTGGGATGCTCTAAGGTGATCGGATCCCTCCCATGAGCCCCCATGGCCGACATCCTTCTGCACATGCGCAGAAGGACGCCAGTGGGACTTCTGGGTGTTAAGACCTGAAAGTCCCTCTGCCCGGCAGCATCGCAAAGGACAGCTCTTACCAGGAGAGCTGTCTTTTGCAAAATTCTTGGTACATACTGCTGTAATGAACAGCGGTATGTACCCGAACCGCTTGCGTTGTTAGGCTCTGCATCCAGTCAAGTATTGCTTTAAGTTGTCTGAACCCTCCACTGCTGCCAAACCCTCTGGCTCTGGGGCTACTAAGTCTGCGGTTTGAGTAGGTTCCTTGAGGAAGTGATTAGCTATGTGTCCACTGCGGATGGAGGTGGCATTCTTGCTGCAGGGTTTCATTGAGGGGTTTCAGCTTCCGATTGTTGGAGAAAAAGGCCATGGGTTACCCTAGAAACATGCGGTTGGCAGTAGAGATATCCCAGGTTCTTAAGGACAAGCTGATGAAGGAGGTTCAGTTGGGGCACATAGTTGGGCTCTTTGCTGATTCTCCTTGAGCACAATTGGTGCTTTCCTAAAGTAGGTGCCTGGGAAATTTAATCTCATTTTGCACCTTTCTCACCCACCTGGTATATCAGTCAGTGACACAATCCTGCAATCATTCACCAGGTTCTGTTATTAGTCCTTTGAAACGGCCCTACTTGTAAAGTCCGCGGGTCCAAATGCGCTGCTAGAGAAGGTCGATGTTGAATATGCCTTTCGGCTATTGCCTTTGCACCCAGACTCTTTTTGGTCCATGGGCTTTAGTCTGGACAATGGGTTTTACATCAACAAATGCCTGCCCATCGATTGTTTAGTCTCATGCTCCAATTTTGAACCCTTTAGTTCTCTTTGCATTGGTGCAACTGCATGGGTACAGGGGAGTTCAGGGTAGACCACTACTGTACCCTCATGAATACCTCTGTGTGGGCCAGCTGGTTCCTCCCATTGTGCTCAGCTGCTTTATTCATTGTGGGTCTTGTTTTCCAAGTTCAGGGTCACTGCAGTGATTGATAAGTGAGAGGACCCTTGCACTTGTTTATCATATTGTAGCACTGAGATTGAAAAGGTCTCTTGCTGTTATAATTTGCCATCTGAAAAAGTTGCTAATGCAATGCTGTAGTCTTAGCCTTGTCTTGTGGTAAGGTTACCTTGAGACAGATTGAATCACTTTTGGGCCTTTTTAATTTTGCTTGTAGAGCTATACCAACGGGCAGAGTTTTCTGTCGCAAGCTCAAATGTACAACATAGAGTGTACACAAGCCACTCCATTTTATTATATTATCTGCTGAAGTCTGTAGGAACCTTTGGATTTGGGACGTCTTTTTGTCTAAATTTAATAGTGTCTAATTTTGTTTGTCCCCTTCCGTGGCTAGCACTCGGCTCCAGCTTTTTACTGATGTAGCGGGCTTCTCTTGGTTCTGCTCTTATTTGATGGGTTCCTAGTCGGCTTCTCCCTGGCTATCCGATTGAATTGCTTAACAGGTTTTTTTGCTGCTGGAGCTGTTCTCTGGAATTACGGTTAGAGTAGTTGCAGGATTGACACGTGCTGTTTTAGTGTGATAATCCTGGGGTGGTTCATGCCTTCCGGTTTTACTGGTGCAGCTTGCGTTGCGCTGCCTGTCGCTTAACATCTGGTTAGTGACTTGTCACATTCCAACTCTGTTGCGGGTGCACTTTCCCATTTCCAGTGGGATAAGTTTAGACAACTGGCACCCCTAGCAGATTTGGTTGGTGGCATTTGCCCCTCTCATTGTTGTCAGGTTATCTAGCTGGAATGGAAGGGTTAGCACAGCGGTCTATTGCCCCGCAGACGTTTACAATGTATTGCTCAGATTAGAACCAATGGGAGGTACAGAATGCCCTTAAAGGCTGGGTACATTTGGACCCTGTAACTGCTGTTAGCAGGTGTTCTACTTCCGTGGCATTATTGGGTTGTTTATTGTTAGTTATTTCACCTATTCATCCATCTCCCTTCAAGTCAGTTTTGTTTTGATTTGCCTTTGCAATGGCCCTTCATGGGGCTTTTCGCATTGGCAAGCTGGTCACGGCGTCCTGGCCCCCTTTTGTTAAGTTCTCATGTTGTTATATCTGAATCAGTTCTCTGCCAGATTCGCTGCTCAGTTCTCTGCCAGATTCGCTGCTCAAAAGTGCTAGTCAGCACAGGGCTGGAAACACCTCATTATAACAAAACAGTAAAAGAAAAATCAGACACAATTTTAAAATAAACCTTCACAAAACTTCTTTCTTGCTCTGATAGAAATGGAAAACTAAGATAAACTCTCCCCTGCAGATGAAATGATTACACTGGGAGCCACTGGGACTTCCCTTCATCTACCAATGAGGGGAAATGGTTTTGGTTGCTACCTGGAGAAGGCTAGTACTGGTGGTTTACAGACTTTATTATTTAGCTGCAGTTGGCTCTTCTCTTTATGTGGAGTTTTCAGGATTTTTTTTTTTATTTCTCATTTGGTCTATATTGATTTTTTAAATTTATTTTTAACAAAATGGTGAAGGAGGGTTGAAGAGATATTCAAATATTAAAATGTTCGTATATATCAGAATTAATATAAAGATTGTTTCAAAATTGTGTTTTTTTTTGTTGGTATAATGGACAGTGGGCCTGATTCAGAGCCGGACGCTATTTGCGCTCGCTCGTTCAGAAAAAGGGTCCGGCTATTTAAACTGAGCGCTCGCTCTTTGCGGTCTGTTGATGCCTCTATGTCTGAGCGAGCGAATGAAACATGCGCTCGCTATTTTGTAAAGACGCCCCCTGGCTGCTCGCATCATACGTCATCTCCGCTATTTATTAGATTAATCGAGTACATCGAAAGACGTCTGAACTGCTCGCAGTGCTTGTGGTAGGATTTTTCTACCGCAATCATGCGAGACAACCAAGTGACGTGGTCGATGACGCTGCTTTGTTAATTATGCACACCCTTAAAATGCCCATTTTGACCGTTTGGCACGCCTGCGTTCGGATCACCACTCCCCGTTTTCAAGCACCTTCCCCTGTTACCACCAACAAATGCCTCATCCTGTCACTCAAATTAGCAGGCACTCGCTATTTTGCGAGCGCTCGATTTCTGACAGCACTGACTGGTTGGCGCATGTGCATTACGAACCATACGCATGCGCAGTTGTGCGAACATCGCTCGGAGCGAACGAGCGGCCGCTTACGAGCGGCTCTGAATCAGGCCCAGTGATATCAGGGACTAGGTTAGACTGCGACCAGTTAGGTGGCAAAGTTAGCAGTCTAAGGGCCTCATTCAGAGTGACATATATACGCAGCTGCCTCTTTTGTCTTTATGCTAATGCCACGGTCAATTTCTTGAAATCACTTACAGCTTCTAGCGCCTGGGAAATTCCGTCTCTGTTTGTCTTTAGACACCACCATCGGACACACCGTAGAAACTTGCACCAGCCCTATGACAGGTAACATTTCTCCCTTTGAATATGGCGTCCTATTGTGAGCGGTTATGCATCTTTAGACACAGCCGCTGTCAGCGACACGCCCCATGACATCCCTCATCTGCCTAGCCACCCCCCTGTTACCTCCCAGGAGCGCCAACTGAAAACCACACTCCCTGCATCCAAATTCATTCTGAGTCTAAGGTCCTGATTCAGAGCTGCTCGCAAGCGGCCCGATGTTTATGCACTGCGCATACGCCGCGTCCGGTGTGCACGTGCTCGAGCCCCGCCAAGCGACTGATGTTCAGTCACTACGAGGCTCGCAACAAGACGGGGCGGCTGTCGATGGTGAGTGACAGCTCGCCCCGTTTTGTGGGAGGGTAGGGGGGTGGCTGGACAAATGCAGACGTTCCCTTAGGAATGCCTGGCGCTTGTAGGGAGGTCTTACTGACATCACTACTATTAGAGCAGAAATTCCACTCGGCCTTGCGGCAGCCTAGGCCCTACCATAGGGTCTCGTCACGAGGCCGACGGTCGCAATTATCGCGATGGTGTCCTGGCCACTCGTACAAGCTGTGGGCGGTCTCCCACAGCTTTGCAAGCGGCCGCAGATAAAATAAATGCCCACAATCCCAGCGAGCGGGCAGCGGCAGCGAGCGGCTCTGAATCAGGGCCTAAGTGTGGTAACAATCGGAACGTCCAGCTGTGCTCATTCTGGCATAGTATGTGACTCTGAAACAGGCTCTAAATTGGCAATCTCATTCATTACCCAGTCATGTAGAAAGTGACTGAAAATGCGTAGCTTGTAGCTTCTCAGAGAAAGGGTGCAAGTCCCTCCCCCATGGAAGATCTAGTACTGCTCTAACCAGTTTTAAGCTGATCATTTGAGCTATTTAGCTGTGACCTGACCCATAGACTCATACTTCCGACTCTTGAAAAAGCTGCTGGTGTGCGGAAAAACGCGTTGAGGACACGGAGGACACGGACCATTTGTGAGAGCTGAGCCCAACTGTTGCCTTGGACTCATTCTCTGGGACTATTTCCATTTATCTCTCCCGCTCACACACCAAACAAACAGCTGAAGCCCCATGTGACCCGCGCAGCCTCCTGTGAGTGAGACACTCAGAGGACTGCGGACGGAGATCTCCATCTGGTGCGCATTATTTTTAAACGCTGCTGGAGCCGGAGCTACCATCACCTGTAAGCCGCTGGAACAGCGGGACCATTAAGAGGGGAGTGAGTGCAGCAGAGAACTGAGTTTTCTCACTCCGCATTATCATACTGTAAGCGCATATTCACAGCGCATTGTTGAACATTGTCAGCCACTTAGTTACATTGGGCCACTCAGCTCTCAACTTACTGCTACATAGTAGCTTTTTTCTCAGTCATTGGACACACTGTTGCTAATTGCTGTGGAACATGGGCCCTCATTCAGAGCCACTCGCTATTTGCAGTCGTTCGTTCTAAAACAAGGGGTGGCTATTCAAATGAACCGTTCGCTGTTTGCTGTCTGTTCACGCCTCTAGGTCTGAACGAGCGAACAAAACTTGCGTTCGTTTTTTTGAAAAATACGCCCCCTGGCCGCTCGCATCCTACGTCATGTCCGCTATTTATTAGATTAATCGAGTACATCGACCAGGGTATGAACTGCTCGCTATTCTTGTGGTTGGTTTTTGCTACCACAATTTTGCGAGCAGTTCTGGCTATAAAAGAACCCAGTGACGTGGTCAATGACGCTGCTGTTTTAAATATGCACACCCATAAAACGCCCGTTTTGACCTTTAAGCACGCCTGCGAGCGGATCTCCACTCCCCGTTTTCAAGCACCTTCCCCTGTTACCACCCACATACGCCTCTTTCTGTCACTCAAATTATCAGGCATTCGCTATTTTGCGAGCACATGAATTTCGGCCGCACTGAGTGGTTCGCGCATGCGTATTACGATCCGTACGCATGCGCAGTTGGGCAAACATCGCTCGGAGCGAACGAGCAGCCACTTGCGTCCGGCTCTGAATCAGGGCCATTGTCAGCCACTTAGTTTTACTGGGCTATCCAGCTCTCAACTTACTGCTACATAGTAGCTTTTTTCTCAGTTATCTAGATACATTGCTGCTAACTGGGCCGCTATTTTACTTGGTTTACTGAAGCACCAGAGCTCAGATGCAAAACTTATTAACTAGAGAATAATAGAGACGTTTTATTGTAATTGTTTATTTTTTAATTGTGATTCTGTGCTCCATTTAAATACATGTTATTTATTTAAATACATGCTGTGTGTATAGAATTCTCTTACACTCCCGGGAGTCTTATTGATATTTTTGAATGCTTACATACACTTATATTAATGAGCTTTTAATAAAGGTGATTTAAAAATATACTCCCTGATATATGTTCTTAGACGCCGCCTACTATTTTTGTGTATATCTTTGTTTTTGTTGGAAGTGTGGCAAAAACTTCCTGTGGGTGTGCTGCAATTTACACAAGGAGGGGAGTTAACAGCATACCATTACTGGCACTTGGGTTATTTATCTCATGTAGAAAGTGACTGAAAATGCGTGGCTTGTAGCTTCTCAAGCTATACCTCAATGGGAGGTATAGAATGCCCTTAAAGGCTGGGTACATTTGGACCCTGTAACTGCTGTTAGCAGGTGTTCTACTTCCGTAGCATTATTGGGTAGCTACAAGGTGCAAGTCCCTCCCCATGGAAGATCTAGTACTGCTCTATCCAGTTTTACCTCTGACAAGGGGGAGTCCACATTTATAATCCCCCCATTATAGTGGAAACCAGACAACACAGTCTAGTTTTGGGGCTGATCTGAGATTTGATGAGGGTAGGGGGTGGGTGGGTTGCATTTTGCAGAATTGTTTAAGATTGTATTACTTTAAACAGTGTCTATTCCTGTGATATTGTTTAAAAAAAACCACGAGAGCTGCAGATCTGGGATGATAATTGCTTTTTCATGAGGTCTGCAAAAATTATTTATTTTACCTGAAATTTGGCCGACTCACAAGGAGCAGAATGTCTTAATATACATCTACATTTACTAGATTCCTGAAAATGAGAGGAGGGAGACATGTAAATAAATAACGACGTTATGATTTGCACAATATATTTATATACTTTATGCATTTTTCTGTCAGGAAATATTAATATACAGTGACAGATGCACCTAAGGTTCAGTATTTGAGTAGCTGGTGCAGCGTCTTGCTATGATTTGCTTTAAACGGTTAGGCATCTAGGGAGTTTAGCAAATGTATAGCAAAGGTTTTCTTTGTACTTTGCATTATGCATGCAAGTGTTCAGCAATTATATGTAATAGAGTCAACAGGAGTATTATTTTTTACATCTAGTTATAGCATTGTTGTCAGCATTTCCTCATTCAAACTTTGTTTGTTATGTGAAATACATTTCTCTGTTCTACAGTCTGTCTAACCTGCAGAGTAAAACGGGCTTCCGCCTTGTCAATGCTAAAGACAGCAGGTGCTCAGTCCAATCAGAAATCTCATTTTCACCAAGAAAAGAGTGTAAACTAGAGGCAGAAATCCCCCCCTGAATGGTAGTGGGAAGGAAAGCCTATAGCTAATCAAGGAGGCATTGATCTAAGGTCAAGACAGCTGGAATTAAAATAATCATCAAAGGAAGCTAGACAAACAGAAATGTGCTATGATTTGCTGTTCTAAGAATACCTTAAAACCTACAGTCTTTTTGTTCTGTAAGCACATTGATGGAAGAAATTCTAAGCACTCCCGCTAACCATGCGTTCAGCAGAGTCTTTCTCTGCTACTGTAGTTATCTTTTGACCTACACAATTACCACCTGCACATCTCTAGCAGCAAATTTAATGCTGCCTCCATCTCCTGCTTTCGGCTCAGGATCCAGCAATGCAGAAGTTAATGTTAGATCCTGACAAAGGTGTATTTGACGTACAATGATGTGATGTAACTGAATGGTGTAGTGTTAATCTGCATCACACACCTACTAAGAGTATTTTGTTAACTTGTGATGAGCTTCTCTCCTAGAGACTGCTCTGACAACCAAACTTATAGACAGGAAGATGTGTCCACACTTCTACACAAAAGGCAATTTATTTGATGTGTCTGGAACATTATAGTCTGTAGTGGTATGTTTGCATTGGCACAGCTGAAGGTCCCACAACCTAATGTATAGGACTAGTCATTTTATAATACATTTGTGGTATAGAGTTTTTCTGATTTTTGTTTTTTTTATAAAGCTTTCTGGAACAATTGAGGGGTCCAGCCGCTCTCTGCTAATAGCAGCCCGGACGCTATTAGAGATGGCCTGTTGCCTGAGACCGCCTGTAGTTTATGTGACTGGCAGGTAGCACTTCCAATGGGAAGCCACTGCCAGTCACAGTGTAGCCAGTGCAGTCACAGCACTGAGGTGGGGGATTTTACTGGAGGGGGCTGCAGCCCTGCATCCCCTAGGCAAAATCTGCCACTAGTGGTAACCGCTTTCTCCTGGCAGAGAACGGGATTATTACAGCTACTTACGATTTACTATCAGGTGCACAATAGAGATATCACTGCTTTCTCCGCTGTTACCTCTTTATTATCACTGTGTTTAGCACCGTCCCTATAGGCCACTATGGAAGCAGTGAAGTCAAACAACTTATGAAACAAGGGAAAAGCCCTTTTCAATGCTTTTGTTAAAAACATAGCGGCATCTCAGGATGGCGCTATGCTTAGATCTAGGGCTGCTGACATCCAAACGCTTCTCCAGTAATACAGCGCATGCATGCCTTTTGGGTATCAAGTATGAAGAGTACAGGAAAAAAATCACACTGCTTCCTAAGCATGCGTGGCCTTGCCAGCCCGTGCATGCGCAGACTGTACACTTCAACATTGGCTAGTGTTCCTTGGACCTGATTTACAGTGAACGCTAATCCCGTCATGACTGCAACATTTTAAGCAGCTGCTATGTGAAAATATTCAAATGTTGCAGCAACTAGGAGATGTATTGAGACGCCCACCTGCAGCTTTGCAAATCCAAGCATCTGCATAAAAAGTTGCAGCATCTGTGTAAAATGTTGCAGTATCAGTTGCAGATCAGACTTTCGACGGCACTTCTGAGTAACCATATGCCTTCTAAGAATGGACGAACAGAACTTTGCCTTCTAAGAATGGACGACAGAACTTTGACACCACAAGTTAAGCTGCGGACAAAGATGCAATTGCTGGATCCAATGCTCCTATGAAGGTTGCAACACAACTGCGTTCTTCTAACCACCCTTCAGTTACCAACCGTTACCACCCACAAATAGTGCATTACTGTCAATCACTCTGCGTCTACATCATCTCTGCCAGTGACATCACCGAGGCACCAGGGCACATGCGCCGAGCAACTTAGATGCAGCTGCGGAAATATCGGTATAGCAGACTACTCTGAATAAGGCCCATAGAGAGGAAGGAAGAGCTTTGCATCAGTGATACACGATGTCAGTAGGCCAAAAGTATTTGCTTAACACGGTCTGTACAGAATGTGTTTTAGTGCACTGAAAAAGTATGTTTTAATAAATATACCCTTAAGCACTAACTGATCTGATGTAATAACTCACATGAGTATATGAGAGCAGATAGGCATAAATATTTAATTTGTTGTTTTACTTTACTGATTCGCTCGTTGTTTATTAGGTACAGTCTTATTACACCTCCCCAACTGCCTGGCCGATTGGGACTAACTAGTCCTAGATTTTTACAGATTAATTTTCCATTTTTTTGTTTGTGTATGACTGTATGTACATGCAGACTGCGACCCAGCACTCAGGTGTAACTGAGAGTTATGTCCACTGTGATCTGAGAGGCAGCAAACTTCAGTGCGTGCAGCAATTTACATGTGTTTTAGGAGAAGGGAAGTGCTGTTGGGGGGTCTCCAGGGACACACACCCCAGGCCCCACTCTCTCACAAAGCTGGGCAACTGAATCACCAAAGTGATCAGCAGCCGCTGCCAGTGTGACTGCCCATGGTGCAGCTCAATGAACTATGCCGGCAGCCAGTCAATGAACAGTAAATGCCTGCGCAGGCTCAGTGTGCAGGAAAGGACTGGGGGCAGACCATGTTGCATGTGAGGACAGAGCTCAGGTAATACCACAACTACAGGGCTTCTGCTCTGCTTTCCATACACAGAATAAATCAGTAAGTTAAATGATAGCCAACACGTCTTTTCACACATTGGGGGGAGGTCAAGATATGGACAAAAATTAAATGGGGATGGGGGAACACGCGTCCAGGTAGCATGCGCACAGAGTTGCAATTGATGCACATGGGAGATGCGCGGTGTCAGAAATGTCTTCTAAAATGTATCGGGTGTTCCTTTGTAGAGACAGGGAGGCGGCTAAGATGGTCCATCTTATGGGAGTGTTATGGGAGTGTCTCGGGCATGTCACTGATAGTGTTGCATGCAGGACGCTGAACCGCTCACATAGGAGGCCATATGCACCTGCCATAGGGATGGTGTAAGTTTCCATCGTGCGACCGATGGTGCGACTAGAGACGCACCAATCGGTATTTCAGCATCTAAAGGCGCTGACAGTGGCTGACTCACCTTCAGACTCACGGATGCACACCAGGGATGGGCTTTGTAGCTGCATTTGCATAAAGTCATAAATGGCCGACCGCCACAAGACGCAGACACGGGCACATCTTCGTCCAACTCAGAAATCAGCTCCAGAGTGTCACTTAGAGTCAGTGACATTTCATATCTGTTACAAGTTGAAGATGAAGAATCCTTTCACGTGCCTGTTTATTCACTTACTTATTTGCACTTTCTATTGATACTCTTCAAAAAACTATAAAAATACTTTTAATGTTTTTTTTTTAAAAAGTGGCCTCTAATATTTTCCATCTAATTATAACGGTCTCATGAATGATGTTGCTTTTAATTTTATACTTATGGTTCACCTCGGTGTTAAGTACCCCAGGCCCTCAAGAACCTTAATCCAGCTTTGAGCACGCCGACAATGCCCCTATCTGGGTTTAAATTTGAATAATGTTGGAAGGTGTTCCTTGGAAAAACCATGATTCAGGGAGGAAGCAAAGGCGCCAAAACTGGGGGGGAGGGGGAAGGGGGTGACTACCCCAAGGGATTGAACATCGGGTAACATTGGAGGTGATTCAAATGTTTTCAGCAGCGGCTGTCAGTGCCAGGCGCCTGATGGAACAATTCAACACTTTTGCTCATCCCCTCCTGGTGGAGCTCATCACATGCTTCTCTGACCCGTGGAGGAGATCAGCAGCAGCAGCCTCATGGGAGGGATGCATCTGAGTCAGGCAGTGCCTGCTGCTGCTGCCGAGTCTGTGTGACCTTTGCTGAATGCTGAGGTAGAATGATGGAGCCCCCATAATGTACAGAAGCAGTGAGGTAATTAGTTACTATGTTGGATACACATTTACTCCTGAAAGTAACATGTCTGACTTATTACAGGATAAAGATTAGGAAAAACTGAGTATGCATATTTATTTATTTTTGACCATATTTGCCAACTCATAATACTGTAAATACTACTGACACCTCTACTATTGTTTAGGACTAAGGGCTCTATATTTACTACAATCCGCATTTGTAATGCAGATTGTAGTGTGATATTACTGACTGAATTCGCATTGCACTATCACAGGGATTTACCACAAATCCCTTGCAGGGAAAGAGCTTGCGATAAAGCTCTGTCCCTGCGAATACCCTTCACAGCCTTATCACTGTATTTTCACAAAAAATACCGTGAAAAGTGCCCCGCGCATGCGCCGACCGACCGCCGTTGCTACCCCCCTGTCGCCAAGCCCTGCCCCTGTCGCTAAGCCCCGCCCCCACAATCGCGGACCCCCCTCTCCCTTACCTGCAGTTATCGGGCCTCCGGTGATGTCCTCTGTTGCTCTGGTCAGGTGACGACCGGGCCACAGTGCAGCATGGGTGACCAGCTGACCGGAGAGAGGACATCACCGAAGCCCCGAACACCGGTCCCTCGACTCAGGTAAGTTTGTTTTTTTTACTTTTTTTTGCATTGATCAGCTTGTGGTCTGTTTAGACCACACAACTGATTACTGGGGCTGGCTCCGGGCTCTGCTCTCCCCTTTAGAGCGGAGCAGGAGTCCCATAACCGGGAGAGACCCTGGATAACACCACCTCCAGGTGGCGTTATTATCACAAGGCTTTCCCCGGTATGTTTTTACATTGTATATTAGTAACTTTGGCCAGATCACATTTCCCATTACAATTATGGGAAATGTAATCTGATTACTAAAAATAAGTGATAATTAGGGGTTGGAGTAGAACTTTACGAATTCTACTCCAAATGCCCTTTAGTAACTTTAGGTGAAACTAAAATAATGTGAAAAGGGTGTGAAAACACCCTTTTTCACTTTATTTTAGTAAAAATAATGTTAATAAATAGAGCCCTATACAACTTAAATGTACACCTATTGTGATGAACTAAATGCATACTAGTTGTTGCATGAATTGCTGGATTGGTGGTTTTGAGAGTCCCTATGTCTTTATTTGGGTGGAGTCTGACATTGTAGTTACTATATGCGTGTGTACATGTCTGTACATAGGAAGCAAAATTTGTGGTGTTTAATATGTATATTTTTTTCATCCTTTAATATTTTTATTTTATACCTTCAGAATATTCGCAACAGTGTGTGTGTGTGTGTGTGTGTGTGTGTAAGGAATAGCAAGGGGCATATTAGGGGCGAGGAGAGTTCTGCAAGCAACTCTCACAGCGAACTTGCACTGCGAATTCCATTTGGATTCCAATTACAAACTCGCATTGATTTTTCAGGTAAGGACAGGTAAGTGGAGATGTAAATGATGTGGCACAGGCATGTGGAGGTGTAAATGATGTGGGACATGCATGTGGAAGTGATGTATTGTTAGTAGAGGGCTTTTTGAACTTGCAGATGAGAGGTGTAAATAATGTGGGACAGGTATGTGGAAGTGTAAATGATGTGGGACAGGTATGTGGAGGTGTAAAAAATGTGGGACTGGTATGTAGAGGTGTAAATGATGTGGGACAGGTATGTGGGGGTGTAAATGATGTGGGACAGGTATGTGGGATTTTTTAACTTGCAGGTGAGATGAGTAAATAATGTGGGGCAGGTACGTGGAGGTGTAAATAATGTGGGACATGTATGTGGAGGTGTAAATTATATGGGACAGGTACGCAGAGGTTCAAATGAGGTGGGACAGGTATGGTGGGATGTAAATGATGTGGGACAGGTATGGTGGGATGTAAATGATGTGGGACAGGTACGTGGAGGTGTAAAAGATGTGGGACAGGCATGTAGAGGTGCAAATGATGTGGGACAGGTATGTAGAGGTGTAAATGATGTGGGAGAGGAACGTGGAGGTATAAATGATGTGGGACATGTATGTGGAGATGTAAATGATGTGGGACATCTATGTGGAGGTGTAAATTATGTGGGACAGGTATGTGGAGGTGTAAATGATGTGGGACAGGTATGTCGAGATGTGTGTGGATGTGTAAATGATGTGGGACAGGTACCTAGAGGTGTAAATTATGTGGGACAGGTAAGTGGAGGTGTAAATGCTGTGGGACAGGTATGTGGATGTGTAAATAATGTGGGACAGGTATGTGGACGTCTATATGATGTGGGACATGTATGTGGAGGTGTAAATGATGCGGGGCAGGTATGTGGAGGTGTAAATGATGCGGGGCAGGTATGTGGAAATGATGTATTGATAGTAGCGGGAATTTTGAACTTGCAGATGAGAGGTGTAAATGATGTGGCACAGGTATGTGGAGGTGTAAATTATGTGGGACAGGTACGTAGAGGTGTAAATGATGTGGGACAGGTATGTGGGGGTGTAAATGATGTGGGACAGGTATGTGGAGGTGTAAATAATGTGGCACAGGTATGTGGAGGTGTAAATTATGTGGGACAGGTACGTAGAGGTGTAAATGATGTGGGACAGGTATGTGGGGGTGTAAATGATGTGGGACAGGTATGTGGAGGTGTAAATTATTTGGGACATGTATGTGGAGGTGTAAATGATGTGGGACATGTATGTGGAGGTATAAATGTGTGTCACAGGTACGTAGAGGTGTAAATGATGTGGGACAGGTACGTAGAGGTGAAAATGTGGGACAGGTACGTAGAGGTATAAATGATGTGGGACAGGTATGTGGGGGTATAAATGACGTGGGACAGGCATGTGGAGGTGTAAATAATGTGGGACAGGTTCATGGAGGTGTAAATGATGTGGGACAGGTACGTAGAGGTGTAAGTGATGTGTGACAGGTATGTGGGGGTGTAAATGATGTGGGACAGGTATGTGGAGGTGTAAATAATGTGTGACAGGTTCATGGAGGTGTAAATGATGTGTGACAGGTATGTGGAGGTGTAAATGATGTGGGACATGTATGTGGAGATGTAAATGATGTGGGACAGGTATGTGGAGGTGTAAATGATGTGGGACATGTATGTGGAGGTATAAATGTGTGTCACAGGTATGTAGAGGTGTAAATGATGTGGGACAGGTATGTGGGGGTATAAATTACGTGGGACAGGCATGTGGAGGTGTAAATAATGTGGGACAGGTTCGTGGAGGTATAAATGATGTGGGACAGGTACGTAGAGGTGTAAGTGATGTGTGAAAGGTATGTGGGGTGTAAATGATGTGGGACAGGTATGTAGAGGTGTAAATAATGTGGGCCAGGTATGTGGAGGTGTAAATGATGTGGGACAGGTATGTGGAGGTGTAAATGATGTGGGACAGGCAGTGCCGTACCAGGACGGCAGTGCGCTCTGTGCTGCACTGCCGCCCCTCTCGCTCACCCCCGCCCCCTCCTTCCCATAAGGGCTTACCTTTTCATCTGGCCGTCGGGTGGAGGGCGGGAATTTCTTTAAAGTTACTCTGCTCTGCCACATAGCACTCCAGGAGGTCTCTTCCTGCAGACCCCCGAAGCCCGGCAGGTAGCGGTCAGTGACCTTGCAGGATTCCGTCCTGTGCGGAGGCACCGGCTGCACCACCCTCCCTACGGCTCTGTGGACAGGTACATAGAGGTGTAAATTATGTGGGACAGGTAAGTGGATGTGTAAATGATGTGGGACAGGTACGTGGAGGTGTAAAAGATGTGGGACAGGTATGTGGAGAGGTAAAAGATGTGGGACAGGTATATGGAGGTGTATATAATGTAGGATAGATATGAGGAGGTGTAAATGATGTGGGACAGGTATGTGGAGGTGTAAATGATGTGGGAGATGTATGTGTTGGTGTAAATGATGTGGGACAGGTATGTGGAGGTGTAAATTATTTGGGACATGTATGTGGAGGTGTAAATGATGTGGGACATGTATGTGGAGGTATAAATGTGTGTCACAGGTACGTAGAGGTGTAAATGATGTGGGACAGGTACATAGAGGTGTAAATGTGGGACAAGTACGTAGAGGTGTAAATGATGTGGGACAGGTATGTAGGGGTATAAATGACGTGGGACAGGCATGTGGAGGTGTAAATAATGTGGGACAGGTTCCTGGAGGTGTAAATGATGTGGGACAGGTACGTAGAGGTGTAAGTGATGTGTGACAGGTATGTGGGGGTGTAAATGATGTGGGACAGGTATGTGGAGGTGTAAATAATGTGTGACAGGTTCATGGAGGTGTAAATGATGTGGGACAGGTACGTGGAGGTGTAAAAGATGTGGGACAGGTATGTGGAGAGATAAAAGATGTGGGACAGGTATATGGAGGTGTATATAATGTAGGATAGATATGTGGAGGTGTAAATGATGTGGGACAGGTATGTGGAGGTGTAAATGATGTGGGAGATGTATGTGTAGGTGTAAATGATGTGGGACAGGTTTGTGAGGTATAAATTATGTGGGACAGGTAACTGGAAGTGTAAATGATGTGGGACAGGTATGTGAGGTGTAAATTATGTGGGACAGGTAACTGGAAGTGTAAATGATGTGGGACAGGTATGTGGAGGTGTAAATTATGCGGGGCACGTATGTGAAGGTGTAAATGATGTGGTACAGGTATATTGAAGCGTAAATCATGTTGCACAGGTATGTGGAGGTGTAAATGATGTGGGACAGGTACGTAGAGGTGTAAGTGATGTGTGACAGGTATGTGGAGGTGTAAATGATGTGGGACAGGTATGTGGAGGTGTAAATGATGTGGGACAGGTATGTGTAAATGATGTATTGATAGTAGAGGGATTTTTTAATTTTGAGATGAGAGGTAAAAGTGTTTGTTCCAACTTTTTATAAACTTGTATAAAAACACTGCAAAATTACTATACAGAAATTTTTCTGAACCCCAGAAAAAAGACTTTAGTTTGCAGAAAAATACCTGCTCACTATAATTTTTCAACAATAAATAAAAAGTGTAAATATCAGCCATTCGACACCATTTAAAAACCACCAATACTTTCCTTATGGGCACAAACAGCCTTCTATATGGTCCTGCTATCTCAGTTGTCACTTTTTTGGGGTCCAGGAAGGTTTCCCCACTTACATGCAGTTCTCCCAGGGCACATTTTGTAGAAAAGTCACACACCCTTGCAGCGAGTACCACAAATTGGCATTTCTAATTGGATCTCGCATTTCTCAGGTGCGTATTCGTGCGACGTCTGCGAGTTTCATGAAACAAACTCGCATTTGCAAATTTGCACCTAATATGATTAAGCCCACTATGTTTGGTCTATGGCTGATTGTGTAACGCTGATTGCTGCAGAGAGGGGAGTGTGTAGGGTATATAGGTGGAAGACCCTGGTCAAGGACTGCACTGTGCACTATAATAAGCCCTGCCCATGCTGCATCATTACCCAGTACATGTCTGCACTTTACTGGGGTTTAAATTGCGGGTGGAGAGGGATTATTTAATTTGTCTGGAGAAATAATATTTGCAGAGACGACTTGGAGGGGATTGGCCCCCAAACTAGAAACTTGCCTAGGGTCCCATGGGGTCCTATACGGCCCTGATACAGGGATGGACATAACATACAGGTTTTATTATTAGACAGCCTTTCATTGATTTGTCCAGTTTAATAAAGTTAGGAAAGCAGCCGGCTTTGCGTTGCATGATAGTCTCTCTAGTCCTTGGGCAACCGCTCTCCTCTCCCTGCACTGGTTGGATAACTTGTCAGTACAGGGATGCACTATTAGCTGCATGATTTCCCAAATCTGCATGGTAGTGCTGTGCCAGTGTTGTGTCTGTGAGTGAGGAGACTGGGAAAGCAGTGATGTCCGCATACAGAGGCCAAATCTGCAAAAGCAAAGTCCCCTCAGGCATACTGATCTCTGTCATCAGGCAGGTGGTGCAATAGGTTACTCAAGCTGGCTGCTAAGGGGAGTCTTAGGGGATTTGTTTTTTTTTTAAATGCACTAGCTCCCCTTGCATTGCAATATTGCTTCTCCAGATGTAAATTTGCAAGCTTCATTCAATCTAACCTTAACCCTCCCTTACCCTAGCTCAGTGGTTCCCAAACTGTGCACCGCTGCACCTTGGGGTGTCTTGAGACAATTGTAGGGGTGCCTCAGGTTGGTGGTCCAGCACCAAATCAAATTATTTATGGCCAATGTCATATAAATATGTGCCTTATAATAACCAATGCAAGGAAATGACACTAATGATCACATTTGAATGTATATATCTCTGTTTTTTAATATAACAGCTTCATAATGGGGGTAAGGATGAAATGAGGGAGATTGCTAGACTCTTCAGGGAGACAGGGAGATTGCTACAATTTCAGGGAGTCTCCCTGACAATGAGGGAGAGTTGGCAAGTATGGTTCTACCTTAGCGCTCAGACCTATGTATATATTTCCTATAAATGATGTGATTAAAGTCAAGATATCTTAAAGAAGTTTTGTATTTTTATTACAATCTTTGTATTATCATAGGGTTATAAATGGTGTTTATATATTAAAAATCAATGGTAAATAAATAAAATGTATAAAAAAATGCATGAATGAAGTATTCTCTGAATGTCAGCCGGCTTGTAGTATGTTAATCATAGATGCTCATAAAACAGGACAATACTTGTGGACAAATGTATAACAGAGGGAGGGGGTCATTGTGTGGGAATGTGCAAGGAAATACAGGGACATCTGTGATTAAGTGTTGTGGTAGGAAGGGATGAGGGGGAAACAGGATCGGATTCTGTATTTGGTCCCGGTACTTCAGTACAATATGTCCAAAGATAGTCCTTCAAATATGCAAGGGAAAGCTCTCTGATTGTAATGAAAACACAAAACTTCATTAAGATATCTTGACTTTAATCACATCATTTATAGGAAATTTATACATAAGTCTGAGCGCTAAGGTAGAACTAATCTGTTTATTAATACATAATTGAGGGTGGTTACCTCCTATACCTAGTGCTGCTCCCACCACAAGGAAAATTGGTTCTAGAGTGCTTGGGCATACAAATACGCTTTACTATTACATATGTGTGGCATAATGTATTATAAAGGGCATTACATGTGTGGCATAATGTATTAGGGCATTACATGTGTGGCCTGATTTGTATATTAGTCATCCACTGGCTGTCACCCTTTCCCTGACACCGACTGCTGTCACCAGGGCCAGATTAATACTGGGGCGGATGGAGCTACAGCTCCAGGCCTCCACACAAAAATAGGCCCATAGTTATGACAGCATGTTGACTGGCCATCTGCCATAAATCATAAGTAGTAAAATTGTATTTCTATTTACCACACAAAATGAAGGATTTTTTTGTTTTACATATTTAGGGAGACATTGGGGCTGAGAGAATAGGGGCGTACATGCCCACATTGCACTGGCCACACCCACACAGCAATGGTCACACCTTTCTGCTTTTCATAATAGGCCCTTGATCATTTTCAGCTCCAGGCCCATGTAGCCCTCAATCTGGCCCTGGCTGTCACCCTCTCCCTGTCACCCATTGCTGTCACCCTCTCCCTGACACCGACTGCGGTCACCCTCGCCCTGTCACCCTCTCCCTGTCACCCAGTGCTATCACCCTCTCCGTGCCAGAAAGTGCTATCACCCTTTCCCTGTCGCCCTCTCCGTCGTCACCCTCTGCTGTCACCCTCTCCCTGTCACCCACTGCTGTCACCCTCTCCCTGTCGTCACCCTCTCCCTGTCATCACCCTCTCCCTGTCACCCACTGCTGTCACCCTCTCCCTGTCGTCACCCTCTCCCTGTCATCACCCTCTCCCTGTCACCCACTGCTGTCATCCTCTACCTGTTGTCAACCATTGCTGTCACCCTCTCCCTGTAACCCAATGCTATCACCCTGTCACTATCATTACCCTCTCCCTGTCACCCTCCCCTTGAATATGTATCTTTGGGTATAATTGTAGCATAGCACCCAGGGTGGTCCTGCTGTATAAGGACTTCATACAAATTCATGTGGGGGCCTATGTGTGTGTTTAATTATTTTCACATGGGGGCTAATGTTTTTTTTATTTAATGTGCAGCCTATGGGGGGTATTCAATTAGCTGCAAGGTTTCCCCCGTGACTAATCACAGTCAATAATCCCCGCTGCACTGGGAAAGGCTGTACAATAAATAGCCTTTTTCTCGCACCGAAAAATCGGGATTATTTCACTAGGGGGCGCCAAAATCTATACCCGCTTACCAAAAAAATTAGGCTCGGGCCGGCCCTGCTCCCCCCCCCCCCCTGCGGCTGTCTGCGCCCGGGATTTCGACTCCTGTCATTAGACCCTTGCCAGGATTAGACAGTCGGGATGCCGACGGTCGGAATTTAGACCATCAGCATCCCGACTGCATACCCTTTGACAGTATAAGTGTCACTGTAACATCTACATTCTACAGTATTCTACAAGCACACAATTCCTCATTACCAGAACAGCAATAAATTTGATTCAGTGGCGTAAAAGTTATTTCAAATAGCTAAATATCAATGCGTTCCCCATGGCAGCATGCCACAAATCTGGTTCTCTACATTTGTTTATCATACTACTGTATATAATGTTTACAGTGTGTGGAGACAAATTCTTCCACAAATACATTTCGAGAATACAAAAAGAACAGATACAACTTTGTCAATCTTTCCTACAGGAAAATCACACTTAATCCAGAATTCAATTTCCCACTCATGTAGCATGGGGATAGCTGCAAATTAAATTCTCTGTTGCCTCCTAGAGTGTTAGGGGCTCACTGAGCATTTCACTCCGGGTTACTCCTCTGCTTTCAACAACTGATCCTTATGCTCCAATAACTTCTCAATCTCACATCTCAACCTGCCAAACCGCTGGGGCAGCCAGACACGATACATGTCATAAGAGCAGAGGAAAATGTTTCAGCATTGAATAGCATTGACACCCTGTTATTCAACAGACCTCACCTAATGTCATGCCTCCTTATGCATAAAAACAACAGTTTAAGCAATTTATCATGTACAGGTATGTGACAAGGTTAAAATACATAGGAATGTAACCCATACAATATCCCTATTCCACAATAGAAACTGTATTTTGTAGTAATCGCAATACATGAAATAAAAATAAACAAACTTAGAGTGTAATTTCAGAACATTGCTGTTTATTAAAGAAATGTAGTACAGAAGTGCTCATTGCTCACGCCCATATTTCTATGAAAGGCCACCCCACATTTCTAGTCACTGCTTCTGTGTGCTACAGGAAACCGGTTCCTCCATTTAATATAGAATTCTTACAGACAAATCAAAGCCAAACGTTCTGTTGTTTGTAACTCCTGTGACTTCTGCACTCATTGGGGTTCTATCAGCCCGCCTCTCATTGCAGTGCCACCACTTTCCACCCGAGTCTTGATTGGAGTCCTCATGGCAGGTAGTAGTTATCACTTACCTGGGGTTGATTCAGGGAATTCCCCACCCTACTCCAACTACTGTAATACAATACAACTAAGCAATTGGAGAAAACCACCAGGCACATTTAATGGGATGATCTGGGGACTGGCCAAGCAACATTTCAATGTGGGTTAAGGTACAAATTAAGAACCCGCATTGCTACTGTAGTTATGATAGTTCATCACTATGGTAGAAAAATGCGGAATTATAGAGCACCACAGTGGTAAACAAATAAGTAATTACATGACAATAACGTAACAGTTAAGCAATTTCAGAGATCCGAACCCACCCGAATTTAGCAGACCTGAGTCAGATCCAAGCAGGCTCGGGGTTTCCCGCCTGACTCAGATCTCAAAACCGAGGCAAAACCATAGAGTCGGAAATCTCGCGGTTCGCGGGCTTACGTCTCTCTGATCAATATAGTATATAGGGAACACGCGGCGGGCGCCATTTCGCTCCGGCTGTGGAGACTGAACAGGGAGGGTGGGTAGTGTAGGGCTGGGAGAGTTGCTGGTGTTGTTTGGTGTTATGCTGTCTTCTGTGTCCTGAGCTGGTGCACTGCTGATCCATTCTGGGCTGGTGCTGTCTACTGTGTCCTGGGCTGGTGGTGCTGTGCTGTCTGCTGTGTCCTGGGCTGGTGCTGCTGATCCATTCTGGGCTGTGCTGTCTGCTGTGTCAATCTGGGATGGTGCAGAATACATCTGGGCTCTGCTGCGTCCATCTGGGCCCAAGTTCTGGACTAAAAAAAAAAAATAGTAAAAAAAAAACAATAAAAGTGTCTTTTTGTGTAATATTTTTCTGTGTGTGCATGGTTGTTAGGCTTAACCGCACAAGATCCAGCCAGCAACGCAAGTTGCAACCTAGTGCTGCCCAACTCCAGTCATGATCAATCGGTGCTCTGGGCCCAAGTTCTGGAGCTGTAAAAAATAAAAATCAATTGTCTTTTTTTTTATCTTTTACTGTGTGTGTGCGCGCGTGTTAGGCTTAACCGCACAAGATCCAGCCAGCAATGCAAGTTGCAACCTAGTGCTGCCCGACTCCAGTCGTGATCAATCGGTGCTCTGGGCCCAAGTTCTGGAGCTGAAAAAAAATAAAAATAAATTGTCCTTTTTTCTAATAATTTTCTGTGTGCCTGTGCGTGTTAGCCTTAGCCGCACAAGATCTAGCAAGTCGGCAATGCAACCTAGTGCTGCCCGACTCCAGTCGTGATCAATCGGTGCTCTGGGCCCAAGTTCTGGAGCTGAAAAAAAAATTAAAATCAATTGTCTTTTTTTTCTAATAATTGTCCATGTGTCTGTGCGTGTTAGGCTTAGCCCCACAAGATCTAGCAAGTCGGCAACACAAATTAGTGCTGCCCGACTCCAGTCATGATCAATCGGTGCTCTGGGCCCAAGTTCTGGAGCTGAAAAAAAATAAAGATCAATTGTCTTTTTATTGATCTTTTACTGTCTGTGTGTGTGCGCGTGCGTGTTAGGCTTAACTGCACAAGATCCAGCCAGCAACGCAAGTTGCAACCTAGTGCTGCCCGACTCCAGTCGTGATCAATCGGTGCTCTGGGCTCAGGTTCTGAAGCAGAAAAAAAAATTAAAATCAATTGTCTTTTTTTTCTAATAATTGTCTGTGTGTCTGTGCTTGTTAGGCTTAGCCGCACAAGATCTAGCAAGTCAGCAACGCAAGCTAGTGCTGCCCGACTCCAGTCATCGTCAATCTGTGCTCTGGGCCCAAGTTCTGGAGCTGTGTGTATGTCAGCCACACCTGGCTGTCACTGTCATTGGCGTAGCTGCGCAGGAATGCTGTGCTCCTGTCTCTCGGGGTGCTGATACCCAAAATAATAAATAAATTTTTTTATTGTGTGCATGTGAGCCACACTTGGCTGTCACTGTCATCGGCGTTGCTGCGCAGGGGTGCTGTGCTCTTGTGTGTCGAGGGGCTGTTGCCCAAAATAATAAACAATTTTTGTGTGCGTGTCAGCCACACCTGGCTTGTCATTGTCATCGGCGTAGCTGCGCAGGGGTGCTGTGCTCCTGGCTGTCGAGGGGCTGCTTCCCAAAATAATAAACAATTTTTATTGTGTGCATGTCAGCCACACCTGGCTGTCACTGTCATCGGCGAAGGTGCGCAGGGGTGCTGTGCTGCTGTCTGTGGAGGTGATGCTGCCCAAAATAATAAATAAACTATTTTTATTGTGTGCGTGTCAGCCACACCCGGCTGTCACTGTCATCGGCGTAGGTGTGTAGGGGTGCTGTGCTCCTGTCTGTGGAGGGGCTGCTGCCCAAAATAATAAATAAACTATTTTTATTGTGTGCATGTCAGCCACACCTGGCTTGTCACTGTCATCAGCGTAGCTGCACACGGGTGCTGTGCTCCTGTATGTCGAGGGGCTGCTGCCCAAAATAATAAATAAACTATTTTTATTGTGTGCATGTCAGCCACACCTGGCTGTCATGGTCATCGGCGTAGGTGCGCAGGGGTACTGTGCTGCTGTCTGTCAAGGGGCTGCATAAATATTGCAATGAAAACTTTTTTTTTAAGTTATTGGGTTACAAAAAGTTTTTTTTTTTTAATCTTAAACATAGCAGAAATGTTATCCTAACAGCTTCTAAAGTTATATGTTCTTAAAAACTAAAGCATATATTTATTTACAAACCTATATAGAGTATACATCCTAAATTCTAAAACTGTTCTTTTCAAAACCGTAAACAAAAGCAAAGATTATAAGTCTAATATGTTATTATGACGTTAGAAATGAATGTAGAAGGCCAAAAATTGGGTGGACCACACATGACTGATTGATCAACCATGGCGACTGGATTAGTGTCATAAGGAAGAGGAGACTGCAAACTGAGTGTCATGTTATGAGTTGACCATATGGGGTATGTTGCTGTTAAGGGATCAGGCTGGTTATCATTATCAGTGGACACATTATTATTATAGTTGTTGCTATTTTGGGTTGCCAACTCCTGAAGGGTGTTTACCAACAGACAGAGACTACCTATCAGCTCAGGCATAGATCCTTCCTGAGGAAGAGAGCTCTGTTCTCTGGAGGGAAGCCAAATAGGTGGGAGCCCCTGTTCCAACATTTAAAGCTCTTATCTCTCCACATCATCTATTATAGATGAAAAAAAAATGTCATCAGGGACATCTAGCTCCTCTTTCTGTACCCTGCTCACCCTTTTTGGACAGGTAGTCCAGGATGGATGGTTTTGAAGAAAAAGGCCTAGCAACAGATGGGGATGGTCATTATCAAGACCTGGTCCCTCCAGTTGGGTGTAGTCTGGGAGGTATTGGTTGGCATGCAGGCAGGGGAATAACAAAGGCCTCCATGTTGTCTGTGCTTACTATTCCGTATTTTACTTTGCGATTCAGGTAGGAATAAAGTCGGCTACAGAACACAGTGACAGAATCACTGGATGTCTCAGTGCATTCAGGCCAAATACGATCCATGAATTCCCAGACAGATTTTGGACAGATGAATCCTTTGCTTGTAATAATCTTTGGTAATTCCTGGCAAATGTGGGTGTTATAGCCAGACACTTTGAAGGCTGTAACTTTGAACTGCTTTATAGAAAACATGTGAATGAAACCTCCACTCTGCAGAACATTATGGAGAAATCCCTTGAAGTTCAGCACCTACAGCATATTTTTCATGTTCTCTGAGGCCTCTCCTGATTGTGTAGAAAGATTCTCCATACTGTAGTCTTCCATTGTGACTTTTTAATGGTGATTTCAATGTTGTCCACTGGCTGAGATCCATCTCATCTGAGGGTTGGGTTTTCCCCATGCAAATGAGACAATTCACATCCAGAAGGTGACTCTTATGTTTAGCCATGGTGTCAGTCTCTCTTTTGGCAGAATTTGCACAATCTTGGTCTTGGGGGCACCATGATGAATCAGACATATCCTCCAGGGTAAACATCTGATCTGGTGTTGTATCTATTTCTATTAAACCTTTGTGTGTGAGTTTAGTCATCTGCCGCTTGTGGTGGAGCTCTTTTTCTGCTTTCTAAATGATCTCCAGACACAACGTAAAACTTAAACCTTAAACTGAAATGTTGCATTTAATGCTCTGTTCCGCTTGTTCCCATATCTAAGAAGTGGACAGTGGGAACAATGGCAATTTGAAGGCCACTAGCTAACTTTTTTTAATGTCCCTGTACAGGTTGGGAAATTCCTTTACAGAACAGAAGGTTTGCAAAGGATTATTTAAGGCAAAACCAAAACATTAAAACAAAACACGGAGGTGAGGTTTTGGCAATACCAATCCAGATCCAAAACCAGGGGAGATCCAGATCCAAAACCAAAACACGGGGGTCGGTGCACATATCTAGTTTTAATGGGTTATAGTTACAGTATGTTACCGGAGTCAGGAATGCCAGCCGCCAGCGGGGGGAGGTTAGGCACCACTAAGGGAGGGTTAGGGCGAGACAGGGGAGGGTTAGGGTACTTACCAGCCCCAGTCGGTATGTAGAGCCTTCGGTCTGCTGGCGTCGATATTTCACCCGGCAGCTAATCAGCTAAAAAGCTATATATTTTTGAGAAAATAACTGCTGGACAGGGGGAAGGTTAGGCACCACTGGGGGGGAGGTTAGGGTTAGGTACAGGGGGTGGACAGGGGAGGGTTAGGGTACTGATCAGCCCCAGTCGGGATATAGAGCCTTTGGTCTTCTGGTGTTGGTATTTCACCCAGTGGCTTATCAGCTGCCGGCATTACAGACCGATTCCGTTTTAATGGCCGTAATAAAATTATTTTGGATTCTTAAATTGGGTCAATTGGCTGTTAGATGCATATTTGTAAGTGTTGAAAAATTATAAAAAGCAATATTTTTTTGAGAAAATAACTGCTGGACGTAAATTGGGGGTGCATTAAAATGGGTGCAAGTATATTTTTGTGTCTCTCTAAAGTGCACTTTTAATTTTTTTTAAAAATACACCTGCTGCAGCCACCTGCAGTGTTTAAAACACCTGTCCCATCCATACAGCCCCCCAAAATACCAGGCCCATTACGTTAAACCCATTTTCCACTGCTTTTATTTTGTTCGACCCAAAATTGACATGTAATTTTTCAGGGCTGTAACTAAGGTGGAGCGACATGTGGCACAGCAGGGCAGGGGAGCGCTACTCGGGTCTGTCAATTTTCTGTTTATAGTCATTCTCACTTGTAGCTTTCTTTTCTTTTATCCCTGGCATCTTCTGTCTGCCGCTAAAACCGCCCTGTCCAACGATTGATATTTGCTGCATATACACTACAAGCAGCACTTTTTATACCTTCAGTCGGTGAGTTACACTGCTGGCTCCAGGCTTCTGCATGACTGTTCTGATGGACAAAACCTGCTGCAGGTGCAGGTGCAGCTTCACCAGTGCTCTCCTACATCTAGAGCTACTTAGTTATACTGCATAATTATTTTGTGATGTCACTGCAGCCATTGTATTCACACTGTATTTAGCAGTGACACCTGGATAACAGTGGTAGAATGGGATCGGTGCCCCTTCGTCATTGAACGGGACAAATCAGATTTGTCATGCCCCTTCCTCATTAGGCCACCCCCTTTTTTGGATGCGCATCTTATGTCTCTATTTGAAAAGATTGGGGAAGGCGCCGATGCTCTTTCTGGCCCAGGGCACCAAAAAGTCTAGTTACGGCTCTGTAATTTTTGACTAAATTATGCAAATTAATGAAAACTATTTGGCTAATTTATCATAAGGGGGGTGTCCAAAGGGTTCTGAAAAAAATCCCCACATTTTTAGCCAAAAATATGGATTTTGCATTTTTTTTTACCTACTCTGAGATGGTGAAAACTTATAGCCGGTTTCTGTCTATGGAGTTATCACACATGTGCGAATAATTGCGCGAATTTGAAATTATCGATTAGCGATGATTTAGAGTGAAAACAGGGCTTATCGCGTCTAACTGAATCTGGCCCAAAAGCTCGGTACACACTATACGATATGTGTACCCAGCAATGGCATAACGCGATTGAACGATATGTCACGCTGGCCGTATAAACTGAACGATCCGGTGTACAACTGTGTGATATATCGTTCAATGCTGCATTTGGAAGCAGAGCGTTGTTCATTGCATCGTCCCATCTGCTCTGCAGCACAGCAGATGGGCCGTTGTGATTAACAACCGCCGTGCACGCACATTCGGGCAAAAACACTATAAGATCCAAATGATATATTGTTCCGATCCACGTCTGAACCATATATCGTAAGATGGATCGGATAGTGTGTACCCGGCTTAAGAGGAAATGAAGAGAAAGGGAGTCCTCAGGTAAGTGAACTACAATGGCTAAAGATAACGGGGTGTTTGTATATGTGCCATTGGGAGTGTGTGCTTTGGGAACAGTAATAACCCTTTTCCACTGGCCAAAATACCCAGGTCATTGCCATCTCAAACCGGGTGGCGGCTCAGTGGAAAAGGCTCCTAGGAAAAAATCCCAGGTCGATTGACCTGGCAATTCTTCCTGGATCTCGAGCAGGGTTTTACATGGGTAAAACCCTGGTCAGACTCAGTGGAAATGGGTAACCCGGTTCTTTCGACCAGGGACCCGTTTACAGCATGCTGATTGTATGCTATTCAGATGCTGTCTGTCACTGGGGAGGGAGAGATTACAGCCACCCCGTATGGTCTGGACCATTCTGGTTTTTACCCCATCCCCACTTCATACAGGGAGGCTGTGACATCACACAGCTGACCCCACCACCACTGGGAAGAACCCCCTCCCCAGGTCGCTGGTCCGCTCTGGTCTGTCATTCAGGGGAGAGCTGTAGTTTCCAGCATTTGGTGGTGACATCATCTCCAAGAACTGGCACTGCACCTGTGTGCAGTGTGAACAGCACCAACCCGGGACATTCCCGGGTCGGTGCTGCAGTGGGAATGGGGTAAATCACGGGTCTGACCCGGCTTGGAACCGTGTTCCAAATCCCGGGACAGACCTGAGATTTTGGTGGAAAAGGGGTATAGATGTGATACCCTACTAGCCTGCATGGTTAGGGAACTTGTTTCTAAAGCCAGCATGCAGTAATAGACTCTGTTAGAAAGAGCTGCACCTGTGACATAAGTTGTGAAGCTAGGACCCTGGGAGTTGGCTCATGCTGACTGACCAGAGGCATGTTACAACGGGCAGTTCGTAGCTCAGCCGTTGGGGGATCAACTGTTCTGTTTTAATGGAAGGACAGGGAGAGGCAAAAGGTGCACCTTTGTATTGGGGTAGAGACATCTCAAAACTGTATACCAAATAATCTCTCTCAAAGGCAGTAATAGTGAAAAGGACATCAGGAGGGGATACGTTGAAGATGCAGGCGGTCGCAATCCCGACCGCCGGCATCTAGAATCCTTAATCCCGGCTAGGGTTAAATGACAGGTGTCTATAATCCAGACGCCTGTCATTTTCCCGATGCCGCAAACAGACAGCCGCGGGGGGGGAGGGTTAGGTTTAGGCCACCCGTGGGGGACTTAGGGTTAGGCACCCCCCCGGGAGGGTTAGGGTTAGGCTAGGGGGAGGGAGGGTTAAGGTTAGGCACCCCCCTGGGTCTTAGGGTTAGGCACCCCCCCTGGGATCTAGGTTTAGGCAGCGGGGAGGGGGGGATTAGGGTTAGGCACTTAGAGGGGGGGTTAGGGTTAGGCACTTGGGGGGGAGGTTAGGGTTAGGCACCCCTAAGGAGGGTTAGGGTTAGGGGGTTAGAATAGAATAGTTTATACTTACCTTTAGACGATCGGGATTTCCAGCACTGTCGGTCTTCCGCTGCCGGGTTCTGCTGTTTTGTCGGGCTGCCGCAGCCGGGATTCGAACTGCCGGTCATGCGGCAGCCGGCATTCCATACCGAATGCCATTGGGAGAATTCTGATTAAAGGCTACCGAAAGTCAAGCAGCGACAGAGAGACAGGTAACGCTCAAGGAAAGAGAGACTACTAAATTACCTGTGTCATTTACTATATGTATCGAGCAGCAGGATTGCCTCAACACCCCCCGATTGTAAGATAAAAAGAGAAAACTATATGCTAAAAACAAAATAAAGGGACGCTTGTTTCAGAAACAAATTGCAGAATGATAATAAGTAACAACTCTGCTTGATTGCAAACTAAAGACCGGTATCCACTACCCGATTAAACAGAGCGATTGAATGATAACGACATTGTTATCATTCAATTGCTCGTTAATCAGGCATGCAAATGTCAGAAACGACCAGCGATGTGCGCTCCCGCTGGTCGTTTCCAACATCAATCATCACCCGAACCTGCTGGTCAATCTGCCGATAATGACAGATTGACCATGTTCGGGGATGATGGAGGGTGCCTACACTGAAGACTGATTGTTCGGTGTAGGCAATGCAGGGGATGGGGAACGATGGTACGATTACGATGTCGTAATCGTACTGTCTTCCCTGGGTCGGGTAGTGAATGTGCGCCATTAGACCAGAGACATATTTTAAAGAAAGGAAAAGACAACTTTGTTCTTTGAATTACAATTAGCCTAGACCTGCAAAACATTTATTTAGCATAGGATTCTGAACTTACAAAACTGAGTCAACTACATAAGATGCTATAGCAATCTCAATTGAGTACTCCAACGGGAACTGTTTTACAGACTTAAACTAGTGTATGGGGCCCCAGAAGTCCAGTTGTTGGTATCTGAATGCATAGTTATATATAATATAGTGAGTTACAGTATATTAGTCTAAACTGTTTTAGGACTTAAGGAGTTTGGTTCTACTTTGATATTACCTGTATTTAGTTTAGTGAACGTGTCTACTTGTTTTATTGCTTGTAAGCTATAATAATTTTTGCTGTCTAATCGAGATTCATTTTAGCTGGAGCAGACCGTCAATCTGAGTTCCAGCTAAATAAATATTTTATTGTAGTAAAGAGTTATTGATGTGAAACTGTAATGGTGCATATACACGGTCAGATTTTTCTTCAGATCTGAACGATAATGATTTTAAAAATTGTTCAATCGTTCATATCTGAAGGAAAATCTGACATATTTGACATGTTTGTCAGATGATCGATGAACGATGCGCGATATCTGACATCTGATGTGTTTGCAGTCAGATTTGGACGATTCCATTCATTTTAATGCAGTCAAAAATCGTTCGTAGTTCAAAACGTTGGTCAAATTGTTCATCAAATCGTTCAGTCGTTCATCTGACACATCTCACAAATCTGACCGTGTGTATGCACCTTAATTCTTGGTATGCATGAAATGGTCTGCACTAGTCACTATAAAAAGTGATTTTAACACTTGTGTTAAGAAAGTTTTCCATAATTACCTGACAAACACAAATCTCTCATACGGTATGCAATCGGGAAGCCGACTGCCTAAATACCGGCAGCCGGCTTCCCGACTGTCATATCCCGGCAAGGGTGAAATGCCGGGCGTCTAGATGTAGATGCCCGGCATTTCCCCGACGCCGGGAGACCGGCGCCCGGCATCCCGACCGTAGTGATGCCGGGCGCAGCGAGCGGACAGCCGTGGGGGGGGGTTAGGTTTAGTGCTCCCAGGGGGGACTTAGGGTTAGGCACCCCCCTGGGAGACTTAGGTTTAGGCAGCGGGGAAGGGGGTGGTTAGGGTTAGGCACTTGGGGGGGAAGTTAGGATTAGGCACCCCTAAGGAGGGTTAGGGTTAGGGGGGTTAGGTTAGTGGATACTTACCTATTCATGATCGCGATTTCCAGCGCTGTCAGGCTTCCGCTGCGTCACACTCTGCTCCTGCCGCTGCGGCCGGCGGTATTTCATACCAATTCCCTAAGGATGGTTAGGGTTAGGGGGGTTAGGTTAGGTTATACAATACTTACCTATCCACGATCGGGATTTCCAGCGCTGTCGGGCTTCCGCTGCAGGGATCTCTGCTGATATCGGGCTGCTGTTGCCGGGAATCAAACCGCCGGCCATGCATTTTATACCAATCTCATACTTACCTGAGATCCATTGAATTTTTGCTAACTTCTGAGATACTTGCTACTTATCTGAGTGATACCTAAGGATTATTTACATCTATTTGTATATCTTTAAAGTTTTGTGTCGCGTATGTAGATGTCACTCTTCAGTGTGTCATGGCAGGTAAATATTTGAGAACCACAGCACTAGAATATAACAGTACAGAAAGTATGTTGCATTGGAAAAATAATCAGGCAAGCTTTTGTCTCCTTTTTATAATTTATTGATAGAACACATTAATTGGTTTTATACAGAAAGTCACAGATGAAGCCCAACGGAACTTTGCATGAGGAAAAGCCACGGCAGCTTGCATAGGAGCTCATTTTACACATATTCAGAGACAGTCGTACAAATGTTGCAAACCCAAGTGGTCACTGTACGCTAGCAATGCAGTTTTGTCACTTACAGTTATTTTATTTAGGTGAATAAGATGCACATTTTAGGCAAAAAAGATGCTTGGCACAGCCGATAGGGGCTATTTAACGCAACTGAAGCCACACTATAACAGAACACATCTGTGCCTGAGAACATGATTTTGAATGTGATTGCTTAACCCTGGACACAGCTACAGACCCAGTAAAGCCATACAATACTGAATATGGGCTAAGTATTTTATAATGATTTAAGCTGGCCACACACTAGACCAACTTTCATCCAACCATCCAACTAGTTGATTTGTTGGAATGAAGATCTGGTAACGTATGGGAGTAACTGATGATCAGTAATTTGCTCCTAAATGCCAGAAAACAGATGAAAATGGTCGTTCAGGCAAGTTTGTTAAATGTGTCATCTAAACAATTTGTACAAACAACAGTTTTTGTCTATTTTACGGCGTTTGGGAGCAAATTGCTGATTGTCATTTGCTTTCATACCTTACCAGATTTTCATTCCAACCAATCAACTAGTTGGATGGTTGGATGTAAATTGGTCTAGTGTGTGGCCAGCTTTAGTCTAGAAGTTAGCACTTCAACACGTGGTCCAATGTTTCTGGCAAAAATTAAAATATTCAAGTCAGTATTAACAATTGATTTTCCTATAACGGTGTGAATTTTTCCCAAAGACAGTTTTGTGAATGTTTGCATCAATATGGCATACAGAATACTAATAGCAGGCTGAAGTGCTGTAAATGTTAAAAACATCTTGACTGTATCATGCAGGTTTTATAGAAACTCTGCTGGCAGTTTAATTGCTGTTTGTGAAGCAATACTGACATCCAGCAGAGATCTTTATTAAGGGAAATACAATATGTATTGCCTCAATATGTCCAGCCTTCCCTTATTTAAAAACAACAGAATGGTTGATAGAGTGAATGACAAACAGCACTCTATAAATAAATTCCAAAACCGATGCTTCCCTGTCTATGGCAGCAGCCTCTGAGACTCTTGGGGGATTGCAATCTTCTATAGTTTCTGTAAGGTAGGCTGCCCAGCTGTTTATGTCAGCAGTATAGTCGCTAGTCATCTTAATCACAA
This sequence comes from Taudactylus pleione, assembly GCA_031769625.1. NCBI lineage: Eukaryota > Metazoa > Chordata > Amphibia > Anura > Myobatrachidae > Taudactylus > Taudactylus pleione. Next base: position 1,127,575 of record JAUIMM010000555.1, on the reverse strand, counting down.
GTAGCAGGGAATTTGCATTCCTCACAGCTGTTCTGTGTGATGGAAAAGCAGCTTGCAATGTTTTACAGGTGAGTATTCCCAATTAGAGCTCCAGGTAGGCAGTCAGTCACCATCTCATACAGATTCTCTGGTTATTCATCTTAATCATACAATAGTGTATGCTACCAGTGAGTAACAAGGCGAATCATGAGAAAAGCCTAACATAATACACTACTGTATCTCACCTGCAGGCATGCTCAGACAAAAAAGTTCAACTGTTTAAAGTTGTACTTCTCATGAGTTTTGTGTTGTTTGTGTCTAGAATCTTAAACTTAAGGGGCCCATACATCTACTGACTTATTGTGCGATCCTGGGCTCGGATCGGAAACGATGGTCCGCTGTTTGGAAATGCTGACTGGCGACCATTGATGTTCTGCTATTCTCTGACCCGGCATCTGGGGATTGCATGACCGTGGCAATCAGTCGCTGGTGTATGGAAGCCTTTACATGTACCACTTCAAGGATATGCAAAACAGGTACTTTACCCTTATCTTCTGTTAAAGGCATCACTGACAAAACAACAACAACCTAAAGCAGAAGTTTTCAAACGCCGCCATTACAGTCCTTATTTCACAGGTTCTCAAACTCTGTCCTCAGGACCCCAAACATTGCATGTTTTCCATTTCTCCACACTGAATCAAGTGAAATAATTAGCTCCACCTGTGTACCTTTTAAAATGTGTCAGTGAGTAATGATTACACCTGTGTACCGTGTGGGGTCCTGAGGATCGAGTTTGAGAAACACTGCCTTATTTTAAGAACATCTTTGCTTGAGTGCAGTTAACTTAAATAGTTCCTCAGTCAATTTGATTTAACCATCTGGACTCGAGCATGGATATCCTTAAAACCTGAACTATAATTGGCGGAGTTTGGGATCCTCAGGCCTAAAGTATGCTATATTTGCATTTGCCTAAACCAGTGGTTCTCAAAATCGATCCTCAGGACCCCACACAGTTAATTTTTTCCAGTGCACAAGTGTGTTCATTACTCACTGACACATTTTGGAAGATCCACAGGTGGAGCTAATTATTTCACTTGCAATTCTGTGAGGAGACCTGGAAAACTGTTAGGATCCGCGGGTGGTGGATCATCTTGGTGGCAAGTCCCAGCCATAGTTGCAACTGGGATACTGCATCTATTCTAGAGATGTGCACCGACCCCCGTGTTTTGGTTTTGGATCTCCCCTAGTTTTGGATCTACATTGGTTTTGGCAAAACCTCACCTCCGTGTTTTGTTTTTGGATCTGGATTTTTTTCTTAAAAATAATAAAAACAGCTAAAATCACATAAAATGGTCCTTTTTTTGTTCCTACAGTATTAATAACCTCAATAACATTTATTTCCACTTGTTTCCAGTCAATTTTGACCACCTCACAGCTCACAATATTGATTTTTTCATCTAGTTTAGGCCCAAAATTTGCACCAAGATAGCTGGCTGACTAAGCTAAGCTGCAGCAGTGGGTGGCACAAACACATGGCAGTTCAACTTCAAACATGGCACATCAGGAAACACTTTTATTATTAAAGAGAGGCCTGAGGAAGTTGGAGTATGTATGTGGTTGATTGGTAGTAAATTGAATTTCGTTTTTGGATTCCAAAAAAAAATTATGAGGTAGAAGGGGAGGGAGGAGACATTTACAAAATAAATGTGATACAGTACATTTACATCAGTCCTTGCCACAGAAGAATCCTTGAACATGGCTGCTGCTGCTGGGAGTTGATTTTCTCATCCCAGAAGGGGACCAGGAAGAGTGCTTTCAAAAGAAAAATAAACAATTGACTTAAATAATGCTTTGCAAACCTTCTATAAAGGCATTTCCCAACCTGTACAGGGACATAAAAAAACTTAGATAGTTAGTGGCCTCAAAGTGCCACTTAACCAGCACAGATATGTGGACAAACATAAGATCTATGATTTAAGGGCAGGGATAGCCAACCCTGGTCCTCGAGAGCTACCAATAGTGCATTGTTTCCAAGTCTCCTCACAGAATCAAAACTATAATAATTAACTCCACCTGTGTATCTTTCTAAATGTTTTGGTGAGTAATGAATACACCTGTGCACCAGCTAGGTCATCTGGAAAACGTGAGCTCTTGAGGACCGAGGTTGGATACCCCTGATTTAAGGCCTTACGTTGTGTCTTTCTTGAGAATCCTGTGCCTGCTTCTGCAGCTAGGAGTGGATTTTCATCCCAGAAGGGGACCGTGAAGAGTGCTTCCAAAAAACAATTGACTTAAATAAAAAGGCATTTTCCAACCTGTACAAGGACTTTAAAAAAAAAAAGATTTAGGGTCTCATTCAGACCCGCTTGCGAACGCTGTACGCTCGCAAGCGGGTCGATGTTACCCAAATGCGCATGCGCACGACGGAGGTGCCTCCGTCGTGCGCATGCGCGAGACCCAGCGAGCGACGAGGAAGCCGTCCCTCGGGGTCTCGCACCAAAGGGGGCGTGCTGTCGATGGTGAGTGACAGCACACCTCCTGTGGTGGGCGTGCCAGGGGCGTGGCTGCCAAAACGGAGGCGTTCCCATGGGAACGCCAACCGTCTGGGTCCGGCCCCACTGACATCACTAGTGATGTCAGTGGGAGTGTTTTTGGCTCTGATAGAGCCAAAAGCACTCTGGGCTTGCGGCAGACGAGACCCTACCACAAGGGTCTCATCGCAAGCCCGATGGTCGCGATGGTCTTGACCATCGCGACCATCATCATGGCCGCTCTCGCATAAGCTGTGGGTGGTCACCCACAGCTATGCAAGCGGCCAGGAGGCAGCACCATTTTCAGCTAGGACGGCCCGGATTCAGAGCGAGCGCTCTGGTCAGAGCGTCTGGCTCTGAATCAGGCCCTTAGTTAGTGGCCATCAAACTGTCGTTGTTCCCACTGTCCACTTAACTATATGAGATATGTGAACAAGTGGAACAGAGCATTAAATACATTTCAGATTTAAGGTTTAAGTCTTACATTGTGTCTTTCTTGTGAATTCTTTCTTGAGCACCATGCCTGCTTGCTGGGAGTGGATTTTTTTCATCCCAGAAGGGGACCAAGAACAGGAAGTGTGCTTTCCAAAAATATATAAACAATTGCCTTAAATAATCCTTTGCAAACCTTCTGTTCTGTAAAGGAATTTCCCAACTTGTACAGGGACATTAAAAAAAACAGAATTAGTTAGTGGCCTTCAAATTGCCATTGTTCCCATTATCCACTTCTTAGATATGTGAACAAGCGGAACAGAGCATTAAATGCAACATTTCAGTTTAAGGTTTAAGTTTTACATTGTGTCTGGAGATCATTTAGAAAGCAGAAAAAGAGCTCCACCACAAGCGGCAGATGACTAAACTCATATACAAAGGTTTAATAGAAATAGATACAAAACCAGATCAGATATTTACCCTGGAGGATATGTCTGATTCATCATGGTGCCCCCAAGACCAAGATTGTGCAAATTCTGCCAAGAGAGACTGACGTCACGGCTAAACATAAGAGTCACCTTCTGGATGTGAATTGTCTCATTTGCATGGGGAAAACCCAACCCTCAGATGACATGAATATCAGCCAGTGGACAACATTGAAATCATCATTAAAAACATCACAATGGAAGACTACAGTGTGGAGAATCTTTCTTCACAGTCAGGAGAGGCCTCTCAGAACATGTAAAAAGATGCTCTAGGTGCTGAACTTCAAAGGATTTCTCCATCATGTTCTGCAGTGTGGAGGTTTCATTCACATGTTTTCTATAAAGCAGTTCAAAGTTACAGCCTTCAAAGTGTCTGGCTATAACATCCACCTTTGCCAGGAATTACCAAAGATTATTACAAGCAAAGGATTCATCTGTCCGGAATTTGTCTGGGAATTCATGGATCATATTTGGCCTGAATGCACTAAGACATCCAGTGATTCTGTCACTGTGTTCTGTAGCCAACTTTATTCCTACCTGAATCGCAAACTTACATATGGAATAGTAAGCACAGACAACATGGAGGCATTTGTTATTCCACTGCCTGCATGCCAAGATGACATTTTTTTTTATCTTTAATAGATGATGTGGAGAGATAAGAGCTTCAGATGTTGGAACAAGGGCTCCCACCTATTTGGTTTCCCTCCAGAGAACAGAGCTCTGTTCCTCAGGAAGTGTCTATGCCTAAGCTGATAGGTAGTCTCTGTCTGTTGGTAAACACCCTTCAGGAGATGGCAACCCAAAATAACAACAACTATAATAATGTGTCCACTGATAATGATAACCAGCCTGATCCCTTAACAGCAACATACCCCATATGGCCAATTCATAACATGGCACCCAGTTTGTAGCCTCCTCTTCCTTATGACACTAATCCAGTCGCCATGGTTGATCAATCAGCCATGTGTGGTCCACTAAATTTTTGGCCTTCTACATTAATTTCTAACATCATAATAACACACTAGACTTATAATCTTTGCTTTTGTTTACATTTTTGAATAGAACAGTTTTAGAATTTAGGATGTCTACTCTATATAGGTTTGCAAATAAATATAGGCTTTAGTATTTTAGAGCATATAACTTTATAAGCTGTTAGGATAACATTTCTGCTGTTTAATATTAAAAAAACAACTTTTTGTAACCCAATAACTTAAAAAAAAGTTTTCATTGCAATATTCATGCAGCCCCTTTCACAGACAGCAGCACAGCACCCCTGCGCAGCTATGATGATGACAGTGACAGCCAGGTGTGGCTGACACTCACACAATAAAAATTGTTTATTATTTTGGGCAGCAGCCCCTCGACAGACAGGAGCACAGCACCCCTGCACAGCTACACTGATGACAGTGACAGCCAGGTGTGGCTGACACACACACAAAAAAATATTTGACAAAAAAAGACAATTTTTTTTTCAGCTCCAGAACTTGGATCCAGAGCACAGATTGATGACGACTGGAGTCAGGCAGCACTAGCTTGCAACTTGCGTTGCTGGCTGGATCTTGAGCAGTTAAGCCTAACACGCACATACACACACAAAGATAAAAAAAAGACAATTTATTTAAAAAAATGTCCAGCTCTAGAACTTGGGCCCAGAGCTCCGATTGATGATGACTGGATTCGGGCAGCACTAGGTTGTAACTTGCGTTGCTGGCTGGATCTTGTGCGGTTAAGCTTAACACGCACACACACACAGAAAAGGATTACACAAAAAAAGACACTTTTAGTATTTTTTTTACAGGTTCAGAACTTGGGACCAGAGCACCAATTGATGACGACTGGAGTCGGGCAGCACTAGGTTGCAACTTGCACAAACACACAAAGAACAAAGAAAAACAGTTTATTTTTAATTTTTTGCAGCTCCAGAACTTGGACCCAGAGCACTGATTGATGACGATTGGAGTCGGCAGCACTAGTTTGCAACTTGCTTTGCTGGCTGGATCTTGTGCGGTTAAGCCTAACATGCACACACAGAAAATATTACACAAAAATACGCTTTTATTGTTTTTTTTTTGACCTTGTATATATATATTTTTTGAGTACAGAACTTGGGCCCAGATGGACGTAGCACCAGCCCAGATGTATCTGCACTGGCCCAGATGGACACAGCAGACAGCACAGCACCAGCCCAGAATGGATCAGCAGCACCATCCCAGGACACAGCAGACAACACCAGCCCAGAATGGATCAGTGCACCTACCCAGGACACAGCAGACAGCACAGCACATGAGCAGGAGCACTAGCACCAGCAACTCTCCCAGCCCTACACTACCCACCCTCCCTGTTCAGTCTCCACAGCCAGAATGAAATGGCGTCCACCGCAAGGTCCCTATATACTACATTGATCATAATAGACATAAGCTCGTGAACCGCAAGATTTGCGACTCTATGGTTTTGCCTCGGTTTTGAGATTTGAGTCAGGCGGGAAACCCGAGCCTGCTTGGATCTGACTCGGATCTTCTAAATTCGTGTGGGTTCGGATCTCTGAGATCCGAACCCGCTTATCTCTAATCTATTCCTATCTTGTCTGTGTATAGTCTGTCATTCCTGTCTGTCTGTGTGCTGATCTCATGTGCTCACTAATTAACTAGCTGTCTGTGTGCGGAGGAGGTGCACACATGCCTTTGATTAGGAATTGCTTTCTCCAGGAATTGGTTCTGATTGGACCCTGCTTCCTTTACGTTACAGCCAGCCCTGCACTCAGGGCCGGTTATATTATCTGACATCCAGAGAATGTTTGTTCTGTGCTCAGAAGTCTGAATCTTTGCCGGTCTTACCTTGTCCCACAGATCCTGTATGTAAAGTCATTCTTCCAGTGTCCTGCACCTGTCTGTCTGTTTTACACAGCCTGTCTACTGGCTTCCAAGCCATACCAGTGCACAGACTGTTTCCCAGCTTCCAAGCCGCACCAGTGCAGACTGTTTCCCAGCTTCCAAGCCACACTATTGCACAGCCTGCCTCCTGGCTTTCAAGCTGCACCAATACACAGACTGTCTCCTGGCTTCCAAACCACACCAGCGCACAGACTGTTTCTCGGCTCCCAAGCCGCTACATCGGCCTCCGGTCACCACTGGCACTCCGACCACATCCTCGGCACCTTGCCGCACCAACGGCTCCTAAGCCGCATCATTACCTAGTTCAACACAGGTGTCTACAATCATCAATTAGGTGGGAAGTCCAGGAGCAGAGCAATTTGTACTGGGTGGAAGGGTTCATGTTGGAGGGTAGGAAATAGTTGCCAATATTTAAAAATAGTTTCCAAGAGCACATTGCAGTCGAGCTGATGCTTTAAAGCACATTTCTCACAATATTGTCTGGGTGGACCTTGAAGAATCATGTTATGTTTAGAAATTTTAATGTAATACTTTAAAATATTTGAAGCGTTATGAACATTTCTGCTTAATAAACATTAACTCAGAGGACAATAAACACGTGGTAAACAATTGGAACGGACCTGCAGAAAAAGAGAAATGTTAGTATCCATCTGACCAATATTGAAAACTGGAGACACTCCAAAAAAATTGTCAAGGGACAACCATTTAAAACCTGGGAAACGTTGTGCAGAGCACCTGTTCCCCACTACTCTATTATGTTCGATCATGATGGTGAAACAGAGGCCACAAAATGGGAGTCCTAAATTCATTGAACCCCCCAAAAAAAACAAACAACTATAGTTTCTAAAAGACAGCTATGTTCTTATTCTCCACAATTGTCTGTCTATTTCCAAAATGTACCTATTTCCCCAACTGCCCTCAACATTACCTTATTATCCTTCAGTACATTAGAAAAACACTTCCCACAAACACACTACAGTGCATCAATACTCGCCAATCCCACGCACCGCAATACTCCCATATTTCAGCAATCCACCATGCCACTCTGGCATTTTAAGCGGAGGGGCCTGTGTGCAGCTTCACACTCCTCCCCCTCCAGTGCAGCATCATCCCCCTATATCCGATGCTGGTGGCACCATCTGTCTAGCGATGTTGCATGCGTAGTAAGTAGCAGACTCACCTGTAAGATGCAATACTGCACCCACATTTAAGCAATACAATTCAGTCCATCCACCCTACAGCAATATATTGTAGCAATCATCAACACCTCTACCAAAATTACTCTACCCCCCAGTAAAGTAATTCCCTGCAAACCCTCCATGTTACATCAATTGGCTATTTCAGCCCTATATTACAGCAGTACATCCAGCCCATCTACCCTTTTCATATTACAGCAATGACCCCCAACCAGAACAATTGTAGCAGTCAGCAATACCTCCACACATTACCACAACCCTACCCCACATTTCAGCCTCGCCTCCTTCTTACAGAAAGTGGAATTACCAAGGCCATATTACAGAAATACTATTCCTCATATTACAGCAATACCAGTAAACCCCTCCCAATACATCAATATCACTGGAACCCTCCACATTAAAATAATCAATGTTGTCCTTTTTACAGCAATCCAATTACTCCATAAGGGTTGGATACGGGATGCCGGCGCTCAGGGTCACAGCGGTCAGACTCCCGACGCTGGCATTCTGACAAGGTCAGTATTCTAACCCTCTCCCTACCCCTCCCTGTCTAAACCTAACCTCCCCAGCTAGTGCCTAAACCTAGGCATTCCCTCAGCATATGCATGACTGACTCAAATAGGGTGCAACTCTGACTACGCACTCTCGACACTGTTCTCTTCCATACAACCAGGCGTGTCAAGAGGGGTAGGGCACTAATTACATGGGCCCATGTCGGCTGGAGAGGCCTGGGTCAGTTGCACATTGGGCAAGGAGAGAGAGGAGACTGCTGCTGCTCAGCGGCAGGAGTCTCTCTCCCCAGCCAGGCACATGCTGCTGTGTACTGGACCGCGAAAGGTCCAGGGTAGCTGCCGCTGCTGTGCAGCAACAGTCTCCTCTCTCTCCTTGCAAGTGCTACGGGGGATCTGGCATTTCACTGTATGCCATCTATTTGTATTATGATCCCTCAATGTACACCACAGTATAATATTTCTGAGCTTTATAAATAAACAGCAATAACTAATATTATTACTAGTAAAAGACTCGGCATATGCAGGGTCATCTTGGTCCGCCGCTGCTCCAATTTAGAATTCAATGCAATTTCCTGGCTTCATTTTTGTTGGTACAGTTTTATTTTATACATGCTTTGGTAATATATCAGAATAGCTTTTCTGAAAATGTATTAGTAAGGCTGTATTTACATTACCTATTTATAATAAGTATAAATGTTAACTTTCTTTTTATTACCAATAGGTATAAAATGTGGTTAATGCATTGGAATTTTCCATGGTCTAAATTTGTTCAATCGTGTAGTAATAATGCAAATTATACTCACTGATAATTCCTTTTCTTTTAAATAATCCATGGCAGCCCATATAATGAGCATAAGTCCATTCTACAGTAGATAGGCAGAGATGAATACATTTATAAACAACCCTTGGGATGGTACAGTATATAATGGGTATATAATGGAACTTCTTCCCACAAGCTGCCGTCGCAGCTTATTACCTCTGTAGGTTCCGGTAGTCGCTCAGCATCCAGGATGCCGCACCTTCTGGCCACAGGGTCCGACAGTCTCCCTGGTAGCCAGCCAACGTGGACGCTGGACTGGGATGGTGCCTGTGGTTGCTGGACAGGTGGCCGTGAGTACTGCTGGGCCTGCCGTATAGACATGTAGTGATGCAGCTGCTGACCATTTACTAATTTTCCTGACTGCACGCTGATTGGTGGAGTTCCTTCTTATAAGCGTGTAGACCCTGGCTCATGTCCGTGTTCCTGAAAGAATTTCTGCCTGCCGGAATTCTGCCAGACCTTGCGAACCTTACATTCCCAGTCTACTGCGGAGACTCCAGCTCTCAACCTCGCCACTCATACCACCTCATACATGCCTACTCTCCCGGGAATCGCGGGAGGCTCACGATTTTTCAGGTAACCGCCCACACCCCCGGAAGAGTAGGCATATCTCCCGCATCCCACCCACTTCCTAGTGAAGTGGGCAGGATGGGGAGATTTTACCTGGAATTTTCAGGTCTGTAGGGAAGGGGCGGGGCTAAATGGCGCAAATCGTGTAATTTAGCCCCGCCCCCTCCTCACGGACCCGCGAATCACGGATGATTTCTATAAAGGGACGGGGCCTAATGCCGTCTATCAACTCGGCCTGCCCCCCCCGAAGAGGAGAGCAGCAGGTCCCCTCCTGTTGCTCCCGGAAAGCTGCCCAGGAATGTCGGTAAGTATGTATCACCTAGAGTAGCGGCTTCTGCCCACGGCCTTACAGCACCTGCAACTTCCACTTCAAGCGGTGACTCCTGCTCATAGCCTAGCCGCTTCAGCCTTGCCGATCACACCTCCTAGAGCAGTGACTTCTGCCCGTGGCCTTGTTGCTCCTGTGACTTCCACCTCAGAGTGCCAATTTCTGCTCACAGCCTAGCCACTCATACTATCAAGAGCAGCAGCTCCTTGCTACTCCAGTGAAAACCACCTCTGCTACATTGGCTGCACCTCTTCCAACTTGGTCACACCTCTGTCAATTCTGTATTGCGACCTCAGCCGCGGCCTTACCTACAGTTACGTTGTGGCCAGATTCCTTGGCTCCGGTCACAATCCCACACCCAGTCCAGTCCTTGTCTGTCTGTCCCACAGTCTAGCATACTCCAGTACCCGCCTGATCTTTTTACCGGTCCTCTACCACCAGCCACATTAAACCTTGTGATCACCTGAATAGCCGTGTAAGCCTCTACTGTCCCGAGCTTAAGTCCAGGCAGCAACCTAAGTACTGATGAGCATATTCAGCTCTAAGGGAACAACGGGGGGCTATTATTGGCAGAAGATCTCGCTAGTGAGGCTCTAGAGTTCTTACACGAGTCATTCAAGTGATCATAACTGTCACAGGCCCTCATTCAGAGCCGTACGCTCTGAGCAGAGCGCACGCTCTGAATGAGGGCCGGCCTCCATGAAAATGGAGCGTCCTCCTGGACGCTCGTATAGCTGTGGGTCACCACCCACAGGCTATACGAGCGTGCATTTTGATGGCCGCGATGGTCTTGACCATCGCGACCATCGAAACTGCGAGCCGGAGCCTGCGGTTGAGGTTTTCAACCGCAAGCTCCGGAGTGATTTTGGCTCTATCAGAGCCAAAATCACTCCCACTGACATCACTAGTGATGTCAGTGGGCCGGCTTCTGACGGGAGGCGTTCCCGTGGGAACGCCCCCGTCAGGGTGGCACGCCCCCCGGCACGCCTACCAAAGGGGGCGTGCTGTCAATCAACATCGACAGCACGCCCCCTTTGATCAGACACAACGAGCGAAGGACTTTCCTTCGCTCGTCGCGTCTGGCGCATGCGCACGACGGAGCTCCCTCCGTCGTGCGCATGCTCAGTCCAGAACATCGACCCACTTGCGAGCGGACAGCCGCTCGTGAGTGGGTCTGAATCAGGCCCACAATCCTGACTCATTTTTCCCATATTCTCCTGTTATTTTCCTCTGCGGTGTTTGTTCCAGCTAGCACAGAGGTCAGCTCGCGCCGTGACCACACATCAATCCCGGATGACGCAGATGTCCGCCTGCACTGCACATCGCTTTCAGCTGGCTATGAGCTCTGTCCAAACTGTTCCTGCTCTGTGCTTTCAGTGTGTTTACCCAGCATGCTAGCACTTAGACTTCACACCAGAGTTCCCTACAAAACTCAGAATGAGCACAGCCATGTTGGATTCAGTCACCTGGCTCTCCTCCACCACTCAGATTGTTTTTCCCAGACCAGCTGATTACAGCATCCAATCCCTGGGGATCCACCTCTAAAAATTAAGGGCCTGATTCAGAGCCACTCGTAAGCGGCAGCTCGTTCGCTCTGAGCGATGTTTGCCCAACTGCGCATGCGTACGGATCGTTATACGCATGCGCAAACCAGTCAGTGCGGCCGAAATTCATGTGCTTGCAAAATAGCGAATGCCTGCTAATTTGAGTGACAGAAAGAGGCGTATGTGGGTGGTAACAGGGGAAGGTGCTTGAAAACGGGGAGTGGAGATCCGAACGCAGGCGTGCTTAAAGGTCAAAACGGGCGTTTTATGGGTGTGCATATTTAAAACAGCAGCGTCATTGACCATGTCACTGGGTTTTTTTTAAGCCAGAACTGCTCGCAAAATTGTGGTAGCAAAAACCAACCACAAGAATAGCGAGCAGTTCATACCCTGTTCGATGTACTCGATTAATCTAATAATTAGCGGACATGACGTAGGATGCAAGCGGCCAGGGGGCGTAGTTTCCCAAAAAACGACCGCAAGTTTTGTACGCTCGTTCAGACCAAGAGGCGTGAACAGACCGCAAACAGCGAACGGTTCATTTGAATAGCCACCCCTATTTTCTGGACGAGCGAGCGCTAATTGCGTCCTGCTCTGAATCAGGCCCTAAATTTCCTGACTGGTCCACTTTACCAGTAAGTACAACGTCGCTTCTGCTGAGGTTACAGCTCTGGGCCATTCCAGTTCCAAGTCTGGTTATCAAGCCTCCAAATCCATTTAGTGCTCCAGTCTGGTTTTACCACAGAGACTTGTTCATAACTACCTCCATCGGTCCCAGCTGATATCTCCAATCATCGTTACCAGCCAATATCTCCAATCATCGGTCTCAGCTGATATCGCCAATCATCGGTCCTAGCCGATCTCTCCAATCATCAGTCCCAGCCGATATATCCAATCATCAGTCCCAGCCAATATCTCCAAACATCGGTCTCAAACCGATCCAGTACTTTAATTCATCATCGGTCTCAAACCGATCCAGTTCTTCAATTCATAACATCAGTTCCAACCTGAATGTCTCCAAACAACAGTTCCAAACTGATTGCTTCTAAACATCGGTTCCAATCCGACTGTCTCCAAACATCGGTTCCAATCCGATCCTGCTTCATCAATTTCATATCATCGACTCTACTTCATCGGTTCCTATCTGATTCTACCACTACAGTTCCAATTCAAATTCCAGTCTAATAAAGTTGTTCTCTACTGTCTTCATCTTCGGGCTCATCACCTCCAGCAGTTCCACTGCCTCCTATCTTGAAGCAAGCCACCCAGATTCAATCACGACTTCCTAGGTTCCTCTTCAGCCTACCACGCTTGTTCCAACAAACTCCAACCCTCAGGCGTCACAATAACATTCAAGCATTCTCTGAAAACTCACCTCTTCAGACAAGCTTATCAGATTCCATAATTGCCTACATAGCCTTCATAGCTTCCCTATCTAACTTCCTTCTTATAGTATACACATATCACATTTTCTCTTTCTTCAATTTCACATCCTCCTAACCCTAGGCCAACTTTCTAGTGTGACTGGATCATACAGCTCACCAAGAACACCTGCAATCGGGATGGACCAATTTGCAATATGTAGCACCTATCCTTATGTATCAACACCTATTTCCCTATAGATTGTAAGCTTGCGAGCAGGGCCCTCTTACCTTTATGTCTGGCTCTTACAACCCAGTTTTGTTCTATTAAAGCTGTTTCAAATTGTAAAGCGCAACAGAATATGCTTCGCTATATAAGAAACTGTTAATAAATAAAATAAATAAAAATAAATAATCATCCCACTCTTCAGCAGTGATAGATCCCACCATGAATCCATCACAAGTCCTAGCCAGTCAGATTCAGGGGTTAACCCAGAAGCTTCAGGAGTTGTCTCTTCGGGTCAATGAAGTCTGGTCAAAGCTAGTTGCTCAAGCTGCTGTGAAAGAGTCAAAGTCAAATCTTATTGACCGACTCTCTGGGGACCATAAAAAGTTCCTGAACTTCAGGGAGAGCTGCAAGCTGTGTTTCAAGCTCCGACCCTTGTCTTCTGGTTCCGAGTCTCAGCATGTGGGGATTGTCCTCTCACTCCTGAAAGGAAATCCCCAGACCTGAGCTTTTGGTTTTCCATCAGATCACCCAGCCTTATGATTTGTTTAAGCCTTCATTAATGCTTTATGATGACCCAGATAGGGAAGCATCATCTGAGGCCCACCTGCAGTTGCTCAAGCAAGTGCAACATACTGCTGAAGACTTCTGCACCGAGTTTCAGAGATGAGCCATTTACAGTGGTTGGAATGACCCTGCCATTTGGAATGAGATCCATCTTGGTCTTACTGAACAGATCAAGGACTATCTTGTGCAGTACCCGGCGCCCGACACTTTAGATAGTCTTATGCTGCTTGCCATGTGGATTGACCAACGCATCAGGGAATGAAAAATGGAGAAGGAACTATCATTACTGCCCCCTCGTTTGGTAGTTGTCAAACCCACAGCAGAGCAAGTGGAATCCATGCAAGTCGGGGCATTTCACATGTCTGCTAAAAAGAAGCTCAGGAGGAGGACCCTGGGTCTCTGCCTTTAATGTGGTGGTAAAGGCCATATGGCCAACTCCTGCCCTCTGAATACGGGAAAAGACTGGGCCTAGATGGAGGGGTGAACTTCATCTAGGCCTCTCCAACATTTTGCAAAAAAATTCTGTTCTGGTTCCAGTTTTGATTCATGTGTCGGTAAGGAGCTTCCAACATCTGCGTTTCTTGACAGTGAAGCTGCCGGGAACTTCCTGGACTCTAGGGGGTATATTTACTACAGTGAGATTTTTAGAAGTGGAGATGTTGCCCATAGTAACCAATCAGTTTCTACTTAACATTTAACTAGCACCTTCTAGAAGATAATAGCTAGAATCTGATTGGTTGCTGTGGGCAACATCTCCATTTCTAAAAGCTCTCACTTTAGTAAATATACCCCTAGGAGTTCCACCTGAGGAATTGGTCAGTCCAGTTTCAATCTGCGGCCTTGATGGGAGTCCTCTTTCAATTGGGCAATTTAAGATTCAAACACCACCCATTCATTTCTCCATGGGTGCACTGCATTCAGAAGACTTATCTTTCTATCTGCTTCATTGTCCTATGGCACCAGTCATCCTGGGCTTGCCTTGGCTCAGAGGAGCTCATTCATACCCGCTCGCTAGATGCATACGTTCGCACTGAGCATATGCAAATTTGGCTAAGTGACGGCATGTCTGGCGATCGCACGGCAAGGCATAAGCATGCCCACTATGTCCTTGCGTGCAATCACTTTGTATAAGTAGACGCCCACCAGCCTGTCTTAAGATGCCCACTTGCGCACTTCATCTCCAGGAAGTGTATGCAACCATCAGTACATCGAGTACCATCGGTGAACGCAGCGCTTGAAATTGACTATACCCTACCACAAGCACTGCTTGTGTGAAATTATTTCTACCCAAATCCGGACAACAACTCTCAAGCAATCTGTAGCATTTGCAAAGCCTTAGTAAGTAGAGGTAGGCATCTTAACCATCTAGGAACCTCCTCTCTGTTGCATCAATTTCAGTGTATGTATGAAAAGTTTTTTACAAATTCAGATACTTTAGCTAAAAAAGTACCAGTCCAGTGTCAGCTGGCTCCCTTCTCTGCTAGATCCAAGCACCTGCCATCTCCACCACCAACAGCACAATCAACAATATCCTCAATCATGATCAGAAATAGTCCTGCATCCAATTTGATAAGGCTAACTGAGCCCTCCCCTATCCAGGATTCCTCAGAAGAATCTTGAGTGCTATGCCTGCTGCTGGGAGTGGATATTCATCCAAGAATGGGACCAAGAAGACTACTAGTAGTACTTTAAAAACACAATTGACTGTTAAACAATCCTTTGCAATGGGGAGCAAGTATGACAGTAGTCACAGAGTTACACAGCGGGTCACTGACGCCATAACATCTATGGTGATATTAAATGTGCATCCAATATCCACCATCAATGCAGTGGGTTTTAGACAGTTAATCGAGGTCCTCTGTCCCTGTTACCAAATCCCATCTAGATTCCACTACACTAGAAAAGCAATTCCCAGCCTGTACAAGGGCGTTAAAAAAACATAATTAGTGTCCTCCAAAATGCCATTGTACCCACTGTCCACTTAACCACAGATATGTGGACAAGCTGAACAGGGCAAACTAAAGATTACATGACTGCGACAACCCACTGGGTGGGTGTATTGCCTTCAGCACCACCAATAGCAGCATCTAACAGACAGCTGCTAATTCAGAGACAGACTAGTCTGTGTATCGCCGGTTTCAGTAAGAGGCATACCGCTGACTACCTCTTAGAAAAAGTCAAGGAAAATGGCTTACCCCACTTGGACTCTCCTCAGGATTTGTCATTTCTGACAATGCCACCAATATTGTAAGAGCATTACAGCTGGGTGAATTCCAACACGTTCCATGGTTTGCTCACACAATAAACTTGGTGGTGCAAAATTAAAAAAAAATGACAGGGCCATGCAGGAGATACTCTCTGTGGCCCAAAAAAGATCAGGACATTTTCACCATTCAACAGGTGCGTGTAGAAGATTGCAAGAACTGTGTAATTTGCCCTGCCACCAACTGAAGCAAGAGGTAGTAACAAGGTGGAATGCCACCCTTTATATGCTTCAAAGGATCGAGGAACAGCAAAAAGCCATCCAAAGCTACACAATGACCTATGTATGACATAGGGAGAGCAAGGGGAATGCACCTTAATCAAGCGCAGTGGAGAATACTTTCCGTGTTGTGCAAGGTGCTGAAACCCTTGAAGCAGTTTGAGCCAGGTAATTCCACTAATTAGACTATTGGAAAAGATGCTTGAGAAACTGAAGGATAAGCTGAAACAAAGCGATTCCGCTAAGTATGTCTGACTTGTAGGTCAAGTCCTTTATTCGCTTGCAAGGATCCAAGGGTTGTCAGGATCTTCAAATTGGATCAATACATTTTGGCGACCGTGCTCGATCCCAGGTTTAAATCATAGGTCGTGTCTTTCTTCCCAATGGACACAGATCTGAAGAGCTGCAATGAGCTGTTGGTGATCAAATTGTCAGCTCAAGCAGCATGTGACGCAACGATGGTTCCTCCTTCAGTTTCTCCAGCAAGTGCAGCTGCCAGGAAAAAACTCAGCTTTCCTAGTAGACCCAATGGTGATGCAGATGAGTCGATACAACCTAAATTAATTGCCTACAATTAATGATACCTCTACCATGACTCCATCTGATAATGATAGCGTCCGAATAGGCATGTCAAACAGTCCGTTTGACTATTGGCAGGCAACAAAAGGCAATTTGGAGGCCCCTGCCGAAACTGGCTTTGCTCTACTTGAGCTGGCTACCCTGCAGTGTGTACTCAGAAAGAGTTTTCAGCGCGCCGTGAACCTTGTCAACGATCGGCGTAGAAGACTACCTCAAAATGTGGAAAAGATGATGTTCATCAAAATGAACTACAAATTCCACGAGGAAGACCTTTACCGCCAATGACGTCCAAAAAATACTGAAGCTCCTGTAATGGTGGACTCCAGTGGGGACAAATTAATATTGTGTGACAGATGTGTGCAATAAAGTGCAAATATGTTTAATACAAAAATAAGTTTTGTGTATTGGTCACATACATATTTACATGGTACATACTGTGCATAAAGCAGGCTGAGGTAACCTGAGGCATTCCACCTGCTGTTGATAAACGACTTCCAGCAAGCACGGCAAACAGCACGGATGCTGGGAGTTGTAGTTCAGCCAAAGAGCTACAGGCTGCTTTCCTCTGATGTAAACAGCGAGTCTTGGTCCGATAATCCCCAATAACCTCCCTGAGCACAAAGTAAATGTCTGTTTACAGTGTGTACTATTTAGCACCTCCACAAGCAAGGCCACCGTATTTCTATTAGATGTATAAAAAAAATATACAGAGTATATGGGCTGAATCAGTATTCAATCAGCATATGGCACAAAATGGCTGCCCTCACTGTGTGTTAGCTACAGGTACTCTGCAGATGTCACTCAGGTGATCAGGTTTTATGTGGTTGGTTCACATGGGATTGGGTACCAGTGGGCTTCAGTGAGCCAGCTCCCATATATGCCACAAGCATCTCTGTGCGATGGTGCAGACACTGCATGATATCTTCTGACAAACTCTCAACGCTCGAATAGCTAACCTTCTCCAGTTCAAAGATGTTTTTCAGGAACTGAAGAACTTGATCCTACAATACATTGATCCTCCCTCATAAATTTTCTTCAGAATCAAAAAATGTAAATAAATGTACAAACTAATCAATCCTTCCTTCCTTTCCGTCTTCAACTACTCCATATGCATACTCCATCTCCCTCGGGCCTCTGATCTAGTTCTTGATTAATGAAAACATTCTTGGTTTCTCTATGGGGTCTTATAGTTCATTAAACTGCCATACTGTCTTCCACTCTGTTTCCTAGGATATGCAGTCGGGAAACTGGCTGCCTTAATACCGACAGCTGGCTTCCCGGCTGCTTTATCCCGGCGAGTGATAAATGACTGGGCATCTATATCTAGACGCCTGTCATTTACTCGACGCCGAGAGACCGGCACCCGGGCATCCCAATCGAAGGGATCCCAGGCGCTGCAAGCGAACAGCCTCGTGGGGGGGAGGGTTAGGTTTAGGGCACCTGGGGGGGACTTAGGGTTAGTCACCCCCCCGGGAGGGTTAGGGTTAGACTAGGGGGAGGGAGGGTTAGGGTTCGGAACCCACAGGGGGAGGTTAGGGTTAGGCACCCCCCCGGGGGACTTAGGTTTAGGCAGCAGGGAAGGGGGGGGTTAGGGTTAGGCACTTAGAGGTGGGATTAGGGTTAGGCACTTGGGGGGGAGGTTAGGGTTAGGCACCCCTAAGGAGGGTTAGGGTAAGGGTTTAGGTTAGTTTATACTTACCTTAGGGACGATCGGGATTTCCAGCGCTGTCAGGCCTCCGCTGCTGGGCTCTGCTGATCTGTCAGGCTGCCGCTGCCGGGAATCGAACTGCCGGCCATGCGGCAGCTGGGATTCCATACCGATTCCGTTTCCTAGATGTGCCATGTTGGAAGCTGAACTGCCACATGTTTGTGACGCTCACAGCTCGATGCAACCTTTTGGCCTAAACTGAATGAAATCAGTATTGTAAGATGTGAAGTGGTCGAAACTGACATGAAATAAATGTTATTGATGTTAATAATACTGCAGGAACAAAAACAGACCCAAATTATGTGATTTCAGCATTTTTTATGATTTTTTTGAAAAAAATACAGATCCAAAACCAAAACACGCAAGGGCGGTTTTGGCAAAACCAAATGCAGATCTAAAAGACGAATGAGATACTGATTCAAAACCAAAATATGGTGGTCGGGGCACATCTGTACTTTTAATAAATAATTAGAAGAAATTGTAAAATTTTCAGCCTTTTAAATTACTGAAACTTTTCTTTACTATTTGTTGTTTCACAAATTATCTGGAGAGCTGTCATAAACGTGATTACTGTAGGATCTTAAAATGAATAAAAGGGGACAATACTGTCTTGACCATCGCGACCATTATTTTGGCCGCTCACTATAGCTGTGGGTGGTCACCCACAGCTATGCGAGCGGCCAGGAGGCCGCTCCAAAAAGGAGCAGGGACGGCCCTGATTCAGAGCGAGCGCTCTGTCAGAGCGTCTGACTCTGAATCAGGGCCAGTGTTTTAATGAAAATAAAGTTTGTATTTTTATTATTTATTACTTTGATCCTGAGTGCACCGCAATAAATGACTTGTTATGTTTCTCTGTATTTCTTTGAAAATATAAAACGCTACCCGCCTACCAAACCTAGAGACAGGAAAAGACATTAGGAGGAGAAGCAGCTCCGTTATATACCATCCCATTGGGTGTTTTTTAAAAAGAACGGTCTCTGCAGACTATGTACTATTTTGAATATTTGCAAATTACCAGTATCGTACACTCCTTAAGGAAATCTAATAAGCTCAGGAATCCCAGCCCATTCGAGTGCTTGTGTATATACGATCCAGGGTGCAGAGGCGCCATTTCCATTTTATATTCTCTTTTGGCCAACCCTCCAACTGATTTTAAAGAACCCTTTGAACAGGTCTGGTAACAGGATTTGGGTTTAAATCTAACTGATGAGGATTGGTCTAACATCAGACAATGAGTGTCCAAAACATCTATTAATACCAATTTCTAAGGAAAATGCCTATAAAATGTATACACGATGGTACATGGTCCCTGAAAAAGTACATTATATCTTCCTGACCGCCTCAGACTTATGCTGGAGGCGCTGTGGACACAAAGGTACATTTCTGCACATCTGGTGGGACTGTCCTTTGATCATACCCTACTGGAATTATGTCCTTGCCAGCTTGTCCCCCCCAAAAACCCTCTAAATGCTTTACTATATAAACTTTTGAGGATTTCGAAACCCTTAAATAAACTATGTCACCATATTTTTGACGCAGCCATTTAACCGCTGTTCAATGGAAACATCCTGCAGCTCCTTCTTCGCAGGCACTTATTAATAAAATATAGTATGCAGTTTCCATGGAATATATTACTGCCTTGCTCCATGACGCTGTAGATAAATTTCATGATACTTGGGGTCCCTAGTTCCTCTACTTCCATAGGTACCTTATAATACTACTGTTTGGCCCTACTATAGACTGTGGGTTTCGAAAGGCGCATATCCACTACACGATAAAAATGAACGATTGAACGATTACGACATCGTTATCAATCATTCATTAGTCGTGCAGTGAATATCCTGGCAACGACCAGTGATGAGCGCTCCCGCTAGTCGTTGTCAGCATCTGTTATCGCCTGAATATGCAGGCCAACCTGACGATATTGTCAGGCTGTGCATGTTCAAGGATGAGGGAGGGTGCCTGCACTGAACGATATATCGTTCAGTGTGGGCACAATATCCACAGTATGATGAACGATTGAAGGATTACGATGTTGTAATCATTCAATCATTCATCAGTCGTGTAGTGGATATGCGCCTTAATGCTTTATTCCTTTATACAGGTTATGCTTATTTTGATCTGCATCGGTGTATGCCTTTTTTCTTTTCCCTTTCCCCCCCTCCCCTGATCCCCATTTCAACACCATTATTTTGTTATTTATCTTTTATTATGCAACGAAAAAAATTAACAAATCAAAGTGAAATTGATACATTTTTGTTATATCCATGTAATGCAACAATTGTTTGATTGTTTTTGTTTTATGTATGTTGATTTTGCATATCTTGTCAATATGTGACTATCTTATTTTCATGTTTTTCACTTCTAAAAATAAAGAGAAAAAAAAAAAAACTACCTGTCTCTGACTCTCTAGAATGGAATTATACCCATTGTTGAGTATTACAGGAGAAAATGACATTCATTTGAAAATTCCTTCAACTGATAAAACACAACATTGCCTCATTTATCAACAAGTTTTTATCATTCACAACGAGTGATAAAACGCGTTGCGTATGATAAATCCTTCTTAAGCCAATCAGCTCCCAACTGTCATGACAGTTGGGAGTTGATTGGCTGGAGCACCATTATCATACACGAGTTTTATCACTCGTTGTGAATAATAAAACTCGTTAATAAATCAGACCCACAAACAACTGGAAAGCCTTCTTTTTTCTTCTTAATAACAAAGGGCCTGATTCACTACGGTTCGCTATTTTGCTTATACGCACGCAATACAGTTGCTAATATATTTAAATGATTGCATTCGCATTGCGATCGCAGTCTGCCATAAGGACGCCCACTTCCCCTTACTCACATCCGTATTATTGGCTAACATAGAGAAACAATCGGTAACATTGAGTAACATCGGACCCATACGCAGTTAATGAAGCCCTGACCTCACTCAGGAATTGCTTACTTCAGTACACGCTATGAGTCCTCCGGCGGCGTCTGGTTTCGCAGTTGCCAATTCATGCACGCCCATGCAATGGCGATGAAACACACTGGCACGCCTGCCCCCGTCACCTCCCACAAACGGCACATCCTGTCAATCACTCCGCCATGGGTCTGCGTATCCTCTGCGACCGCAGTCCCATGCACAGTGGCTAGTCTGCGCACTGCGATGCATACACATGAGGAGTACGCAACAATTAACCGATTGCATGCGTGTAAGCAACTGCGTTCCTCGCCGAATCAGGCGCAAAGATTGGGTGTTGGTAATGATGATAACGGATCAGGTCAGTTTTCTCCACAGTCATTATCCTCAAAGCTGACAGTGCTGCTTGGTATGCTGGTGGTAATGATGTCCCATCAGCAATGATGGAAATTACTCCCCAAAGCCGATAAACATCCTCAGGATGGCGCTCTAAAACAAACAATCTACAAGAAACCCTATTCCAGCATATACTGTATACATGAGTAGGACATTTCTGTGCCAAATAAGGAGAAAGGCGTCCAGAGCACCCACCACTGCCCAACCCTTCCAATCCTGCTTCACGGAACATGTTATACATATCTAAAGCTGGGCACACACTATACAATGTATTGTACACTATATCGTCCTGACACAGATCAGAAGAATATATATATCGTATACATTGTATAGTGTGTACACCCGATCTGTTGTTTACGACGGTCGCTCATCACATCGTCCCATCTGCTGTCCTACATGGCAGATGGGATAATGCAATGAACGACATGGTGCTGTTGGGATACGTTCAGTATCCCGTCACAGGGGATGCCGGCGCTAAGAATATATCCCGACACCTGTCAGAATCCCAGCGCCGGTATCCAGAAGGTAAGTACTGGGGTGGGGGGAGGGTTAGGTTAGGCACTAGGGGGGAGGTCAGGTTCAGGCATCGGGAAGGGTTAGATTTTTCTTCAGATCTGAACGATGACGATTTAAAAAATCGTTCATATCTGAAGGAAAATCTGATTTAAGGAGCATACACACTAGACGATATGCTCCCTGAGCAATATCGTCTAGTGTGTCCCTGGCAGGGTGTGCTCAATGTCGTTCATGACATTGAGCACACCCGCTGAACGATATCATTAACGATATCGTTCAGCGCCGGGCTCTCTACCCCATTCCCCAACATGGAGCAACCTGACGACATTGTCAGGTTGGCCTGCATGTTTACTTGATGAACGATAATGACGAACGACCCGCGGGAACGCGCGTCATTATCGTTCGTTTTGATTTTAAAAATGGACTATAAAGTGGACGACTGAACGATAACGATATCGTTCAGTGGTCCACTTTAATCGCCCAGCGTGTACGCACCTATATCTGACATGTCTGAACGATGAACAATGCGCGTTCCCGATGGTCAGATAACGATATCTGACATCCGATGTGTTTGCAGTCAGATTTGGACGATTCCATTCATTTTACTGCAGTCAAAAATCGTTCATAGTCAAATCGTTGATCAGATCGTTCATCTGACAAATCTGACTGTGTGTATGCTCCATTAAGGTGCGTACACACTACACGATATGCTCCCTGAGCGATATCGTGTAGTGTTGTCCCCGGCAGGCTGTGCTCAATGTCGTTCATGACATTGAGCACAGCCGCTGAACGATATCATTAACGATATTGTTCAGCGTCGGACTCTCTCCCCCATTCCCTGACATGCAGCAACCTGACGAGATCGTCAGGTTGGCCTGCATGTCAGCCCGATGAATGATAATGACGAACGACCTGCAGGAACGCGCGTCGTCGTTATTGTTCATCTTTTTGGGGTTAAAAATGGACGATAAAGTGGACGACTGAACGATAACGATATCGTTCAGTCGTCCACTTTATCGCCCAGTGTGTATGCACCATTAGGGTAGGGAGAGGGTTAGGATACCTACGGACAAGTGATGGGATGCCGGCATCCCGTACCGTAAAGTGCAGCATGCAACAATTCATCACATTGTTGCATCGCTGGGTCGCACCATTTTATAGTGTGTACCAGGATTAACACTTCTCACCCAGGAGTTAACAAAACTACTTATTTCCTTGAAACCGTTGGATTCTAGGGTCATTCATAAACAGCTATTTTGGAGATGTCACCATAATTTTGTCGGCTTCTATAAGCACACATAACACGATAGATAGGACTCAGGAACAAGTATTCCAATTGAACACAGAGTCAGATCCCGCTCAGTCCCTGGGTTGGCCTGATACACTGATCCTTGTACACAATACGTATACATGAATGGAGACGAGCAGGACATGTTTGGGTACGATGTGTGGGCAGTGGGCACTGCAGTGCATTCTAGTGACGTGCACATGGTTGGTGCAGACACAGCGGCCGTGACTCCCCCTCCCCCGTGGTGACGCGGCACACACAGTCTTGGCACAGCAGCCTAAGTTCCTGCGTTCCAAACTCATTACAACTTCCATACCATGATGCCTCCGCTGTCCAATCACAAAATAATGACGACAGGCTCTAGTGAGGCAGCCAATCGCAGCTGAGCAGCTAGAGGAACATGCCTGGACATGATACTAGAAGCCGGCCGGGAAGTGAGCGACACGTGTTGGAGGAGAGAGCAGCGGCGAGTACCTAGAGAGCGACTGGCAGGCGGTGCTGGGGGCAACTGGCTGGGCAGGTGAGTGTAGTGCTATAGTTAGAGAAAGGCGGGCACATATGTGACCCTACCAGCTACACTGTTTGCTGGCT
Source organism: Taudactylus pleione (assembly GCA_031769625.1). Lineage (NCBI taxonomy): Eukaryota > Metazoa > Chordata > Amphibia > Anura > Myobatrachidae > Taudactylus > Taudactylus pleione. The sequence continues at coordinate 1,103,659 of JAUIMM010000555.1, read as the reverse complement.
GGCCCTTATAGTACCCCCAAAAATATAGAGTGACAGCAGGCAGGGTGCCTATATAAAGTGAGAACTGTGTCCAGTGATCAGCCAGTAGTCCCTCTTATACCACACTATGGATGTATATCAGGCACTTATAGCAGCTAATTATTAAATCAGATTATTGATTTTTGGGTAGCAGTTTAGCAGATATTTGTTGAGATATATAATTGTATTTATTGTATTGAGTGACAGGTTAATATGTAGACATGATTAATAAATACATTTTCTGATTGTTACCTACAGTATTGTCAAACTTCACACTCACATCACCTACAACGGGTGTCAGTATTGTGTTATACATTGTATTTCTATGTCTGAGCCTCTGAGGCCACATTGATCCTTTTTGTGTTATTTTTAGCAATCCTGATCAATGGATAGAACTGCGGCCAATAATCTATTCCACGGTTTTAGTGGTTCCAGTCACTATATCAGCTCTTACCGTAACATCAGCCCAATGGATGAGCATCATGAGACGTGCGCCAGGAGCCAGAGGAGGAGCCGGAAACACCAACGCTGCTTGATGCGCAAGGAATTTATGCAGCACCGCGCCCTGCTGGGCAAGAAAGAAGCAGGAAATTTAGGAGAACTGTCCGGCAAAGAATTAGAGTCTGTTCCCGATGTAAACAGCTGCTCATGCTTACCGAGCTGTCCGTCCACCAATAACAATTGTTTAAAAAACCTGTCTGCAAGACTCAAGATCACTGCTATTTTGGGCGCTCTGCCTAATGCTGCTGCATGTTCATCTGCTTGTCCTACAGCATATGACTATGATAGCGGGGTGTCAGTGTCAGGCAGTTCTCCATGTAGCAGGCTACCTTCTCCAGATACATGCCCAAATCCTGGGAAGTGTGTTGCCATAGACTGTGAAATGGTTGGGACTGGTCCTCGTGGGCGTATCAGCGAGTTGGCACGATGCAGTGTGGTCGATTACAACGGGGATGTTTTATATGACAAATACGTTAACCCAGAGCTGCCAATAACGGACTACAGAACACGGTGGAGTGGTATTACCAAAAGGCACTTGAAAAATGCTGTGTCATTTAAAACCGCTCAGAAAGAGGTAAATACTGTGATGCTGGGATTTGTGGTGTGTAGGCTAAAAGTAGAAATTGGGGAACCAGTTGGTCAGATTTAGGAGCTAGGGAAGATGCACGTCTCTTGAAATCTGTACAAATGATGGCATTTAGTTAGGCATCAGCCGTTACTTTTATGCCCAGATAAAGAAGAAATCAATGGACCTCTTATTTTTGTGGGGGGCACAAGTTTTTATATTTTTGTGGCCTGAATTGGTAGAGGTGAATGCGTTTTACAATCGCGAAAGTGTAAAGATGTTTATTGTGTTCTGGCTTATTATTTTTTGTCTCCTGCACCAGGATTTCTAGACTGCATGAAAAATTATAAATTCTATGAAGTGAATGAAATTCTTGGCGATGTGACTTCACTATGTTCTGCTGTGCAGATAACCGTATATTATTGTTGCCAAGCAGTGCTAATTTTCCTACACACCTAAATTAGCGATGTCACCTAGTACTAGTATTCACTCCAGGGCTGGAGTGGGGCAAGGGCGCCTGTGTGTAAAAATGGCACTATTGCCTGTCTGTAAGATGCTGGGCTCTTACGGATACAAGGTATGCGTTTATGATGCCGGCGGTCGCTATGCCGACCGCTGGCATCTCCACTACAGAATCCCAGCGAGGGTTAATTAACCTACGCCAGGAGACCGGCGCCGGGCATCCCGATCGAAGGGATGCCGAGCGCGGACAGCCGCAGGGTTTAGGTTTAGGCTTCCGGGGGGGGGGGGGGGCGGGGTCTTAGGGTAGGCAGCCCCCCGGAGGTTAGGTTTAGGCTAGGGGGAGGGTTAGGCACCCCCGGGGGGGAACTTGGGTTTAGATGGTGGGGAAAGGGGGGTTTAGGGTTAGGCACAGGGGGGGTGGTTAGGGTTAGGCACCCCTGAGGAGGGTTAGGGGGTAGATTTAGGTTAGATAATACTTACCTTAAGCACAATCGGGATTTCCTTCCATGTTGGGCTGGCGCTGCCGGGATTTGAACCATGTGGCCGGCGGTGTAACATATGTATTCCAGATACAAAGCTCTCCCTGCAGTGTGAACTGATACCGCGTGCATGTGTGTGGCATCTATTCACCCAACAGTGATTATTTCACCGCAACTTTTCTGGGACCTTGCAGCCCATGGGTGAGGATGGGACTCCGCTGGCTGTTTCAACGGGGAGCAGCCATAAGGGCAGGGCGCATTTTAGTGTTTTAAAATCGGACGGCCGGTGCCCCGCTAAAACAGCCTAGCGAGAACACTGTACCTTCACCCAACAGTTCCGGGGAGGGCTATGCAGTCATTGCTGAGGACTAAATCTCCACCTAAATATAATTTTATCACCCTTTGCATTGTTTTTTTTATTGTCTGTTAGAATGTTTATTGTCTGTGCATTCTCCACTGTAATTTGCAGCAGTGAAATGCTCAATATTCAATTTTGTTTGCTTTTCCAATCAGCTAGTAGTCTGAATTGAGCTGAATTTACAACTATACTATTCTCGGCCCAATCACCCCATATCAGTTGATCGTGCCGGCAATTGTATAGGTGTGTATGCAGGAGCCGATAAACTGCTTATCGGGAGGTTGCATCTTATGTGCTGTTTAATATCGGCCCAACCCCCTGAGACCATAGAAGCCTGTACACACTGAACTATTTCTAGCACAGTGTGTACGGGGCTCGCAGGGGATAAAGCAGGATTCACACTGCTCGGCTGATTGGGAGCTTGTAGTACGGTCAGCCGGGGATCATAAAGGTGTGTACCCAGCTTTAGTTGTAGTGTTCTGGCAACTTGTACTAAACACTTATACTATTTTCTAGATACTGAAGATCCTCAAGGATAAGAGGGTAATTGGACATGCAATACACAATGATTTCCTTGCTCTGAAATATTTCCATCCCACGGAGCAAACAAGAGACACTAGTAAATTAGCGGTACTGAAGCAAATTGCAGGACTTCCAGAAAGACCAAATGTTTCTTTAAAATTCCTTGCATGGCAAATCCTGCATAAAAAGATACAGGTAAGATTCATAATTGCACTTTTACTTATTATTAAGTAAAAGGGGGGTGGGGGGGGGGGCGGGAAGGTAGGCACAATAAATGTGGTTAATCTCTGGCTCTGGAATGACTGACCAAACCAGCGTAGTCTCTGAACTGAGTGCAGGTGATGGTGGACTTGCCCATGAGTATTTGATCTGTCTCTGGAGCAGGATCATGTATTTTTATGGGGTTAGTGTCCGGACTGATCATGGCTAAAGCTGCATACACACACACACAACGATTTTGTTACCAACGATTTTATGAACTATTTTCTGTCAGATTTTTTTAAAGTGTAATGGAGCATACACACGGTCAGATTTGTCAGATCTGTCAGATGAATGATTTTACCAAAGATTGAACGATTTTTTACTGCATTAAAATGAATGGAATCATCCAAGTCTGACTGCAAACACATCAGATGTCAGATATCGTTATCTGACCATCGGGAACGCGCATCGTTCAAATCGTTCATCTGACAGATATGTCAGATTTTCCTTCAGATATGAACGATTGAACGATTTTTTAAATCGTTATCGTTCAGATCTGAAGAAAAATCTGACCGTGTGTATGCACCATAATGAACGATTTTTTTGAACTACAAACGATTTTTGCATATTCCCTTAATGAAAATCGTTGAGTTGACAAGTCTAACTGAACTGTGAACATGCATGAACGATAATCGTTCATCGTTTTACTCAGAAAGTGAACGATTATTTTAAACTATATCGTTTAACGATAATCGTTCAAAAAATTGTTGTGTGTATGCAGCTTCAGTAGTATTTTATTTAAATAAAACTTATGGTGCATACACACGGTCAGATTTTTCTTCAGATCTGAACGATAACTATTTAAAAAATCGTTCATATATGAAGGAAAATCTGACATGCCTGAATGATGCGCGTTCCCGATGGTCAGATAACGATATCTGACATCTGATGTGTTTGCAGTCAGACTTGGATGATTCCATTCATTGTAATGCAGTTAAAAATCGTTCAAATCTTTGGTCAAATCGTTCATCTGACAGATATGACAAATCTGACCGTGTGTATGCTCCATAAGCCCTTCAAGTTTTTCTTAAAGTGGATTTTATTTTATTAAGTAGCTAACCCCCTAAAATATATTTTTAATATAAAATGTACTCTAATTCGGTGGTATTTTTGTTCTCCAGTATTTGGTCTTGGAATATGTCTCAAGAGATGGAGCGGTATACTTATTCCTACCTGATTCAATATGGGTTACAATAGGGTATAGTCATGGTTATCTGTGTGCCCTACTTTTGAAGTGACCGGGGACAGCACAATTCACAGACTAGGCTAGGTACACATTAGAATGATGTACAAAAGACTCAATGGACATTCCAATTTCCCTTCATCCCAGAACAAACGACATAGGGCCTGATTCAGAGCCGGACGCAATTAGCGCTCGCTCGTCCAGAAAATAGGGGTGGCTATTCAAATCAACCGTTCGCTCTTTGCAGTCTGTTCACGCCTCTAGGTCTGAAAGAGCGAACAAAACATGCGAACGTAATTTTGAAAAATACGCCCCCTGGCCGCTCGCATCCTACGTCATGTCCGCTATTTATTAAATTAATCGAGTACATCGACCAGGGTATGAACTGCTCGCTATTCTTGGGGTTGGTTTTTGCTACCACAATTTTGCGAGCAGTTCTGGCTATAAAATAACCCGATGACGTGGTCAATGACGCTGCTGTTTTAATTATGCACACCCATAAAACGCCCATTTTGACCTTTAAGCACGCCTGCGTACGGATCTCCACTCCCCGTTTTCAAGCACCTTCCCCTGTTACCACCCACATACGCCTACTCCTGTCACTCAAATTATCAGGCATTCGCTATTTTGCGAGCACATGAATTTCGACCGCACTGACTGGTTCGCACATGCGTATAACGATCCGTACGCATGCGCAGTTGGGCAAACATCGCTCGGAGCGAACGAGCGGCCGCTTACGAGTGGCTCTGAATCAGGCCCATAGTGTAACACTGTGCAATCTTCAGAACGATGGCATGAAATATCCTGTCTGAGCATTGTATCAAATTAATCTTTTCTCCTCTACACACTATGCAATCATCGTGTAAATCAGTAGCAGGTCAGGTAATGTCTCCAATGGAAAGATTGGACCAATATATCTTGTGGTCTTCCGGCTGAGCGTACACACTGCACAATGTGCACCACATCGAACATCTACCCATCTTGTCTGATGTGAAAATGCGATGAATGACGCATGTGGACACGAGATTGGGCATACACACTATGCGATGTGGATGATATATTGTTCCAATTTGTCTGAAAATGACATATCGTCCAATATATTACCTAATGCGTACCCAGCCTTAAGCAGGACACACACTGGAGCGATGGTCAGTCGGTCCGATGTTCAGAGTGATTTACCTTCACCCTGGACATCTCGTGATTGCTGGTATACTGTACATTACCTGATTAAATGATCAACGGAACGATCACTTGGTTCGTCTTTCAATATATATGTATGCGACCGCATGCGATAGTGTGATTGGCTGTGCTGCATGGCCAATCGTACAAGATCACATGGGAGCGCACAATATGCCCGATTTTGTTTCGTTTTGGCCAAATCGGGCCGATATCTCTCCAGTGTGTACCCAGCTTTAAGGGTAAATTCCCATACCAACATCACTCTCTGTGCTTCTGCACACATTCTTGGATATTACAGTAGAGGAAGCATCACTTTAGCGGTGTACATACTGGAGCGATGTGTGCCCGGACGATATGGCGGCTGGCACATTGTATCCCTGGTACACATGAGAATGATGTAATGAAGGACGAAACGATCCCTCATTTCGTCCATCATTACCTTGCACGGCGCCGCATGCAGTATCGTCCATTTAGCCGTGCAGCACGTACGACTGGAAGATGACGCTAATGACCATGGGAGCTCGCAGACTGGCCGTACACACTGAACATTACGGCCGATATGGCATTCCGATTTGGACGGAAATTATGTATCGGGCCTATAAAGTTCCAGTGCGTACCCAGCTTAAGTTCAAGTAACCTCCGCACAACACTGCAACGGGACCGTGCCTTTATTTGAAACGCCCCCTGGTAATTGTAGTTTAATAAGCTGGGTGCCCCATACACACACAGACTAGTGATGGGAAGCTCCTGTTAAAATGATGTGGGAAGACAGACGTTTCTGTATGATACAAAGCTCTTGTCCAGTTATTTTAGTATTCTCTGTTTTTATCGTTCTTTGTTAACTATACTTATCTTATTCATACAAGAGAGTTGGGATGTAAATGCTATATGGCACAGGTTCTCAGACTCGGTCCTCAGGACCCCAAATGGTGCATGTTTTCCATGTCTCCACACTGAATCAAGTGAAATAATTAGCTTCACCTGTGGACCTTTTAAAATGTGTCAGTGAGTAATGAATACACCTGTGCACCTGCTGGGTGACCTGCAAAACGTGACCTGTGTGGGGTCCTGAGGACCGAGTTTGAGAACCACTGCTATATGGGAATGGAGATTTTTTTTTTTTTTTTCTTTATGGAGTTGGTTAACCAAATGTGCATAATTCCGTTAACAATTGGCAATGGAAAACAATTATGTATGAAAATAAATTTAATTGTTTATTTCACTGTGAGAAATATTTTCTTTCCATTTTTATGTAATGCAGATGGGTAGAAAAGGTCACTCATCAGTTGAAGATGCTCAGACAAGCATGGAGTTGTATAAATTGGTGGAGGAGCAGGTGGAGCGAGACCTCCTCAGGTGCCCCCAATTGAGCAGTTGCATCAACCCCAATGTGGGCAATGTTCCAGACAACAAACAATACTTGGAGGATCGGTACTGGCCGTCAGACTTAAATGAAAACTATGATTTATTGGATTGTGATGCTCGTTAAATTTTATTGGAAACTGATAAATTATTGTGATTGATTAGTATTTATTTGGATGGTTGTAAGACTTTTTGGAGCATATTGTTGAATAGGAACAGTTGATGTGCATGGTTTCCCAACCCCTTGAATTACTACTTTCAACCAGGTCCACAATATATAAATTTTAAAAGATAAATAAATTGTATTCCAATTGATAAAACCCTGCATTTTATGACTTGTGTAAAGTTTAAACACTTGCACATTTGACTGAGGCACACTGGCCCAAACTGTCATCACGGTCCACATTTTAAGTATATCCATACTTGAGTCCAGATTGTTAAATCAAATTGACTGAGGTACTTAAGTCACCTGTGCTCAATCACAGATATCCTTTAAAACCTGGACTGTAATGGAGCTTGGGAAACTCTTAAAGAAGACAAACTATACTGCTTATATTGCCCAGTCCCATTGTTTCATTATTACAGATCACTCACTCCTCCTCCTTCCTTAGAGGGGAATATGTTTGACTGTAATGTAAATGATAACTTTATTAAACTGGTGTTACTGGAATAAATTGTGGTTCATTGCTTGTCTTTCCTGTATCTGCGATATTCCTTTCCCATCACACAGAAAGGGAAAATACCCGTACCTGAGCACAGCATACACAATCCTCTTTAAATAGTTATTATTCAGTTGTTACCTACTGTTTTCATATTCTACCATCTCTGACTGTGAGCCGTATTAAATTTGAGCCGAGCAGCAATAGTCGGCCCGGACTTTTCATCGGGTTTTGTAGGTGGAAAAGTATCCCGGGTGTGCCCGCATTACCTCGTATTCAATTTGAAAGTACGCGAAAACGGGACCCGGCGAAACTTGAACAGACGGAAAGTACTGTCAGATTTGGGGAAATCAGCCTGACACCCCCCAAATGATGCTCTGACATGGGGGTTCTCTATGGTATCCCCCAATTTGGCTTGCTGAAGGTATTTGGTGTTTTTAAATGGGCTCAATAGCTGCTAAATAGCGTTTTGCTATACGTACTGCAGAATAGTATTCAGGAGTATTTTTTTCCAGAAAATAAGTTATCCCAGCAAATTTGGGGTACTTGAATATGGGGGTCTGCATATTTAAAAGTTGCCAAAGTGAAGTTGAAAAAATCGTGAAAAATCCACCTGCCGCAAGCACCTGCTATCAAAAAAACACCTGGGGCATACTTGGGGACCCCCCCCCCCCAGAGTCAAGTTCACTAGTTTTTAACTTTGTCCCCCAACCTTCTTTTATTTATTTTTTTTTAATGCTCCCAAATTCAGTCATTCAGTCATTTTTTGGGGTGTTAAGTGTTTTTTAAAAAATTTGACAGTTTACCTTTGGGGGACTGTCTGAAGGCTGAATGGGGGTTTCCGCAACGTTGCACCCCAAAACCCCATTTCTGCACTTTTTTCCGCCTCCCATTCATAGGCGAAATGTATTCGCCTATTACATTGCAATGACTTTCCGCCTAGGTGGAAAGTCTTTCAAATTGAATACGGAGTAAAATCAAAACAGGTGAAAATAACGTCATCCGCGAAAAGTTTCCGCCAAAAACACGTGGAAACTGCTTTTCACCTCAAATTGAATACGGCTCTGTGCTGCATGTTCACCTTGACTGGGTAGGTGGGCAAACATTTTTGGCCAAACATGTACTAAGAACCATGTTAATTGTTGGAGTGTATTATGAATATTTAATATTTTGATCATCAGTATTCTTAAGCTGGGTACACACTGACCGATGTATTGGCCAATCAACTGATCGGCCAATATATCTGCTGCCCATCGGCCAGTGTGTACCCGCAATATGTCTGTGAACGACGTTATTCAGACATATCGCATTGGCTGTGCTGCTCAGCCGATGGACGAATATGTCTGTAGACATATCTGCCCATTGGCAACAGACCACCCGTACACATTAAGCCGCGGGGGGGGGGGATGGGCATGCCAGCGGGACCCGCCCTCTCCTACACACTGAACACATGATGGTTCAATGTGTACGAACAACCATCATCTGCAGATATATCTGTGTAGTGTGTACCCAGCATTAGTGCCTAGTGTGCTCACTTGTATTTTCCTATTTCTACTTCAGGGTCCATAGGGGGTCCACAGGGTTGACCTTGGGGGTATAGGTTGGGAACCAAATCCGGGCACCACGCAGTTAAAGCTTTTAGCTCCCAGGATGCACTTGGGTCCACTCTCCCTATAACCCCGCCCCCCAGCCAGAGGCACCTCAGTTTAAGTTGGTGCCCGGCCGGAGTCGGGTCACCGTTACTGCAGGGGGGCTGCTTAGCAGCCTCTAAGCTTAAAAGAGTTTTGTTTTATTATTTTTTTACTACTCTTCAGAGCGGCAGCATCAGACTGTCCAATGGACGTCTGAGCTGCCGCTCCTACACCCCGCCGGCGCTGCGACGCCAGTACAGATCTGGGGATCGCAGCGGGACCCCAGAGTCTGTACTAGCCGGGCTCTGGAGGAATCCCTGGGCTGCTGCCGGATCGACGGGGACAGGTAAGTCGCGTGGTCACCGCTTGCGGTGATCCACGTGTGAATATGCAGCCTTATGCCTCCGGTCTCTGGGGACAGACCGGAGGCGCTAGCGGTGGCGGCGGGCTCCCCCTCCATGGAGGCATACCCCGCGTGTCCACAGCCCACCAGGGATTATAGCGGCAGCGGGAGCCGGCATCCCGGGGGGTCAATTGCTAGCCAGGGGAGGAAGCCTTCCCTGTCTAGCGGCTCCTCCCCTCAGCTCAGCGCGCCTTTCAATAATACAGTCTGGCGTCGCTGAGCTGCTTCCTCCGCGGGCCACGCTTCTTCTGAGGTCTCCAGCGGCCATTATCTCTCTGTGGTGCTGCAGAACTCCTAGGATAGTAGTGAGCCCAGTCCCCCTGCGTACCTGACCATTTGGGTGAGTGTACACAGCGCTATAGCCTTCCCAGACACTGAATCTGGGCAGTTGAATGTAGCGACATTGTGCAGTATATTATATGTCATGCTTATGTATGTATATATATTTTTCTGCATTGTATGTGACTTTTGCTAGTGCTGACTGTCTGCTTTTTCTCTCACCTGTCAGTGTATATCTATCCCTTTTCTTTATCTGCCCTAATACAGGTGTACCTGGGGTGGTTCTGAGACCTCACATATATATATTTGTTAATTTCTACTTCAGGGTCCATAGGGTATCCACAGGATACCTTGGGGTATAGGTGTGACGTCAGTCGCAGGGCACCAAAGAGTTAAGCTTTCAGCCTCCCAGGATGCACTAGGTCCCCCTCCTATACCCCGCCCCCGGGCCAAGGCACCCCAGTTTAGTTTGGTGCCCGGCCGGAGTCGGGTGCACCTGTTGGAGTGGGGGCTAGAAGAGCCCCTGAAGCTTATTCTTCATGCAGCTGTGGCTGCACAACTGGATGAACAGCATGGACAGTCAGTCCTGACGTCCATGCTGTCTTCCCTACACCCCGCCGGTACCAGAACGCCGGTACTGATCCGGGGATGCTGGTGGGCGTCTGGGGTCACAGCTAGCGGTGACCCCAGATGCTCCGGACCATGGCCGGATTCAAGGGGGACAGAGGTAAGCAGCGGGGTCCCCGCTATTCACATGGTCCTAAGTCCCCAGGCAGGGGGCTCCCTGGGGACTGGCTGCAGCGTGGAGCCAGGCGACCAACCTGCGCTTCCACTACCCCCTGGGACAGCGGACCGCAGCAGAGCGGTAGCGCTGCGGCGTCCCAGGGGTTAAATGCATGCCAGGGGAGCGCGCCTTCCCTGTCTCACAGCCGGCGCCTCCCCCGCTGCACACAGCCCTCTCTGCATGCTGCGGACTGGTCCTGTGGCAGCGCTCCTCCCCCAGGCCAGCCTCCTCTCTGCTCCTCGGCGGCCATCTTCTCCAGAACACATGGTGAACGCTGCTGGAAGCGCTGGACGGAAGCATCGTGGTCTGGGTCCCCCCGCATACCTCTCCTCCGCTGTGGTCAGGTCTGTGTATGCAGCGCTGTGTCCTACCAGGCCCTGTGTCTGTGTAGTTGAGTGATCAGCGCTGTTAGTGCAGGAATTGTTATTTTTCTGCATTGTATGTGACTGTGCTAGCGCTGCTGCCTGTAATCTTTTCTTCATCTAAACTGTCAGCTTTATTACTGTCCCTGTTCTTTCTGCTAAAGCCCTTGCGGTGCGGTGCTGCAGGGTGGTCTCTCGCCTATTTAATACTTAATTGGTGAGAGAGGTCACATACGTGGTGCCATCATGTCTGAAAGTGATTTTCCCCTCCGGCTACAGTGTACCACGTGCAAAGTACCGTTAGCGGAGGGGGAGGGTAGCGCGGAGGGCCTTTGCCGGCAGTGTTTGTCCATGGCGCGGCCTATTACGGTTACAGCACCGGTACAGGAGCCGCCCTGGGCTTGTTTCGCTCAGGTGTTAACAGCTTTAGTGGGCCAGTTAGCTCCGCAGCCCGCGTTTACTCCGATGGGTTTGTCCCAGCAGTCTGTGGTGTCGTCACCCATGCAGGGGTTCCCACGACAATTGGTGGTACCCCACAGTCTCCCTATTTCCCCGCTCCCGGGTTCTCAGGAGCCAGCGTGGGTTAACTCCCTGACGAGTTCTGTACAGCACTTGTCGGATGTGTTGCAAGGGGAGTCTGTGATGCGGTCTCATAAAAGGCCGGTGGCGTCTCTGTCCGCTCCTTATGAGGATGACGAAGGGACGTCTGATGATGGGGAGATTCTAGATCCTTACGATCAGGAACCTCTCCATACTAAGGACGCTGATGCTAAGTCCAAAGTATATATTCCTGGACTTATTCGGGCGGTCCGCACAGCCTTGGTGATTGAGGACGAAGTTCCCCCAGCGGCTAAATCTAAGTATGCCTTTTTCAAAGATGTGAAGGGCGATGCCACAGTCTTTCCTCTTTCGGGTCAGTTGGTGGACCATTTAGAGGAGGCGTGGAAACAACCTGGCAAAAGATACCAGCCGCAGAGACGCCTGGCGGTGGCTTATCCGTAAGCGGATAATTATTTTGCGAAGTGGGAATCCCCTCCACAGGTGGATTCTCACGTGACCCGTCTTGTCCGTAGTGCCACATTGCCGATGCCATCCATGTCCTCCCTTAAGGATGCTACGGACCGCAAGGTAGAAATCTGCCTGAAGTCCGCTTATTCCCTTGCAGGGGGGGCAGCACGGCCGGCTATGGCCATTTGCTGGGTTGCCAGAGCGATGGAGCGCTGGGCGGATTCATTAGAGGCTTCTTTTGAATCCGACTGTCCGGCCGATCAGGCGGAGTTGATTGGCAATCTCCGTGATTCGGCCACCTACATCAACGAGGCGGCTCTAGACATTAGTACTCTGGTGTCTAGAATTTCTTCAGCAGCGGTAGCTGCTCGTCGCACCTTGTGGCTGCGATCCTGGAAGGCGGACGCAGATTCCAAGAAAGGTCTGGAAGCGTTGCCGTTTACCGGAGAAGTTCTCTTCGGTCCGGATCTGGATAAGATTGTGGCCACGCTGGCGGCAGCCAAATCTGCCTGTCTCCCGTCGGCCGCTGCTCCTTCTGGTTCGGGACCATCGTCCTTTCGGTCATCTAGGGCCCAGGGCAGGCCCAAACCACAGTCGTTTCCTCGACAGGCTGGCCCTAAGAAATCGGTCAAGCCCCGGAAGCAGGCATGGAGTACCAGACGTCCGGCCCCCAAGCCAGATGACAAGCCTGCGGCCTGACGGTCCGGGCCTCCCTTTGGGGGATCCCAGGGTGGGAGGCCGCCTGCTACAGTTCGCCCAGTGTTGGTCGACCACTACGACAGACACTTGGGTTCTGGAGGTGGTTTCTCACGGATACGCCCTCTCCTTCCGGCACAGACCCCCGGCTCGCTTCTTCACCACGGGTCTCCCATCAGACCGGAACAAGGCTACGGAGCTGCGGAAGGTATTGCACACTATGCTCCAGGCTGGAGTTATAGTGGCGGTTCCATTCTCCCAGAGGGGCCAGGGTTTCTATTCAAATCTATTTTTGGTACAGAAACCCAATGGGTCATATCGTCCGATTCTCAACCTCAAAGCACTCAACAAGTCTTTGCGGGTCCCGAAGTTTCGGATGGAGACCCTACGGTCCATCATTCTGGCGCTGGAACCTGGGGACTACTTGGTGTCATTGGACATACAGGACGCTTACCTGCATGTCCCTATTCTTTGGCGCCATCAACAGTTCCTCAGGTTTGCAATCAGCAGCGACCACTTCCAGTTTCGGGCGTTACCTTTTGGCCTGGCAACAGCCCCACGTGTTTTCACCAAGGTGATGGCGGTCATGGCGGCTTCTCTGCGGCTGCAGGGAGTCCGCATGTTGCCGTATTTGGACGACCTGTTATTGGTGGCAGGTTCTCCAGAGCTCCTGTTACGCCACTTGGACCTGACCATTGCACTGCTGCAACGGCACGGCTGGCTAATCAACTGGCAGAAGTCCACTCTAATCCCGTCTCGGAGGATTCTGCATCTTGGAGCCTTATTGGACTCGGGACAGCAAAGGATCTTCGTGACGGAGGACAAGATCTCTGCTTTACAGTCAAGGGTGCGCAGTTGTCTGCACAGCCGCCGGGTGTCCTTACACTCGGCGATGAGGTTACTGGGCTCCATGGTGTCGGTGTTCGACATGGTGGAATACGCCCAGTTTCACTCCAGACCTCTGCAGCACCTGATCCTGTCCAAGTGGAACGGGCTGACTCAGTCTCTGAAGTCCCAGACGATTGTGCTCACCCAGGAGGTTCGCCTGTCCCTTACGTGGTGGTTACAGACGACCCACCTCAACAAGGGACGTCCGTTCTGGGTTCCAAATTGGGTCCTGTTGACAACGGACGCCAGTCTTCGGGGCTGGGGAGCAGTTTCGGGTCCACACTTGTTCCAGGGCAGGTGGACGCCGACAGAAGCGGAGCTTCCAATAAATATCTTGGAACTCCGTGCGGTCTTCAATGCTCTCCAGCAGGCACAGCGGTTTCTCCAGGGTCGCCCGGTGCAGGTCCAGTCGGACAACGCTACCACCGTGGCCTACATAAACAGGCAAGGAGGAACTCGCAGTCGGGCGGCTCTCGTAGAGGTCTCTCGGATCCTGGTTTGGGCGGAGCGCAATCTTCCGGCCATATCAGCGGTCTTCATCCCGGGAGTGCTCAATTGGGAGGCGGACTTTCTAAGTTGCCAGGACGTTCATCCGGGGGAATGGTCCCTGCACCCGGACGTTTTTCAACTACTGGTGGACAGGTGGGGTCTTCCAGAAATCGACCTCATGGCGTCCCGGCACAACAACAAGTTGCCGGTGTACGGGTCTCGCACAAGAGACGAAGGGGCGTCTCTGGTGGATGCTCTGTCCGTCCGGTGGACGTTCTGGTTCGCATACCTGTTCCCTCCGGTCTCCCTTCTTCCACGGGTAATCCGGAAATTCAAACAGGAAGGAGGGACGCTCCTGTTGATAGCTCCCGCGTGGCCCAGACGGCACTGGTTCTCAGACCTTCAGGGTCTGTCCGTGGACATTCCTCTGCGGTTGCCGCTACGACCGGACCTTCTGTCTCAGGGTCCTTGCCTTCACCCGGACCTGACTCGGCTGTCTTTGACGGCGTGGCTGTTGAGACGGCCATGCTGAGGTCCCGGGGGTTTTCCAGCTCTGTGGTGCGTACCATGTTGCGAGCTCGGAAACCGTCTTCCGCGAGGATATACCATCGCGTGTGGCATACGTTCTTCCAGTGGTGTCGACCGAGAGGTTATGCACCGCGGGAGTTTCGTCTGTCTCGGATTCTCGCCTTCCTGCAAGCGGGACTAGATCATGGGCTTCGCCTTGCTTCTTTGAAGGTACAGGTTTCGGCCCTATCTGTCTGGTTTCACCGTAGGATTGCTACAATCCCGGATGTGCGCACCTTTATGCAGGGTGTTCTCCGCATTCAGCCGCCCTTTGTTCCACCTGTGGCGCCTTGGGATTTGGCTGTGGTCCTGAGGGCTCTCCAAGGACCGCCGTTTGAACTACTGGGCTCAGTGGATCTTAAATGGCTAACAGCTAAGACTGTTTTCCTTCTGGCCATTGCTTCGGCCAGACGTGTTTCTGAGTTAGGGGCTCTTTCTTGTAGACCCCCTTTCTTGGTTTTTTATGGGAACAGGGCAGTGCTCCGCACTCGGCCCGAGTTTCTTCCCAAAGTTGTTTCCCAGTTTCATATTAACGAGGAAATAGTTGTTCCGGCCTTTAACTCACCGGGTCTTTCCGTGGATGAGGCCTCTTTGGATGTTGTGCGGGCCTTAAGGACTTATGTTGACCGCACTTCTTCGTTTAGGAAGTCGGACGCTTTGTTTGTCCTCTTTGGCTTCCGTAAAAAGGGTTGGCCTGCTTCAAAGCAAACTTTGGCAGCCTGGATCCGTATGGCTATTTCTGAAGCTTATCTTCATGAAGGCCTACCGGTCCCTCCTTCTCTGAAGGCTCATTCCACTAGGTCTGTGGGTCCTTCGTGGGCAGCTCGACGTGGTGCCTCGGCAGTTCAGATCTGCAAGGCTGCTACGTGGTCTTCTGTCCATACCTTCGTGAGGTATTACAGGTTTGACACCTTCGCCTCTCAGGATGCTTCCTTCGGGCGGCGGATTCTCCTTTCTGCACAGGAGCGTCCCCACCCTTAAAGGATACTGCTTTGGGACATCCCCAAGGTATCCTGTGGATACCCTATGGACCCTGAAGTAGAAAATATGAGATATGGTAAGAACTTACCCTTGTTATCTCTATTTCTACGAAGTCCATAGGGTTCCACAGGACTCCCGCCCTGTCGCACCTGTGCTTCAGATGGGCTTTGCTCTGGTCACCGGTTTTCCGTCTCCCTCTGGTGAGAATGTGATTCTTGTATGTGTCCAGATCTTTGTTCTCTCTCTTCCTTCTCCTCCTCCGGCCTATGGCTTGGTAACTAACTGAGGTGCCTTGGCCCGGGGGCGGGGTATAGGAGGGGGACCTAGTGCATCCTGGGAGGCTGAAAGCTTAACTCTTTGGTGCCCTGCGACTGACGTCACACCTATACCCCAAGGTATCCTGTGGAACCCTATGGACTTCGTAGAAATAGAGATAACAAGGGTAAGTTCTTACCATATCTCATATTATCTGTGAGGTTTGTCACATACTGTTGCGTGCTGCACGCTGCCATATTTTAGATGGAACTGTGAGTTGCGTACGCTGATAATGGGTTCCTGCAGCTAATCTTAGCGTCAGTCAGGACCGGTATGGCGCTGCTTAATATTTCCGTCAAGATAGTCAGATATATCTGACCAGGAGATTGCACACGATACTGCACCCATTATTGCTATCCTGCAAGTCATAGGCTGCAGGAATTAGTGCAGAGGATTTTAACTCAGAAAGGTTTACGTATGCGGCACCATCTGGTGCCGGGCCCCTTGCACGACCCCCTTAAAGGGCGTTGTTTCTCAGGATCCTCTCCTTTGAGGATCGCCGGGCGGGCCCCATTGTCGTCACTCGCTTGGAGTTACTTCACCATACTGCCCTTTGGAACTCGGGGTATCTCGCAATTTCTTGCAATTTACCCCTGTGTCACAGACTATCGCTCCCTGACGGGGTTTTTCACAGTACATGAATTACCTCCGATACCACATCGGTCTGTCATTCCCCTTGCAGGGATTACCACAACGGCCACCCTGGTGGATGTCGTTTTATACGAAATACTAATTGGCGTGATATACGCCCTGTGGTTACTGACCAGTGGCTCTGCCGTGAACTGGATGGTATATTCGGCTCTTTCCCTCTCACATGGGGGGAGCCGATCTCAAGTATTATTATCCCTGCTTTGGGGCTGGTAGCCAGGCTCATTCTGGATATAGAGAATGTCGATCCTGCACCAGTATCATACATCTCCCGTTTTCTGCCCAGCGGGTGGATCTCATAGCGGGAGTCTGGCTGTCCCCAGATACGAGGAGTCACAAAGGCCTCCTGTTTCCCATTCCCTGAGGGTCCTCACAAGTAATGGAAATCCCCTTCTGGGATGGATTTGTATGTTAATCATCGGGTTACAGGCATTAATACGCCTCCCATCCCGGCCTGGACGAATTTTACGGATCCGTAGGTGGTAACTTTGCCTGAAATCAATGTACTCGTTTTCAGGGCCTGTTGCCCGTCCTACCATGGCCATCGCATGGTGATGCTTTTGTGACGTTTTTCCCCTCCAACACGTCTGAGGTTCAAATATCTTTTTGCCGCTCACAAAATATGCAGTGGTCATATGTGGGATTACCTCATGGGATGCCGGTCTTCTAACTTTCAGGGTTTCGGCGGCGGCTGTATCCGCCGCAGTACCCTATGGCTGCGTTATGGGAAAGCAGAGGTGCACACTCCTTCCAGGGGGAAGTTCTTGTTTGGTCCTGACCTTGACAAGATCGTTGCATCATTGGCAGTATCACTAATGGGGAGATACCGTCTTTAGCTACTCCCACTACATTCGGACTAACTCTGTTAAGTCTTTTTGTCCTCAGGGTCAGCCTAAAGGCCTGTTTTTTCCTAGGCTGTCGGCCTCCACGGGGGCCACCATATCCAGTACCGAGCAGTCCTGGACTTCCGGACGACCCTGTTTCTACACCTGAGGATATACCCTCAGCCTGACGGGACAGGTCTACATCTGGGGAATTTCCAGAGTGAGGTACTGATTCTCAACGGCCTCTCATTGCTCATGCAGCCTCCTCACAGGCATTGTTACACGGGCCCTTCTTCAGAACTGATCAGGGCCTTACAATCCCAGAAAGCTATACAGTCTTTGTGGTAAGCAGAGCTATTTCGGCCAACCTCACTATCTCAGTGAGGGACTGGTTGTTCTACTTTCTTTTTGGGGCGGTGACCGACTGGTCCTCCTTTGCCTATACTCTGTCTCAAATCCCTGAATCAGATTCCAACGGTGCCTTGACTCAGGTGGAATCGTCCATGTTCCATCATCCGATGTTTGGAACCTGGGGATTTTATGGTATATCCGAGTATTCAGGATACGTACCTACGGGTACATACAGAGCCCTCTCATCAGCATGGGTTCAGGTTTGCTGTGCCACAGCAACACTTGTAAGTTTCGGGCTCTGCCTTTTGGGGCTGTCCTCAACTCCACCGGGGTTTACCAGCTTTATGGATTTTCTGACAGTTCACCTGTTCAGTGTATCCGAATGCTCCTTTCTCTGGACGGTCTCCTGCTTTTAGCAGGATCACCAAGGTACTTTACCGCCAGGTCAGGATAACCGGGGCTTCTTCTCGGCACAGATAATTAGTCAACGGAGGAAAAGTCCTCCCTGCATCCCTCACAGGGTTTTCTTCATCTGGGAGCACTGCTGGATTCTCAGAATCTGAGAATTTTTCTGGCGTAAGACAAGATCTCCACTCTTCAACTTCGAGTGTGCGGATATCTACGCAGTCGACATATGTCATTACTCTTTGTGATGCGCGGTCTACCAGAGTGTCTACCTTTTGGTAGGGTGGAATGTGCTCAGTTCCATTCCAGGCCTTGCCATAATTGACTCCCCTCCAGATGGATCGAGTTTTTTCCATCGGATCGCTGTTCGAACGATGATACTTTCTCCGGAGGCGAGTTGGTCTCTGTCCGGGTGGCTATGGCCATCTCGTCCAGGGTGTTCTTTGCTAAAGACAGTGTCTGGTCCGCATTCATTTCGGGGCAGTTGGACGTCTGTCGCTTCTGCCCTGCCACTTAACTTGTTGATACTTTAAGCTGTCTTGGACTTTCACTCTGGCCTAACCCATTTGTCACGGTAAACCTGAATAGGTTCAGTCCGACAGTGTCACAACAGTGGCTTCCATCTAGGCAACACTGGTAGTTGGGTGGCAATGTTAGGAATGTCACCCATTCTGACATAGTCCAAGGGTCTTCTCCTGGCCAACTCTGCGGTGTTTATTCCCGGAGCTCTCCATTGGGAAGCGGGCTTCCTCAGCCGTCACGGCGTGCATCCCGGGGACTAGTCTCTTCTCCAAGAGAGGTTTCAACTCCTGGTGAGCAGAGGGGGCCTCCCTGAGGGGATTGATCCCCATGGCCTTCTGACTCGATCACACATTACCGGTGTTACAGTCCAGCTCTAGGAGTACTGAAGCTACCTTCAGTGACTCTTTGTCAGTGAAGTGGTCCTTCCACTTTGTGTACCTGTGTCCTCCGGTCTCCCTTCTTCCTCGAGGTCTAAGGAAGTTTAATTCGAGACGGAGGGGCTTTCCTTCTGGGGGCTCCAGGTCGTCCCAGACATCACTGGTACTAAGATTTTCGGAGTCTCCTCCTCGATGCTCCGTTCCTACTGCTTCACTATCTGGACCTGTTGTCTCAGGGTCCTTGTTTTTCCCTGGATCTGGATCGCTTGTCTTTAACTGCGCCCCTACTGTGGTCCTCGGGCTTCCCTGGCTCTGTCTTCATTGAGATGTTTAGAGCAGATAGGCCAGACTTTGCTGGGATCGGCCACGGACTGTGGCGTACATAATTCTTATGGTATCGTACCTGTCAATACGATCCTCCGGTGTCCAGGATTTCCAGATATTCTGGCATTCCTTCCAGCTGGCTTGGGTTTCACCCTTGGCCTGGCCTTCCTGACAGTGCGGATCTCTACACTGTCGGTATGGTTAAGATATGGAATTGCTCCGCTCTGGTATCCAGTTCATCCTTTGGAGTGTTTTCTGGATTATGTCTCCACTTGTCCTCCCTAGGGACTCCTGGGGAGTTAGTAGTGGTTCTCTGTTCCCTCCGGGGACAGTCAATGGAACCGCTGGTTGTGATAGCCATTACATGGTCTATTGTTTAAGCTCTCTCTCTCTCTCTCAGGGTGTTTAAATCAACCAGGAGAGTGTCTGAATGGGGAGCGTTCTCATGTGGCTCCCTCTTCTGGAGGGCATCATGTCAGGGTGTGAGTTGCTCTCGCCCTGTGTTTCTTCTTAAAGTGGTTTTTAGGTTCCATATTATTCTGGAACTTATGGTATGGCCATTCAGTTCCCAGTCCTCTCGGCTGTTGTGGCCTCATGGACTGTGGTCCGGCCTCTTTGGCTTTATGTGATCCGTTCAAGTTCCTTATGGTAAGCGGACTCCTTATTGGTGGTCTGCGGTTTCTGGTTTTAACAGGAAACGATGGCCGGCCTATAATGAAATGTTGACTGGATGGCCTCGTATGTCTTCCTCAGGGGCCTACCCATGGGTGGGCATTTCTGTCGTTGAGGCTTGTTTTTTTCTCGGGCCGTGTAACCCTCGTGGGCGGCTCGTCGTGGCGCCTCGGCTGTTTTGCCTTACTAGGTGTCCACGTGGTCTTCTGTCCATACCTTTTTAAGGTTCTAGGCATTGGTTTCCTTTGCCTCTCAGGATGCTTCCTTTTTGGCGACGGATTCTCCTCTCAGCACAGGAGCGTCCCCACCCTTGGTTGAACTGCTTTGGGACATCCCCAAGGTCAACCCTGTGGACCCCCTATGGACCCTGAAGTAGAAAACAAGAGATATGGTAAGAACTTACCTTTGTTATCTCTGTTTCTACGAAGTCCATAGGGTCCACAGGGCGCCCGCCCTGACGCACCTGGCTTCATATGGGCTGTGTTACTGGTCACCGGCTTCCCGTCTCCTTTTCTGTGAGTATGGTTCTAGAGTGTTCCAGTTTTCTCTCTCTTTTTCTCTCCTCCTCCGGCCTTTGGCTACTTACAATCTGAGGTGCCTCTGGCTGGGGGGCGGGGTTATAGGGAGAGTGGACCCAAGTGCATCCTGGGAGCTAAAAGCTTTAACTGCGTGGTGCCCGGATTTGGTTCCCAACCTATACCCCCAAGGTCAACCCTGTGGACCCTATGGACTTCGTAGAAACAGAGATAACAAAGGTAAGTTCTTACCATATCTCTTGTTTTTCTGCATCAGAATCACAGTTCTCAGCATGGTACTGCATCTTATTCTGTTTTTTAGGATTTGCAGCACAGCAACGCCCCCCTCATTTTTTTTTTTCCTGTGCTGCATGTACCCAAACAGACCAGCCTCCCTGCTTTCCAAATATCACCATAGTTTCTACATGTTGTCCTTTACCCCCATGTCATCTGCCCCACATTAGCAAGTTAAATCCCACACTGTAAATAACATCTGTGTATGAACCTGTATCTATGGGCAATATAAATGCATCTCCTACATAACTGTCATCGGATAAACCATTCATTTACATTACTTGTAAGGTTAAATACACTTGAGATTCCCTCTCTGTGGAACAGAGGATAAAAGGAATTATTTTATTGCCTGTGGTCCATAAATACTAATCTCTATATGAGCAATTCCACCAGTAACAGACGCACATTTTTACAATTATAAACTATTCATTATATAACATTATATAACTGCCACCACTATGTGAACAAATCATCAAAACCCAACAGCCCAGAATAAACCCCATATAAAATACTATCACAATAGCTTAAGTGCTCTCTGTCAGTAACGGAATAGCCATTCATAAAACATGTTACTATGTTTGTTTAGGCACCGGCAAGGGGGAGAGTTAGTATACCGACCGACAGGTGCCTGTATCCTAACCCTGTCGGGATTTCAAGTCATTCTTGCCTGCTTCTGGTTTCTCCTCTGGAAAAAGCCCGGAGAGGGGATGCAACTGACTCCTTTAGGCTGTGCTGGACACTCACGTCTTTTTAGGCCCTGCCCCCGTCATGGCAAAATGCTGCGAATAGTGAGTCCACGGGGAAGGGGTGGAGATAAAATTACGTAATTTGCTGCAATTTAACCCCTCCTACAGACCCATGGTTCCGGGCAATTATCTTCCCATCCTATCTAATTCAGTAGGAAGCAGGTGGGATGCGGGAGGTCCAGCCACTCTTCCGGGAGTGTGGAGGACTTAACATTATATGCTATATACTCCCCAGAAATATCTTGAAAGTTATTGAAAATAATATCCAACATTCTTGTTCAGGATTATTTCAATAATGACTCGGCACATGGTTCATTGCAGCCTATGTAGCCAGTTACTGAGATCAAATGTATAAATGGTGGCACTCCCTTGTTATGGCCCGTACACATAATATGTCAGGTTTGAATGATAACGATCCTATCGTTAAAATCTGACAGTTTCTGGGCCCTGCTAACGACCATACGATGGACGATGCGCATCCACGTATGGTCGTTGATGAACTACCGTCGTCTGTGCAAGCAGGCAGACCTGGTCGATATCGTTCAGGTTAGCCTGTTTACTGTGGGTCGTTATAGTAGTGGGGGGTCTGCTGCATGTGCTGGATGCTCGATCCAGGACATGCAGAACGATCGTCTGATCGTTGCTGTCGTTTCGTGTGTACGCAGCATAAGATCTACTTTCTGATCAAAGGTGCAACCTAATGTGCTTCTGTTACCTCAAATTACAGACTGGAAAAAAAATGATAGAAGCAGTTTTATCACTATAAGAGGCATATGTATCTAAGCTTGATGTGAGATATATATGACCAACCAATCAGCTTCTAACTTACATTTTGCAGGCTGTTTTAAAAAATTATAGTTAGGAGCTGATTGGTTGGTGATATATATATTCACAATTTTTATCTCACATCAAGCTTTGATACATATGCAACCTTAAATCTAATAGTGCTGGCACAGAGGAGCTCTGATGAATGCCCTGTAGAAGGGGGAGCAGGTTGTCGGAGGGGTCCTCTTACTGTGGACAGTATGAAGTACTCAATGTTTGTTTGAAATTTTGGTTAAGATGGCAGGAACTGTATGAAATAGTTAATTACAGATGTTTTCAGTGTTCTCCCTTTCTGTGGAACGCTGGCCTCTGAAGTGACCGGAGGCTAAAGAAAACTCAGATTGCTTCAGAGGCAAGCGTTCCCAGTGATGCACTGTTCGGGTGACGTCATGATGTCACCCACAACGTGAGGAGCCTGCCCCGCGCGCCTGCTGGGTCTAGTTAGATCCAGTCAGCGCGAGGCAACGGGAGTGGGAGCGCGAGCGGCCAGCAAGTAAAGGTAAGTGCTGGGCATATATATATATATAATATAGTTATGCAATCATCTCCTGACGACGCGGAAACACTCTCCAGACTTGGTTTGTAGTTGCAATATTAATCAGCTTTATTATGCATACCAATTTAATAAAAAATATCTATCCAGAACTGTGACGGCACTCCATACAATCACCATGCTGCTATTGCCTGTTCTGCCGCGGTCCTTCTTAAACATGCAGTGACTAGCTTCCCCATTCTTTGCCTGGGGAAGCTATCGCATTCGATCTGCTGCGATTGCCACTGCCGGCTGCAGGGCGTAATAAATAGGGAAAATCCTTAAACGCGGCAAAAACTATAGTGTTTGCCAGATTTCAAGTTAAAATAACACTAGTAAAAGCATGATTTTTAACGTCAGTGGGTACCTTGTCTTCATTGGCTGACTAATGTTGATTAGGGCAGGTACAATAAATAGGAAGTTCTTCCCATTTCATTTATGAGCAATTCAGGAATAACATAATGATATAGGTGTCGCACAATTCTAGATGTATGGATTTTGTTAATGGAAAAGTACTGCACAAGTAAAATTAAAAAAAATAGTCTAGTGTGGAAATTTACATGTGATCATCCAAAATATATAAGTCCACATGCATATGGCCTCATGCATTAAGATGGTTACATAACTCCTCAATGACTTCTAATAGCTTAATATTTTACAGAACTTTTGCCTATAGGCAGCTTATGAAGCGACTGACACAGCAAAGCATGTCCTCATCAACAGTCAAACAGCTCTTATTACAAAATAATTAACTAGTCACATGCCTTGCATTATGCAGCATTAAGGGACCAGTCTGGGGGCACTGCCTAAGGGGCACTATTTAAGTCTGGGGGCACTGCATAAGGGACACTATTTAAACCTGGAGCACTGCATAAGGGGCCAGTCTGGGGCACTATTTAAGCCTGGGGGCACTGCATAAGGGCAAAGCTAAACTGCAGGGGGCACTGCATAAAGGGGAAAACTACAGGGGGCACTATATAAAGGGCACAAATACAGGGGGTACTGCATAATGGGCACTTTTGACTGAGAGCCAGTGGGGGAGCAGCCTGAGACCTGTCAGGCTGGATTGGTAAGGGAGACACCCCTTTTCCCGGCGCACGCATAATTTGCAAAGACCCCCACCTGGCTACTTTTGGATGCCACCCGGCTGGAAAAAATTTCTGGGGAGAACACTGGTTTTATGGGGTTTTTTTTCTGCTCTGGTAACACCTTCATTTCTACATCAGGGTCCATAGGGTACCCACAGGATACCTTGGGCTATAGGTGATGACGTCAGGCATCGGGCACCACAGAGTTAAGTTTTCAGCCTCCCAGGATGCACTGGGGACCCCGAGCCAAGGCAAATCAGTTTTCGTTGGTGCCCGGCTCGGAGTCGGAGCACCTGTAATAGAGGGGGGCTGTTATTGCTCCTGAAGTTTTCTTCAAGGCAGCTGTGGCTGCACGTTTCAGTTGTACAGCATGGACAGTCAGTACTGACGTCCATGCTGTCACTCCTACACCCCGCCGGTACAAGAACGCCGGTACTGATCCGGACATGCTGGTAGGTATCTGGGGTCACAGCTAGCGGTGACCCCGGATGCCCGGACTGTGGCCAGATCCAAGGGAGACAGGTAAGCGGCGGGGTCCCGCAGAGGGTCCCCGGGGCTCCCTGGGGACTGGCTGCAGCATTATGCCAGGTATTAACCTGCGCTTCTACTATGCCCCAGGGACAGCGGGCCGCAGTTGAGCGGCAAAGTCCGGCGTCCTGGGGGTTAATTGCATGCCATGGGAGCGCGCCTTCCCTGTATACAGCCGGCGCCTCCCCGCTGCACACGGCCTCTCCATTGCAGTCTGGTCCCTTTGTGAGCGTTCATCCGGGCCCGCCTCCTCTATGATCCTCGGTGGCCATCTTCCTTGTGACTTGACAAACGCTGCTGGAAGCTAAATACCGGTGGCATCACATACCTCTCCTCCTTTGTAAGGTCAGAGTATGCAACACTGTTTCCTACCAGGCTCTGGGTCTGTGTAGTTGATCTCAGCGCTGATAGTGCAGTAAGATTTTCTACATTGTATGTGACTTACTGCTAGCGCTGCTGCCTGTACTTTCAATTCTGACTGTCACGGGTCCACACTTGTTCCAGGGCAGGTGGACCCCGGCAGAAGCGGCGCTTCCAATAAACATCTTGGAACTTTGCGCGGTATTCAATGCTCTCCAGCAAGCAAAACAGGTTCTACATGGAAAACCCGCGCAGGTCCAATCGGACAACGCCACCACGGTGGCTTACATAAACCGTCAAGGAGGGACCCGAAGTCGGGCAGCGCTGACGGAGGTGTCCCGCATCCTGACTTGGGCGGAGGGCAATCTCCCCGCCATCTCAGCGGTGTTCATCCTGGGAATCCTCAACTGGGAAGCAGACTTTCTCAGCCGTCAGGACTTACATCCGGGAGAATGGTCTCTTCACCAGGAGTTGTTTCAACTCCTGGTGGACAAGTGGGGTCTTCCAGAAATAGACCTTATGGCCTCCCAACACAACAACAAACTGCCTGTGTATGGGTCAAGAAAAAGAGATGCGGAGGCACTTCTGGTAGACGCTCTGTCGGTCCGGTGGACCTTCCAGTTTGCATATCTCTTCCCACCCTTCATCCTCTGGTTATCCGAAAATTCAAGCAAGAAGGTGGCACGCTCCTGTTGATAGCTCCAGCGTGGCCCAGACGTCACTGGTTCTCAGACCTTCGGAGTCTCTCTGTAGACACTCCGATGCGGTTGCCTCTACGTCCGGACCTGTTGTCACAGGGTCCTTGTCATTACCCGGACCTCAGTTGTCTGTCTTTGATGGCTTGGCTGTTGAGACAGCCCTCTTAAGGTCCAGGGGTTTTTCCAGCTCTGTAGTTAACACCATGCTAAGAGCTCGGAAACATAAGTTCGTAAGAATTTACCATCGAGTATGGCATACTTTATTTGAGTGGTGTCGCTCTAGAGGCTATGATCCCCAGTTGGTCTGGATATCTGGAGTGTTGGCTTTCCTATAGGTGGGCTTAGATCACGGTCTTCATCCTTGCTTCTCTGAAGGTGCAGGTTTCTGCCCTGTCAGTGTGGTTTCAGCGTAGGATTGCTACTCTTCCTGATGTCTGCACCTTTATGCAAGGTGTACTTCGTATTCAGCCTCCCTTTGTTCCACCAGTGGCTCCTTGGGATCTGGCTGTGGTCCTGAGGGCTCTCCAAGGACTGCCATTTGAACCACTGAGCTCAATGGATTTGAAATGGCTTACAGCTAAGACTGTATTCCTTCTGGCCATTGCTTCGGCCAGATGGGTCTCAGAATTGGGGGCTCTCTCATGTCGGCCTCCCTTTCTCATCTTTCATAGGGACAGGGCGGTGCTTCGCACTCGCCTAAGTTTCCTCACGAAGGTGGTATCTAGTTTCCACATCAATGAGGAAATCATTGTGCCGGCCTTTAATTCACCAGGCCTTTCGGTTGGTGAGGCCACCTTGGATGTGGTACGGGCTCTAAAGATTTATGTTGACCGCACCAATTCTTTTAGGAAGTCGGACTCCTTGTTTGTCCTCTATGGCTTCCAAAAGAAGAGTTGGTCTGCCACTAAGCAAACTTTGGCAGGATGGATTCGCATGGCAATTTCTGAGGCTTATATTCATGAAGGCCTTCCTGTTCCATCCTCTGTTAGGGCTCATTCCACTAGGTCTGTGGGTCCTTCGTGAGCAGCTCGACGTGGTGCCTCAGCGGTTCAGCTTTGCAAGGCAGCCACATGGTCTGTCCATACTTTTGTGAGGTATTATGCATTTGACACCTTTGCCTTTCAGGATGCTTCCTTCGGGCGGCGGATTCTCCTTTCAGCACAGGAGCGTCCCCACCCTTAAAGGATACTGCTTTGGGACATCCCCAAGGTATCCTGTGGATACCCTATGGACCCTGATGTAGAAAATATGAGATATGGTAAGAACTTACCCTTATCTCTATTTTTACGAAGTCCATAGGGTTCCACAGGACTCCCGCCCTGTCGCACCTGTACTGCAGATGGGCTTTCATCTGGTCACCGGTTTTTCCGTCTCCTTCTGGTGAGAATGTAATTCTTGTGTGTTCCAGATCTTTCTTCTCTCTTTTTTTCTCTCCTCCTCCGGCCTGGGGCTTGTTACGTAACGGATTTGCCTTGGCTCAGGGGCGGGGTATAGGAGGGGGACCCTAGTGCATCCTGGGAGGCTGAAAACTTAACTCTGTAGTGCCCGATGCCTGACGTCATCACCTATACCCCAAGGTATCCTGTGAAACCCTATGGACTTTGTAAAAATAGAGATAACAAGGGTAAGTTCTTACCATATCTCATATTATTTACATGCGTCACAGTATTATAATGCTGCATGACCACAGAAGAGTCTTGCTGCCAACCTCCAATATATAAACCCGGACTAGGGCATGACGTATAGAGGCCGGTGCTCCTACGTGTTACATAGTCGAAGGGGGGACTCTGTGACTTTTCTGACACATGCTTAAAACCCAAAAAGTCAGAAGGATCGTGAGGCCCCGCTTTCACGCTCTGTATTCAAATTGACAATCAAGATCAAGTGAGCTTTTGCCCTTCTGCTCCATGGGAGGTTTCTGTCCTTCCATAGCTCTCCTTACCTGCGTTAAGGTTTGACAGTTGTACCGCCCCAGTCAAACTCCCCACCTGCCTCTGTCTCCTGAGCCCTGAGGGGAGCAGACTGTTTCCCCAGCCGGAAATCGTACTTCAAAACATTTTGGTTATTGGTATCAGACTTGAATTACAAATTACATCTTGCACCTCTTGTACAAGAGATCCACACTGATTTTTTTTTTTTTTGTTGATTCACACTATTGACCACACCAGCATATTTTACAGTCCATGACAAGCATGTTAAACTGCACTAAATGACTTGCATTACTCACTGCTCCCCAGTAGTCATAGCTGCTAATAGTGCTCTGCTGTCATTGATGTAATGCTATGCTTTACTTTAACGTTCAATGAATTACAGCAGTAAGTAAGATTTTCCTAACGTAGAACAAACTATAACATTCTAGACAATGACAGCAGTAAAATTAATACCATTCACTATATAAGGTGTAATTTTTTAAAAAGGCTAATGTTCTGTAATAAATATTGCAAAAATATATTTCAGTCAACAAGAAGGACAAAAGTGCCTTATTGCTCCAGATAACGGCTTAACACCGGATAATTCAGAGTGCAATAGTGTTTGCACTCTGAATTACGGTGGGGCAATGCTAAGTGTTACTGCCTTGCAGCACTGAGGTCATGAGTTCAATCCATGTCTGTTGAAGTGGACTTTGTATGCCTGCCCCCCCCTCCCACCACCACCTCCATTTATTTAATTGTTTCTCCCCTGCACTCCAAGAACATACTGGTAGGTTAAATGCAGTCTCACAAAATTAGCACTGGTGTCTATCTGTAGTATGTTTATGTGTGCACTTGTATGTTCCATAGGGCCAGGGACAGTGCTACATACATTTGTGATGCTAAATAAGTAATAATAATAATAAGACTGTATTTGTATAAAGTGTATTAATGGGGGATGTAATTAGTAGTATAGACCATCTCATTCAGATGCTGTTGGCTGAGTATTACATTGTGTGCCAATATGATGTAAAGAGGAAACTATTCCAGTCATGTGTGCATTTGAGCGCCGAAAGAGCTCATACACATATTTGCAGAGCTTAATTGCTCTTGCGTGATGGGATGAGTTTGCCTTCCTCACTTTAACCTGTCAGAATGGACCAGTTAGAGTATATGCGAAGGCAGTGTCTGTATATCCAGACACCACCTCTGGATATACAGACAGAGCATAGCACTTACTACAGTACATTACAACAGTGTGCTAGACACGACTCATCCTACCTGCCGAGTATTTTCTTAGTAATACCCCTTTTCCACCAAAATTCCGGGTTGACCCGGAGTTGAAACAGGGTTCCTATCCGGATCAGACCCGGAATTTAGTCGGCGCCAACTCGGGATATTCCCAAGTCGGCGCTGCTCACACCGGAGTCAGGTCTGCATAGACCCGGCTTATCCGCCGTGAAAGTGGACGCTTGGAGATGACGTCATCTCCAAGCGCCACTGAAGCCGGACCAATCGGCCGGCTTGCGGTGCACTGCAGGTCATCAAGACCCGGAGTGCGCCGTACTCACAGCAGGGTTTCACGGGCTACGCCCCTGTTAAACCCTGCTATTTACCTGGGTTGGATTGCCGGGTCACTCGACCCGGCGATCCAACCCTCACCCCTTTTACACCAAGGAGCTGCCCGGGTTAACCCTGCAATAACCTGGGTTTTAGCTCCGGTGTAAAAGGGGTATAAATACGACAACTCATGGCATGTTCAACCACATCTGTGCATTCAGGAGCAACAATCACAATTTACATGCTGAGCTGGAGATGGTCTCCTGCCAGCATAAAGAGTGCCCTCTTCTGGCTGCCATTGAGACTCTACTTACTATGGGAACCAGTACCAAAGAGGAATATGGAAGGATGTGTGCCTAACTAGCTGGAAATGTATATTTACCTTTAAAGGGGACAACCCCTTATTAAGCACTATGGAGCTCTATTAGAGAATGCTGGACTTATTGTCATACATCACTGAATAGGAGCAGGTTATATTTTGGTCAATCTGTAAAAACAACAATGACGATAAAAACCCATATTCATACATGGAGCAGTGGTTTTAAATACATTATAGAATGATAGAATTCATAGATATTTGGAATGAAGCTTTTTTATGAATAAAAAAATAAATCTGAAGCTGGTGGAGTAAAGATTGAAATGTAATGTGAAAGCCCAGTTTATTATGGCCAAAATAGGTGTTCAACTTGTTGTTTTCCTTCAGATTCTATGTAACTACAGAAGGATGATATGAATATGTAGAATCAACATTACTGGTAGCATAACGGTTGGAGTTTGGCGAGGATTGTGACACAATGTACTGTTTGATTTTTGCTGAATATTTTCTAGTCACTGCAGTGCTGGATTCTTTAATAAGACACTGCAGGGAACACTGAGCCTTATAGTAAAACACACTGAGATTCAAATATAAAAAGAGTCTCTGTGATTACTGCAAGCACACACGCTTACAATGTACAGTAAAGCATTGTGTGGAATAACGTGCTATTATTAGTCTATTCTGCAAATATATTCTTTTTCTGTGTCTGCCAGCCAAGTCAGGTTTGTATTACTTTGCCAGACCTTTGTGATTTCAAAGCATGTGGTCAATTTTCCAAACCTATTTAAAACTAAACCCAATGAGTATTTGTTATTTCTGATTTGCGCATATTTATTGAGAATCATATATGAAATTCGTTAATCAGTTTGCAGTATTGAAGGATTAAAGCTCAGCTGTAAATTTATGGCAATGTATATTATCATGTAAATTGTTGAACATCAAGGCAGATAATCCCTGACTAGAACACTAACATGGGCCTTATTTAGAGCTGGTCATGAGTCCATTTAAAAGTGATTTCCTTAATCATTAGCATAACTTGCTTCCATGTTTTGAGTTTAGTGTATCTTATGCTTTTGCCGATTGGAGAGAGAGATCAGGGATGTTCATGTATAAATTCACTACAACACGGTTGTGCAACTGCAAGATAACAGCACATTGGAAAAAATATTTTTTGATTTAAGCTGAAGGTGTCACTGTTTCCACAGCTTTATATGGAGAAATCTAGCCATTGACCAAATGCTTTTTACAGGCGAATAGTCAGTACCTCACTCTATTGAAATGTAGGATTAGTAACGGAACAATGAAGAAACCCACAAGTATCAGCATATTTTCATCTACCTGTTTCGGTGGTACTACAGTGTGTATAAAGCACCTACTGCCCCTTACTTATTATTGTGTATCCATCTATATTGATTACTAGAATCAAGACTGTAAAGTATACATTGTCTACTCACAGTGAAATCTGTCATTTTGTGAGCTGAAATATTGTTCTTGGAAATAGTTACACTTCCAAATCCACAAAATTACTTATTACCAGGTATTTAAATAGTGCACATACAGTGCCTTGCAAAAGTATTCACCCCTTTGCATATTTCATGTTTTGTTGCCTCACAACCAGGAATTAAAATGGATTGTTTGAAGGTGTGCATCATGTAATTCACAGAACATGCCCACAACTGTGAAGTTTTGTTTCTTTTCAATATTGTGAATCAAACAACATTTAGGACAACATAACAGAAAACTTCAGCGTGCATAACTGTTCACCCCCCTAAAGTCAGTACTTTGTCGAGCCACCTTTTGCGGCAATTACAGCTGCAAGTCGCTTTGGATAAGTCTCTATGAGCTTGCCACATCTTTCCCCTGGGATTTTTGCCCATTCCTCAAGGCAAAATTGCTCCAGCTTCTTCATGTTGGATGGTTTACGCTTGTGAACAGCAATCTTCAAGTCTGACCACAGATTCTCAATTGGATTGAGATCTGGGCTTTGACTAGGCCATTCCAACACATTTAAATGTTTCCCCTTAAACCACTCGAGTGTTGCGTTAGCAGTATGCTTCAGGTCATTGTCCTGCTGGAAGGTGAACCTCCGGTCCCAGTCTCAAATCACAGGCAGACTGAACCAGGTTTTGCTCAAGAATATCCCTGTATTTAGCACCATCCATCTTTCCCTCGACTCAAATCAGATTCCCAGTCCCTGCTGCTGAAAAACATCCCCACAGCATGATGCTGCCACCACCATGTTTCATTGTGGGGATGGTGTTCTTGGGGTGTTGGGTTTGCGCCAGACATAGCGTTTTCCTTGATGGCCGAAAAGTTCAATTTTAGTCTCATCTGACCAGAGCACCTTCCTCCATACATTTGGGGAGTCGCCCACATGCCTTTTGGCAAACTTAAATCGTGTCTTCTTATTTTTATCACTAAGTAATGGCTTTTTTCTGGCCACTCTTCCATAAAGCCCAGTTCTATGGAGTGTACGGCTTAATGTGGTCACATGCACAAATACACCAGTCTCTGCTGTGGAACTCTGCAGCTCCTTAAGAGTTACCTTTGGACTCTGTGCTGCCTCTCTGATTAATGCCCTCCTTGCCCGGTCTGTGAGATATGGTGGGCGGCCCTCTTGGCAGGTTTGTTGTGGTACCATGTTCTTTCCATTTGATGATGATGGATTTGATGGTGCTCCAGGGGATCATCAAAGATTTGGATATTTTTTTATAACCCAAACCAGAATTTTACTTCTCAACAACTTTGTCCTTGACTTGTTTGGAGAGCTCCTTGGTCTTCATGGTGTGATGCCTCTTGCTTAGTGGTGTTGCAGCCTCTGGGGCCTTTCAGAAAAGGTGTGTTTATACTGACAGATCATGTGACACTTAGATTTCACACAGATGGACTTCATTTCACTAACTATGTGACTTCTGAAAGTAACTGGTTGCACCAGAACTTTTGAGGGGCTTCATAGCAAAGGGGGTAATTACATATGCAAATGCCAATTTTCAGAATTTTATTTATAAAGATTCTTTTTTTATATATATTTTTCTCATTTCACTTCACCAAATTAGACTATTTTGTGCAGATCCATCACATAAAATAAATAAATAAATTACAGGTTGTAATGTAACAAAAAAGGTAAAAAGCCAAGGGGGATGAATAATTTTGCAAGGCACTGTATATTCTGCAGTGATTTACCCAGAATATTTAGCTAATCACATCAGTATAGGGAGTACAAACCACCACTAAAACCAGAGTTCAATATAGTTAAAAATATATAAATACGCTACCTGCAGCAAGTGAAGGATGTTAGTGCTAAACTTCATAAATACAATCAGGTGCATAAATATTGGGTCATTGACAGAATTTTCATATTTTGGCCTCTATTCACCACCAGAATGGCTTTGAAATGAAACAAACAAGATGTGCTTTAACTGCAGACTTTCAGATTTAATTTGAGGGTAATTACATCCAGATCAGGTGAACGGTGTAGGAATTACAACGGTTTCTATATGTGCCTCCCACTTTTTAAGAGGCCAAAAGTAATGGGACTATCAACTCAAAAGCTATTTCATGGACAGGTGTGGGCTATTCCCTCATTATTTTGTTATCAATTAAGCAGGTAAAAGGTCTGGAGTTGATTCTAGATGTGCCATTTGCATTTGGAATCAGTTGCCGTCGACTCTCAATATGAGATCCAAAGAGCTGTCACTATCAGAGAAGCAAGCCATCATTAGGCTGAAAAATCAAAACAATCCCATCAGAGAGATAGCAAAAACATTAGGTGTGGCCAAATCAACTGTTTGGAACATTCTTAAAAAGAAAGAACGCACCGGAGAGCTCAGCAACATCAAAAGACCCGGAAGACCACGGAAAACAACTGTGGTGGATGACAGAAGAGTAATTTCCCTGGTGAAGAAAAACCCCTTCACAACAGTTGGCCAAATCAAGAACACTCTCCAGATGGTAGGTGTATATGTATCAAAGTCAACAATCAAGAGAAGACTTCACAAGAGTGAATATAGAGGGTTCACCACAAGATGTAAACCATTGGTGAGCCACAAAAACAGGAAGACCAGATTAGAGTTTGCCAAACAACATCTAAAAAAGCCATTACAGTTCTGGAACAACATCCTATGGACAGATGAGACAAAGATCAACTTCTACCAGAGTGATGGGAAGAGAAGAGTATGGAGAAGGAAAGGAACTGCTCATGATCCAAAACATACCACCTAATCAGTGAAGCATGGTGGTGGTAGTGTCATGGCGTGGGCATGTATGGCTGCCAATGGAACTGGTTCCCTTGTATTTATTGATGATGTGACTGCTGACAAAAGCAGTAGAATGAATTCTGAAGTGTTTCGGGCAATATTATATGCTCATATTTAGTCAAATGCTTCAGAACGCTGGACGGCGCTTCACAGTGCAGATGGACAATGACCCGAAGCATACTGCAAAAGCAACCAAATAATTTTTTAAGGCTAAAAAGTGGAATGTTATGCAATGGCCAAGTTAATCCCCTGACCTGAATCCGATTGAGCATGCATTTCACTTGAGGAAGACAAAACTGAAGGGACAATGCCCCAAGAACAAGCAGGAACTGAAGACATTTGTAGTAGAGGCCTGGCAGAGCATCACCAGGGATGAAACCCAGAGTCTGGTGATATCTATGCGTTGCAGACTTCAGGCTGCAATTGCCTGCAAAGGATTTGCAACAAAGTATTAAAAAGTGAAAGTTAGATTTAGGATTGTTTAGTTTGTCCCATTACTTTTGGCCCCTTAAAAAGTGGGAGGCACATATAGAAACCGTTGTAATTCCTACACCGTTCACCTGATCTGGATGTAATTACCCTCAAATTAAATCTGAAAGTCTGCAGTTAAAGCACATCTTGTTTGTTTCATTTCAAAGCCATTGTGGTGGTGAATAGAGGCCAAAATATGAAAATTCTGTCAATGTCCCAATATTTATTCACCTGACTGTATGTATAACAAAGGAGACAGCAAGGAATCACTGTGCTAGGTGTACTAAACATGAGATGTTAAGAAAAAAATATTCCAAAAGTCTGCTCCCTGTTGGGTGAAACACTGGGGCTCAGAAATACTGTCCAAATAAGTTAGACTAATAGTTAGACACAATGTATACAGAACATACAGATTATAAAAATAACAATAAAAACATTTATAGCAAAATTCCTGCTTCACGATTGTTTCCAAACATGTATACATTAATAAGGGTAAAAACATGTAAAGAAAATTGTCATTTTCCTCACATGTATATGCAATTGTTCGGCTCAGTATAGACAATGAACACTAGGTGAAGATATACACGTACCTTTGGATGAAATTAAGGGTAACACTTCCCCAGGTGTAAAAAAGTGCGATCGACAATCCTTAAGTTATACAATGAATTTAATTTAGCTGCTAGAATCCATCACTTTTTTCTAAGAGTTGAAACAAGTCAGGTAGCTTCTTGTAAATGGGTATACACTGAAGTGCCAAAAGTCATGGGATAGCATTATGTAAAGGTAATGGTAGGTGGCGTCACTGTACTGTGAAGTCTTAGAAATACCCAGACCTGCATCAATTGTAATCTGACATCTAGTGAG
Source organism: Taudactylus pleione (assembly GCA_031769625.1). Taxonomy (NCBI): domain Eukaryota; kingdom Metazoa; phylum Chordata; class Amphibia; order Anura; family Myobatrachidae; genus Taudactylus; species Taudactylus pleione. The sequence continues at coordinate 1,068,621 of JAUIMM010000555.1, read as the reverse complement.
TCAGTTTGAACACCGGCTAGGCTGCTCATGGAAAGGTGACGTGAATTATTGGAGATCAAACGCAGCGTGATAGTGGATGCCCGATGTATGGGACATTCCATTTCCGAAGTTTTGTGGACATTCAACATTTCTTGATCTTTGGTGTCACATGTGTATTGGGAATACCTCATGGAAGGCATTACCACCAGCTGTGGACAGCACAGTGGCCAACCCACGGGTGCTTAATGATCATGACCAGCGGCGTCTGGCGAGAATTGACCGTGGTAACAGACAAGCAACACTGGCTCAAATCACATCCACAATCAATGCAGGGGGTACCAGATGCACATCCAGCTGGTCAGTGCAGCGTTCTTTAGCTTCCATGATATCTGGGAGCAGCATACCCTGTTAACACAGCGCCTCTACTGGGCTTGTGACATTGCTAATTGGACCCTGGAAAACTGGCACTATGTGGCACAGTCCGATGAGTCACAGTTCTAGTTGTTTTGGGCTGATGGTAGGGTTCGGGTGTGGCGCCTACCCCATGAGGCCATGGACCTTGATGACCATTTTCAGCTCTTCACGGACTTCTTGTGCCCCCAGTGATGGAATATTCCAGCAGGATAATGCACAGTGTCATCGGTCCAACGTTGTCCAGAACTGGTTGAAGGAGAATTCTGGTGAGTTCTGATGAATGGTGTGGCCACCATGTTCATCCGACATGAACCCAATTGAGCATATATGGAATGTGGTGGAGAGGTCGCAGCCAAGATCCTGCAGCTACAAATATCAGGGAGCTGTTGGAAGCTATTCAGACAGCATGCGTCAACATCTATCCAGAGGTCTTCCATCCACTTATGGAAGTACACAATATTAGGCATCAATCCCATGACTTCAGTGTATGAGTCAGTGCTGGCATCCAAGCAGAGGCAGTATAGCTACCAATTGTTCCATGAAATAGCACAGGGCAACATTTAGTTATGATTTTGTTAAATATACAGTACAGTAGGTTAAACCTCTCAAGTAAATATCCTATATATACTTTTTTCCTTTAAAGGTATCAGTGATACCACCATTTATAAAGCTAACTTACACAAAGGGACATATTCAATAGGCTGCGAGAATAGCAAAAAACCCACACCTGCGAGGTTTTTCCTGCAGGTGCGGGTTTTTTACTATTCTATTAGGTGCGTGTTTTGATTTAAAACACGCGCCGGGAGGTTTTTATTGTCACACCTCCTGAGCAAGCGTGATTTTTCCTAAAATCGATGATTTTAGGTAAAATTGCCGGGACTTGCTCTGATACCCCTGCGGCACCTCCCCCTGAGGGCTAGTTAAGCAATTGGAAGTATCCAATTACCTTAATTAGTCCTTAATTACTTAACTTCGGCAGCGCTGTTTTCTTCATCCTGTTTCGGGAGCTGGCTCTTCTGCAGCAGGGGTGAGTATGTGAGTGTGTGTGTGTCCCGGTGTCAGTGTGTCCCCCCCAGTGTCAATGTGGCCCCCCCGTAATGGGCGCTGGGAGAACTACATCTTCCAACAGCCCTTGCCCCACCCACCAGCCCCTGGAGCCTCCCAGGAGCCCACGGGTCTCCCAGCAGCCCTCTCTCCAGTAAGAAGAGATAAAGGATGCCACTGGGAGCCGCAGAGATCCGGCAGGTAAGTGACTTTTTTTTTAAAAAATTTACGCGGCGGATGGTTTTCAGTGATGAAAACCCCACGTCCACTGGTTTTTTAATTGAATCCCACGGGTATTGGGAGCGTGTAATACCAGCGGGATTCCGAATTTCGGCGCGAGGATTTAGCCTCGCTAAACCTCGCGCCCAATTGAATATGCACCTGAGAATGTGCTTCTTAAAATTCAAATACAACAATATCACAACTTCCTAATATTTTAATCTATCCCAACGGCTCCAACTGTCACTCCTCTAACTGCTCCACTGTGCACAGTTGGGGAAACACTGGGTCAGAAGGAACAGTCCTTGGGACTCTGAGGTAGATGTATGAACAGGTGCTACCTGCAAAATCACGTTATGTGCAGCAATTACTGCTTCCCTGCATATAAGAATTGGGACAGCAAGAGGGGGTGGAGCGTGTACTGATTAATTGTTGGAGGGGCCCGACTCTGCCACACCGCTATCTCCCCTCCTTCCACTCTCTTATCTGTCAGTCCCCAGGAGCTTGATTGCTGAAACCTGTCGGTGAATCCCGCAAACCTGTCAACCTGGGAATATGGTCTGTTTCGTGTGCAGACCTTTCAATTTGTATCGTTACAAATGCTCCATAGCCGAGCATGCACATCTGCAATGATACCGAGTTGTACTCGACTCATTCACATCTTCACTTCAGCTGTATGGCAGTAGCAGGGTGGCAACGTGGCATTTGCATATAGACTAATGTGAGTCTTACATCAGTGCTGCAATTCCCTACCCAATCGGCATTCAAATCCATCGACGATCAGCGATCCATCTGGGAAGTTCTGCATGTTAAAATTCCCTGACTTGCTGATCCTAATAATTTTTGGGTCTGGATCGACAAATCAGGGAAATCCAACATGTTGGATTCCCCGATGCCCCAACAAAGGCATCAGGGAATCGGGAAATTGCGGCAATCAGTCACAGATATATGAGCCCCACTTCTATGCGCAGGGATCCATTTGATTTCAGCCACATCTCTCACACTAGGGAACTTTGTGACACATGTGCGCACTGTTATTATTACTATGCATAACGGCGCTGCTGTAGCACGAACAACTCTGCATACAGACTGTTATCTGTATTTAGTTGCATGAACGTATAGCGGGTGTAATTACAACCTTCTGGCGTTCAACTTTGAATCTGCCCCTTTAACTGTAACAACATAGTTGTGTGTCATTACACATATTGTGATTGATATTGTCCCTCTAAATACAGCAAGTAAGAGTTGCTTCCAATGTAAGCTAAAATGATCTCTGCTGAGAGATTCATTTTTATTTTCGTTAGTATTGATTAATATTTCCAAATTTTAAGTAGCTTATCTATTATCTTCTGGAGGGGGCCTTCATGTGGGATGCAGTCAGGAAGCCAACAGTCGAAATGCCGACCATCAGCTTCCCGACTGTCTAATCCTGGCAGGGGTCTAATGACAGGCGTCGAAATCCCGACGCCTGTCATTTTACCTATGCCGGGAGCCCGACGCCCAGCATACCGATCAAAGGTAAGCTGGGCGGCGGGCGTTTACGGCCGTGCGCGGGGGGGTAGGGTTAGGTTAGGGGCTCCCAGGGGGGTCTTAGGGTTAGGCACCCCCTGGGAGGGTTAGGGTTAGGCACTCGCGGGGGGAGGTTAGGGTTAGGCACCCCCCTGGAGACTTAGGTTTATGCTGCAGGGAAAGGGGCGGGGATAGGTTTAGGCACTTACAGGGGGGGTTAAGGTTAGGCACCCCTAAGGGAGGGTTAGGGGGGTACGGTTAGTTATAGTTAAGAAAACAACAACAAAAAAAACTTAAGTGTTGGGATCTTCAGTTGCCGGTCTTCCGGCGTCCAGCGGTATTTCATACCGATCCCCTACATGTGTAATTGATATAATTAAAAGGTTACTATACAATTATTCCTCACCAGACGCACTAGGGAGTATATATACTATGTGACAATTTATAAATGTTTTGGAAACATTTTTAAAAAGGAATCTTTCACTCCATAAACATATATAAATATGCATACAAGTGTAAAGACTAGAGATGTGCGGGTTCGGTTTTATTCGGTTCTTATCGCCAAATTAGCGCAGGTTCGGATTAGTTCGGATTTCTCGTATTGGCTATCCAAAACACGTGACAGCTGGATAGCCAATATGATGCCGTTTTTTTCCGAACATATCCGAGTAAAACCAAACCGCACATCTCTAGTAAAACAACATTTTAAAAATTTTAAAATACTCATATTTATATAATTTATTCAAAGTGTATAAATACCATTACCCAAACCCATAAGCTGTAATGTTTTACTGAAGTAATGTTTCTAAGCATCTGTACAATTTTAATATAGTTCAAAATATACTTTAAAATCTAAGTTTAGTTTAGAAAGAAAGACAGACACGAATTTGAATGAACTTACTGTACTATACTTTACTAAACTAGTAAGATATTTGAAAAATTAACAAACCTATTTGAACAAAAACTACTGAGGTAGATGAGACTCTACCCCTCCCTGCCCCTTTGGTTGCATCCCCCCCATCCTCCGTGTATAGGCACTTCGCCACGGGGGACTGATTGGTGAGGCCATTTGGGGACTGGCGGCTTAGGAGCTGGGTGTAGATGTTGATGGCATTTCCCTAAGGGCCCTTTGTGCCACCAGCTCCCTTTGTAATGCCACAGAGGCTGTGTTTGCTCCCATAGGGCAGCATTTTGGTCTCTGGATGCCTGTGTTTGCTCCCGTATAGCAGCACTTCCTTCTCTGGTTGCCTGTGTTAGCTCCACCAGATGCCTACTCAAGTCACTGGCCATACGGGTGCGGGTCCCCTGGGCTACTGCAGAGGTCCTATTTAGCTTCCTGAGCTGGTGTGTGATGCTGTCCATTTGTATTTTTTGTGTTTCCATGAACTGCATCTGGTATTGATGGAAGCTGTGCCAGGACAGAGCCAGCTCTTCTGCACTGGGGGTGGGTGGCTGTGCTGTTTGCTGTTGCTGCTAGCCAATCAGCGGCTGCTAAATGTAAAGCGGCCGCTGATTGGCTAGCGGACCGTGAGAAATTACAGATTTCGGTCATCTGTCATTTCACAAAGTGTAAGTATATGCAACAGCATATACTTACATCTGTTCGGGTAAGTCGTTTTTATTGTTTCGCCAAGACCCTGGATGCTACGGAGAGCAGCGCCAGGATGGAGGTGAGTATACAAACTTTTTTGCAGGTCATTCCACATGGATATCTACATTGGAGAAGAGAAGAGGACAGACCGGCTGGAAATATGTGTGATTGATGTATGTGTGTAATAAACTTGTACTATCTAAGGTGTGTGTGTATGTCTTTATTTAACTATTTATTTTACAGTAGAGGTACTGGTGCCGGCCGCCTGCTGGCACTTGTAGTTCCACTATAAGATACAATAGTTTACTTCAATTTAACACTTTATTACCCCCGTACCCACAGCCCAGGGGTGCAGGGAAGATCCCCGCGCTTCAGACAAAGCCTGGGTTTTCGAGAGAGGGGGGACCCCTTTTTTGGGGGGGCCCCATCTCCCCTGAGGTCCCCGGCTTGTCATGACCAACTTGGCGTGAGAATGCTTTGGAGCTGGAGACCCGGTAATAGGGTCTCCGAGCTGTGGCATTACACCCCGGTCGGTTTGGGTCTGGTGCTGGTTTTAATTACAGGGCGACCCCTACGCATTTTTCCCCCTGTAATTAAAACCAGGACTGGCCCTGCAACCTGGTGCTGGTTCCTAAATTACGGTGGAACCCTACTTGTTTTGTTCCCCGTATTTTAGGAACCAGGACAGGCTGACAAGTCTGGGGCTGGTTATGCTTTTTTTGGGGGGTAGGGACCCCTACATCTTTTTTTTTTAATAAAATTTAACCCTTTGTTTCTATTTACAGGCAGAAACATACATGGATCACACTAATCTGGGTATGTTTCTGGCAAACTCGCAGATCACAAGCAGGTGAATTGATTTCACAATTTTTTACAGGAGTGTTGTCCATTCTAATGAGAGTTTCTAAACTCTCATCTTGGTAAATTCCCGAATCCTATCTAGTGAAAAGGTTATCGAGTTTAGCCGATGATGAATTGAAGAGAGTTTGCTAACTCTCCAGTAGTTTCCCTTAGCAAAGGAAATTTCTCTCCCGAGTTTTACATTAGTAAATTTGCAGAGTGGAAAAAAATTCCCAAACTCTCCAGAGATTGCTAATTTGTCCCACGGCATGGCAAAATTATCCTCCTTGCATGTTTATCATGCAAGGAGGCTATATGTATGTGTACACATCTCTATCACTACCTTTTAATTAATACTTTCAAAACAATAATATGTTGGGCCCATAATTTCAGCATTTCATTGTTGTAGGCCTTAATGTCACAATGCTAAGGTTAATTAAGTAATGTGACATTCATTTTAGATTCTAAACAAGAATAAACACATGTAAATCTGTGTGTTTTTTTTACTTTTTGTTAACTCACCAGCCTCCTCCATTGACCTTTCCATGAAAGGCCTTTTTGGAGTTCTTGTCCTCCTTGGTGCAGCAGCTGTGTTTTTAAAAAATGTAAATATATATTTAATAGACAAAAAAACAATCATTATAAACAATTACATAACATGCATCCTAAAAAGTGCAATAATGAGTACATAATGTAATTATGGGAGTGCCTACACCCAGGGGTGGATTGGGATGGAAAACCAGCCTGGGAAATTTATGGAAGCAGCCCTAATGGGGAAGGGGTCTGTCGAGGGGGCGGGATCCCTTCTCATAGGGCCTGATTCTGAGTTGGACATAGTGGCAACCGCCCTTGCGTCTTTTGCTAGTTTTGTCTGTGATTTTAAGCTAATACCGCTACAATGTAATTCCCTGGTGTATAGTCCAAATATGCAAGGACTGAGACACCCACTTTCAGTGTCTAAACCAGTGATTTTCAACCTTATTAAAACAAGGCAAACTACACAAGATATTAAAATTGCCAAGGCACACCATCCGGCGATTTGGCGTGCACGACCTATGAAAAAAAACACACTACATTGGCTCCCGCAGGAGCCAATCACATTTTGGGCCCCACAGAAATAAAGCAATCACATTGGCCCCTACAGAAATAAAGCAATCAATTGGCCCCCACAGAAATAAAGCAATCACATTGGCCCCCACAAAAGCAAAGCAATCACATTGGCCCCCACAGAGAAAAAAAACCACATTGCTCCCCAATTGAAAAAGAAAGCAGATTGGCTCACATCCCTCCCGGGCTGGAAACACAGGCTCGTTCACAAACACTGGGTGGGCTGGAAGCGCTGGCTGTGGCACAGGGCAGGCAGGAAGCGCTGGCTCTCTCACTGGTGCGGGGCAGGCAGGAAGTGCCGGCTGGTCACTGGTGTGGGTCGGGCAGGAAGCCATGGCTCTGTCACTGGCGCGGGCAGGAAGCACCAGCTCGGTCACTACTGCAGGCGGGCGGGCTTGGAAGAGGCAACACGGCGTGCATGACCTGTGATGTCACGTCGCCGCGTCTAGGCAGGTGACGGCCCAGGCACGCCTGAGCCTCCCAGAGGAGCTCAGCAGCAGCCCGGATCACAAATTACTGTATTATATGCCTTGCGGCTCTGACCGCCGCCACAGCACACTTCACAACTGCCCACGGCACACTAGTGTGCTGCAGCACACCGGTTGAAAACCGCTGGTCTAAGGGGTCTATTCACTAATCCATGGAGAGAGATAAAATGGAGAAAGATAAGTCCCAGGCAATCAGCTCCTAACTGTCAGTTTACAGGCTGTGTTTGAAAAATGACAGTTAGGAGCTGATTGGCTGAGACTTATCTTTCTCCATTTATCTCTCTCCAAGGATTAGTGAATAGACCCTGAAGACTTTAGACACCACTATTGGTTGCACCATTAAAACTTTCAACAGTCCTATGCTAGGTGCAGATCATCCATGTAAGTATGGCCTACCGACAGAAAAAAACCCACACATTAGCCTCCACAGGAAAGAATAAAACACGTTGGCCCCCACATGAAAAAATAAAAACACATTAGCTTCAACAAGAAAAAAATAAAACACACCGGATTAAAACAGAAAAAAATCAAATACATTCGCCCTAGAGAAAACAAGTACATTGGACCCCATAGGTAAAAATACAAACACATTGGACTCCACAAGAAAAAAACCACATTGGCCACTGCAGGAAAAATATTAAAACACATTGTCCTCCGCAAGAAAAAAAAATAGTGTGCGCAGTGTACGTCCCCACCAGAACTAGCACCTGGAGCACAAACTTCATAAACTCCACCACCACTGGGGTTGAGATGGGAGTAGCAGTAGTGGGAAGCAGGATGGGAGTAGTAATAGTAGTGGGACGCTTGGAGCAGGATGAGAATAGTAGTAGTGAGAAGCAGGGGGTTGAATGGGAGTAGTAGTAGTGTGGTTCTGAGGGCAGGATGGGAGTAGTAATGGCAGAGCAGGTGCAGGCTTGGAGCAATAATAGTGTGGCCAGGCTGGGAGTAGTAGTAGTTCAGAACAGGGGACAGGATAGGAGTAATAGTGGAAAGCAGGGGGCAGGACAGGAGTAATAGTGGAAAGCAGGGGGCAGGACAGGAGTAATAGTGGAAAGCAGGGGGCAGGACAGGAGTAATAGTGGAAAGCAGGGGGCAGGATAGGAGTAATAGTGGAAAGCAGGGGCAGGATAGGAGTAATAGTGGAAAGCAGGGGGCAGGATAGGAGTAATAGTGGAAAGCAGGGGGCAGGATAGCCCAGCGGGAACTGGCCCGGCTTCCCGGCGGCCCAATCCGCCGCTGCCTACACCAAATATGGTGACAGTATGAGACATAGATGTTGTGTAAATTTTTTATTATAAACATAAATGCAAAGGTTCAAGGATACTGGCACATATGATTGCATTTTTGTACATAAGCAAAATGTATCATTATTATACACATTTCATTTGCAAAGTTGAAAGTAAAAGCGGCCCATACACGGTGCGATAAAGCAGCCGATCCGACGGTATGATTTGGCTGCTATATCGCACCATGTATGGGCCTGATGTAGGACCGAGCGCGCACCCGTGGGATTGCACATGGCAACTTCAGATCTTGCCTACAGCAGGCAAGATCTGAAGATGCCATGTACATTGGTAATCGTGATGGACGATACATCGTTAGTCAGATTGGAAACTTTTGCATCCACACAGTCTCCTGGGTATTGGGGGGGGGGGGCTGCTAGGGAAACTTCATGGGAAATCACTCACATCGTATCGTGAGCGCATCGTCTAGTGTGTAGGCACCAAAAGTTTTATACTATTTTGACTTTAAAAACTGTTTTATTACACCACAACATAAAATAATAATTTAAATAAAAAAACAAAACAAATTGTGTTCTCCAATACTTGGAATTACAGTATTTTTTTTAAAAAGTACAGTTAAAAGTAGTAACATTTGCTTGCATACTCACCAGGACGCCTACGGGAACCAGCAGGATTTCTGGATATGTCAGGTATAGCTGCTAGCAGGATTACTGGATGAACTGGTCTGGGAACCTGCAGGATTTCCGGATGTACCAGGTATTGCTGCCAGCAGGATTACTGGATGAACTGGTCTTGGAACCAGCAGGATTTCTGGATGTGCTAGGTTTAGCTGTCAGCAGGATTACTGGATGAACTGGTCTGGGAACCAGCATGATTTCCAGATGTACCAGGTGTTGCTGCCAGCCGGATTACTGGATGAACTGGTCTGGGAACCAGCAGGATTTCCAGATGTACCAGGTATTGTTGCCAGCAGGATTACTGTATGAACTGGTCTGGGAACCAGCAGGATTTCCAGATGCACCAGGTATTGCTGCCAGCAGGATTACTGGATGAACTGGTCTGGGAACCAGCAGAATTTCCGGATGCACCAGGTGTTGCTGCCAGCAGGATTACTGGATGAACTGGTCTGGGAACCAGCAGGATTTCCAGGTGCACCAGGTGTTGCTGCCAGCAGGAGCCTGGGATACACAGGGAGACAGAAGTAGCACAATCTGTACATCACAGGAAGTAATGTGATACTCAGAACCATAATGCTATCAGAGGAGGATGTATATACCCTGATTCTGGCAGGAATTGGTGGATACGGTCAGGTGGTCTGGTAGTAGCACTCTGAGTGGTGGAGGGCACAACATGCAGAGGGAGCAATCATATATGCAGTAATGGGAGTCAAGGCTAGCAGTGTTCACAGACAGAAAAGGGCTCAGGTGAATAATCACTGTGGAAAGGAGAGCATAGCCCAAATGTATACACAGAAGTGTTGCAGCCAGCATAATTAGAGCAGATCTGCTAGGACCTAGGTGAATTACACATACAGATCCACGGGACAGTTGGCAGGGGTAAGTCTCAAGGCAAAAAGGTGAAAAACCAGCCAGGGCCGTGACATCAGGAGACTTATGTGGGCCAATGAGTCACTTTGTTTAAAACTCTCAATAACACTAAATGAAACTCGCATTCCGGTTGGTCCATAAAAAACCGCATACTTCCGGATCTGTATTCTCACGATAACATGCATGCACGCGAGTTTAGTTTATTGTGGAAAAATCGCACCCCATTACATTGCACGAGTTGCAGGGGAAACACATACAAAACAAATGTAAAAGTTTAAAAATGTCTAAAAACTTGCACTCTATTACATCCTGCCCTAGTAGTCTGAAATATCCATACTGGTCTTTAGTGGTGATTGGTACAAATGGTGTTCTACAAAAAATTGCAAGTTCAAATTAGATGAAAATAGATTAAACTCTCAGCTACATTTATGCACAGGTTAACATTTACACTTATCCAAAATGAAGACATTAGGTGGGATGCATGACGCATTGCACTCGCGATACAATGCATCCTGCCGGTCTTTGCATGCATGCCGGCATTGGTAATGCCGGTTTGAATGATGATCACTGCAAAGAGCTGTCCTTTGCGATGGACGGACTTCCGGGTCTATGACCCAGAAGCCCCTCTGGCATCCATCTGGGCATGCACAAGGACGTGCGTGCCGCGGGGGTTGCTGGGAGGGATTCGATTGGATCCCTCTCACAGCACTCTGCGGAAAGAAGCCCATAGGCTTCTATGAGTAACGCCATCACGAAGATGGCATTACCCACCACAACCAAGCCCCAGAGTGCATCACATTCCGGGGCTTGGTGCATATGAGAAATGCGGTGAAACACGCATTTTCAGAGTTTGACCGCATTTCTCACCTTGCCACATCCTGCCCAGCTGTCTTAATAACATAATTCTCAATGAGAAATAAACGAGTTAAGGGTGTCCCTGGAGTAAGACTGCACACTTCGGCCCTCGTTCAGAGCCGCTCGCTATTTGCGGTCGTTCGTTTTCTAAAAAGGGGTGGCTATTCAAATGAACCGTTCGCACTTTGCGGTCTGTTCACGCCTCTAAGTCTGAACGAGCGAGCAAAACATGCGAACGTAAATTTGGAAAATACGCCCCCTGGCCGCTCGCACCATACGTCATGTCCGCTATTTATTAGATTAATCGAGTACATCGACCAGCGTATGAACTGCTCGCTATTCTTGTGGTTGGTTTTTTCAACCACTATTTTGCGAGCAGTTCTGAGTTAAAAAAAACCAAGTGACGTGGTCAATGACGCTGCTGGATTAATTATGCACTCCCTTAAAACGCCCGTTTTGACCTTTAAGCACACCTGCGATCGGATTTCCACTCCCCGTTTTCAAGCACCTTCCCCTGTTACTACCCACATACGCCTCATTCTGTCACTCAAATTAGCAGGCATTCGCTATTTTGCAAACACATGAATTTCGACCGCACTGACTGGTTCGCGCATGCGTATAACGATCCGTATGCATGCGCAGTTGGACAAACATCGCTCGGAGCGAACGAGCTGCCGCTTACGAGTGGCTCTGAATCAGGCCCTTCATCCTCAATATCGGATTACAGGAGATTGTGTGGAGCACCTCTGCTGTTTCGGCTCACAGAAACTGTTGTTTTGACTTCATACTGAACATATACTATCGCTGCCGACTCACTGGATGTGACCTGTCTGGGTTTTTAACACAGAACCCTGAGCCAAGTTTCGGAAGGGTTCCGGTTCTCATCGTCGACCGCACTTACCAGGTGAGCAATAACATCTGCGTGAAGTCGCCCCCTGTTTGTAACCTCTAACCGCGGGAATGCTGCTGTGACTATTAAGCTAGGTATCCCGCAGAACTCAGTATGTGGAGGCATTAGAAACATTCAGGCTAGCCTCGTGTAACCACACACATACTCACATGGAACTTTTAATACGGAGCGGCAGCTTATTAAGAACATAAAGTTATTGGAGTTCCAGCAAGGATTAACCACGTTTGGATACATTTGTTTGCCTAAGTGATACAAATGATGCATGCATATGCTCCTTGATAGCCTATATCTTCTTTAAGTACTGACTGGCACAATAGAGTTAGTTTGGAGTTCGAACTCTTAAAATATTGGAGTATACAGCTGATGCTCCAGCATGTTTGCAAGATGATAGATGTCTAAACGACCAATGAGAGCGCGCATCGCTGGTCGTTTTAGACATTTTTTAAACAATCTGCAAACGATTTTCAAACGATTATCGAACGATTATTGAACGATTACACTGTACAACAAATTAATACTTTTAATTTGTTTCCTTTCTAAAAATCATACATGACTAATTTGAGGTCAAGGAAATCTAAAATGATTTCAGAATGTTTTTACTAGCTCTATTATTTTAGCTACACTACTTGCACTATACTATATGTACATTAGTAATATAGTGAAAAGCTATTTTAAAACAATCTGATATTTTCTTGATAGAAAATAAATAACAGTTGTTTTAATTCAATCAATCACAAATAAGAACACAAACTGAAACAAACACACAGCATACGAAACAAACACACAGCATACGAAAGTACTATCTAATATAGTGGCCTATTCATGGGGGTGCTTTCTCTTTGCTTGTCGCTTGTACTCCTCTTCTGGGGCATCTCTTGTCACTGTCCAACAGTAGTGATTCACCTACCCTGATATCTTTGTTCCATTGCTGAAATGTCTTGGTGGAATCGCTCACAATGCTTGTCACTCAGTGCACCACAGTTATCTTGTGTGGGTAATCCTGTGAATCGCATATATTTGAATAGGGGCAGGGACAAATAACTGATTCTTTTAATTGGATTATTAGGCCCCGCTCCCTCTGCGCGGAATGCAGATTGCTGGTAAGATTCTCTCCATTCTGCCCACTTCACTAGGAATACCCATACATCATCATAAATGGGCTATATCTCGGAACTCAGAGCTAACTGAGAGTTTTAAATGTCATATTCATTCTTTGCATGCTGAAATCAATTAGAAGTTACTATTTTCATATCGGAAACATTTTCATTGTTGTGCAGTGTTATCGAACGATCTAAGGATTTAGTTATCGTTCAATCGCTCATTTTAATCGTCTAGTGCAGGGGTTCCCAACCACGGTCCTCAAGGCACACCAACAGTCCAGGTTTTAAGGATAGCCATAGTTGAGCACAGGTGACTTAATTAGTACCTTAGTTATTTTGATTTAACCATCTGTGCTTAAGCATGGATATCACTAAAACCAGGACTGTTGGTGTGCCTTGAGGACCGAGGTTGGGAATCACTGGTCTAGTGGATAGGCACCTTAAGTTTTTGCTCATTTCGTGGATGCTAATGTTTTTCTATGGTGTTTGCCCCCCTCCTTTTTTTTTATTAAAAGAACTCACCAGCTACTTTTGTATCTGGCTTTTGAGATTGGAGTTGCAGGTGCAGCTTTACAGCTTCAAAAAAGAAAATTTTAAACACAAGAGACTCACCAAAAACTCCTCACCAAACCAACACCACTCCTGATGCCTACATCTTTTCTAGTAAAAACGTTCAGCTAATCTAAGCAAAAAACCCTTTTTATACATGGACTGATGACGTAACATCGACAGTTTTAATATTAAACCAACAAGAAATATAGAAGTTGACGGCGCATTAGAGCATTTTTTGTGGGTTTAAAGTTGCTGCAAATTGATGAAAACCGATGGCGATTTGCAAATTAAGCCTCAAAAACGATGGCTAATACTGTACATCCAATTTCTGATGACTTCAAACTGGACCAAAGACCGGAACCTATTACATTTTATCCTTAGAATAAAAGAGGATTACATGTTATTATTTTGGTTCTTTTTCCTTTTTCAGTAGATAGGCTGTGATTTTCTGATGAGAGGCCAGCAGGATATAAGTACCATGTCTGCACAGTACTTTTAGTGGTGAAGTCAGTTGATGCTCTAAAATTTTTCCTTAAATCTGTCACCTAGGTTTCTATTTATCTGTTAGGGTTTGTAGCTATGGGTGTTAAAAGACAAGACCTGCTAAAAGCATAGATAAAACCTTATACTTTATACATGTCAAATACTCTGCTTAAAATGAGAATAATCAAAATTCTCCATACAACACTTGTACTGTGGGCCTGATTCAGAGCCGCTCGTAAGCGGCCGCTCGTTCGGTTTGAGCAATGTTCGCACAACTGCGCATGCGTATGGGTCGTAATGCGCATGCGCAAACCAGTCATTGCGGTCGGAAATTGTGCGCTCGCAAAGTAGTGAGGGGCTGCTAATTTGATTGACAGAATGTACCCTTTGTGTGTGGTAACAGGGGAAGGTGCTTGAAAACGGGGGAGTGGAGATCCGAACGCAGGCGTGCCAAACGGTCAAAAGTGCGTTTAATGGGAGTGCATAATTAGTAAAGGAGCGTCATCGACCACGTCACTTGGTTGTCTTTTAGCCTGAACTGCTTGCAGTGATTGCGGTAGGAAAAACCTACCACAAGCACTGCGAGCAGTTCAGATGCCTTTCGATGTACCCGATTAATCTAATAAATACCGGAGATGACGTGTGTTGCGAACGGCAAAGGGGCGTCTTTACAAAAAAGCGAGCGCATTTTGCTTTCGCTCACTCAGACATAGAGGCGTCAACAAACCGCAAAGAGCGAGCGCTCAATTTAAATAGCAGCCACTTTTTTGGAACGATCGTCCGCAAATAGCGTCCGGCTCTGAATCAGGGCCTGTGTATTTATGAATGCACCCATAGAACACCAGTATATTGTACCATTCTTTAACACTTTGCAGGCAACATTGTAATTAACACATATTATTTTTATGAGCTCTCACAGGTAAAACATGTTTACCAGTATATGGCTGTCAATGGGGGTATCATTGTGCAATATATGACTAGCAGGGAGGGTAAATCTTTCTCCCACATATTGCTCTACATTGCTTCTTCTCCTGGCTACTAGTGACATTTTGCCTAGGCCTTCCAAGGAAGCCCAACCACTGTACAGATATTCACAATGGGTATGGCCACACCGGTACACATGCTACTCGCTCCTTAATGAACCTTCCAAATGATTACTTTCATCAAGGAAGGGGGCTATCTGTTGGTCCAGAGGGTTGGTCTGGCATCCCTTGACAGTCTCTGTGGCTACTGCTCTGTTTTCACTGGTGGGTCCGTCCTCCAGCAGTGTCCTGCCGACACATTGCCAGTGTCCTCCCCGCAGTTTGGCCTCTAGTGCCCGCCATCTGCTATTGCTTTTCGGTTTAGTTTCAAAATTTTGCCTTGTGCTATCATGGCAGCTTTCAATTAAGGCTATAAAAAGCATAGCTGGGTGTGGCTCACAGCCTACCCATGTATAGATGTGCACCTCTGTATCTAGGAGGTGAGTACATTTAACTGCAATGTAATGGTGTGCTGGGCATATATGCTAGTGTAAGGCCCTGCAGAAAAACAAGGGGTCCCTTGACGCTGGGCTGCAGGCTTAAATGCTTTGATTAAATCATGACAAAATCCCCTTGGTTTTATTTGCTACACATATAGATTTGCAGCATATTATTGTTAGCGCCGATAGGAAAAGTTTTCCTGTTTTGTATACATTTATGGCAATAATATTGCCACGCTGCTGGTACCATGTATGATATGGGTAAAACCGAGCGCGGGCATATTTCTGTTTTGTTTCAAAATTTTGCCTTGTGCTTACAGCATAAGGGTCAGATCTTTGTCCACAGTTGTGCTGAACGCCTGGCTGCTAGCCTCCTGTGGATACTTTGAAATCTCTCCAGCTCACCAGTGTTTCCTGTGGCTACTCTTCTGGAATCTCTCCAGCACTCTTGTGAATACTCTGCTGGAATCTCTTCTACTCTCCAGTATACGATGGATACTCTGCTGGAATCTCTCCTGCTCTCCAGTCTCTCCACTGAATATTCTTCTGGAATCTCATCAGTTCTCCAGTGTCTCCTGTGAATATTCTTCTAGAATCTCTTCAGTTCTCCAGTGTCTTCTGTGCATACACTGTTGTGCTCTGGCTGCAATCTTGATATTTCAGGGATTATACCTATCATTGGGCCCAGAGGTCCTGTTCCCATAGCTTCCTGCTCACTGGATTCCACCCTAGGATCTATTTACTACTGGCTTGTAAGTGGTCCCCTGCTAGTTACTACTGAGTTGCGCCCAGAGTGTGGTGACCTGCAGGAATACTGTGGATAATTCCTTGTGGGAATCCATGGTGAACAACAGTACCCCGTTAGTCTCTGCACCTCTGGGTTGGCCCTGGTGTGTGACGACACAGAATCCCAATAACACCTGTGAATCCTGAAAATCACTCCTCGAGAAAATTCTCTCTCTAACTTCTATTTGAAGTCCACACAATTCATCTCTTTTATTCATTTATTATGATCATCTAGTGGCTCCCTGGTCCTGTTTCCCAATTCAGTGACAAATTAGCTGCCTGGCTCCCTCAATTCCTACCCTCTGATATAACTTTCTACATCTTAGGTGATCTCAATCTCCTATTTATATCCAAGCATTCTCTAATTATTGTGTGCAGCGGGCACAATTAGTTGAAGATAATGATGACAATTGTTGCTGTGAAGATGCACGGTGGTCATTTGCTACTAGATACAATAGTAGCCATTTGGTGCTGGTTATATGCTAGATTGGGGAATGACAGTCATATGCTGGATAGGAGAATGGCAGTCATATGCTAGATAGGAGAATGGGAGTCATATGCTGGATAGGTGAATGGCAGTCGTATGCTGGATAGGAGAATGGCAGTCATATGCTGGAGAGGAGAATGGCAGTCATATGCTGGATAGGAGAGTGGCAGTCATATGCTAGATAGGAGAATGACAGTCATATGCTGGATAGGTGAATGGCAGTCATATGCTGGAGAGGAGAATGACAGTCATATGCTGGTTATGAACATGGCAGTCATACTGTTTGCTGGATAGGAGAATGACAGTCATATGCTGGATAGGAGAGTGGCAGTCATATGCTAGATAGGAGAATGACAGTCATATGCTGGATATGTGAATGGCAGTCATATGCTGGAGAGGAGAATGGCAGTCATATACTCAGGGCTGCCATCAGAAATGATGGGGCCCCGGACTGACAAAAAAGGCAGGCCCCCATCCCTTCTCCCTCAGTCCCATCAACTTTATCCATTGTCTGCATCCATTGCCATCAAAATGGCCTGGCCCGGGTCTGAGAGAAAGGACACTGACACACACAAACAAAGACACACACATACACTTAACTTACCTATTTCACTCCTTCTTCTGTCTTAGCCTCTATGCCCCGGACGCCGGCTCCTTGCACTATCCACCCGCGGCTCCTCTCTTTCATTTGGTGGAGTGACGTGACTTTATGACGTCGCGCCGTGCTTGCTTCAGTGTAAAAAATTTTTTTATTGGGGGCAAGATAGTGGGCACAGCGGCCAATGCGGGACGGCGGTGCGGCTGGGACTGGGTGAGAAGTGACTCACAACGAGTCACTTACTCACTGTATTGTGCAGCGGGGGGGATAGTGGTGGGCACTTGCGTGGGCAGCTGCAGGCCTGCAGCATACTGGTAGGAGTGGCCAGAATCCCCCTCCGGACCATTCACTGCAGGGGGTAGTGGCAGGCGGGCGCACGGGCAGCAGCAGACACCGGATGGGCCCCCCCGAGTGTTCGGGCCCGGGACTCCAGTCCCGACAGTCCCCCCCTGATGGTGGCCCTGCATATACTGGATAGGTGAATGGCAGTCATATGCTGGATAGGTGAATTGCAGTCGTATACTGGATAGGAGAATGGCAGTCATATGCTAGATAGAATTGCAGTCATATGCTGGATAGGTGAATGGCAGTCATATGCTGGATAGGTGAATGGCAGTCATATGCTGGATAGGTGAATGGCAGTAATATACAGGATAAATTAGATTTATGCGCAGTGATGTCTGGGACGGATTCAGTATGGTCCTAATCCCGACAGCGGCAGCCCGACAGAGGAAGAAATTCCGATCGTCCTTAGGGTAAGTATAACTAACATAATCCCCCCCTAACCCTAACCTCCCCCCCAAGTGCCTAACCCAAATCCCCCCCTAAGTGCCTAAACCTAACCCCCCCTTCCCCTCAGCCTAAACCTAAGTCCCCCGGGGGGGTACCTAGCCCTAACCTCCCCCCATGGGGGTGCCTAAGCCTAAGTCCCCCCCGGGAGCCCCTAACCTAACCCTCCCCTCCACGGCTGTCTGCGCCCGTCACCCTGCTTACCTTCGATCGATAAGCCTGGTGTCGGGCTCCCGGCATAGGTCTAATGACAGGCGTCGGGATATCGACACCTGTCATTAGTGCCTTGCCAGGATTAGACAGTCGGGAAGCCGGTGGTCGGGATTACGTCAGTTGGCTTCCCGACTGCTTCCCATCTGGAACTATACTGTCCCAGACTATAGACTCCTGGTACACTGTAGAACTGGCTAAAGTCTTTAATTTGGCCATTAATATAGATAGTTACTCGCCTAAATTATACTGTATGCTAATACAACAAAACTAACAGTATACAGTGCATTCGGGAAGTATTCACAGCGCGTCACTTTTTCCACATTTTGTTATGTTACAGCCTTATCCCAAAATGGAATAATATCATTTTTCTCCTCAAAATTCTACATACAATACCTCATAATGACAACGTGTAAAAAGTTTTCTGGAGATTTTTGCAAATTGAATACAAAAAAACCACTAAGAAATCACATGTACATAAGTATTCATGACTTTTGCCATGAAGCTCAAAATTGAGTTCAGGTGCATCCTGTTTCCACTGATCATCCTTGAGATGTTCCTACAGCTTAAATGGAATCCACCTATGGTAAATTCAGTTGATTGGACATGATTTTGAAAGGCATACACCTGTCTATATAAGGTCCCACACTTGACAGTGCATAATCAATAAACCAGGGGAAGGGGGAAGTGGGAAAATATAATTTGAGCACAAGATCTTAATATAAATAAATTAAGTAAGTAATGTCAGTCAGTCCACAATTATCATGATGAAATCCTATGATGGGTATACAAAAATTATATATATCTCATGTGGAGGTGCTCTCCTAGAGAGTGTAATTATACGTAATAGGAAAAAAAGAAGAAAAAAGAAAACTCTCTTTTATGGAGGCACTCTATTATAGATATTGTATATCAAATGATAATAATATTACTAATAATTAACTTTTATTAAATATGCATTAAAAAATACATTATCTGATCTAAAACCTTTATTCATACACCCTAATTGTTCAATGACAGCTGTGGGTTGTATTCAATCAAACATGAATCAAACAAAACATATAACGTAAAAGTAATATCACAGATGTAAATGAAGCAAAGTGAAATATTACAAAATAATCTCAGATATAGATAGTAGTGTAAGCAAAACCTGATTAAATGGTCCCGTTGATTATTGATGGATTGCTTATCCACGCCGTGATTAATTACGGGACCATTTAATCAGGTTTTTTTACCACTGTAATCCATATCCAGATATATAAGCAGAAGCTTACACTACTATCTATATCTGAGATTATTTTGTAATATTTCACTTTGCTTCATTTACATCTGTGATATTAGTTTTAAGTTTTTGTTTGATTCATGTTCGTATTTTTTAACGCATACTTAATAAAAGTTAATTATTAGTATTATTATTGTTTGATATGCAATATCTATAATAGAGTGCCTCCATAAAAGAGAGTTTTCTTTTTTCTTCTTTTTTTTTTTCTTTTTTTTTCCTATTACTTGACAGTGCATGTCAGAGCACAAACCAAGCATGAAGTCCAAGGAATTGTCTGTAGAACTCCGAGACAGGATTGTCTCGAGGCACAAATCTGGGGAAGGGTACAGAAAAATATCTGCTGCTTTTAAGGTCCCAATGAGCACAGTGGCCTCCAACATCCATAAATGAAAGAAGTTCAGAACCACCAGGACTCTTCCTAGAGTTGGCTGTCCATCTAAACTCAGCGATCGGGGGAGAGGGGCCCTAGCCAGGGAGGTGACCAAGAACCTGATAGTCACTCTGTCAGAGCTACAGCATTCCTCTGTGGAAAGACAAGAACTTTCCAGAAGGAAAAACAACCATCTCTGCAGCAATCCAACCAATCAGGCCTGTATGGTAGAGTGGCCAGATGGAAGCCACTGCTTAGTAAAAAACACATGGCAACCAATCAGGAGTTTGCCAAAATGCCCCTGAAGGACTCTCAGACCATGAGAGACAAAGATTGATCTCTTTGTTGTGAATGCCAGGCGTTCTGTTTGGAGGAAACCAGGCACCGCTCATCACCAGGCCAATACCATCCCTACAGTGAAGCATGGTGGTGGCAGCATCATGCTGTGGGGATGTTTTTCAGCGGCAGGAACTGGGAGACTAGTCAGGATAGAGGAAAAGATGAATGCAGCAATGTGCAGAGACATCCTGGATGAAAACCTGCTCCAGTGCGCTCTTGACCTCAGACTGGGGCGACGGTTAATCTTTCAGCAGGACAACGACCCTAAACACAGAGCCAAGATATCAAAGGAGTGGCTTCAGGACAACTCTGTGAATGTCCTCGAGTGGCCCAGCAAGAGCCCAGACTTGAATCCGATTGAATTTCTCTGGAGAGATCTGAAAATGGCTATGCACCGACACTTCCCATCCAACCTGATGGAGCTGGAGAGGTGCTGCAAAGAGGAATGGGCGAAACTGCCCAAAGATAGCTGTGCCAAGCTTGTGGCATCATATTCAAAAATACTTGAGGCTGTAATAGCTGCCAAAAGTGCATCAGCAAAGTATTGAGCAAAGGCTGTGAATACTTATGTACATGTGATTTCTTAGGTTTTTTATTAAATTAGCAAAAATCTCAAAAAACTTTTTACACGTTGTCATTATGGGGTATTGTGTGTAGAATACTGAGGAGAAAAATTAATTTATTCCATTTTGGAATAAGGCTGTAACATAACAAAATGTGGAGAAAGTGACGCGCTGTGAATACTTTCCGGATGCACTGTATATTGTTTATGTGCACTTAAAAAAGTGTTTCTGACTCACCACTTATCACCTGTACACTGTACACAGAGGAGGACTGGGCTGAATGGCATCTGCCACCCGGGCTTCTATCTGGTGTTTTGTGGCTACAGGCGTGCTCTGCTTGACAATGGGTGGTGGTTGGGAGGCAGGCAGGAAGAGGATGCTCCATGACCGATCTGACTGTTTATAAATGCAGAGTGGCCAGACAGCAAGTTCTGCCTTTTTCCTGGCCACTTGTCAGGTACATTCAGCAGCTGTTCATGCTGTTTGGTAACACACTGATGGCTCTGGCCATCCACCAGTCACAGTGGTGGGTTGTTTCCATGAATACATTTTGGTTGTCTAGCTGGAGCTACCCTCCAATCAGAGTGAATGAAAGTGTAAGGAGAGACAGCGAGGGATCGAAGGCAGGATGAGTAATGTGAGTGGGTGTAATTTCACAGTGAGGGTGTCACAATCTTAAATGAGGGAGGGGATTGCAGATTTGGAGTATTTTATTTATAATTAAGGAGGGGGAGTTGCAGTTGGGTATGTGATTATTATTGCACAGGGGATGAGGGGGTCAGATCTTGTCGATTATTTTCAATGAGGGAGGGGTTTGCAGATTTGGGGTAAGATTTTAATGAGGCAGAAAGAGTAAAATCTGTTGTCTAATTGATAATGAGATTGTGGCTTTAAGTCTAAGGTGTCATTTTAATGAAGGAAAAGCGTTAAACTTCAGTTATGAATTTTAATGAGGAAAGGGTCAGATCTAGGATATGATTTTTAAATGAGGAAGGTTAGGGGTCAAATCTGGGGTATGGTTTTTTAATGAGGGTAGTGGTTGCCAGATTTGTGCTTTGACTCTTGATGAGAAAGAAGGGAGCCAGATGTGAGGTCTAATTTCTAAAGAGGAAGTGGTACAGATCATGGGCATCTTTTGTAATGTGGCAATGTAAGGGGTTGGATCTGGGGCCGAATTTAAACATAAATGGTTAGATCTGTGTCATATATTATTACACAAGCAATAAAAGAAAATCATTTATTTATATTAACAGTCTTTTGCTCTCAAATTGCTTGTAAAGTGTTAATATGTGTATGTTTCTATGGCAATTCAGGAATATTGCATATAGAGTGGGACTTTACTAACTACTATTTTTTGTTTTGTCCATGACTGGAGCGTCATATTCACCACTAAATAAAAAGTATATCACCGGAACTTGCCACAGTTTTACTATTTCTCCAAAATTATTTGTTATAAAATTCTGCATGCTTCTGTGGTGATACAACTGTGCTTGTCATGTTTAGAGAACTAAATTTGACTAATTATGTTATCATTTGGTTTGTAAAATACCTATTGTTTTCCATAGCTTGTGATTTTATTTCCTCACTTTTCTAATCACATAAGCAGAACCAGTGCAGCTGTTGAATTACTTAATTGAAAACACATTTAAATGCTAAAAAGTCTATTTAAATTAAGATTTTGAAAAAAAAACACACAAATTTTTCTTGCCCCCATTGCCAGTCCCGAAACTAATCGTATCTTAAGTTAAGTCAATTAAACATTATCAATTTGTGTCTTCCTGCCATTTATTCTGGTCAGATATAACTTCCTCAAAGACAACCAAATAAACTATAAAACACACAACGCTCTAACAAGTTTAATGTTTTCCATTGATCAGTTCTGAGACTGAACCCCTGTAGAAATGCCCAGACTCCGAGTAGCCTCCTGGGAGTATGAAGATTTGATATAGATGGCTAAATCTTGGGCTTGAAATATTCCAGAGTACATGATCATTATTTCCTTAGAGTAGGATAAATGTTATTTTAGCCAGTGTGCCCATAATAGTTGTTAAGCCTACATGTTTATGAACGCTTAGATTAGATATTGTTATCACTTTGAGACAATACCCCTGTGCTCATACTTGTTGCAGCTAATGACATGGGCATAGCTTTAGTGTTTGCAAGAGATGTCATATGCTATGGGGCCCAGAGGCTTATCCGGCCCACCTCTGGTGCCTGACTCAACCACCCAGGTCATAAAGTTGTCTACCAGGTTCCTGGAAATGTCCGCTAAGCACCATGTAGCATAATGGGAACAGAGGGCAATGTCTGGCATGTGTTTTTGCAAGCAGTACAATGTGGCATATTGTTAACTTGGGTCACTACAATGTGACACAATATGAACTGAGGGCACTGTGCAGTATATTGTGAACTAGGGGCCTGATTCATTACGGTTCGCAAATACGATTATGCACATAATCGTCCGATTGTTGCGTTCTACGCATGCATATGCCATGCGGTTGGGACTGCAATTGCAGTGACTACGCAGACTCGTCGCAGACTGATTGACAGGAAGTGCCATTTGTGGGTGGTGATGGGGGGGTGGTCGGCGAATTGTGCAAGTGTGCGTGAGGCTGCGATGGTACTCGATTGTTTCGATGGTTTTGCAGTATTGCTAAACATTACGGATGTGTGTAAGGTAAAGTGGGCATCCTTGTGTAGTGCTGCGCCAGCATAGCGATCGCAATCAATTAGCATACTAACATATAATCAAGCAATAGGGAGCGCAAAAGTAGAGTATTACAAATTAATTTAATATGGTATAATTACCAGGACATACAATTGAAACATAAAATGCTATTTAAAACCACAAAGTGTGGTTTTAAAAAGGGTTACTACTTAAGATATATAGTGGGGAGAAGCATAATGTAAAGGAAAACTTCCTAACATATAATGCAAATATAAAGTCCACCAAAGTCTCTAGAGATCCGGTATATTTTAGAAATCCAATTAGGTATGGGACAAGGATAATTGAATGCAGTTTTTTAGCCCAAATGCTGATGTTATATTCAACCTCACTACCGTGAGTGCACCTCACCACCGCTGTAGATCTTATTCACCAGTGCTAATCCCGGGTTAATGGCAGAGGAGGGGGGGGGGGCAGAACCTCGGTGCATTACACTCCCCTAGAGATGTTATTAGCAACCACCTGATGTTGTTGTGGAGCCAGATCAGCAGGAGCAACACTTCATCGGCCAGTGTATAGAGGGAATGCACGGCCTCAATCCTTCAGGATTCCCTTATATGCTGGTCCATCATCGCCAAAGTTCTCAAGTGGTATGCGCTCTAACAATTGGGACTTTCTGGATACAAAGTTGCCATCTCTGGTTTCAGCACAAGCCGTGCATTCCCTCTATACACCGGTCGATGACGTGTTGCTCTTGCTGATCTGGCTCCACAACAACATCAGGTGGTTGCTAATAACATCTCTAGGGGAGCGTAATTCACCGATGTTCTGCCCCCCCCCCTCTGCCATTAACCCGGGATTAGCACTGGTGAATAAGATCTACAGCGGTGGTGAGGTGCACTCACGGTAGTGAGGTTGAATATAACATCAGCATTTGGGCTAAAAAACTGCATTCAATTATCCTTGTCCCATACCTAATTGGATTTCTAAAGTATACCGGATCTCTAGAGACTGTGGTGGGCTTTATATTTGCATTATATGTTAGGAAGTTTTCCTTTACATTATACTTCTCCCTACTATATATCTTAAGCAATAACTCTTTTTGGGCCACCCTTTGTGGTTTTAAATAGCATTTTATGTTTCAATTGTATGTCCTGGTAATTATACCATATTAAATGAATTTGTAATACTCTACTTTTGTGCTTCCTATTGCTTGTTTATACATTTGTCTACCTACCAGTGTTTCCAGAAACCTCATTGGGAGCTGCATGGTGGTTAGTATTCATCCATTTATTTGTTAATTATACCTTTATAAGATTCTAATTGCACCTGATATAGATACATCTTATATCTATAGGTTTTTTCTTTCAATTAGCATACTATTACAGTTGAACTGCATGCGGAATCGCTATTGCATTCACAGTTGCGATTGGTAGTGAATCAGTCCCTAGGGCATTACTATGGAAAGTTAATTAGGGCACTACTATGCGCATAAGATTGAACTGCTGTGGGGAGATGTGTCTCCCTAGAAAGGGGAAGGGGCCCTTTCATGATGTTGCTATGCTGCCCACAAAGTTCTAGCTATGCCACTGGCTAATGAATACAGTAGTTATATATATTACAGTATTAACCCATTGCTTGTATGTTGTAATAATAAAGCTTTAGTGTCTGAGGGCAAGTCATAAAACAAATAATACATTTAAGAATTATGACTCTGCATATAAATTAGACAAACCATTAGAACAGTGTTGCCCAAGGGTAGTCCTCATGCACATCCAACCGTTCATGTTTTCAGGATTTCTGGCTTTGGAAACAGACAGAATAATTACTAAGTCCAGCTCTATTTAAACTCCGTCTTTATTTAATGTACTATGACAGATCCAAACTGGAAGAAAGAAACAACAATGTGATCCAGACATTTAAAAAGATCAGTTGTATTAATGTGAGAGGCCCAGTAACAAAGAAGCAGCTTTTAAAAGAAAGAGCTACCACACCCCTCTCCCATCCAAGAAAACCTAAGCATGAAGACAGCTCGGAAATTCCTTATGCTATACAGTCCGTGTTGTGGATAGCCTGACAGCTGTTTTGGTGCACCAGCACCTTTCTCTAGAGATACACACAAATAAATTTCATCTTAGCAAGTATAAAGCTGGATACACACTTGGATGATGTCGGCCTGATAAGTCGTTTCAGGCCGAATTAGAATGACATATCGGCCGGATCGCCCAGTGTGTATCGTCCAGTCAGTTGTGCCGCACGGCCAACTGCATGATATTGCATGCTGCACCGTTGCAGATAATAAAGGATGGAATAAGAGATTGTTCCGTCGTTCATTACATTGCTCAATGTGTACCCGCGGTACGATATGTTGGCCCGTATGTACCCAGCTTTAGTGTCAGAATTCTGGAATGTTGTTTAAGGATACTGAATTAAAACCTCTATGTGCTCCTGTCTATACCTTCTAAAAGCCTGCCTATACCTTCTGATATTGATGCTATTTGCATACGCAGTCATACAGTAAAATAAAGACTTTAGACCTTGAACATATGTTTCCAAAGCACAAAGTATTATTCAAGTAAAGTACAGTCAGTTACACACTGTGATCTAAGTACAATTTAGCGCGAAGAAATTATACAGACCCAAGATACAGTTATACATACGCACGCGCTCTGGACCAGATACCGGCATCAGCAAGAAACCTCCGTTACTCAGCAGTCAGCAAGAAGACTGAAGACTGGGGTCAGAACACACATATTTATACCCCCACAGAAATAGACTACACAATAGAGAGGTTAGTTGCAATCCCATTGGTTCCACATCACGGTGCTTCTGTTACAGGGCATTTAACAGGTTGATTCAAATGGACACAGACCAGTCTCCGACAGCTGGTTATCTCCATTTTCCCGCCTCATGCAAATCTAGGCTGTTGGTTTTACAAAGTACATTTTGGTGCTTTAACTTTCTACGGTCCATAAGTTGAGAATGCATGTTGCGATCTTCTCACCGATGATACCGGGAAGCTGTTGAGAGTGCAGATCAGTATAACACCAAACACGGCTTACTTATCATGTATTAAACCTTAGTTACCAAATAACCTTTATTTCACAGCATTTGTAATAAATCACTAAAACTTGAATCTTATACCTTTACACTATGGAACCTTTTGCTTTAAGTGTATGTATGCACGGGAGAATGACACTAAATAGCTTTGTGCGTCTGGGGGTCTGTGGGGTACTTAGTGAGCAGCACTAAGCTGGAAAGGTATCTCTGAGTGTATGGGACTAAATCGGTATTGGTTGTGTAGGGATCGTTAAAAAGCTGACCGTGCTAATAATTAGCTATTTTGCGTTGTGCACTGTTTAACATTGCGTGTATTTGTTAATGTGAATGCAGGGAAAACACCACTAATTTGCTACTATTTTGCACTGTTCATTATTTAAGTTCATGGTGATTTTAATGTGTTGGAAAGTCATTTTTATGTATGTTAAACACCGTCGGTATGTGTTTGGGGAAAATTGTTAAAAAGCTGGCCGTGCTATTTATTAGCAATTTAGCGTTGTGTTTTGTGTACTATGTGGTTTTGACAAATTGCTATTTATTAGCAATTTAGCATTGTGTTTTGTGTACTATGTAGTTTGGACAAAATGGCGCTGTGTGACCTATTTCTAAGATGAAGTCTTGTCGCCATTTGCAAGATGGCGTCGTGCAGGTACTTATTTTTAAGATGGAGTCTGGTTGCCATTCGCAAGATGGCGTCGCTCCAAGCTAATTTTACACTGATTCTGTCTCAGCCACTAAACCAGCTTCGACATGTTGAATTACGAATCTTAGGGCCGGCCTCCTTTACAGGAGAGTGGATGAAGCTGGGTGGTTTTAGAAGACCTCCTCATGCAGATCTGCTACTACTGTGAGGATGTGAAGGAATGTTGAATGGAGATAAGTAGCCAACCAACATTGTGTGCTGGTACGTATACTTGCTAAGAAGAAGTTTATTTGTGTGTTTATCCGTTGAGGAAGGTGCGATGGCACCAAAACTGCTTTTGAGCTTTCCACAACATGGACTGTGCAGCTATATATAGAGTATAAGGAATTACGGCAATATCTTCTTGCTTAGGTTGCTCTTGAAATCCATAGATGGCGTTGCTTGATAGCAACCTATGGATTTTTTTTTCTTTTCACAACATTCCCCGAGAGGGAACCAATAGGATCCCTTCCAGGCAGGGTCCCTCACGACTCACGCATGACTCTTGGATCATAAACCCAGAAGTCCTCACGCCGCAAAGGAGCGATGTTATCGGAAGATCTGTCCTTTGCGGTTTAACCACAATTGTACATTCATACAGCATTAATAAATGCCGATATGCATGTGGTAAGTGACAGGATGTATCACATTCAAATTGCAATGCTTGATACATGCCACCCTCAGTGTCTTCTCCATAAGCTGTATTATCCTGCCAAGGTGGGTAAGAGAGAGACTGTTATATTCAAATGCACTGTTTAGCGGGTATAGGGCCCTCCAGGTGAATTGATACTTGATGAAGTTGCATTGTATGTAGCGGCATAAGTTCATACCAGGAGCCCAAGGTGAGATATTTGTTGGTGCCCCCCTGCTTCATATTCACTACCAACACCCCAATGCCAGCAGCACTCAGACACACACTACCCCTATCCCACATTCACTATCAACACCTCTTCAACATCAAGTCACAAACTCCCCTCTCCCTACATTCACTTCCAGCACCCCATGCATCATCCAGACACATACCGTCCCCATGCATTCACTGCCAAAATCCAGTCTCCCAAACTCTCCTCCCCTTGCATTCACCTCTAACACCCCAGCAGTACGCAGACACGCACTCTCCTCCCCCTGCATTCACTGCCAACAACCCAGCAGCATCCAGACACACAATGCCTTTCATTGTCTCCTGTATTTCCACCCTTGTATTAAATATTTAGCACAATATATCATTGTATTTTAAGAGCCATAAAAAATACATTTTTAACCATTATATTTGCTTCTTCAAGCTTATAAAAAAAAATCAAAAGTCTGGTAAAAAAAAAAGAGTATAGTGGTTATAGATATAAAAACTCTGTAGAAAGGTTGGAAAAAGGTTACTAATGGAATCAGAAAGAGAAAGAATGAAAACAGAATGTTATTTGTTTGAGACATGCAGCCTTGAGGAGAGTTAATGGAAGTCAAGCAGCCCCACAGTTCCAAACCCATGCGAGAAGTAGCTGGCCCTTCATCTCATCTGTCAGTCTCACCAACCAGCCACCCAGTCCTTGGCAGAACATGGAAGAAGTGTCTGACAAATAGAAATAATGATAACTGAATTTTTATCCATTTATTTATTTACCAGAAATTAAATTTTTTCTTATGGCACAAATAAAATACATCCAGTCTATACAGAATTTTCATTCCATAATGTAAAAGGTCTAATAAAATGACAAAGTGGGTGAATACTTTTACATCTGTGCCCAATTTCACAAACTTGGCTGTAATCAATATGTCAGCTCCCAGTGGGTTCACATGCTAAGAAAACAGTTCTGTCATATCCAGCTTTGGGCAGTATCCTATTAGCCCGGAAAATTTTTCAGGTGCGGAAAATGGTAAATTTCGCAATTTCACCCAATGTTATTTTTTGGGTTATCTAGTTAGCGTTTGTTTTTCTCAACTGAAAAATTTTCAATTTTCGCCCCCGAAAACACATAGAATCCGTGACCTATGTGTTTTCACTATTGCAGCAGCGAACACAGGGCACTTATCGGCCAATTTTTTTCGGGACCTCTGAGGTTCCGGGAAAAAAATCCACGATAAGTGCCAGCATTGCTGGGCTAATTGGATAGCCCCGTGGGATACATTAGTGCCCGAATAATTTTTGGGGCTAATAGGATACCACCCTTTGTCTAATGACTGAATACTCATTCCCTACTAGCTGTTACCACTAACTGATAGGGATCCATACAGTGTCCTTTCTCACTTTTCCTTCTACTGTATCACTAACAGGCATCTATGATGATTTAAATTTATATAAACAAATATATCAACCTTTATAGCTACTATATATTAATATTTTGCTGTTATAATTGATCAATAGGTACTATTTGATCATTTGCAATAATGTATAACAATTTTACCCTCCAATCAGGGACAGTTTGGGATGGAAAACTGGGACGGGAAATTTTTGAAAGCTGCACTAATGAGCTGGGTCTGTTGAAAGGGTGGGGTCTGTGGAGGAGGGCAGGATACTCCCTCCTAACAGGGCCTGGAGGGGCTGTGGCAAGCCACTAAGTTGAGCAGGGTCGACAACAGAAATCTTGGGGGACGATACACTCTTTTTTGCCACCCCCCATCCCTCTACACTAGGTACTGGCCAGTCACCTCAAAAGTCTTTCCTCACCTAAATGGTGGTTTCACTGCATCAGGGAACCTCTGAAGTATTTGAGCCTCTCTGGGAAGACAGCGTCTTCAATCAGTATTCACTATTCATTGTTTGGAAGATGCCTGTTTACGTAGAAATATAACCAATGTCACTATCATATAACTGATATTTAACTAGATAATACATAGTAACATAAGTTTTTGTGCAGGGAAAAATGAGAATCAAACAATTTTATATTCATAAAGTATTTGCTAATTTGGAACCATTTGTATCAGTAATGTTTTTTTTACATTGATTTGAATTTGTATCTTAATGAAGATTACTGTCCCACAGCCTTACCCCTCCCCCTATGCATCTCCAGCACTATTCCCCACTGTGCCTCTCAAGCATTAGTCCCCCTTTGCTGTCCAGCACTATCTGCCTCTCCAGCCCATATGCTCCCTGTGTCTCCTAGTCTCTACAGTCCGCCTGTGTCACTCCAGACCCACTGTGTCTCTCCAGGTCCAGGACTTATGTGTCTTTCCAGGCCCCCCTGCATCATTCCATCTCCAGGTCCCCATGACTGTCCAGGCCTCCTTGTATTTCTCCATCTACAAGCCCCCTGTGTCTCTCCAGGCCACCTGTGTCCTTCCAGGCTCCCCTGTCTCTTCATGTTTATGCCCCTTGTGTCTCTCCAGGCCCCCCCAGTGTCTCTCCATCCAGGCTACCCTGTGTCTCTCCGCCTCAAGCCCCCCTTGTGTCTCTCCATGCTTTACTTTGTCTCTCCAGGCCCATTTGTGTCTCTCTAGGCTCCCCTGTGTCTCTTCATGTCCAGGCTACCTTTTGTCTTTCTAGCCCCCCCCATGTCTCTATTTCCAGTACGCCCTGTGTCTCTCCATTTCCAGCCCATCTGTGTCTCTCCAGGCCCCCCTGTGTCTCTCCAAGCCTCACTGTTTCTTCTTCTTCCCCCATGTTCCTCTATCTCCATGCCCCCCTGTGTCTCTTCATCTCCTGCCTGCCTGTGTCTCTCTTGCTTCAGCTCACGCTTATCTTCCTTCTCCATCTGTTTTCTGTTTTGGGTGCAGTGCTCCTCATTTTTGCCACTCCTCTATTTTGTTCAGTGGCACAACATGACATCACAAAGCTGCACGCACTGTTACTGACCAGCCTGACTGAATAAAAATAGCTTTATTGTTTAGGGTTGGCCATCACCTCTGCACCTGGAGGCGGAGCCATGAGGTGTGACTCACAAGCTCAACAAAGGCCCATTCGAGGAGCTGCAGTAGCTGGGCATGTGCACCAGCCCTCCAACTGCTATTTTACTCCAGACCATCCAATCACAGCTGAGCTCTCAGCTATGATTGTGGTAGCCACCAGCCTGGGAAGCAGTGTGTGCCAGCCTGGCAGAGGGGAGCTTGGCACCAGCATCAGAGTGAACTTTTGCTGTGGCCCAATCTGCCCCTGCCTCCAAATGTTCTCTCATGGGCTGGGTCTTCTTTCCTTTTGTCTTCTCCTTAGCACTATCCATGCCACCTGTGTTCCTGGTCTTTTGTCTCTACAGTAAATCCATTCAACAAATCTGATACTGTATGCTCATCCTTACCGTGTAGGCTCATCAAGTGTAGAACTGCTTCTCCTCCCTGTGACTTTCTGCCACCTACCTTGTAAGTTAGGAAGTTGCCCTACCCTCACATTGTGGACCTCATTCAGAGCCGGTCGCACAGAGCGTGCGGTCGGTCTGAATGAGGGGAGGACCTCTTGAATTTTCAAGAAGTCCTCCTTTGCGGTGGTAAGGCTGTGGGTTAACACCCACAGCCTTACGACTGCCTAAGGTGATGGTCGCGATGGTCAAGACCATCGCGACCATCGGGGCTTACGACGAGACCCTAGGGTAGGGTCTCCCTTGTCGTAAGCCCCGGAGAGCTTTCGGCTCTGTCTGAGCCGGAAGCTCTCCACTGACATCACTGGTGATGTCAGTGGGGCCGCCCCCAAATGGTAGGCGTTCCCATGGGAATGCCCCCGTTTGGGCTGCCACCCCCCCGGGCCACCTTCCAAACAGGGCGAGCTGTCAATCAACATCGACAGCTCGCCCCCTTTGGATCGAGACCCGCTACGACCGGCGTTGTCGGTCGTAGCGGGTCTCACGCATGCGCACGACGGCACCGGCGTGCACATGCTCTGTGGGGGGCCATCGACCCGGTCCGAGCGCATCGGCGCTAACGACCGGGTCTGAATGACCCCCTGTGTCCTTGTCTTACTTAGTCTTTCACTTTACTGTTTTATGTCGTTCCTAGATATGTTACATTATCCTATATTATGATGTTTAGTTACGCGGTTACTATGTAT
Organism: Taudactylus pleione; assembly: GCA_031769625.1. NCBI lineage: Eukaryota > Metazoa > Chordata > Amphibia > Anura > Myobatrachidae > Taudactylus > Taudactylus pleione. Next base: position 1,036,480 of record JAUIMM010000555.1, on the reverse strand, counting down.
TTTACTTGTACAGCGCTAAGGAAACTTTGTGTCACCTTAAAAATAAAGATAATAATGTAGATTGTGTGCTATACTTTATTTTATGTAGTGTTGTTATCATCACATGTATATCCACACCTTTATTCAAATAAAGACCACCCTTAGGTTCAGCATTTTATCTGTTTTTTTCACATGAGAAAACAACCCAGCATGGTTTGGAATTTGTCTGATTTTAGCCAGTTCAGGGTTTGGGGTTCTCAAATAGCGAATGGGCAACGGATTACCCTAGGGTTACAATAGGGTCCTTGAGCCTTCACCTGCAGCCTCCAGCTGCTTTTTACTTTATAGTCATATTTGTTTGTTATAACTTGTAACACTTGTTTAAAAATACCTGCTGATATGTTATTATAGGGCCTGATTCAGCAGAGGAAGCTAATGCGACCGCAGCTGCGATTTTGCACGGAACGCAGTTGCGAAAATATGCTTATGGATGCCAAAGCACAGCTAGCATAAAGACGCCCACTGCTGCCTTCTCATATCCTTCCAGTGTCGCACTCCTGCGTAAACATTGGTACCATTGACGTACATCAAGCAGTCTGACCAGACGCAAACACTGCAGCTCTCCTCGCATGCAGAGAGCTCACATGCTGGAATCTAATGTTAAACATTAACACATGTGCCCCTGCCCTCAATTTTATGTTATTCTGCAGATTTTGATTTTACAATATCTAGAAAACTGAAGGGGTTAAAGACTTTTAAGATTTTCCTGCATGATACATTGCACACTAGATGGCGCTAGAAAGCTAGTAAATCTCCTCAAGATTTTGGACAATAATCTGTGCCTGCCTAAAAAGTTTGTTGTTTATGTAGTAATGTTTCAATCCAGATTTATACAGCTGCCAATAATTCCTAATTTACAAAGACAGTTCCAGGCTTTGGAGGTTGTCCTTGTCCTCGATCATTTAAATATCTTTGTTTTTTGTTTTGATTTGATTTGATAAGGTGAAATAGTATTTTCCTTGTTTTTGTTGTCAACATAATCCTCAAGATTTATTCTTAACCTGCGTATCTTAAAAATGATAAAAGATTACAGATGTATATTTGCATTTAATATACAGGATATCATGGTCATATCCAGTTTTCTGCTCTTAAATAAGTAAAGTTATAGTTATACATACTGAGGGCCTGATTCAGAAAGGATCGCTATTCTGCTTATACGCACGCAATGCAGTTGCTAATGTCAGCGGTGATATGTAAATGTGTGCATTCACAATGCGATCTCAGCCTAACATAAGGGCACCCACTTCCCCTTACACGCATCTGTATACTTGGGCAACATAGCGAAACAATCAGTAACTTCGAGTAACATCGGAACCATACGCACAGTTAGGCAGGTCAGACCTCACTCAGCAATTGCTAATTTCAGTCTACGCTATGAGGCCTCAGGCTGCGTATGGTATTGCAGAGACTAATTTATGCACGCCCCTGCAACGGCGTCCCAACGCACTGACATGCCTGCGATCGCCCGTCCACCCCCACCCCATCACCACCCCCAAATGGTACTTCCTGTCAATGGGTCTACGTTGCTTCTGCTGATGCACTTCTCATCGCAGATGCTAGTCCGTGCACGCGCCCTGTGATGCATATGCATGCGCAGTGCGAAAACATCGCCTGAGTGTGTGCGTTCTCTCCTGTGCGTTCCTTACTGAATCAGGCCCTGTGTATTATAGAATTGCTATTATGATCATGCGCATTCCTCATGTCATATTAAATATTTGTAATGTCCTGTATCTGCACAGAATGTAATAGATTTTTATTATGATTATGTTCAGCGATTGTGTTGGATAGGTGTAGTACCATTGTACAGTGCTCAAGTTATACTAGGTAGATGTACTATACTATATCATTGTAGAGTCTTGGTAGAGCTATATTATGGTAAGATCCAATGGCCATATATTGTTGAATACGTATAATTTCTTTTATCCAGAAGTGTACTGCACACAGCATGTACATATTCACACAGGGATTTGTTTTATAATGTTGTTAAGTATGTATTTGGGATTATGCTTTAAAATCATGTAATTAGCTAGCACACACATCCCAACATTGTTTCTGAATCAAGACATAGGACCTGATCCAGACCCGCTCGCTAAGGCGCGATCATTTGCTCTGAGCGATTTTTGCCCATCTGCACATGCATACAATTTGCAGTGGCGTGCGCAAGCCAGTCTTTGCGATCTGATTTTGGTTGCTCGTAAGCCACTAACAGGTCGCTACTTTGAGTGACAGATGGTGCCGTTTGTGGGTGGTAACAGGGGAAAGTGCTTGTGAACAGGGGAGTGGATGTGCGAACGCAGGCGTGTCAAGCCGCCAAAACGCCATTTAAAGGGTGTGCATAATTAGCAAAGTGGCATCATTGTACACGTCACCTGCATGTATTTCAGTCAGCACTGATCGCTGTGCTTGCGGCGGGTTAAGGCAACCCCAAGGGTTGCGAGCAGCTCCGATGGCTTACGATGGTCCCGATTTATCCTACATTTCCCAAAGATGACATGTGTTGCGAGTGGCAAGGGTGCGTCTTTAGACACTTGCAAGCGCACTTTGCCATAGCTCGCTAAAACAAAGTGTGGGCGTCCTTATGCGACGCAGTGTGAGCACTTCATTTAAATAACCGGCCCCTTTTTGCCAGCGAACTTGCAAGCGGGTCTGAATGAGCTCCATAGTGAGATGGGGTTGTGGCCCTGTCACTGTGTGGGTGTGGCCAGTTCTCATTTGTATCAAGTTATAACATCGTTATGTAAATCCGGCATATCTCAGTCATTCATTATATTAAAATGGTGCAGATTACTTATAAATTAATAGTCATAATGAAATGATGGAATACAGAGACTGAAGATCTCACTTATGCTGAGTTGCACATATTTGAATATGTACGGTACAGCTGCAGGGAAGCGGCTGATCAATACCATAGAGCTAATATGCTAATGCAGCTGGAGGCGTTTGTGTCCTAAGACGCAACATCGGATCTTCTGCAATACCATCGGCAATCCTAGTAACCCTGAGGCTACTCAGATTGCTTCTCGCAGCTCCATAGCCGAGAAAGGGCTCCCCCAGAAAACGGGGACAACACATCCTATTTTCTGGAATGGAGGCCGGCCCCTCCCACTCTCTGCCCCCAAATGGTTGCAGCCTGTAAATAAGGCTGCAGCTTTGGGGAACCTGTGAGAGGTCCTGCAGTAGAAGACCAACGCATGCGCAGTACAGATCTAACATCGGAGTAATAAGCAAATCATCAGGTTTTGCGTAGTACTCTGAATCAAATTCAATGAGAGCATAGGCATGCAGCTGGATAATGTTATGCTGCATACACACGGTCAGATTTTGTTAAAGATCTGAACGATAACGATTGTAAAAATCGTTCAATTATTCATATCTTTGGCATGTTGGGCATGCATCGATCAACGATGCGCATTCCCGCATGTCAGATAACAATATCTGACATCGACTGTGTTTGCAGTAAGGTTTGGATGATTTCATTCATTTTAATACTGTCAGAAATCATTCAATCGTTCATCGTTCAAATCGTTGATGAAATCGTTCAAAACGTTCATCGTTGATCTAGCAAGTCTGACTGTTTGTATGCACCATGAGTCTTAAAAGCAAATTACCCAATTCATATACACTATAATGTAATGAAGTATCAAATACATGAGATAGAATAATGGGGGTCATTCAGACCCACTCGCGAGCGGCAGTACACTCGCAAGTGGGTCGATGTTCCCCACTGCGCATGCGCACGACGGAGGGAGCTCCGTCGTGCGCATGCGCGAGACCCGGCGAGCGAAGGACTTTCCATCGCTCCGGGTCTCGCACCAAAGGGGGCGTGCTGTCGATGTTGATTGACAGCACGCCCCCTTTGGTGGGCGTGCTGGGGGCGTGCCTGCCAGACGGAGGCGTTCCTATGGGAGCGCCTACCGTCTGAAGACGGCCCCACTGACATCACTAGTGATGTCAGTGGGAGTGATTTTGGCTCTGATAGAGCCAAAATCACTCCTGGCCTTGTGGTTGAGAAACCCGACCACAGGGTTTCACTCGCAAGTCCGATGGTCGCGATGGTCAAGACCATCGTGACCATCTTGTTGGACGCTCGTATATGCTGTGGGTGGTGACCCACCATTATACGAGCGTCCAGGAGGACGCTCCATTTTAATGGAGGTGGGCCCTGATTCAGAGCGAGCGCTCTGGTCAGAGCGTCCGGCTCTGAATCAGGGCCAATGTTTTGACAGTGTCAGTTCTAAATCCAAAATTTACATTTTCCACAATTAGTCTCCAAAGGAAAAAGGTATAAAAAGTTATATACAAACAGCTTTGTATTGGTGCAAATGTTTTTCTCTTTTGTGAATGGCCAAAATGACATTTATAAATAGTGAAATCATTTCTCCATAACTACTTACACTTTGCTCCAAGGCAAACTAAAATCCATATTTACAAAATGACTACATTATATACTAATAGCACATTAATATACTACATTGCATACTGATTGTTTGCTAAAAAGAGTCATTACCCCGAAATATGTAGTCATCCAAAATGTAAGGGCACATTTCAATGGAAAAGTTTTCATATTATGAGATAAATTAAAATGTTTGAAATTATATGTACAATGGTTATCTAACTTAAGATAGTGTCATATAGCTAACTGTAGTGTCCTTTAAAGGACCCATTTACTAATATTGCATTTAAGTGCAACAATAGCACTTCACTGTAGCATGTAAATATTCCATTTAATTATTTAGTGATTAATTGATTGATTTAAGCAAGCTGGATTTTAGACAGAAAGGTCACATTTTAGGAACATTTTGCCATATATAAAAAAACACTTAAAACTGTACCTACCTACCTACTTACATCATACACATTTTGTCTTAATAAGGCACTAATAACTTGAATAAAATGCATGTATTGAACATTGAATTGTGCTCATTTTCTTACTCTGCAATTAAAGTCCGACAGTGGTATTCAGACATCACTTGTGCCTAATAAATAATTTAACAGGGGTTTTCAATCTCTTTATGTCATGTACCTTCTTATGAACATAAATGTTTGCCAAGTACCTGCTATTGTACTTTTAAGGGGTGCCTAGAACACATACATTGTATGGATGTGTTCTAGTCACCCCTTACAAGTGTAAGTGGAATCCACATTATTTAAAATGTGTCTTAATATCCTTATTTGTCTATAAATGTTTAATAAAATACTCATTCTATTTTGTTATATTAATTAAATATATATGAATCTGTAATTCTGCATTTTCCTTAAACTGCTGCAAGTACCCATGGAATCCGTTTGATACTCTCCCGAGGATACGCATATCAGAGGCCGAGTAGACCTGATACTGTATAGGTTGTTATTGCAACCAGATTCATCAGTTCATTACTCTATGTCGTCTTCCTCCTCCATTGTTCTACTTACCATGATGGGTGACTGTCCCGTATAGATGAGAGATGTGCGCTGACCCCCGTGTTTTAGTTTTGTTTTGGGTCTTGAATCTAGAATCATCTTCATGTTTTGGTTTTGGATCTGGATTTTTTAATTTTTTAAAAAAAAGCTAAAAAGTTTTAAAAACAGCTAAAGTTATGTAATTTTTGCAGTCCAAAACCCGAAATTTGGTCAGATTTAAAATCCAAATTTCGAAACCACTGGAAGATCAGAACCGCGACTCGGATTTATCTGGATTCATGAAACTCGGGTGGATTTGGATTTCTGGAGAACCTGAACCACACATCTCTAGTATAGACTGGCTGCAGTGTAGTAACTCTGATTTCTGGTCCTAATACTATTTCCTATATATCTCTTCACCTCTATTGGACAGTGCAGCGCCCAGGGTTCACCCCCACGCACACATATACAGTTCTTCCTAATATAGAACATAGAAGCCACTTTCATCATGTTGTACTGGACAGTATGATCCCACTTTCTGCTACAAAAGACAGGTAAGAGTAGTACATTGTGTAGCCTGTGTGTGTGCATTGTGCAAGTTTGGGCTGGTGCTGGAAGCCCAATAACCGAATATTCACAGCCCGGCACTTATAAAAAACTCTTTTCATTCATTTCACAGAAGAACAGTTGTTTGTGGGCCCAAACCTCTCCCCTCCCACCCTCACGTCTCTTCCCATCTGGGGATGCTTGTCTGTTTGAAATATATGGAGGCCATAGTGAAACATGGGCAGCTTTAATGAAAGCGAGGATTGACGACTACTGTTCAGATGCAGCTCTGGGCTGGGATTCAAATGCAGCTCTGAAGTATGGTCTGTGACTGAGCTCCTGTGGGGACCAGGGGCAGCATCTTATCAAGGAGATCTCTGTAACCCACTGACGCCAGCAGCATTCAAGGGCTGGAGGAACCTTCCAAGCAGAATACACAGACACAGATGTGACCATTATACATGAAGCTCTGTGTAAACCAAGATGCTTTATTTCTCAATACATCCACTAGGTGCTTCTTTTTTTTTTTTTCTCGTTCGTTCTTTCTTTAGGGCACGTCAGCACAGTGTAGACTGCTTCTTTCCAGATGCCGGTAAATCCCCATGTTTTCAAACAGCAGGAATATAAAAGTGTTTACTTTCCTCAAACAATAAGCAATTACACTGAACAAACTGCTTTGAGCGTCCTTCAACGTATCTGCAGGCACTCCTGAATGCTGGGGCTCACTATGTAACTTGTGCCTTATTCAAATGGCAGGACAGCATATTAGAACATATAAGACTTAGAAAGGCTGTGAAGCTAAACATGCCAGCATATCCTGACAGCCAGCTACAAATATGTACTATACTCACTGTGGACAGCCAGGCAAGCTGGCACTTGTGGCTCCTGAACAGCCCAAAATCCACCTGTTGGCTAAGCCAGTGAAAGGACTAGGCTCAGCAAAGTTCACTGTAGATATTTATATTGTTAACCAAAGGTTTAGATAGATTGTGTTGTTTACTGTAACTGTTTGCTAGGAGTTATGGAAAAATGCATTAACTCTTAGGGGTATATTTACCAAAGTGTGGGGTTTTAGAAGTGGAGATGTTGCCCATAGCAACCAATCAGATTCTAGCTATTATCTTCTAGAAGGTGGTAGATATATGTTTAGTAGAATCGGATTGGTTGCTATTAGCAACATCTCCATTTCTAAAAACCCTCACTTTAGTAAATATAGCCCTTAATTAGTATCCATCCGTTAGGCTCGGGAAGATGTTGGAGAATACAGCAGGAAAAAAAATCATTATACTGTACAGAAGGATTTTATTTCTTCTGATTCATAAACAGTAATGGAAGTGAAATAATTAATTTTATTCTTACAGCTAATAGTACTCAGCAACAGTTAATCATTTATATTTGTAAACTGTGAATATTGCCATGCAAAAATTATTTGCATTAATTGCAAAAAAAATTTCTATAATTATGGCAAGATAGGTATTACATGTGAAAGTTTAGCATGACATTTAATTTATTTTGATTTATGAATAGAGAATTTGTTTTGGGAAATGAAAATTTAGTTTTTTTAAGTCCTCATGAGACTGCTAATGAAATACTAATTATGCTGCCTACATGTACCCTGAAAAGTATTACTGGTGGTACTATGGGTTCAGTATAAATGTAAGTCTTTACATACAGTTAGACATTACATTCTCAGGGCTTGATTCAGCAGGGCACGCAAGTGCACTCCTGAACGCAGGTTCCCGATTATCAGCATTCTGTGAGTGTGCAGAATTGGTCCTGCTCATTCACACGTAAGCCCTTGAATGCCTCTGCTTGACTGACAGGCAGAAGCATTTAAACGGTGGTGCGGGGTAGGACAGCATTCCCGGAAATGGGGCACGCCCGTCCCAATTTCCGGGAGTGGCCAGCCCAGAGACTGCGTGGATGTATGCTGTGTTCTGGAATCGCAAGTCAGCCAGCCTGAGTAAGCTCAGGCTTACTCAGCTGTCCAGCCCTCCGGCACTGTCCGCCATCGTGTCCATCGATCACCAATGGTCGCAATGGTGATCCAGGGCTACGACCTCTGTCGCAGTGCTGGGATCACAAATGTAGCATGGGGTGTCATACACCTCCTGCTGCATTTGCATTATTGCAAAAATCGCAATTTTGTTCAAGAAGGAGAAAACCGCATCAGTGTATGACCCGACCCTTAAGATAACATCCAACTCGATGTCAATTTCCCCCCAAGGAGGTGCTACCAACTATATAGTACAAGTATTTAGCAACAACAAAATACAGTCAGGTCCATAAATATTGGGACATTGACAGAATTTTCATATTTTGGCCTCTATTCACCACCACAATGGCTTTGAAATGAAACAAACAAGATGTGATTTAACTGCAGACTTTCAGATTTAATTTGAGGGTAATTACATCCAAATCAGGTGAACGGTGTAGGAATTACAACGGTTTCTGTATGTGCCTCCCACTTTTTAAGGGGCCAAAAGTAATGGGACAAACTACACAATCCTAAATCTAACTTTCACTTTTTAATACTTTGTTGCAAATCCTTTGCAGGCAATTACAGCCTGAAGTCTGGAACGCATAGACACCACCAGACGCTGGGTTTCATCCCTGGTGATGCTCTGCCAGGCCTCTACAGCAAATGTCTTGCTTGTTCTAGGGGCATTTTCCCTTCAGTTTTGTCTTCATCAAGTGAAATGCATGCTCAATCGGATTCAGGTCAGGGGATTGACTTGGCCATTGCATAACATTCCATTTTTTAGCCTTAAAAAACTCTTTGGTTGCTTTTGCAGTTTGCTTCGGGTCATTGTCCATCTGCACTGTAAAGCGCCGTCCAATGAGTTCTGAAGCATTTGACTGAATATGAGCATATAATATTGCCCAAAACACTTCAGAATTCATTCTGCTGCTTTTGTCAGCAGTCACATCATCAATAAATACAAGGGAACCAGTTCCATTGGCAGCCATACATGCCCACGCCATGACACTACCACCACCATGCTTCACTGATTAGGTGGTATGTTTTGGATCATGAGCAATTCCTTTCCTTCTCTTCTCTTACCATCACTCTGGTACAAGTTGATCTTTGTCTCATCTGTCCATAGGATGTTGTTCCAGAACTGTAATGGCTTTTTTAGATGTTGTTTGGCAAACTCTAATCTGGTCTTCCTGTTTTTGTGGCTCACCAATGGTTTGCATCTTGTGGTGAACCCTCTATATTCAGTCTTGTGAAGTCTTCTCTTGATTGTTGACTTTGACACATATACATCTACCTCCTGGAGAGTGTTCTTGATTTGGCCAACTGTTGTGAAGGGGTTTTTCTTCACCAGGGAAATAATTCTTTTGTCATCCACCACAGTTGTTTTCCGTGGTCTTCCGGGTCTTTTGGTGTTGCTGAGCTCTCTGGTGCGTTCTTTCTTTTTAAGAATGTTCCAAACAGTTGACTTGGCCACACCTAATGTTATTGCTATCTCTCTGATGGATTTGTTTTGAGTTTTCAGCCTAATGATGGCTTGCTTCACTGATAGTGACAGCTCTTTGGATCTCATATTGAGAGTTGACAGCAACTGATTCCAAATGCAAATGTCACACCTAGGATCAACTCCAGACCTTTTACCTGCTTAATTAATAATGAAATAACGAGGGAATAGCCCACACCTGTCCATGAAATCACTTTTGAGTTGATAGTCCCATTACTTTTGGCCCCTTAAAAAGTGGGAGGCACATATTGAAACTGTTGTAATTCCTACACCATTCACCCGATTTGGATGTAATTACCCTCAAATTAAATCTGAAAGTCTGCAGTTAAAGCACATCTTGTTTGTTTAATTTCAAAGCCATTGTGGTGGTGAATAGAGGCCAAAATATGAAAATTCTGTCAATGTCCCAATATTTATAGACCTGACTGTATATAGTTTGATGGTGCACTAGGTCACAACAAAATAAAATATAACTTTTATTATCTTGTTTAAAAATGAATATAATTTATAAAATCATAACACCAATATAACCCTACATACATTGTATAATGGGCCTGATTCAGAGCCGAACACTCTGACCAGAGCGCTCGCTCTGAATCAGTGCCCTCCTCCCTGAAAATGGAGCGGCCTCCTGGCCGCTCGCATAGCTGTGAGTGACCACCCACAGCATATGCGAGCGGCCAAAAAGATGGTCGTGATGGTCAAGACCATTGCGACCATCGGGCTTGCGACGAGACCCTGCGGTAGGGTCTCGCTGCCGCAAGCCCAGGAGTGATTTTGGCTCTATCAGAGCCAAAATCACTCCCACTGACATCATCTCTGATGTCAGTGGGGCCGGCTTGAGATGGCAGGCGTTCCCTTGGGAATGACTCCGTCTGGCAGCCACGCCCCCGGCACGCCCACCAAAGGGGGCGTGCTATCAATCATCATCGACAGCACGCCCCCTTTGGTGCGATACCCGGAGCGACGGAGAGCCCGTCGCTATCCGGGTCTTGCGCATGCGCACGACGGAGCTCCCTCCGCCGTGCACATGCGCAGTGGGGCACCGCTTGCGAGCGTCCTGCGCTCGCGAGCGGGAAAGAATGACCCCCAATGTTCAAGCAAGTAGGGTGAGAAAATATTCTTAAAATAAGTGGCAGGATTATTACAACAATACACTGATAATGAATTATATTTACTGGGATTAATAGTGCTATTACAAATTGGTCTCAAAAAGACTCTGTATCCTTCTGTTACCAGTGACTTGCTATTATTGCAACAAATGTTGCAACTACAGTAGCCTCAAGAATAAATAATATGTGTATGTTGTCAACAGAAGGATACAGAGTCTTTTTAAGACCAATTTATTTGTAATAGGACTATGTATCCCAGTGAATATAATTCATTATCAGTGTATTGTTGTATTAATCCTACCAGGCATTTTAATATTTTCTAAACCTACTTGCTTGAACATGTTACAATGTATGAATGGTTATATTGGTGTTAAGATTTTATAAATGATATTCATTTTTAAACAAGATAATAAAAGTTATATTTTACTTTATTGTGACCTAGTGCACCATCAAACTATGGGTCTATTTATCAAGCAGTGAAAAGTGTGGAGAAGTGAACCAGTGGAGAAGTTGTCCATAGCAACCAATTAGCTTTCAAATACAGTAGCATTTATCAAGTACAGTCTATAGAATAATAGACAGGAGCCGATTGGTTGCTATGGGCAACTTCTCCACTGGTCCAGTTCTCCACAATTTTCACTGCTTGATAAATAGACCCCTATATCTTTTGTTGTTGCTGAATCAGGCTCTCAGATAACATTTGACCACCGGACACTATAATATTACAAGTTGGTGTCAGATGTAGTTCACGGAATATATGAAAAAAAAAACTTGGATTAATATTTATTTATTCAACAAAATTCAACAAATTAGGGGACATCCCCACCAGGAAGCACCTATTGCTGAAATTGAGAGCAGGATGATGCTCCAATGTAGACATAAGGGTCTATTTTTTATTTTAAGATAAATGCCTGTGCAAACTGACATTTTGGCAGCATTACGGCAAAATGACTTATCTTTCCTGAGTGTTATAACATCACAGAAATCATTCATTAAGGTGCTGCAGTCCCCTTTGTTTTCAAGGGACTGCAAAATGGGGTTATTTAATAAACTTAGCTTTTCTCAGCTTGCCTCCTATATCTAACACAATATACAGATGTCATTAGTTGGTTTTCAGTAGAGTGAAAGCTTGACAGGACCAGATAGGCTGAAAGCTCGTCCCATCTCTCCTGTGTATAGTTATATGCACAGGACATGACTGCGCAACAGTTAGGCCGGGACAAAACCCAGAAGTACGAGTGATAGCAATAGCTGTCACTATGCTGTAAACTCTTTCCTGGGATAGCCTCTAATCAGATCCACGAGTGTTCACTGTTATATAGCGTCAGTAATTCATCTATTATAGCACTGAATAGCAATAATAAAGATTGTAATTACTGGGTAAAAATCGCAATACGTCATTAATAATTCCCTAAGTCTGTCAGTAGTTTACAGAAATGAGCAGTGGAGATTTCAGCTGTACAGGGCAAGTTTTTTCGAAATGAAATTGTCCAAAAGAAGACAAACACTGTAAAATGACATCCAGCACATTGCCAGTGCTAGCCCTGGGGGCAGCATAGTTGGAGCACCACCTCTTGTGGGAACTGTCGCCCCTACATTCGCTAAACCATCCTCTACTTTAGGTACAGGAAGTGTAACAATTGGCTGTGACATCATAGCCAAGCTCCACACTCCAGTCGGGGCCCCCCCTTAGCCGCACATCTTACCTCCCACACTGCACACCATACACCCAGATTATACTTACCTTGTGCTGGCAAGTGGGTCCCTCCTCCTCCATGGCACCATCTTTGTAATGATATGCAGGAAGATGGTGCATGCTCACAAGAGCGTCTTTGCTTTCACTGTGCGGCACCATCTTCCTAAAGATGTCACTGGGAAGATGGCGCCACAGAGAAGAGACCTGCCTGCCAGCACAAGGTAAGTATACTTTGGGTGCAGGGCGTACTGCACACACCCTGCACCCATTATAAATATGTATATGCTCCCAGTGTAATGCTGACAGTAAGTTGGGATTGTCATGTGGGGAAAAACAATGGATGAGTGACATGATGTCAGTGTTTTAGAGAACTTTTAACCATTGGCACCCTAGGTAACTGTATAGGTTAGCCTAATGATACCTTCAACTATTATCTGGCATAGAAAACAAGGGAGAGATGCTGAAGAAGAACACGTTTGTGCAATTGCATCAAGCACTTGCTGAACCAGAATAAATACCAAAAATTTGTATCTAGTATCAAGAACAAGAACAATAGTAGCAGTAATGTGCAGTTGGTCTGTACTAATATGTTGGGACTTTACAAAGTTTTTAAAGACAAATATTTAAAGGGACTATCCCTGTGATCAATGCTATTTTATAACTATATCTTAAGGGTATTGTTTTTGTACAGGGATTCCCATGCAAGTTGATACATCAGTCACACGTTTTTGACACATTACTGAAAATGCCTTTGTCATTTTGTTCATACTGTACTTTATGTAGAGAGCTTGAGACTGTTGCATCAATGACATCTGCAGGCTAAAAGCAGGTACCTGTACTGATAAAGAAATATATACTGGAAGCTAACAACTAATTTGCCACTGGATGGGAAGGCCAAAGCCATTCCAAATTAAAATTAACTAAAAATTTCACAAAGATCACCCTTGATCTACTGTGACAGGCAAACGCTATGATGCAGCTCAGTAACCCCAACAGTCACCCTGTTTTAGCTTGTGCCAAAAAATATGCCTCATTACAATGATGCAGTAGGATATATGAAAAGAGCCTAATAAAGATTGTACCTGACGTACACTTATCGATCCCTACACAAAACTAAACATTCATAAATCTGAGCTAACAACCTCTGGACCTTACCATTGTGAAGATGATAGCAAGCTGCCATTGTTGTATCAACTTCATTTCCTAAATAGGACAAACAAAAGGAAGGACTGCCCATCTAATCTGAAACCCATGTATCTCATGCAGTTGGGATGTAATGCCAAGAGTTGAAAAGAAGATTCGTTATTCAGCTCCGCTATTAGAACCCCTGGTAACTATGAATCTAAACCAGCGTGTCATCAAATAATTGATAAGTAACCCTAAAAATTGCATCAGAAATCACATCATTAACAGATCCATGTGGATGAGTCAGATGCTGTATTAAACAGTATTTACCATAAACATTATTAGGTACCACACTAAGTCGTGCAATGCATAGCCTTGGCAGTGGAAATGAGGCAAAAGCGCCACATATGCGCCCCAAACTAATTTCCGCATCTACCTTCTGCTTAACCACAGGTAGCTCCCTGACTGGCCTAAGATTCCTCCACACAACCACATTCAATGAACGAATAAAAGGTAAACTACTGTAAAACTACAACTAAAACCTTCTAACAAAAATTGGGCTTCGTCTCACAAAGGATACCAGCCCAACTATTTAGCCAACTCTCATAAAACTACAGGTAAAAAAGCCTTTTTTCATCTTCCCTTGGACTGTCACCTCGCCCTGCTGACCCACCACCGGATCCTGCTCTACATTCCTTTGCTGGATGTTCCCCACCACAGTTACGACACTGCTCCCTTATTACATGAATCATTGAAAGCAAAACATTTAGTCTTTGCTGCTTACCCAAAGCTAGATTGTAAAGAGTCCACCGGCCACCCTCATGCAATCCCTTGCCATGTTGGTTGGCCTACAGCCACACCTCAATGTCATTATATCCAAAGAGCTTAACCAGTTTACTAATCTGCTTCCTGTGAAGTTGATCATCATAATCCCACCAAATTAAACCTTTTGATTTCATGAACATCTCATGCACCACATGTATAGTATATTTTTGATCAAATTATGATGTTGCTCAGACCAAGTTTCCAGGTAGCAAGTGGAAAACAATAAAATGTACCCTATCAATTTGTGATAGCTCCCAAAGGTATCCTCACCAGTGCGGCCAGGCTTCAAAGCTTTATCCAAATTCTGCTTCATCTCGTCTGTAACAAAACACATCTACGAATTTCCCTTTACTGATCTCATCCCTTGCCTGCCTTTGTAACTCCCTAACCACAGCTAGGACCAATGCACCATAAATGAATGCAACGTTGGCACAGCAATCTTAACTCCCTCAGCAGGCTTCATATGCTTAGTAGATTTCTTTGTTAACTGCTGCTCAACTTTGGCTAGCTTGTGTAAGAAAAGCCTCAGAAGTTCACTGTATTTTCTGACCGGTCCTGAACTGATGTTGTCAGCTCACTTCTTGCTGCCGCCTAGTCTGGAATCACATGTTGCTGTGTCAGATCTCCAGTGATGCTATGAACCTTTGAGATACTAGGAGGAAAGCTAGAATCATACACGACAGCAGTTAAGTTACAAGGCAGATCAAGAGACACCACAGGGGAAGGGGGAGGGGCTGACACAGGAGCAGCTTGCACTGGAGCCAAAAGGAGGAAGGACAGGGGTCACTGTTTGAGAAACTGTGTCACTTGATGCAGGGCCATACTGGGGGCAGGGCACAAGGCTGCAGACATGGCATAGGCAAATGATAGAAACCAAGCAAAGAGGTAAGGAACTGGGGCTAAGGAGCAAAAAATTATTGTAAATATGGATAGTGGAAGCCAGCAGGAAAAGATGAAGCAAAGGGGAAATTCATAAAATAGTTCAGGAAAAGAAAAAGTCTGTTTAAATGGGAGTAAGAGACCAGAGGACCAAATGGTTTGGACAGCAGAAAGATAAACCTAAACCAGCCTGTATGGGTAGCAATTGCTGCATCCAGCTGTGACAGCAGCAGGAGCAGGGAGTAAAGAATCCTCTACTGCAGCAGTCAGTCCAGACACTGCAGGAGAAAAGAAAAAATTACCCAGTGTAGTGGCCAGCGCTTGCTGTGCCACATAACTTTCAATAGCCATTGTAGCAGCTACAATGACTGCAAAATGGTCACAGTACAAAATGGTGTCTGTCGCCCCCACAACTGCTGCAGAGGCGTGGTGGTAGCGCACCCTGCTCTACTATTCATCAGATATCACCAGTGAGATCCAGCTCCAGCACAGCGAGGGCTAGAGCCAAAGCCTCGCAGGTCATGCTCAACAAAAGCCTGTGGGTAGAAGAGACTCTAATCCGTGTGACACAGGTTGCCCTTATCCAGACACAGAAGTAAACAATATTCAAATCCAAGCATTTATAGGGTCCATTGAAAACACTCCCACTGTACTGTGATAACCAATCAAAATGGCAACACCTGTAAAGGTTCCCATACATGGTGCGATAAAGCAGCCGATCCAACAGATTGGTACAATTTGGCTGCTCTGTCATACCGTGTATGGGCATGATATCGGATAGTGTGCACACCCGTGGGGTCGTTCATTGCACCCCCAGATCTTACTGCAGGTTCGTGCGATCCATTGCAGTGCTGTGCAGGTGGGAGAGGGGGGGATCGCACCGTGTGTGGGGACCGCCCGCTATGTCGGACATCAGATCCCCCACAGCTTTGCACTGTGTATGGCCAGCTTAAGTTTGCCTAGTAACAGGTGAATATTACCAGCCATTCACAAAAAAAACTAAGGACTCTCATTGTTCCCAGTGGAGGCTCTTTTCGATATTAATGTTTGAAGATGAAAGAGTTAACACACAAAAGTTAATGCAACACAGTTTTACTTAGAGATGAGCGGTTTGGTTTTTGAGAAAACCGGACACGCCTGAACTTTGTCCCAATTCGGAATCGCTATAGGGTTCTTAGTAAAACCGAGTCCTGACTCGGGTCTCCTCCCAATGCAGAACTCGACTTAAATACCAGATCTTGTGTTTTAGATCGCATTGTGATTTCAGGTGCTGTGAGCTGGTCAAAATTTACTGGAAATTAATGTTATTGATGTTAATAGTAGTATAGGAACAAAAACAGGTCCAAGTTACAGGATTTTAGCTGTTTTTACTTTTTGTTAAAGAAATCAAAAACCAAATCCTAACAAAAACACTTAAAGGGTTGTTTTGGCAAAACCAAAACTAACACAAGGGGGTATACTCAGCTTAGGACATGGTTCAGAGTAATCAATCAATGGTTACATACCAGGGAGCCCCAACGCCTGCATTAGAAACCTGTATAAGTGGAGTGAGCTGGACTGAACACCTTCAAATCATTTCTGGCTTCAGGATGAGGCTGATTCTATGCTAGCTAGCTACAGTACCTTTTTTTATACCCAAAACTCATATACATTGTAATAATTTACATACAGACATTTGATTATGGCATCACATGAAAAGGGGAAAAAAGGTGATAGTGAAGTGTGAAGGATAGATGTGTAGGGGGAAAAAGGTGATATTGAAGTGTAAAGGATAGATGTGTACACATCTATCCTTTACACTACGCTATCACCTTTTTTC
Organism: Taudactylus pleione; assembly: GCA_031769625.1. Classification (NCBI taxonomy): domain Eukaryota; kingdom Metazoa; phylum Chordata; class Amphibia; order Anura; family Myobatrachidae; genus Taudactylus; species Taudactylus pleione. Next base: position 1,019,578 of record JAUIMM010000555.1, on the reverse strand, counting down.
CCTTTTTCGTGTGATGCCCTGGGGATGGTCCTTGGCTGGAATTTTTTGGGGTACGTTGCTTCTCGGACGTGAACCCCTTAATGTTAGGGATGCCAGTATAGAGGAGCCTTGACGATGGCCTAGCGCTTATTCATATATTTGCAAATCTATGTAACTAATACCTCTGAATCTCTATTATCATGTAGGATTAAAATATTTTTTGTTGATTTTGATGCAGTGTGCTGGAGGGCAAATCCCTTTTTTTCTGTATTGTTATAGTCTTCAAGATACATCAAAAGCACACATTAAAGATAGAGATGTGCGGTTTGGTTTTCTTGGAAATCCAACACACCATAACTTAGGGGTTCTGAGTCGAACCAAGGCCCAGGCACTAAAATATGCCATTAGGAGCACTGTGGTAAAGTGCACTGTGTCATTAAAAAAAAACCCACAGAGGCACTATGGACTGTGGGCTGCAGCACTGTGAGGCACTGTGTTTTGTGCTTAGGACTAGGCACTGTGTTAAAAAAAAAAAAATAAGACACTGTGTTGTGTGTTCAGGCACTGTGTTAAAAAATAAATAAAATAAAACTGTTGTGTGTTTAGGCACTGTGTTAAAAAATAAATAAAATAAAACTGTTGTGTGTTCAGGTACTGTGTTAAAAAACTAACGTAATTACGGTGAATATAACATTATTCTCCTTTACCTGTCTCTAAAGGGCCCAAACACCTGAGCTGCGATTCCTCGTTCCGCCAAAGTCGACCCGATTTGCTGAAAGACTACCAAAACTGCCAATCTGGGGACTTCGATGATCATCGATCCGTTGGCTGATTGAGGAAATGCAACATGTTAAAAATCCCTGACTTGTCGATTTTAACCATTTTTGAGTAACTGAGATTTTTCAACATGTTCAATATCCCCAATCCCCATCCCAACGTTGGCAAAACTAGGAATTGCGACAATCTGTTGCAGATGTATGGCTCCTTAACTGACTGCTGCTGCCTAATCTGGTTTTCTGATAGCTTTCCTAGCGCTATAACCTCTATATTTTATTTCTGTTAGGTATGCTCACTCAAATAATTTTTTTATTAATATTCCATTTTATCTATGTCTCAAGGCGCATATCCACTAGACAATACACTCCATGAGCGATATCGTCTAGTGTTTGCCCTGCAGTGCTGGTCACAATGTCGTTAATGACACTGAACGATATCGTTGACGATATCGTTCAGTGCCGGCACCCTCCCTCATCCCCGTAAATGCAGAACCTGACGTTATTTTCAGGTTACAGAAAAAAAAGAGAGATTTGCCCTCCAGCACACTGCAGCAAAAACAATACTTAAATCCTACATAATAATAGAGATTTAGAGGTATTGGTTACACATATTTGCAAATATATGAATAAGCGCCAGGCCAATCATCAAGGCTCCTCTATACTGGCGTCCCTAATATTAGGGGCTCACGTCCGAGAAGCAAGGCACCCCAAAAAATTTTTTTCTTTGTTATTTTCAGGTTACCCTGCAAGTACGGGTGATGAAAGATATCGTCAACGACCAGCGAGAGCACGCAACACACCGAACGATATTGCGAATGATGAACGATATCGTTATCGTTCAAATTATCCACTTTATCATTTAGTGGATACGCGCCTTCAGATTGATACTGTGTAACGGACACACTGACAAGCCAGCTGCCAGACACTTTATAGAGAAACAAAAACATTGACTGTGTAGTGTGTACCCAATCCCACCAGAGGAGGAGATGGTCAACTACTATCTCAAAAAGAAGCCAGATGGATCTAGAGGTTGGATACCATCAATACACATCACCTTACTGACACTTAGGAGATAAAGTACCAGCCAATCAGCTCCTAACTGCCATGTCACAGGCTGTGTTTGAAAAATATCAGTTAGGAGCTGAGCTTAGTGAATAGGGTCTATTCACTAAGCCTTGGAGAGAGATAAAATGGAAAAAGATGTCCCAGCCAATCAGCTACTGTCATTTTTCAAACAAAGCCTGTAAACTGACAGGAGCTGATTGGCTGGGACTTATCTTTTATCTTTCTCCAAGGCTTAGTGAATAGACCCCCTTTGTCACCGTCCACTTTATCTCCATCCACCTTCTATAACCTGTGCAATGCCTGGATTTTGTTACAGTATGTTTCCAAGGCTTACATTGCTGCAGATTTACGAAACCGGACTACAGCATTTACAGTGCATAAGGTTCTGACGGGGCGGTACACCTGTCAAACCGTAACGCAGGTTTCCTAAGGCAAGCTCAGGGAGGACAGAACCCTCCCGTGGAGCAGAAGGGCATAAGGTTCTGATGCACTTCATATATGATTTACTGGTGAGCCTCTACTGATTGGCAGGCTTAGCCTCACTAATTATTGATGATCTGATTTATCTTTTGCAACCTGTATTTAGCTACTTATAGGATGGCTTGAAATCTTGCCTTTCTTTGTAACTTCATATTATTTTGCACCTTTGAGTCTTTCTCATTTTCCATTATTATTTTTAATTTTCTTTTTGTCATTACTATTCATTTTAAGTTTCTATTTACTACTTCTATTGATTTTTTATATTAGGTTTTACTTATTTAACATCCATTGTCAGAATTTAAACCACAAGATTTTCTTAAGGCCCCCATGCACGGTGCGATATAGCAGTATCCAACTGATTGGTGCGATTTGCCTGCTATATCACACTGTGTATGGCCCTGATATCAGGCCGAGCTCGCTCCCGCGTGGTCATCGCACCCCCTGATCTCTCTGCAGGACCATAAGATCAGGGGATGCGATGTGCGATCCAATTCATTGCTATGCAGGTGAGACAGGGGGGAGCCGGCACCCGATCGCACTGTGTGTGCGGACCGCCCGATATGTCGGACAACGGATCCCCTGTCACCTGTATGGGGCCCTTTCCCTAACTCCAACATGCTTAGTGTATATGGCGAACCACATAATTCATTGTTACCACACATGTTTACCAATGAAACTAGCAATTCGGCCATCACTGGGAGTAACCTCACTTCCGGTTTCAGGGGGTCGTAAGTGCATCATACTTCTGTCTTCAGCTGCTGGAGCATGATCTAAACCGGAAGACTCATAATGAAGGATATATATAGAACTGTAACCATATGTTTGACCTAGAATTTCTCAAAATCTCTTACTGATTGAGTCCTCTGTTGGAAGATCATACCATGGATCTATCATCAGTCCTTCTGTAGAAAAATGTCTTCCTTTTATTTCCTTTCACAAAATTTAAAGTGTGTTTCCATCTTCTAAAAACCCATCTTATTTTTATTCATAGCTGTAACTACAAAAATGTAGTGTTTGGGAAAGTAATAAAGTTTGAAGCCCCCTCAAGCCCTCAATTACAGGCCTGACTATTGAGGTATATTTACTAAAGTGAGAGTTTTTAGAAATGGAGATGTTGCCCATAGCAGCCAATCAGATTCTACTTAACATTTAACTAGCACCTTCTAGAAGATTATAGCTAGAATGTGATTGGTTGCTATGGGAAACAAGTCCACTTCTAAAAACTCTCACTTTAGTAAATATATGAATCTGTTTTATCCATCTTAATATTTCTATCATATCACATCTATCTCTCCTCTCCTCTAAACTGTACATGTTTACATACCTCCCAACTGTTCTGCTCCTGGCAGTACAGTCCCGCTATTCAGGTACTGTCCTCCCATCCCACGCACCGGCCGCAGTGTCCCGTGGTGGGGGGAAGTTGGGAGAAATCAGTTTCATCGCATGTGCATGGCACCTCTTCACTGTACAGGGAGGGCCTGGGGGCAGCCCAGCATCTCTGTGGATGCTGGGCTCACCCCCGGAGTGATGTAAAGGGGTTGTGTCATAAGACCACTCCCCCTATACTGATAGGCCACTCCCTTTTTAGGGCATGAGGATGTCCCGACCACTGGACCACCAATATTGGGATGTATGTGTTTAGCTTTAGTCCATACCTGTAAAATTCTCCCTGAATGACTCCCTGAAAGAGTCTAGCAAACTCACTGAGGGGTCTATTTACTAAGCCTTGGATGGAGATAAAGTGAACGGAGATAAAGACCAAAAAATAAGCTCCTAACTGCCATGTCACAGGCTGTGTTTGAAAAATGATAGGAGCTGTTTGTTGGTACTTTATCTCCATCCACTTTATCTCCATCCAAGGCTTAGTAAATAGTCCGTGAGGGTCGGCTGGGAGTACACAACACAACACAGTCTGATATCTTAACTCTCCACCCACCATGAAGGAAACACTGGGGTGAAGAATAAGGTGTACAGTATGTGTGCTACAAGAAAATGACTGCTGCTCTACAGCACATTGATGGTGTGGTTGTGTGCTCAAGATGTGTTATGTATTACAGTGATTTGTGCCCAAGAAAGGGTGCTGATTTATTGGAGATGTGTGCTCTATTATAGGGCATGTGTGTTGCAATACAGGCGATGTGTTCTGCATTGCAAGGAATGTGTGACAAATTGCATGAACCTGGTGGAAGGGAGAGAATTAGAAGGTAATTAAAATGTCATAAAATAGTAGAATACAGCATATTTTTAATGCACAGTCAAGCCTGTGATAGATCAAGTCATGTTATACTGGTGTATGAACATTTTTTAGAGATCTTATCCAGCACCTGTGTGATCTTCCACCCAGAGCCGTAACTAGACTTTTTGGTGCCCTGTGCCAGAAAGAGCATTGGCTCCCCCCTCATTTTTCAAAGGGACATAATGCACCCAAAAAAGGGCCATGGCTTCATGGGGAAGGGCCAGGGAAGAGATAGGAGAGGCCAGGAGATGCTGGGGATGATATAAGAGGAAGCTACAAGCAAGAATGATAATAAACAGAAATTTGACAGGCCCAAACAGCGCCCCCTGACCTGTGGTGCCCTGTGCGATGGCACCGGCCGCACTACCCTAGCTACGGCCCTGCTTCCACCTATATTCATTGTTAACACCTGTGATAAAACTCTTCGCTTTTTCTTTAATGTCCAATATTGTTGTTTTTTTTTGTTTTGTATGATCTGTAATGCAAAATATATTCTTTCAATAAAATTATTTGAGTAAAAAAAAACCACTTCGCTTTAGTGGGTTCATGGTCTAAAGAGCATATTGGCCATCTTGACATGCTCTTTCTATGGACGTTGCAGTTTTGTTTTGTACTGCGGGCAGCACAGATGGTGTAATGGTTAGCATTACTGCCTCACAGCACTGAGGTCATGGGTTCCATTCACACCATGGCCCTAACTGTGTGGAGTTTGTATATTCTCCCCATGCTTGCTTGGGTTTCCTCCAAGTACTTTGGTTTCCTTCCACACCCTTGCTTCCTGTGTCAGTGATGTCACCTTCAGGGAATTCCAGCATGACACACATCTACAGTATCCACACACTATTGTTGTTCCCAGGTTCTGAACTTTGACATTCACAAATGTCAACATGGTTAAAATGTAATCATGTTCATAATGTCGGCATTTAATATATCGACAGTACATTTTTGTGTTATTTTTAGGGCTAGGTTTAGGGTTAGGCTAAAATATGCAAAAAAACTGTATGCCGACATTATGGTGTTGACATGTTAAATGTCAACATTATGAACATGTCAACATTTTAACAATACCGACATTTGTGAATGTCAACATATTGTTTGTCGACCTTTTGTCTATGTCGACAATCTGGCTGTCAACAGTCAGATCCTGTCAACATTCTTTGTAGTGTTGACATTCTGAATATCAGCTTTTCATATCACACCCTACTCATCATATACCACTTTATGGTGAAAACAAAGAAACTCCTAATAACAATATAACAACATTATCCACAAACAAAAATGTATAACAGTGTAGAAGAAAGAAAACAAAGGCACACATGGATGCTCAGGTCATATACAGAGAACAAAAAGCGAGGATGTCCTAAAAAGGTATAATAGTAAAGATGAAAAGAAAAGAAAGGTAATGCTAAGGATACTATATATATATATTTATATTATATATATACTGTATGTATATATATATATATATATATATATATAATAAAATTCTTGATAAGAAACATGATGGATAAAAGGAGGGAATGCTGAGAAGAGAAAGTAAGGGACAGAGAGAGAGAGAGAGAGAGAGAGAGAGAGAGAGAGAGAGAGAGAGAGAGAGAGAGAGAAAAGAAGAGAGTCCAGGTGGGATTGTGGCAGCTTTAAACCTTAGTGTGCCAACCGAGGCTAGTATGAGACCAGGAGGCTGTATCCAGACCTGCAGACAGGCAGTAAGGACCACAAACCTCTGACTGTGTATATGAAGTTGTAGCAGCCAAGCTACAAGCCAGAAGGCCAGTGTCCATACTTCCATGCGGCACAGGAAGGACCTGTGCTGCATTCAAGTAGACTTTGTTGCCACTAAGCCAGGCCAGGAGGCCATGTCTATACCTGTGAGAGACAGTACTAAAGACTATAGGAGCGTACACACTAGACGATATGCTCCCAGAGCAATATGCTCCATGAGCGATATCGTCTGGTCTGTCCCGGCAGGGTGTGCTCAATGGCTCAATGTCAATCATGACATTGAGCACACCCGCTGAACGATATCATTAACGATATCCTTCAGCGCCGGGCTCTCTCCCCCATTCCCCAACATGCAGCAACCTGTATATCGTCAGGTTGGCCTGCATGTTTACCCGATGAACGATAATGACGAACGACCCGCGGGAACACGCATCATCGTTATCGTTCATCGTTTTGGTGTTAAAAATGGGCGATAAATTGGACAACTGAATGATAACGATATCGTTATCATTCAGTCGTCCACTTTAATCGCCCAGTGTGTCATACCTTATGACTGTATGACATTTGCAGACTAGCTGCCCATTATAGAGAGGGACCAAGAAATGAGATAGTGCCCTGAATGGGGGCTAGGTCACTTATCATTATGTTCCTGCATGCTGACAGTAAAGCGCTATATATATATATATATATATATATATATATATACATACATAATATGGATTTATGATCATAAACAAGATCACTGCATTTATCGAAAAACATTGATTTATTTTATAGTGGAACAAACATTTTGCTACTTTGATAAAGAAGACTGCCGAGTGCCTCTCCCTCTCTCTCTCTCTCTCTCTCTCTCTCTCTCTCTCTCTCTATATATATATATATATACTTTATTTCTATAATAAAGCATATTTCCTCTGTACCACATCTGTAATCGCCATTCTGAGATGGTTACATAGGAGGACAGCCATTACTACAAAATTTTGTTTTATAAGCACGTTTGTTCGCTAGTGTAAAACATTGCGGAATCTGTATATGCTATATAAGTAAATGTTAATACATAAATAATATTCCTATTTTGTTTTGAAAAAATATTCCTACACAAGGTCAGCTGAATTCCAATTAGAGGCATAACTGTTTTTTATTTATGTTGTATGCCCTTGATTCTTCATTGTATGGAAGGCTGATAACTGATTAAAATCTAATCTAGCATTTAATATTGAAACTTGCTGTTCATCATCATTGCACAACAAAGAAAATAATAACCCAAAATATGCATTTGAGTCAACAATACTGTGAATGAATAACGCATTGTAGCACAATGTACACTGTAGTACAGTAACTGTAATTCCACATCCTCCAGGCATATTCTCTCTCAGTGTATAGTATAGTGATTTTAATCCTGTGCTGCAGTGTCTCATTGTATGGCAGAAGCATGACGTTTGTCCTTTTACTCACTCTGCAGGACACAGCTTCACTGAAGGGGTTAACTGTATGTCTAGTCCCTCCGCAATTTCAGTCTGGTCGCCCCCCTGCATAATGACATGAATAGAATTGCATGGTATGACAGCAGTTACTTTCACATATTGTAACGGTTACTATGGCAGCAGATGTGGATGAAGGCAGTTGTGTACCAGGCTACTGGATGGAAATCAATGCTAGTAATTCAGTTCTAATAACAGCCCTGAGATGCACACAAGACATGGGCAGCCTCTCACTCACCACAAACTTATATGTATTTTTTTCTCATACTAATCTGATACCTGTCATTGGGGTAAAAAAATGTACATGGTGCCTTTCTTGTAATGACATTTAAATGGTGAAAGTAAAGAACAAACTGATTTAGAAACAATTAAATCAAATTGATGTACGGAGACAAAATGGTAGACTTTTTTTATTTTTATATTGCGTGTAGCTTTCTCTGAATAATATTTAAAGCTGAGAGAATAGTAGAAAGTAGTGAAATTTCCGCTAGACAATTGATGACAGAATTTTGTGCATTTCTATATTACATGTTTGATGTGCAGTTTCTCCTATCATTTCTTTCCCACTTGGAATTCTTCCTTATTGGTTCTATTCCATTGTAGGGTGCTGTGAGAAGGTGGCATTGACAGGCCTAGCAGCAAGTGGGTACAGTAGGACACTTGTATCAGGCCCAAATGAATCTTGGGAGTCTAATTCATGTGCCACCCTTATCTGTGCCTCTGTAGTATTCAGCAGGGCACAAGTAGACAGAGGGAGCCCAGCAGCCAGCAATGATACTGAGAGACACCAGGGAGAATGAGGCTGACAGACACTAGAGAGGGATGAGGTGGAGGGACGCACAGGGGATGAGGCTGAGAGACAGGGCGGATGAGACAGTGAAACACTAAGGGGATGAGGCTGAAAGTTACAGAGTGTTGGAGGGGATGAGGCAGAGAGACACGGGGGGATGAGGCTGAAAGATACAGAGGAGGGATGTAGTTGGAAGTCACAAGGTGGGGTGGGGTGAGGCCGATAGACACAGTTAGAGATGAGGCTGAGAGACACAGCAGATATGAGGCCGAGAGATCCAGGGGAGATTAGCCAATGGCTGTAGCTAGAGATAAACAGGGAGATGAGGCTGGAGGGACATAGGGGGGATAAGCTGGAGACACATGACAAGGATGGTGTTGGTGAGACACAGCAGGGATGGTGCTTGGAAGACACAGGTGAGGATAGGTCTGGAGAGATAAGGCAGATAAGGCTGGGAGACAGAGAGGAGGATGAGGCTGGAGACAATTGGGATGAGGCAAAAAAGACACAGAGGGGATGATGGCTGTCCAGCATGTACCTACAGAGGTAAGATAGGGGACCATGAGTGTGTTGTGCTGCAAGATTTCTGTTGCCGGTCCTGAGCATTACACCCAGATAGGGAGAGGAGAATTATAAGAAGAGAGATGTTGCTCATAGCAACCAATCAGATTATACTTAACATTTTTATCTAGCACCTTCTAGAAAGTAATAGCTAGAATCTGATTGGTTGCTATGGGCAACTTCTCCACTTCTAAAAACTCTCACTTTAGTTAATATACCCCAATATGTGTTAAAAGGACAGAAATTAAGGTTGAGAATCAGGAGCAAAACATGCAATTGTTAGGCCCTGTAAAAAAGCCATGTGTGCGAAAGGTTGGGTGGCAGTAACATTTCTGCACCACCACTACCACCTGCAGGAGGTGTGATGGCTGTAGTACTGCATCCGATGAAGGAGTGGAAACAAATGTGAATAGGGTAAAATAGGTGTGAGAATAATGGGGGAAAAGTGTTAAAAGGATGGAGAAAAAGTATATTAACAGCTTGTAATAGGACAAAGAGTAGGAGTGTAAATGTGCAAAGGAGATTTAAAAAAGTGAGATAAGTGTTAAATATGTACAGTCACTTATACTAAGAACCATTTAGTTACAGTAACTGCCCTATACTTGAGTTGATTGATGGTACCCACTTTGGGGTGAAACCAAGAGTAACAGGATCAGATGATTTAAAATGGTCCCTCTCTAATCCTAGTGAAGAAGAAATGGGAGAACGAGTGACTAAGTAGTAAAGGCTATAAAGTATTAAGTATCTACTATACCTTAAACAAAGGTAAGTAGCATTGTTCTATACAAATTAGTTATCCTACATTTCTTAATTTAACCTTATTGTTTGTAACACTTGAACGAAGAGTAAAATCACTGCGGCATATTTAGGATTTCTATAGGGAGGGTTTCAGAAAGCTTGATTTTGGACCAAAGTAAAGAAAAACTGCAGCAGTAAGACCAAAGCAGACATTTCTTTTAGTTAATTATTTCATATACATATGGTTAAGTACCAAAGTGTTACTTATTTACATAATACCATCTAGTTAGAAATTTAATAGTATATTTAAAAGGGTAAACTGTTTATTGCACACTATAAAATAACATTTTACCTACAGCAAAATTAGCTACATCCCACAGTGTAGAAATTATTTGGGTTTGTACTACAAAATGCTAAACTCTTGTGGCGGGAGCTGCATATGGTATAGAGGGGTAACCAACCTCTCTGATCAAAGTATTCATAAAAAAAGGAAAGAGGTACCCTGCATTCAACCTTGTATGTATAGGGAATGGTGTGTCTTTCTGTGTGTGGCTCTAATCTAAAATGAAGAAATGACAGCAGTAACATAAATTACGGACAATTGATGAATACATCCCAAAGTGTGTTTCGGTTACTGTACATTCAGGACTCCAGTTGTCGATGCCCTGCTCAAGGCCATGTTGTTAATGACACTGACTGGACTGCAACTCAAATGCTATTATTTTATTTTTTCATGGTTATCTAGGGCGTTTCAGGCCTGTAAACTAACAAATATACAATCATAGCCAATATATACATACCCTATTGGTGGATTACTACTCTGCATTATAAATCTATCTAGCTTCTGCAGGGGCTACTGATAGGACTGCAGGACACTCAAAGGGAGAACTGAGACAGATTCAATAACAGGACAGTCAGAAACACAAGCAAAACTGAGGGACAGACACACTGACAGTGTTGGAAGGCAGGTTGAATGATCAGAGAGACAGACATGCTTACAGGAAATACAAACACAAAACAGAAAACTGAAGAAGAGTTATTGTATTAGGTGCCCTAGAGACATGGGTATATAAACAATTTTAAAATATACATTTTATTGATATATATTAAAATAAATTGGGAACTCAATGCTTACAAGACAGACAGTGACACAAGCATGACTGAGTGACAGTCACAATGAGTGCTACAAACCAGGTTCACAAGTCACATACTCTCTGGTACTGATAGGAACACTTATAAAATGTATTTAAAAATCCACTAGAGATAGCATCTATGACACTGTTATTCTATTTGGGGTAATACCCCTGGTTCTCATGAATGTAAGTCATCTACGAGAATTGTGTATGTGATACTATGATACTTAAAAGGACAAATAACTTACATGAAGTGAGCTATATAAACCAGGAATGCCCAAACAGAGGTTAAAAGTTGAAACAACAGTTTATTTATAATTAGAGTCAATCCATTATACCTTTTTTTATAATTAGCAAATTGTCATTGAGATAAGCGTGCAAATATTGCAATCTACAGTATTTTATTCATGCTATTTCAGACAAAACATTGCATCTAAACAGTTATGAAAGAGATATTAAACAATAAAATGTAAATAAGATTACAGTATCAGATAATAAAAAAATAAATGTAATAAAATGCAAAAAATAAATCCTGAAATCAAAATCACAGCAAAAAAGTCTCGCTAAAATCTACTACTCATTTCACAGTGAAAAAGTGAATAACTGTCTGAAGAAGCAGACTGGCGCTGTAAAACACATAGTAGATTTTAGTTAGACTTTCTCACTAAACAATTCTCACATATGACTCACATTCACGGGAACCAAGGGTATTACCCCAAATAGAATTACAGTGCCATAGACACTACCTCTAGTGGATTTTTAAATACATTTTATAAGTGTTCCTATGAGTACCCGAGAATACTTTTACAGACAACCCTGGGTCTTGTTGTGAAACCTTTTCTCCTTAAGCTACATATTCGAATACACCTTTGTAGCACTGATCCCATTTCTATTTTGCTAAGCCTCATGTGTCAAACAGACTTATTGACAGAATAGACAGAAACATAAGCAGGATTGAAAGACAGACACACTAACAGCTATAAGATAGGCTCAGAGGTTAGAGAGACAGACACTTCCAAGACGGACAGAGATACAAGCAGGACTGAAGTACAGTCACACTGACAGTGCTAGAAGACAGGCTCACAACTCAGAGAGACACTGACAGTGATTATACTCTTTCCCCTGCAGATTGGCATTTACAGACTCCCCTGAGTCCCCTCCTCTCATTGCTGCAAGCTGGCACCTCCTGATGATATAAATAGGGACGTAGAGACATATTAAAGTCCCCTGTATTAAAGAGGGGGCATGGCGAAGCAAGAGGACGTGGTCATGCCCACTCAGAAACACATTGCACATTGGGCGATTGTTGCTCTGCCTCTCATGTGTCTATGGTTTGCTTGGCCTTATCAGCTGCCAGACCCCCCAAGACAAGCCGGCAACTGGTACTCCATCCCTCTCTCAGCGCTCATTGACATAAAGGAGACACTCAGCACATGAATGATCTGTTCTGCTGCTTCCTGAACAAGTCCCACCCCTCGTCCCTGCTGACAACCCCATGCAGTACTTGAAGCTCCTGCATGACAGGAAGGCTATACAAATTGATGCCGCTGTGTACTTTCATTCTTTCAAGTCCCATGGACACTGATTGGGAATGTTAAAATCTGGTGATCTGGAATGCCAGCAGTGTACTCTGCATTTCCCAGGGCATCAATTAGATACAGTGTCAGCGGTCAGAGGAGAGAGGTCATTGCAGACTTCTCTGCCACCTTCTCCTATCAGTGCTACACAACATCTAACAAAAACCCTACAAATGTAATTGTCCATTCGTCCTTCCAAGAGAAGCCGGTGAAGGTATTCCCCAGTGCTAGAAAAGGTTGTTCCACCACTTATATCGTAGCAGGCCTGTAGCAATAGTAATTTCTGTTAACAAAGAACCTTATTTGTAGCTATCACTCCTTAGCATTGCAATGAAAGTCATCACCTCAGAATAGAAATTTGATTTGATTAAATACTGTATAACATACAGTAGCTGCTATAGTTGAGGAGGACTTCTTAGGCTGTTAATCTTGTTTTCCCTGTAAGGCACTGCTGGCACACTCATAGACAGCAGTCCACACTGTATTTCAGAAGGATATGTTTAGTGGTGTTGGATAGAGGGCATTGGGCAACCACAGTACTACTGTCATGTTAGCATTAGGCAATATGAGTCATGTCACACTGGACTTCAATGGTTACAGATCAATGCCAGCCTCACAATGTCAAGATTTCCTTCCCATCATCCTCGTGGGATCTATTCCAAACACTGATTTGAAACATCTGTACTTCAGTCTCTTATCCAGCCAGAAGTATAGTGCCTTCATTGTAAATGTGGGTGTACAGTGGATAATGAAATGGCAGTTTTAGCTTTGTCAAAGGGTAAAGTCTCTATTAGTGAAAATGTAATGTGCACTGGAAAAATAAAGACCAAACAGAGCTACATTATTTGAAGCCATCATTCATTTCTGTTTCATTAGTGTTTATTTCACCATATGATAAAGTGCTCCCATGACAAATACATAATTTCTTGATGATAGTTCAGCTAGACGGGTTATTTCTATCCATGTATGAATTTGCTTCTTGGCTGGCAACATCAAGTTCAGGCCTCATGAATGGAGCTGATTATATTATGCTAAATTTGTAATGGTAGTTAATGCTTCTGGCAGCAGATTGTAATTGTCCATGATTGTTTTTATGGTTTGTTTGGGTGCTATGTCAGATTTATAAGTCCTGATAAGCAGTTCTGGAACACTTTTACCCTGGGGGGGCTGCCCCACTCCCATTTCACCTTCTGAAAGCTAGTTTAATCTTCTTTTTCTGACTTTCTCACTCCAGATTTCAGATGCTTACTAGAGGACTGAAAGTGTCCTGGACTTAACTTACCTACAGTTTAAAAGAGGGGCTTACACATACTAATCTTAAACATAGTAATAGGTGCTACAATGCTGTGACCTGTAGTTCTAATGCAGAAATAAAGGAAAATGCAAATGAATGCTCTAGAGTGTGCAACCGCATTTTTAGTTTTGTCTGCTTCCTTACAATTTGTCAGCACTGTTACGGGCACTGATGTCACCTGGTTTGAAAGTCTCACACACATGGTGTCAGCGAGTATGCAAACCAAACATTTGCGGCGTGAGCGCAGATTATGATGAGTGATGTGGGCTTGGAAAAGTGTTTTTGGGCCAAAGCAGTATCTACATCATTATACTTAAAGAATCATGCACCCACAGTTACTGTAAAAGACAAAACACCACTGGAGTCCCTGGATGCAAAGTTTATACCCACATACTTAAAGAAAAAGGACAGGAGCTGGGTTCCAAGTCAGTGGAATGTATCATGCTTGGATACTGTCAAGAAAGTAAAAGGTACAGATTTTGGGACATCACAGAAAAAAAACAACTTATAAAGTTCAGATATGTAGTTTTCTGGGAGCGCTACCTCACATGAGGCTGGAACAAGAGACGCAGCACAAGTTTGTTTCATTGGATATGCCTACAGCTGGAAGTGTGTCTGAATTAGAGATTGCCAATGTTGCTACACAAGTGCATAACATGAGTTCTGTAAGAAACAATTAAAGAAAAGCATCATTAGCTTATTTTTGCCTATTTTTTAATTTTACATCCAGCTTAATTAGCCTATAGTGTCTCAAAAACTACAGAAGTTAATAAGATTTGAATAATTTTGTTTTTCCATAGTACACCTATACCTTACCCATCTGAATGTTCAATTATATTGTTTGTAGAAATTAGCGAAATTGCAGTACAATACCAGGTCACAGAATCACCCTGTGCCAGCTCCCAGCAACCCTCACCCTTGGCATACGTGACGATCATGCTGTCACAGAAGAGGAAGCCGGAGGCAGGAAGGGTAAGGGTGTTTCCTAAGTAGGTGCTCAGCTCCTTTTCAAACAGTGGGTTGCCTCTATGGCACCACACAAGCTGAAGACAGATGTCTTAGTATAGTAACCATGCCCCAATTTTGGGTGAATTGAGTTTTGCGTCAGAAAAGGTAGTTTTACAGAGATGATATGATATCATTTTTATATGCCTTGTCATCTGAATGGGTGTATGCTCTTACAAAGCATGGAGTGCTACAAAAAAAAAATCAACATATTTTGTTCAATACTTTTCTAAATGTTCAAATAACCAAGCAATATATTTGTGATATCCCATTGACACAGGATATCACTCAATCACTTGCTGCATACAGGCAGTGGACCTTTCTATAAGTGATTAGTTAGGGAATCCATTACCCGGAATCCAGTGGGAAAGGAGAAGTCAGAGTAAAGTGCAAAAGTGGAGTAAGGGAGCAGAGCAAGCGAGAGATCGGAGAAGTGATCAGGCGCAGTAAGAGAGGTATAGAAGCAGTAAAGTAAGAAAGTGGTTCTGTGGAGAAGGAAGAAAAGTGAGATTGGTTAGACAGCTTGACAGAGATAGGAGAACCCCAGGGGAGATAAACATTGGAGATTGCGCTAAAGTAGAGAGAAAACCTAAGCATAACTGTTTGCCAGACAGTAATCCTGAGTCACCCTCACCTATAACCAAAGTATTGACACCCAATGACAAAGACTGAGGACCAAATGTAATAGGGTGAGAATTTAGAAAATGTGACAGTTTCTCACACTTTTTAAACTCGCCCAAAGTAATAGAGTCCGAAAACAAAGCAACAGAGCAAACTCGCATGTTTTTCAGACTCAAAAAACTCTCAAGATTTAAAATCTCATCCAGATGTTTTCCCATTTTGAAGATAAAACTCGACCAATTTGAGAGTTTACTGCTAAACTCTCACATTTTCTAAACTCTCACCCTATTACATTTGACCCAAGTGCTTAGGGGTATATTTACTAAGAATTGTGTCTGTCTGAATTTTAAACACGCTGGGAATCACAGGGACATGAGTGAGTTTTTCCCAATCAAACACACAAACTCACAAGAATCATGTTTGACTGAATTGTGTTTTCGGATGGTGTATGGAATCGTGTTTGCAAGTGTGTGTGTGTTCAGTCGTACAGTATTTGGACTGAAAACAATAGACCTGCCTGTGAGCTGTGTGTTTAGCAGAAGCACTGCACAGATCAGTGTAATCTGGGTGTACAGTGGCTCCTGTATTGTATAATGTAGTGAAAGGTTTTTTAAAAATCTAAGCATAACCAGCCCTGGTATTCTTAGTCTGTTCTGGTACAAAAAAAATCAGGGGGAAAACCAACGTGGGATTTCCCCTATTTCCCTACAACCAGCACCAGGCTGAACCAGTCAGGGTGGTAATGACCCAGCAGGGGGACACACAGCATGGGGTTTTCCTGCCAAACCATTCTCCAGCACCAAACTGCTCAGCCCAGGGCTGGTAATTCTCAGAAAGTGAGGACCCCCCCAAAAAAAGGGGGGCTCTTCCCTGCACACCTGGTGGCGGAAGGTGCATGGGTTATGGTTTAAATCAAGTACTAATATTCTTTACAGTGGGACTACAGGTCCCAGCCAACCTGCCCTGCGGCACTTCTAGAACTAGAAGTGCCAGGAGGCTGCTGGCACCATTACCCCCACTGTGGAAAAAATATAAAAAACAATAACACAAGACACACACACCAAATGTTGGAATACTTTAATAAACATTCACTCACTCACCCGCACATTCACTCACCCGCACTCACACTACATATACGTACTTGAGTTGAGTGAGTGACTGTGTAATAAAGTATTAAAACATTCGAAGTATGTGTCTTGTGGGGGGTTTTTCTATTTTTTTCACAGTGGTGGTACAGGTACCAGCCTCTGGTACTTGTGGGTCTACAAGTGCCGCAGGGCAGGGTGGCTGGGACTTGTAGTTCCACTGTGAAGAACAATATTAGTACTTGAACCAACGCCGTTTTTAAAAATATCTATATTTTATTCCTTTCTATACAGTATAAAACACACTGGTCTCTCCAGCGCTTCTGCACAACTTGCTGCTGAAGAACGGGTCTAATTTAAACTTTTATTTTGTCCCAAGTTTGCTCCATCTACAATCATGTTTGCAGACATGATTTTTGGTAAAACCCTGTTTTCTATTCTTGTCTATGGAAAGTACTTTCAAATTAGGGAGCTGTTTCAGACCCGCTCGCTGGGATGCATTGCTCGTAGCTGGCCGATTATCGCTTTCTGCGCATGTGTATGCATAGCAATGCGCATGCGCAAACCACTGCGAGAGATCGGGAAGCTTTCGCTCACCCAACATAGACAACCCAGCTGAATGAGTGACAGGTCAAGCCGTTTATGGGTGGTGAAAGGGGCAGTCCACTAGATACAGGGGAGTGGAGGTGCGAACGCAGGCGTGCCAGAGTGTCTCAACGCCGTTTCAGAGGTGTGCATAATTAACAAGCAGCGTCATTGTACACGTCACCTGGCTGAAATTCACACTGAAGTGATCGCAGTGCTTGCAGCAGGGTATAGTAAACCTCAAGCGCTGCAATCGCATCCGATGGTGCTCGATGTACCAATGGTTTCATGCACTTCCCGGAGATGACGTGCGCAGGTGGGCATCTTATGATTGGTTGGTGGGCGTCTGCATACACTAAGTGATCACACGCCAAGACATAGGGGGTGTGCTAATATCTTGCCGTGCGATCGCCTGCCTTGCTGGGCATGCGCTGGATTTGCATACGCAGGGTGCGAGCGAGCGCATCTAGCAAGCGCGTCTGAATGAGCTCCAAGGTTCGATGGTGTATTTAATTCTGTTTGTATTCAGCCATGTTTTGCAGATAGATTTGTGTTTTTACACCTGTGTTTATCTTTAGTAAATATCTGTGTTTGAAAATCAGTAGAAACTCTCACGGGAATCCTAACTCGGACAGACACAAATCTTAGTAAATGTACCTCTTAATATATAAAACCCTGTTGGTCTGCCTGAATGCTGTGGGGAAGATACTCAAGTAGACTCTCTTTGTGGAGATATACAGTATACTGTATCAAACCTTCAATATTGCCCATAGCAACCAATCAGCTTCTCACTGTCATTTAATAGACTGTGTTACATAAATGATAGCTGTAAGCTGATTGGTTGCTATGTACAACTTCTCCACTTTATCTCTCTTGAATATTTAAAAATATCCCCTTTGGACAGTTGCTGCTTATCTGCAAAAAACTCCATGGCTTTCATCTCACAGTTTGGCTACTTTCAGACTTCTGCATTTACAAAAAACCTGGTCCATGCTGATTGTTCTGCTCTCCTGCCACTGATTAAGCTCTAACATGCTGCCAGTGTTCCCACAGCCACTAGCACTGACTTGTAAGTTACTGGTTTATGTAGTACTGATTCATTATGATTTTTTTTTTTTGCAAACCACTGTAGTGCTCACATAATCAGAGAGGTGTCATGTTCTGCTGTAGCTGCTACTCTTGTAGTTGTCTTCTTTGTGTGTTTATTAAAATTATAACTTAAACTACACCTGTCTGAATGGAGTTTACGTTCATTGGATAACAATTCAAAAGCCTCTATCTGGCATAGACAAAAATGTGCTCAGACAATGCCAAGTTTTTAAGAACAGCCATGGCCAAAAGTTTTGAGAATGACACAAGTATTGGTTTTCACAGAGTTTGCTGCTTTAGTGCATTTAAACCTTTTTGTCAGATGTTACTATGGTATACTGAAGTAAAAATACAAGCATTTCATAAGTGTCAAAGGCTTTTATTGACAATTACAGTAAGTTTATGCAAAGAGTCAATATTTGCAGTGTTGACCCTTCTTTTTCAAGACCTTTGCAATTCACCCTGGCATGCTGTCAATCAATTTCTGTGCCACATACTGACTGATGGCCGCCCATTCTTGCCTAATCAATGCTTGAAGTTTGTCAGAATTTGTGGCTTTTTGTTTGTCCACCCACCTCTTGAGGATTGACCACAAGTTCTCAATGGGATTAAGGTCTGGGGAGTTTCCTGGCCATGGACCCAAAATTTTGTTGTTTTGTTCCCCGAGCCACTTAGTTATCACTTTTGCCTTATGGCAAGGTGCTCCATGCTGGTAAAGGCATTGTTCGTCACCAAACTGTTCTTGGATGGTTGGGAGAAGTTGCTCTTGGAGGATGTTTTGGTACCATTCTTTATTCATGGCTGTGGGCCTGATTCAGAGCCACACGTAAGCGTCCGCTCGTTCGTTCTGAGCGATGTTCGCACATATGCGTATGGGTTGTAATACGCATGCGCGAACCAGTCAGTGCGGTCGAAATTTGTGTGCTCGCAAAATAGAGAATGCCTGCTAATTTGAGTGACAGGATGAGGCGTTTGTGGGTGGTAACAGGGGAAGGTGCTTGAAAACGGGGAGTGGAATTCCGAACGCAGGCGTGCCAAAAGGTCAAAGCGGGTGTTTTAAGGGTGTGCATAATTAACAAAGCAGCGTCATCGACCACGTCAGTTGGGTGTCTTTTAGCCAGAACTGCTCGCATGATTGCGGGAGGAAAATGCAACCACAAGAATAGCGAGCAGTTCATACGCCTTTCGATGTACTCGATTAATCTAATAAATAGCGGAGATGACGTATGATGCGAGCGGCCAGGGGACGTTTTTTACAAAATAACGACCGCATGTTTTGTTCGCTCATTCAGACATGGAGGCGTCAACAGACCGCAAAGAGCGAACGGTCAATTTAAATAGCCAGCCCCTTATGAACGAGCGAGCGCAAATAGCGTCCGGCTCTGAATAAGGTCCTGTGTTCTTAGGCAACATTGTGAGTGAGCCCACTCCCTTGGCTGAGAAGCAACCCCACACATGAATTGTCTCAGGATGCTTTACTGTTGGCATGACACAGGGCTGATAATAGTGCTCACCTTTCCAACTCCAGACAAGCGTTTTTTCAGATGCCCCAAACAATCTGAAAGGGGATTTATCAGAGAAAATAACTTTACCCCAGTCCTCAGCAATCCAATCCCTGTACCTTTTGAAGAATATCAGTCTGTCCCTCATGTTTTTCTTGGAGAGAAGTGGCTTCTTTGCTGCCCTTACTGACACCAGGCCATCCTCCAAAAGTCTTCATCCTGTGTCATGCCAACAGTAAAGCTTCCTGAGACCATTTATGTGTGGGGTTGCTTCTCAGCCAAGGGAGTGGGATCACTCACAATTTTGCCTAAGAACACAGCCATGAATAAAAAACAGCCTCCAAGAGCAACTTCTCCCAACCATCCAAGAACAGTTTGGTGTGAACAATGCCTTTTCCAGCATGATGAGGTAAAAGTGATAACTAAGTGGCTTGGGAACAAAACATTAAAATTTTGAGTCCATGGCCAGGAAACTCCCCAGACCTTAATCCCATTGAGAACTTGTGGTCAATCCTCAAGAGGTGGGTGGACAAACAAAAACCCACAAATTCTGACAAGCTCCAATCATTGATTAGGCAAGAATGGGCAGCCATCAGTCAGTATGTGGCACAGAAGTTGATTGACAGCATGCCAGGGTGAATTGCAGAGGTCTTGAAAAAGAAGGGTCAACACTGCAAATATTGACTCTTTGCATAAACTTACTGTAATTGTCAATAAAAGCCTTTGACACTTATGAAATGCTTGTAATTTTACTTCAGTATACCATAGTAACATCTGATAAAAAGGTCTAAAAACACTGAAGCAGCAAACTTTGTGAAAATCAATACTTGTGTCATTCTCAAAACTTTTGGCCATGGCTGTACACTGTACAACAAAGGAAGCAATGCTATTGTCAGTGGTTATGAAGCAAATGAATGTAGTTTGGGTGAAATAGTTCCTGTTACAAACAAGTGTACATCGTTCTCTCTATCGCACAAGTTCTCAAACTTGGTCCTCAGGACCCCAAACAGTGCATGTTTTCCATGTCTCCTCACAGAATCACAAGTGAAATAATTAACTCCACCTGTGTATCTTTTAAAATGTGTCAGTGAGTAATGAGTACACCTGTGCACCTGCTGGGTGTCCTGAAAAACGTAAACTGTGTGGGGTCCTGAGGACCGAATTTGAGAACCTCTGCTCTATCATCTAGTGAAAGTTAGGTTTTCTTGCAGCTATAGCACTTTTTGATGAGTACAGGTCACTTGAGCTGCTTCAATAGTAGTATCATAACATTTGAATCTCTCTGTTATTCTACTGTGGCCCCAACACAAATCATCTTGACTCTCTACAATTTACTGGTGAATGGCATGTGTTGCTCTACAAATCAGTCAAATGAGGTGCAGAAAAGGGTCTTGTGTAAATCTCTGGGGGATAACAAATGGGTTAAGTTGTGAAGCCTTGTTAAAGCAGTAGCAAAAGGCGCGTCAGCTCACCTGCAATTGTAAAAATTAAGTTATCGGGCCATTCATCACGAATGTAACACAGGAGATATCACAGATATCTCCTACTTACCTCTTACGGAATTGCCTGCTGTCCCCATAGGACAGAGTTCAAGAAGCTCCGGATGTCGGGGCTCTTGTGCGCATGCGTGACCTGTAGGTCACGTATGCGCACTACCGTCACTGCTCCGAAAGGAGCAGTGAAAAGTTCCGTGGAGACAGCTGAGTTTCAGATTAGCTGTCTCTGCGCTGAAGCAATGATGAATTGCTCCGATGCTCATGGCAAGAAGAAGTGTTAATTATCGGGGTCCGCGATGTCAGACCGCTAGATGAATAAGCGGTATTTCTGACTGAACACACTGCCGCCTATAATATCAGAACGACTGCAGCTTATAAATTGGATTTTTATCAGCGTACAGTCAGACTGTTATTAGAATACTCCGGCCGTATATATGACTGAGCGCTGGGGCTAAGTCCTATGTGTTACCACAGGAGTCTAAGATTATTAAGTTACACACATTTAACATTGTTCAAATATATGATTGAGCTCTAGAGATAGTTTCATGTGGTTTATCATAGGAGCTTAATACTACCAATTTCCACACATGTCTCGTGGTCATAATCTGATGAAAATAGCAACTTAATATATGTTATTATCATTTATTAACAAATTGTCAGCATGATTGTTTGTATTTCAGTAGCCTAAATGGGATAATTTATATCTACATCAGTGTGTGTTATATATAATATGTGATAGCAGAAGTGCATTACATATATACACAGTAGTGGCAGAGCAGTGATTAGATAGAACACATACACAGTGTGCGCTACCAATATATGGAATCGGTATGTAATGCCGGCAGCTGATTAGCGCCGGATGAAATACCGAAGCCCGAACACTCTACATCTCAACTGGGGCTGGTAAGTACCCTAACCCTCCCCTGTTCCCCCCAACCCTCCCTTAGTGGTGCCTAACCCTAACCTCCCCCGATGGTGCCTAGCCCTAAGTCCCCCCAGAGTTGCCTAAACCTAACGCCCCCCCGCAGTTGACACCAACAAAGCCCCGCTTACCTTCGTTCGGGATGCCGGCTGTAGGGATTTCGGCGTGGGGCTAAATATAGGCGCAGGATTTAGGCGCCTACTATATCTTTAATCTTAAATTTGGCTTTCCGCATCGGGATTCTGGCGCCCGGCATTCCGGACGCCAGTAAGTTAACCACATCCCCAATATACAGCTGTTAGGATACTATAGTGTATCAGGAGCTTGTGTGAAATCGATACATTTGTTATTACTAACAGTGCAAGTTGTAACATTTACTAGGAGTATTGTATACAGTTCTCCCGCACAGTCCGGGCACTGAATGAATGCAATAAAAACTTGTACCGTATGTACAGAATTATTCTGAAAATGCATGGTGGACTATTATGAGATTGTAGGATTAATACAAATTAGGATACATTCAAATCCTGGGAGGAGCTAACCAAGGATATATTACCAGTTTCATTTAATCCACCACAATAATGTACAGTGATGTACAGTGAATTCAGTGCGCTTTATAATTATCAATATATACTGATATATATGCACATACAGCATATGGAGTAATACTGTGACTGATATAGAACTTTGAGACTGTCTAAATATAAAGATCTGTAATACACTTGGGCCAGTAATATATTCATAAATATGTCCAGAACAATATAATACGGATAAACGCACTGACTTGTATGTACAAACTTATCATTATGAATTGCACTTAATCCACTTTGAATTTGCTCCAGTAAGATCTTCATGATTTAAGGATACAATAATAGTATTTGAAATAAGAAGACACAATACAGGCAGATCAGTGGCGTTTCTAGAGAGGAGGAAACCCATGTGCAGTCTCCGACACAGGACCCCCTCCTCTCCGCCCGGCAGCCAGCAGTGCACTGAGCTGTGCGCGGCCAGCGCCGGAATTATAAACTCTGGGCACTAGAGTGTGCCCAGAGTCTATAATGTATGCACAGGTCACCGGGAAAATGGCTGCGGCAGCCATTTTCCCTGTACTGCGCATGCGCAAACGACGGGAAATTGGCCACCGCGGCCATTTTCCAGTTGTTTTACAGTGCCGGACCCCCACGCCGATGTGGGACTCTGGAGAGGTAAGTAATATTATGGGTGCAGGGTGTGCGGCGCGGGGTCCCCTTGGACCCAAGGGCCCGTGTCCCCACACACCCTGCACCCATTATAGATATGGTGCTGGGTATTTTTTAGTTACACATTTTTCACTTTCTTACACTTTCTATAATACTACTACATTTTAATATTTCCCTATTTTAATTCCTAAATATATTTTAATCTGAATAAATAAAAATTATATTTTATTATATACACATTTGTCTCTCTCTTGTAATATTGGGTTAAGGTGTTCCAAGCAACTCATACCAGCTCACCTAGTACATCAGCGGTTGAAACCCAATTTAAATTGCTTCATTGGTGATATAGGACAC
Organism: Taudactylus pleione; assembly: GCA_031769625.1. Taxonomy (NCBI): domain Eukaryota; kingdom Metazoa; phylum Chordata; class Amphibia; order Anura; family Myobatrachidae; genus Taudactylus; species Taudactylus pleione. The sequence continues at coordinate 995,888 of JAUIMM010000555.1, read as the reverse complement.
CGGTAACACTACTCAAGTTCCGTGGAAATGTATTTGTCCTATATTAGAGGTGCAATAGTGCCCCTGACACTTCCTACATATTTCCTACATAACACCCAATCATACACAAAACAGATTTAAAATAAAAATGAGGGAAGGTGAAATTGGTGCTGCGCTAAACCTAATATCCATATGCTGTCTGCTAAGTACAAAGTTACTGAGGTGGCTTGAGCATTAGTATTATTGGACAGAATTAAACACTGTGCTTATGAGAAAACATATTATACCACTGGCAGACGACAGTGATATGTCATCATTCCTCCACAGACTGAGTCCCAGTCCCAGGGGTGTTGCTGATAGTGGTTGCATACAAAGACGCTGAACTGCTCACATACTGTAGGAGCAGGGCCAGCGCTTCCATTAGGCAGCTGATTAAGGGCACCAGCACCTGAGGAGGTGGCCTGCTGAGGCTGCCTTGGAGAAGGCTGAAGGATGATCTCTAAAAGAGACATCATTCTTCTAGAACCTGTAACACTAGGATCTATTTCGGGTGGCGCCCAATGAAGGCAGGAACAGATCTTTGAGATCCATTCCATTCCTTCATTAGGTACCGCAGTCTCAAATGACAAGTGCGCCCGCCCCTCTCTCCTAGAATTGGCCGGAGGGGACATCTGACTATATGGCATGCAGAGGTCAGGTGGTCCCCCATGTGCTCCATCTCAGGCTCCTTCAGTCCTGCTCTGGGGACAGCTACTTCCACTGGGACCGCCGCACAGTTCAAAACAGCGGTCACTGGGCTACTCCATCCCCGCAGCTTCTCAGGCAGAGTGTCGGCACAAGAACTGCGAACAGCAGCAGTCTATGCCATATGGTCTCCGGTAAGTGTGACAGTGCCAGTGATGCCAAGCACTTCCTCCCCGGCATCTGGAGCCTGGCACCGTGAGTGCACTGTTGAGGTTGTGCAACCACTTTGGGGTGCTGTTTGTGGGTATACCTGTTAGAGAGTCCTGCTGTCACTACTGGTGTCCTGCACTGCGCTCCGCTGCTGCCTTATATCCCCCCTCACACACCATGACTCTCTCCTCTCCTCTCATGCCTGCGTCCTCCATCATCTAACTTCCAATGCATTATTATATATCTATCCCAGGTATAACTGATATCATATCTGTCATAATTATCAGCTGATCATATTTGTGTTTGTGGTGGGGGAGAGTTGGCTGAGGTTTTGCCTAGGGTGCCAACAAACCTTGCACCAGCCCTGTATAGGAGGAAATACTAATGCAGAGGAACTGCTGCTGCCCTACGACTAAAGAGGCACTAAGCGCCTCATAGTGTCTCTCCAGCCCCTCAGTTTCTCCCCAGCTCCAGACTTCTTGTGTCTTTCCAGCCCCACAGAGTCTCACCAGCTCTAGCCTCCTTGTGTCTCTCCAGCCTTGCAGTGTCTCCACAGCCCCCTGCTTTCTCTCCAGCTCTGGCCCCCTACAAGTCACTTACTCTGAGTCTTCCAGCTACTCCTATTCTCTCCGAGGCTCTTGCAACAATATACAGTCCAGTAAACTATATTGCACCGGAAGCAGTGGCCAATGCCAGAAGCGAAAGACCAAAGACAGGGCTCCCCAGATCTCATACATTCCCCTGTCTGGAGACCGAAAAGGGAACACTGCCCAATCAGAGATGAGATATCTATTGAGTTTCCGTTGGCCCAATCCGCCCCTGCATGTGCGCGCATACACACACGGATGCACACACGGAACAATAACAAATGCAAATATAATGAGAAATAAGGTACTTTGTGCAAAATAAAATAGGCCACCTGTTTCGTATTTGTAACACCCTGCTGATAGATTAAACCTGGTGTGGTGCAATGGTGTTCTGTCTTATCAGGATTAAACAGAACTCTTGGTTTTTTTGGATGTCTTGGAGAGGTAGGGAGATAGTTACAGGCATAGATCATCACCAGTTTAGTTTCACATAAGGGTTTGAATTTATTAAACATTACCTTCACATAATAAATAATATTATTTGCAAATGGCATGCATCAACAAGTCAAAATACCATATATATCTTCACTCTTTAGCTAGTAAAACACACAAAAAAAGGAATGTTTTATTACTCTGGATTGCTGGAACGGCTGTATATAACGGCTTTGCTACAGCGATAACAATAGCCTTGGGAAGCTGCGGATTAATAGGTTAGTTCAGTAACCACAAACAGTTGAACATTATCATAAGACAGTTCACAATAAACCTGGTTCACCTGACCAGTCTTTAAAGTCAGCAAAATAAATATTATCACAATATATTATAAATTTGCTAAATAATATGCCCCACTAGGTACTGGATCAACTGAATTCTGCTTCCGTCACTCCCTCCTAATACTCGCTGCATGCATGCAAGTTACTGTCTATAATACCATCTGGTGCTCTCTGTAAAGGTGCTGCACTGCCTGATATCGTATTAATGAGCAGAGTTATGACAGCGCTGACAGAGACGGTGATGCTTTTCATTTTGTAAATGGAGCTAAAACTATTCTCTCCTTTAGCTTAGTTTATATGAATACAATCCGGCACCCAGGTTGTGTCTCCCTAAGTTCTGTCTGCTGCGATTTGCACTAGCTGTCTGGGCTGTCTCTGTACTGACGTGTGATGGTTACATAGTCCTGCACGGCTGAGATAGGCTTAAGGCTTAAGGTTTGAGCCACTCTTCTGAGTGAATGTCCGGTCTTTAGGCTGCCTACTGTGGTGGTTTTATACAGTGGGTCCTCACTGCTAATCGGCACTATGATATAGCTATGCATAGGTGCACTGATTATCTATGCTGCTCCCTGTCCATTACATTTCTGCTGTCTCTTGAAACTGCAGCTGGTAAGTAGAGATGTAGTGTGGGCTGTGTGGAATGACTTATTACAGACTTGGTCCAGCTGCCATGGAAAAGGAAGTCTCTGGAGGAGTTTTCTTCTCCATACCTATCTCACTCAAAGAAGCTGCACCTTGCATCACTGCCCGCCCTTCAGGATAAGGGAGCCGCCTCCTACTCAGCCTTTGTAGAGGAGCTGCTTCACTTCCGTGTCTTATGGAGATCTGTCTGTGCTGAGCCCCCTGTTCCGCCTCCCTGCCAGCCTCTAGGAGGATCACTTACATCCCTCACTGCCTTTGCTTGTGTCCAGAGGCCGCGGCTCTGCCATCTCCTTCACCGACAACCAGAGGGACACACCCTCAGGTAACCTCCTCACAGTGCAGATCCACTCGCTGGCTGTTCCCTCATCGGACTCCCCAAAACTGCCTTAAATGTCTACTTAAACTACCTGCTGCTGGTTCCAACCAGTTCTATGTTATGTGACCTGCTGCTGCTCACCACTTAATCACTCCTCTCTTCTCCTGTTGGCTCTGGGTTACTCTTGTGGGGTCCAGAGCCCCAACATAGTAAACAAAGAACAACAATATGAATATTGACACTATATATACATACATCTATATATAAAGGAAATGATGAAGGAATGGCGCCTTCAGTGTACCAGTTCTTTTTTAGATACTTTGCAACAAACTGTTCATAGAGAGCCCATATGATCTTTAGAATACGTCCTGACGGGATTTCCATATGTAGTGCCCCAGAAAATATATCTCAAACAAAGAAAACAAAGAAAAACATAGTGTAGCCCGATAATATATAATCTGTATGATACATATGACTGTGCTGATTACACAGAAGTGATGTGATCATGCACAAACACAGAGAAGTGTCAGATAAAACATAAATGACTCGTGTGATGGATCCATACAAGGGGCAATTTCATAACCCTTATTTAGACAATTTTTAAAGGGGGGGAACCTTAATAATAAATTAGCCAAGCGAGAAATGTATTGGATATACATGCCGGACACCCTCACTCCGAATGGTCTAAATGAGAGTTATGAAATTGCCCCTTACCTCTGTTAATTGTTCAATTAAATTATTCCCTTTATCACCCCTTGTTTTATCTAGATTCCCCATTTTATATGTTATTATCATGAGTATTTTTATATATATATATATATATATATATATATATATATCACCTAGGACCTAGCATCAGTAGGCACACATAGGTTCTGGTGTACCACACAATTATAGAAAAATACTGTGAAATTTAACTTTTATTCCAGCCAAGTATATTTGCCGTTTAAGAAGCTGCATTTTTGCTGGGGACTGGTTTGCAGGATCTACATAATACTGTACACAGGGCCTGATTCAGAGATGTATGCTGCTAAAGGCACCACTGCTGCAATTTTGTACTGTATGTAGCGGCTGTGCAAAAAATATGCAAATGTCGCAGCCACCTGCATTTGTATGGAGATGCCCACCGCCCGCTTCACAAATCCAAGAGAATGCGTACAAAGAAGCAGCTCGGCCACAGATCAGTCCATTATAGGATTTCTGACTCTGAGTAACGCTATGATCGCACTGAATGGTAGTGGGAACTGAGAAGCTGGAGCCATTTCTATTATTTCCGGGATCACAGTTGCAGGATGAGACACGTCTCGAAACGACATGCCTCCATTTAAGTCACCCCCCCCCCGTTACCACCACGAATGATCCCTGATTCAGAGATGTACACAAACCCGATGGTAGTTTATGGGCTGGGGCAGGGCACAGACGGCCTGCATGCCAGAAAATGGGGGAGTATCTGCCTCATTTTCGGGGCATGCCGAGACCAGGGTCTGCGTCTTCTGACAGAGATTTCCTGACCACAGCAAAGGGGTTCCGGTTGCCAATGGCTGCAATATGGGCATCCAACGCTGCATCTTTGGACACAGCCGTGAAACACAGAAGCCGGCAAGTGGTTTCTATTTACACAAGACACCTCCTGCGGCATTAGCACATGTTATGCATTTCTGCTGTGCCCACAGATGCGGCAGCAATGCTAACAGCGTTCAACTCTGAAATCAGCTCCTCACTACAGACAACTACAAAAGTATGGTGATGCGATACACACAGGAGCAGGTGCACCGCTGGAGAAGTAATAAGCTTCTCTAGCGGTATCCTGCTCTACAGAGCCAGCCCTAGGCATATGCATTCTAAGCAAATGCCTCTGGTGACTGGAATGCCTAGGGGCATCCACAGCTCTGCAGCTTTGCCCCCCCCCCCCCCGCTGCCACGAATGGAGCTCAGCTCCGATTTGCACAGCGCAGCAGTCAGCCAGATAGCCAGTCAAGTCAGGTGACTGTGTTGACAGCTAGTGTGCAGCCCCCTTGTCTGCCATTTCGCTCCGCTCAAAGCGCCGCCGGCCATTTCTTAAAGGCTGGAGGTGGAGCACAGCACTCTGCACCTTGTGCGGTGACACTCTCTCCATCTCAGACACACAGCACTGGGCACATTGTGTTCCACTCCTCCTTCCTCTACACTGCCCGCCCATCCTCCAGTAAGAACAGGCGCACAGCACACACACCACGCAGAGGACGGAGATAGAGGCTGATGTCAGTACACTGAAGCACAGCTATTATTCTGGAGGTACTGGGGGTTGTTTCTTTATAAAGTATAAAAATGAGAGATAATAAAATTTATTTGTGAGTTTATGTCCTTAAACCATGGGAGATGCAGTTCAGTACTCACTGGTGATTCTATATATAACCTCTATCATTATGTCAATGTGGTATACTGTGAATTATTGGGGACACTAAATTAGGGCATAAAGTTAAACACTGGGGACATTATAATATGGCATAATTTCACCTCATGAGGCACTGCAATGTGACCTCATGGGGTACTAGATTGTGGTAAAATGTGACCTCATGGTAGCACTACAGTGTGGTATAATGTGAATGTCTGAGAGCACTACAGTGTGGCATATTGGGAATTATAGAAGGCACTAAATTGTGGCATAATGTAACCTACTAAGGGAATTTACAATGGTAGTGTCCAGCAAAGGTAGGTGCAGTAATGAAATGGCTCTGGAGGGCATATCCGTGCCCATTACATGGTATCATCCGAGGAATAATGTAGCCACTCCCCTGAAATCCCACCCCCAGCACCTATTTTTTACCTTCGTTCCCCCTCACTTCAAACCTGGCTATGCCCGCACCGCAAACAGAGTAGATACAGAAGAAATCAGGAACTTAAAATATAAGTAGCTATATATCTGCAGATATGGCTATATATTATGCATTTCTGTGTTAGGAATAGGATATTAGGGAAAAGGGGTTGGGTATGAAATGCTGACAGCCGGGAAGCCATCTGACTAAATCCCGACGCCGCAAGTCCAAACTCTTAAAATCCTGACTGGGGCTGGTAAGTCCCCTCTCCCCTCTCCCCCTTCTAACTCTAACCCTCCTTTAGTGGTGCCTAACCCTAACCTCTCCCCAGGAGAGCCTAAACCTAACCTCCCCACACCCTAAACCTAACCCTCCCGGGGTGGTGCCTAACCCTAACCTCCCCCTAGGGGTGTCTAAACCTAACCCTCCCTCCCTGCACCCTAAACCTAACCCTCCTGAGGTGGTGTCTAACACTAAAAGCTGGCGTTACCCACCACATCGGAGACCCGGCGGCCACCCCTCAGTGCATATGGAAAATGGGGTAAAACCCCGGAAACTAGGTTTTTACTGCATTTTTCATTTAGTACATCCCGCCCAATATGTGTTATTTTTGGTGTTCACGTATAAACACTAAGATTTTTGGTGGGATTATCTGCTAGGGGGCACCATCCAAAATTTTGCCTAGGGCACCAAATTGGTTAGGGCCGGCTCTGCTGCTCTATGAATAGCATGAAGCAAGAAAGTGCCCTGTTTTCAGCTAAACAGGACACTATACTGCTTCATGAATAGACCCCTCAATTTCAATTGAAAGTAAGCTTTTCCTTAAATAGTAAAAACATTAGTGGAAGGGTGAAGTGTTTAGAGAATATCTGCTTTAAAATATGTCAATTGTACAATATAATTGCTAAATTTGATGCAAAAAATCACTTAACTTTCAGGCCTCACTAACAAATGCCATGGTTAAACATCCATTAAAGAGGTTCCCAACCTTTGTCCTTAACCAACCCAACAGTTCAGGTATTATAGATATCCATGGTTGAACACAGGTGGTTAAATCAAATTGACTGAGGTACTATTTAAGTCAACTGTGGTCAAGCATGGATATTCTTAAAACGTGGACTGTTAGGGTGCCTTGAGGACCGAGTATGGGAACCTCTGCATTAAATAGTTCACTTCACTATTCATTAGGAAAACCTTTATGCCTACAGCGTTTTTTTTTTCATTATTATTTTTATTATTATTATTAATTTTTTTTATTTTCCATATATTTTAAAGTGCTGGTATTGACACTTGTGAAGTGAAATCTGTGTCGTCTCCTTTAATGGAGTTTATACGGTTCCCATGGCAACCACAGCTGAGAGGAACCAGAAGTGCCGTGTACTATGTGATTCAAACCAACTTTATTGTTCTCTGTATAGGACCACCCGATCACATGACCTCAACAACTTTATTGAGATCAGTGTACACCACAGTTATGTCTTACCACAGGGGTCTTCAACCTTTAAGACAGTGTGGGCCACATTAAAAAATTCAACGTAGCCCGAGGGCCACTAAGCTATACGCCACACAGTAGCACAATCTTGATTCACCCGATTCACATTACACCACATAGTAGTGTCCCTTATTCATGTATGACACACAGCAGTGTCCCTTTTACACAATGCCCACATTTGTGCCCCTTATAAACAATGCCCTCAGTTAGTAGTGCCCCTAATACACATAATGCCCACAGTAGTAGTGCCTCTTATACAATGCCCACAGCACTAGTGCCCCTTACACATAATGCCCACAGCACTAGTGCCCCTTAAGCAATGCCCACAACAGTAGTACTCCTTACACATAATGCATTATGCAGTGCTCCCAGTAGTGGTAGTGCCCTTATGCAGTGCCCCCAGTAGTGCTAATGCCCCTTATGCAGTGCCCCCAGTAGTGGTAATGCCTCTTATGCAGTGCCCCCAGTAGTGGTTGTGCCCCTTATGGAGTGCACCCAGTAGTAGTAGTGACCCTTATGCAGTGCCACGAGATGTGGTAGTGCTCCTTATGCAGTGCCCCCAGTAGTGGTAATGCCCCTTATGCAGTGCCAACAGTGGTAATGCCCCTTATTCAGTTCCCCCAGTAGTGGTGCCCCTCATTCAGTGCCCCCAGTAGTGGTGCCCCTTATGCAGTGCCCCCAGTGTAAAATACCTTATGCAGTGCCCCCAGTAGTGGTGCCCCTTAGAGCCCACAGTAGTGGTGCTCCTTTTGCAGTGCCCTTTATGCAATGCCCCCATTGCTAGTGCCCTCAGTAGTAATGCCTCCTGTACTAATGCCCCCAGTAGTAGTGCCCCCAATAGTAATGCCCACTAGTAGTAGTGCCCCCTAGTAGTAATGCCCCCTGTAGTGAAGCCGCTTACACACACAAAAAAAATCCCCCTAATACTTACCTTAAGCCCTGATCCTGCGTCCACTGCCGTCCAGGTCCACCTGGCTGCTCGTCTGAACTATGGGAGAGACATCATAACGTCTTTCCCATGGGATGCAGGCAGGAAGCCGATGGCCCAAATCCCACCAGCCAGCTTCCCGACTATGCAGACCCGACAGGGGACTAATGATAGGCATCGAAATCCCGACGCCTATCATTATCCCTACGCCGGGAGCCCGACACCTGGCATACCGAATGAAGGTAAGCTGGGCGGCGGGCAAGGACAGCAGTGGGGGGAGGGTTAGGTGAGGGGCTCTCAGGGGGGACTTAGGGTTAGGCACACCACCAGAAGGATTAAGGTTAGGGTTAGGCACCACCCTGGGAGGGTTAGGTTTAGGCTGCGGGGAAGGGGGGGTTAGGTTTAGGCACTTACAGGGGGGGGTTAGGGTTAGGCACTTGGGGGGGAGGTTAGGGTTAGGCACCCCTAAGGGAGGGTTAGGGGGGGAGAGGGTTAGTTATAGTGAAAAAACTTAACTGTCGGGATCTTCTGTTGACGGTCTTCTAGCAGTGTTTCATACTGATCCCCTCTCCCATAGTGCATTACACACTGTGGGAGCCGTAAGCTGGAGCTCAGGAGTGAGCTCCAGCCTCCGGCTGCTGCTGGCTTGGGGAGAGAGCCGGCCGGGTGCCCACTGGTAACAAAATTTCAATGGGAGCCCAGGAAATGGAGCTTGTCGGCGGGTCTCAGGGAACCGCTCCATGGTTCCCCGGTCGGCGGGCCACGGGGAACAGCTCCGCGGGCCATGGGTTGAAGACACCTGCCTTACCAGCACCTCGTCTGTGGCTGATACCCGGCTACATGAGATCCCCTATGAGCTAACAGTTTAGCCCACAGTTTGAATAGCTAAAGGTTGGTACCTTTTTAAATAAATAAGTTTCATCTACTTTTATAGCAGAGAATGATGGACACCGACTTCCAGTGCCGTACGTTTGGTTTTCGGGGATTTAAACCCCTGTAGTTGTAATTATCACCCCACCTTGAAAAAGACACCCTTTGGTGTCGAAACATGTTGGAGGAGTGACGGTGGAGGAGTAGTATAGCCTCTGGTACCAGTCCGGATCCTGACTACAGTATACTGACAGCCATGGAATAACCCGGGTTTCACTATAACGCTGACTTGTATACTGATGTGATCCGTGTGTGCCATCTATCCAGTGGTTTATCCCCACCTTTTAGTTTTATTCTAGTGACAGTACAAGTTTTTCAAGAAATACTACACTATATGAAGCTTCTTTGTATTTTTTGGGAGTTGTGTTGGAATCACCCACCTTCCCAGGAGACAAAAAAGAAAACTTTATATACTTTATTTCGCATGTCTCAAGTAAGCCTTTGTGTGAGCATCATATATTCCCCCATTAAGTGTTCTTTATGATTGGTGGTGAAAGAAACCTTGATATGATCTTCACATACTGTTTACAGATAGCACTAATGTGAGCATCCTGTTATTGTGTTGCACATTTTGCGTTGAAGTGAATCTGGCTCTTTTCATCTACATTTACACATTTACAATTATTGTGTCTTAATATACTTTATTCTATGTTTTATGTTTCTTTCATGGAGAAATATTGGTGTCTACAAGTAAAGATTGTATTTGTCGCCAGAGTTCTCTACACAGAAGTACAATCTCACCCTATTTGGAAACTACTGGCGCGAGGACTTTTGTAATATTTATATTTCTTTGCATATCTATTGTACAAGTTTAGTTGACTTGTTTTCTGTGACAATTACATGCTGCTGTTTTAGTTGCGCCCAGGTATAGTTGTCAGTTCATTAGTTTGTATCAACTCTGAAATCAGCTCCTCACTACGAGCAACTACGAAAATGAAACTAGACGCAAGCGCAGTGTGACTCAGACACGCTCAGATTACTGATAAATGAATTGCCAAACTGCATAGTTATCGGCATTGCGTCTATCTCTGGATCAGGCCACAGTCTACACATCTGCCGCTCTGGATTTCCATAACTTCATTATATTCAGTCTTTTGTTTACCAAACAGAAATCATCTTGTTGCAATCACTTATATTTCATAAGTTTATCCAACAATCCAATCAGCATAAATTGAAGAAACTCATCTGTGAACATTTACTTGATTCTACTTAATGCTCTCAGCATAAAATACTCGTAGATGCAATTATGAGACTCAATTTCTATTGAAAGTGAGCTTTTCCTTAACTAGTAAAACATTAGTGGAAGGGTGAAGTGTTTAGAGAATATCTGCTTTAAAATATGTCAATTGTACAATTTAATTGCTACATTTGATGCAAAAAAATCACTTCACTTTCAGGCCTCGGTAACAAATGCCATCGTTAAACATCTATTAAATCAGAGATTCCCAACGCGGCCCTCAGGCCACCCCAACAGTTCAGGTTTGAGAGATATCCATGGTTGATGGCATGGATATCCTTAAAACCTGGACTGTTAGGGTGCCTTGAGGACCAAGTTTGGGATCCTCTGCATTAAATAGTTCACTTCACTATTCATTAGGAAAACCTTTATGCCCACAGCATTGTACTTGCTTATTAAAAAAAAACAACTCTTTAGTGGCTTTTAGGGGTATATCTTTACTGAAGGTCAGTTCTGGATTTTTGGGCAATTTTCCATCGGTTTTGCCAACCGATCATTTACTAAACGCAAAACCAACGGAAAACCGGCAAAATGCCTAACTTTAGAACACTCTAGATTCTCTAGAACATCAATTCAACAATCGATTATTTAACATAAAGCAGAATAGGATCCACAGATTTACTAATGGTCAGTTTTAAAACCGACCAAAACCCGACCAAACAATAGACTGGTATGTAGGCATTCATGGTCAGACTCTTGGTAATTCTTTTGGAGCGGACCCTACACCGGTTTATTTTTGTAATATTAACATTTAATTCCTTTTTACACACAGAAGCCTACATGGATCTCACTAATATGTGTAGGCTTCTACTATACACACTGCTGCTCAGGCTATACTCACTAGCCTGAAGCAGGTCCATTATTGTGTGAGTTTTTTTTACTAGTTTTGTATGAGTTTTAGGGGTAAACTTACTAAGAATTGAGATAGGTCGAGATGACCATCTCGGGTGATTTATTAATTTTTTTCCTGCTTGCAAATTTACTAAAAGCAAAGTCGGGTGAGTTAGAGAGAGATTTCTCTCATCTCACTTGTAAAACTCGGGTGAGAAAGGAATCTTGAATCAAATCACCATCGGGCCAAATCGGAAGTACTTTTCACCTAAAACATACATCTCTCAAATTTACCAAAAATCGGGATGACAAGCTCGGGTAAGATAGGAGCAAACTCTCTGTCAAAATCACTTTTCAAACTCTCAACTCCCTGAGCTGCGAGATGGTCAGAAACATACACAAATCATTGTGATTTGTGTATGTTTACTTCTATAAATCATTAAAACCGGGTTAATTTACTTAAAAAAATGACGTGAGGTCCCCCCACCAAAAGACTAACCAGCCCAGACTTGCCAGCCTGTCCTGGTTCTTAATTTGCAGGGAAAAAAATGTGTAGAGTTCCACTGTAAATTAGGAATCAGCAACAGGCAGCAGGGACAGAGCTGGTTTTAAATATACGTCCAGCGGTGGTGGGGATAGCCCCGAGCTATGAGCCTAGGCCAGGGGTGCCCTGGAGAGGGGTACCCCTTTATTGGAGGGGTACTCAACTCCACAGGGATCCCTGGCCTGGGCTAACCAGCGGTCAGGACTGATGCTGTGGCTGGGGGGCCCGGTGAAAGGGCACCCCTGGCTGTGGCTTCAGCCCCCCGCTAGAAAGGGTCCAGGGCTGGTTTGAAATATACGTGGAACCTCACGTCAATTTTTTTCTATGTATATTTAAAACCAGCTCTGTCCCTGCTGCCTGTTGCTGGTTCGTAATTTACGGTGGAACTCTACACATTTTTTTCCCTGTAAATTAAGAACCAGGACAGGTTGTCAAGTCCAGGGCTGGTTAGTCTTTTGGTGGGGGACCTCACGTAATTTTTTTTAATAACATTTAACCCTTTTTACAAGTCTTAACACACAAGCAGCCAATACAGAGAAAACACTGCAATCTCGGGTGAGTAATCTCCTGCAAAGTGAGATACTCGGGAGAGATATGTCGTTCTGCTTCACCATCGGACAACTCGTTTAGCCTGAAATCAACTGTTGGTAAAAATCGGTAAAAAAAAAGGGATTAAATCACCAGAATTTTGGCGAGTTCCAGCGAGATTAATCTCCTTGAAAATCGGGACCATCTCAAATCTTAGTAAATTTACCCCTTACACTCACACACTATTATATTGTGCGAGTTCTGTGTTTGACATGGGCAAACATCTTGATGCGACTTGTACGGGATGAAAACTCATGATGCAAATTCATACATGCCTACTCTCCCGATTTGGCTGGCAGCCTCCAAAAAATCGTGTGCTGCTTCCGGCCCCCCGGAAAAGTAGGCAAGCCTCCCAGCCCCTCCAGTCCCCCCCATAATGTAGCCCCAAACACCCGCAGCGGGGGAGGCTGATGATGCAATTCTCGCTGAATCGCATCATCATGACCCAGCCCCCTGCTTCACAATGCTGGAAATCTTGGCATTGTGTAGCGGGGGCGGATCTAAAATGACGCGAGTAGGTGGCCTCAACTCTAAATGTCATGTACTGTCTCTGGCCATACACATTTTGCAACCCCGCCCCCCTGCTAAGCCGACCTGGCTGCTCCCTCCCAGAAGAGGCAGCCAGGATATCGGCAAGAATGTGCAAGTTTCATGCCAATTTACCCCTTCTCGCACTCTATTACATTCAGCGAATGCATGTTTTTTGCCGCAAACTAACACCTTTTCAAGCTTGGACTCTATTACATTTTCCCCTTAGTGTTCATGTATTTTTTGGGCACTGAATTGTCTGTTTTGAAGTTGACACCTCTACTAGACTCAGAACAAGTAAGTGTTGCAGCCTTATTATCATTTGAGGTTACAGAAGAAGATACCTGACTGTGTTTGGCTTCCGCAGTAAGCATTCTTCTAGTGCATGAAACTGGAGTAGCTCTAGCAGGACTACCACTCACAAACAAAGGCTGTGGCCTGAGCTTTTCCTTGCTACTGCGTATCACACGTATGGCATGTAGGCAATTGTACATTTTTTGGCAGTAAACATTCTCTTTAATATTAGAGGTGATGTTTTCTTTAGAATTGGGAAATATTTAGATTTCAGGTGTCCTTTCTTAAACTTTTTGTCCCTCTTGGACCACCTTTAGTAGATGTTGAAGTACTATCATGACTGGCAGCAGCCGCAGCACTAATATTGGGTTGCTGCTCTTGCTCTTCTATCGACTGATACATTTTGACTCACAGCGCTATTAGTTTTGGTGGCACCTACTGAATGTTATTTTTTAAGTACAGTGCCTGAACAATACACACTTTTTAATTTTTTTAACACTGCAGTAAGTAACGGTGGCACCTACAGTGTCTGAACAACACACACAGTTTTATTTTTCTAACACTGCAGTAATTAACTGTGTGAATTGGCACATGAACAGATCCGATGCTGGGAGGTTGACGTTTTGGCTTGTTTTGAGATACAAACAAGGCGGGAAGTATGTATGCACAATTGCGCTGTTGAATATGAGAATGCTGGTATCAGAGATGGCAAGGTAAAACCATGGCCATTCTGGTTGGGGACTGATAGGTGGACTTAAGTGAATGCAAAAGCATTTATTGCATGGGCATGTTATGGGAATGTCACGGGTATGTCCGTGAAAGAGACTGCATTCTCATTCGCAGAGCCGCAGCCACAGAGGCCATATTCAGATGGAGGCAATACACCTTCTGGTGCAAGTGTTGATGATGCTAATAATACGATATGGTGTCTGCGCTCTGAGGTGCTTATTGTGTCATGTGTTGTTACTAAATTACGGGGTGTTTGTGGGATATATCTGTTGTAAAACGTGAGTGGGTTGTACGTGTTTTTTTAATGTCTATGTTTGATTTGAGAGCTCCCCAAATTTTGGGACTTTATATGGAATGTCCTGGTGTAATCCACCTCAAGGAAGCTGTTGGGTGGTAGTTCTTAAAAAACAGCAGTCCTGGTGGTGTTTACTGGTGGGCAAAAACTTTGGGCGGAATTTTCATCGGTGTATATGCAAAGTTAATGTGAAATTGTTGTGATGGTTATTTTTGAAGTTCTTAGAATAATGGTGGGCGTGTGCGCGGTAGGTGTAACCTCCCCTTCTCCAAATGGTCTCTGTCCTGGATAACAGCCACTCCACCTCAGAAATTCACCAAAAAACAAACGCAGTATCAGGTGCTGGTGGACACTATGTTGCAGTGGTAAGTGAATATAGGGACTTACCTGGGTCCCGACGTACTTCTGCTGGTCCACCAGGTGTACCTCCTTCCGCGTAGTGAGAGGTGATGGGTGTAAAGGGCAAGAAGTGCTAGCCAATGTGTGCGGACAGATCACTGGATATATGGATGAGGGGTAAAAAACTAATTTATTAATCTGCACCTAGCCCAATAGGGCATCAATCGGTGTCAGATAGTAAAATAACATTACACTGAGGTAATCAGAACATGTACTGCATATAGTCTGGAATAAAGGTCAATAGCATATCAATCAGTATTGTCCCAACGCGTTTCTTCCCATGTGGGGACTTTTACGTCGGGACCCAGGTAAGTCCCTATATTCACTTACCACTGCAACATAGTGTCCACCAGCACCTGATACTGCGTTTGTTTTTTGGTGAATTTCTGAGGTGGAGTGGCTGTTATCCAGGACAGAGACCATTTGGAGAAGGGGAGGTTACACCTACCGCGCACACGCCCACCATTATTCTAAGAACTTCAAAAATAACCATCACAACAATTTCACATTAACTTTGCATATACACAGATGAAAATTCCGCCCAAAGTTTTTGCCCACCAGTAAACACCACCAGGACTGCTGTTTTTTAAGAACTACCACCCAACAGCTTCCTTGAGGTGGATTACACCAGGACATTCCATATAAAGTCCCAAAATTTGGGGAGCTCTCAAATCAAACATAGACATTAAAAAAACACGTACAACCCACTCACGTTTTACAACAGATATATCCCACAAACACCCCGTAATTTAGTAACAACACATGACACAATAAGCACCTCAGAGCGCAGACACCATATCGTATTATTAGCATTAATCTATTTAAGAAGGTGGGGTTACCTTCTTGGTGTTCAGCAGCTAGAGGTACTACTCTATAGCGCGAAACCCATAACTATTTTTTTCAAGTGTTGATGATGTACGCTGTGGTGCACCAATGATGGATTGTCCAGACAACTGGCGGTTTTGCAGCGTGCATGGCCACAAAAAGTGAGACTCATGGCTTGCACATGCCGGTGCACAATAGTACACAAGGGGAATCCTGAAGCTAGCATTTGCATATTATTAGTGCTTTGACTCCGCAAATAGACACAGCCGTGGCTGCAACTGCGTGCACCTCTCAGTCAAGCCCATAGTGGCAAACATAATATCTTACTAACACAAGTGCTAGAGAGGTGCCTCTAATAGTTCATTACTGCAAATAAGCTAAGAAAAATAGTCTTGATGCCAACTTGATAGTAGTTGTAATTAAGGACCTGATTCAGAGATGGACGCAATTGCAATTTTTTTGCAGATCGAGCGATTGTTTCTCAGTTCACATGCGTACAAGCCACACTGCACACGTGTAGCGATTGTTTTGCGATTCCGCATGCACAGAGAACCCATTCACAAAGTGAATGACAAGTAGTCAGCATTTGGGGGAGGTAACGGGGGTGGTTAGAAAAACGCAGGTGTGTCTTACCATTTTAACGCCATTACATGGTTGTGCATAAAGTAGCCATTACAATCTCCTATGTAGCATGAGAGCTCTCTGCACGTCAGGAGAGAAGCTGTATTGCTGGTCGATGTGCATTGATGTTACCGATATTTACGCTGGTACACGACGCCAGATGGATTTGAGAAGGCAGCGCTGGGTGCCCCTATGCTCTGGTAAGCTTTTGAAACATTAGCATATTTTCACAGCTGCGTACCGTGCCAAATCGCATCACATTTAAGGCATCTATGTACTAAGCCTTGGGGGTAAATGTACTAAAGTGCGGGTTTTTAGAAGTTGAGATGTTGCCCATAGCAACCAATCAGATTCTACCTATTTCTAGAAGGGACTAGATAAATGATAAGTAGAATCTGATTGGTTGCTATGAGCAACATCTCCACTTCTAAAAACCCGCACTTTAGAAAACATACCGCTTAGAGAGATAAAGTGAACGGAGATAAAGTTCAAACCAATCAGCTCCTAACTGTCATTTTTCAAACACAGCCTGTAAAGTGAGAGTTAGGAGCTGATTGGTTAGTACTTTATCTCCGTCCACTTACTAACCTAAGTGTTAGTAAGTGGACTGTAATAATACAGCATTCCCTTTTTTAAAGTTTAAATAGAATTAGCTTATTAGCAGGTGATAGTCTACAGGCTACATACTGTATGCTTATGCCGATAAAACAACATTTTCAGTAAGGATTTTTCCATTTAATTCATCTGTGTTGTGTGACCTGTACATTCATTTTAGTTTTGGCACTGATTCTGTGGTGCACACTAACTGCACGCACTGCCGATATTCACACAGTTGGAAGTACTGCACATGCATCCCGATGGTTACCGCTGGGAGATGCAGAGCATTTAGACACAGAGAGAGGCAGTTTCGGTGGGTGTTGCTGGGTGGTAACAGGGGGATGGCTGTGTCACGGTCAGCGACTGTCTAAACATGAATTTGCACTAACACAGGCGGCCATGTTCAGGAGGAGATTCTGTGCCTCCATAGGGCTGGTGCAATCTTCGATGGTGCAACTGATGGTGCGTCATAATACGCACAGTAACTTATTAGAAGCCGCAGCCGGTTGCCGCCTCAGTAGGAAGACCATCGGCTGCAGCATTTGAATAGAGGAGTTCACCTCTGAATCTGGCTCTATGTCAAATACTGTACACTTCTACATTTAGAGACAGCCCAGAATTCCAACAACCGTTTCAAACATCTGGAAAGACTTTCAGCAACGGCGAAAAGTAAAATAGAAAGCCTAATGTATATAATCTAATGGTGCGCTTGTTACAACGTAGTCAGGCATGTTTACATTCCATTTATTTAAACGTCTCTGAGAGACTTTCATCAAGTTACATTTCATCATGGGCAATGAAAGCTGATGATAACTGTCCCATGGCTTACTTTTAACACATTTACTGCATTATTGTGAACACATCCAGGTAAAGTATGGAATCACTTCTCACCTTAAAATAAAGGAGAACAGGATTTTGTCTTCTTTTTAATTAGTGCTTCAGATTGTTTTTTAAGATGGTCCTCAGGGTCTATTTACTTTCATGTGTTCAAGGACATACTGTACTAAAATAAAAATAGCTGTTGTTTGCCTTTTGCAAAGCGCATTTATTTAAACACTTTATATTTTTTCTAAATAACAATATGCAACATTGAGATTAAACAATGCAGTAGGAAACATATTGTGGCAATACAGAGACAAGACAATAACATAAGCAATAATTGTACATGTAAAGGAACAGTAGCCAACATGCAATTGGCAAATAATTAGAATGGCATATAGTGAATAGGATCTAGTATGAAATATTCAACATAGGCCTGATTCAGAGATGTAAGCTTTACGCAGTTGGCCAATGTTTTTATTACAGCGCATGCGTCTACGTCGCAGTGTCTCCGTGCCGGTGGATGTCGCTCGCAAAGAGGCTTTAGACTGACTTTAGATTGACAGTCATGTGCAATATGTAGATGGCAATGGGTGGTAACGGAGGTGTGGTTAGAAAATTGCAACCGCTTAATAGGCGTATCGGATCCAGCGACTGTGTCTTTGAATGCATTTGTAGTGGTGCCGGTGCCTTAGTTCAGGCACCCATTCTGCGGGACCATAGACTTATTCAGGACTGTGATAATCGAATGAACTTTGACCGATGCTGCAACATTTTATGCAGATATTTATGCAAATGCTTACAGGTGGGCGTCTCATTACATCTCCCGGCAGCTGCAATATTTTCCCAAAGCAGCTGTTAGAGGCAAGCAAACTAGGGCATAACATGAACAATCCATAACATGAACAATCCAATGACAAAAATGGTAGTAACACAGTATACAGAATGATAAAATTGGCAAATAGTCATCAGCAGACAGCCTTGAAACAGAGGAATGAACTAAAAGCAAACATAATTATATTGTCACGGATGGTTGCGGACTTGGACCCGGAGTGGAATCAGGAGTGGGTTTAAGAACAGTCTTCTGATACTGGAAGGACGCTGGCTTGAGAGGAGTACTGCTCATGAATGGCCTGTTAGATAGTGAGAGTCTCAGATGGCCGTTTACCCAGATAGGTATGTGGGTACCGACTATAGGTAACCGGATAGCCGGAGGGGACGTTGATGTTGTGGACAACTGGGAGCGAGAACCAGGAGAAGCACAGCTGCACACGGAGGTAAATTATGGTAGCTGGATCCTGAAGGAAGCAGAATCGTAATGGCAAACTGGACTGGAAACACAGCAAAGGAGCACAGAGAACTAGCACCCAGCAAGAGTTGGGAATAACGTTGCACTGGCAATGAAAGGACTGCAGATCAGCCCTTAAATACCTGGAGGAACTGCAGGATTGGTTGCTAGGACTCCCGGATTGCTCTACCTGGATTGGCTGGAATGTCGCTGCAGCGCTGCCAAACCTGACCCAGACTCACCACAAGCATTCAGGACAGTATGTCTCCAGAACCCCCTGGCATGCAGCGCAGATCTCCAAGAGCCCGCACCTCCACCAGCGGGACCCCACCATAGCATCCGGACAGGTAAGGTTCTCTGCACCCGAGCACACACAGCCCTGGTCGTGACAAATATGACACATTCAAAATAAACGAGACCATGTCAAGCAAGCTACTGTAGAATAGGGATGATCCAAACACAAAATGGCTTGTATAGGAAAGCATACAGAAACATAAAATTGGCAAGTAGACCTGAGTACCTATAGTTAGAAGAGAACAGAAAGATTAGCTATATTTGCAGATAAAAAGGGGCCAATTGGGTTTTGGGGGGGGGGGCAATGGGCAAGAGTGGGTGCCGGGCTGGGGCCACTGATGATAGGACCCTAATCCTTGTATACAAAACAGGAATCCTATTGTCAGAGAGGACATACAGTAGCAGAGATAAAAGGTTACCCTAACTGTATTTAAATTAGACTATAGGATTTGCAAGATCCCCAGGGGAAAAGTAACTCTAATTGGGCCCCAAAAGGCAGAGAACTGGGCAAATGGGGCAAGGTAAGGACAGGGGGAGGAGCAATAGGTTAGGGAGGAGCTGAAATAACACTGAGCTGTGCTCACCAAGTTAGTTCCAGGGAAAGGGTAGGCTAGAAGGGATGTAGTTGGCTCCCGGCGCACAGAATGACAGCGCTCAGAATACCGGTGCCAGAATCCCAACAGGAGTCAGAATCCCAGCTCCAGAATCCTGGCGGCTGCAATCCCAATGGTAAGTATTAGGGTTACGGTGAGGCACTAGGGGAAGGGTTATGGTTAGGCTGCTGGAGGGGGGAGGGTCAGGGTTAAGTTGCAAGAAGGGAGGGTTACGGTTATGCTGCGAGAAGGGAGTGTTAGGGGAACAGTTAATTTACTTACCCTCCCCCATGAGTCGATATTTCCAAACTTCGGGATTCCAGCGTTGGAATTTTGACCGCTGACATTGTGTGCACCGGCACAATGTTAGTGTGGGGAGCAGGGCCGGACCAAGCTAAATTTTTTTGGTAAGCGGAAAAAGATTTTGGTGCCCCTTAGTGGAATAAACACTCATTTTTATTAGTGATGTGCGCAGACCCCCATGCTTTGGTTTTGGTTCTAATTCATCACCACCCTCAAGTATTTTGTTTTGGATTTGCTTCGGTTTTGGATTCCTTAAAAATCTATTAAAATCAATTAAAAAAAAAAACTGATAAAAACAGCTATAATCATGTAATTTGGGCCTGTTTACTTGCAATCCAAAACCCATATACTGTTTTTAAATCAGAGTTCCAAACTGACAGCAGACCCAAGCCAAGACTGTTCCACTCTGAACACCAAATTCCTAGCTGGGACTTGATTAGACTCAGAACCCCTAAGTTCAGGTTTCAGGTATGTTCGTATTTGATGAAAACCGAACCGCATATTGTTAATATTTATACGTTATTATCGCATTTCATTTAAATTTGGACCTGGAACTGATCTCTTGGCTTACTAAAGATGCATAACCGACATAAATAGTTGTAGTTGTGTACTTTATAATAATCTAGATCGAGGTGGGCTAGTAATATAAATGTGGGTTACCTTTTCAAAAGTGTTCCAATATGCATCAGACCATACAGAATCTGTAGTAATAAAACACATTGGCCCTGATGGGGAAAAAAACAAACACAATGACCCTCACATCACTTAAAAAATAAAACATATAGGGTGCAATTCAATTGTTTTATTGCACCCGATCTTCTAAAGTGATGGGAAATCGCGGGGCGATATTCAATCGAATTTTGCACTGATCGTGCCCAAAGAGGTCAGGTTTAGCAGCATAAAATGTCTAAACCTGACCAAAGTGCTGGGCGCGTTCGCGAAAAGTGCCATTTGGGCGTTCAAATGGGTTAGTACTCGCGCATTTCAGCTCGCCACCCCTGAGGGCAGCAAATTGATATGCCGGCACCAACATCTGATAGCGCCCGACAGGAGCAACAGTTGAATAGCTCAATCGGGCGCAAAGGCAGGCTAAACTTACCTGTAACACTGGCAGGATAGTGAAAGGCATCCACCCAGGCCAGGGCTGTCTTCTGGCTGTTCTGCACTGAACCGTCCTGTCTCTTCATTAGAGATGGCTACTGAGTGAGAGTCTCAACACAATGACTCGAATCATTCAGATGTTCAAATGATTCGAGTCACCTAATGTTTGGTGTGTCGAGACACCCACCTCAGTGTCTAGCCTCTCTGTCAGTGGGAGCTGCTACCGCGGGCACAGTTCCTGTAAGGCTGAGCCTCTTCCCCAGGGCCAGATTAACAAAGGGGCAGATGGAGTTTCAGCTCCAGGCCTTCACATAAAAATAGGCCCATCAACATGTCAGTATGATAATGACCAACCACCAGCTGGCCACACTGTCGGCTATAAATTATACTGTAGGTAATAAAAATCTATTAATGATGCAATTTTTCTATTGCTCAGTATTTAGGGAGACATGCTGATAGTGTAAAAGTTATACACATCCACACAGCACTAGTCACACCCACACAGCACTGGCCACACCCACCCAGCACTTGTTGCAGCTCCTCCCCTTCCCACAATAGGCTCTTGATAGTTTTCAGCCCCTGGTCCATGTGGCCCTTAATCCGGCCCTGCTCTTCCCTAAGACCACTCAGTGTCTGTGTAACAATGTTGGTCCATGAGGTCACTGAGTTCACTGCTCATTATAGGTTTAAGATTATTTAAATTTGTTAGTCTTACATTTTATCATGTACCAACAGTCTGGACCGTGACCGTGATTAATCCCTGATGTTTGTGCTATTTTAGCTGAACATTAATGACTGCTGCCTGACCTAATACAGATACTGTACATCCCTCCTATCCTGAACTTTATCGCATGTTTAGTTACCTGACTTCTCATACCTTCCATCTGTCCTGACTGTAGTGCCTGTGTTGCCTGGATGCTCTAACCTCTATCCTGACTATCATCTTTGGGATTATCAGACCTCCCCTAACCTGCTGTAAACACCACCATTGCTGATCTGCATTTATTCCACAGTTCCTTACCTTGGGGCTGATTCATATACGGACGCAATTGTAATTGTGCTTTCACTCATTCCGCAATTGCAAATATATGCTTATGAAGCAGAAGTTTACCTGTGCATAGGAACATCCACTGCTGCCTTCTCATATCCGTCCGATGACGTGCAATAACATAAACTTTGGAAACATGGACGCAGATCGAGCGCCCATCAACCTTCTGAGTAAAGCTGGCCACACATCTAAAGATTATCTGTCCAACCAGCCAACTAGTTGATTGGTTGGAATGAAAATCTGGTAACGTATAGGAGTAACTGATGATCAGAAATTTGCTCCTAAATGCCAGAAAACAGATGAAAATGGTCGGTCAGACAAGTTTGTTAAATGTTTGATCTAAACAATTTGTTCAAACGACAGTTTTTGTCCATTTTCCGGCATTTGGGAACAAATTGCTCATTGTCATTTTCTTTCATTCCTTACCAGTTTTTCATTCCAACCAATCAACTAGTTGGCTGGTTGGACAGATAATCTTTAGATGTGTGGCCAGCTTAAGTCTGACCTGTCTCAAAATGAGCAGCTCTCCTGACAAGCAGGGTGCTCTCCAGGTGCGGGCAAGACCGAGGTGACTAATATATGCACCCCCAGAAAACAGTGTTTAACCACTTAACTGACAAAAACATTTTTCTAAAAACCGCTCAGAAATTGTCAGTGTTTTTTTTATCAGTGAATTAGATGAAGAACGTCTATATCAACTTATCCAAAATGATTTCATTGAAAAAAAATAAATTGTTTTTTTAACCATCGGCACATCACCTTTGGAACATCTGAAACATTGCGACCATCACAACTTTCCTTTTCACCGCGGCTTCAGGCACCAGGTACACTTGGAGGTGAGGGGGGGGGTTAATTTACCTTTTCCTAGCGGCTGCTAATCTCTGCAGCCACTGGGTAGGAGGTCCTGCTGGGAATCGGTATGTAATGCCAGCTGTCGGGATGCCAACTTCAAAATACAGACAGCGACATCCCAATCGTTGGTATACCCCCTCGCCCTTCTCCCCCTAACCCTCCGAAAGATGGACCAGACGGTCCCTATGAGAGCAGCAGCTGCGGGAAGATTCTCTTGCAGCCGCCCACGCTGTTTATCTGGCTGGATGAAATATTGCAACCAGATCAAATAAAGCACTGCCTGGTGCGGTCATAAAAATGCGACCATGCCAGGCAAATGGTTAAACTAGAGATGTACGTTGATCCCAGTGCTTTCATTTTGGTTTTTGATCCGGATTCATCCTCATGTTTTGGATTTGCAAAACCACCCTCATGTGTTTTGGTTTTGGATCTGCATTTAAAAAAAAAAAACACTGCTAAAATATACGTTATTTTGAATTTGAATTTTTAAATCCAAGTTCCGATCCGCAGGAAGATCCGAACCGGGTCTCGGTTTGGCTCGGTACCACAAAGTGATTCTGAACTTGGACGTGGTTCAACTCAGAACCTCTAAATTCAGTTGTTTGGGGTTCTCTGAGACTGGATCCGCAAACCTGCGTTTCTGTAGCCACCCCCGTTTACCTCCACCAAATGCCTACTGCCTGTCAATCACTTTGCGAGTAAATCCTGTTTGTGACTGAAATCACAATTCACCCACTGTGCAGGAGCAGTGTGTCTTATACACATGCACAATGGTGGACAATCGCTCAATCTGCATATAACAATCTGGCAAAGGTGTAAAACTCTTTGCTAAAGTGCTGGGACAACCGATGAGCATGTTGTTGGTATTTACATGAAAGTGTAGACTAGACAAGCATTACAGATGGAGGGCAATGCTAATAAGAGATTTAGGGGTAAATTTACTAAAGTGAGAGTTTTTAGAAGAGAATTTTAAAAGTGATGTTGCCCATAGCAACCACTCAGATTCTAGCTATTATCTTCTAGAAGGTGCTAGTTAAATGTTAAGTAGAATCTGATTGGTTGCTATGGGCAACATCACTTTTAAAACTCTCTTCTAAAAACTCTCACTTTAGTAAATGTATCCCCTATAGAAGTGACCACCAATTACCACCAATTATCTGCCGATTTTTACAAAAGTCTTGTTTCTCCCACAATATTGCACTCAAACTACAGGACTCGTAGGTAGTGAAAAAAACAATTATCCCCGCTGCCACTTTTCGTTTCCGGCATACATGGTGAGCAGCCACAGGATATTGGGAGGCAGTGGTAGGTATTAAAACATGTATCATCTTACTGCCATTGATTTCCCTCTTGTGGTCCGAGTCACACTCAGCGTGGGATGTAGATAGCAGTATTTCACCGCCACCGCTCTCCGTCTGCGGCTCAGAATGTAAGAAGCCCTGAGGAGTGTTAGTGGTGGTAACCAGTCAGCACTTCCAAGCTAGAGAACAAACAGGAAACAAGTCTCTACACGTTTCTCTGCCTCCAATGATTTCAGCGGCTTCCTCAGGAGACAATGGTCCTAGTGTTTTATACCAGCTCTTTTTATTGGGCAGCAGTCAGAAATATTTTTTTTTATCCAATTCATCTGAGAGGTGTAGCGCCAGATTTCTCTGGTGTTTATACCCCGTAACAGCATGTAACACCATACTTACCATTTAATGTTGGCGTCTAGGGATGACATCAGAACCATCAATATGTTGGTTCCGATGTTCAATGGTTTTGCCATATATACTAATTATTCAATGTTAAATCACCTTTAATGGCTCAGCCACATCTGTCAATTCCTGTCCGGGAGTACTTGTGAAAACATGCATGCAGGATGCTTCTGGCAAAACTACACCTGTAGCTCGATGTTACTGCATCCCATTCCAGAGACAGACAGACACACACACACACATACAAAAACACACACAAACACACACACACACACAAACACACACTTTTTCTCTTTCAATGGTTTCTGATGTTTTGTGTCTGAAATTTAAAACACTGGTACTGCCACTGTTTTCTTTCAGTTTCCCATCCCTATTAACCCCCAGGAGTTCTAAAAGTGATGTGTCAATTTGGAAGGTGCAGGAGCATAGCGATGCAATATGCATCACCGAGGTCCCACTATCTATGGCACAATGCCACCAATCACGGCACTGTGCTGGTGGCGGTGGTGCCATGATGATGTGATTCAATGTGAATCACATGAAAATGTCCTACCGTGTTCTCTTTACTAAAGAAGTAGAAGGAATCCAAGAGGGATGGAAATTCCGGGTATTGGTACATCTGTCCTTATCTTGCTTTACAATATGGGAAACACAACCAGCTCTTTATTTCAGTTATTTGAATTCCCCTACAGTATCTAAAATTTGACTTAAAGTAGTTGTGTCCCTTTGTCGTTTCCGAACATATTGATTGATTGCTGCAGTTTCAAACTAAAAGGTCTATAGTTATACAGGGCAGACAGAACATGGACAGTGCTAGGCCAGCCGAGTAAAACATCATTTTCTTTCTTGAAGCCTAGCAAATAAAAACATTCATTGGCTGAATCACAAGTTGACTGATTTGTCCTTGAGTATTTCTAGATTGATATATTTTTTTTAAACATGTTCTAAAAAGACTAACAGATTGGATTTGAATGACCGCACAGTAGAGTTTCACAAAGCTCCATTCATTGCCAAAAAGTTTCAGTATCCCAGCAGTTAAACAGACAGACTGTTATATACATTTGAACCAGTGCAAGTTAAAAGGTTAGACCCCTTCCTGCTACTGCTTTCAATAGCATAGATTTTAATAGCAATCAAAGTTTAGGGTTGTGTTAAATAGGTTTTTCTTGGAAAGATCCCATAATTTGTCATGTGATTAATATGACACAGGCTAGGTCTGCAGTGAGTTAAGTCAGATAATACAAGTACAGGCTAGATTTAGAAAATGGGAAGGATTGATGATGTTTGCTGTGTGGTACCATATGGCTGAGACAGGAAGATTAGGGACCTGAATGAGTTTTAGTAAAGATGCTGAAATAACAAAGCATTTTACAAAAAACTTAACTGCTTGTGCTTTTTCCTTACTGAAGCTTGTAAAGTGTTTTTCATTGATTTTATGGTCTTTGTGACTTTTTTTTCTAGTGCATGCCACTTTATGGAGGTCAGGATAAGGATTTCTCTTGCTGCCCATGGAAACTAATTTTAGTGCCTAACATACAAGTGAATTGTCAAGGGTCAACGATACAATTTGAGTTGGGTTCGACTTGGTGATGGGCACAGAACCTACAATTCAGTGCCTGTGTACATTGCGTTACATTGGCTTAGGGCTCAAATGAAGATGACAAGTAAGTGATATGGAGGAAGGGGGGGGTGACTGGATAAAAGAGGCAGAGTCCTTTGGGCGCTCTGGCTGGCTCTGCGGCAGTGCTACTAGCTGTAGGGTACCGTTCCAGACGCCTTGCAAGTCACATGCAGGGGCGGTGTGGCAGTGATGGAGCCATCCCCAGGGCCCTGTACAATGACACTGCCCAGTGCTCACACACTCCTAGTTACAGCTCTGGTCTTACTCAATCTGGCCTTTGCATTGAGGTACTAGTTCTACATCAAGTGTAACCAGAAAAATCGATCCATCAGATCTTCTATCCAAGAGGTGACCTAGAAGTACTATAAATCTGACATGTTATTAAGCTACTGACCTTAATTTAGCATTCACTATCTGCATTTGGTAATTGATCTTTGGCCCTCATTCAGAGCCGTTCGCTATTTGCGGTCGTTCGTTCAAAAACAAGGGGCGGCTATTCAAATGATCCGTTCGCAAATTGCAGTCTGTTCACGCCTCTAAGTCTGAACGAGCGAGCAAAACATACGCTCGTTTATTTGTTAAAAACGCCCCCTGGCCGCTCGCACCATACGTCATGTCCGCTATTTATTAGATTAATCGAGTACATCGACCAGCGTATGAACTGCTCGCTATTCTTGTGGTTGGTGTTTGCTACCACAAATTTGCGAGCAGTTCTGGCTATAAAATAACCCAGTGACGTGGTCAATGACACTGCTGTATTAATTATGCACACCCATAATACGCCCGTTTTGACCTTTAAGCACGCCTGCGTTCGGATCTCCACTCCCCATTTTCAAGCACCTTCCCCTGTTACCACCCACATACGCCTCATTCTGTCACTCAAAATAGCAGGCACTCGCTATATAGCGTACAAACGATTTTTGGCCGCACTGACTGGTTCGCGCATGCGTACTAAAAACCGTACGCATGCGCAGATGTGCAAACATCGCTCGGAACGAGCGTACTGCCGCTAACGAGCGGCTCTGAATGAGGGCCTTTGCTTGTTATTTGACCTAACTGTACTGATTTCTAGATTTAACCTAAGCCTTTTTTTTATCCCTGTGCAGTGGCATATCTATAATGGGTGTATGGTGTGCGTTGCCCACACAGCACACCATGCACCAATTTCAGCTACTTACCTCCTGTCTGTTCATGGCATTATTCCATATATATCTTCAGATTAGAGATGTGCGCCTGACCATTTTTGCTGGATTTGGATATGGCTCTGATTCGTCGTCAGGTTTTTGGATTTGGATGTGCCAAACCGCTGTGACTGGTTTTGGATTTGAATTTGCATTTTTTTTTTTTTAAATTGTCAAAAAGCTAAAGTCACATATTTTTTTTGTTCCTAGAGTATTATTAACCTCAATTTAACATTAATTTCCAGTTAATTTTGACCACCTCACTGCTGCGTGGAGTCAGGCGGCTTTTTCACTCACGCTCTGGGGTACTACAGTGAACTGGGGTGCAGTGTACAATACAAACAAATACAAATTTTTTATTATTTAAAGCTGGCAGCTTGGGTCACACTGCATGGAGTCAGACCGCTTTTACATACACGCTCTGGGGTAATACAGCGTACTGGGGTGCAGTGCGCAGAACAGTACAAAAATGATCAATTTTTATTTAATTTTTTTACTTTTTTTATTATTTACCTTTTTTTTGCTGACAAATATGGAGTCACACAATGAACGCAGTAGGTGGGGCCTGCAGAGTCAGTGCAGCACCCTGTTATGGAATTAGACTAAGGGGACGGAACACAAGTTGCCACTTAGATGGAAATAGTGACAGCACAGCCTCTTAGAGATGGACACAGCAGCACAGCCCCAATAGCACAGCCAGAGCTGGCTATAGACATTTGGAATGCCTAGAGGCACCCAAGCTCGCCTAGGGCTGGCAGAGGATTGGGGCATGCACGGCCGGGGCACCTGCTGCTGGCTGGGCAGAGATTCCATCAACAGAGACAACTATAGTTTTTGCCCTTTTCTGCAACTTCTTGATTATAAAATTAGGTAATGTCTTCTGCAGATTGGTAATTTATTTTTCCTAAACCATGTCCAGCAGTCTTCATCTGCAACACCTGTTTATCAAATATAATTCTATCTAGTGGTGGCTCTATAGGTGGGGCTGCAGCGCAGTCCAATATTCAAATAGGAGAGCTATACTAACTGCCAGTGAGTCCTGGTCGGCAAAGTTTAAAAGCATTTGGGGTGGCAGTGTGCTTGTGTCTATATATAAATAAGATGTATTTTTGATTTTTTTTTTCACCTGTTATGTGCAGAGAGCAGTATCAGTAATCTTAGTGCTTAGAGTGTGAACCTGCATTTTATTTTTCCTTCATGGCACTACAAGTCTCAGAATATTAGCACCTTTTATTATGTTTAAAATTAGGATGTGCAGTCCAGCCCCCCCCTTCCTCTGTATTTGTGTATATAGAGTACACCTGAAGCAGGGGCATTTCTAGAGAGGAGGGGCTCCTTGTGCAGTCTCCGACATGGGCCCCCTCCTCTCCGCCCGGCGGCCAGTAGCGCACTGAGCTGTGTGTGGCCAGCGCCAGAGTTATAGACTCTGGGCACTAAAGTGTGCCCTGAGTCTATAGTGTATGCATAGGTCACTGGGAAAATGGGCGCTGCGGCCATTTTCCCTCTACTGCGCAAGTGCAAACAATGGGAAAATGGCCATTTTCCAGTCGTTTTACTGCGCCTGACACCTGCGCCGACATGGGACTCTGGAGAGGTAAGTAAGATTATGGGTGCAGGGTGTGCGGTGCGGTGCCCTCCTGGACCCAGGGGCACGTGTTCCCCACACACCCTGCACCCATTATAGATACACCCCTGACCTGAAGGTAGAGACTGCCTGATACAAGCAGCCCTCCCATCTGCCCATAGGGACATTCAATTTGTACAGGTCCATGCATTGCTGTCTACATGCACATTAATATGAGCACTAGGCAAATCCTGGATGAATTGATAAAATGTGTCAGTATTAGTGGTGTAATGGGACCCATCTGATGGGGTTCACCTTGACGTGGTAGGTGAGCATACATTTTTGGCCAAACGTGTCAAGAACCTCATTTATACTTAATGTTAATTGTATAGTTAATCATTATTGTTTTGACTATCAGTATTCTTAGTGCCTAGAGTGTGCACCTGCATTTTCTTTATCCTGCATGGCACTACACACACGACTTGACAAACCAGGTCAGGCAAGCACAGCCTTACCCCTGCCAGGCCATCTTTGCCAGGAGCTGAGCCCCTTTCTCCAGCAATAGGGATGATTTTTGTTTGTATCAGTTTATAAAAAAAAACCTCACAATTTTACTTGAAAATGGCCGGTTCATGCATAACCAGTGGAACTGAAAGCTTGTGTTGTGTAGGTCCCTGGGAAAGAGGTGAGTTTTCTGTAACATTAAAACAAAATAACTGTTCCATTAAATATTCACCATATTCCCGAATCCTATTATTAATTAAACTACAAATAAAAGTAAATTGTATTTCCAATGCATTTCTCGGTTATGTGCAATGACATTATAACGTTCATTATTAATCTACTGTATAGCGAACAATAAGATGCATATTTCGCTCTCTTATACAACAATGACTATGAAGCTGATAAAATGTGTCCTTTGACACAGAGGGAAGCAAGGAATGTGTCTCTTTCTTACTTTGACAAATGGAAAAGACAGCAAACAACAAGAAGCTAATTAGAGGAGCACGGGAGATGTGCATCAATTAGCACATGACTGTAAAAGAGTGAAGGACCCACTGAGATACATGTTGGTATTATTAGTCTAAGGAGTAATATTACTCTCAATAAGAGAGGCTTCTCCAGGCTGTCATTAACAGCCGCTATGAAGATGCTCACTGAATATCTTCCAAATCACATTCAAGGCCTCAAAACCTTTCTGCTGTCAATGGAAAAATGGAATGAAAAGAATCATGTGCTATTTAGTATGGGAAAGTAGCTGGAGACATTATCATTCTGTAGAGGCCATTATTTCCACTCACTTTTTATTTAACCCCTGTCGTGCCGCCTCTTTTTTTTTATATACAATGAGCTTGACTATGGGTACTGTAATATGCAACACACTCTGTATCCATATAATACTTACCAACATTCTGGCAGCCCGCTCTGGGAGGGGGCTGCCATTCTGGGAGAATTGCCTACTCTTGCAGGGGGCTGGGAGCGGCACCTAATTTTCAGGAGGCTCCCGGCAGTTCCAGGAGAGTAGGCAAGTATGATCCATATTGGCATAACTCCGACGCCTTTTAAAGAGAAGAAGCTAATACTCTGTATCGCCCAGATAATGGACTTGCACGGACCATTGAATTTTATAAACCTACAAGTGCTGAAACCTACATTGTATATCTTTATATCAGTGGCCTGCCTAGGCATTCTGCTGTCTGATGCACTGAGAGTAATGGGGCACTTCTTCTCCCATATATAAACTAACATAAACATTTGTTATATGAGTGTTCTGAGCTTTAATAGACAAATAATGTAAGGTAAATAGAAGCATTATTAGCTCCACCAGCAGAGTACAAACGAATCAATTTCATCTAAATAGCATTTTTTTAAAAAATCTGCTCTCTAAGAAAATACAACCCAGTATATAAATAGCTGACTACTACATTAGGACTATAAGGAATTTCCCATAAGAACAGAAGGTTGCCTGCCTTGGGTATAGGTATTTGAAGGCTCCATAGCAAAGGTTTGCAAGGGCCCCTATGTACCACCTAATGGTGAAAAATTTATATAACACATGTAACTTTGACAAGGAAGATGGACCCCATTGCAGCTGCACCCCTTAAACCTATGGTAGTTATGCCCATGTGTGGAGAGACACATGGGATGATATGAGACTGGAGAGACACAGATAACATGAGGCAGGAGAGACAGAGGGGATGGTATGAGACTGGAGAGACACAGGTAGCACGAGGCTGGAGAGACAGAGGTGATGGTATGAGGCTGGAGAGATACAGGTAGCATGAGGCTGGAGAGGCAGAGGGGATGGTATGAGGCTGGACAGACACAGGTAGCATGAGGCTGGAGAGACAGAATGGCATAAGGCTGGAGAGACATAGATAGCATGAGGCTGAAGAGACAGGGGTGATGGTATGAGGCTGTGGAGACATAGTGGAGGGGCCTAAGGTTGTATAGAACATGGAGGGATGGGGCTGGTAAGACACACAGGGGATGAGGTTGTATAGAACATCAAGGAAGGGGGCTGGTGGCACCAGTAGCTATCTAACGAATGATGGGTCAAAAATATTAGTATCGTATATGTATTTATATATTGGCAGCACAGATGGTGTAATGGCTAGCTACTGCTTCATAGCACAGAGGTTGT
The DNA here is from genome assembly GCA_031769625.1 of Taudactylus pleione. NCBI lineage: Eukaryota > Metazoa > Chordata > Amphibia > Anura > Myobatrachidae > Taudactylus > Taudactylus pleione. The sequence goes on along the minus strand of JAUIMM010000555.1, from coordinate 964,059 downwards.
GGGTTTGATTCCCACTCTGCTTCAGGTACAAAACTGAACCCTAGTGTGTGTGTGTGTGTTTGTGTGTGCATGTGGTAGGAGACTGCTACACCATGAAGACATTAAAATAGTGCTATACACACCCCTTCTGTGGTGCTAGACATGCCTTCCCCCCTATGATGCATGCAGTAATGAAATGGGCTTGCACATGCATATGGGCCTGATTCAGTACAGAATGCAACTGCAAATGCAATAGCGATTACATGCGATTACATATGCTAATCCACTGCGATCACTATGCCATCGCAGCACAACATAAGGATGCCCACCATACCTTACACACATATGTAACACTTAGCAAGACTGCAAAACCATCAGTAACATCGAGTAAATCGCAGCCTCACACACACTTGCATAAGCACTGACTTTACTCAGGAATTGCTAACCTCATCGCACGCCATGAATACTCAAGTTGCGTATGGCATCATACTGCACACCCCTGCAATGGCGTTCAAATGCACTGACATGCCTGCATTTTGCCGACCACCCCCCATCACCACCCCCAAATGGTACTTTTTGTCAATCACTCTGCGATGAGTCTGTCCTGATCACAGTGACAGGTTCGCACACACACACTGCGATACATATGTATGCGCAGAATGCAACAATCAGCCGATTATGTGCATGATCGCAGCTGAATCAGGCCCCATGTTCTGATGTATGGAAGAGATCCTTTATTTTCCTGAATTTGTATTATGAGGCTGAAGAGACACAGGTAGCATGAGGCTGGAGAGACAGGGGGGATTGCATAAGGTTGGAGACACACAAGTAGAATGAGGCTGGAGAGACAGGATGGTATGAGGCTGGAGAAACAAGGTGGTAAGAGGCTGAAGAGACATAGGTACTGTAGTATGAGGCTAGAGAGACAGGGGGTATATTCAATATGACCTCCCCCATCCCTGGTATATATATGTGTGTATGTATATACACCCCCCTCGATCTTGATATATATATAAGAGTAGATGGAATACAATAGAACCATGTGGATTGATACAGTTTGATTTTTAGTTAATATAGGGCCTGATTCAGACCCACTCGCGAGCGGCTGTCCGCTCGCAAGTGGGTCGATGTTATGCACTGAGCATGCGCACGACGGAGGGAGCTCCGTCGTGCGCATGCGCCAGACGCGACGAGCGAAGGAAAGTCCTTCGCTCGTTGTGTCCGATCAAAGGGGGCGTGCTGTCAATGTTGATTGACAGCACGCCCCCTTTGGTGGGCGTGCCGGGGGCGTGCCTCCCTGACGGGGGCGTTCCCACGGGAACGCCTCCCCTCAGAAGCCGGCCCACTGACATCACTAGTGATGTCAGTGGGAGTGATTTTGGCTCTGATAGAGCCAAAATCACTCCGGAGCTTGCGGTTGAAAACCTCAACCGCAGGCTCCGGCTCGCAATTTTGATGGTCGCGATGGTCTCGACCATCGCGGCCATCACAAAGCACGCTCGTATAGCCTGTGGGTGGTGACCCACAGCTATACGAGCGTCCAGGTGGACGCTCCATGAAAATGGAGCCCGGCCCTCATTCAGAGCGTGCGCTCTGCTCAGAGCGTACGGCTCTGAATGAGGGCCATAGTGAGTAATTAAGGAGGGTTTTTTTTACGTGTGTTATCATTGACTATGTCAATAAGAACATGATCTTGATATATATGAGAGAGTTATGAGTATAGACATAGTCAGGTTTATAGTAAATTGATAAAGGAAGCCTTTATATATATATATATATATATATATATTCATTTGTACTATTTATTTATTATTTAATTATTTATTATTTATATTTATTTTTATTTTATTTATTTATTTAAAGTAAAGGTTTTAGTATTATGATATTATAATTAATAAAACTGGCACTGGTGACAATTAAGAACATTTAGATATTTGATATATGGTATATTATGTAAAAAAATGAGACTAATAACCTATAATCAGGATAAAATACTGTATTGTGGGATACAAAATAATATTTTTCTCATCTATCGATTGATTAGACTAGATATATATAATTTGTCATGTATATATGTCTTATGGATGCATTATATACAAAACTGTATGTATATGGTAAAAGGCAAGTGACCACTATAAGCAGAACTGCGGATATAAATATAATATCCATCTAAATATAATAAGTAGGATAAACAAAGATGGCTACTATAAACCTTGATAAAAGGAAAAAAGAACTAAGGATACCTAACTCCGGAGAATCAAAGATGGCCGCCAGAGCTCGAAATGAGGCTTGGAACATTTTTAAAGATGGCCGCCGGAGTCTATTTGGGGACATTGATCATAGTGAGGCCTGAAATGCATGCGCAAATAATTAATGATGGCGGGTGGATCCCCGCTATAAATATCAGTATGAGAGGGGACAAGTTTTTATATCTGAGGAAGCCGCTGACGCTGAAAGCTGGCGGAGAAACGCGTTATATCACCCCTATTATCCACAGGAAACTGTGCAGCTGGAGCCATAAGCAGATTACCAAATAACCCAGGAAAGGAGCATACACTGTTTTCTTCTCTCCAGATTTGCTGTGTGATTCGGTGTAACAACCAGTAGCAGGAGGCACAGGTGATTAGCTACCTTCCTGGGAACCTGGATGGTGTCCTTACACAGTCTATACAAGGAACTTACCAATGGCTATACGGTATCTGTAGATTAACAACTAACCCGTTGGTAAAAGGATATTGGCTGCCGGTTTATGGTTGCAAAGTGACTGCCTATTAACTAATCTAAAAAGGCCTTTTTAACAGTTTTGTGCACAATAAGCATGCTTTTTTAATAATTCTTCCTTTGCTGGCTAAAATACTAACTAACCAGTTGGGAAAAGGAAATGGAAAAGTTTTTTTGCTCATCCTAGAGACTGTCAGAAATCAATTTGTATACATTGGAAGCAAACAGTTGATATAAAATAGTATACAAATTAAATACAGTGATATTGTGAATATGATATGTATTATTGTTTTTTTATGTGTATAAAATTTATTCTGATTAGTTATCAGTACTTTTTTAATAAATTTAAATTTTTGCAAGTTAAAATAGTGCTTTCTTGTTTTATGAAGTTTCTTAAATTTGTTTCTGTCAATCACTCTGCGATGGGTCTGTCCTGATGATAGTGGCAGGTTCGCACACACACTGCAATGCATATGTATGCGCAGAATGCAACAATCAGCCGATTGTGTGCATAATCGCAGCTGGATCAGGCCCCATGTTCTGATGTATGGAAGAGATCCTTTATTGTCCTGAATTTGTATTATGAGGCTGAAGAGACACAGGTTGCATGAGGCTGGAGAGACAGAGGGGATTGCATGAGCTTGGAGACACACAAGTAGAATGAGGTTGGGAGACAGGATGGTATGAGGATGGAGAAACAAGATGGTAAGAGGCTGAAGAGACATAGGTACTGTAATATGAGGCTGCAGAGATGGGGTATTTTATGAGGTTGGAGAGACACAAGTAGCATGAGGCTGGAGAAACAGAGGGGACAGTATGAGGCTGGAGAGACACAGGTAGCATGAGGCTGGAGAGACAGAGGAGACAGTATGAGGCTGGAGAGACACAGGTAGAATGAGGCTGGACAGATGGGATGGTATTAGGCTGGAGAAACACAGCCAGCATGAGGCTGGACAGACAGAGGGGATAGTATGAGGTTGGAGAGACACAAGTAGCATGGGTCTGGAGAAATGGGTTGGTATGAGGCTGGAGACACAGAGGTGATAGTATGAGACTGGAGATACACAGGTAGCCTGAAGCTGGAGAGACACAGGGGATGGTATGAGGCTGGAGAGACACAGGTAGCATGAGGCTGGAGAGATGGGATGGTATGAGCCTGGAGAGACACAGGTAGTATGAGGCTGGAGAGACAGAGGGGATAGTATGAGGCTGGAGAGACAGGGGGTATTGTATGAGGTTGGAGAGACACAAGTAGCTTGAGGCTAGAGAGTCACAGGTAGCATTAAACTGGAAAGACAGGATGGTATGAGGCTGGAGAGACAAAGGGGATAGTATGAGGCTGGAGAGACACAAGTAGCTGGAGTCTGAAGAGACACAGGTAGCATGAGACTGGAGAGATGGGATGGTATGAGGCTAGAGAGACAGGTAGCATGAGGCTGGAAGATGAGATTGTAGGAGGCTGGAGAGACACAGGTAGCATGAGGCTGGAGAGATGGGATTGTATGAAGCTGGAGAGACACAGGTAGCATGCAGCTGGAGAGACAGTATGGTATGAGGCTGGACAGACACAGGCACAGTAGCATGAGGCAGGACAGACAGAGTGGATAGTATGAGGCTGGAGAGAGAGAGTATTGTATGAGGTTGGAGAGACACAAGTAGCATGAGTCTGGACAAATGGGATGGTATGAGGCTGGAGAAACAGAAGGGATAGTATGAGACTGGAGAGACACAGGTAGCCTGAGGCTGGAGAGACAGAGGGGATGGTATGAGGCTGGAGAGATACAGGTTGCATGAGACTGGAGATATTGGATGGTATGAGGCTGGAGAGACACAGGTAGCATGAGGCTGGAAAGATGAGATGGTATGAGGCTGGAGAGACACAGGTAGCATGAGGCTGGATAGATGGGATAGAGACACAGGTAGCATGTGACATGAGAGACAGGATGGTATCAGGCTGGAGAAACACAGGTAGCATGAAACTGGAGAGGCAGAGGGGATAGTATGAGGCTGGAGAGATGCAGTTAGCATACAGCTGGAGAGATGGGATAGTATGAGGCTGGAGAGACACAGGTAGTATGAGGCTGAAGAGACAAAGAGGATAGTATGAGGCTGGAGAGACAGGGGGTATTGTATGAGGCCAGAGAGACACAAGTAACTTGAGGCTGGAGAGACACAGTTAACATGAGACTGGAAAGATGGGATGGTATGAGGCTGGAGAGACAGAGGGGATAGTATGAGGCTGGAGAGACACAAGTAACTTGAGGCTGGAGAGACACAGTTAACATGAAACTGGAAAGATGGGATGGTATGAGGCTGGAGAGACAGAGGGGATAGTATGAGGCTGGAGAGACACAACTAGCTTGAGGCTGGAGAGACACACATAGCATGAGACTATAGAGATGGGATGGTATGAGGCTGGAGACAGGTAGTATGAGGCTGAAGAGACACAGGTAGCATGAGGCTGGAAAGATGGTATGGTATGAGGCTGTAGAGACACAGGTAGCATGAGGCTGGATAAATGGGATGGCATGAGGCTGGAGAGACACAGGTGGCATGAGGCTGGAGAGACGGGATGGTATGAAGATGGATTGACACAGATAGCATGAGACTGAAGAGACACAAGTAGCATGAGGCTGGAGATACACAGGTAGCATGAGGCTGGAGAGACACGGGTAGCATGAGGCTGGAAAGATGGGATGGTATGAGTCTGGAGACAGGGGTGTAACTAGTGTCGAAGCTGGATTATTGGCTGAGACAAGATCAGTTTAAAATTGAATCGCAGCGACACCATCTTGTGACTGGCCGCAAGATGCCATCTTGGAAATGAGATCGCAAGATGCCATTTTGTAAAAATTGGATTGCATTAGCAAATGGCCACGTGACAACTAGCTTGTGTAGACAAGCTTCCTGGACATAACGTCTGCTCTCACTCCAGGTAGCCCTGCTCGAATACAGCAAGAGGGTCGTTTGTAGCACCTTACATTAGCAGGCTTCCTGCAATAAAATACCTTCAAAGCCAAGAGTGTTATCTGAGGTTTGGGTCTTGTAGCTAATTTGCTAAATTTGCTAATTTGCATAAATGCTAATTTGCATTTACACAAGAACCTGGGAGAAGAAAGGACTGTACTGCTGAGCCTGGGAAGGGTGGGGGCTGCTGAGAGAGGGGGGCGTGTGGAACTATAAGGCTCAGCATTCCACACTGCTAGGTGTTCATTTAGTTTAAGTGAGATTTAAGTGCACCATTTCGCATATTATCGAATGCATAAGATCCTGTATGAAAACGCTGTTTATTAGCTTCATGCGCACGCATCTTCCCCAAGTTAACTAGTGTCTTTACATCACACCCCACATACTTACACATTACATATTCACATAAAAGGTTTAATAAGCTTTAAGGTATAAGATTCAAGTATGCACATTTTTACTATAATTGCTATGAAATAAAAGTTATTTCGTAACTAAGGTTTTATACGTGATAAGTAAGCCATGTTTGGAATTGCACTGATGCGTACTCTCTCAACAGTATTCCGGTACCATCGGTGTGGAGATCGCATCATGCATTCTCAACCTATGGACCGCAGAGACTTCAAGCAACAAAATGTACATAATATGAACAACTGTTAGAATGATTGCATGAGGCAGGAAACCAGAGACCCCCAGTTGTTAGAGGCTGGGTTGTGTCTATTTGAATCAATCTGTTAAATACCTTGTAACATATGCCCTCCCTGTTAGGACCAATGGTATTAGCAACAAACTTCTCTATTGTGTTGTTTATTTATGGGGGGGTATAAATATGCTCTGACCCTGGGTTCCTGGTCTTTGTGCTGAATGCTGATTGACGAGGGGTTTCTTGCTGATGCCTAACATCTGGACCAGAGAGTGCTGCGTATGTATAATTGTACTTGGGTCTGTATAATCTCTTTGCGCTAAGATTATATGAGGATCATAGCGTGTAACTGCTGTACTTTTACTTGAATAATACTTTGTGCTTTGGAACCACATGTTCTAAGTCTGGAGCCTTTATTTACTGGATGACTGCATATTAGAGTCATCCTTAGAGGTTTATAGGAAGGATATTAGAAGGTATAGGCAGGGGTATATAGAGGTTCAAAGGCAGTATCCTTACTAGATATTTGAAGGCCAATAGCAAAAGTTTGTAAAGGCACCTATGTACTACCTATTAGTTTAAATTTATATAACACATGTAACTTTGACATGGAAAATGAGACACCCTAAGCTCTGGGCCCAATAGCAGCTGCACCTCTTGCACCTATGGTAGTTATGCCCATGTTGCCTGCACCATTGCATGAGAACATAATCCAGAGATTGTCCTCCTAGGTGCTAAAGGTTTGCAGCTAAAATTTCACTGCTTTTCCTAGTGCACAATAGGGTCTATTCATTATGTTAATTAGGTTCCATTCCATTCAATGTCATTTAGCTATTAGAAGTAGGTGTGGAAAATGCATCCTATGCAGAGCATAACCCTACACTTAGATAACATTGTAATACTGTACTTTGTAGTTGCTGACATATTGATGAGTCAGAAACATATATGCATCAGGCTTACTGGCATATGTACTTCCACAATCATACTTAATGTTTTTAACACTAAAAGCTATTACCTTGCAACCTACCACCCAGGTGGTGCCAGTGTAAGACCCAGTGCTATTTAAGGGGTTGTACATTTTTTGCAGGCCTGCTTCCCATAGAAAGTTATGTCTCATGTTGACCTAGCTGGAAATCATTTTACATTTCACCATGTGGATTCAACACTGCAGGTTTCCCTATTATAGCATGGCCAGGCCATCCTGACGGGATGTCCTAACGGGTTGGCATCCCGGCACACAGAATGTCGGCATTCTCAATCCCGGTGCCAGAATCCCCACAGGGGTAAGATTCATGGCTCGAGAATCCCAGCAGCTGTGATCCCAATGGTAAGTATTAGGGTTAGTGTTAGATTTAGGGTTAGGCACTAGAGGGAGGGCTAGGTTGCAGGAGAGGAGGGTTAGTGTTAGGCTGCGGGGGGGGGGGGGGGGGCTTAAGGTTAGGCTGCTGGAGGGGAAGGTTAGGGTTTAGCTGCAGGAAAAGTGGGTTAAGGTTAGGGGAAGGGTTAAATGACTTACCTGCAGGCATTGGGATTTCAACTATTAGGATTCCGGGTTTCAGACCGTCGGCATTGTGCGTGCCGGGATTGCGTACCCAACCCATCCTGAAATAGCCTGGTACTGGCAGTTGCATTTGTGCCCATGTTTAGCGATAACCAGCCCAAGCTATAGCACTGGTTATTAATGGTGGGGGTAAACGTTCTACTTTAATTTAATTATTTATTTTGAGATATTGGATTTACCAATAAATGACTTTCACAATGTGGAGTAAGAGTCCCCCAAATGGGCAGAACTGGTACTACATGCACTGCATGCAAACTTTAATGCACATTTAGACAGCCAAATATAGTATTGCAATCCAAAACTGCAACACAGGAATGACGCTCCGGGTGTCAATTGAATGTCTGCTACATTGGTGATTGTAATCAGGCCATGGGAAAGCACTACAAAAATAATATATTAAATATGTAGTCCCTGCTTGAGAAATGTTTTTGATTGGCTGTACACTGAGTGTTACTTCATATACTGTACCTTGTTCCCTGAAGTTAAAAGTAGGATATCAGCAAGGCATGCTGGAATTTGTGTTTCCACAGCTAGTCTGAAACCAAGGAAAAAAGGAATGCTTCTTTATGGTAAACATGCTTTTATTATATGCTGAAATTTCAAAACGTTTTATTGATACAATATAGATTTTGTTCCTCTATTATCCACAGATATCCCTCAATCTTACAATAGTTATTTTACTATTGTCATTGTAAATGTGCTGGTGCAGTTATTCACTGTGAATAGAAATATTGTGAAATATTGTGAAATTTCTAACTTATCAATTCTTATCGTATCATATAACTCTAAATAAAGTGAAGGTATATATGTTTTGTCATATAATACATGGGACTTCTGGAAAACAGATGGCACAGGGGTGCGCTTTTCCTCCCCCACAGGAACCTGGTATATATAATTCTTCATAGCTACTGATCATTTCTTTCCTAAAATACCCCATAGGACACAGTCTCTATTCAGCTCTAATGACTGATGTACAAGAGGATCGCCATATCTCTCAGGAGATATTATTTCTAGGGGAAGGTAATGTAATTAATCTGAAGGATCAGAATGAATGAACCATTTACAAGAGTGTCTTTCATTTTCATACATTTGCAAGGGTGCATCCTGTATTTTTCTGATGGTACAATATGACTGACACATACAATCGTAAATAATTAGTATTATCTAGAGCAGTGAAGAATCAGCAGAGCTCAAAACCTCTTAGAATAGCATGCATAGTGTAATGTGTGGGTAATAGTACTATGTGTTCTAGGGCTCTATTCATCATCACTTAATTAAGATTTTCACCTATTTCTGTAGAGATTAAGTGCCGAGGCAATTCATCATTCTTGTAACGCAGAAGATATCATTGATATCTCCTAGTTACAATTGTCCCCCAATAATTTCCACAGTCCCCATACTAAAGTATGGGCATGTAGAAATTCTGAAATTCATCAAGTTCCGAAAAAAAGCATTTCTTTTGGAACTTGACAGTGATACTGTAAGCCACCCTGAGATGATTTACAGCATCCGAGCATCCCTGCTGTGTCCTCTTACTTTATTAATGTCACGTTCCTGACTAATTTTTCCCATATTCTATTAGTATCGCCTATGTTTTACCATGCGTTCCAAATTTAAGATTCCCCGAAGAGAGACAGTTTGTCACAGTAATTGTATACAAAGTGGGCTACGGCCCAAAGAGTCACGGTGCTTGTATACACAGTGGGGTACGCCACACAAAAAAAAATGGTTTTATTTTACTTTTTAAACTTTTAACTTCTTGAAAGTTTTTTTTACACAGGAACAGATGGGCATGAGTAAAGCACAGCATACATCAGCATGCCTTGTACACACAGATACTTGTGAGTCTGGACAAAGCAACTTTAATCAGCAGACTACATTGCAGCATACATCAGGGTGCAGTATGCCCCCTATACACAGTCACTTTACCAACACAGCCACTTGAGAGTCTGGACACAGCCACTTTATCAGCAGAGTATAGGGCAGCATACATCAGCGTGCAGTATGCCCCCTATACACAGTCACTTTACCAGCACAGCCACTTGTGAGTCTGACACAGCCACTTTATCAGCAGAGTATAGCGCAGCATACATCAGCGTGCAGTGTGTCCCATACAGTCACTTTACCAGCACAGCCACTTGTGAGTCTGACACAGCCACTTTATCAGCAGAGTATAGCGCAGCGTACATCAGCATGCAGTGTGTCCCATACAGTCACTTTACAAGCACAGCCACTTGTGAGTCTGACACAGCCACTTTATCAGCAGAGTATAGCGCAGCGTACATCAGCATGCAGTGTGTCCCATACAGTCACTTTACCAGCACAGCTACTTGTGAGTCTGACACAGCCACTTTATCAGCAGACTACATTGCAGCATACATCAGGGTGCAGTATGCCCCCTATACACAGTCACTTTACCAGCACAGCCACTTGTGAGTCTGACACAGCCACTTTATCAGCAGAGTATAGCGCAGCATACATCAGCGTGCAGTGTGTCCCATACAGTCACTTTACCAGCACAGCCACTTGTGAGTCTGACACAGCCACTTTATCAGCAGAGTATAGCGTAGCATACATCAGTGTGCAGTGTGTCCCATAAAGTCACTTTAACTGCACAGCCACTTGTGAGTCTGGACACAGCCACTTTGATGTGCAGCGTGCAAGTCCTGGTCTCGGCGCCTTATATAGAAACCAACTCTCGCGAGAATCCGACGTTAGGAGGATGTTTTTCGGCCTCGAAGTGGCATCCGAGTCAGACAGGAACACCTGAGCCGCGGCTTGGGTGTACTCGGATCCCCGCTGTTCAGACCAGTTCGGATTCCACAGAATCCGAACCGCTCATCTCTAGTTGTCGCTATGTGGTCTAATAGCTTACTTTTTTCTATACAAATCACTAGATTTGTCAGCTTTACCTGGAGAGCTTCTTTTTTATATATACAGTATATAGTAGATATCAAGTTTTCTATTGTTTCTATCATTCATCACCTTGTTAAGTGCACCACTTAATGACACTGATGCAGAGATGAATGTTATTGGAACATACCTTACTTACATTCACACAGATAATGCTCAGAATTCATAAATCTTGGGGAAATTCATGTTTTTAAGACCACACTGCACAGGCTTTATTCCATGATTTCCTGTCAATCATCCTGCAGTTGTCTGGTGCATCAGGCAGCAGAGACCTTGGGTTCCAGTGATCATCAATTAGTGTGGTTTAGTTAACAAACATAGGAGAATACATACAGCAGAAAAACAAAGGAGTTAGATTCACTTGGAATAGACTGAGGTCATTTTGCTGGAACAGGGAAAATATAGAGAGAGTGATACTGGAAGCAACAAATGGTTGCATAAGAAAAGTTAGAAAAAAAAACCCAAGAAAAAGAAAACCAATCTGGTTCTCAAAGGAAGCAAAAAAAGATTGCTATTAGGAAATATCATCAGATTTAGAAGACTGAAGATAAAGTAATATATCTGGTACAGTAGAATGAGGCTAATAAAGGAACCAGATGTGCAGAGGACAAAATAGGGGACACATTGACTTTTAGATATATAAGTGAAATGCTAAAAAAGGGGATTGTAAGGCTGAATATTTTTTTTTCAGTATTTATAATGGAAGGAGAAGGAATGAGACCTCAGTTAAGTAGCAGGGATATTAATGCAAAGACCAGGGCCGTAGCTAAGGTAGTGCGGCCGGTGCCATCGCACAGGGCACCACAGGTCAGGGGGCGCTGTTTGGGCCTGTCAAATTTCTGTTTATTATCATTCTCACTTATAACTTCCTCTTATTTCATCCCCAGCATCTCCTGGCCTCTCCTATCTCTTCCCGGCCCTTCCCCATGAGGCAATTCCTTTTTTTTGGGTGCATCATGTCCCTTTGCAAAATGAGGGGGGCGCCAATGCTCTTTCTGGCACAGGGCACCAAAAAGTCCAGTTACGGCTCTGGCAAAGACAGTATATGTGAACTGAGACTCTGAGAAGTCAATGGGACTAGATGAGATACATGCTTCCAAAAGTACTAGAGCAGTTACACCATTACCAAAATTGTTCAACTAGTCACTATTACCAAATGTAGCTAGAAATGAACAAGCATACTAATGCTTTACAAAGTGGAAGTTGGGCAGAGCCAGGGAACAGCAGACCAGTGGCGTAACTAGGGGGGGTCAGGCGGGGTGCGTGCCCTGGGCGCCGTTGGACCGGCAGCGCGGGGAGGCGCCGCCGGCCACAGTACCGGCCTGCCCACCCTAGTTAGCCAGTGTAGCACCGACCGCAATGAGTGAGGTCAGCGCTACACATTTACACAGGACCGGCGCTAGGCTTCCAGCGCCGGTCCTGTGCTGCACACCTGAGCCCGTTCCCTCCTCCTGAGCGCTTGCCCAATAGCGCCAGGAGGCGGGCTCAGGCTGTGCATAACACACGCATCGCCGCCAGCGCTGGCGGCGATGCGTGTGTTAAACAGCAGCCAATGAGAGTCAGATAGACTCTCATTGACTGCTGCAGCACCCACTGCAAGAGCCGGACTTCCGTCCGGCTCCTGCAGTGGGTAATGGGATAGACGTCATGACGTCTGTCCCATTATGCTGAGCGCGCCAGCCCGGGAGGACTGTCGAGCGGCGCCGGCGGGAGCGGCGTCGCGGACTGGACGAGCAGCAGCAGCGTGGATTCAGGTAAAAAATTACTGAGGTGAGTCATCTAGACACCCTCAGTTATCCTGGCTCTCAATAGAACACTATTGTTTTGTTGAATAATACAGAACTCCTAATTCAGTTGATCAAAAATTATGTACATAGCGCTGCAAAACCTTTATGTCAGTTGCTGGTCTGACAAAAACCTCACCCAGTGAATAAAAGAAAAAAGAAGAAGGAGGTAATGCGCTGCTGTGGACTGTCTAATTGAAAATACTTGATTGATTTAAAGATGTACTTGAGCCTCTCTGATTAATAAATAAATATTTAATAACATACAATAAAAATTATAACATCTATAAGCAGCTTCTATTGAGATAAGATGACAATAATGTCTTTGTTATAACAACTATTATAACCATTCAAATAATTCGCGAAATACAATGTCTCCACTAAAATTCTTGAATCCTTTAGTAGTGAATTGATATAATTGATACTCGTATGCTCACCACCGCTCTCACATATACACTGAAAATATCTGGCAGCACTCTGCCTGGTTGGTACTTGTAGTGCGTCGGAGCTCGTTAGGATTAGTGTGCAGCACCGCTCCAAAATACACCTGGATCTTTGGTGGTAGTCTAGTAAAGTTCGCCCGTCCTATGTGGTCTGCCCGAGCTCGCCGACAAATGTCATGTGGCTGTGTTAAGTCCCTCAGCCCGACGTGGCAGCAAACAGTGTGGCCTATGTGGTGTGCCGGAGCTCGCCGACAAATGTTGTGTGGCTGTGTTAAGTCCCTCAGCCCGGCGTGGCAGCAAACAGTGTGGCGTAGGGACTTAACACAGCCACACGACATTTGTCGGCGAGCTCCGGCACACCACATAGGACGGGTGAACTTTACCAGACTACCACCAAAGATCCAGGTGTATTTGGGAGCGGTGCTGCACACTAATCATAACGAGCTCTGGCGCACTACAAGTAACAACCAGGCACTATTTACAAGAGTGCTGCCAGATATTTTCAGCGTATATGTGAGAGCGGTGGTGAGCATACGAGTATCAATTATATCAATTCACTACTAAATGATTCAAGAATTTTAGTGGAGACATTGTATCGTGGATTCAGGTAAGTAAGTTTTTATATATATTTTTTTAAAAACCTGTCTGCACTATGGGGGCACAACGGGGGTGGCTGCCACTGGGGGGACCTCTACTGGGGTGGGGGCACAATGGGGGGGCTACTACTGGGGGCACCATTATTAGGAGGACCTCTACTGGGGGGGGCTATTACTGGGGGCACCATTATTAGGAGGACCTCTACTGGGGGGGCTATTACTGGGGGCACCATTATTAGGAGGACCTCTACTGGGGGGGACTATTACTGGAGGCACCATTATTGGGAGGACCTCTAATGGGGGGGCTATTACAGGGGACACTTAATCGGGAGGGGGAACCTCAACTGGGGACCACTACTTGGGTGGGGAACTACTACTGGGGGCATTATAAAAGGGGCCTACTACTAGGGGCACTGCACTGGGGGGACCACAACTGGGGGCAATAACAGGAAGGACCACTACAGGGACCACTGGATAGGGGGGTCACTACTGGGAGCCTGCATCAGGGGGACCACTACTGGGGGCACTACATGGGAGGGGGGGGGACTACTGCTGGGGGCACTATATAAGGGGCTTACTGCTAGGGGCACTGCGGGGACCACTACAGGGGGCACTAGATAGGGGGGATCACTACTGAGTGCCTGCATAAGGGGGACCACTACTGGGAAACCTGCATGGGGGGGACTACTGCTGGGGGCACTATATAAAGGGCACTGCATAGCGGGGGGACTACTACTGGGGACACTATATAAAGGGCACTGCATAAGGGGATACCACTACTGGGTGCACTGCATTGTGGGGACTGCTACTGGGGGCACTGCATAAGGGGGAACACTACATAGGGCACTGCATTTGGGGGGACCATTACTGGGGGCACTGAGTAAGGGGAACTAATTGGGGGCTGTATAAGGTGGACCACTACTGGGGAGACTGTATAAGGGGCACTACTATGGGCCTGCATAAGAGGGACCACAACGGCATACTGGGGGTACTGTATAAGGGGTACTACTGGGGTTAAGGTGCATATGGATAGGAATGTTCAGTGTGAAAATAAAGGTGTGTCATGTTGCCATCTCGGATATCCATTGGGCCACCATTTGTGCTCATAAAATCGCCCTCTATGAGGATGACATTCTTTTGACTATCATGGACCCGGCCAATTCTTTTCCCCCAACACCTCACGAGTATTCCAGAATATGGCTCACACACTGGCTATAAAATAAATACCCAGAAAACAGAAGTTCTAGATTTCTAACTCCCTATCACTACATGGTCTGCACTGAAATACAACTATTCTTTTATACTTACACCGATTTAAGATTAAATACCTTGGTGTTTAAATCACCAAACAATACCACCAATTATGTAAAGCCAATTTTCCTAATCTTTTCTCTCTTATTAAATCTGACCTGGCCAATTGTTCAGGCCAATATATATCTTTGATTGGTCAGGTCAATGCAATAACAAATTAATGTCATCCCCAGAATGTCAAATCTATTCCAAACCTTTCCAATCCACATCCCACCCCATGTATTTACATTTTTTAAACATAATACACACATAGTTCATCTGGTTCAAAAAGCATCCTAGAGTCTGGGCAGTCCCAACGTCAAGTGCCATTATTTAGCTGCCCTTCTCGCCCAGTGTGTCATATGGAAAATCCTACATGCTTGGGTATTGCTCTGCCTCTTCCCTCTGTGGGTTTCTAGATGCCACCGACTAAACTCAATCCTCATATAGCTAGTTATACACCATTCTCTTGCAATTTGGGACTGCCAATCACAGTTATAGTATAGCTCCCTCTCCTATTCCCCTCATACCTTTGTGTAATAACCAGGAATTTTCCCTGCGACTCTTCTTTTTCTCGTTTAGACCTTGGAAGGGAACTTAGATATAGACACACAACAGGCATACAGATGTGCATACTTATGCCTAGTGGGTAGTGAAGGGGTATGGCTTGACAGTGTAAGTAGTAAATATTAAAGTAGATTTATCATATCCTTATATAAATTAATTTAAAAAGGTGTCATATGCACAATAAAGAATAGCATTAACACATTAACACATTATTATTATAATTATCATTAACACATGTGGAAGTCAGATTTTCCATATACTGTAATATGTGATGGAATACAAACACCCCACATCTTTTGTTTATCGCTTTTAAAATGGAATGGGAATCTACATGCAGTTGTCCATATGGAAGTGATAAGTAAGTAATGTGAATAGACAGCTCTGATTTGAGATAATATAGCCTACTGATGTATTAAGTACCACCACTTGGAAGAGTCTATTATGAAGCAGTCACTGCGAAGTGACTAGATAGTTTCGCAAATAATCATCTTCATTTATTTTATTTATTTAGCATCTGTATTTAAACAGCGCTATGGCATTGCTGTACAGATAATATTTAATCATTCATCCCAATAAGCATTAAACATTGCCAACATGGTCAGTGTGATCTAACGCTCTCAAAGCACACAGCACCACAAATCGCATTGGACTCAGGGGCTGATTCAGACTCACTCGCTAGATGCGGCCGCTCGCTCCCAGTGTATGGAAATTCTGCTAAGTGATGTCAAGGCAGCTGCTCGCACGGTAAGGCATAAGCATGCCCACTATGTCTTGGCAAGCGATCACTTTGTGCTTACAGGTGCCCACCAGCCTGTCTTTAGCCACCGACTAGCGTACGTCATCTCCAGGAAATATATACAACCATCGGTACTTCAGGATCGGATCGCAGCACTGTACCCTACCGCAAGCACAGCGAGCACTTCAGTGTATTATTCAAGCAGGTGACATGTACTATAACACTGCCAGTTAATTATGCATGCCACAGAAACGGCGTTGAAACACTCTGGCACACCTGCGTCCGCAACTCCACTCCCCTGTTACTACTGGCCTGCCCCTGTTACCACCCATAGGCCTCTCCTATCACTCATTCCACTGGGCTGTCTTTGCAGGGCGAGCGAGCACATTCCGATCACTCTTACTAGTTTGCGCATGCGCACATAAGCGAACATCGTCTGCAATGAGTGGGTCTGAATCAGGCCCTCAATGGGATATTATCATTAAATTTTGATTTTTCTAGGTATTTCTGAATGTGCTCTTTTATTAGATTAAATATTTCATTCATTTCGTCATTAACCAATATTACCATATACTCAATGCAAATCTATATCATCTTGAAAAATTGTAACATTTTGTGACTACCAAAGAATGAGCTTAATTATTATGTAACAAGCTTAAAAAAGGTAGTCATTATTTATTACAAATTCACACAATAGTTAATGGTAATGCATTTATTTGCATAGAGACATTGATACAATGTATTTAATATTGCTTAATAAATGTACTCATCTCTACATGCTTAATTTTTTTCCGTGATAATGGCCAGTGTGCTTTTGTTCTATCTACGAGAGAAAGTTATAATGATTGTGTATGAATATTGCTGTATAATTACCGTGTCTATTATTTAATACAGTGATATACTGTATAGTAATCCAGCACTCCATGGCAATTGATTAGGTGCTAAACTTCAGACTGTATAATTACAGTATATTCTTTCTACAATGGCATTAGCAGAAACATAAACTAAATGTACATTTTTATTATGTAATGTATTGTATCATGAAAGTGAAGGGAAGGTGAGCATGGGGTAATTGGGAAAATTGATGACCTGTCTTCGGTAATCTAAGGGCCTGATTCAGACCAGTTCGCTAGGCTGCATTCGCACGTAGCCTCCCGATGTTTGCAACCTGCCATGCGGATAAAACGCAGTGCATGTGCGCTAACTAGTCCATGTGATCGCACCCTGTACACAGACGCCCCGCTAGAATGAGTGACAGAACAAGCCATTTGTGGATGGTGACGGGGTGATGGTACGTCACATGGCTGAATTACACACTGAAGCACTCGCAGTGCTTGCGGTAGGGTATGGTCAGCCACAAGTGCTGCGTATGGGTCGGATGTTACTCGATGTTACTGATTGTTCCATACACTTCCTGGAGATGGCGTGTGTTACAAAGGAAAAGTGGGCATCTTGTGTCTGGCTGGTGGGTGTCTAAATACATACCGTGATCGCACGGCAAGACAGAGTGGGCGTGCTAATGTCTTGCTAGCAATCGTGGGTTTTGCATACTTTGGCTGCTGACGGCTGCATGTGAACATATCCTAGCGAGCGGGTCTGAATCAGGCCCTAAAGTTCCGTAGTGATAACACTAACAAACTAACAGTTTGTTAGTTTGGGGCGGTACACCTGTCAAACCGTAACGCAGGTGTCCTAAGGCGAGCTCAGGGAGGACAGAAACCTCCCGTGGAGCAGAAGGGCAAACAAACACTAACAAACTAACACTAACAAACTAACAGACGCAGCATCTAAACAGCAGAGCCTTTGTATGGGGTTTTGCAGCCTTTCTCCTGCTGTTCTTATTCTTCCAATACCGAGACAGACTTGCTTAGATGCCCGGGGGCCAGGAGATGCTATTTATGTCAGGTTCCCTGTTGTCCTACTACTAGTCAAACACTGTTTTTTTTTTTTAATTCATTTGGACCACAGCTGCAGCATCTATAGTTGTTCCTAACTTACTTACTCAAAATCATATGTTATAGTGCTTCCTCATTATGGGGCAGATGTAACTAAGCCTTGGATAGAGATAAAGTGGAGAGAAAGAACATACCAACCAAACAGCTCCTAACTGAGAAAGCAAAAGTTGCATGTACTATTTATTTTCTCACTCTCTCTCTCTCTCTCTCTCTCTCTCTCTCTCTCTCTCTCTCTCTCTCTCTCTCTCTCTCTCTCTCTCTCTCTCTCTCCTGGGCCTTTCCACTCGGGGGGTCTATGTACTAAGCCTTGGAGAGTTATAAATTGTACCAGCTACTCAGCTCCTAACTGTCACTTTACAGGCTTTGTTTTAAAAATTACAGTTAGGAGCTGATTGGTTGGTAATTTATCTCTATCCATTTTATATCTCTCCAAGGCTTAGTACAACTGTACTGCCTCCCTCACTTGCCACCTTTGTCATCTCTGTGCAGAAGTGTATTATAATTAGAGATGTGCGCAAACCCCTGTGTTTTGGTTTTGGCAAAACCACCCTCAAGTGTTTTGTTTCTTTTTCGGTTTTAGATTTCTTTAAAAATTGATAATGAGCCTCAAATTAGTGAAAAAGTTGCAAAGAGTGTGAAGACTAATCAACATTGCTCTATAAACTAACATTGAAATGTGGTCAACCCTCCAAAACTGCAGTTTTTGGATATTTGACTGCATTCCCCATATGTATCAAGTTCCGGAAAAGCTAAACTTTCTTTTAACTTGTAGCTGATAGGCAAAGCCATCTATAGATGGTGTTGCCTAATAGAAGCGTATGGGCTTCTTTACGTAGCATTCCGACGGCCGCACATGTGCAGTTGGACTCCCGGGTCATAAACCCGGAAGTCCAAAGGAGAGCTCTTATTGGAAAAGAGAGCTGTCCTTTACGGTTTTAATCGCAATTATACATGCATTCGGCGGTTGTAAATTCATGCGGTAAGTATCGGAATGTATCACATTCAAAATGCAATGCTTGATGCGATGCTTCATGCTTCCCGACTGCTAAATCCTGGCAAGGGTTAAATGACAGGTGTCGAAATCTAGACGCCTGTGATTTTACCTACACCGGGAGACCGGAGCTCGGCATCCCAATCGAAGGGATGCTGGGTGCGGGGCGCGGACAGCCGCCGTTGGGGAGGGTTAGGTTTAGGGCTCCCGGGGGGGGGGCTTAGGGTTAGGCACCCCCACGGAAGGTTAGGGTCAGGCTAGGGGAAGGGGGGGTTAGGGTTAGGCACCCTCGGGGGGAGGTTAGGGTTAGGCACTCCACCAGGGGACTTAGGTTTAGGCGGCAGGGAAGGGGGGGGTTAGGTTTAGGCATTTAGAGGGGGGATTAGGGTTAGGCACTGGGGGGGGGCATTAGGATTAGGCACCCTAAGGGAGGGTTATGGTTAGAGGGAAGAATAGATTAGTTTACACTTACCTTCCGACGTTTGGGATCTTCACCTATGTCGGGCTGCCACTGCCGGCGGCAAATCATACCGAATCTGATACATCCAACCCTAGATATTTGAATCCGGATAATGTATTGAACCCATGCAGACTAGTACTGGAGATGGAATATATTGTTTTTTTTATTGTGAGGAGAAAGCCTTGGATTTAGATAAAGTGAACACAGATAAAGTTAGTACTTTGGGGTCTATTTACTAAGCAGTGTTAGGAGACAGAATAAAAAGTGATACCGGCCAATCAGTTCCCAACTGTCATTTTTCAAACACAGCCTGTGAGATGGCAGTTGGGAGCTGATTGGCTGGCACCTTATCACTTTTCACTCTGTCTCCTAACACTGCTTAGTAAATAGACCCCTTAATCTCCGTTCACTTTATCTCCATCCAAGGCTTAGTACATAGACCCCTTATGCTGGATACACACTGGCCAATATATTGGCTGATCAACTGATTGGCCAATATATCTGCTGGCCGTTGGCCAGTGTGTACAGACGATATGTCTGTGAACTGCGTCGTTCACAGATATATTGCATTGTGCTGCACAGCCGATGGACAGATATGTCTGCAGAAATATCTGCCCATAGGCAAGTGTTGTACCAGGAAGTCTGCAGACTGCCCGTACAGACACAGCGGCAGCCGCGGGGAGGGGGGCAGCCCCTGATCCGCCTCCCTGCCAGCGAGACACACGGCTGTTGGATAGATGATGGCCGTTCAGTGTGTATGAACGACCATCATCTAAAGCTATATCTGCAGATCACTCGATCTGCAGATATATCTTTCAGGTGTGTACCCACCTTTAAGGTGCATACACACTAGACGATATGCTCCCTGAGCGATATCGTCTAGTGTGTCCCCGGCAGGCTGTGCTCAATGTCGTTCATGACATTGAGCACAGCCGCTGAACAATATCATTAGCGATATCGTTCAGCGCCGGGCTCTCTCACCCATTCCCTGACATGCAGCAACCTGACGAGGTCGTCAGGTTGGCCTGCATGTCAGCCCGATGAACGAGGATGACGAACGACCCGCGGGAACGCGCGTCGTCGTCATCGTTCATCTTTTTTGTGTTAAAAATGGACGATAAAGTGGACGACTGAACGATAACGATATCGTTATCGTTCAGTCGTCCACTTTAATCGCCCAGTGTGTACGCACCATTAGTCTGTTCCTGTCCCAAGTAGTCTGGAAACTGACTAGATATCACTGAATGATAATGTAGAGGCTCCTTCACCTGGCTGTATTAGTAAAATGTGAAGCTCCCTAATTAATTCCTATTCAATCAGCTTCCACTTATGGTAAAGGCAATCTTACAACTTTGGCTGGACAGTGGGGCTGCCAGGAATTTCACTGATTAATAGATAGCCATTTATTGTCATTTGGGAAGTGAGCCACTGGACACAATTGTATTCATTGTATAATGAAATAATGGTTCGGAGTGGTTTTATTAGGTTCTAAACGGTTTCAGTTCAGTTATTGGTTGAATGTCTGTCGTTTCATGTTGACTACCTTCAGATAACCCAATCGATTTGGGACACTCATGGTAATGTTTGCATAATTCTAAAATTAACTTTGTCTAAAGGACAAAAATGCTACACTAATACTTCAGACAACCAATTCTGTGTGTGCAGTGCTGAGGTCCAGCGCCATTCGCTTCTGCAATATAGACAATAGCATAGCACTTTTGTGACTTTGGGGTCTATTCATGTATATTTGCAATATTGAATTGTTACTTATCGTTATCACTATATATCGCATCATTTTGATGCGACATTTAGCTTGTCTAAGTAGCAATTCATGTATACGTACCTGTCCTGCGATGCAAACTGGTATTTAGCGATGCTGTTTTCTCTCCTGCGGTCTCCTTCATTAGGTAAGGCTCTCCTCTTATGTGCATGCACCAGCCGCCGGCCCCTAACTTGCATTTGAGGCTGTGTGATGCAGGAGGGGGAAGGAGGAGGGAGGACAGTCAGGACAGAGTAGGAGACCGGAGGCAGGGAATAGGAGCAGAATGGGGGTCACTTTAGTGGCGTCAGCAGATAGGAGCAGAGCGGTGGGGGTACTAGGGCAGTGGGCAGTAAAGGACAGAGAAGACCCGGCATATGCATATGCCGAGTCACCTTTGCGGTGGGAGGGGAACCACTGGGGCAGCGGGCAGCAGGGGTAGTGCAGAGTGAGGGGGGACTGGGGCAGCAAGGGCAGTCAGGAGGAAGTGACCTGGCATATGCATATGCCCTGGGCTCCTCTGATTGGCTGCTGCCAGTGAAGGGGGTGGGGAGAACAGGGGGAAAGCAGGGAGACAGCTGTCTTCCCTGCTTTTCTCCCCTCAGGAGGCACATTACACCAACCTGAGTTGGAGAAAACAGTTTTAGAAGCGAAACGGAAAGCTAGGCTTTCTGTGCTTCTATGAATTGCTCTCCCCATATTACTTTATGGGGAAGCAATGTGTATACTTAACAGGGGCAACGCTGGAGAAATCTCAGATTTCTCCATGGTGACCCCGTCTATGAATAAGGAGAAGCAGTGAAAAGTCCTTTTATCACTGAAAAAGGGATTTTTACAGCTACATGAATAGACCCCTTTATCCTTATACTGTAGTTACGTGATTGCTGCCATCACTAGGGCTGTACAAACCTGGCTTTCCTACTTGAACACTGCTCTGACTGCAGAAGGTTGCCAGAGTAGTGGGCTACAACCTAGCTCCAGCATACTAACATTTCCAATTTGTTTGATCATGTGCATGAACTGGCTTGTTAGTGACTTCCCTCTACATAAACCCAGTGACCTCAATGTGATCTCCTGTTATCCTGACCTTGGATTTGTATGTAACTCCTTTTTTGCGTAATGCCTGTGGTTTATCTAAGACCTCTCAGTGTACCAACTCCAGCTTCATTCTTTATTCTCATTGATTAACCCCTGTGGCTTGTGATTGCTACCCCTATTCTATTCTATCTATCTATTAACTAGTCAAGTGGACAACAACCTTAGTACAGGGAGCAGCACAGTGCAAATTTCTTTTCAGGGTCCCTGGTGAAAACCACAGCTTCATTAGATGCTGCACCTTTGTCTATGGTTGTGCAAACACTGGCTGATAGCACAAAATCTACCCACAGTACGTGACTATATACTCTGGCAACAATGCATACTTCTGATAGCCCAAACCCGAAAGAGCTTCTATAGCATCTGTTGGCTCATGTAGAGAAATTAGAGAATGACTAGGCACAGATAATATATTGTCTATAAACATTTGTAGATGATTCCTTAATCAATACTCAATTCAATTTGAACTTCTGACAGCTAATTTCCCTTCTGAGAAAGCAAAAGTTGCATATACTTTTCCTTTGCTCTCTCTCTGTGGCCTAGGCCTCTCCACTCTGGGGGTCTATGTACTAAGCATTGAAGGGAGATAAAGTGGACAGAGATAAAGTATCAACAAATCAGCTCCTACCTGTTACTTTACAGGCTGTATTGAAAAATGACAGTTAGGAGCTGATTGGTTGGTATTTTATCTCCATCTACTTTATCTCTCTCCAAGGCTTCGTATGTAGACCCCTGGGGGAGAGAAGATCCATAATTATATAACAGTGCTTCCTTTGTGTAGTTTTTTATAAAAGAAAATTGATTAACCTTGAGATGTTTCTTCTGCTGCTTCTGGTATGCTACACCTTAGGCACTCTGTCAGTAGGGCAATATGCTTCACCAATATAAATAACTTGCACATTACTATTGCAGCTCGTCCTCACATGGTTCCAGTGGATTCATGGTTATTAGTTACACAAAAAAATGACCAATCCACAACTCAGTCAGATGGAAAGAATTTCTCCCGTAGGAAGAGTGTACAATATTTTAAACATTGCCCCCTTCCTCAGGTAACTCCTGCCGTCTCTTACCTGGTGTGGAGCAAGCAGGAGTGACAAGTAAAGGAAGATGATACCAGTGCTGCTGACAGCTCACTCCTAGCCTATCACTGAAACTAAAGGACAGCATCTGGCAGCATCACTACAGGTAATAAAATGTGCGTGGTGCCGAAAGGGGGGGTGCATGGGCGTAACTAACATAGGTGCAAGGAGTGCAGCTGCTATGGGGCTCAGAGCTGAGGGGGGCCCATCTTCCTTGTCAAAGTTACTTGAGGTACATAGGGGCCCTTACAAATGTTGCTGCTATGGGGCCTTTAAATACCTAGTTACACACCTGGTGGGGTGGGTACTGATTAACCAGGCCCAAGATTTTTGGATGGGCCCAGCAGGAGCCCTGGTCAGCTGCTGAGGAGGACAGTGTCCCTTTTGCAGTTGCTGCTGAGGGTGACAAATGTTCCCATTTGCAGAGTGGGGTGCTGCACATAGTATTTAGAATTTTTTTGAAGAGGATATGGCTTCCCCTCCCAGATTTGGCTACACTTCCCCAGTACCCGGCCCTTGTAAGCTCTTGACGGCCCTGGTAATAATTGTACAGGGAGCACTTAAGTCTGAAGGGTATGTAGAGCTTGGTGCATGGGCACCAGGAATTTCAGTATTTTAGGCACCCATGAAATTATTACAATCTAGGACGTGTGGCTAATAGTGAAAGGATATACTGTAAGTTGCTTGTAAAATTAACTTTTTTGGCAGCCTGAATTCTACTCTATAATTTCCTATTTTCCTGACATTATTAGTAAATGTAATTGCTAGGAGCTTGTTGCCATCTGTTAATGACAGGTCAATCCTTATTGAGTAGTGGCAGTGTTGGGGCCTGATAGAGTAGAGCTTAGGAGTACCTGGAACCAGAGGCGTAGGGGTCTGTGTGCAGCGGGCCCCCATTTGAGCAGTGGGCTGCCCACCCCAGTTCCACATCTTACATTGCTCCGGCAAGCAAGTCCCTCTTCCTCTGCAGTGCCATCTTCCCAGTGATAGGGATGGACATCGACCAGCAATAGTTAGAAATGATTGATTGACATCTGCCAATGGCAGATGGTTTTACCATCGATAGCAGAGATGCAGATAGTTTCCTGCCATCGATGGTAGCTGTGGAGATCCAATGTGTTTTTCAAACTTGCACTGCAGAGCTACTAGACTATCAGCCAGTAGACCCGTGCCACGGCCAGCAGGAACCATAGTTTCATACCATCGATGGTTCCATCTGTATTTTTCATGGATGGCAGCCATCAATGGAGGGCACACCGATGGCCATCCTGTCCCAGTGGTATTTGGGGAGATGGCGCATTTGCACAAGAGAGCAAAGATTCTTGCAATGTCCCGAAGATATCAGTTAGAAGTTGGCACCATGGAGGAAGAGGGACCTACCTGCTGGAGCAAATTAAGTTTACATTGGGCGCAGAGTGTGCACCCCTGAACCCATGTGCACTGCACACCCTGCACCCATTACAAATACGCTAATGCCTGGAACCCTTACCACACACTGATACCATGGCACCTCCACAGTGCCTATTTTACTGTGGTCATATGCTACTGTACTTCACTGAAATATGGGGCCTGATTCAGAGCTACTCGTAAGCGGCCGCTCGTTCGTTCTGACTGATGTTCGCTCATCTGCGCATGCGTACGGATCGTTATACGCATGCGCGAACCAGTCAGTGCGGCCGAAATTCATGTGCTCGCAAAATAGTGAATGCCTGCTATTTTGAGTGACAGAATGAGGCGTATGTGGGTGGTAACAGGGGAAGGTGCTTGAAAACAGGGAGTGGAGATCCGATCGCAGGCGTGCTTAAAGGTCAAAACGGGCGTTTTATGGGTGTGCATAATTAAAACAGCAGCGTCATTGACCACGTCACTAGGTTTTTTTTTATCCAGAACTGCTCGCAAAATTGTGGTAGCAAAAACCAACCACAAGAATAGCGAGCAGCTCATACCCTGTTTGATGTACTCGATTAATCTAATAAATAGCGGACATGACGTAGGATGCGAGCGGCTAGGGGGCGTAGTTTCCCAAAAAACGACCGCAAGTTTTGTTTGCTCGTTCAGACCTAGAGGCGTGAACAGACCGCAAACAGCGAACGGTTCATTTGAATAGCCACCCCTATTTTCTGGACGAGCGAGCGCAAATAGCGACCGGCTCTGAATCAGGCCCATGATTCCTTATTTCCAATGATACTAAAGTACCTGGAATTATAACCATTGTTGACAGCAAATATAAATATTATATTAACAAATATACTTTTGTGTATTACCTCCACACTAACTCATTAGTGTTGTAGAAAATACAATCTTCCTTTTCTTTGTTACTTGCTAGTCTTTATTCCCCTTTGATTTCATGCTCTTTTGGGCAAGAATTACATCACCTGTTAGCACTGTATGCCTAAATAGATCTGTCAGGTAAACAACTGTTTATTCATTTACTGTAAGTGTAAGTATAAAATGTAATAATGACATATTAGTGACATATTGATGTTACTTTTCATATACTTAAATACAATATATCCAATAAAGAGCACTGGGCCTGATTCAGACCCGGTCACAAGCACTGTGCGCTCACAACCGGGTCGATGGTGGGCCAGTGCGCATGCGCACGACGGAGCCGGCTCCGTCGTGCACATGCGTGAGACCCGGATAGCGACGGGCACTCCGTCACTCCGGGTCTCGCAACAAAGGGGGCGTGCTGTCGATGTTGAGTAACAGCACGTCCCCTTTGGTGGGTGGGCCGGGGGAGTGGCTGCCCAAATGGAGGCATTCCCATGTGAACGCCTCCGTTTGGGGGCGGCCCCACTGACATCACGAGTGATGTCAGTGGGAGAGATTTCGGCTCTGTTAGAGCAGAAATCTCTCTGGGGCTTGCGGCAACGAGACCCTACCACAAGGGTCTCGTCGCAAGCCCAATGGTCGTGATTGTCTTGACCATCGCGACCATCTTCCTGACCGCTCGCTATAGCTGTGGGTGGTCACCCACAGCTATGCGAGCGGCCAGGAGGCCGTTCTAAAAAAAAAAAGACCGTCCCTGATTCAGAGCGAGCGCTCTGTCAGAGCATCCGGCTCTGAATCAGGGCCACTGTTCCATATTCTGTACCAGCAGTGTACAGATTTGGATACTGTACATTTTCTGTAGGTTGCAGAGCTGGCTGCATAGCAAAATGTGTCCAGCCTCCCTAGACATAAAGAGTTGTAAGTGCAAAGTACATACCAGTCAACATAGGGATAGATGCATAAGAATTCTTACTGCACATGCACAGAAAATAAAAAAAAATTTGAAATAAAAAAAAAAAAACAAGGAAATTAAAAAAAAAAAAACATGCAGTACTGTGATACCTCTTTTCCACCAAAAACCCAGGTCCGACCTGAGTTTTCAGACATGGTTCCAACCCAGGTCAGTCCCAGATCAGACATCATTTACGCAACACTATCGATCTGGGTTATTCTCAGGTCAGCCCCGTTCACACTGAACCTGGGTCTGCCCTGCTAAACTTGTGAGGTCATAAAAAGTGGGAGGTGACTGCTCCACAACCACCAATCAGCTAATTTTAGGCATGACCCAGGTGGGATAACCCGGGTTGCGCCGTTTACACTGCTCCATTACCCGGGTCCATCCTGGGTCCAACCCTGGTAGCTACCTGGGTTGGATTGCCGGGTCACTTGACCCGGGTTATTTTTCAGGGACCCTTTTACACTGAGCTGTGACCCGGGTAGACCCAGCAATAACCCAGGTTTTTGCTCTGGTGTAAAAGGGGTATAAGTGTAAATTGTGCTTAGTACAAAATCTGCATGAGCCCCTTTATGTGTAGCATTTTTGCCCAGTTCAGGAAATGCCACACAGGGTGCTTCACAGACATGGTTAGGTAAAAGTGTTGACACAATGCTTTTCAGGGGAGTTTCATATGGTCTTTGTACATCTTAGTTTATATATGGAGAGCTCCCACTGGAAACTGATGTGTAGAGTGGTGTTTTAATGAAGTAGGTGCCAAACATTTTAATTTCATACTCACACTGGCAAATAACTTTTCATTTTATAGCTGCCTTTTATATGTCTGTAAATAGTTCAGCAATATCACCTGTTTCTCAGACTGGGAGCATGGCTCTGTGCTTATGACACCCTCCCTGTCTATTATATACATTAAGGAGCAACAGCAGACATCTACACATTTTAAAAGTCTCCCGTTGCTATATCAGCAGATGAGCTATATTGGCTCAGTGTGCGTGCACATTAGAGACGTTAAAAACATTTAGGGCATGATTCATGATGGACGCAGTGCCGATATTTATGTAGTTGAGCCATGTTTTGCTACTGCGTGAAAAGCCCAGGTATCTCTTATTACGCACATACAAATTCAAGTGTCTGATGGCATCGTTAACTCTTGTGAAGGGGTTTACAAATTATGGGTATTTCAGGGTGGACACTGGGAGGTGACCAAAAGTGAATGCAAAAAGGGCCCGTATCATGGCCATGATAGGGGACTGTCACAGGTGTTACTGGGAACGCTGCTGAGTTCCCAAACGCAAATCGAAAGCTTCAGAGGCCATGTTAAGTTGGATTAAGGCCGGTACACACTAGACGATCTCTAGTGTGTACCAACCTTGTTAACGATGGGAACTGGCGGGTGCTGGCATCGGCAAGTGCATACATGCTGGGAGTGACAGTGGGGGCCATGCTGCATTCGGCAGCATGGCCCCCGCAGACGATACTGCCCGTCGGACCTGCATGTCACTGATGATGCGCGGAAGCAGGCATAGTCAGCAACATAGCCGGTACACACTGGCCTTTGTGGATGATATGACGTCCGATCCGTCAGATCAGATGACATATGTTCTAGTGTGTACCCAGAATTAGAGTATCTAGAATAGAAATTGTGTTTATATAGTGCGCCACCTCATTCAACAATATTGGAGTGGCTGCTTTTCAAGTGTTTTTAAAATTCCCCTTTAAGCAAATAAATTGCTATAACAATTAGATATACAATAGAGCACCTATATTCCAATAAAGATAAAATATATAGAACTCTCCGTTTTAAACAATATTTTTAATTTAAATAAATCACAATAAAAAGGGGACATACATTCCCTCTATTCAGTAAAAGAATATATATGAAAAAGTCACAGCAATATTGCACAATAGTAATGGCTTCATACAATGTAACATGCTCTCACAAAAGGAAACAGTTATGTGCAAATAGAATCTTAGTGTATCTTTTTTCTCCTTCCAATATATAAGTGGCACTCTACAATATGTAGTTTCCTAGATCAAATCACAGTCAATAAATATCTTGTGCCCTAGTATTGTGGCCACATAAATTAATAAAGTCTTCAAAGTCCCCACTTTGGATGGTAGAAAAAATATAAGTCTATGGGGCATATTCAATTGGGGGCGAGAAAAGCAAAATTTTTAAATTTTAGGCAAAATCAGCAGGTCTTGCTCTGGTACCCCGGCAGCATCCCCCCCCCCCTGAGGACTAATTAAGCAATTGGAAGTTTCCAATTAGCTTAATTAATCCATTATTACTTACCTTCTGCAGCGCTGTCTTCTGCATCTTCTTTTGCATCCTGCGTCGGAAGCCGGGTCTTCTTCTGCAGCAGGGTGAGTATGTCAGTGTGTGTGAGTGTTTGTTAGTGTTTGTAAATGTGTATGAGTAAGTGTGTGTGTATGAGTGTTGTATGTGTGTGACCCCCGGTGTGTGTGGCCCCCCAGTGTCTATGTGCCCGCCGGAATGGACGCTGGGAGAACTACATCTCCCAGCAGCCCTTGCCCCTCCCACCAGCCCCTGGAGCCTCCCAGCAGCCTCCGGGACTCCCAGCAGTCCCCTCTCCAGTGCGAAGATAGAGGGGAGGCCACCGGGAGCCGCGGAGACCATCGGAGACCCCTGGCCAGGTAAGTGTAGAATTTTTAACATTTTTATTCTATTGGGGGCAGGGTTTTCAGAGCGCGGATGCCACGGGTTTAAGAAGCGTGCATACCCGCAGTAATACAAAATTGGGCGCGAGGGGCGCAAGGTTTTTTCCTCGCTAAACTTCGTGCCCAATTGAATATGCCCCTATGTAGGAGAAGATATAGCACATAAATATGCCGGTGGTGTAATTACTTTACCCATTTATCTAAACCATCAATTATATTTAGAAAAGCAAAAAAGCTGAGGATTTCTTTGGCTCCCAGTATGTATACTACAGAAATTGGAAGGAAACCCATGTGCTTGCAGTCTAAACCAGGAGGGAACTATTGTTGCAACCACAATAGATGTCTTATGCCGAATAAAGATACATTTTGTACCTCCACAGTCACCAAAGAGACATACAGTACCCCCTAAAAACTTTTGTTAATTGCAATACGGCCTATGTGGTTTATTTATTACAGTGTGAGTGCGCTCTACAAAATGTGGGCCGCATGACAACGTTTCTTAGAACATAGGCGCAACATCTTGAATAAAATTATCAATCATAGCGTCTCCCGTCATTTTAGAGTTGAACATGATGGGGACCCTAAAGTAAGATTTTATTTGCACAGAACTGATTCCTTTTGTGAGAGTGTGTTACATGAAGCCATTACTATTGTGCAATATTGCTTTTTCTAGAGTAGACCCTAGGCTACCGCAAATGTCGATGGTGCGACAGATGTTGCGTCGATGTTGGAGTGCTTACAAATCTCCATCACAAATGTACTGACCGCACAGCCTGAAAGTGGGGGTCTCACCACTCGTGCACTCCATCTCACTGTCCCGCATAAGGTGAAGGCTGAGATTAACATTTGCATATTCCCGTAATGACCATTGCGAGAGCGGCTGCATTACCAACTATCTCTGAATCAGACCTTTAATCAGCATAACCAACAACATGACCGCTTCTACCAGGTACAGTGTTCTGCTCCTGGACTCCCCACCTAATGTATGCAGTCACCTGTGATGAGCTAGATAATTGGAATTCAGGAACAGAGCATTTTGTACCTGGTGTAAGGGGTCATGTTGGAGGGAATGAAAGAGCGACAGATTGGCAGCTAGTAAGTTCCAGTGAAACAAGTAGTAGGCCATGAGTCTGTGTTGCACAATGTTCCTTTTTTAGTTACTTGAGTAGCCTTATTGTGCAGAGGGATTAGGTAGTGTCACACCAATAATTTACTAAAGTGTGTACTATGGGGATCATTGTGGGTCAGACACCGCCACATCAGCGTCTACATCTTTTGCCGCTGTAGCATTATGCTAATGCCGCTATAAAGCCCTTTCCTGGTGTACACCAATGGGCCCAAATGTGCATGGACTGAGACACCCACTTTGAGCATCTATAGACACCACCATTGGTTGCATCATCAGACCAGATTCTCAGTCTGAGTATGGCCTCCAATGAGAGCGATGAAGCGTCTTCCCTTAGCACGCCCATGCATCCAATTAGACACCCCTGTCACCGCCCAAGAATGGCAATATATATTTAATACATTTCAGACACTGTGCTTCTGAATCAGTGCTGCGACTCTGTGCACTAACAACCGGAACACATGTGCCGTACGTCTTAGATGCCTGCAAATAAAAACACTACTCCATTGCGTCCGACATCGGCAGTGTGCGAGACTCAGAATCAGGACCTATGTGCGAAGTGCAGACCTACAATATTAATACTTACTGTATTTGACCCAGCTGCATGTGAGCAGTAACTGTGACTCTGTAGGGAAGCTTTCACCAATTGTAGGTTGACTGCGACTCCTCAAAGTGACTCCTGTAGCGCTGGCTCCATGTGTGGTCTCTGCAGCATGCTCCGGCAGACTGACCCGGTGCTGTCATGTCTGCATTTTGGTGATCTACGCAACTATCCGTAACCTGCTCTGTCCTCACTATGTTCTGTTCTCTTATGCTGTACACTGTTACTAAACACTAAGGGGCTGATATAGAGTTGAATGTCGGCTGTAATTACACCTGTATTGCGTACATGGAGAAAAATGTGGCTATTCACCCATACAGTATGCTAAATTGTTTGTATCTATGCAACAGCACTGTCCCTTCCATATGCTTGGTTTTATAGCCGTCATTATCAGTGCACACTTGTGCAAGCCATATCTTTGGTTCAAAAAATTCATACGGATCTCTGCGTCAGCATAGCCTACAATACCACCTATGTGTGCTTATAATGCAATCTATGAACTTGTTAATCTTGCAACAATTATTATTATTTTATTCTTGTGGTCTTATCTCATAAAACTGTACCTATAACTGAAAGAGCTATTTCTTATGATGAAGTGCCACCACCAACCCTAATTAATTAACAGTACACACAAAGAGAAAAAGGAAAGGTCTAAACGTGGTGCACTATTGATGCCTAATTTTATTTTTATATTATTAAATATATAAAACTTTATTGTTATGAACTAAATATTTCCAATTTTGAAAATCCTCATATAAAAAGATGTATTGATTATCATCCCCTGGTGAAACTCGAGTCGGCGTTTCTGCAGCCACTGTTATTGAAATACAATGCTTGTCTAATATTATAATTGTGTAAGTTTGAAAGTCAATAGCAGACATATATTATATAATGCAGTCAAGACTTACCATAGGAATCAACATATAGAACTATAAGCAACCCACTCTGGCTTCACAAGGGAGCAATTTCATCTCACCACAGCCCTCTGCATCTCATCACAACCCCCTGCTTCTCATTTCTGCCCTGTGCATCCCACCATCGTCATCACAACCCCCCCCCCCCCTGTTGGGGGCCAGCAAGTTGGTTGTGCCAGGAAAAGCAGCAGAGATTTGTACTGCAGCTACCTTAAGCATTATCAGGAACATGTCATGTGCATATTTCTGTAGCCTCCATGTGCAACCCCCCCATGGCTGGCGAACATAGCGATGACCAATGTCCTCTTTGCACAATGTACCCTGTATTTCCTGGTCTTCCTGTTAAGCTTCCTCACCGTGGTGCCCCTGTCTGAGAACAGCGCTAACTTCCATGGAATGTGGCTCCTGTTCACTGAGGGCATATGGCTGAACGGGAACATCACGCTGGAGAAGGAGCACTTTATGGTGGAGGAGAGGTGGCCGGAGTCCGCCTGCAGGTTCAATGTAGGGATGGTCATTGGAATCTGATGGTTACTAACCATCAATGTTTTTTTTCCGATGGTAGTGTTTTTACTATTTGATGGTGGTGGTCCGATGTATGCCACCATCGAATGGAAATTATTTGATTGTGTTTTCCGATGGCTGTTTTTTTAATTCCTGATAGATATGCCTCCCCTGGCTCCTTCCTTCCTGGATATGTCTGCATTAGGGCATCTTTATGGGTTCATTGGAGGCTGTCTCTCACTCTCTGGGCAGGATGTACTAAAGGGCGAAAATGCAGTTTTCGAGTATTTTACCACAAACCTCATATGTACAAATCACATTCCAGTGCTTGGTCTTGGTGGGCAACATCATCTCCAGGTTGTGTTACCCAATAGAAGCCTATGGGCTTCTTCCCGAGGTGCTCCCAGTGAGAGGGATCCAATCACCCCCGGCGGCCCACATCCTTCTGCGCATACACAGAAGGATGCCAGAGGGACTTCTGGGTGTTAAACTTATCAAGAGAGCTGTTCTTTGTGATGTACACTACTTAGTACATCCCGCCCTCTGTCTGCCTCAGACGTGACCCTGCTCAGCCCCCAACTCCCTCCCATATCTAGGCTGCTGCTAAGCAAAAGGGTACATTGTTAGCTCTGATTGGCTCTCACTGTCTCAGAGAGCCAATCAGTGCACAGTCCTCACACCTGCAGTAGCAGCAGCAGTCAGTCACTAACACAGAAAAACAGTTTTTTCTGAGACTTGCTTTCGGAAAATGGTCACTGCTCAGCTCCCTTTTGTTACAGACAGGGCCGGATTAAGGTCTGTGGGGGCCCCTTGGCAACAAACTTGTGGGGGCCCCTTATGCAATTCCCCCAGTAGCAGTGCCCGTTATGCAGTGTCCCCAGTAATGGTCCCCCCTATGCAGTGCCCACTGTAGTAATGCCCCTTATGCAGTGCCCCCAGTAGTGGTCCCCCTATACAGTGATTATATAATGCCCCCTGGTAGTGGTCCCCTTATATAGTGCCCACAGACCCAGTAGTGGTCCCCCCTATGCAGTGCCCCTTATATAGTGCCCCCAGTAGTAGCTCCCCCCCTATGCATTGCCCCCAGTAGTAGTCCCCCCCTATACAGTGGGGCCAGTAGTTGCCCCTCCTATGCATTGACCATACAGCGCCCCCCCAGTGCCCCCATGAAGTGGCCCTCCTATACAGTGACCCCTGTAGCAGCCCCCCCATGCAGTGCCCCTTGTAGCGACCCTCCCTATGCAGTGTCCCCTGTAGCGGCCCCCCCTATGCAGCGTCCCCTTATGCAGTGCCCCCTGTGTGGCCCTCCCTATGCAGTGCCCCCTGTAGCGGCCCCCGCTATGCAGTGCCCCCTGTAGCGGCCCCCTATGCAGTGCCCCCTGTAGCTGCCCCCTATGCATTGCCCCCTGTAGCGGCCAACCCCTATGCAGTACCGTTTACAAACACACACACACAAAAAAATCACAACTTACAACTTACCTGAATCCCCGCTCCTGAAGCGACCGCCGCTGCCCGCCACTGCCTGCTCCAAGTCCCGGATCTTCCACTGCACTATAGGAGAGACGTCAGTGTCATGACGTCTCTCCCATCATCACACGCTGCGGGGGGAGCCGGAAGGCGGAGCTCATGAGTGAACTCCATCCGGCTCCCTCCGTTGACGCAGCAGCCAATGAGAGTTTGTCTGACTCTCATCGGCTGCTCTAACAAACACACAGCTGCCGGCGGCTGTGTGTTTGGAACTGTGTAGTGTGGCCACGCTCACTGCACTCTACACTACACTAGCGGCGGGGACACTAGCGGCAGTGCAGGCTGCACAGCTGCTAGTGGGGGCCCCTCCATGTGTGGGGGCCCAGGGACGACCGCCCCTGTCGCCCCCTTCTTACCTTCTTAATCCGGCACTGGTTACAGATGAATGGTTCATACATCTAAACATTCCATGACCAATGTTGTATAGAATAGTGAAAATGCCATCAAAATCCATCCAGTTGTTGAAGAGATTGGCCTGAAT
The DNA here is from genome assembly GCA_031769625.1 of Taudactylus pleione. NCBI lineage: Eukaryota > Metazoa > Chordata > Amphibia > Anura > Myobatrachidae > Taudactylus > Taudactylus pleione. The sequence continues at coordinate 929,459 of JAUIMM010000555.1, read as the reverse complement.
GAACAGACAGACCCAAAACTGGGGATTTTGGCCCTGATTCAGAGCCGGACGCTCTGACAGAGCGCTCACTCTGAATCAGGGCCGTCCTTCTTGTTTTTTAGAGTGGCACACAGCTATAGCAAGCGGCCGGGAAGATGGTCGCGACCATCGGGCTTGCGACGAGACCCTTGTGGTAAGGTCTCGTTGCCACAAGCCCCAGAGAGATTTCGGCTCGAACAGAGCCGAAAGCTCTCCCACTGACATCACTTGTGATGTCAGTGGGGCCGCCCCCAGATGGTAGGCATTCCCATGGGAACGCCTCCGTCTGGCCAGCCACCGCCCCCGGCCCGCCCACCAAAGGCAAACCGTCGCTCCGGGTCTCGTACCAAAGGGGGCGTGCTGTTGATGTTGAGTGACAGCACGCCCCCTTTGGTACGAGACCCGGAGCGACGGTTTGCCTTTGGTGGGCGGGTCTCGCGCATGTGCACAACGGAGCTGGCTCCATCGTGCACATGCACACTGGGCCACCATCGACCCGCTTGCGAGCGCATATCGCTCGCGAGCGGGTCTGAATCAGGCCCTTTATTCTGTATATATAGAGATAATACAAAATCTGCTAGCAGAGACTTCTAATGTGAAGATGCTGTAACAACAGAGGCACTCAGTGAATACATATTAACCACATCATAAAGGCTGCATAGGAAAGTTTATTGTGTGGAATATCAATACAGTATATTACAAATGAGACAATAATATAACTATACAGAGGGCAATTATGTTATGTTTATAACAAATTCATTGTCAGCATTGTGTGAACAATCACTAAACTTAGCCTATGGCCCTGATTCAGAGCCGGACGCTCTGACAGAGCGCTCGCTCTGAATCAGGGCTGTCCCTGCTCCTTTTTGTAGCGGCCTCATGGCCGCTCACATAGCTGTGGGTGACCACCCACAGCTATAGTGAGCGGCCATGATGATGGTCGCGATGGTCAAGACCATCGCGACCATCAGGCTTGCGACGAGACCCTGCGGTAGGGTCTCGCTGCCGCAAGCCCAGGAGTGCTTTTGGCTCTATCAGAGCCAAAAGCACTCCCACTGACATCACTAGTGATGTCAGTGGGGCCGGCCCCAGACGGTAGGCGTTCCCATGGGAATGCCTCTGTCTGGTCAGCCACGCCCCCGGCACACCCACCAAAGGGGGCATGCTGTCAATCAACATCGACAGCACGCCCCCTTTGGTGCGATACCCTTAACGACGGCTTGGCCTTCGTTATTCGGGTCTCGCGCATGCGCACGACGTAGGCACCTGGGCACCATCGACCTGCTTGCGAGCACTCAGCACTCACGAGCAGGTCAGAATCAGGCCCTATGTGCGAACACCCTGCTACCTTCCAGTTACACCCCTCCAGCTGCAAGTGGAAATCAGTTGCGCACATCTCTGAATCATACAATATAAAGAGGCACATTAAACATATGTATTAAGGTTTTGCTAATTCATTCTTAATTAAGGGGCCAAAGTCATACCAAACTGCTAAGCAACTTCTAATTGCTAGTTACCAAAAAGTATTATTTGTCAGCTCACATTACTAATTTGTGTACAACAAATTATATATCCTCTTTTCCGGATCCTCCCAGTAATTGGTAACACTCCAGTAAGTGGATTTTTTATTAGAATATCTCTTCATTTGTTACAGCTAGAGAATGTTCAAGCATAATCTCATTCAAATGGAAAACTGTATTTCTCTGTATTTTCACAGCAGAATGCACTAATGAATTCAGGGTTTGGGAAAAGCAGGACTCTGGTGTACTTATTGAATTTTATTTGTATGAGATTTTTTTTTGTAGCTCGCTATTTGCTTCCCTAATGTGAAATGTCTAAACACCTCTAGTGTCACTCAAAGTACTGGGGGGAAAAGTGTCTCTTTTGTTGAATAGAGGGCGTTTTAGAGGGTTTCTGAAAGACTAATTACAGCAGAAATATAAGCCATTCTATTAAAATGAAGGTTTTGAAGTGTTTATTTCATACAGATGAAATACAGTATACAGCATTTCTTATGCCCTTCCTTACAGTACAGTTTTCTTCAGGACCAGTTTTCTTGTGGACAGCGGGCATGACCTATGAAATTATGGGTATGATGACAACAAACAAGGGTGTGTCCTTGGTCAATGTTATTCTGATTTTGTTTTCTTTTTTTAGGGATGCTATAATGTAAAAGTTACACTATTCAAACATTCTCATAAGAGACACCTTAAGTTTTCTCAAACTTACCTCTCTACTTATCTCACATCACTACTTCTAGATAAATGTTATATACCAGTTACTCTAATCAGCCTTCATGTCTGAAGTTTCTTTGTATGTCAGTGCCTGTAATCATCCCAAATGAAATGCTCAATACAATATTTATACATAATTACATAAATATACATTATAATAATGATCAGCTATTTATAATTCCACATACTATGCTGTATGAGGGTGCATCTGATTGAAGGACACTGATAATTGTTGGAAATGATGTGTGTGCAGGTGTTGATACTGCGGAGTTATATAGGCACACACCAGTGATTGACTCAAACTATGAATAGCCCAGTTACTTAACCAGAGGTGTAGGTTTACTAAAAGATAACAAGTACAGTCGTACTCACTGTTAAGTGTATACTGGTAATGGAGTGAGGCTTGAGTGGAACAGGATCTAGCCAGTGAGTGTATGCTGCAAACAGGTAGTGGTGTAAAGATGCTGGAACAGCTTTTTTCAGGAATACCCTGTGACACTCTCACACAGTACCGACATGGCTACAGTCACATGTGCAGGAGCACATCAGGTTAAAGGACAAACCTTACTGCTGACTCTGGGTCCTAGTGCTCAGCATGCCGATTGTATATCTTTTGATCCATTACATATTGTTATCCCTTCTTGTCTTCCGACGCCCTCCACATCTACACCTGACAATTGAAGAAACATTCATGAACAAGAAAACAGTGGAGCTGAAGGAGGCCACCTCTATATCAGAATGTATTACCATTATCTTTTTCTCCAACACTTTTACCAATGTTAACTTTGCTATAGGTCTACACGTTTATAAGTGCTTCATTGTTATCCCACCCCACTTGTCCCAATCCCATATATGGCTGAATAGGGAGCTCCTAGTGTCTACACCATTTTCTTATAGAGTCTGAGACCTAGTGCCCAGAATGTATGTGCAGAGCTTTCTAAACCCCCCCCCCTCCCCTTGCTACAAGCTTCTCCATGTTACACAAACATTTAATTTCAACTTCTTCATACAGACCTGTAAGATAAACTGGTATAAGCACATGAAAAGCCATCAACACATTACACAACTTCAACTTGGCCTTCTCGAAAAATACTTCAGCAAAAGTTATTTCACTTAAGTTTTTGGATTTCAGTTCACACCAATCATACTTTAGTTTTAGCTTCTGAATATCTGGAGACTCACTGAATGCAATGTTTGCAAATTCTACATCATATCTCCTAGCTGGCTTGCAAATTTTTGACCTTGCAGAAGATCTTCTCTCTGGTTGAACTTCCCCGCTGATTGTCTCTGACTCAGATATATCTCCAGCTGCTGGCATATCTAGTTACACATACTTGATCTACATATTAGCTTCCAACTTTTCTTCAATTTGTGTTGTTTCTTTAAAGAAAACATTTCTAGTCTTAACAATCTTTCTGGTATTTGGATTCCACAATCTGTAACCTTTTCTCTAATGGCAATTGCTAAGTATGATGCACTTTACTGACTTTAAAACCATCTTTAGGCTTTTCTCTTTTGGTATATGCACATAGGCCATACTTCCAAATGTTCTGAGATGTCTTACACTTGTTTTTCTCTTTGACCACGCTGCAATAGGCATTGTCTTTTGGGGGAAACTGTAGGAAAATTGTTTCTATAGATAAACTTCTGTGGACATGACTTTCCTCCTGCATCCTTAAACATGCATCTTGCTCTCTCTCTACTAATGTACGGTTTGCTCATTCACTGATACCATTTTGCTAAGGAGTATAGGCAGTGGTCAATTGATGCTTTATTCCAATGTTTCCCAAACTCCTTCCTCAGGGAGCACTAACAGTGCATGTTTTCCAGGTCTCCTCACAGAATCACAAGTGAAATAATAAGCTCCACCTGTGAATCTATTAAAATGTGCCAGGCTGTAATTGTCAGGATCCACAACAGCGGATCATCTTGGTGGCAGGTCCCAGCTATAATTGTCACTGGGATATTGCATCTTGTCCTGATCCATGTTCCGGCTGTTGCAGGCAGCCGTATTCCTGTCTTGTCTATATACAGCTCTAGCTGTTTGTCTGTGTGCTGGATTCAGGTGCTCACTAATTAATCATGTCTTGTCTGTGTGCAAAGCTCAGGTGCATACTAGCAGTCATTAGGAAGGGCTCTCTGCAGGAAATGCCTTTGATTGGATCCTGCATTGCATAAGGTACAGACAGCCCTTCACTCCATGCTGGCAATAGTGTTTGTTGTTGCTTCCAGTTCTAGTGAGAGGTTATTCTCCTATGTGTTCCAGCTCCTCGTGCCCATTGTCTGTGTTCTCCCTGCAAGTTACATCTAAACAGTGGCTGTTGCTTCCTAGCGTGTGTGTGGTCTGCCACATTTCAGTGTCCATGTGGATTCCCAGCAAGTACATTAGCAGTGTCTGCTGCACTTCAGTTCTGTGAACTTTTGTTTATTCATTCCAGCACTCTCAGCAGCTTCTCTGTGGCTGTGTGGACAATCAGCTAATAAACACCCAGCTGTCTGCACTGCTATTCAGTGCTATGTGCACTATCTCCAATTTGCAACTAGCCAAGTACATACCAGCTATTCAGGCAACTAGCCAAGTGCATACCAGCTATTCAGGCTGCAACTAGCCAAGTGCATACCAGCTATTCAGGCTGCAACTAGCCAAGTGCATACAAGTCCTCAAGACTGCAACTAGCCAAGTGCATACCAGCTATGCAGGCTGCAACTAGCCAAGTGCATACCAGTCCTCAAGACTGCAACTAGCCAACTGCATACCAGCTATTCAGGCTGCAACTAGCCAAGTGCATACCAGTCCTCAAGACTGCAACTAGCCAAGTGCATACCAGCTATTCAGGCTGCAACTAGCCAACTGCATACAAGCTCTCAAAGCTGCAACCAACCAAGCATATATCAGCCACATTCCACTCAGGAGCCATCAAATCCTCACAACTCCTTATCAATCGACTCTTTATCAATTTACTTTTTAAATATCTATTAACAATTGACTCTTGATCAACCAATTCACTATCCTCTCCTGAGCTTCATGTTCCTGGTATGATTCAATTATGAATCTTCTGTGAGATTCATAACATTAATGAATACACCTGTGCACCAAGTAGGAAAAATGAAAACCATGAGTTTGGTTAACACTGCTCTATTCCATATTTTAATAAGAACTACTCCACCTCTCTGTTGAAATATTTGCCACCATTATCAGATCTCGGGGTCTTGAGTCTGTAACCTGTTTGTTTTTCTACAAGTCACTTGTAATCTGCAATATTATTTGCTACTTCAGATTTCACGTGCCATTCTTATGAAGTCATCTATAAGCGCCATGAAGTATCTGTATCTACTCATAAACTTTACTTCAATTGGACCACACACCTTTCAATGTACTATTTCATGTGGTTTGGTTGCTCTGTTTGTTGATTTTGGAAATGGCTGACTACTTTGTTACCCTGCAATACAACTCTCACATACAGGTTTCTCTTCATTAGTCACCAGCATTCCTATGACCATCCTGTTCTGTAGCTTCTGAACACTGTCATATCCAAGGTGACTAAGTCTACTATACCAGTATTCCAATGTCTGTGACTCAGTTGACATCATTGCATAACAGTGCTGTGTATCAAGAGCATTCAATTGCTGACACTTGTAGCTGTTACTGTCTCTCTTCTGTTTCTCACAGTGCACTTTCCTTAAGTGAAGTGAACTCTGTGGCCTCTCTGTTCTAGGACACTGATGAAGATAAAATGTATCCCATTTTTGATAATAAAGCACATCTTGGTGACTTAAGTACTTGTCCTAATTTTTAAGCAATCTTTAATTGTCCTCACTTTAGTAGATGTAAGGAAAGGGTCACACAATATGATTAACATTCCTCATTGCAGTTAAAATACCTTGTTGCACCTGAATCGATATACCAGCTATCCTTTCTGTGTTAATCTGTAACATTCAGGGCTGACTCATCTCTGCTGTTGCATTTCTTGGTTTGCATAGGATTATTATTTTTTGTTTGCACTCAATTGATTGTTGAGACCTATTTTGTGACAATTATAATGCTTGAATTAAATTTTCAGAATTTTCACTTTTTATATGTAATGCAGTTGTCTTAGCACTTAATCACATGGTACATGTTCTTAAAACTGTAATAACTTTGCTCTGATTGTGTCTGTTCTTTATTTTGCTGTGTCTGCCTCCAAAGCTACAACTAGGAAGACCAATGCAGACATCAAGTTCTGAAGCATTGCCATAACAATCTCAACATCATCTACTTGCACTCCAACAGATGTTAGTTGCTGAGAGGCAGACATTATTTTGTCTATGTAATCACCAATACTGCTCCATTCACTGAATTTGGTGTTATACAATATACGTCTTATCCTCCTCGTGAGAGCTCCATCTTAATACACTGCTTGCAGTGCTGTTCATATATCTTTTGTTGTCTTTTTATGTTGTATTATAGAGTACACATGTTGCTCTACACTTAAGCCTATCGTTACCATGGCTTTCTCTATATCATCTGGGCTTGAATGTGCATCTGGTTCTACAGTGACCTTCCACAAACATTCTTGCTTTAATTGCATTTCCACAGCAAACTTCCAGGTTTTATAATTTTCTGCACCTCTTAGCATGGTAAACTCCATTATGGGTGTAGCTCCTGTATTTATGCTTCTTACATACATAACTGTGCAGCATACTTTAATCAGCTTCACTGCTGCTACACTTTGCTGGAGACAGTCTATGCTGTCTTCACTCTGTGTTTTTATGCAGCTTATGTGCACTGACTACCTTCTGTGCTGACACACTGTTCTGGAAACACTCTGTGCTGTCCTCACTCTGTGTCCTTATACAGTCTTCACTACATTTGTGCCTATGATGGCATCTGTTTGCTGCTCTGGGTATCTCTAATAGCGTGTATGTTAGGGTCTGTGGGTACCTGGGCTCATAACCTTTTGGAAACGATGTGTGTGCAGCTGTTGATACTGCAGAGTTATGTAGGCACACACCAATGGATTACTCAAACTATGAACAGCACAGTTACTTAACCAGTGGTACTGGTTTATTGAAAGATAGCAGGTACAGCCGTATTCACTGTTACACATACACTGGACATAGGGCCTGATTCAGAGTAGTACACAAACCCGATGGTTTAAGTATTACTCCGATTGTGAGAGACTTTGCCAGGATCAGTATTGCATATGTGCAGGTCTCCCACTGGAAGATCTCTCGCAGCTCCCCCAAGCTACAGCTGCGGCCATGTGGGGGTAGGGAGTGGGCAGGGCTTGCCTCCCTTCCAGGAAACAGGGGCAGGTTGCCCCCACTTTCTGGGAGTGCCGAGGCCAGAGTCTGTGTCTTCCTATGCAGACTTCCTGGCCTTGGCTACAGAGCTGAGAGAGGCAATCTTAGTAACCTCAGTTTGCCCTTACAGAAAATCCAATGCTGTGTCTAAGGATACAGCACTCGGATCTGCAATTCAGTCAGGGGGCGTCTATTTACACCAGATGCCTCCTCCTGCATTTGCATATGAGTTGTAAAGTATTGCACAGCTGCTTCCCTGCAACTGTGCAATACAGTACAACTCTTGTATGAAAGATGATGTTTGTCCATGAAAGATGACGTTTTGCCTCTTTCTGAGACCCAATTTTTGGCGGGAAAAATCCAAACTTGGTGGGAAAATCCAAACCGAACCGAGCCTGCACATCTCTAATTAATAGTAATGTAGGGACTAAAAAAAAACCTAGAAATTAATTGATTTTACCTGTGTTTGACCATTTTAAACGTAAAAAACCAATACCACAACCAAAACACACAAGGGGGAGAATTTACGAAGCAGCGGCTTCTGCTTCCCAGCGGGTTGCAAGTATTGTAAACAGCATCTGGAGTCAGTGTTAAGCACGTTGGGCTTTACACTGACTGGAGGTGCCATTTTAAATGTGGCCCCCGCAATCCGCCGGGAAACAGCAGCTTCTGTAAATCTCCCCATGGAATCAAAACCAAAGACAAACATGTAAATAATTTCAGAGCCAAAACCAATTCCAAAAAACAAAACACAGGGGTCACTGCAAATCTCTAATTATAATACATCCATAATAGTGGTTCATGAGGGTTAAACAAATTGATGTTTTTTGTTAAAACTGTCATAATTGAGTTTTCCAGCCCAAGCAACTGTGAAGTGTTAAAAAGGTCCTTAAGATAGTAATGGGAATATGTGAGTTATACACATACTGAAGATATATACTCTTTAATCTACTTGTGTATAACATACTTCCTGTTCAGCTTTTTGCCTTTTTATTACAACGTGGGGAGAAAGACGTGTCTTAAACTGGGTTGGAGGGCTTTTATTTTCCTGTTAAGAGATTTAACACTAAGTGCTACAATCCCTTTCTCAATGCGCTGCAGAGCATTGCTATTCACATTTGCCAGGTCTCTCATTCACAATCTTCATATGCTCCTAATTTCGTAGATTGCCAGCACTGTAAATAAGGCATTCTCTACTAATGATTTACATGGAGAGAGAAAAAAAACACGTTACTACCTGGTGTGGTCTCTGTGATCACTCTCAATATCCAGGATATTAAACTGGTTGGATGAAAATGGCTTGATTCAGATTATGTAAAATGTCTGTCTTATTATTTTCCCTGGAGAACAGAACAAATATTTTGCTTTTATGCTTCTCTGAATATAAAAGCCTCCCTGCTAGGAAGTCATCCTTGTTCTCTTTGGCTTGTGTATTGTACTTTATTCCCTACTGATCCAGATATTTTTGTGCTATGAAAAACACTTTTGTTCATAAATGCAAAGCTGTCCCACTTCCAGAGCTGCATGTATGGTGCCATGAGAGTTAGTGTATTTGCAGCTGTTGAGGAAGTGTTGCTTCCTCTGATCCCCCACTCTGGTTACCTAGGGTTATATCTATAACTAATTAGTTAATGGCTAGAAACAAAGCCTTGGATTCAGTAGACACATGGATAATGCTTATATACCGCCTCTACTTTTAGAATAGCAAAACGCTTTAAAAGCATCTAAAACCATCAGAAATGCCAAAATATTTATTTTAACAACATAATTGCTACCAAAATAGATCATTATGTAAAACAGCTCTAGGCCTAATCAGCTGAGGTGACATTCTAGAGAATCTAGATGCATCAAGTTCTAGAGATAGTTGTATGCTCATATTTTCCAGATGCCAAGAGATGCAATACAGATTTATTAATGTAGCCCCCACCAATGTTCAACATCATCATCATTTATTTGTAGGACAAATACAGACTAGCTTGACAGAGGAGATGCAGATGTAATACAGAGAGTATAGAGGGTCCTGCTACGTAGATGTTACAGTCTAGAAGCAGAGGGCAATGCTGAGATAGTAGGTGCTTTTGACATGAGGGAGGAAAAATGAAACAAATAGGCTCTGCAGGTTCAGGAGTTTCTCACATGCCCTTTAAAAGACCATCCGACCACCACATGCCTCCTCCCGTATGTCCTGTTTTGTGGCCCCCTAATCCGTGTGTCCAATATAATATTGTTGGCCCCCCACCGATCTGCATTGTGCTTCCCCCATCTGTGTATCCTCTATTGTTGTCCTCCTCCACACCTGCTAGATATGTATTATGTTGTATGCCCCTTCCTAAAATATATATATATACCCCTCCTCATATCTGTTTTTGTGTTGCACCACCACTATTTGTCCCTTCTTCCCCACCCCAGTCTCTATGATTTCTACTGTACTCTCAACACCACACACACACATTAACTTACCTCATGCATGCCGTACTTTAGTCCTGTCTACCTCCACTCTGCAGCCACATCCAGTCCTCTTCAATTTTGACATTATTCCAGTTTCCAGCAGTGTTGTGACATCATTACATTACATCCATGATGATTCAGGGAACACTGGGTGATTCTTAAGCTATTGAGTATACCAATAGGAGTAATTATAATGGGTACAGGGTGTGTGGTGGACACAGACTCCTGGGCCAGGAGCAGGGGCTGGCTGGCAACTTTTAGCCTGGGGGGCAAATGCATGCAGGCGGCCCTGGCAGAGGAGTGGCGTGTGTGTCCAAAGAATATGCGTGCTATGGCGCCCCCCCCTCCAGTGTTCCAGGGAGGAGGCGGGTCCATATGGGATTAATGTAAGGTAAAAATAAAGATTAGGGCAGCCCCCTGTTGTAGTGCCCATATGCAGTGCTCCCATGTGCCACAGGAGAGAACACCCTTATGCAGGCTTCCAGTAGTGCCCCCAGTAGTAGTCCCCCCCTTGTAGTGCTCCCAGTAGTAGTAGTCCCCCCCCTTTGTAGTGCCCCGAGTAGTAGTAGTCCCCCCATTTGCAGTGCCCCCAGTAGTAGTAGTCCCCCCCTTTGTAGTGCCCCCATTAGTAGTAGTCCCCCCTTGTAGTGCCCCCAGTAGTAGGAGTCTCCCCCTGTAGTGCCCCCAGTAGTAGTCCCCCCCTTGTAGTGTCCCCAGTAGTAGTAGCCCCCCCTTGTAGTGTCCCCAGTAGTAGTAGTCCCCAGTAGTAGTAGTCCCCCACCCCCCTCGTAGTGCCCCCAGTAGTAGCAGTAGTAGTAGTCGCCTTATAGTGCCCCCAGTAGTAGTAGTCCCCAGTAGTAGTCCCCTCCCCCTTGTAGTGCCCCCAGCTGTAGTCCCCACTTGTAGTGCCCCCAGTAGTAGTAGTCCCCCCCTTGTAGTGCCCCCAGTAGTTGTAGTCCCCCACCCCCCTTGTAATGCCCCCAGTAGTAGTAGTCCCCCCTTTGTAGTGCCCCCAGTAGTGCCAGACACCCCCCCCAGTAGACACATGTAATATAAAAAACTAAATAAAAAAAAACACTTACCTGAATCCCCGCTCCCGCCGCCGCCATCTGCTCCTCCGTCTGTCCTCCCGGGCCGGGCCGCTCTGCATTATGGGAGAGACGTCATATGACATCATGACGTCTCTCCCATTGCCCACTGCGGGACCCGGAAGATGGAGCACATGGCACCCTGCCCCCGGCCCAGCCCACCACTGGCCAGGAGGCCCCCGACACCTCAAATCCTGCACCCAAAGTTTACTTACCTTGCTCTGGCAAGTGGGTCTCTCCTCCTCGGTGGCATCATCTTCCCAGTGACATTTTCAGGAAGATAACAGTGACAGCATGTGCAATGACAGTAAAGACTCTGGCACTACAGAGCCTTTCATCTCTAGTGTGCATACTCCATTTTCTCAACTATCACTGGGAAGATGGCACCATGGCTGAGGAGGGACTCCTCTTGCTGGAGCAAGGTAAGATGGTTGGAGGAGGGGGCCTGCTTAGAGGAAGGGACCCCGCTGCACACAGGCCCCCTTAGGCGTTAATACACCCATTAATATGTTCACTCTGCTAGGACCAGCATAGACACTGAATAAGCACCTATTTTCAGATATAGGAAGTGGTCACTCCTCCTACACCCCCTCCTGGCTACGCCACTGAAAGTAGCTGTTTGTAAAAGCAAAATGTGTTGTTTCAAGTGGGGATAAGATAGGCCATAGTGAAGAGATAACATGTATGAAGGGGAGGAATTGTTGAGGACTTTGAAGGTGAGAGGGAATTATGCTCTCGAGGAAATAGGGTTTTGCAGACTGGCAAAAGAGGAAAAGTAGTTTTGCCAAGAGAACAGTTGTATAATGAGAAAAAGTAGAGGGCAGAGAACAGAGGCTTGTGATACCCAAAAAGACAGTGGGAATGGTGGGGACCATGTGCCACAAGAGAAGCAGAAAGAGTCTTTCATAGGTAGGAAGTGAACCAGGAACGTATTCTGAGATGTATCAAGCTTTGAGTATGCCAAATACTGGTGCCATTTGGCAGTGACGCTGCAGTTCCCTTGGCCCTGCAACCTGGGAGGTGGCACCACTTGCCCATTCCTAGTTATGGACCCTTTCCCATAATTGTTAGATGCTAATATTATCATTTTATGAAATTATTTCACTGCTTTTTTTTGTTTCTGGGTATAGTTATAAGAATTAAAAATAATACCCCAAAAAGATGCCTTTCGCTAATAGTCTGATTCAGATCTAGGAACACTCTGACAGAGCGCTCGCTCTGAATCAGGGCCGTCCCTCTGAATTTTAGAGCGGCCTCCTGGCCGCTCGCATAGCTGTGGGTGACCACCCACAGCTTTAGCGAGCGGCCAAAATGATGGTCGCGATGGTCAAGACCATCGCGACCATCGGGCTTGCGACGAGACCCTTGTGGTAGGGTCTCATTGCCGCAAGCCCTGGAGTGCTTTTGGCTCTATCAGAGCCAAAAGCACTCCCACTGACATCACTAATGATGTCAGTGGGGCCGGCCCCAGACGGTAGGCGTTCCCATGGGAATGCCTCAGTCTGAGCAGCCACGCCCCTAGCACGCCCACCAAAGGAGGCGTGCTGTCAATCACCATCAACAGCACGCCCCCTTTGGTGCGAGACCCATAGCGACGGCTTGGCCATCGTTATTCGGGTCTCGCGCATGCGCACGACGGAGCCGCCTCCGTCGTGCGCATGCGCACTTGGCCAACATCGACCCGCTTGTGAGCGCTCGCGAGCGGGTCTGAATCAGGCCCAGAGTGCGATAGAGCAAGTAACTGTGTACCTGGACAAACCATGTTGCAATGCAAGGGGGGCAAATGCATCCATTTTTTTGGCATGTGGGGTAAATACTGGCTGCTTTTGCATGTAGCCCACAAATGCTGCACAGCTTTATTTTTATACTGCAAATTAGATTTCAGTTTGGACAAACCCCTCCCAAATCTAAATCTCTTTGTACATTTGACATCTGCCCCATTTGCAGTGAAGTATTGTTTTACGAAGATGTACAGTTAGTTCTTTTTCATGCTATTCCCAAATCCAGAGGCATTTCTAGAGAGGAGGTGGCCCGTGTGCAGTCTCTGACACGGGCCCCCTCCTCTCTGTCCGGCGACCGGCAGCGCACTGAGCTGTGCGCGGCAAGCGCCGGAGTTATAGACTCTGGGTACTAGAGAGCGCCCAGAGTCTATAGAGTATGCACAGGTCTCCAGGAAAATTGCCGCAGTGGCCATTTTCCCTGTACTGCGCACGCGCAAACGACAGAAAAATGGCCCCAGCTCCGACGTGGGACTCCGGAGAGGTAAGTATGCTATGGGTGCAGGATGTGCGGTGCGGGGCCCCCCTGGACCCAGGGGCACACCCTGCACCCATTATAGATACACCCCTGCCCAAATCTGAATCATGCCCTGAATACCCTCAGAAAAAAACACTAGTCATCATCTTCTTTTCACCTGCGCTTGACTGCCTGCAATAAAATATCCGTCTATGTCCCAATCTGCATCTATTTGCAATTTAGATGACATCCCTTTATTGAACTTGCCTATGCTATAACGCCCTCGTCCTGCCCATCCCATATATTTAGGCTCAAGTATGCATAAGTTCATGGGCATATGCATGCACCTCATACTTGCCTACTTTTGAAAAAGCATTTCAGGTAGATTGTGAAAGCAACACCTATGTGCGCAGTGGTAAAGTGGACTGTGCTGCTACATCTGAGAGGCGTGTCATAAACTTGACTTACATCCAAATGTAAATGAGCCCCAAAGCAGTTAGTAAGATCTATTTGTTGATGAAAATGCACTGATACTTTTAAGAAATGCATGTAACCATAGGGATCACTGTGCCCTTTAACAAATGCAGGGAAATGACACTAATGATCCCATTTGAATGTATATATCTCTGTTTTTATTGAATATAACAGCTTCATAATGGGTGAAATCAGGGAGTCAGGGAGATTGCGACTATTTCAGGGAGTCTCCCTGACAATGAGGGAAAGTTGGCAAGTATGATGCACCTACTGTTCTGGTCATGCACAGAGTGAATTCATGCACTATACACTGTGCCAACTAGCGTACTATACATTTGCTATCACATCTGAAATGTTCAACTATTCATAGAGACAGCAAAATGAAAATAAAAAATAGCCAGTATTGAATATGTTTAATGTATGTGCTTTTGAACAGAAATTAGACTTAGTGTAGCAGCTTGTCTGAGACAGATATAACTAGCAGTGGGTCACAATGAAATGAGCTATAGGGTTTTTAGCAGTAAAGCACTTGAAGTATGAATTCACACTGAGAAATCAGAAGCCTATTCATGTACACACAAATCAGTCATTACTTCTCTCACCTCTCATTAAACTAGTAAAAATACAGAGAGTGCTACACATTAGAATTTTGCTCCTTATCAGTTTGCAGTCTCTTCATTTTTTTTTACATCAACACTGCACACAGTGAATAGGACTTCGTTCTTTACTTGGCACAAAGACAAACTGGAAATCAGTGAAGCCTAAAGTGTTGTTCCAGGCGTGATAAGGAGAAAGTGTCTTGATGAGGTGCTTAGTCTCAAGAATCCAATGATGTCATGGCTCCAATGAGATCAATGTATGTAGTCATTGACCTTAAAGAACATAACTTATTGTACTCTATATTTCACCAAGTGTATTGAAACACACTTAGCAGAAGAGCTGTATGTATTTAGCTCTGCCAACTACTTACTGCATAACAGGATGCCTTCTACACTGTAAGAAATCTCCTTTTCACCTAACCTAACAATATACTTCAATTTAGGGGCAGATTCAATTAGCAGCAAGGTTTACCCGCGGCTAATTTCTCTGCCCTGAGCTATCCAATTAGGGCCTAATGTGAAATCTGTAGGTTAATGCATGTTAGTCGTGGGTTAAGCGCTTGGGGAAAATGCATAAACCCAGAGCTTTACCCTGTAAACACTATGGCTAATTGTACCTGCCCCTTAATGTCTTTCTTTTATGATGAAAGACACGGGTTGGAAGTAGTCCCGTTTGCTGAGATTTTTTTTGTGGTGTCCTTGAACTGCGCATGGTCCTGATCTGAGTGCACACAAGTACGGTAATGCAGAGTATGTATTTCATTCACATCTACACCTGCCAAGGCCATAAAGAGGGGTAGACAAGGGGTGACCTAGTGCATTACACAATGCCGAGAGGGCCACACAGTCGCTGCCCCAGTGGCACCTTCTACAGCTCATCTGGTACCTAGAGTGGCTTCCTGCAGCCTGGAGAAGTGCTCGGTGAAACATCAGTAGGATGTGCCCAGTTACCTGTTCCTCACAACTCATACCGACCAATGTTTTTGAGGGCAAAAAGCAGTGGGGCCCAGTTCTGGATGCGGAAGTGGAACCTGTGACAGTAAAGGTGGAACTGGCATGGGTGGTCTCAGTGTACAAAGAACAGTAGGGGTGTGTTCATGTAAATAAATCCTTTGCAATATTGCAAAATTGTAGAGATATACATGACAGAAGGCAAACATTTTACACCAGTTCTAGGTAGCAGCAAATGCAACATGATATTGATGGCTAACCGCCATGTGACCTCATCGACTCCCATTGGAATATTGCCGACACACCTCCACAGCTGACAACATTGCTCTAATTAAGCTGAGCAACTGATCAAACAAATGTTTGTTGGAGATTTTATAGAAGGCCAGCATGCTTGAGCAGGTATGCTAATGTGGATTTCTTATTCACATATGCATGTTTATTGCTAACTGAGCGATAAATAATTTATTTTATTTCTCTGTTCCTGTCTTTTGCCAAATAAAATGTTGGGTAGTTTTTTTTTATTGTGCAAAAATTTATTTTTTTTGACAACCATGAAATCACTATTCAAATATTACTAGGATACATTTTGTTAATTGCTCATATGGAAAAAAAAAGAAAAACTCAAGGCAAAAAGTAGCAATTAGAAAACAAAATATATATTTTTTTATTTTGGCTGTACATGAATCTTCTTGGGGTTATAAGCCTCTACCTATAGCTGGAACATTGAACAATGAGAAATTAACTCAATGCACTGGAATGAAAACAATAGAAACTACAAATTCCACGAGGAAGACCTTTATCCCCTGTTAAGTGGAGAAATCAGATGATGATGGCGACAACATCTTGCCTCTGTAAAGACGGTTTGTGCACATAGAGATTGCCAGCAATGTCAGCTGCCCATTGGTAGCTTGTATTCTGTGGACCCAAACAAACCAATCGCTTCGTGATTGACGATATTGTTGATGTAGGTGTTGGTGGTGAAGATGACAGGTGCTTTGATCTAGTAGCTAACTCTGGACTGCTTGTTGTTACTTTTTTAGCCAAAGTTTCTGATTTTACAAAATCTGTTTGGATGGATGCGCTGCAGATGACGTAACAGGGAGGAGGTTCCTAGATGATTAAGGTCCCTAGCTCTACTTACTCTGGCTTTATAAAGGGTATAGATGGTTTGACAATAGTTGTCTGGGTTTGGGTATAAATAATTCCACACATAAGTAGGGATTTTTTTGTTTTATGCCCACACATGACAATGGGCTTATCCTTACACAATATTTT
Source organism: Taudactylus pleione (assembly GCA_031769625.1). Taxonomy (NCBI): domain Eukaryota; kingdom Metazoa; phylum Chordata; class Amphibia; order Anura; family Myobatrachidae; genus Taudactylus; species Taudactylus pleione. The sequence goes on along the minus strand of JAUIMM010000555.1, from coordinate 912,854 downwards.
TTTATGAATAAAACACTTGCGCTACCACTTACAGTGTCACAATATATTTTATGAATACACTGTGCTACCACTTACAGTGTCACAATATGTGTTGAATTTTACACTGCCTTTCTACTTACAGTCACAATATTTTTAATGACTAAAACACTGCGCTACCACTTACAGTGTCAGAATATTTTTTATGAATAAAACACGGCACTACCACTTAGAGTGTCACAATACGTGTTGAATATTACACTGCTTTTCTACTTACAGTGTCATAATACGTGTATATTACACTGCGGTTACACTTACAGTGTCACAATACATGTATGAATATTACAGTGCGCTATGACTTATAGTGTCACAATACTGTACGTGTATGAATATTACACTGCAGTCTATCTGGCAGCGACACAGTAAAAAAAGCATTAAAAATAATGTACAGTAGTACACTGGGGTACAGCACAAAAAAAAATATGTTATTAGCTTTTATTTTTTTTACACTGGGCACCCTTGGATGGACAGAGCACCCCTGGATGGACACAACAGCCCCTGGATGGACACAGCAGCCCCTGGATGGACACAGCAGCCCCTGCCCTAGATGGACATAGCAGCCCCTGGATTGACACAGCAGCCACTGCCCCTGGATGGACACAACAACCCCTTTATGGACAAAGCAGCCTCTGCTCTATATGGACACAGAAGCCCTTGGATGGACACAACAGCCATTGCACCTGGATGGACACAGCAGCCCCTGCCCTGGATGGACACAGCAGCACCTGCCCTGGATGGACACAGCAGCTCCTGCCGCTGGATAGACACCACAGCCCCTGGATGGACACAGCAGCCACTGCCCCTGGATGGACACAGAAAGCCCTGATGGACTCAGCAGCCCCTGGCCTGGACAGACACAGCACCCCTGGACAGACACAGCACCCCTGGACAGACAGAGCATGTCTGTTCACTTCACTCTCCACAGCCAGAGTGAAATCACACTGATAACTGGGTACCATTATAGTATCAAAAACCTGCAAGAATCCGACAGCAGGATGATGACATTTTGCCTCATTTTGGGAACCGAGTCAGGTGGGAAAACCCGAGCCGGAATCGGATCTCGGCCCGGATCGTGAAGCTCGGGTGGGTTCGGTTCTCAGGGAACCGGACCCGCTCATCTCTAGTGAAAAGTAGTGAAAACAATATTGTGAGCTGTGAGGTAGTTAAAATTGACTGGAAATTCCTGAACATTATTGTTATTAAGGTTAATTATACTGCAGGAACAAACACAGACCCAAATTATGTGATTTTATTATTTTTTTATTAATTTTTGGGGAAAAATAAAAAATAACAGATCCAAAACCAAAACCAAAACATGCAAGGACGGTTTTGAAAAACCAAATCCAGATCCAAAACATGAAGGAGATAGAGGTCCAAAACTAAAACCAGCAAAAATGGCGCTGCGTACATCAATATATAGGTCATAGATTAGACCAATATGTGACTGGCCACATCACTCTGTGGTCCTCTATTATTGCATTCCCCTCCATACCCCAATCCACCACTGATTGTAACCAGTAATTACTAAATAAAGACTTACAAATTAACGCTCAGCTAATTTGCCCCAGAAGGAATGGTAGAAAATGCAAGGAATGCAGGTTAAACATACACGTGACATTGATCCTTCAGTTTGACCCCAGACACAGCACTTCAATTATTTTTATCAGCAGAGCAGCACACCTAAAACGATGTCATCCCAGTCGTCTCTGATTGGTGGATTAAGATAATTGGGGAACAGGAACCTCCCAGCTAACTTCTACATCCCTTTAAATTTAAAACCGAATATTCCTTAAAAATTTCCCCTGTGGAAGGATTACTTAAAATATTGGTTGTTCACCTTACTTGTCCTTATTTTAGATATTATATGAGTATAGATATCATGTGTTTGTGATTGTGCATTCTTGAGATATCTCATAACTTTGAAACTCTATGGGGCATATTCAATTGGGTGCGTGAATAGCAAAAATCAGACTCCTGCGAGGTTTTACCTGCAGGTGTGGGATTTTTTCTATACAATTAGGTGCGTGCTTTTTTAATTTTTTTGCCCCGGGAGGTTTTTTTTCACGCTCCTCCAGAGCAAGTGCGATTTTTCCCAAAATCGTTATTTTTGAGGAGGAAAATCGCTGGTAATGTCTGTCTGCCCCCCTGGAATGGGCGCTGGGAGAACTACATCTCCCAGCAGCTTTGCCCCTCCAACCAGCCCCTGGAGCCTACCAGCAGACCCTTATCCAGTGAGAAGATGGAAAGGAGGCCACCGAGAGCCGCGGAGACCACAGGAGACCCCCAGTCAGGTAAGCGAATATCTTTTTTTTTTTGCGCAGTGGGGTTTTCAGAGCTGAAAACCCAGCGACTAATTTTTTTTATTGGATACCGCTGCTATCGAGAGCGCGCATATCCTTGGTATTCCAAGATTTGGCATAAGGGATGCAAGGTTTTTTACCTCGCTAAATATCAGCGATTTGTGAATTGCACCCAACCTGGATGACTGATCTGTGATCTTGCTATATCTAATCATACCTGAAATTCAGACTGACTACTCTTTGTTTTACAACCTACAGTGCTTGCTTCCTATAGCTGCAAACACAAAGGGCTATTATGACAGAACTGTAACCAAAAGGCCTTTCTGTCTTGTACACTTGACAAGAATAGCTATCAGGTGACAGTCAGATGGTAATCCGCTTCCAATTCCTGGGCACACTTAACACTCCTTAAAATTAAGATGTGGCTCCTAAATGTGAAAAGAGGCCTTTTCAGGAACATATAGAGCTTGGTTCTATTTACATGTCAAATGATTAGCTTGGCATCTTTCCTGCTTGTTATCCTTTAATTAGCCTGTAACAGTACTCACAGGATGCATGACCTAATAAGGACAGTCATCTTTCCTGCCCTAACAGTTAGAAAACAGTTATTCTATGGCTTTTATTTATGAGATTACATGAAAACTATAATTCACACTATGGGGGAGATGTAAGAAGCCCTGAAGCGGTATCAGCTCACGTTATGTGCGCTGATACCGCTTCTCCCCAATGTATGATCGGGAGGTTGGGCGGTAAATGACAGAGGCGCTATGCACCCCTGTCATTATCGGCGCTGCTATCTTATAGATAGCAGCGCCAATAGCCTGGGCAATGTATGAACGGTCAGATCGCCGGACCGTTTGGCCCAATTTAGATGTCGCTATCGACAGCTACAGCCTGGCGCTGCCCTATCTCCACAGCAGGGACAGCGCTGTTCCTGCTGCGGCGGCTGCCGGCTCCAGGCTGCACGCAGGGATCTCATGATACTTGCGAGATCCTGCGCATGCTCAGTGGAGCCGACCGGGACTGAAACAGAGCGTATCAGCACTAGGCTGATGAGCTGTGGTCTCTAGCGGATAGCGCTGGAAGGGGGAGTTATCACTCCCCTGCTCCGGCCGATGAAATGGTAAAGAGGCGAATAAGAAGCGATATAGTGGCACATTAAGTACCGCTATAACACATCTACCCCTATGAGCCTTGTCGCTGTATTTTTCACACATGGTAATAAACTGCGGTATGTACCTGATGAGAGGCGGGATGTACCGCATCGCGGATGTGATGCGTAGTACATCCCAACCCAAATGTGTGATAGATGTAACCTCCTACACCCAGGAGTGCCAAGAGGGAATGGGAGACTCTGGTATTAATTACCCGGGCTTTGTTGTGCAGCATATACTATTTTTTCTATATTTTTTATTTTTAAGGGGATATGGTCATGTTTCCTTACATTAGGCCACCCCCCCCCCCCCCCCAATGTACTGGGGTCTGTAGGATGTGAGTGTGCAATATCACAACAAAGTTATTGGTAACTTACATGCAGTGCCTGTTCACCACATACATTTAGAATGAATTAGTTACATGAAAGTCGTATGTACTATATAGTTGAGAGGTCCTTTCACAATCACTTTTATGTATGTTGCACACCGGTACTCCCTGCCAAAAGTATCAGGTACTGTAAAGATGTGACTTCAAGGTCTCACCTACGTCATATAAATAAATCAGTTGGGTGATATTTTGCATGCCATTTAGCAATATTCTGTATATTAAAATACTGTACAAAGTATCTTTCATATACACAGATGCACCATACTCATTCATAGATCAGCAGAGATTCTATTCTGCTAATAATATGGATCAACGTGCTCAGCTGATATCTGGTGGTCATACTAGTTAATCCATTCTCAGACCTACAAACCGATTCATCAATTGTCGGTTTTACATTCAGAAACTGTTTTTTTGATGGCATTAATTGTCTCTCCCAGCTTTCATCATAGACTCTTATGACAGAAACACATAATATTACCTGAGAAAATAGCACATGTAGAGTCCAATATATAGTTTCCCTGTAATAACCGGAACACGTTTTGCTGGATACATTTTCACAAGATACTTCCCTGATTGTATTTCTGTGAAATTATTCAAATGGTTTTGTGCTAATGAATTCAAAATTCATCATGTTTGCCTAGACCTATCATTGTCCGTAACCTGACCTAGTCTTCCCTACCCTTTCCAGGCAGATTTACTGTATATTAAGCAGGTTTCGGATAACATACAGTGAACTGGAAAATTTGCAAATTTAAGTATAAAAGTGAAGAAAGTATCTGCCATTTCCAACAAGTTTTAATTTCGATATACTGTATATATAAAATCAAATGTCCTGACTGACTGACTCATTGACTGACTCATCAACACCCGGCCCAAACCCCTAGACCTAGAAACATGAAAATCGGTGAGTATATTCCTTCCATGACGTAGGTACCAACTAAGCAGGGATTTTTGAAATTCAACTCCTAAGGGGGTGAAAAGGGCTGAAATGTTTCCTCCCCCTGTGCAATGTCCTGACTGACTGTCTCATCGTGGCTGTAGCACAGTTGAATATTCAAACACCAACTGCCACCCTAAAATGCTGCCAAATATCACTGGCAGTTGGTGTGGCTCCCCTATTTGAATAGTAAGAGAAGGGAATGTGTTACTACAGAGGTGAGAGAGTAAAATTTATTACAACAGCAGTGAGAGGGGAATGTGTTACTATAGAGGTGAGGGAGGGAAATGTGTTACTACACAGATTAGGAAGGGGAATGTGTTACTATAGAGGTGAGGGAAGGGAATGTGTTACTACACAGATTAGGAAGGGGAATGTGTTACTATAGAGGTGAGGGAGGGGAATTTCACAGGTGATGGAGGAGAATGTCAAATGTTTTACTGTGGGGTGAAGGAAGGGAATGTTTTACAACACAGGTGAGGGAAGGGAATGTGTTATTACAGGGGTGAGGGATGGAATGTGTTACTACAGAGGTGAGAGAGGAAAATGTGTTATTACAGAGGTTAGTGGGGGTAATGTGTTACTACAGAGGTGAGGAAGATAAATGTGTTACTATAGGGGTGAGCAGAGGTAATGTGTTACTACAGAGGTGAGGGAGAGGAATGTGTTACTTCAGAGGTGATTGAGGGGATTAAGTTACTATAAATGTGAGTGAGGGTAATGTGTTACTACAGGAATTGTATTTCTATCCAGGTGAGGACGGGAAATGTTGAATGTGTTACAACACAGGTGAGGGAGGGGAATGAATGTCGAATGTGTTACAACACAGGTGAGGGAGGGGAATGAATGTCGAATGTGTTACAACATGGAGGAGGGAGAGAAATTTGTTACTACAGAGGTATGGGAGAGGAATGTGTTAGTACTCAGGGAGGGAGGGTAATGTCTAACTAAAATAGTGATGCATTACTAAGGAAGTGAAGGATTAATGTGTTACTTAGTGGTGAGATGGAAATGGAAGCAGTAAATATCTAAGATCTACCTGGGTGAAACCTGATACATCAGCTAGTTCTGAATAAAATAAGTGGAAAATAATACCCATACTGGCGCCGGCACTCTGGTGATGATCTGGGCACTGTCAATTTAGTGACTGTAGACCTAACATATGTATCCTTAGGGCCTGATTCAGAGATGGACGCAATGGAAATATTTACACAGATCCAGCGATTGTCTGCCAGTGCACATGCGCATAAGTCACAATGCGCATGCACCGCAATTACTTTGTGATTACGTTCGCACCGAGGATCCACTCGCAAAGTGAGTGACAGGTAGTCAGTGTTTGGGGGTGGTAACGGGGGGTGGTCAGAAAAATGCAGCAGTGTCTGACCATTTGAACGCCGTTTTTTGGCCGTGCATAAATCAGCTATTGCGATTGCCTACGCAGCATTAGAGCTTTCAGCGTGCGAGGGGAGCTGCAGTGTTTGCGGCTGGTCAGCCCTGCCACAAGGGCAAGATGGCTGCTCAATGTGCGTTGATATTACTGATATTTACGCAGGTAAGCGATGTCAAACGCAGATGAGAAGGCAGCAGTGGATGTCTCTATGCTCAGATCTTTGCTCCCTTTAGCTTATTGTCACAGCTGTGATTGCATTACCGTCCATCTCTGAATCAGGCTCCTAATGTCTATTATGAGATAGAGCTTATTGTGATCCTGAGTATACAAACATCAGAGAACAGAAGAGTGTTAATATTAAAGATTTATTTGTTAAGTGTTAGCATAATATTAGTGGAAAAGGGTGATAGCCTCTGGCTTTAACGCCTGGGGCTATTAGAGTCCCTTTTTCACTTGAGCAGTTTGTTAACGCCCATTAAATCAACGTGTTAATGGGCGCTAACATGTGTTAACGGGTGTTAGCACATAGAATCCGTGATAAGTTCACGGATCTATGCATTAAGGGCCTGATTCACACCCGGTCGCTAAGCCACGATCGTACGCTATAGCCAATAATCGCCCGTCTCTGCATGCGTATGCGTCGCAGTGCGCGTGCACGAGCATCAAAACAGCGTTCTATGGGCGTGCATAATTAGCATGGAAGCATCATTGTACACGTCACCTGGTTGTATTTCAGCCTGCAGTAATCGCAGTGCTTGCGGCGGGGTAGGGTCTACCTCAAGGGCTGCGAGCAGCTCCGATGGCTCTCGATGTTACTGAATAATCATACACTGGAGATGATGTGTGCTAAGAAAGAAAAGTGGGCGTCATTACACCGGTGTACGATCACTCTGCCGTCTCTCTCTAAGACATAGAGGGTGTCCTTAAGCCTGGCCATGCGAACACGGAATTTGCATACCCTGCCCTCGATGGCGCGAAAGTGCATTGCGTTTCATCCAGGTCTGAATCAGGCCCTAAGTGCCTTGCTTCACTCATTACTTGCTAGTTATCGGGGACTTCTTTTCTGGTCTGACTCCAAAAAAAAAATCTCCAATAAGTACAGCCTGCCGGCTGCGTTCTGGACTTACTGAATTCCCCTTTAGTGTAATAAGTAGAGATGAGCGGGTTCGGATTTCAGAGATCTGAACCCACCCGAATTTAGCAGATCCGAGTCGGATCCAAGCAGCCTCGGGGTTTCCCGCCTGACTGGGATCTCAAAACCGAGGCAAAACCATAGAGTCGGAAATCTCACGGATTGCAAGCTTACGTCTCTATGATCAACGTAGTATATAGGGACCGCACGGCGGGCACCATTTCACTCTGGCTGTGGATATTTAACAGGGAGGGTGGGTAGTGTAGGGCTTGGAGAGTTGCTGGTGTTGTTTGGTGTTGTGCTGTCTGCTGTCTGTTGTGTCCTGGGCTGGTGCACTGCTGATACATTCTGGGCTGGTGCTGTCTGCTGTGCCCTGGGCTGGTGGTGCTGCTGTACTATCTGCTGTGTCCATTTGGGCTGGTGCAGAACACATCTGCTGGGCTCTGCTACGTCCATCTAGACCCAAGTTCTGGACTCAAACAAAAAAAAATAGTCAAAAAAAAAACAATAAAAGTGTCTTTTTGTGTAATATTTTTTTGTGTGTGCGTGCTAGGCTTAACCGCACAAGATCCAGCCAGCAACGCAAGTTGCAACCTAGTGCTGCCTGACTCCAGTCATGATCAATTGGAGCTCTGGGCTCAAGTTCTGGAGCTGAAATTTTTTTTTAAAATCAATTGTCTTTTTTTTTATCTTTTACTGACTGTGTGTGTGCGTGCGTGCGTGTTAGGCTTAACCGCACAAGATCCAGCTAGCAATGCAAGTTGCAACCTAGTGCTGCCTGACTCCAGTCATGATCAATTGGTGCTCTGTTCTCAAGTTCTGGAGCTGAAAAAAAAATGCAAATCAATTGTCTTTTTCTTTTATCTTTTACTGTCTGTGTGTGCGTGCATGTTAGGCTTGACCGCAAAAGATCCAGCCAGCAACGCAAGTTGCAACCTAGTGCTGCCTGACACCAGTCATGATCAATCATGCTCTGGGCTCAAGTTCTGGAGCTGAAAAAAAAAATAAAATTCAATTGTCTTTTTTTTTTTATCTTTTATTGTGTGTGTGCATTTTAGGCTTAACTGCACAAGATCCAGCCAGCAACACAAGTTGCAACCTGGTGCTGCCTGACTCCAGTCATGATCAACTGGTGCTCTGGGCTCAAGTTCTGGAGCTGAAAAAAAATTAAATCAATTGTCTTTTCTTTGTATCTTTTACTATTTGTGTGTGCGTGCGTATTAGGCTTAACCACACAAGATCCAGCCAGCAATGCAATTTGCAACCTAGTGTTGCCTGACTCCAGTCATGATCAATTGGTGCTCTGGGCTCAAGTTCTGGAGCTGAAAAAAAATTAAATCAATTGTCTTTTCTTTGTATCTTTTACTATTTGTGTGTGCGTGCGTATTAGGCTTAACCACACAAGATCCAGCCAGCAACGCAAGTTGCAACCTAGTGCTGCCCGACTCCAGTCATGATCAATCGGTGCTCTGGGCTCAAGTTCTGGAGGTGAAAAAAAATAAAATTCAATTGTCTTTTTTTGCTCTCTCACTGTCTGTGTGTGTGCGAGCGTGTTAGGCTTAACCACACAAGATCCAGCCAGTAACGCAAGTTGCAACCTAGTGCTCCCTGACTCCAGTCATGATCAATTGGTGCTCTGCTCTCAAGTTCTGGAGCTGAAAAAAAAATTCAAATCAATTGTCTTTTTTTTTATCTTTTACTGTCTGTGTGTGTTTGTGTGTGTTAGGCTTAATCGCACAAGATCCAGTCAGCAACGCAAGTTGCAACCTAGTGCTGCCTGACACCAGTCATGATCAATCATGCTCTGGGCTCAAGTTCTGGAGCGGAAAAAAAATAAAAATCAATTGTCTTTTTTTTTTTTTATCTTTTATTGTGTGTGTGCATTTTAGGCTTAACTGCACAAGATCCAGCCAGCAACGCAAGTTGCAACCTAGTGCTGCCTGACTCCAGTCATGATCAACTGGTGTCCTGGGCTCAAGTTCTGGAGCTGAATAAAAAAAATTAAAATCAATTGTCTTTTTTTTAAATCTTTTACTGTCTGTGTGTGTGCGAGCGTGCTAGGCTTAACCGCACAAGATCCAAGCAGCAACGAAAGTTGCAACCTAGTGCTCCCTGACTCCAGTCATGATCAACTGGTGCTCTGGGTTCAAGTTCTGGAGCTGAAAAAAATTTAAATCAATTGTCTTTTCTTTGTATCTTTTACTATCTTTCTGTGCGTGCGTATTAGGCTTAACCGCACAAGATCCAGCCAGCAACGCAAGTTGCAACCTAGTGCTGCCTGATTCCAGCCATGATCAATTGGTGCTCTGGGCTCAAGTTCTGGAGCTGAAAAAAAAATTAAAATCAATTGTCTTTTTTTAATCTTTTATTGTCTGTGTGTGTGTGCGTGTTAGGCTTAACCACACAAGATCCAGCCAGCAATGCAATTTGCAACCTAGTGCTGCCTGACTCCAGTCATGATCAATTGGTGCTCTGGGCTCAAGTTCTGGAGCTGAAAAAAAATAAGCATCAATTGTCTTTTTTTTGATCTTCTACTGTCTTTGTGTGTGCGTGCGTGTTAAGCTTAACTGCACAAGATACAGCCAGCAATGCAAGTTGCAACCTAGTGCTGCCCGACTCCAGTCATGATCAATCGGTGCTCTGGGCTCAAGTTCTGGAGGTGAAAAAAAATAAAATTCAATTGTCTACTTTTGCTCTCTCACTGTCTGTGTGTGTGCGAGCGTGTTAGGCTTAACCACACAAGATCCAGCCAGTAACGCAAGTTGCAACCTAGTGCTCCCTGACTCCAGTCATGATCAATTGGTGCTCTGTTCTCAAGTTCTGGAGCTGAAAAAAAATTCAAATCAATTATCTTTTTTTTTTATCTTTTACTGTCTGTGTGTGTTTGTGTGTGTTAGGCTTAACCGCACAAGATCCAGTCAGCAACGCAAGTTGCAACCTAGTGCTGCCTGACACCAGTCATGATCAATCGTGCTCTGGGCTCAAGTTCTGGAGCGGAAAAAAAATAAAAATCAATTGTCTTTTTTTTTTTTTATCTTTTATTGTGTGTGTGCATTTTAGGCTTAACTGCACAAGATCCAGCCAGCAACGCAAGTTGCAACCTAGTGCTGCCTGACTCCAGTCATGATCAACTGGTGTCCTGGGCTCAAGTTCTGGAGCTGAATAAAAAAAATTTAAATCAATTGTCTTTTTTTTAAATCTTTTACTGTCTGTGTGTGTGCGAGCGTGTTAGGCTTAACCGCACAAGATCCAACCAGCAACGAAAGTTGCAACCTAGTGCTCCCTGACTCCAGTCATGATCAACTGGTGCTCTGGGTTCAAGTTCTGGAGCTGAAAAAAATTTAATTCAATTGTCTTTTCTTTGTATCTTTTACTATCGGTCTGTGCGTGCGTATTAGGCTTAACCGCACAAGATCCAGCCAGCAACGCAAGTTGCAACCTAGTGCTGCCTGATTCCAGCCATGATCAATTGGTGCTCTGGGCTCAAGTTCTGGAGCTGAAAAAAAATTAAAATCAATTGTCTTTTTTTAATCTTTTATTGTCTGTGTGTGTGTGCGTGTTAGGCTTAACCACACAAGATCCAGCCAGCAATTCAATTTGCAACCTAGTGCTGCCTGACTCCAGTCATGATCAATTGGTGCTCTGGGCTCAAGTTCTGGAGCTGAAAAAAAATAAGCATCAATTGTCTTTTTTTTGATCTTCTACTGTCTTTGTGTGTGCATGCGTGTTAAGCTTAACTGCACAAGATACAGCCAGCAACGCAAGTTGCAACCTAGTGCTGCCCGACTCCAGTCATGATCAATCGGTGCTCTGGGCTCAAGTTCTGGAGGTGAAACAAAATAAAATTCAATTGTCTTTTTTTGCTCTCTCACCTCTCACTGTCTGTGTGTGTGCGAGCGTGTTATGCTTAACCACACAAGATCCAGCCAGTAACGTAAGTTGCAACCTAGTGCTGCCCGACTCCAGTCATGATCAATCGGTGCTCTGGGCTCAAGTTCTGGAGCTGAAAAAAATTAAAATCAATTGTCTTTTTTCTGATCTTTTACTGTCTGTCTGTGTGTGTGCGAGCGTGTTATGCTTAACCACACAAGATCCAGCCAGTAACGCAAGTTGCAACCTAGTGCTGCCCGACTCCAGTCATGATAAATTGGTGCTCTGGGCTCAAGTTCAGGAGATGAAAAAAAATTAAAATCAATTGTCTTTTTTTAAATCTTTTACTGTCTATGTGTGTGTGTGCGTGTTAGGCTTGACAGCAAAAGATCCAGCCAACAACGCAAGTTGCAACCTAGTGCTGCCCGACTCCAGTCATGATCAATCGGTGCTCTGGGCTCAAGTTCTGGAGCTGAAAAAAATTAAAATCAATTGTCTTTTTTCTGATCTTTTACTGTCTGTCTGTGTGTGTGCGTGCGTGTTAGGCTTAACCACACAAGATCCAGCCAGCAACGCAAGTTGCAACGTAGTGCTGCCTGACTCCAGTCGTGATCAATCATGCTCTGGGCTCAAGTTCTGGAGGTGAAAAAAAATAAAATTCAATTGTCTTTTTTTGCTCTCTCACTGTCTGTGTGTGTGCGTGCATGTTAGGCTTAATTGCACAAGATCCAGCTAGCAAAGCAAGTTTCAACCTAGTGCTGCCTGACTCCAGTCTTGATTAATCATGCTCTGGGCTCAAGTTCTGGAGCTGAAAAAAATAAAAATCAATTGTCTTTTTTTTAATCTTTTACTGTCTGTGTGTGTGCATGCGTGTTAGGCATAACCGCCCCAGATCCAGCTAGCAACGCAAGTTGCAGCCTAGTGCTGCCCGACTCCAGGTGTGATCAATCGGTGCTCTGGGCTCAAGTTCTGGAGCTGAATAAAAATAAAAATCAATTGTCTTTTTTTAATCTTTTACTGTCTGGCTGGATCTTGTGTTAGGCTTAACCGCACAAGATCCAGCCAGCAACTTAAGTTGCAACGTAGTGCTGCCTGACTCAGGTCATGATCAATCGGTGCTCTGGGCTCAAGTTCTGGAGCTGAAAAAAATTAAAATCAATTGCCCTTTTTTTTATCTTTTACTGTCTGTGTGTGCATGCGTGTTAGGCTTAAGGGGCCTTTCCATTAGCAGATGTTTTTCTGAAAGATGAATGACAAAATATATTTATTGAAAATTCCAGTGGCTGTGCTGAAAGATATCTGTCATGTACATGACAGATTTTGGCAAAAGATGAACGATGAACGGTATCGCATGACATCATTCAGGGAGTGAATTTTTTTTCTCTGCAGTGCTCTGTAGCTGCTGCTAATATCTTTCATCATTCATCATTTACCGCATATAAAACTGCCATATATTTCTAATATCTTGCACCGATATGCGATAATTGACCAGCATGTTGGAGAGATGATTGATTCAATTTATCGGCAGTGGGAGTGCGCATCTGTCATTGTTCAGGGCCTATCCATAGCAGATAAATTGAATGACTGAACGATATATCGTTCAGTTGTTCAATTTATCTGCTAATGGATAGGCACCTTTAACCGCACAAGATCCAGCCAGCAACGCAATTTACAACCTAGTGCTGCCCAACTCCAGTCGTGATCATTCGGTGCTCTGGGCTCAAGTACTGGAGCTGAAAAAAAATAAATATCAATTGTCTTTTTTTTTATCTTTTACTGTCTGTGTGTGCGTGCATGTTCGGCTTGACCGCAAAAGATCCAGCCAGCAACGCAAGTTGCAACCTAGTGCTGCCCGACTCCAGTCATGATCAATCGGTGCTCTGGGCTCAAGTTCTGGAGCTGAAAAAACTTAAAATCAATTGTCATTTTTCTGATCTTTTACTGTCTGTCTGTGTGTGTGCGTGCGTGTTAGGCTTAACCACACAAGATCCAGCCAGCAACGCAAGTTGCAACGTAGTGCTGCCTGACTCCAGTCGTGATCAATCGTGCTCTGGGCTCAAGTTCTGGAGCTGAAAAAAATAAAAATCAATTGTCTTTTTTTTCATCTTTTACTGTCTGTGTGTGTGCATGCGTGTTAGGCTTAACCGCCCAAGATCCAGCTAGCAACGCAAGTTGCAGCCTAGTGCTGTCCGACTCCAGTTGTGATCAATCAGTGCTCTGGGCTCAAGTTCTGGAGCTGAATAAATATAAAAATCAATTGTGTTTTTTTTATCTTTTACTGTCTGTGTGTGTGCGTGCATGTTAGGCTTAATTGCACAAGATCCAGCCAGCAAAGCAAGATTCAACCTAGTGCTGCCTGACTCCAGGTGTGATCAATCGGTGCTCTGGGCTCAAGTTCTGGAGCTGAATAAAAATAGAAATCAATTGTCTTTATTTAATCTTTTACTGTCTGGCTGGATCTTCTGTTAGGCTTAACCGCACAAGATCCAGCCAGCAATGTAAGTTGCAACCTAGTGCTGCCTGACTCCAGTCATGATCAACTGGTGCCCTGGGCTCAAGTTCTGGAGCTGAATAAAAAAATTAAAATCAATTGTCTTTTTTTTTAATCTTTTACTGTCTGTCTGTGCGCGTGCGTGTTAGGCTTAACTGCACAAGATCCAACCAGCAACGTAAGTTGCAACCTTGTGCTCCCTGACTCCAGTCATGATCAATTGGTGCTCTGTTCTCAAGTTCTGGAGCTGAAAAAAAAATTCAAATCAATTGTCTTTTTTTTTTATCTTTTACTGTCTGTGTGTGTTTGTGTGTGTTAGGCTTAACCGCACAAGATCCAGCCAGCAACGCAAGTTGCAACCTAGTGCTGCCTGACACCAGTCATGATCAATCATGCTCTGGGCTCAAGTTCTGGAGCGGAAAAAAAATAAAAATCAATTGTCTTTTTTTTTTAATCTTTTATTGTGTGTGTGCATTTTAGGCTTAACTGCACAAGATCCAGCCAGCAACGCAAGTTGCAACCTAGTGCTGCCTGACTCCAGTCATGATCAACTGGTGCCCTGGGCTCAAGTTCTGGAGCTGAATAAAAAAATTTAAATCAATTGTCTTTTTTTTTTATCTTTTACTGTCTGTGTGTGTGCGTGCGTGTTAGGCTTAACCGCACAAGATCCAACCAGCAACGCAAGTTGCAACCTAGTGCTCCCTGACTCCAGTCATGATCAACTGGTGCTCTGGGCTCAAGTTCTGGAGCTGAAAAAAATTTAAATCAATTGTCTTTTCTTTGTATCTTTTACTATCTGTGTGTGCGTGCGTGTTAAGCTTAACTGCACAAGATCCAGCCAGCAACGCAAGTGGCAACCTAGTGCTGCCCGACTCCAGTCATGATCAATCGGTGCTCTGGGCTCAAGTTCTGGAGGTGAAAAAAAATAAAATTAAATTGTCTTTTTTTGCTCTCTCACTGTCTGTGTGTGTTCGTGCATGTTAGGCTTAATTGCACAAGATCCAGCCAGCAAAGCAAGTTTCAACCTAGTGCTGCCTGACTCCAGTCATGATCAATCGTGCTCTGGGCTCAAGTTCTGGAGCTGAAAAAAATAAAAATCAATTGTCTTTTTTTTAACCTTTTACTGTCTGTGTGCATGCGTGTTACGCTTAACCGCCCCAGATCCAGCTAGCAACGCAAGTTGCAGCCTAGTGCTGCCCGACTCCAGCTGTGATCAATCGGTGCTCTGGGCTCAAGTTCTGGAGCTGAATAAAAATAAAAATCAAATGTCTTTTTTTAATCTTTTACTGTCTGGCTGGATCTTGTGTTAGGCTTAACCGCACAAGATCCAGCCAGCAACGTAAGTTGCAACGTAGTGCTGCCTGACTCCAGTCATGATCAATCGGTGCTCTGGGCTCAAGTTCTGGAGCTGAAAAAAATTAAAATCAATTGCCTTTTTTTTTATCTTTTACTGTCTGTGTGTGCATGCGTGTTAGGCTTAAGGGGCCTTTCCATTAGCAGATGTTTTTCTGAAAGATGAATGACAAAATATATTTATTGAAAATTCCAGTGGCTGTGCTGAAAGATATCTGTCATGTACATGACAGATTTTGGCAAAAGACGAACGATGAACGGTATCGCATGACATCATTCAGGGAGTGAATTTTTTTTCTTTGCAGTGCTCTGTAGCTGCTGCTAATATCTTTCATCGTTCATCGTTTACCGCATATAAAACTGCCAGATATTTCTAATATCTTGCACCGATATGCGATAATTGACCAGCATGTTGGAGAGATTATTGATTCAATTTATCGGCTGTGGGAGTGCGCATCTGTCATTGTTCAGGGCCTATCCATAGCAGATAAATTGAATGACTGAACGATATATCGTTCAGTTGTTCAATTTATCTGCTAATGGATAGGCACCTTTAACCGCACAAGATCCAGCCAGCAACGCAATTTGCAACCTAGTGCTGCCCGACTCCAGTCGTGATCATTCGGTGCTCTGGGCTCAAGTACTGGAGCTGAAAAAAAATAAAAATCAATTGTCTTTTTTTTAATCTTTTACTGTCTGTGTGTGCGTGCGTGTTAGGCTTAACCGCACAAGATCGAGCCAGCAACGCAAGTTGCAATCTAGTGCTGCCGGACTCCAGTCGTGATCAATCGGTGCTCTGGGATCAACTTCTGGAACTGAAAAAAAATAAAAATCAATTGTCTTTTTTTTTTATCTTTTACTGTGTGTGCGTGCGTGTTAGGCTTAACCGCACAAGATCCAGCCAGCAACGCCAGTTGCAACCTAGTGCTGTCCACTCCAGTCATGATCAATCAGTGCTCTGGGCTCAAGTTCTGGAGGTGAAAAAAAATAAAAATCAATAATCTTTATTTTGATCTTTTACTGTCTGTGTGTGTGCGTACGTATTAGGCTTAACCGCACAAGATCCAGCCAGAAATGCAAGTTGCAACCTAGTGCTCCTCGACTCCAGTCATGATCAATAGGTGCTTTGGGCTCAAGTTCTGTAGGTGAAAAAAAATAAAAATCAATTGTCTTTTTTTTGATCTTTCACTGTCTGTGTGTGTGTGTGTGCGCGTGTTAGGCTTAACCACACAAGATCCAGCCAGCAACACAAGTGTGTACTGGAGGATCCTCCAAGTTCCAACATTTGTGTCCCCTCTGTAAATGTGGGGAAAGTCAACATCTTGCAGAAGTAGTCATTGAGGATGCTTCTGTGGAATTGCACATGGCGGTGGAGGAAATTTTGGTAGTTGAAGGCGTTAAGTATGATGAGGATGTTGATGATGAAGATGTTGGTGATGAGGATGTTGATGCCGAGGATGTCCTTTGTGTAAGTAAGGCAACAGTTGTTGCCCATGGATTGAAAAAGCCAAAGCCCATTGTTTTCATGCTGGGACAAAAGACAAAAAAATCTACTTCTCACGTGTGGAACTACTGCTGCCCGACTCCAGTTGTGATCAATCGGTGCTCCCGATCCGGACAACAGTTGTCAAGCCATATGTGACCATTGCCATGCAAGAGTGAGTAGAGGGAGGGACCTAAATCACCTAGGAACCTCCTCCTTGTTATGTCACTTGGAGCGCATTCATCAAATATCAAAGTGTTTGGCGCCAAGTTCCCAAACTCAAAAAGTAACAAGTCCTGTATCACCTACCTGCTCGCTCTCTGTGAGATCCAAGCACCTTCGATCTCCAACACCAACACCTGCATCATCAACATTCTCATTCATCATCAGGAGTAGTCCTGCTGCATCCAATGTTGGTATTCAAAGAATGATTGACTCCTCTCCTATCCGTGATTCCTCAGGATCCTTGTTGACTACGGCTGTTGCTGCTGCTGTTGCTGTTGCTGTGACTGGATCTTCATCCCAGAAGGGGACCATGAGGAAGACTACTTGTAGCGTATCCTCCAAATACAAACAAGTTTGACAGCAACCACCCAGATACACAGCGGATTACTGACGCCATAACAACTATGCTGGTATTAGATGTGTCCACTATCCGCCATTACTGCAGTGGGTTTTCAACAGTTAATTATGGTCCTGTGTCCTCGCTACCAGATCCCTTCTAGATTCCACTTTGCTAGAACAACAATTCCAAGTCTGTACAAGGACATAAAAAAAAGCTTACTAATGTCCTCAGAAATGCCGTTGTACCCACTGTCCACTTTACCACTGATATGTGGACAATTGGGACAGGGCAAACTAAGGATTACATGACTGTGACAGTCCTCTGGGTAGGTGTATTGCCAACAATAGCAACAGCAACATCTACCAAAAGACAGCTGGTACAGAGGCAGGCTACTCTGTGCATCACTGGTTTCACTAAGAGCCATACCACTGAGAACCTCTTAGAAAAACTAATGGAAATCATTGCTAAATGGCTTACCTCACTTGGACTCTCCTACGGATTTGTGATTTCGGACAATGCCAGCAATATTGTAAGAGCATTACATTTGGGTCTATTCGAACACGTCCCATGTTTTGCTCACAGAATTAATTTGGTGGTGCAACGTTTTTTTAAAATCTGACACAATCATGCAGGAGATGCTCTCGGTGGCCCGCAAAATATCCAGGCATTTTAGACATTTGGCGACCGCTTGTCAAAGATTGCATGACCAGCAGGTACTGTTAAATTTGCCCTGTCATCAGCTGAAGCAAGAGGTAGTAACTCGGTGGAATTCTACCCTCTATATGCTTCAGAGGATGGAGGAACAGCAAAAGGCCATCCAGGCTTATACAATGGACTATGACATAGGCCGTGGAGGGGGAATGCACCTTACTCAAACGCATTGGAGAATAATTTCCATGTTGTGCAAGGTTCTCAAACCCTTTGAACTTGCCACACGTGAGGTTAGTTCAGACACTGCCAGCTTGAGTCAGGTCATTCCCCTCATCAGACTTTTGCAAAAACAGCTGGAGAAAATGAAGGAGGAGGTGAAACGGAGCGATTGCGCAAAGTATGTCAGACTGGTGGATCAAGCACTCAATTCACTTAACCAGGATCCACGAGTCACCAATCTATTGAAATCTGAAACATATATTTTGGCGACCATTCTGGATCCTAGGTTTAAGTCCTACCTTGTGAGTTTTTTTCTAACAGACCGAAATCTAAAACTGTGCAAGAGATGTTGGTAAAAAAAATTGGTAGCTGCAGCCACATGTGAAACGCCATCATCTCCTCCTTCAGTTTCTGCAGCTGCCAGGAAAAAACTAAATTTTCTTCACAGCATACCTGCTGGTCATGCAGATCGTTCACCAAAAAATTATATCTGGTCGGGCCTGAGAGAACTGCCTACTAGTGACATGTCTTCTACCATGAATATGTGTGATACGGTCTCCATTCACAGAATGGTGGAGGACTATTTCAGAGATAACATCCTATTAGGCATGTCAGATAGTCCCTTTCAGTACTGGCAGGAAAAAGAGGCAATTTGGAGTCCCATACACAAACTGGCTTAAGTTGCCCACCCTCCAGTGTGTACTCTGAAAGAGTTTTCAGAGCAGCTGGCAACCTTGTCAGTGATAGGCATAAGAGGATACTTCCTCAAAATGTGGAAAAGATTATGTTCATTAAAATGAATTACAAATTCCACGAGGAAGACCTCTACCAACAATTACATCTAAAAATTACAGAGGCGCCTATGGTGGATTCCAGCGGGGACAAATTTATATTGTGTGAAGAAGAAGATGTACACACTGATGGGGATGACGAGGATGAGAATGACATCTGATGTTTTAATGTAAAGCCAGTTTGTGTATGGGATCATTTCCATGTCCAATGCACATTGGTAGCTTGTTTTAAGGGGGTCAAACAAATCAATAATTTCAGCCATATTTGGCAGTCCTTGTCGCTGAAATGATTGGTTTGTTAAGTTGTGAATGTCCTGTTTCGTATACAACATAAGGGTGGGTGGGAGGGCCCAAGGACTATTCCATCTTGCACCTTTTTCCTTTCCATTATTAATGTTATGGTTGTTTTAGGAACCAATGATTTGTTTTTAAATTAATTTATTTTCAATTTTACAGCCAGGGTCTGCACCAATGAATTTCTTTTTATTAATTATTCAGCCAGGGGCTTCACCCAATGAATTGTTTTTTAAATTAATATATTATCAATTTTACAGCCAGGGGTTGCACCAATGAATTTCTTTTTATTAATTATTCAGCCAGGGGCTGCACCCAATGAATTGTTTTTTAATTAATTTATTATCAATTTTACAGCCAGGGGCTGCACCAACTATCAACTATCAATTCTTCAATCCTCAAGGGTATCCCAACCATCATCTTTGCACAGTCCTCAATTCTATTAATAATTATATCAAGCAGTTTTGAGCCAGCAAACTGCATGCAACCTTTTGGCCCTTTAACTAGATGAAAAAAATCAATATTGTGAGGTGTGAGGTGGTCAAAATTGACTGGAAATGAGTGGAAATAAATGTTATTGAGGTTATTAATACTGTAGGAACAAAAAAGGCCAATTTTATGTGATTTTAGCAGTTTTTCTGATTTTTTTTAAGAAAAAATCCAGATCCAAATAGAAAAAAAAAAGAAAAGAAAAACAATCCAAATCCCAAACCAGGGGATATCCAGATCCAAAACCAAAACATGGGGGTCAGCGCATATCTATAGTAATAAGGAAAGCAGTGAGAAGGACCTAAAGAAATGTATTGCTTGAGGATTCTGTGATGGTACTAACAAAGACCTTCGTAGACATTCAGAAAAAAAGGGGTATTTGTTGGCTATTGAGAAACAATTTTAGTTTAAAGTTAATATATATTTTGATATCACTAGATGTTTTATTAAATTATTGTGTAACATGCATTAGTTAGCAATGTGTTAAAAAAAACACATGTGTGTTTTGTGAAAGATTTACAGAAAGACATGTTTTGAAACAGTGTTTGTAGAACACTTAAGGACACCTGGACAATTTAACCATTGTTAACTGAGAGAATACATAAATAGTCTTTTAAGAAAACAAATAAAGAGCTAGAAAATGAAGCCTTGCAATGGCATCAATTATATGCATAAGTTTAGAAGCTTGTAATATATAATTTTTTTGAAATGACAGCTTGACCAATCATGTTATGCCACAGTGTTTAGGTACAGGCTGAGTATCCCCTATCCGTAATGCTAGGGACCAAAAGTGTTTTGGGTATTGTATTTTTTCTGGTTTTGGAATATTTGCATACCATAATGAGATACTGTATCTTGGGGATGGGACCCAAGTCTAAACACAAAATTAATTTATGTTTCATATAAACCTTATACACATAGCCATTAGAGTCATTTTGTTCAATATTTTTTGTAATCATTTTGTGCAAAATTTTCAGATTTTTGAGAATTTCGGATTTTTGATTTAGGGATTATCAATCTGTATTTGCAGACACAGACATAATTTTATGTGTACTGTAGATTGTCTGATTATGTCAACATAAAAGCATTCATCTAATGCTGTTACTGTATGTTCTTTGTAACATCCTTGTGACACACACACACACAGGCACACTCATACCTATCTGTAACTGAAGCCACTTATCTCTTTGCTGTTTTATATTACTGTAGGCTCATACTGTAGCTTTTGCTTCCCAATATTCTGCCTTTGTATACATCACACTCTTGCACATAAATGTAGATTTATTCCAACCTGTCCCAGAGCCGAAGCATAAAACTGTTACACTACATAAATTCATCTCTACTTCAAATAAATCTACAAATCTTTTTGCTCATTCCCTCTGTTATTTATTTCTCTTTGCTGATGAACATAAGTCACACCCTCGCTGACCATGGAAATAGCCACATTTCTGCTTGCACCTGGCCCTGGGCACCGGCCTTATGGAACTAATGTTCATCCAAATATTGGTATCAAAAAATGTTCTAGAGAAAAATGTGAAAAATATTTACGCTGTGAATTGTATGCAGATCCCCAGTGGAAACATTACTGTTAGTTAAATCCATTAATGGAGGTGAATATGACTTTAAGAAGCAGAGATTCGCCATGATTTCATCACTATTTTAAGGTAACTAACTATTTGTTACCATGGTCTGTCAATTTGGTAATCACAATACTCATCGTATTTTATTGTAGTCAATTCTAATAGCAGCTTACATCTATGCAATGTCTCGATGCTATACAAAACCAATATTTCTTTTTCTTTTTTTTTTAAATCTATTTAATTCAATAACATAGAAATAAAGCAAACAGGCAGTAGACGAAAAACATATTGCAGAAGTATGGGCAATATAAATTGAAAATACTTTAGAACATATAAAAGGAAAAGAGAAAACAAAATCGACTAAGGTGAGGTATAGCTTTTGGGTTTTTATATATTTTTTAAAGGTTTAAGGGGAGGTGAAAGGGAAGGGTTGGAAGTATCCCAAAGCGTAAGCTCAAATTCGATTTTGTTTTTATGGTTTTTTGGGGGCTTTTGAAATCCCAATATTGAACAATCCCTATATACAATTTGCTTAGTCCCTTTGTCCGGAACGCTATTTGAATTTTAATATCTCAAAGACTAATTAAGATATTAATGTGATTCTTTTGCGACAGATTTCAATCAGCAATAAATGACAGAATTTGGAATAAAACTGTATGAAATTTGATGAAATAAAAAAGACAAAAACCATACCAAAGTATTTGGTATAGCTAACCTTAAAATTTCAAGAAAACTACCAGAACACAGAGCTTCACAGTGACACGGGGGAAGCGGGAGAGGGGTGACCGCCGCCGGCTGCTGTTCTCATGCAAGTCTGGTGGTCTGTGCTCTCACACAGACCCGGGATCCTAGGCATGTGCAGACACTGTTTACGTTCTGCCCAGTTCGGCTCCTGATTGGCTGCCTGGTTGCGTGACGTAGGAGGCGTTCTTCCCTCACCTACTTTCTCCATCATGTCGATTCCAGGCTCACAACTCCCATCCAACTCCAATCAGCACTGGGTTTGCGCCTCGAAAGCAACATCTCCTTTCTCTGCTTTCCGCAAGCATTGCCGGCAGCCGTTGATTCGTGGGAGGCTGGGAGACGGTGAGGCGGAGTAACAGTGCATTATCATTTGCATCTATAGGGGCTCAGCTTGCAATACCCTCTGGAAATGGTCCATTTTGCTTCACAGTCCATGGACAAATATATAATCGCACTTACAAAATGGCGAAATGGTACAATAAAAAATCCATAAAAGGGCGTGGCTTAGCCGGTTAAGTTTCCCACACATCTTTTTATTACCCGATTCCGTTGTATTAACATATGGTCTAGCCATTATCTAGCAAAGCATTATCAGTACGTATGTTCTGGGTTCAAATTGGCAAAATGTTATTGACGGGCATACTAGGTACAACATAAAACACAACAAAATACATGTAAAAGTACAAACCTAGTAAAGAACTACTGTGCTCAATCAGAACAATCATGTCAACCTACAGTATATATTAGCCTCTGATTGAATCATATGAAGGGTGTAGAGTTGATATGATTGAAGGGGAGGGAAGAGGGGAGGGGTAAACAGGTAGGAAGAAACAGAAGATTGGGTAGATGGTAGAAGGGGTGAAGATAAAAAAAAGAATAGATAGTGGTGGGTAGAAAATTGAGCAGGCCAAGGAACCACCACCAGCACAGGTAGAGTCTAGACAGGGACCATATGACTACATAGTTCCTGGAGGGGTGACTTTATATTTTGAATACCAAGGGTCCCAAATGGTGTGTTATTTGCCCACAGTATTGTTTTGGAGACTGGTGGTGTACTCCATTTTAGAAATGAACCAAAGACAATGTTTTGATATGTAAATTGAAGCATTTTGAAAACTGACTAGACTGGACATGGTCATTGGAGTTCATTGCCAATATTACAGGATGCACGGATCTACCTTTTTGGCGTATGCTTATATGTCCGTGCAATCTGCTGCAGCCAATTCGATTAGGTTTTGAAATGGGCTGGTTATTTTAGGTCTATCTCACAATGAATTTGGCACTCATTTGTTTCAGATTGGTGCATCTACTTCTGCTGCTGCTGCAGCAGGGTTTTTCCACTTCCAAGATTCAGGCTTTGGGTCATTGGAAGTCCTTGGTTTTTCAGAAATATGTTCGGCCAAGCAAAGCCTCTTTCTCTGGAATACTAATTGCTTGCTGTGCTTTACAGGGGTCTGTGAGGGATTTGTTTTTCCTATGTAAAGGGATCAAGTAACTAAGTTTAAACAAAATAATGAGTATAGAAAGGATCTTGTAGGTTTTTTGCTTTACCTCTGGTCTGGTTTCCATGTCATATTAGCAATTGTGTTGTGTTGTCATGTTTTTGTATATTTTTTTCCCGTTGTGGTTTTTCATGCCTTTATTAAAGTTTTTTCTTGACATATTTTATGGAAGGTTTGATGTTAATCCCATTTGTTTTATTGGGCATTCTTTTGTTTTTTGGGCTTCTTAATCGGCAGTGGCTTCTTGGTTTCAGTTTGCTGCAGATGTACCTTGGCTAGAGTATCATAGTATGTTGTGCCAGGATTTGAAGAGGCATTCGTTGGATATTGTTGGGTGTTTTGGGCTCCCAAAGGTGGTTACTATGGCATTTTAGTGGTAATGATCTGGGCCAACACACGTCTTTAGATCTACACTGTGCTATTATTCATGATTTCGATTTATTACAGAGGTCTGGGCCCTTTTGCAGGTTTTCATGATCAATGATCAGCCAACATTCCACGCTGCAGGTGGTGATCATTGAAGACGAGTGCAGTGATTGATGAAGCACAGAGGGAGGTTAACCCAATGTCCCTACTGGGAATTTAACACAAGCCCGTCTGGGTGTGTTAAGAGTTGAACACCAATGTTTGGTTTGTTTCAATGGTGGGTGTTATGTTTTGTTACATTGTTCACCATCCATACTTGGTCCGTCATGATAGTAACATTAAACAGTAATCTGAAATTGATTAGAAATTTAATTCAAATTGGGTTTAAATAAATCTGAACTAATTTGAAAATGCCAAATCCTGTGTTTGGGTCGTTATTTTAGTTTAAGATGCTTAATTAAAAGGTGAAGAACTATGCTAAGGAGGTATCTGATAGGGAGTTTATTACTGACCTGCATCAGCCACATTTACATGAACATGCTCTTACTGAAATGTGCCTATGTGAGAAAGCCTTGTCAGGACCAAACCCTATTCTGACTCTACAGTCATAAGGTTAGAAGCAAGCAAAATAGGGAACAGGGTCCTGCTCATGAGATCTTACATTCTAAATGGGAGGGGCAGACAGACAGGGGTGACACAGATGGGGTAGACAATGAGGAAGGAGCATGAAGCAGTGGGTTAGGATGAAAGTTGAATGACTTTAATGAAGAAAAGGGTCTTGGGAGCTCATTTGAAGTTTTGTAGAGAGGTGGAGAGTTTGATAGGGAGAGGGAAAAGATTGGATGAGGGCTTTGTAAGTGAGTGTGAGAAGCTTGGATTGGGTTCTGAAGGGGAAAGGGTGCCAATGTAGGGCTTGTAGGAGAGGGGAGGCTGATGTAGTACGTTTGGAGAGGAAGATGAGCCCCAGCTCATTATATCATCCTCACATACAGTAACTCATTTATTTCACAGTGATTCTCCTTTTCAAATGCAATCTTGACCTTCACACTCCACTTTTTGAAATGTTTTTAGCTTCTTTAAAATTATTCCTTAACAGCTTTAGCCACTCTGTTGCATTACAAATTAATTTTGCAGCATTTTATTTATTAACAGTTATTTATAGAACACTCACATATTCTGTAACACTTTGCAGAGAATACATGACCATTCACATCAGTCCCTGCCCCATGTATTTCTTTAGATGGCAGTCATTTAGAGACAGAATTGAGGGTTTCTTCAATTTTCTTTTGAAGCATGAACTCAAAACACCATAACATTTTCTTCACCGAACAGCTTCATTCCATTCAACACTACATTTTCTGAGGATTATTTTTGTCAGTGCCGTCATTATGACCTTATACAGGAATCTCAGAGCGTTAAGGGAATCATTCTTTGAAGATACATTGGAAATGATCTCTTTAAAGTAATGGTACTATCAATCTCGCGTAGAGATACTAACTTGGAAAACATGGCCTATGGATATTATGTCCAGTGTCCATGCTTACAAGTACTTCATAGAATTGTTTTATATCAGGTATACCCTGAACAGAGTCATTAAGTGTTTGATTCAAATTATAGGCAGCACAACGTACATATTCTGCACTAAGTGCTCTTGTAGATATTCTTGTCTGCACTCTTGAATAAATTCTGCTCATATGTGCTGCCCCATCATATCCTTGACCCTAACACTTTCCATAGTCAAAACCTTTAATGTTGTCCGCTATTTCTCTTTCAAGATCAGAAGCTGTTTGATCGGATATTGCATGGAACCCTAAAGAGGACTCCTTAATTTTCACATTATTTACTAAGGGCCTGATTCAGCAGTGAACATAGGTTCACTGCTGATCGCAGATTCCCGATTATCGGGAATCTGCGCATGCGCAGGACCCATTCTGTGAGTGCGCAGATTTGGTCCTGCATAGTCGCATGCAAACCCTTGAATGCCTCTGCCTGATTGACAGACAGAGGCAGTTAAGGAGCGGTGCGGGGGAAGGCCACCGTTCCCGTAAACGGGGGCATGTATGCCCCTTTTTCTGAGAGTGGCCAGCCCAGGATCTGCTGATCAACGTAGTGTCCTGGGCTCACAAGCCGGCCAGCCTGAGTAAGCTTCGGCTTACTCAGCTATCCGGAGGCCCGGCTCCATCCACCATCGTGACTTTCGACCACCGATGGTCGCGATGGTGATCCCAGCCTGCAACCTCCGTCGCAGTACTGGGATTGCAAATGCAAAAGGGGGTGTCATATAGCTCCTGCTGCATTTGCATTATTGCAAGGATCGCAATTGCAATGCTGCCTGCGTGCAGCTTTGCAATTGCGATCCTTGCTGAATCAGGCCCTATGTTCACTTCATTCGTTTCTAGTGACACAAAATGAAATACTTTGATTAATTGGTTTGTCACCGATATATCTTGAGTTGCATCCATAATTATTGAGAAAAAATGGTGCAGCTTTGATTTTGTCAACCATTTCATTCTCTATAACTTTGTGACATAATTTCAACTTGAACTTTGTGACTTAAATACTGAAATTAACTTCTAGCCATACAAGTGTGCTGCTTCAAAAGTCTTACTTTGCAGCAATTGACAGAACATTTCCTCTCTTAAGCACTTAACATCACCTAAAATTTCCCAGGGCCCTCTGAAAGGGAGGTTACACATTGACATTGTTAATGTCACATTAATATCCAAAACTTGTCTCCAGAAGTTCTTTGCTTTTAGGATTTCTCTTTCAATTTATTCATCAACAGTACCAGGTACTATTTGCCTATGATACAGTATAATACTATGTAAGCATTTAAGTGCTGTTGGGATTTTACAGAATTATTTATCCTGTCAGTTAAATTACACCAATCTCTCACATCACTCACCCACCCTGCATTATGGGGGAAATTTATAAAAGCTGGGAGGAGATAAAGTGGAGAGAGATAAAGTTCCAGCCAATCAGCTCCTGTTATTTTACAAGCTGTGCTTGAAAAATGGTTAGGAGTTGATTGGTTGGTACTTTATCTTTCTCCACTTTATCTCTCGCCAATCTTTAAAACATCTTCCCTTATATGGGTTAGTGCTATGGTCAGCAAAGAGCCAACATGGTTAACAGTATGCACTGTCCAATTTAGGGTAATATAAAATTCATACATGGGTAATAAATACACCAGCCTTTACTTGCTGGTCATCTCGCGTAAGAAGCCCTTTGAGCTTGTATGATCCCTGCAAAATTATATATATATTTTGTTTTATTGTCTGTGATTTCTAATGGGAAATCTCGACTTGTTAACTTCACACTGAACCAGTCTCATAGCAAGATGCCTGTGCGCCCTGGTACAGAATCTCTACCATCTGCCTATGGCGCACATAATGTCATGATTTCACACAGCAAGCACCGGAGGAGATACAGTACAGAAGAGCAGGAAGGTGGCTGTCGAGCACGTCCTAAGGGTCCGCCCTGTAGCGTACCTTGCAGTTGGGAGTATCTCACAAGGTAGAACAGGGTGCCGTAAAGGTATTGACAGTGGCACCCTCACCGCCTTGCGCAGCAGCAACAGTTGCACACCCCTGTTTAAGGCCCTCATCGAACACTTTCTTCAGGATTTAATTCTATTACAATTTTTGTTAGATTCGTCTTAATTTAATAATATATCATTCATATCTACTTCTGTACTATCATCCTGATTTTCACACTTTTTCCTTGTTTGAGAACTTGTTTGGTGAATTATCCTGCAGTATTTCTGTACATCAAACATTGCTATTCTTTGGACTGCTGTCATAATGATGGATTTTAGCAATTTTTAAAAAAATGCTAATTTTAGGTGGTTTGTCACTAGATCTACCTTCATTTCCATGAGTTTTTGCATCAGACTTTTAGATTGAGTTCTAAAATAGTGATAACAAAACAATAGTGATAACAAAAAAAATCTAATAACAAAAAAAATCTATGGCTAATGGCACCAAAATAGTGGGCCCCCAGTTCTTAAAGTGAACTATAGTAGCATACCTCCCAACAGTGGTCGGGACATCCGCGCGCCGAAGGCGCGTGGCCTATCAGTAAAGGGTGCGTGGTCTTATGACACACCCCTGTTACATCACTTTGGGGGTGAGCCCAGCATCCCCAGAGATGCTGGGCTGCCCCCAGGCCCTCCATTCACAGTGAATAGATGACATGCGCATGCAATGAAACTGATTTCTCCCAACTTACTCCCATCGCAGGACACTACGGCCCACGGGTGGGATGGCGGGACAGTACCTGAATAGTGGGACTGTCCCACCTGAAGCAGGACAGTTGGGAGGTATTTAGTAGTGGCCCCTGGTAGTATTCAGAAACATCTCCCAGTGTCTCTCCAAACTCCTGTCCATTCCCCTTTGTCACTTACCTTTTTTCTTCTCATTGGGGGGAGATGTATCAAACCTTTGAGAGTGATAAAGTGTAGAAGTTACCCATAGCAATCAATCATGTTCTAACTGTCATTTTATAGACTGTGCTAGATAAATGATTGCTAGAAGCTGATTGGTTGCATGGTAACTTCTTCACTTTAGCTCCCTAGAAGGTTTCATACATCTCCCCTTATAGGTCCTTAATTAGATAACTGTAGAAAACAAACAACAAACAAATAACCTTCCACAAGTAGGTCCAATTTTATTATTTTAAATAAAACAAATAGACTGAGAAGGTAAAACATAGCATATAATGCTGGTGACAGTTTAAAGGGTAACTCTGCCTAAAAATAATTAGATTCTTCCCCTATACCACCTAGACAAATATATACTCTTTCTCTGTACTCATTCATGTCCCCCACTGCTGCAATAATGTACATGGGAAAACAACCTCCAAGGTTTCACACTACTTTCATCTCCTTTTGTCTAGGGCAGTGCTTCCTAAACTTTTTGGAATCACAGCACCCTAGAGTATCAGTATCATTTTCATGGCACGCCCCCAAGATCAAAGTTTCTTGAGAAATTCTGCAAAAATTATTAAAATAAGTAAATTGTGTTTATAGGTCATCTTTGGGTCAGTTATGTGGTGGTGGACAGGATAGTCCTTCTATTTGTCCACATATTTTATGATTGGCCTCCACCAGCTCTGGTTTTGCCGACCACATGGACTATAGAAAATATGGTTTGGTCCTAGACCACCAACCGGTGGCACCCCTGCAAGTGTCCCATGGCACCAACTTTTGGAACCACTGGTTGCTGTAATCAGACAGACCTCTAAACTTGAAACAAAACAACTGGAGCGTATTTATAATGGGTGCAGGGTGTGCTGTGGGGTGGCCCACACCACACTCCCGGCACCCATATTTTCTAGTACCTACCTCTCGAGGTCTCACGTCGGGTGTCTCAGCTCTGCACAAAATGCCGGAAAATGGTTGCTGCGCCATTTTGCATATACACAGTGAAGAAATCACCGGGAAAATGGCGGCTGTGCCATTTTCCCAGCAACCTGTGCATGCGCAATAGACTCTGGGCACAGACTAGTACCCAAGGTCTACTGCTGCTGTGGTCAGCCGTCAGTCTGCTGCCAACTGCCGGGAAGAGAGGAGGGGGCCCCGGATGGGGAATGCACACGTGTCCCCTCCTCTCTTAATATGCCCCTGCAATACAGTATATAATATATTGTGGGCAGAGCTAATGTGGCACCATCATGGCACATCTTTCTCTGTGGACGCTCTGGATGGCTCCACCTGTCTATCCATAACAGTTCTATCCATACAATGAAAATCTATGCTACATCCTATCAAAGTGTTTTTGAAAATATATGTCTGCATCTGTTATATATCTAATCTATATATTTTTTTATCATAATTGGAGGTGTTAACTGTGATATCATTTTAGAACCTAAAGCAAACATTTCTCATCAGCTGAGCAATCAATGCTTGTGGATGACACTATTATACAGCTCACAAACCTATTAGACCAGAGTAGCAGCATCTCATAAAGCACTCTGTTCTTCTAATATACAATTATCTCTTTTTACATTAAACATGACAAACAAGTAAATAGATATTTTCTCTCTCCCTGTCAAGAGTCTTATCACATCTGATTGTTTTTGTAGCAAAATATGAGAATGCCAACATGTTATCACACATATAAACACATTATCTATTTTGAAAGATCCCTTTTAGCACCATCTAAAAACTGTCCTTTCACAAGAGCCCATTCAGGTGGAGATTTAGCTGTGTGAATAGTGGCTTCAGCTTCATGTACTCTGGTCAGAACACCTCTAAGGAAGACGTGCAGTTCACAAACTTTCCGAGTACAAAATACCTCTTTACCTTTTATTTAATGGGCGCTACTTACCATATATTTACAAGGAACTCATTGAAAACTTGCAATTTATATTCTCTTTTAAGCCATTCTAATGATGATTACATATAATATTTACAGCTTTAATTGGTGCATAACACCTACAGTACATTATGTACACCGACCAGTGCTGGAAACTGAAAGCGCTTTTTAAGTAGGTTCCATAGACTAGGCCAGTGGTTCCCAAAGGTTTCTTATTGAGAAATTCAGCAAAAATGAAAAAAAAAAGTAAATTGTGCTTATATGTCACACTTAGGCTGAGTAATGTGTGGTTGATAGGGCTGCGCTTCTTTTTGTCCACATATTTTTTGATTGGTAGTCATTAGCACGGGTTTTACCTATCACACTGACTAAAAATCATTTCATTTGGTACTGAACCACCAACCCAAGGCACCCTGCAAGTGCCCTGAGGCACCCCAGGGTGCCACGGCACCCAGTTTGGGAACCACTGGAGTTGGGCTTAAAGACCTATTGATTTTCTTCAGCGCTTTGTAATTTACTGATCCAACAAACATGCTAATGCTCTATATTTGCATCTGTGTGGTGCAGCAGGAATGTGAGATACAGTGCCCCCTATTATGTAGACGTTCCGAGTTATATTATTACAGTAGTGTGGGAAAATACAGTACATTGCCGTCATAGTTTATTTGTAAGGCACCACAAATTCTGAGGCACCGGACAGTCAGAATACAAATCACACAAATACAAATAAAATATAATAACAAGTCGCACAAGTAGAAATTTCAAGTATAAATCATACACATGCAATAATAATTAGCAAATATACAAGTACAAAATTCATAAGTATAAATTAAACAGAAAAATCACTAATAAACTGTACAAATTATACATAAAAACATTACAAGTACATTTAAGTGTTCAAAGAAGGTGTCAACAAAATATATAAGGGAGATTTATCAAATCTTGGAGAGAGAAAAAGTGCAGCTTCTGTCACTTTACAGGCTGTGTTAGAAAAATGCTAGAAACTGATTGGTTGGTACATTATATCTCTCCACTTTATCTCTCTCCAAGATTTGATAAATCTCCCTCTATATAGTGAGCTCACTGTCTAGAGGGAGAACAGTGCTGCCCAGGTTATTTATTAATTAGGATATATACTGTATGTTATTTGTAAATGTTCAAAAACTGGATACTTAGTTTCATTTAAAATGTTTTCAACAAATAAACTGTACGGCCTATCTAAAATATGAGTTAATTGGCACCTACCTGCAAAAATTGAGGCAAGTGGCAATGCACCAATGTCTACAGATATAAAACATCACATCACTGTTCTTGCAGCAAAGTGTATTTTACAAAAAGACCAGACGACGTACAGTATGAAGCTGATGATTGCTGCTGGGTGGAAGCAAATGTATAATTTATACTATACAGCAAAATCACTCAGTAGTATAGTTGTCAATTGTCCATAATATATAGGAGTGATCCAGATCTTAAAGATTTACCCCATGGAGATTCTTACCATCTATTTCTACTCTATGAGCTTTATAAATTAAGAGGAATATTTTAAATGCAAAAAAAAATATCAGGTTACAATAAAATTAAGTAATTTGTCCTGATAAAGATTGTAGAGCTCCAATGTTTGCTTTAGATTCACCAAGTCAGCAGCAGTACTGTATGTACCTGGGAAATGCTTTAAAATGTTGGTAACTATGCATTACTGTGTTAGGATTTACTGATGCTGGTGCTTCAGCAGTTACTGTACTGCTTATGTTTTATTTACTGTAAAATTGCCAAGCTAACTGTTGCGTTTGCTTGGATATTCTTTTGCTATGTGTCCTGCATCTTGTGTCCTTTGACGAACACCAAGCCAATGCTAATGACCGTGAGCAAGACTTACTGTCAAAACCACATAATGATACACTGATGCCTTGGTAACACTGTAGTGTTTCTGATGGATAAACAAGGCAGAATTGAGATTGCATGCTGCTCCATTCCAAATTCCTTATTAAAAGAAACGACTCAAGGTAGCCAGCTGGTGCCAGGTCTATAGGACCAATGTTACATGTATAGCGCTCTACAAACAAGGCTCAGCAGGGAAAATGTGCCAAAACCAGTCTTTCATTTCCACCCCCAGTTATGATCGCCGAGCCTTCTGTGCTATTTTCTTTCAAAGACAAAATAAGAAAACAGCATTATTTATTTATTTTGGCTGCATTTACCTTTTTTTTTTTTTTTAAAAATATATCATTTTTGAGCCAAATGAAAACAAGCTGGCTACTGAGGAACCAGCATGTCATATTCTGGGACTTTGAAACCATGGTTTTATTCTCAGTCTATTGACCTGTCTACAAGCTACTGAAACAGCTAGTTTGCCTGCAGATCTTGGTTTCGTTCACACATCTTACTCTGCTTGGTTGCACCTGTTCTCTGTTTCTACACAAGCCTCTTTCCCTGTGTTCAGGTGCCAGGTCATTGTGGTTTTTCTTGAGATCCTACAATTCCTTTATTTCTGCATCCAATTGTGTATGGTTTATTTCCTATTCTTTGTTTTTGTGTGGTTGCTGCTGTGTTTTTTTATTACTGGCTTTAATCCTCTATTGTAATTGGTTTACATGTATTCTTAAAGTATTTGTATTGGAATCTAGTCAATGACATTTAAATCTACTTTATAGCTGTTACTGTTCCTCTAAGTAATGTGTCAGATGAAGATACTGAAGGGGCTAAAGTAGAGTTATATATACGTCTCATTTGCGGAGCATTACCCTGAGTTAAAATGTACTGCAAGTACAGGTGATGCAGATTCGTACACACTCCAATTGCATCTACACTTATGACCAAAGAGGAGAAACCTGGTTGTTCTCCCATAGGCAAAATTTAGTGAGTGCGTGTTTATCCCATTATGGGCTATGTTGAACTAGATGAAAGCGAATATACACTGGTTTGAAGGTGTATACTATCTATTTTACCGACTGCAGTATAGTCTAGGTGCAAATCTGCACCGATCATTAAGACAAGACATAAACCAGATACAGTTGCATCTTGATATACATAAAAATAAAAATTTCTTTTACAAGTACATAATTTTTTTACCACCTAACATGTATTGAAGATATGGATTCTATATATATATAAAATCAAATGTCCTCACTCACTGACTGACTCACTGACTCATCAACGCCCATCCCAAACCCCTGGACCTAAAAACATGAAAATCGGAGAGTATACGCCTTTCATGATGCAGGTGCCCACTAAGAAGGGATTTTTCTAAATTCAACTCCTAAGGGGATGAAAAGGGCTAAAAATTTTCCTACACTTGTGCAGTGTCCTGCCTGACTGGCTGCAGCACGGTTCAGAATTCAAACACCAACTGTCACCCCAAGTGCTGTCAAACATCACTGGCAGTTGGTGTGGCTCCCCTAGTTGAATAGTGAGGGAAGGGAATGTGTTACTACACAGAAAATATGGTACAACAGCAGTGAGAGGGGAATATATTACTATAGAATTGAGGGAGGAGAATGAGTTAAAACACAGATAAGGAAGGGAAATGTTTTACTATAGAGGTGAGGGAAGGTAATGTGTTACTACACAGGTATGGGAGGGGAATGCTTTACTACACAGATGAGGGAGGGGAATTTGGTACTACACAGGTGAGGGAGAGGAATGTAAAATATGTTACTACATGACGAGGGAGGGGAATGTGTTACTACTGGGGTGAGTGGGGGGTATGTGTTACTACAGAGGTGAGGGAGGGGTATGTGCTACTCTAGAGGTGAGGGAGGGAAATAATTTACTACAGGTCTGAATGAGGGTAATGTGTTACTCCATGCGTGAGGATGGGATTGTATTTCTACACAGGGAGGGGAATGTCAAATGTGTTGCAACACGGGCGAGGGTGGGAGATGTGTTATTATAGAGGTGAGTCAGGATAATATGTTACTACAGAGGTGAGAGAGTGGAATGTGTTAGTACACAGGTGAGGGAGGGTAATACCTTACTATAGCAGTGATGCATTACTATAGAGGTGAAAGATTAATGTATTACTGGAGTGGTGAGATGGAAATGGAAACAGTAAATATCTAAGGACTACCTGGGTGAAACCAGGTACATCAGCTAGTAAACCATATTGAGAGTAAGCATACATAATACCAAAATGTGTAATTTTGTATCTTCAAGCATTTTACAATTATGGTTGGAGCTGGGGTAGGGGGAGAGGGCATACTTCTTTTGACCAATACAGTATTTGCATGATTTATATCCAACTATAACTTAAATGTTTCCTTTGGGAAATGATACCCAACAGTAACCCAGTTCCCTACTTGCCTCCTGATCGCCTTTCAGATACAAAATTCTACCATGACATATAGAGATTAGAGGTTATCCAGATTAACTCTGAAAATGTGAGAATCAGTAGGACTCAATCACTAAAATTGAACGCTAGAACTTGACTACTTTTTGACGTTTCATGATGCTGCAGCATCCTTTCTCGGGATTCCCAACAGCAGAAACAGATGCTGCAAGATTCTAAAATGACATAAAATATCCACATTTTGCATCCAATTTTTTGTGCGGATCATATTAATGTATACCCGTCTGTGAAAATTTTAATAATGCACCAATGATACGGCATTAAGGTTTGGTGCTTGCATTGTGTACTGTACAGGTACAGCTATAAAAACTGCCTGAAAGCTCTTGCTCAATGCTTGGCTACTTTGGACACCAACAAAAGTTAGGCTGCTTTAGATAATAAGGCCATCCATTACATGCTAGGTGACTACGTCAGGGAATATTTGCCCCTTTTGTATGTGAATTAAGCCATTTTGTTAGCTTGTGCATATATTTCTCTCTGATGCCTGTGTTTGCACTAAAAAAAGAAGAAACTACCCTAAAAAACAATAATCTAATTGTATCTCTTCATTTAAAGTGTAAATGTCACCTAGCGGAGGCAGTCACTATGCTGGCTGTTCCAAAAAGTTCATGTGTTTATAAATTTTAATTGTGTTGATCCAGATGAAGCCAAAACTTCCCTCCTTTGTGGAGAAGGTGCCGATTTAACCTCACAGTGGACAAAAAAAAAATATGCTTGGCAACCAACCCCGTAATACTCTCTAGTGGGGAATTTGCCATCACAACTCTTTTATTATGGACTTCTCAGCCTACTCCAATGCCTGAATATGTGAAGTGCCTCCGTGATATCCCTTGTTCCTTGTGAATTGATAGGCTGCTTTCTACTTAATATTGATACATTACTGAAAATGGCTGGATCCGCTGACTGCGGTAACCACTGCTGTTTAATTATTCAATTATTCTACTTTCCAGGTCCCAAAACTCT
This sequence comes from Taudactylus pleione, assembly GCA_031769625.1. Taxonomy (NCBI): domain Eukaryota; kingdom Metazoa; phylum Chordata; class Amphibia; order Anura; family Myobatrachidae; genus Taudactylus; species Taudactylus pleione. The sequence goes on along the minus strand of JAUIMM010000555.1, from coordinate 877,494 downwards.
GCAGAGAATTAGATCACTAGCAGAGACAGATGCTGGGTCCCACAGCACAAGGTTATACATTAAAGCCTTTTATGACAGTATAACAGATGCTATAAAAGAATAACACATACTTAATCCTTTTGTTTCTAGGGGTTTCCACTTTTTGGCTACTTGTGTTGTTTTGCCATTTTCTCCATCTGTTTCATCGTGTGATGGCATCAAGATCATTTCTAATCTCATCAGCTGTGTATTCTCACTGTGCAAGGCTTCTGCGGGCATGATAGCAGAGGGAAGGAACACGCCAAACTATTTGTCATTTGATATGTGATGCGAAGATATCATGGACAGCTAATATACCCAAGTGCCACAAACCAACACAGTTCGTTAGAAGGTGTCACACTGTGCAAAGCATTGTCATAACCCGACACCTTCATGACACCACCATTATCAACTCCATAGTAAAAACAATATGATTTTGTCGCACTTCCAGTGTGGAATTAATTAAATGTTATCAGTTTAGAAAAATGATGAGATGTATCCAGATAAAAACAAGTGGATAGTATTAGAGATAAAGAAAATACAACATTAAAATTCATTTACGACAGTGCAAAAGCACACTGCCAATTCTTACATATCTATCTTTGCAAAAATGCAGAACATTTTTGGGGTAAGTGCAAGGATTTGCCGGGGATCAAAGTTCTCCACTTTGTGCTGGGAGGGGTTGGTGGGCTCATTCCTTGCTATACTGTCTGCATATTAGGGGCACAAGTGCGATTGTTTTGCACTAAAATGGAAGAACTAATTATTGAAATCTACTGGCACAGATGTAAATGGTACTTTAGTGAGGCATTCCTCATTTTACAGATTCAGAACTGTTAAATAGAGCTGGAATACTCTCCAGACTGTTTGGCCACACTCTTAACATCCCATTTAATGGGAATCCGTGATTTGTATCACAATATCAAATACTGAACATAAATAAATGGTAAATAAATAATGAATAAGCAATTAACAATACAACTTCCCTTTAATAATTTAAATTATGCATATACAATGCTTGTAGATATGTTTGCATTTTTAGTTACATTTAATTGAATATATTTAATTTTAACATGTGACATTAAATATAGAGTATTTATTAACAGTGTTTCACTGAACCCAACCTAGCTTCCTACCATTGTAAATACATATGCTGTATTTATATTTAATATAGGACTCTTGTTGCTGAGCACCAAAAATAAAATTCTCCCACTCTGCCCCCAAAGCTGTAACTAATTTCTTTTACAGTTGGGTCAAAAATTCAAGGGGTGATGAAGGCTGGATGCAAATCCTTGGTGCCAAATACAAATATTTCTGTGTTTGACCACCTAATATTTCATAGTCCAGACTATGTTTGCCCCTGTGGGTGGTTAGACCCCAAAAACCACAATCATACAAATATAGAACATCTCTCCCTATGTGATCCTATCAGAGCTGTACATTTAAGACTGTGGACAGCCCAGAAAGATTTTAATAGTGCACTCCTGCCAAACGCATTTAACTTGCAACACATCAAGAAAAAAAAAGAGTGTGACGATGGCTAGGTGTTTCAGAGGAGAGCTGACGGGAGTAGGACTGATCATTATGGTGCTTGTATAAAAAGATACCCCTGGGATCCATTCTGTGGTCTGAAAACAGTGCCTCCTGTTTCCCATGTACTGCAGCAGGCTTTCCCAGTCCCTGTCGGATTAGCTTGGAGAAAAATGCAACAATATTTTCAACACATTTTATTCTAGAAAAAGAGTAGACAGGGATATACCACTGTATAACACATATATTAACTCTCTGGTGCCATGCATGTAGAATGTTACTACTATTAATAAAGGTGATTTTACACAGACAATTAAATACAGTATATGAACAGGTTTGGTTCTTTTGTGACACCAAAGTTAAGAAAATGATATAAACACTAAATAGGGTGTTGTATTCATTCTCTCTTCTAAAGAAAATGTGTCTTTCTGCCTCTGGAACTCCAGATACATAAGGCTCCTTGTAGGGCAAAGGACTTCAGACTCTTTTTTGCTACAAGGCAGGAGAGGGGTTCCTTTAACCTGAGATCTGCTGAAGCTTCACCCAGGATACTAAGTCTTCTGCCACCATCCTCCCTAGGAGGGGAGACTTATAGATTCAGGGGATAAGATCTGTCAGGAGTTCTTCAGTGGATGGTATCCACCAGTACTTCACAGCTGTCAGAAGAGCTTGCTGACAGCACCACTGGTGATGGACCTAAATTGGACCCAATTAGGAGTGACCTTCACTCACACCTGAACAACAGTACATACTGCTTAAGGGTGCCTGTGATCTCCACCCAGTGGTTGAATGATCATCATCGGCCCTAGGGAATCATTCACCCTGTTCCACCACTTGTGCTTGTGCACAGTGAAGGCGGAACGTGTATTATGCACGGGTGTGCAATGGAATTGTGGCCGGCCCAGGAATAGGGAAGAGGGAGAAAAGACAAACAAAAATGTTAGGCTACACTGTGGATACACTTGTTACCTTGCAGGTCGTTCTCTGCTAGACCTGTAATTATACCATCCACACAACTGCCTAACCTATTGTCTTGTATTTGCCACCAATCTGTGCTATCTACAACTCCAGGCCTCTAACTTTTACTTTACCTAGTGTAAACATCAAAAACACAATAACAACTTTTGGTATGGTATAGTGTAATTAATCACCAGCTCTTCTATTTCACAAATCCCACAATCTCAAATATAACAAAATGCAATACAAAGCATAGACGTACATGTTCAATCCTTATAAGTTTATCTCCTTCCTATTTAGATAGGGTGACAATATTACCAGGGAGTAGTGTTCGTCTGCACCTTTCTTATTTGTCACTAATCAGAGGGTATAAGCTGGGTGGCCCCTGCACACCTGAATACTTCCCCCAGGCGTCCAACATAGTATGGGAGCCAGATAAGACCCTTCACTGCTAGGGCCACTGCACTGAAATTCAGTCCTGTCACCCGAAGCCAGATAGGCTTGCTTTGGACCTAAGGATTTGCTTTTCAGGCCTTCCATTTTATAGGGCTTAATGTCCATTTTGCATCTTGGATCTAGTACCCACCTATCAGTGCCCTCTTTTTATAACTGGGCTAGTGCCCTTTTGTGGCTTGGGTCTAAAACCCGCCTACAAGGGACTGCCTTTAGTTTTGAGGCAAATGTCTACGGTGCCTCGGGCCTAGTGCCCACTTCCATGGACTTCCTTAGTTTTGTGCCTAATGCCCTTAATGCCTTGGACCTAGTGCCCAAGCACTATGGACCTTGTTAGTTTTGAGCCTAATGCCCTTAGTGCCTCATGCCTAATGCCCACCTACAATTGGTCTCTTCTAGTTTCAGGCCTAATGCTCTTAGTGCCTTGTGCCTAGTGCCTGGTGAAGGGACCCCACAACCCTAGTGGTCTAGGGGAATTCTCTCAGGCTGGTCTCCACAGGAGCCCTGCTGCTCAGTAGTCTTCAGCTGGACTGATCCCAGTCCAGCTAACACTTGCCCTATGGCAGCCTCTCCCTTGACACTCTTCACCTGAGGTGCGGAACCTTCCACACCCTCTTCTACCAACTTTTGCCCCAACTTCACCTCTTTGGTGGTGGCCTGCTTAAGCTCTATTGTGGTGGATGCCACATTGACAGGACTCCTGGCATCTTCAGCTGCAGCTGTCGTTTCATTGCCATCTTCTCTGGCAGGGTCTTTGATCTTCAGAACTTCATTCCAGCTTCTTCTTTCTCTGTCATCAAACTGGTACACCTCCTCATGCTGGCCAATATAAACCAGTACAGAAGGGTGGAGAGATTACATTGTGAGCTGGGATTGGCTTAACACAGCCATCGAGGAAACAGACCACTGTAAACCCTGATTGGCTTGTACACAGTGCCTCTTTGAAAAGGCAAGCGCCAAGCCTGGACTGACTCACAGATGGCGCCTTTTTAAAAAGGCCCTCTACCAATTCAGGCCCACTGGAGTCAGCGCGGGTTGGGGATGAGATAGCATTGATGAACAGAATGGGTTGATACCAGATGAAGTATGAATCAGCAAATTTCCCTTGTGTAGATCTTTGAGATTTATGAGGTGAAGGTAAAGATGTTGATATTGACTCATTTGAGTGCCTGGTCAGCAGGGATGCTGGCACATCATCCATCGCTGAGTCTCTTGAGTCAGTACTCTACCATTTGTCCTTAGGGTCCCCTGAGGGTGCAGGTAGTTCCACTGAAATGAAAATGTTAGATACATCATGAAAGAAAATGCATGACAGTAACATGCTGCGATGAAGGACCCGAGTATGCCCTTTAAGATGAGTTTTCCTTTTACCCAGAGTATTCCCTTTACTTTGTAACTCTTAGATCAGACCCACTGTCGAAATTCTCTTTTGAATGACAGACTGTACAGCATCCCACCATTCACTAGGCTTTCCAGGCAGCTTAACTCACATCAACACTCTTTGTTTGTTATACAAGGGACATGCAGTCGCCAGTTGACCTTGGTGAATAATCTGCTCAAATTGTCGAAGCACCAAGCAGTCTGAAGTTAGTTGGCCAACTCCTATGCCGATCCAAAGGGTGTCCAACCCAATTCTCCTGTGGACGATGTCAGATTGAGTTCTTCAAATTGTTTTCCTGTGTGACCAAACAGCAAGGTCCCATTCACTTGGGGATGATAAGGAAGAGTCTGGGACTGTGCTATGTCATAAACAAGACACAATTACTGTATCAGCCATCCTTGAAATCAAGATCTATGATCAGAATGGATCTCCAACACAGCCCACACTTTATATGCCTTTTGATGGAACCAATCCTAGTGGCCCAGATATTGAAAAATTTGTTTCAACAGGTGACACTTCAATTTCAGTCCATGCTGCTCCAGTTGTTACAACACCATCTAAGTGGTTCAAATGCTCCTCCAACTTTGGCACAAAGACAATGATATCATCCAGATAGATCAGTATGGAGTCAAAATAAGGTGTCTGAGCACCATTCCATAACCCACTGGAATGTAGCTGTGGCATTGGTATGTTCAAAAGGCTTTCTACAAAATAAAAACAGACAAATTGGTGTTATGAAGACCATCTTTTTCAGCCACCAGAATCTGCTAATATCCACTTTCCAGGTCAAGATTAAAGAAATTGTGCTTTACCCAGAGCTGACAAGGATTCCTCTATTTATGGGAGAGGATAGGTGTTGTAGATGGTACACTGGATGAGATGCCTGTAGTCGACACAGAAGCAAAATGTTCCATCTATCTTCCTCACAAGAACGATAGGGGCTGCTCAAGGTTTCTTGCTTTTTTCCACTATTCAACATCTGTCGTATCATGGGGCCTGATTTAGCCCTGGATAGTATCCCTATTCAGCAGCAAATGGTCAAAGTCTTTTTTTTGTGCATGTGCCAGAGCTACAGTGCACACGTGCATCAATGCTGTAGTTGCTGTGAATGCACACACTGGTGCCGTTTTGAGTTGGGGAGAGAGAGCACAGCACAAAATGGGGGCATGTCAGCCCTGTTTGAGAGGCATGCCAAAGTGTTGGGGGAGGAGGAGGCTGATGCAGATTGACTGGCCTTGGCAGCTTAGTTGAGGCAGGCAACTTTAGGGCTGCTCAGATGCTCAATGGCCAGTGCATATTTTCTGATGGTGATCTGATGCTGCAACCTTGGATGCATGCAGTGGATCTGAGAAGGCACAGTTGGGCATATCTATGCTAAAGATTATGCCTGCATCATTTATATACAGTACCTTCTCAGATTCGCTGCTACTAAAAACTCAGCACCGATCACTCCTACATCCACCTCTGAATCAGGCCCATGGTCTTCACTTCTTCATACAGTTGTGGACGAATATCTTACAAACGGGGGCAGCAGTATCCATGGGATGTTTGATGCTGTCCCTCATGCTGAGAAAAAGCCTTCTATCACTTCCATAGCAGAGCCTCCAACTGTGTTAACTCCTTGGGTGAAAGGTCAGTGGGTATCCCCATCTGTTCTCTGATAACATGAGGGTCCTTATGATCAGAGAAAGGAGTCTACTGCACAGAATACAGAATGGAAAGTAGGCACTTGATAGAAGCGTGTCAGAGCCACAGCAAATCACAGGTGGTGAGTGGTCTGCTCATTAGCCAGTGCTTAATAACAGTATGAAAGTGTCGTAATTGGAGGAATTGAAATAAGAGTTTATGAGGAATATTGATTTTTTTTCTTGCAATTCAGACAATAACAGTAAGGAAGATACTCTGCTAATGTCATTTAAGAATCTAATTTCCCTTCCATTGTCTAAACGACAAAAAGAAGAGTCCCAGGGAAAATTCCTCGTTATTGCACAAAGGTATGAGGGGAATAGGAGACGGAGCTATACCAAAACTGTGATTGGCAGTCCCAAATTGCAAGAGAATGGTGTATAACTAGCTGTATGAGGATTGAGTTTAGTCGGTGGCATCTAGAGACCCACAGAGGGAAGAGGCAGAGCAATACCCAAGCATGTAGGATATTCCATAAGACAGACTGGACGAGAAGGGCAGCTAAATAATGGCACTTGACGTTGGGATTGCCCAGACTCTAGGATGCTTTTTGAACCAGATGAACTATGTATGTATTATGTTTAAAAAATGTAAACACATGGGGTGGGATGTGGATTGGAAAGGTTTGGAATAGATATGACATTCTGAGGATGACGTTCATTTGTTATTGCATTGCCCTGACCAATCAAGGATATACAGTATATATTGGCCAGAACAATTGACCAGGTCTGATTAATAAGAGAGAGAAGATAAGGAAAATTGGCTTTACATAATTGGTGATATTGTTTGGTGATTTAAACACCAAGGTATTTAATCTTAGATCAGTGTAATTAAAAAGAATAGTTGTATGCCAGTGCAGACCATGTGTGATACCCAGGTAAAACATTTATGGTTTAGTGTGGTGTACTCGTTTAACAACTTACCCAGTTTTAGTAGCTTGGTAAGGAGGGTGTTTTAACACAGAGAGCGCCACATCTGGATGCTCCAACTGTAATTTTATTTATTAAGAATTCTCTCTTCAGCAATGTTAGAATGACAAATAAAGCATCTATGTTTGTTTACAACAGCATATGGTTTTCACTGTAATGGTTTTAGTAAATTTCACAACAATACCTTTAAATTAGAGATGTGTGCCGACCCTCGTGTTTTGGTTTTGGTTTTGGATCTGGATCTCCCCTGGTTTTGGATCTGGATTGGTTTTGCCAAAACCTCACCTCCATGTTTTGTTTTTAGGTTTTGGATCTGGATTTTTTCTTTAAAAATCATAAAAACAGCTAAAATCACATAAAATGGGCCTGTTTTTGTTCCTACGGTATTATTAACCTCAATAACATTTTCAGTCATTTCCAATCAATTTTGACCACCTCACAATATTATTTTTTTCATCTAGTTAAGGTCAAAAGGTTGAATCCAGCTAGCTGGCTGACTAAGTTAAGTGACACAGTGGGCGGCACTAACATGTGGCAGTTCAGCTTCCAATTTCCAACACGGGTACAGTGTGTAATACAGTGTGGGTTGGATACACCAATAGTGCACTTACTGTGACAGCAGTGTCGGCAAAGTGTGGTTGCTGACGGTGTCCTCAGTACATGGAATGGCAGTGGTGCGGTGCTGGCAGAGTCCTCAGTGCTGGGAACTGGCAGTGTCAGTAGAGCAGGGGTGCTAGTGGTGTCTTCAGTGCAGGGGTTGCTGACGGTGTCCTCAGTACATGGAGTGACGGTGCTTTGGTGCTGGCAGTGTCCTCAGTGAAGGGTATCGGCGATGTCGGCAGTGCCAGTGGTGTCTTTAGTGCAGGTTTGCTGGCTGTGTCAGCAGTGCGGGGGTCACTGGTGGTCACTGACAGTGGTCACGGGGGTCGCTGATGGTGTCCTCAGTACATGGAATGGCAGTTCCGGGGGTGCTGGGGGTGCTGGGATGAAGGGTACTGGCGATGTCGGCAGTGCAGAGGTGCCAGCAGTGTTTTTAGTGCAGGTTTGCTGGCTGTGTTGGCAGTGATAGGGTTGCTGATGGTGTCCTCAGTACGTGGAATGATAGTGCTGCGGTGCTGGCAGTGTCCTCAGTGAAGGGAACTGGCGATGTCAGCAGTGCGGGGGTGCCAGCGGGGTCCTCAGTGCATGTTTGCTGACAGTGTCAGCAGTGCAGGGGTGCTGGTGGTGTCCTCAGTGTGGGAATGTCGGCAATGTGGGGTCACTGATGGTGTCCTCAGTACGTGGGGCAGCAGTGTAGGGCTGCCAGTGGTGTCGGCAGCGGGGGATGCTGCAAGTGGGGGTGCTGGCAGTGTCGGCAGCGAGGGGTGCGGGCGGTGTCAGGCAGCGGGGGATGGCAGCCACCATCTTCTTTTGCTTCCTGTGTGCATATTAAATGAGCTTAACACTGATTGGTTGAGAGACGTGACAGACGGCTCTCTCAGCCAATCAGCATTAAGCCCGCTCAATACAAAACCTCGTGACCCGACAGCGGAATCGCAAGGTTTTGCCTTGGGTGAGGATCCAGGGCAGGCAGGGAGATCCAAGCTTGGCTCGGATCACCCCATATCCCCGAAATTCGGATGGGTTCGGTTCTCTGAGAACCAAACCCGCTCATCCCTACTTTAAATATATTCAACATTAACAAAAGATTGGTTAAACTGACCAATGCAATAGGCTAAATAACAATTATAAGTTTAACATACCAAGTACTTCAACATGTATATATACTAGGGATGTGCACCGGCCAATTTTCGTGTTTTGTGTTTTGGTTTTGGATCTGGATCTTTCTTCGTGTTTTGGATCTGGATTGGTTTTGCCAAAACCACCCTTCCGTGTTTTGGGTTCTGGGTTTTGTGTTTTGGATCTGTATTTTTTTTTTAAAAAGCATAAAAACAGCTAAAATCACAGAATTTGTGTGTTTTTCTGCTCCTATGCTATTATTAAGCTCAATAACCTTAATTTCCACTCATTTCCAGTCTATTCTGAACACCTCACACCTCACAATAGTGTTTTTATATCCAAAAGGTTGCACCGAGGTAGCTGGATGACTATGCTAAGAGATACGAGTGGGCGGCACAAACACGTGGTCCATCTAGGAGTGACACTGCAGTGGCAGACAAAATGGCAGTTTGAAAAACTAGGCCCCAAACAGTACATAATTCAAAGAAAAAAAAGAGGTGCAAGATGGAATTGTCCTCCCACCCACCCTTATGTTGTATAAACAGGACATGCACACTTTAACAAACCAAACATTTCAGCGCCAGGGTCTGCCACACGACTGTGGCTGAAATGATTGGTTCGTTTGGGCCCCCACAAAACAAGCTGGCAATTAATCTGTCCCTGCACAAACTGGCTCTACGGAGGCAAGATGTCGTCCTCATCCTCCGATTCCTCACCCTCTTCAGTGTTGTGTACATCCTCATCCTCACAGAGTATTAATTCGTCCCCGCTGGAATCCACAACCACAGGTCCCTCTGTAAGTTCTGGAGGCTGGTCTCCCTGGAAGAGTTGATAATTCATTTTATGAACATCATCTTCTCCACATTTTGTGGAAGCAAGCTCCTACGCCTTTTGCTGACAAGGTTCCCGGCTGCACTAAACACTCTTTCGGAGTACACACTGGAGGGGGGGCAACTCAGGTAAAATAGAGCCAGTTTGTACAGGGACCTCCAAATTGCTTCTTTTTCCTGCCAGTACAGGTACGGACTGTCTGACATGCCTACTTGGATGCTGTCACCGATGTAATCCTTTAACAGACAGACGCACGCTTGTCGCTGCTGCTTTAAGGATGCAGGTGCGGCTACAGCCCACACATTTCACAAAGACAGAAAAAAAAGAAGAATATTTTAATTGTTTGTGGAGCGCACTTTGAGGGTGTCACCACCCTTTAACAGACAGACGCACGCTTGTCGCTGCTGCTTTAAGGATGCAGGTGCGGCTACAGCCCACACATTTCACAAAGACAGAAAAAAAAATAAGAATTTTTTTATTGTTTGTGGAGCGCACTTTGAGGGTTACACCACCCTTTAACAGACAGACGCACGCTTGTCGCTGCTGCTTTGAGGACAGTATCATATGCAGTGACAGTAGACTTGTCAGAAATTGTTGGCACGTCCTTCAGTCTGGACCAGATGTCCAAACCGGCCCTTGACTTATGACACAGGCGCACGCTTGGCGCTGCTACTGTGTTGCTGCACATGCGGCTACATCGCACTCAAGTCACAAACACATAAAAAAAATATTTTTTATTTTTTGGAGCACTTTGAGGGTTACACCACCCTTTAACAGACAGATGCATGCTTGTCGCTGCTGCTTTGAGGATGCAAGTGCGGCTACAGCCCACACAATTCACAAAGACAGAAAAAAAAATAAGAATATTTTTATTGTTTGTGGAGCGCACTTTGAGGGTTACACCACCCTTTAACAGACAGACGCACGCTTGTCGCTGCTGCTTTAAGGATGCAGGTGCGGCTACAGCCCACACATTTCACAAAGACAGAAAAAAAAAGAATATTATTATTGTTTGTGGAGCACACTTTGAGGGTTACACCACCCTTTAAAAGACAGACGCACGCTTGTCACTGCTGCTTTAAGGATGCAGGTGCGGCTACAGCCCACACATTTCACAAAGACAGAAAAAAAAATAAGAATTTTTTAATTGTTTGTGGAGCGCACTTTGAGGGTTACACCACCCTTTAACAGACAGACGCACGCTTGTCGCTGCTGCTTTGAGGACAGTATCATATGCTGTGACAGTAGACTTGTCAGAAATTGTTGGCACGTCCTTCAGTCTGGACCAGATGTCCAAACCGGCCCTTGACTTATGACACAGGCGCACGCTTGGCGCTGCTACTGTGTTGCTGCACATGCGGCTACATCGCACTCAAGTCACAAACACATAAAAAAAATATTTTTTATTTTTTGGAGCACTTTGAGGGTTACACCACCCTTTAACAGACAGACGCATGCTTGTCGCTGCTGCTTTGAGGATGCAAGTGCGGCTACAGCCCACACAATTCACAAAGACAGAAAAAAAAAAAGAATTTTTTTATTGTTTGTGGAGCGCACTTTGAGGGTTACGCCACCCTTTAACAGACAGACGCACGCTTGTCGCTGCTGCTTTGAGGATGCAGGTGGAATCTAGATGGGATTTGGAACCGGGGACACACTACCTCCATCAATTGTCTAAATCCCACTGCACTAATGGCGGATACCGGACCCACGTCTAACACCAACATAGCAGTCAAGGCCTCAGTTATACGTTTTGCTTCAGGATGACTGCTGTCGTACTTCATCCTCATCGCTAGGGACTGTTGGAGGGTCAATTGTTTAGTAAAAGTGGTGGTGTTTCTACTTCCTCTCTGGGATGATGAACAACTCCCAGCAGCAGCAACAGCACTAGGAGGAAGTGGTTCTTGATCTTTCCCTATTTTATTTTTATCAGAGAAAGTTTGGTCCTCCATTTATGTTATATTGATATATACGTGCGGCTAAAGCGCACACAAACACAGAAAATATTTTTTTATTTTTGCTGGAGAGTAGTGCACTTTGTGGGTTACACCACCCTTTAAGAAATGAGCCAGCCCGCTCTTTACTTATGGGACACAGGCGCACGCTTGGCGCTGCTCCTTTGTTGATGCACGTGCAGCCACAGTGCACACAAGTCACAAACACAGAAAATATTTTTTTTTTTGGTTTGGACTGGAGTGTACTTTGGGGGTTACAGCACCCTTTAACGGTCAAGCCAGCCGGCCCTTTACTTATGACACAGGCGCACGCTTGGCACTACTTTGTTGATGCACGTGCGGCTACTGCGCACACAATTCACAAACACAGAAAATATTTTTTTATTTGGTTTGGAATGTACTTTGGGGGTTACAGCACCCTTTAACGGTCAAGCCAACCAGCCCTTTACTTATGACACAGGCGCACGCTTGGCACTACTTTGTTGATGCACGTGCGGCTACTGCGCACACAATTCACAAACACAGAAAAAATATTTTGTTATTTGGTTTGGAGTGTACTTTGGGGGTTACAGCACCCTTTAACGGTCAAGCCAGCTGGCCCTTTACTTATGACACAGGCGCACGCTTGGCACTACTTTGTTGATGCATGTGCGGCTACTGCGCACACAATTCACAAACACAGAAAATATTTTTTTATTTGGTTTGGACTGGAGTGTACTTTGGGGGTTACAGCACCCTTTAACGGTCAAGCCAGCCGGCCCTTTACTTATGACACAGGCGCACGCTTGGCACTACTTTGTTGATGCACGTGCGGCTACTACGCACACAATTCACAAACACAGAAAATATTTTGTTATTTGGTTTGGAGTGTACTTTGGGGGTTACAGCACCCATTAACGGTCAAGCCAGCCGGCCCTTTACTTATGACACAGGCGCACGCTTGGCACTACTTTGTTGATGCACGTGCGGCTACTGCGCACACAGTTCAGAAACACAGAAAATATTTTTTTGTTTGGTTTGGACTGGAGTGTACTTTGGGGGTTACAGCACCCTTTAACGGTCAAGCCAGCCGGCCCTTTACTTATGACACAGGCGCACGCTTGGCACTACTTTGTTGATCCATGTGCGGCTACTGGGCACACAATTCACAAACACAGAAAATATATATTTTTTTGGTTTGGACTGGAGTGTACTTTGGGGGTTACAGCACCCTTTAACGGTCAAGCCAGCCGGCCCTTTACTTATGACACAGGCGCACGCTTTGCACTACATTGTTGATGCACGTGCGGCTACTGCGCACATAATTCACAAACACAGAAAATATATTTTTTTGGGGTTTGGACTGGAGTGTACTTTGGGGGTTACAGCACCCTTTAATGGTCAAGCCAGCCGGCGCTTTACTTATGACACAGGCGCACGCTTGGCACTACTTTGTTGATGCACGTGCGGCTACTGCGCACACAATTCACAAACACAGAAAAAATATTATTTTTTTAGCACTTGGTGGGAGCACCCCTGATGGACAGAGCACCCCCTGGACAACACTACAGCACCCCTTTAGGACTGGGACACTGCACAGGACTTTGGAGTGGACACAGCCCCTATGGAGAACTGACTGCACAACACAGTCCAGCCAGCCCCTATGGACTTTGAAGTAGTGGACACAGCCCCTATTAACAACAGCAGCACAGCACAACACAGCCAGCCCCTATGGACTTTGAAGTAGTGGACAACAGCAGCACAGCACAGCACAACACAACACTACTCTGCACTACACTACACTACACAGCCCAGCCAGCCCTAACTCCCACCCTCCCTCTTCACTGTCCACAGCCGAGTGAGAAAATGGCGCCGACGCGGGTACCTTATATAGGATCCAAAACCCGCGAGACCCGGAAGGCGGGATGATGACGTTTTGCCTCGATTTCAGATCCGAGTCAGGCGGGAAAAGTCGAGCCTGACTCGGATCGGCCTCGGATCGGGGGGGCTCGGGGGGGGTTCGGATTTCAGAAATCCGAACCCGCTCACCCCTAATATATACTGTACATATACTTTAGTGGGACCCCGTTAGTCTAAATATCATAGTTCAGCTGATTACTTTACAGGTGATGCTCTGTTGGAATGATACTCTTCCTTTTGCTGTATATAGAAAGTAAATAGCCCTGTGTAGTTGCTATCAAATTCTGGTTGACTGGTTAACAGCCTATTTGTGCTTGTTCCTGCTTGAAGTGAAATAGAGATGCATTTTCTTAATCTTGGAATAAACAGAAAGCTGTCAGCAATAATAACTTAGCAGGTCCTTAGTGACAGGGCTGTCTTAACAGCAGTGTGGGCCCTTGGCAAAGCAATGCACTGGGGCTCCTACCCACCCATTCACAGGAAAAAAATGCAGTGCCCCTTATACAGTGCCCTCCGTAGTGGTCCTTCCTGTGCAGTGCCCCTTGTGCTCCCAGTAGTAAGCCCCTTATATTGTGCCCCCAGTAGTAGTCGCCCCTATACAGTGCCACCAGTAGTGGTACCCCCTATGCAGTGCCCCTTATATGGTGCCCCCAGTAGTAGTCCCCCCCTATGCAGTACCCCCAGTATTGCCCTTTATATAGGGCCCCCAATAGTGGTCCCCTGATGTGGTGCCTACAAGTAGTAGTCCCCCTCATTCAGTGCCCATAGTAGTAGTCCCGTTCCCTTGTAGTAGTACCCCCCTTATAGTGTCCCTAGTAGTAGTCCCCCCCTTGTAATGCCCCCAGTGGAGGTCGCCCCCCCTATGTAGTGCCCCCAGTAGTGGTCCCCCAATGCAATACCCCTAGTAGTTTTTCCCCCATTGTAGTTACCCTAGTAGTAGTCCCCCCCCTTGTAGTGCCCCCAGTAGTGCCCCCCCCTTGTAGTGCCCCCAGTAGTGGTCCACCCTCAGTAGTGCCCTCCCAGTAGACACACACGTAATAAAAATAAAACACTTACCTGAATCCCCGCTCCTGCTCCCGTCGCAGCCTTCTGCTCCTGGCCTGCTCTGCATTATGGGAGAGACGTCATGAGTTCTCTCCCACTACCCACTGCAGGAGCCGGAAGATGGAGCTCATGAGTGAGCTCCAGCCGGCTCCTGCAGTGGGCGCAGCAGCCAATGAGAGTCTTACAGACTCTAATTGGCTGCTAATTAAAACAAACACACATCTGCTGGCACCCTACTCGGCTGCGTAACAGAGGGTGTCGCTTGTCACGTAAGGGGGGGGGTTGCTCATCATGGGGGGGGGGTGTTGGCTGGTAGACAGTGCTTTAAAGAAAAAAACATTTACTCACTTGCCGCAGCTGCAGCGGGCTGGAGGACCCCCTGAAGCTTCGGGCCCTTGGGAAGCCTGGCAATGGTATTGGCATTTATTTTGCAGAGAGTGTTTGGTAAGTTAGTTTATTCCTATGTAGCTATCACTAGACAAACTGGGGGTGCTGAAGGAAACATACCCTCTTTTATAATGTTTTACCAGCTAATCTGCACTGGATACGGCCAGTTTCTAGCAAACTGTAACATTGGTCAGCTGGTGTGTAATGGCCGAGTGCAAAGCCGCAATACCACTCCTGCTACCTGCAATGTCCTCAGAGCTAAGGGAGTCTGTCAGGGGTGCTGCTTCTTCTCACTGTTGGCTGTTCCCCTCTGTGAGTCTGTCATCCAACCACCTTATATAAGGTAATGGTGTTTGCCTCTTAGCCGGCCTAGGCCGTGCCCCTGGTCTCTGCCGCACACCCACTGCTGCTGAGCCTGCTGGGAAGTTGGTGGAGGACAATGATCAGCCGGGATTTACAGCTTCACCTCCTGGCTTCTCTTCTGCTCCTTTATCCTCCTGCCGCTCCCCTCATAGCATCTGGGGAACCGCTAAGACCAGGTAAAAAGTACATACCATGCCGCTCTGCTCTCACCGGCAGTTTCCTCATCACAGTGCAGCCACCAACTTCCGTTTTCTCTACCTCAATCCTTGAGCCTGCCACAATACTCTCTGTCTCCTAATGTCCACCACCACTGAGGGGGCCAGTGCAAAAAGGTCCCTGAACCCAAAAGAAAAAAATAAAATCATATAAAAGCTTATATTAGACAATGGCAGGAGGCACCTTATAACTTTATATTTTTGTAGGAACACATCAGCATGGTTAGGCATTCAGGGTCTTAGTGGGGTGCCACATATGTAGTGATAGGGAGGTAGAAACCTAGAACTTCTGTTTTCTGGGTATTTATTTTATAGCCAGTGTATGAGCCATATTCTGGAATACTCATGAGGCGTTGGGGGAAAAAAATTGGCCGGGTACATGATCGTCAAAAGAATGTCATCCTCATAGAGGGCGATTTTATAAGCATGAGCACAAATGGGGACCCAATGGATATCCGAGATGGCACAAATTTTGGCAGCCAATGGTTTTATTATTTTTGCAAAGGGGAGAGAGGGGGCATCCTTGCCTAGTTCCATTGGAAATGTTTAACAGCAAGAACTGTACCCCATTGGCCAAGACCATGTCTCTGGTATCATCAGTACAACTTTAAAAATCTTGCTTCACCAGCATATCAACAGTTGTACTGTCAATCCAGTTAACACGGTTTAAGTAGCATGCTAACCTTATTAATTACGGGATCAAAACTGTCGACATAGTGACTGTATATCCCACATACAGTACCCATCCCATGATTGCCCCCCATAGTTTCTATAGTGTAGTGATATAATACCTTTCATCATCTTCTTGATCCAATGTAATCAATTGGATTACAAGTAACAAACAATTACAGTAACAGTAAAAGCAAAATGGATTTCTCACTTAGAACTTCCTACTTAGATGAAAGAATGTGTACTTTGTAGGCTGCAGCCAACCATTAGCTGTCTCTCAATGTTAATGAGAGACCTCTCATGATTGGCTGCCACTCTCCTTGATAAGGCGGGTTAAATGGACTTGGTTACATGGTTTTCTGCAAATTATGTAATTTTAACCACAACACCTGCTGCTGGATGATGTGAATAATGGCATTGTGCAGCAGGAGGCTGTGACCATGATGACACCAATCATATTGTTATTTCCAGTGCACTTGACCCTTGCAACTGCTAGGAGGGGAGTGCGCTCTGCACTGTCTCTCCCTCACTATCATGTCCGGGACTCCATGCCTAGATGGAGATGCACTGTCGTCACAGCATGATCGTAGACCCGATTGTGCACTACTGCACATGCACAACCTACTCAGGCATCTTCTCTCTCTGTCCTCCATTAAGACAGAATGTACCGCTGAGCATCTCACTGCACCGGAGAGTGAATTACATGTTTGGAGGATACCACTGTGACACCAATGCTCAATGTAAAAGGTCAACTGAGTGTATATACAGGTGGGTGCTACCCTTAAAAGCACACTACCCGCATTAACTCCATAACCTCCTGGCTGGTTCTGCTTGTATAATTATTTGTGCATACCTGTGTTACCCTGCATCATGTTATCTGCCAGTTAGAAACCAATAAGCCTGGTTAAACATTCTGCCATGTGAACTGACACCTATGAACACCATGGGCCTGATTCAGAGGTGCACGCTAAGTGCATGCACTGCCGATGTTCATGTAGTTGAGTTACCCTGCACAAATGTGCTGTTACATACGGGGCAGCTGGTATCAGAGATGATGAGGGAAAACCATGGGTGGTGATTGTGAGATGGCCTGAAGTGAACGCAACAAAAAGTCACATATGAGTGTTACGAGAGTGTCAGTGAAACCTGCTGCATACTCAGATGCCTGCAGTAGCCACAGAGGCCATGTTCAGACGAAGATACTGCACCTGCCGTAGGGCAGCATGCAGCCACACTGAAAGTGGGTGTTTCAGTGCTTGCATGTTCAGGTGCTCACTTGTACAAAAAAGGAAGGCACTATATAAGGGGCACTGCATAAGAGGGGACCACAACTGGGGGCACTGCATAGGGGGACTACTAATAGGGGCACTGTATAAGGGGCACGGCATAGGGGGAACCACTACTAGGGGCACTGTATAAGGGGCACTACTGGAAGCACTGCATAGGGGGGATGACTACTGGAAGCACTGTATAAGGGGAACCACTACTGGGGGCATTGTATAAGGGGGACTACTGGGAGCACTGTATAGGGGGTACCACTACTGGGGCCACTGAATATGGGGGACCACTACTGGGGGCACTGTATAAGGGGCACTGCATAAAGGTGACCACTACTGGGGGCACTGTATAAAAGGCACTACTGGGAGCACTGCATAGGGGGGACCACTACTGGGGGCACTGTATAAGGGGGACCACTACTGGGGGCACTGTATAAGGGGCACGGTATAGTGGGGACCACTACTGGGAGCAATGCATAGGGGGGTCCACTACTGGAGGCACTGTATAAGGGGCACTACTGGGGTCACTGCATAGGGGGATGACTACTAGCAGCACTGTATAAAGGGAATTACTGGGGGCACTATATAAGTGGCACTACTGGGGTCACTGTATAAGTGGCACTACTGGGGGCACTGAATAATGGTGCATTACTGGGGGCACTGTATAAGGGTGCACTACTGGGGGCACTGTATATGGGGCACTGTAATAGGGGCACTACTACAGGTAGCACTGCATAAGGGGCACTGCTACTGGTGACATTGCATAACGGGCACTACTACAGTGGGCATTGCAAGAGGGGCACTACTACTGGGGGCATTAAGGTGCATGTGGAATGGAAAGGAATGTTCCCAGAGTGATGAGAAATGGTGGTGTGTCTTGTTGACATGCCCCCATTTTCCAGTGGCCACGTCCCTTGTGGCATGTGACCACGCCCACTTTTTCAGCACTTGCTCATACTTGGGGGGGAAATCTTCCATTTTTTTAACTTGCCCTGGGCTCCAAATACCCTAGTTACACCACTGTGAGTGACAGAAAAAAGCTATTTATTCGTACATCTCAGATGTGGATGTGATAAGATAAATTTAACAGGATTTGCAATGCGATATTTTAATACATCACAAGGATGTATCAAATATCACATGCAGGGACAGAGCTTGCATTCATTTTACAGTGATCAGCTGATTACAGGCACTGGCTCCTGACTCTGATATGCCTGTCAGAGCAGAGCAGGAGTCAGAGTAAGGGAAGAAAGCCTGAATAACTCCATCTCTAGGTGGCATTATTATCACAGGGCTTCCCCCGGTATTTTTTTTACAATTAAACTTTTGTAAATTTGAAGCAGATTGCATTTCCCATTACAAGTCTGGTAAATGTGATCTGCTTACTAAAAATATGCAAATTCAAGGGCTCTGAGTAGTTTTTCATGAAAATACATTTATGTGATACTAAAATAATGTGAAAAGGGTGTGAAAACACCTTTTTTTACATTATTTGAGTAAAAATAATATTGACAAATAGGGCCCCTAAGGGTGAAAATGTACAGTGCAAGTGCCAAGTTAATGGACTCAGAAAACTATACCATAGATGCCGTTAAAATGGGAGAAATTATAGAAGGTTACCAGTGATCCAGGGGAGCACCTCAACCAAGATGATGTAGATAAGGCCATGGGAACCATAGGCGGTACACCTGTCAAACCGTAACGCAGGTGTCCTAAGGCGAGCTCACAGAGGACAGAAACCTCCCGTTGAGCAGAAATGCTGTAGAGCAGCATTTTATTATTCATGGAATGTGAAATCGAAGTTAGTTACTGTTAATTTTCAATTAATGAAAACCCACATTTTTTGCATAGCATTCGCCCTCTTCAAGTCAGGTATGGAATTACAAAAGGATTTAGCTTATCTACTTTTTTTTTTTCTATCTTCTCTACTATATCAAAGCAAAAATTTGTCCTTCTGTACTTCTATCTTTCTATACAAATCGACAGTTTACAAGCGAAGATCGTGACATTTTACATACGAGCATAAAACACGGCGGAGGCAACTAAAAAATGTTTAAATCAAAATGAATTACTGTAATTTTTTAATTAATTTAAAACCACAATTTTTTGCTGGACGCTCATTGTGGGGCCTCACGGCATATGGGTAGGGCCTCGGAGCAAGCGTTTTGTGTTGTCATGTTTTGTCATGATCTTAATGATCTTAATGATCTTAGTGTTAATGAAGAAAGCTTTAGCAGGCTTTGCCAGCATTCTCACCTCTCTGACTATACCAAATTACGCAACAACATTTACTTCTTTCTTCCAACTGTGTCAAAATTAGGACTTTGCAAGGACCCTGCTGTACTGTGAGCTGCCAAAATATTACACATGGAATGTTTCTCCCAACGTTTTTCTGCTCAGAAAACAGGGAGTCGCTGTAGATAGTCATCCTGGTATCAGAGCAACAGAAGCTCTTGGCCGTGTTTACACTGTACTGTACATCCTACAAATTTTGAATGCTTTTATCTCCGAAGTTTGCTTTACACTGTTACAGATCCTACTTCCTTCGAAGACCTTAGGACTGTTGATGGGGAAGTTTGTCACACTTTTCGTGAGGCCTGCCTAAGGAGAGGTCGGTTGGAGGATAATGTGTAAACAACATTCTTAACATCCTGGGCAATGCTGGGTAATCCAGCTAGTATCTCATAAAATCAAAAAGACAGCATAAGACAAGACATACAGTATGAGCTCAACAATTAATTTGAATATGTCCTCAATGGTCAGAGGAAATATGGTAATGTAATTGCAATTATAACAACAAAGATGAAAAAAATTAAAAATAACCCATAAATATGAATATAGTGAAGAAATATATATTCATATATACATACAGTGTTAATTAGTGATTGTAAATATCTGCAAATATATTAGTGAGGATATATAAGTAAAGTGTTAAACACACAATTAAAATTACACCTACAGACCATATGCCCTTGGTATGCAGATAGTTGATTGTTTAGTGAGGCGCCCCTCAAGCCGCTGGGAATGTGATTTTGTATCAATACTGTAATAGGTATTCTCAGGCAAAATACACATTTGTTTTCAGTGTAGATAGTAAATATAGTAGCTGTGTATTTATATGCACTGGGATATGCCTTCCCCAGTCTTGCCTTGCATCTGACTGGGGATGAGAGTCCCGTGTAACGGCACAGTTAAAGAACAATAGAGCTGTTTCTGCTGCCTTGCACTGGCTCAGAGCTGAACCCTGTTGCAATGCATTGAAGGGTGTCAGGGTTAGAGCCGCAGCTGGTGAGAGAACAGTGAAGGGGAGATAAAGTACCTGACAGTTGCAATGGATTCCCAGTAGGCTATGGTCTGGTGGTGCAGGGGTGTGCACAGAGGTGCCCCTGGAGAGGTGCCGATGCGCGTTTTGCTGGGGCCTTTTTTGAGTTTAAGTGGCAGAAATTCAGTAGGTTTTGTGAAAATTCAGATAATGTCTAAGAAGCCTTAATGGGACATGTGAAACTGTAAGGTTTTTTGTCTATGGAATATACAGTATATATATAACTATATATATATATATATATAGACTGAATATATATAGTGTATATATACTGTATATATTCAGTCTATATATATATATATATATATACTGTATATATAACATGTAGATACAGTGTGCACTGTGTATATGACACAGAATGGTTAATATGGAAGCATATTGTTACTGATGCCCCACCAGAGTCTGGAGATATTTACCCATATACATATATGTACTGGTGTAGGTAGCATGTGGTGAGTCAGCAGCAGATCACATAGTGGACAGTTACATCAGTTACAGGGTAGTCCTAAGGGAGCTATCTGTGAGGCAAAAGCTGCACCAGGACTCCCTATCATAAGCGGCTGTCAGAGCTGTAATCAAGCAGGGATAGTGGAGCTGAGTCACCGGGTTAGAGCAACCTCCGTGAAGTGAGTGAACGTCGAGCCAGCCTTCTCCTCAGGCGTTGCAGGGACAGATGGCAGTGCTGAATGGCGTGGCTTCAGCAGAGCTGAGTGACAGCCCAGGAAGGAGGTGGGACAGAAGGCGGTGGCTCCCCTGAGCTGGGCAGAGCTGAAGGAAGATCAGGAGGCATGATTGCTGGGAAAGAAGAGTCTACCTTAAGTTCTGAACCAGTGTCTGAGTAAAGTCTGTATGAGTGCTTGGAGGTGTGTAGAGAAAGCTGGCAGGTCTTAGGAGAGCTCCTGGCATGAAGTATAGAACAATACCCTGACTGGAAATCAAACTTCGGTCTTAGCGGAGAGGTGCCGTATCGTGTCCACTAGACCACCAGATACTTCGGTGTTGGAGACAGGTTGGTATGTATTGCAGAGAAGAGTGTAGCAGTAGATTGACCAGGCTGGTACCGGGTTGATACTGTGAATAATATATAACACTCTTCTTACTTGTACAGTACTTGCAATCCGGAATGTGGAGTGGTAGATCTTGGCAACGTATTTATTTACCAGGCTGGAACTGGGTTGTTGCTGTAGTCCAGGGTCCAGGAGCACTCAGATGGTAGCAGGGCCGGATGCAGACCGGAATGGATAGTCAGTGGCAAACGCAGGATTTCTAGAGGGGGGTTCCAAATGCTTGATTCTAGAGTGAGCGTGGCCAGACCATGAAGAGGACATAATTAGCACGTAACCAGCATAATACAAAGTGTATTGTGTGTCATAATTCTAGCATAAACAGTACCAGTGATCACAAGTAAACTATTAAATGCGGCAGTAGGGCCATCCTGCTTGAGCTAAATATTTTTATTTTTCATGTGTGGGTTCCATTCCAGATCATGGGAGCAAAACGGGAGTCTGGGGGAGCTGCAGAAGAACCTAGAACTGCCCTTGACATATATTTATACATTGGTCTCCTTATGCACTGGATAGTATTATATGGTATTGATAATTAACCCTATGGTTTGTTTGTCTATAGCATTGCACCCCTAATGGTGCATGTTTTCCAGATCTCCTAGTTCGTGCACAGGTGTATTATTTACTGGCTGACACATGTTAAAAGATCCACAGGTGGTGCAAATGTTTTCATTTGTGATACTGAGAACATGCAGCACTGGTGAAATTTTATTATATTACTATATCTATTGTGATCATGGTGTGGGCTGGGGAGGAAGGTTTCCAGGCAACCAGAAACTAGAAACCCCCCCCCCGCCCCCATGCGTTTGCCTATGATAGTGGATGATGACACCAGGAACGGCACCAATGGAACAGCAAACTCACTGTGCAGGAATCTATGCAGCAGGGAGGAGCAAAACTGCACAAACGGGAAACCAGGTATGCAATAGGAGCACAGCATAACTTACTCAGTGGAGACTGAGGTTAGACATTGTACTGGTAAATTGGTAGAGCCAGCGGTTGGGAGGTATACCCCTGGGTTACCCGGGATAGGCTGAGCACAGTCAGGTGGTGCGGGGAGACTCAGACTGTCACCCGATTGGCTGCTGCGGTCAGGTGATAGGGATTTGTCACTGGAATACTCTTTAGCAGGCTCTGATGTTGTATGTGGCCTAGCAAGCCAGGAAATACTGAAGCCTGTGCATCTTGGATGTGTAGAAAAGGGCCCTAGACTGCACACCCTGATATATATATATATAATGGGAGGTGCTACCGTGGAGACTATTGTTGCAAACACAAAAAAAAGAAGAATTTCAAGTGCACAACTCCAACATTACTAATTATATATAATGAGGAAAGGTGAAATGTAAAAATTAGTTAGATAGATAAGAGCAGCTACTGCTGCATATAGTAAGGTATATATAATATATAATCATATATATTAAACAAACAGTGACAAGAAATGCTGGCAGAATCGGTAAGTTACCTGGCGGCTGGGGAAACAGACCAGGTTTGTGACAAGTTCCCTTCTGCATCCATTGACAGCAGAGCCATATTGAACAGGGAGCAGAACAAAAGCAGCCGCCCCAGTGCCTACCCTTCAGTTTCCTATTATAGTCACTCTTTATGCCGGGTTACCCAATGCCCAAATGAATAGATCAGTCAGAAGTGCATAATATCCATCAGAACTTACTGTATATAGTCTTATTGCAACAGCCACTTGACAGCCTAAATACTGTCAGAGTATGCAAGAAAGCTATCATAATAATCAGTCCAAGCACCTTCCAGCCATGTAGGAGCTGTTTAACAAACCGCACATCATCAAACAGGAAAAACTCAGGCAGCCAGTGTAAATTGTGGCAGACAGAATTATGTCACATTTACAGGAAAGCCTATGCAAGATCCAGTCTTCAGTTTTAGTAATGTCTGCTGTCCTAAATCTGTTAATAAACTGTAAAATAGGAGTGGCTAACTAGAGAAAGACACTAAAAGATACTGGGCCTCATTCAGACCCGGTCGCAAGCGCTGAGCGCACGCAACTGGGTCGAAGTCTTCCCACTGGGCATGCGCACGTCGGAGCCGGCTCTGACGTGCGCATGGGCAAGACCCGGTTAGCGACGGCCGCTCCGTCGCTCCAGGTCTCGCACCAAAGGGTGCGAGCTGTCAATGTTGATTGACAGCTCGCCCCATTTGGAAGGCGGGCCGGGGGGGTGGCCAGCCAAATGGAGGCATTCCCAACTGAAAGCTTGCTGATGTCAGTGGGCAGCTTCCTGCTCGATCAGAGCAGAAAGCTCCCTGGGGCTTGCGAGGGCTGGGGCTTGGGGCTTGCGAGTGCTGAGACCCAACCTTAGGGTCTCGTCGCAAGCCCCAATGGGCGCGATGGTCCTGACCATCGCGACCATCACCCTAATCGGTCACTAAGCTGTGGGTGGTAACCCACAGCTTAGCTAGTGACCAGGAGGCCGCTCTTCAAGATGCAAGCGGCCGCCCTCAATCAGAGCGACCGCTTGCATCTAACGACCGGGTCTGAATGAGACCCATTATCTGAGTAAGTGGTAACAAAATCTCCTTCTACAACTGTAAAGACACTTAATTGCTATATCTGCAACTCACTACCAATCAGCACCTCTTACAACTTTTACCACTAAGTAGAAACAAAATGGGCAATCCCTTAAAGTGCACCACCTCTACTGAAAGCACTGAACTTTATTGTTGTCATCCATTTACATGCATGCATTCAAAACCAACTAACGATTGCCTTCACACATGAATAGAATGGTGTGAGTGAAAGGGCAAACAGAACAATCTTTGAAAGAGCACTGACTATGCTAAAATATGCAGGTCTGGACAAGATATTCTGGACAGAATCAGTCCTAACTGCGGTGTACCTCAAGAATGAAGCACATACGGTGGCAGTCAAAATTAAAACACCATTGGAGGTGTGGTTCAGTAAAAAGCCAAGTGTTAATCATCTCCATGCCTTTGGGTGTAATGCATAAGTCGATATCCCTAAAGAAAGGCGATGCAATTTCATATAACCCATCATAGATCCCATCTCATATACTGTATCATGTTTGGTGTCAAGAATGCAGATTATGGGATATTTCAATAAAAATCTAATAAAATCAAGAGACAGGGCCAAATGTAATAGGTAGTCTGTTTTAGTAACAGTACAAACTCGCACTTTCTCGCACTTTTAAAAAGTGCAAGTTTGTACTGAAACTCGCAAATTCAATAGCCTGCGAACTTTTCAGCTCGAGGCTACTGCATTTGCGAGTTTAGGCGAGTTTAGGACTATGTAAACTGACACCATTTAATGCGAGTAGCATTAAAAGGTGCGAGTTTTAGATAAGCCATCACAGATCAGTGAGATCCGTGATGGCTTCTGTGTGTGTTTAAAACAAAAAAAAACGTGCACCCCCTCCCCAAAAGCATAACCAGCCCCGGGTTTATAAAGCCTGTTCTGGTTCTAAAAATACAGGGGCCAAAATGCGTAGGGGGCCCCTGTATATTAAGAACCAGCACAGGGCTTTGTTGAGCTGGTCCTGATTCTGGAATATCAGGGGACAAAACGAGTAGTGGTCCCCTGAAAATTCCAGAACCAGCACCGAACTCTTTCTAGCGGGGGGATAATGCCACAGCCAGGGAAAACCTTTCACCGGTTTCCCCGGCCAAAGCATTATCCCTGACCGCTAGTCAGTCCAGGCCGGGGATACCTGGGGAGTTGGGCACCCCAGGTCTAGACTGATAGCCCGTGGCTATCCCCGGCACCGCGGAGCAAAGGTATGTGTACACACATACCTTTGCTCAGTCCGGCATGGATCGGGTTTTTTGCGTTTTTTTATTTTAACCCCTGGATTGCCAGTGGACGTGATCTACGCATAGGAGAGGTGAGTATGGATTTTTTTTTCAGGTACACCCCTATGGATTACTTTGGATACTAGGTGAGTATGTGTGAGTGTGAGTGTGAATGTGAGTGTGCATGTATGTTTTAATAAAATGTTACATTCACGGTGAATTTTTGTTTATTTACATATTTCTTTAGTTGTGGAACTACAAGTGCCAGTGGGCCCGTAATGCCCCGCATGCTGGTATTTGTAGTTCTCCAAATACCAGCATGCAGGGAAGGCTTGCTGGTACTTGTGGTTCTACAACTAAAGACAATATGCAAACTTTATTTTTACACTTTACACTATCAACCCGGCACCCACCGCCCTAGGGTGCCGGGGACAGCCACGGGCTATCAGTCTAGACCTGGGGTGCCCAACTCCCCAGGTATCCCCGGCCTGGACTGACTAGCGGTCAGGGATAATGCTTTGGCCGGGGAAACCGGTGAAAGGTTTTCCCTGGCTGTGGCATTATCCCCCCGCTAGAAAGAGTTCGGTGCTGGTTCTGGAATTTTCAGGGGACCACTATTCGTTTTGTCCCCTGATTTTCCAGAAACAGGACCAGCTCGACAAAGCCCTGTGCTGGTTCTTAATATACAAAGGCCCCCTACGCATTTTGGCACCTGTTTTTTAGAACCAGAACAGGCTTTATAAAGCCCGGGGCTGGTTATGCTTTTGGGGAGGGGGTGTACGTCATTTTTTTTTAATTTAAAAACTTTTAACATAAGTACACACGGAAACATGTACATATCTCATGGATATGTGCATGTTTCTGTGTTAATCTGACCTGCTTAGGATGTACTCGCTAGCCTGAAGCAGGTCTATTATTTGGGGACTTTTGGTAATCTTTTGTTTGCGAGTCTGAAACAGACACTCTATTACATTGGGCGAGTTGATTGTTTTCAATGTGAAAACATCTGGATGCGAGTTTGAGAATGGAGAGTTTTAGTAACTCTGAAAAATGCGAGTTTTAGTGAACAGACACCCTATTACATTGGAGAGTTGTGAAAAATTGCGAGTTTAGCACCAAACTCGCAATTTACCAAAACAGACTACCTATTACATTTGGCCCATAGTGTTTCATGAGACAATTGTAGCTAAATACAAGCTGGATATTCCAATACCACCTACATTTGTGATGCTAGATATGCTAACAACTGGAGGCGTGTCAGAAACTGAAACTACAGATACTGGTGATCAGTCACAGAGCAACAGCTCTATGAGGAACAACAAAGGTAGACGACCTAGGAGATGGAGCAAAGAATTGTCTGCTGTGAACCTCTAACTATTCAATAAGCAAAGTCAAGCAGTTACTGGGAAGAATGGATATCAGCCATAAACAAAGAGTGTACAGACTACAATGACATATGGACCATTGTGGACAGGCCAAGCAACTGCATTTCAGTCAAAAACAAGTAGGTCTTCTGCAAAAAGACTAAACACTGATGAAAGTCTTGGTCGCTACAAATCCCGACTTGTTGTCAAGGGTTACATCCTGAAATCCGGCATTGACTATGGAGAGATCTTCTCACCTGTTGCAAGGTGCAGTACATTTTGTATGGTCACTGCTAGTGGAAGGAATTTACATTGTGGCTGGAGTGTGAATTGAGTCTTCTTAGTCCAAAAGACATTGGACCTGATTCAGACCTGCTCACTAGCAAGCGATCGCTGGTTGCTGGCGATGTTAGTAAATGTGCACTTGCATATAGTTCGCAGTACGTGTGCACAAACTAGTATGAGCAACCGGGATGCGCTCACTCACCCTGCAAAGACAGCCCAGTGGAATGAGTGACAGGAGAGGCCGTTTGTAGGTGGTATCAGGGGCAGGGCAGTAGTAACAGGGGAGTGGAGTTGCGGACGCAGGCGTGCCTGAGTGTTTCAACGCCGTTTCAGAGGCATGCATAATTAACCAGCAGCGTCATAGTACACGTCACCTGGTTGAATTATACAGTGAAGTGCTCGCAGTGCTTGCGGTAGGGTACAGTCAATCGATGCCGATGGATCCCGATGTACCGATGGTTGAATAAACTTCCTGGAGATGACGTACGCAAGTGGGCGGCTAAAATCAGGCAGGTGGGCATGTGTATAGACACAAAGTGATCGCTCGCCAAGACATAGTGGGAGTGCTTATGCCTAGCCGTGCGAGCGCCTGCCTTGACATCACTTAGCTGAATTTCCATATGCTGAGAGCAAGCGGCCGCATCTAGCGAGCGGGTCTGAATCAGGCCCATTGTCTACATTGTATGTGGTCAGTCTAAGCACATTGCAGTAAGACACAATATTATGAGAGCTAGTAGATGGTAAATTGGTTATTGTTAAATATGTAACAAGTGAAGACAATCTTGCTAATATGTTAACCAAAGGTTTGATGTCACATGTACTAAATGTTCTACTACAGAAATGTAGACTAGAATGTATTTGAAATGTTGATGTGTCTTACATTGTTTTTTTTATTCCTATATACCCTGTGTTTCGGTTATAGGTGAGATATGTGGAATGTTGTGGAATATTGTGTTGTGTAACAAGAGACAGCCTTGAGTGACGGGGGGTGTTAAGAGGGGATAGGAGTGAGCTCCACATTGTCTCCTCTGCACTGCCAGGTACAGGATTTTGTGCCTTGACAAAGATACGCTGATATCACAGTGCAGTCTCCGACCCAAGTAAGCTACTGCGCATGTGTGGACTGTCCATGTATATCTTCTCTCCTCTATTAAGACAGGACATGCTCCTGACCATCTTGCTGCACTGGAGACTGGATTAAATATTCAGATGCATTACAGATTGCACTGTACCACCCAGGCACAGCAACAGGGAGGACCTAGGGGGACACATGTACTGGGCCCCGAGATTCTGCGGGGACCCGGCACAATCCTCTTTTTCCTCATTATGCAGTTCATTATGCACTTCATATGCATGTACTTTGAGGGTACGCCACAAAGTGAGATCCTTTTTTGTGGTTACATAAGCAGCAGCAGCCTGGCTCCAGCATGCATTGAAAATGTCAGAAATCAGTCGTCTCATCAACCAATTAAGTCCTTGCGCTGCCGGCATAGGGGAGAGGAGCCAGGACATGCCTGCCCAGTGGCATAAGGGGAGCCAAGACTGCCTGCCCCATGCGCACTGCACAATGCAGGTCAGGGAAGAGTTTGAGATGGGACGGAGGAGCTTGGCCAGTGTTAGGAAGGGAGCTGCAGAGCTGCAGCATCACACATGTTTGCCTTAAGGTTAGCTACAGCCCTGCAAGGGGAAAGCAATTTGGGGACTGCGATCTGAAGTGCTAATTAGCACTTTGCCTGAGATTTCTGTGAAATATTCTGCATTGTGCTATTAGCACAATAGATACAATTATGCAGAAACTGCAGTTTCTGCATAATTTTATGTAAAAATCAGCTTGATACATATACCCCACAATCACTTTAACAAATTGCTTAATATATACAAGTTGCCACATATTAGAGAGGACCGTAGGGTGTGTTGCAATTACACATCACTGTACATTGCCCTGCTTATTTCAACTTTGTACCTACAGTGATGAGGGGCCCCCAAAAATATGTGTGTACCGGGCCCCAAGATTTCTGTTGTCGGCCCTGGTACCACCAGTGATCACTGTAAAAGGGCCATTGCCACAACTAAATCTTCATACAAGTGTGTGTTAACATAAAACACTGTACACACCACCTGCATCAACCCCATAAGCTCCTGGCTGGTTCTGCTTGTATTATTATATGTGCATACCTGAATTAACCCAGTGTTACCCTGCAAGCTGTTATTTGCCAGCTAATAAACCAATAAGCCTGGTTAAGTATTCTGCCATATAGACTGACCTCCATCGTACACACTTGTGAACACTGACATTAGACAGTGTAAAAGAGGACTGCGGATCCTTTGACATTACCCTGGGTTCCTTTGTAGGCTAAATATAATTACACCCCTCTGAGGAAATCCCATTTGGGAAGAAACTAGCCAGGGACTCTAACTAGTGCCTTTTTTTTTATCACCACCACAAGTCCTGGTCTTGCGACACTTACTTCTAAAAGGGCGCATGCAGCGGATGAGTCAAAGTCTGCCGTTTGGCTAACTGCACAGAGCAGGGCTGGACAGAGCCTGACCCACAGAGACATCTCTATCTGCCAGCACACTGCGGCGAGACACCGCAGGCAGCAGCACAGTAGACACCATCCAAAAGTTTGTCCATTGCGTCATCTGCCGCAGCACTGTGTAGAGATTGCTCCTCGCTTGATTCACGGAACAACACAGACCTGCCAGTCCATCGCTGCAAAATAGTATAGACGGCAGCACAGAGGACGCCATTTGGCGGCTGAGCATTAGTGCATCACCAACCGCAGTCTAGCATGGAGAAAGTGCATGTTCCTTTGCCACGAGACGGACAGAGCCGACAGACCGACACACTGTCATCTGGCGATTGAGCAATAGTGCGTCATCTACCGCAAATCAGCACAAGAAAAGTACATGTCCTTTTGTTACAAGACGGACGGAGTTTGCAGACTGTTACGTTGTCTCTATTATGAGGTATGAATCGCAGACCTGGCTATGAGACAGATGGAGCATGAGGTGCGTTGGTGAGTGAGGACACATTGCACACATTACACTCACTGTGGGACATTATCTCCATAAAACCTGCACTAAAATTGCTAGTGTAAAATTGTTCTAAATTCCTAAAAACACATTTCTGGACAGTGGTCATCAGTGTTCAGCAGGACACAGTGTGAGAATTATGCTTTAAATTTGTTATATCATCTACCCGGATAAGACAATTTCTTTGAAAGTCACCTTACTTTCTATTGTGGAACTTCAACAGATTTCAGGCTTCTATGCATGGAGCCATAACAATCTCTACCTATACATTTAGCACCTATAAGCACAGCTGCTACATTAGGTGTATATGGTGATCCAGATTTATATGTCACTAGTTATCATTTATTACAGTGTTTATTGGCTCTTTTTTGATGTTTAGTGTTGTTAGACACATTTTTGATATGTGTAGGTACATTTGTTACATTGGCCAATGATGTCTGTTTCATATTATTAAATTTGTATTTTTATTCAAGTATCTATCATGATTTATTATTTACCATTAATATTTTTTATTTCTGGCACAATTTTTGCATTGCATTCTATTTTCCATTTTTATTTTTTATTTTTACTGTAGACTTTAGGTGGTACACAGCACTGTGGTTTACTGTTTTATTATATGCTTTGCTGTTGGAGTGATTTCTAATGGATGACCACTCCTTGGGAGGTTTATAATGGTGTTGAATTTTCTCCATTTCTATGCTATCTGCCTAACAATGGATACTGTTTTTGTAACCATTTCCAGCATAATGAGCATCGACAATTCTTTTTCTGAGGACCTCAGAAACATTCTTTAATTTAGACATAACATGAAGACCAGATGTTGGTAGTGAAGATTATGGTTTTCAAATAGGACAGGCCACCTACACTCAAACCTTTCATCCCACTGATTGTTGCTGCTGCTGTCCCTAATTATCCCCTCAACTGAACTAATAATAATCCTAGAGGGACACATACTTTGAATAACAAATATATTTAATAGTCAATTAATTTAGTCAATAAAGACTATATTATTTAATTTGTTAGTTTCTCTACCTATTTTTATGATTTAGATGATGAGCTGAACACATTTAAGGTCATATTCAGAAAATTACGTATAGGTGCCCTTTTCAAGTATAGAGCCACACTCTTGCGGGTCCTGCAGTGTAATTATCATATCTTTGGAATATCTTTCAATATGAGAAGCTTATCTGTATCATGAGAGAGAGGGGGCTGCCTTTATTACATGTGACTATTGTATTAGAATTCTCAGAATGACCCTAGCAAAGTGATTCTCTTCTGGATGGTAACAAGGAAACGAAAAATGGGTCCCACTGAAAGAATAGGGCAAGTCCATAAGGCCTCCAGCTATGTGCTGCTGCAAGATAAGAGATCTATATTTACTAAAGTGCGGGTTTTTAGAAGTGCCCATAGCAACCAATCAGATTCTAGCTATTTTCTTATAGACTGTGCTAGATAAATGCTAAGTAGAATCTGATTGGGCAACATCTCTACTTCTAAAAACCCACACTTTAGTAAATATACCCCCTTGTCCAAAGTGAAAAAGGCCCTCATTAAGTCAAGAATAGGCTTTATAAAAATCCACCCTCTCTATTCCTTTATTTCATTACAAATTAATATCATGCCACAAAAGGAATTCTCATTTTTATACTCCTCCACAAACCAAGGCACATTGCTATTGTGCCTTCTCCTTACTTTAGTAAGAATGCAATAAATCTGACCATCTCCTCCCACTCTGCCTATGAAAACCTCTGGTCTTCTACAAAAGCCTAAACACCAACAAAAACTACCGCACCGGTTAATCTCGATATACCCCTTCTGGTAAGTATGTGTATTAAATTAGTATAAGGGGTGTGCTACCTTCTGCCAGTAAACAGAGTTATATTAAGAGGAAAAGAAGAAAGGCAGTTTGATGGTGCACTTCTCAAGAGAAGAATATAATTTAAAAATTAACCTTTATTAGGTATTCATTAAAATAATCCCTTTAACATATTAGTAGTAAGCTTAGCAAAATATTAAACAATAAATAATATCAATATAATACGCTATGTCTCACCCGTATTAGATAAGCTCAATATTAAAGTTAATCACTTAACACAGTCAGGAATTAGTCGCTTGATGTAATTAGATAGATTAGTATTGAGTATTCATCTCATATTGTTGCCTATTGATCTTAATAAACAGGAATACTCAGACTGCATCTCTTATTGTTGCAATGTAGATAGCGATTATTTTTCAGACAGCTGCTTTATTCAATTAATATTATATTGGATTATTACAACCCAATATTATTTTCCTAAGCAAGAAATATCGCTGTCTTTATTAATTCAGATGAAAATAACAGATTAACTAATCATATAGAGCATTATAACTAATACTGTGGAACTTCATGTAATGTGTCAATAACGGAGTCTGCCCTCCAGTGTTTATTATTATCCCTGCCCAGGCTGATACAATTCTACAGCCATTTGATTCATTAATATCTTTTTAACATTGTAGCAAAGTGGGTGAAAACAGAATTCCCTATTGGCTTTGTTTATTCGACTGCTGATAGTGTAGGGTCTTAAACTAATACTGTAAAGCTTATTACAATATATAATCACCAACACTTGCTTAGTCACAACTACTCATTGGCAGAGTTTAGCGTTAGAACACAAGAGACAGACTCAGAGTACTGATTAGTTCCATACATAGACATTTATGTCTACCCTCCGGCACTTATTTTTATTTTTATCACTCCCTGGCTAACTTAATGTTGTAGCCGTTACAATCACTGGCGGGGTTTTGTGTCGGAGGGAATAAATGCACTTCTGGTGTAAAATACCAGATATAAGCGTCTACCCTCCGGCGCTTGTTATTACTGCTCGGCTAATATAACATTATAGCCACTACAATCACTGGCAGAGTCTAGCGTCGGAGGGAAGCGGGTGAACTGTTAGTGCAGAGTGTCAGCGTCTACCCTCCAGGCGCTTGTTATTATCACTGCCCGGCTAGTATAACTATGTAGCCGCTACAATCACTGGCAGAGTCTAGCGTCGGAGGGGAGCGGGTGGGCTGCTAGTGCAGAGTACCGATGCACATTTTGCCTATCGCTTAATCATGGAATCAACCCGATGGGCGGGTCTATTAGGTTTAAATACACTTACCTATCTTGTAAAATTCCCAGCATCCAATCACTTCCAAGTTAGTAAGAATCCTATGACCAGGAATAGTAAATGATTGCCGATCAGATATATCAGCCATTATAGTAGATCACAGGTAAATCGATTATCCCTGTCTAATAATGCCTATGATTAATAATGAGAGTGACTAGTGATATCTCCATTAGTGACAGTTATATATAAAATATAATTAGTTAAAAATTAAAATAAAATTAATAATAATAATAATAATAATAATAATAACCTGTATATAGGTTGGTGAAATGTGTGATGAAAAACTAAAGTGAAAAAAATATATAAGAGAGAGAAACAAAATAAAAACGAAAATAAATATGACTCTCATATGGGTTAAAAAGATGTAATAAGTGAACATACTGAAATTAACATATATGTGAATTATACGTGACTTGTGTATGACTTGCATCCTGTGATAATAATAAAAGTATAAGAGAGAGATACAAGAATAAAATGAATAAAATAAAATGAACTCTCATGTGTGGTGTATATGTGACTTATATATAATATACCTAAGTGAATTGTGTTCATATGACCTACAAATACCATCTGAGATCAGGTCATCAGAATATGGTTATATATAGATTCCCAATTTATCTTATTCCTCCATGTTCAAAAGGAAAGATATTACCTAGATTTATTTTATTCATCCATAATTTTATAGGTCAACTAATTCTCATTGAAGTTAGTGTTTAATATATCAATACCACATTGTCACACTTATCTCATATGATTTTACTACTCTATGGACAATTAAAGATTGATATTATAAAGAAAAAAATTTTTTAAGATTATTTTATAGAAAAGCAACATAGTTATTCCTCTCATTAAGGCCAGAGGGATAAACACTACCCATCAAAAAGATAAGACGTGCTTCCCTCTGCAACAGTGTTTTAGTTAGGTCACCTCCTCTATTATCAATTTGAACTTTCTCCATTATGAAGGCTTTTAACAGACGTGTATTGCTCTTGTGATGAATCAAAAAATGTTTAGCCACCGTTGTGAGAGTTTTAAACTTCTTTTGGTCATTTTCAGCATTCCGAATGCTACCGATGTGTTCCAATAATCTCTGTTTGAAAGGTCTGCTGGTCATACCATCAAACTACCTTTCTTCTTTTCCTCTTAATATAACTTCTACAAAAGCCGCCATCTTCCATTTGTATTATATATATATGAACGTATTTTATCACCACTTATGAGAAATGTCTATAGTGGAGTCACTATCCCTGAAGCATTATCCAGAGGCATTATTATTGTTGCTGTTATATTGCTAATTTATAAATGATGTATCAAGGTTTTCTGCATAGAGACAGAACTAGAGGATAAACAAGATATCACCGTGACACGCAGGCTGGTACAAAAGGTTATACATCTTTCTATTATTATTTTAACATTGACAGTAAGAATGATACAAATTTGCTATATGAATATTTGCTTGAGTACTACATACTTAGGCAGATGCTTTCATTAAATTTACAGTCCTTTCACTGAGTTATTTTGATGACAAGCACTTAACAGGCAACCTCATGCCCCTTATCAATTTCTCTCTCCTAACTGATAGACGTGTTCGTATACTTGACTACATATGTCTGGCTGTGTATGAGCACTTCTTTTCTACGACAAAGATATAGCAGAATTTCTAAGGTTATAATATCTCGTATATTGATATCCTCCTAATATGATTGTTCTTTGCTTCTTAAGTAAGCATGTCAGTACCTTTCGACTTCCCTAGGATTTAGGTTACCGATGTAGAGTTACTACTAGTATTAGGGGCTGAATCTGAAGTGGACGCGGCTGCGTCTTTATGCTAATGCCACAGTCGATTCTGATAACACTGAGATGCCCACTTGGCGCTAAACCACCTTGGTGTATCTTTAGTTGTACAGTACCATCGGTCGCACCATCAAAGTTTGCTCCAGCCTGATGGCAGGTGCAGTTTCTCCATCTCAACAGGGCATCCTGTGTTTGTGTTACTTTGTCTTTAGACATGACTGTGTCTGGCTATCCACCCCCCTGTCCCATAAATGTCCACAGCTGATGAATCCAAATTCACTTTATATCTCCCTGCCGTAACTATCGGGAGGCATGCACAGTATGCCTCGGACACATGCACAGTACTACCAACATTGGCACACTGGGGGTATATCAGTATCGCGTGCAGTTTGCATGCACCTCTGCAGGCCGGTGACAGGGGGTGGCAAGGGGCATAGATGTACTGGGCCACGAGGTTCTAGGGGGCCCCAGCATGGCTCATGGATAATACTTCCTTTACTGCTGTCTATGCTGCTGCATGATTAGCAGGGCGCAGGCAGGTACAAGGTCTGTACAGGGGGTCTGTTGCTTTATTGCACCTACAGTGGTCGGTGCAATAAAGTTTTTTTGTTTATTGCAGCACATAATATCATGAAGTCACGCAGCGCTGCACCACTAACAGACAGCAGAGGAGCCACGGCAGGGTAAGTGTTGGGGCTGCAGGGATACTATGGAAGCTGGCTGGCCACTGGAGGGACAATTTAAGGGCTGCCTGGAGGGACACTGACAGGGGGTTGGGTTTAGGGACACTGACTGGGGGTTGGCTGGAAGGATACTGGCAGGGGGCTGACTGGAGGGACATTGTAGGGTTGGGTGAAGGGACACTGTGGGAGCTGGCTGGAGGGACACTGTAGGGGCCTGCTGCAGGGACACTGGGGACTGGCTGGAGGGACGCTGTGGGGGCTGGCTGCAGGGGCACTGGTGGTTGGTGAAACACTGTGGGACTGGAGGGAAACTGGGGTCTGGAGGGACACTGTGGGGCTGGAGGGACACTGTGGGGGCTAGAGACATTGTAGGAGCTGTAGAGACACTGCAAACTGGAAGGACATGGGCTGGAGAGACAGAAGGTGCCTGGGGCTGGAGGAACACTGAGGAGCTGGAGAAATTAAAAGGAGTCTGGGGATGGAGAGACACTAGGGGCTGGAGAGACGCTGGGGGTGTAGGGACACTGTGGGGTTGGAAAAATATTGTGAGCTGGAGAGACAAGGAGTTTGGGGATTTGGGGATGGAGAGGCACAAGAGGGCTAGGGCTGGACAGACAGAAGGGAGCTATAGAGACATGGGGGGATGAGGCTGAAGAGAACTGGGAGAAAGTGGCTGGAGCTTATCCACAACTGATAGGATTAGATGGAAAAGGCTTAGGGACAGTAGTCTTCTTTCTAAATAAACATTACTGATACAAATGGTTCAACATTAGCAAATACAGATTAATAATATAAAATTGTTTGATCAGAGAAGTTCACATTTTTCCATGCACCAAAACGTTATCATCTGGTTGAACCTCTGCTATATGACGAAGACATGGGTTATATTCCTTTGCAAACAGGCATCTTCCGTACTATGGGGTCTATTTACTAAGCAGTGTTAGGAGACAGAGTGAAAAGTGATAAGAAAGTGATAAGGTGCCAGCCAATCAGCTCCCAACTGTAATTTTTCAAATACAGCCTGTGAGATGACAATTGGGAGCAGATTGGCTGGCACCTTATCACTTTCTTATCACTTTTCACTCCAGCTCCTAACACTGCTTAGTAAATAGACACCCATGTGATCTTGTATGTGAATAGAGATACTGACTGAAGTCACCATCTGCCCAGGGACGAATCCTGGGGATGGGGGGGGCCCTAAAAAATGTGTGTACCTGGCCACATGATTTCTGTTGCCAGTCCTGCACCTCTGAAGCAAGCCCTCTGTGTATTTTTTGTGTGTCATTGCACTGTGCATAGTGAGAATACGAATGCATGCAAATGCGAGATTGCAAATCTAATGCATTTTGGACACATAGAGCCTCTCCATCACAGAGATGGAATGGGATTGGCAAGGTGTAGAAAGTGGCGAATTTGAGGGACTGTCACACTTGCGTGTTGCAGTGTCCTGCGGGGAGAAAGGTTAGGGAGCACTGTTTAGATACATACAGCATGTAAACATTGTGGGATAAAGCCTGGGGGCAAACCAGCAGCTTGGGGAACACTGGGCACCACCCAGAGTGATGGAAATGGAGACGTGATGCAATGCCATGCCCCTTTTTCAGTCCTTCTTCCAACCTCCCATATGTTGGAAGGTATGTATACAGGGACTGATTCAGCAAGGATCGCAAGTGCGATTACGGACACAATCAACTGATAGTTATGTTCTGTGCATGCATATGCATCGCAGTGCGCAGACCAGCCACTGCGTTTGGGACTGCGATCGCAGTGACTATGCAGACCCATTGCAGAGTGATTGACAGGAAGTACCGTTTCTGAGAGGTGTCGGGGGTGGTCAGTGAAATGCAGGCGTGCCAGTGCGTTTCAACGCCGCTGCAGGGGTGTGCATAAATTAGGCACTGCGATGCCATACGCAGCTTGTGTACTTACTGCGTGCGATGAGGTTAGCAATTCCTGAGTAAGGTCTGACCTTGTGCAAGTGTGCGTGAGGCTTCGATTGTACTCGATGTTACCGATGGTTTTGCAGTCTTGCTAAACATTACGGATGTGTGTAAGGTAGGGTGGGCGTCCTTATGTTGTGTTGCGTCGGCATAGCGATCGCAATGGATTCGCTATTTTATCGCAGTGAGACTGCGTGTGTAATCGCAGCCTCGATCATAGTTGTGATCCATAATGAATCAGGCCCACAGTACTCATGAAAGGAAACACATTTTACACCAGCTACAGGATAGGTGCAAATACAACTTGATGACAGACAAAATATGCCCTCGATTTCCATTGGGTGAATGTTAAACCACAGCTACAGCTAGCAACACTATGGTCATTAAGCAGATCCTTATCAGTTAATTGAGTGACCAAATGTTTATTTACAGCCCAGAATGAGGCGTTTTGACAGGTACGCAAATGTTTTTTCTTTATTGTTTATACTTTTTCGTAGATGTGTATGATTGATTGTCCGCAAACAGTATTAATTAGACAATCGCTTTCTCATTTCATCTTGCTACCCCTGTTGTAAGGTTTATTATTGAGAAAGTTGTTGTATCACATATTTTGAACATTATTTTTTATTCTCTTTTGCAGACAAATGCATTCCTATTTTACCTATTGATTATTAATAGGGATTGTTTTCTTTCTGGAGTAAGCAGTGCTATTTTTCAACAGGAACCCAGTTCCTGAACTTCACATTAGCTATGATGTAATGTCCTGGGCCAAAATGTTTTTTCCATAAGATAAATTTTATTTTAAAGTCCCTTTTGAGTGCCTTCTTTCTAAATACTCTATTTGTATATAATATATATGGGATTTAGTCTACATCCAAAAGTGTGAGATGCCGACTGTCTAAATAGGGGAGGGAGGCTTAGGTTCAGGGTGCGAGGAGGGGGAGGTTAGGTTTAGGCACCGGGGAGGGAGGGTTAGGGTAGGGGTAAGGACATACTTGCCGACATTCAGCTCCCTCCTTCCGGGAGGGAGCTGAATGCCTGCATTCTGTGGGGGGGGCGTGGCCAGACTGTGATGCTGTTTTGGGGGCGGGGCTGGGGGCATGACCTCCCGATTGCGTCATCGTGGCCCTGCCCCCTCTTCACAATGCCGGAAAAAAGGCATTGTAAAGCAGGGGGCGGAGCCTCAATGACGCGATTCAGCACGAATCGCGTCATCGGGCCCCCCGGCAGCGGGGGTTTTTACTAGTAGTCTGGGGGGGTAGGTGGCAGCCGGGAGGCTTGCCTGCCTTTCCGGGGGGTCGGGAGCGGCATCCGATATTCGGGAGGCTCCCGACCAAATCGGGAGGGTAGGCAAGCCTGGGTAAGGATTAGTGCTAGCATACTCACCTATGGGTGTAGGGATGCCGCTGTCAGTATTCTGAACAGCGGCATCCCGACCTCCAGCAATCCATACCTATCCCATATATATAATATATTTATATATATATGTATCTATACATACACACACACAACAGTGTTCTCCGGCACTCTGGTAACTCACTCTGGTGCCTGCTCAGGGGGTCAATTCCCAACCATAGACAACCAAAATGAAACGGCACTCAGGAGACTCACAACTGTATGAACAAAGTGAAAACTTTATGTAATATTCATCAATGTTTCGGGTACGTGCTCCCCTTCTTCAGGATGATAACAAACATGTGCCTGAAACAAATAACATATTTGTACACTTACCCACACGGATTCCCCCATCAGCGTTGTCCACGGCCCTGCCGCCCGCGGCATCAGTCTAAGCACTTCCGGGAACAAGTGTCACCTCCGGCCGGAGTGACGTAACGGGCCCCGTGACGTGACCATGGCAACTCTGCATACACAACAGCAAATAATGTAATTAAAACCACATGAAAAAACAAAATAAGTTGAAAAATATATTAATACTTTGACACTGTGTAAAAACCTATTAAGATACAGAGAAATACTGTAATAAAGTGCTTATTTACATATATCAAATCAATTTAAAAAAGTGCTGTTAGTATAAAACCTGTATATACACTATTCAAATTGATAACTGTGTAATATCCCTATATGAAACAACCAAAATACTAATGATAATGTGACAGTGAACCAAACACTCCAATGTAATCTATAAAACCCAAATAAAATGATCAAATTAGTATAATTAATTTTACTGGGTGAAACACCATAAAACTCAGAAACTCAGCTACAAAATGGTTCCATAAATGTCCAAAAAATAGATGTCCAAAAGATAAAAGTCCAAAAAATAAAAAATAAAAATGGGGCGAAAAGGGTGTATGATTATATATATATATATATATATATATATATATAATCTCAGTAACATAACCCAATCCAAATGGAATAGAACCTGGCTATCACTTTGTTAGATGCTGGACTACATACAAAAATACAGAGAAATCCATTTAGCAAACAAAAAATTTAAAAATGTCCTGGAATCAATTAGCAGAGAGAAACATATCAAAATGTACTAATGTAAGCCTTATAAGTAGGGATGTGCGCCGAGCCCCGTGTTTTGGTTTTGGTTTTGGTTTTGGATCTGTAACTCCTTTGTGCTTTGCAAAACCACCCTTGCGTGTTTTGTTTTTGTTTTTAGATCTGGATCTTTTTTTAAAAAATGATAAAAACAGGTAAAACCACATAATTTGGGCCTGTTTTTGTTCCTACAGTGTTATTAACCTTCATTACATTTATTCCCAGTAATTTGCTGTCAATTTTGACCACCTCACAGCTCACAATATTGATTTTTTTCATCTAGGTTAGGCCTAGGTCCAAAATGTTGCATCCAGCTAACTGACTGACTAAAATAAGTAACAGCAGTGTGCGGCACTAACATGTGGCCATTTAAAAAAAATGAAAGGGGCATACAGGAGATGCTGAGTGTGGCCATTACAATTTCCGGACATTCATAAACAATCAAATTCAAAATGTCAGGCAGCAATGCCCCAAACAGCACATAATGCAGAGAAAAGAGGTGCAAGATGGTATAGTCCTTGGGCCCTCCCACCCACCCTTATGTTGTATATGAAACAGGACATTCACAGTTTAACAAACCAATCATTTCAGTGACAGGGACTGCCAATTGTGGCTGAAATGATTGGTTTGTTTGGCCCCCATAAAACAAGCTGCTAATGTGCATTGGACATGGAAATGATCCCATACACAAACTGGCTTTACATTACAACATCAGATGTCGTTGTCGTCCTCGTCATCTCCATCAGTGTGTACATCCTCTAATTCGTCCCCGCTGAAATCCACCATAGGCGCCTCTGTATTTTTTTGATGCAATTGTTGGTAGAGGTCTTCCTCGTGGAATTTGTAATTCATTTTAATGAATATCATCTATTCCACATTTTCAGGAAGTAACCTCCTACGCCGATCACTGGCAAGGTTGCCAGCTGCACTGAAAACTCTTTCAGAGTACACACTGGAGGGTGGATAACTTAAGTAATGCAAAGCCAGTTTGTTTATGGGCCTCCAAATTGCCTCTTTTTCCTGCTAGTACTGAAAGGGACTGTCTGACATGCCTATTTGGATGCTATCCCTAAAATAGTCATCCACCATTCTGTGAATGGTGACCGTATCAGACATAGGAGCTCATTCAGGCATGCTCGCAAGATGCGATCGCTCGCTGGCAAAAAGTCGAAGGATATTTAAATTAATGCTCGCACTGCGTTGCGTAAGGATGCCCACTATGCTTTAGCGAGCTATGGCAAAGTGCACTTGCAAATGTCTGAAGACGCCCCCTTGCCTCTCGCAACACACGTCATTTCTGGGAAATGAAGCATTAATCGGGACCATCGTGAGCCATCGTAGCTGCTCACAGCCCTTGGGGTTGCCTGAAATACATACTTTGCTAATTATGCACACCCTTTAAACTGCATTTTGGTGGCCAGACACGCCTGTCTTCGCACATCCACTCCCCCGTTCACAATCACCTTCCTCTGTTACCACCCACAAACGGCACTATCTGTCGCTCAAAGCAGCAGCCTGATAGTGGCTTATGAGCTACCAAAATCAGATTGCAACGAATGGCTTGCGCATGCGCACTGCGAAATATATGCATGCGCAGATGGGCGAAAATCGCTCAGAGTGAAAAAAATATTGTAAAAAAATAAAAGTGTCATTTAGTGTAATATTTTTCTGTGTGTGTGTATGTGCGTGTTACGCTTAACCGCACAAGATCCAGCCAGCAACGCAAGTTGCAACCTAGTGCTGCCTGACTCCAGTCGTGATCAATCTGTGCTCTGTGCCCAAGGTCTGGAGCTTAAAAAAAAATATATATATATTGTCTTTTTTTAGTCAAATTTTTTTGTGAGCGTGTCAGCCACACCTGGCTATCACTGTCATCGGCGTAGGTGTGCAGGGGTGCTGTGCTCCTGTCTGTCGAGGGGCTGCTGCCCAAAATAATAAATAAACAATTTTTATTGTGTGCATGTTAGTCACACCTGTCATTGTCGCAGCTACGCAGGGGTGCTGTGCTGCTGTCTGTCAAGGGGCTGCATGAATATTGCAATGAAAACTTTTTTTTTCAAGTTATTGGGTTACAAAAAGTTTTTTTTTTAATCTTAAACATAGCAGAAATGTTATCCTAACAGCTAATAAAGTTATATGCTCTAAAAAACTAAAGCCTATATTTATTTACACACCTATATAGAGTAGACATCCTAAATTCTAAAACTGTTTTATTCAAAAATGTAAACAAAAGCAAAGATTATAAGTCTAGTGTGTTATAGTTTCTAGAACAAGCGAAACAGAGCATAAATGCAACATTTCATTTTAAGGGTTAAATTTTAGGCTGTGTCTGGAGATCATTTAGAAAGCAGAAAAAGAGCTCCACCACGAGCGGCAGATGACTAAACTCACACACAAAGGTTTAATAGAAATAGATACAACAACACCAGATCAGATGTTTACCCTGGAGGATCTGTCTGACTCATCATGGTGCCCCCAAGACCAAGATTGTGCAAATTCTGCCAAAAGAGAGACTGACACCATGGCTAAACATAAGAGCCACCTACTGTATGTGAATTGTCTCATTTGCATGGGGAAAACCCAACCCTCAGATGAGATGGATCTCAGCCAGTGGACAACATTGAAATCACCATTAAAAAGTCACAATGGAAGACTACAGTGTGGAGAATCTTTCTTCACAGTCAGGAGAGGCCTCAGAGAACATGAAAAAATGCTCTAGGTGCTAAACTTCAAGGGATTTCTCCATCATGTTCTGCAGTGTGGATAGGTTTAATTCACATTTCTATAAAGCAGTTCGAAGTTACAGCCTTCAAAGTGTCTGGCTATAACACCCACCTTTGCCAGGAATTACAAAAGATTATTACAAGCAAAGGATTCATCTGTCCAGAATCTGTCTGGAAATTCATGGATCGTATTTGGCCTGAATGCAGTAAGACATCCAGTGATTTGTCACTGTGTTCTGTACCCAACTTTATTCCTACCTGAATCGCAAACTGAAATACGGAATAGCAAGTACAGACAACATGGAGGCCTTTGTTATTCCGCTGCCTGCATGCCAACCAATACCTCCCAGACTACACCCATTGGGGGGACCAGGTCTTGTTAATGACCATCCCCATATGTTGCTAGGCCTTTTTCTTCCAAACTATCCATCCTGGACTTCCTGTCCAAAAAGTTTGAGCAGGGTACAGAAAGAGGAGCTAGATGTCCCTGAGGAATTTTTTTAATCTATAATAGATGATGTGGAGAGATAAGAGCTTCAGATGTTGGAACAGGGGGTCCCACCTATTTGGCTTCCCTCCAGAGAACAGAGCTCTGTTCCTTAGGAAGTGTCTATGCCTGAGCTGAAAG
Organism: Taudactylus pleione; assembly: GCA_031769625.1. NCBI lineage: Eukaryota > Metazoa > Chordata > Amphibia > Anura > Myobatrachidae > Taudactylus > Taudactylus pleione. The sequence goes on along the minus strand of JAUIMM010000555.1, from coordinate 833,905 downwards.
GTAGGTAGTCTCTGTCTGATGGTAAACACCCTTTAGGAGATGGCAACCCAAAATAACAACAACTATAATAATAATAATGTGTCCACTGATAAATTATAATGATAACCAGCCTGATCCCTTAACAGCAACATACCCCATATGGCCAACACATAACATGACACCCAGTTTGCAGCCTCCTCTTCCTTATGACACTAATCCAGTCGCCATGGTTGATCAATCAGCCATGTGTGGTCCACCCAATTTTTGGCCTTCTACATTCTAACATCATATTCACATATCTAAGAAGTGGACATTGGCAACAATGGCAATTTGAAGGCCACTAACTAACTCTGTTTTTTTTAATGTCCCTGTACAGTTTGGGAAATTCCTTTACAGAACAGACGGTTTGCAAAGGATTATTTAAGTCAATTGTTTATTTATTTTTGGAAAGCACGCTTCCTGGTCCCCTTCTGGGATGAAAAAAATCCACTCCCAGCAAGCAGGCATGGCGCTCAAAAAATAATTCACAAGAAAGACACAACGTAAGACTTAAACCTTAAATCTGAAATGTTGCAGTTAATGCTCTGTTCCGCTTGTTCACATATCACATATGGTTAAGTGGACAGTGGGAACAATGGCAGCTTGAAGGCCACTAACAAAATCTGTTTTTTAATGTCCCTGTACAGGTTGGAAAATACCTTTACAGAAGGTTTGCAAAGGATTATTTAAGTCAATTATTTTTTGGAAGCACTCTTCATGGTCCTCTTCTGGGATGAAAATCCACTCCTAGCCGCAGAAGCAGGCACAGGATTCTCAAGAAAGACACAACGTAATGCCTTAAATCAGGGGTAGCCAACCTCAGTCCTCGAGTGCTCACGTTTTCCAGATGACCGAGCTGGTGCACAAGTGTATTCATTACTCACCAAAACATTTACAAAGATCCACAGGTGGAGTTAATTATTATTGTTTTGATTCTGTGAGGAGACCTGGAAAACAAAGCACTCATCCTGGTCCCCTTCTGGGATGAGGAAATCAACTCCCAGCAGCAACAGCCATGCTCAAGGATTCTTCTGTGGCAAGGACTGATGTAAGTGTACTGTATCACATTTTTTTGCAAATGCCTCCTCCCCTCCCCTTCTCCCTCATAAGTTTTCTTTGGAATAAAAAAACTACATTAAATTTACTACCAATCAACCATTCCAGTCCCTGCCCTACCTTCAACTACATACATACTCCAACTCCCTCAGGTCTCTCTTGAATAATAAAAGTGTTTCCTGATGTGCCATGTTTGAAGTTGAACTGCCATGTGTTTGTGCCACCCACTGCTGCAGCTTAGCTTAGTCAGCCAGCTATCTTCATGCAAATTTTGGGCCTAAACTAGATGAACAAGTCAATATTGTGAGCTGTAAGGTGGTTAAAATTAACTGGAAATGAGTGGAAATAAATGTTATTGTGGTTATTAATACTGTAGGAACAAAAAAAGCAATTTTATGTGATGTTAGCTGTTTGTTTTTATTTTTAAGAAAATATCCAGATCCAAAACCAAAACACGAAAACAAAACATGGAGGTGAGGTTTTGGCAAAACCAATCCAGATCCAAAACCAGGGGAGATCCAGATCCAAAACCAAAACCAAAACACGGGGGTCGGCGCACATCTCTAGTTTTGGCCTTTTTCATTTTTCCTCCCTTAGGGTGTCTCTCCGCACTTGCCTCTGTGGGGATAGAACTATTAGGGCTGCATGTGCACAAAGTGATGAAGCCTCAGACTCCTTAGTGACAGGAGCTGTGATATGCCCTTGACCCATGAAATCTAGCTGATTGAGGATGGCTTACGACATCACGGTAACCTCCCTTATACAGCTAAACATCTCCTGGAGGGTGTACTTGATATCTCCCATTGTGTTATGTAAGTTTAGTAGGTTGCTATTGGTGTTTTGTAGTGTGTCTTGTGATAAGTATGTGCTTTCTCTTACAGGAGTAGCCTAATTGTAGTCTTGTCTGTGGCAGAACAACAGGTAGTGAGGAGATTGGCTTGTGTTGCCATTCAGCCTTATTCTCCTCCAAATCTAATTGCCAGTGGTGTGGGCTGAATGTCCTCATACAGGTGTCCTGCATGGGTGCTTCATCCACATCTAAGAGAAGAAACAACATCTACAGTGCATCTGGAAAGTATTCACAGCGTGCCACTTTTTCCACATTTTGTTATGTTACAGCCTTATTTCAAAATGGAATAAATTGTTTTTTGTCCTCAAAATTCTACACACAATACCCCATAATGACAACGTGTAAAAAGTTTTTTTGGAGATTTTTGCAAATTTAATAAAAAAAAAACACTAAAAAAATCACATGTACCTAAGTATTCACGGCCTTTGCCATTAAGCTCAAAATTGAGCTCAGGTGCATCCTGTTTCCACTGATCATCCTTAAGATGTTCCTACAGCTTAATTGGAGTCTATCTGTGGTAAATTCAGTTGATTGGACATGATTTTGAAAGGCATACACCTGTCTATATAAGGTCCCACACTTGACAGTGCATGTCAGAGCAAAAACCAAGCATGAAGTCCAAGGAATTGTCTGTAGACCTCCGAGTCAGGATTGTCTCGAGTCACAAATCTGGGGAAGGGTACAGAAAAATATCTGCTGCTTTGAAGGTCCCAATGAGCACAGTGGTCTCCATCATCCGTAAATGAAAGAAGTTCAGAACCACCAGGACTCTTCCTAGAGTTGGCCGGCTGAGAATGGGTGACCAAGAACCCGATAGTCACTGTCAGAGATACAGCATTCCTCTGTGGAGAGATGAGAACCTTCCAGAAGGACAACCATTTCTGCAGCAATCCACCAATCAGGCTGTATGGTAGAGTGGCCAGACGGAAGCCACTACTTAGTAAAAAGCACATGGCAGCCTGCCTGGAGTTTGCCAAAATGCACCTGAAGGACTCTCAGGCCATGAGAGACAAATATTGAACTCTTTGGCGTGAATGCCAGGCATTCTGTTTGGGGGAAACCAGGCACCGCTCATCACCAGGCCAATATCATCCCTACAGTGAAGCATGGTGGTGGAAGCATCATGCTGTGGGGATGTTTTTCAGGGGCAGGAATTGGGAAACTAGTCAAGATAGAGGGAAAGATGAATGCAGCAATGTACAGAGACATCCTGGATGAAAACCTGCTGCAGAGCGCTCTTAACCTCAGACTGGGGCAATGATTAATCTTTCAGCAGGACAGACATTAAGCACACAGCCAAGATATCAAAGGAGTGGCTTCAGGACATCTCTGTGAATGTCCTTGAGTAGCCCAGCCAAAGCCCAGACTTGAATCTGATTGAACATCTCTGGAGAGATCTGAAAATGGCTGTGCATCGACGCTTCATACTCAACCTGATGGACCTTGGGAGGTGCTGCAAAGAGGAATGGGTGAAACTGCCCAAAGATAGGTGTGCCAAGCTTGTGGCATCATATTCAAAAAGACTTGAGGCTGTAATTGCTGCCAAAAGTGCATCAACAAAGTACTGAGCAAAGGCTGTGAATACTTATGTACATGTGATTTGTTAGGTTTTTGTTTTTTTATTAAATTTGCAAAAATCTCAAAAAAACTTTTTACACATTGTCATTATGGGGTATTGTCTGTAGAATTTTGAGGAGAAACATGAATTTATTCCATTTTGGAATAAGGCTGTAACATAACAAAATGTGGAAAAAGTGACGCGCTGTGAATACTTTCCGGATGCATTGTATATTAATGTGTTATGTGTCTCTATAAAGCATTCTACGTTTTCCTACCTTTTTACTTTAATATAGTTTTTCTATACACATAATTTACTATGCATTCTATGAGAGTGTCACAACCCGGGTCTGTTTCTCCTGTCGCAGGGTCACTTACCGATTCTGCCAGTGCTCTATGTCACATCCCGGATGCACAGGCTTCAGTGTTTCTCGGCCTGCTAGGCCCCAAGCAAGATCTAAGCCTGCTACAGAGTACTGTATTGACAAGTCCCGATCACCTGACTGTAGCATCCAATCTAGTGATAGCCTGAGCCTCTCTTTATCACCTGTCTCTGCTCAGTCTATTCCAGGTAACCCAGGGGTATATATCCTAACTGCTGACTCTACCTAATTGCCAGTACAATGTCTAACCTCAGTTCCTACTGAGTGAGCTATACTGAGCTCCTGTTGCTTACTTGTATCCAGTTTGTGCAGTTTTGCTTCCTTCTGCTATACGGATTCCTGCAAGTGAGCTACACCTGGGGCAGATATCCCATTGGCTGCACAGAGAATCTCAACCTGTTCCTGATATCCGAATCTACAACTCGCCTGTGTATACCATTCTCACTGCATGGTGTGTCTTACTGGCTCCTGCTCCATTTGATGCCATTCCTGGTATCATCACCTACTATCCATTCCAGTGTTTGGTCTGTATCCGGTCCTGCTACCATCTGAGTGCTCCTGGATCCTGGAATACAGCGACAACCCAGTTCCAGCCTGGTGAATATGTTTCCAAGATCTACAACTCCAAGCATTCTGGTTTATAGTAAGTAGTATTTTATCTTTCTACAGTATTAACCCAGTATCAGCCTGGTCAATATACTGCCACACTCTCCATTGATTGCACATACCAACTTGTCTCCAACACCAATGTCCCTGGCAGTCTAGTGGGTACGATAAGGCATCTCTCTGCCGAGACCTGGGTTCGATACCCGGTCAGGGAGGTGTTCTATATTCCATGCCAGGAGGTCTCCTTAGGCCTACCAGCTTTTGTTACACATCTCCAGACACCCATATAGACGAATATCAGACACCGGGTTCACAAACAAACACGAGTCTGACAGAGAAAGAGAGAGGGGGGCACATAAAAAAAATGTGCCTAGAAAGACTATAGAATATTGTCCTGCTATAGAATTATTTTTATGCTTTAAGCTAGAATTTTGATTGTGTCTAAATAAACCTACTAACATATCAGTTATATTGCTACCTACAGTAAGAAGGATTTGATGAGTGAATGTTTCTGCAAATTACACAAAATCGACCATTGACCAAACATCGATACTTTCACATGAATGAATACAGGATTCTCTCATTTACTAAGAGTTGGATTGAAAATCGACCTAAAAATCCCCAAATAGACTATTAAGAAACGAGTGGTTTGTAGCTTCTAAACACCATTCTATAGGAAGGAACTTAATTATGATGCCTATACAGGGCCGCCATCAGGGGGGGACTGCCGGGCCTGTAGTCCCAGGCCCGGAGAGAGAGGGGGCCCGGATGCCAGCATTAATGGATGGTCATTATTATAGACTGCAGCCAGGGAGAAGACACAGGCAGAATTCCAATTAAGTCGCCAGACGCGAGTCAATTAGAGCTCGCGGAACGGCAGCCAATCAGCAGTGGCCGCTCCTGATTGGTTGTCGTTCTGCAAGCAGCCAATCAGGAGCGGCCGCTCCTGATTGATTGTCCCGCGAGCAGCCAATCAGCAGTGGCCGCTCCTGATTGGCTGAGTGCCACCGACCGACGCTTTCTAGCTGGGTGCCTGTGCATAACTGCACTGCTGCGGCCCTGCAACCTGGGCCCCGCTCTCTCTGGACCAGCTGAGGTAAGTACATATGTCCTCCTAATGCAGCCTTTCACTGCACGTCCACTCCCCCCACCCCCAAGTCCAGACAGCCTCCCATTCCCTGTGCCTCTCCCCTGCTCCTAACAACCCTCCCTCCCCTCCCTGTGCCTCCCCCTACTCCAGCCTTTCCGACCCTGCCCCCCCACCAATAAGGTGCAGCCTTCCCTGCCCTATACTCTCCCCCAGGGGGGCCCTGCCTATTTTATTAGTACCGGGCCCCACAATTTCTGGTGGCAGCCCTGTGCCTATACAAAGAGACACAAGCATGTGGTGCACTGTGGCATACACGTTTTCTCCTGACACCAGTTCCTGCGGCATAATTCCCTTGACCCATTCCTCATACTCATTATAATCCACCTCCACAGGAGACCCTCCTCCAGTGCTGCGTGCAGAGCACCTCTTCAGGTCTATCTTGGATTTGACACATCATAGGATGCCTGAAAAATGCTTCACTCCCTGGCGCTTGTCGCGTTTTAAATGCCCAATAGAATTCACCGCATCAACTGCTGCTTGCCACATTCTTCTTGAAAATGTGCGTTGGGCCTGGCGACCAAATAATAATTATCCTCAAAGTTATATCTGATATTGAAGCTAGATTTACTTTTGCCAGGTTGAGGCTCCTCCCCAAATCTGGTCCTGACCCTCTGCCTCCTCAATCATACTATCCTCACCAACTGGATCCCTCTCCTCCACCTCCCTATCCTCTCCTGACAGCCTCCATAACAAATACAAAATGAAATACACTAACTACACTTAAAAACTAAACCAAAACTTAAACACACACACAGAACACTGACAAAGACTAAAAGAAAAAAAATTGGACAAGACAAAAAAAAAAATCACTTTTTAGGCACCTATATGTAATCACCACTCTCCTGCAAAACACTCCACCTTTCTCTCTGTCTCCACAAAACTCCCTTTCAATTTGCTTCAGTGTGTGCCAGCCTTTATATACTGTAATTAGATTTTTTGGCTTACACAGACTTGCCTACCTTCCCAATTTGGCCGGGAGCCTCCCGATTTTCGGGTGCCGCTCCCGGCCCCCCGGAAAGGCAGGGAAGCCTCCCGGAAGCCTCAGACCCTCCCAACCTCCCCCCTGATAAAATTAGAAACCCCCACAGCAGGGGGGCCGGTGACGTGATTCGCGCTGAATTGCGTCATCGTGGCCCCGCCCCCTGCTTCACAATGCTGAAAATAACGGTATTGTGAAGAGGGGGCGGAGCCATGATGACGTGATCGTGCGGCCCCGCCCCAATGTGACACCAAATGGCCGGCCCCGCTGTTAGCCGACAATCAGCTCCCTCCCGGAAGGCTGGACCTGATTGTCGGCAAGTATGGGCTTACAGTGTGTATGTGATATGTTTTGCCCAATAGGTGTAGATAAGGAATGTTTGATGATTTTGTAGGTGATTTTGAATTGAAAAGTTCTAAAGTGATCATTTTTACACTCTTGAAAATCGACCCACACCACATTCAATTTTGAAATCGAATGTTATGAGTAAATTTCATTCTATTAAAACCGACATAAAAATCACCTAAAAAATTTACTATTAGTGAATATACCCCTTAGTCTGTTAGTAAATAACACCCTTACAGCAGCCAGACTTTTATTCAAATAAGCATGAGACATTATAATGAAGCATCCATTCAGAAGACTTTGGTGGTAAATGATTCAGAACGTTTACAGGATTTCACATGGAAAGTATTAATGCATTGAAAAAAGATAAAAAAAAAAAAAAATGAGGAAAACTCATACAGGGGTATTCAATATGGGAGCGAAAACATCGTTTTTGCGTTAATATCGGAGGTATGACGTCATTATCGCAGGTTTTACTTTTACACCGTATTCAATTTCAAAGACATCGCGTTTTTGAAAAGTCTTTGATAAAAAACGGGGATAACTTTTCACCATTGAATAGGTGTCGAAAAAAAGTGCAGAATTGGGGTTTAGGGGTGCAGGCTTAAAAAAATTAGCCTGCACCCCTTGGAATGACATTTAAAAAAGAACTGTGTCAAAAAAAGTTTTAAAAAAAAATAGGGACACCCCAAAAAATTATTTAAAACATTGGGGTGCAAAAAAAAAATGGGAAAAAATTGTATAACAATAGGTAAATAGGTTCAGGGCTATTCTGCAAGTATGCGGCAGGTGTTTTGAAGAATAGAATTATAACGGCAGGTGCACAAATGCAGAATTTTTTAAAATTTACTTTAGGGACTTAAAAATATGCTAGTACCCATTTTCATGTACCCCAAATTTGATGGGACCACTTAAAAAAACGAAAAAAATAAGTGCTCTTTTGCATCACTTCTTCAATGTCGGGAAAAAAACACCTGCTGCTGTCATTTAAATCCCCGACTTTCAATTAAAGGCTAAAACGGGGGTACCCATAGTGATCCCCCATGTTTTTACAACTTTAGGGGGGTCTTACAATTTTTTTAAGGAAAAATTTGTAACTTTACGCAAATCCAACTTCGGAGTTTCCCGTTTTTGTTAATTATATATTGAATACGGGGATAAGCGGGAGCGCGCCCGATACTTTAACGCAGGTAAAAACTCCGATATGAAACGTTAACTTCGACAGTGAAGTTAACGTTTCATATTGAATACCCCTCATAGGCTATTAAAGGATTACTAATCCTTGAAATTGAAAATGATTTGGTGTTAGCCTGACATTTTACTGTAGCTCTATAAAAATGTAAAGTAAAATCTCCACTTTCCATTACAGATAACTACAACTCTACCAACATTCCAAGAACAGTGTCACTGACACAGGTCAAAAGCTGAGTCCGAAGTGCCTTGCCCCTGTGTGTGAATCAACTAATCCACATTGTGTAGTACAGTGAAGCACAGTTGCCTAGCTGTCGGTCATTGTCTGCTTAGCTATAGAAGCTCCTCCCCCTAACATGGTAACTGCAGCAGAGGAGTGGTAGAGAGACACTGGCGGATCCAGGGGGGGAGAGAAGGGCGTTTGCCCTCCGTACACATAGCCCCGATTCCTAAAAGCCCCGCCCACTTATTGACACTATTGTAGCTCAGCTGTAGCAGCTGCTGCCTGGTAATTGTCAGCAGTGCAGCCACGCAACCATATTGATGTTCAAGCAGCGGAGCAGACTGGGCTGTGAGGGCTGGCGGTAGTCGGATAAATGCAGATTTCGACTCGTCTTCTCCTGCCAGTCACTTTGTTTTTGCTGTGAGTCACTGTGGATAATATCATTAGGGGTCTGGGGAGGGGGTTTGGTGCACATGTGGGGCTGGGGAGATTGATTTGTGGCACAAATTATTATTGGGGGGGCAGGGTATGGGGTCTGGTGCACATGTGGGTTCTGGGGAGCCTGCTTTGTGGGGCAAAATATTATTGGGGGGTCTGGCTGGGGGGAGCCTGCTCTGTGGAGCAAACTCTTAAACTCTTTTACTTTTACTCTGTGTGGTACAGCTCTTTTACACACCCATTGGAAAATTGCTTTACACATTGACAAAGTGATTGACCACTTTGCTAATAATGGAAAATGAAGACTAGAGTTTGTGTTGTAAAAGGTAACCTAATTTTTATTTATTATGACCTATTTCTTGTTAATAAATATTCGGTTAGTTTTATTTTTTCAAAATTTGTTGAAAATGGGAGAGGCAGAACTATGGAACTATGTGGAAGGAGTAATGATTAGTGTATAGGAGTCAGTATTCCTAAACTGCCCCCCCCCCCCCTTAAAAGTAAAGCCTAGATCCGCCACTGTAGAGAGAATGGTAGAAATCTTTACTGAGGAATATAAAATTCCAGTTATTTACTATATATCATAAGGCTGAGTAACACACAGCCTTGGATATTAAATTAAATGTCAAATAGTGGCTTTGCTCTTACTTAAACTGTATAATAATAAAACATCACATCTAGCTGTCTACAGCCAAATTCCAATTGATCTGGGTATGTGAATTAAGGACTAAATTTAACCTGGTAATTACATTTTTTGACAATGGCTCAAGTTCTTATTAGAAGTAGAGATATTCTTAAAGTTAGTACAAATTAGGGGGATGGTATTCACATTGGGAGAAGTAAAACATGGAACAGTAAAGATTTGGCGGTATATTTACAGGTTTTTAGAAGTGGAGTTGTTGCCCATAGTAACCAATAAGATTCTAGCTATTATCTTCTAGAAGGTTCCAAATAGATGTTAAGTAGAATTGCTTGGCCGCTATGGGCAACAACTTCACCTCTAAAAACTCACACTTTAGGAAATATACCCCTTAGAGTAAAGAAACCAAAATTTTAAAGGGTGAGAAAAAAAGAATCAAGTTAATATCTAAAATAAGTCTCATAAGATTCCAGTTTAAAAGATATGACAAAAAACTCACATTTACAATAATTGTTGCCTATAGAGATAATCTTTCTATCATAGCTTATGGGAATTCAGTATTGTCCCTATTCAATTTACTGTAGCCTTACCTAACAGGATTACTGCTTTGAGTTGCAGCCTAATCAATAAATAAAAAAATGAGCACAAAACATGGGAGGGATTACAAATGGTGTAGAATATCTATCATATACTGTAATGCTGCAAGGCGTGTTTCTAGCAACTGTGCAGTAGAGCTGGACAGAGATAAGAGATTTGTGGGGGAAGAGGGGGACAGAGGACCTCTTTCAGAAGCGGTCGCTCGGGAGCGATCGGTCGCACCCAAAGTGACCGAGAATATGCAAAATGAGCGCTCAGTCGCAAAGCACATCGTAAGCTTGGAAACACCCACAACAATTAAAACACACCTCCTATCTCTACGGCCTAATTCAGAGTCGGTCGCAGGTGGCAACCTACATCAGCACGATTAACACCTGTTACATTGTTAATTGCCTACAAACATCGGTTGAGGCAGTAACCATCGCCAGCACTCGCAATGCTTAAGGTAGACCCTGGGCTACCCTTAGCCCTGCAAGCAGTAGCGTCGTTATTGCAACGAGATGACGTATGTGATGACTCGCTCAGTAATATATGCACGCCTTTAAAACATCCTTTTTAAGGTCAACCACACCTGTGTGCGCACCACCACACCCCCGTTCACAAGCACCTTCCCCTTTAAACACCCACAAACATCACGAAATGTCAATCACAGCTACGACTTCGTAGTGACTAGCGAGCAAGAGGATTGCGGTTGGGAAGACAGGCTTGCGCACGCGCACTGCCAGGTACACGCATGCGCAGTTGAAAAAGACATCGCTCGCTACGTCCAATCGCTCCGTGCGACCGCCTCTGAATGAGGTCCAGAGATCAAAGAGAGGGAGCAAATGAAAGAGAGAAGGGCAAGAGGACAGAGGTGAAAGAGGAGGTAGGTTAGAATGGGTGTCAGTGGCGTCCCTCTCCGCGGTGTCACCCAGAGCGGGACACTGAAAAAGAGGCGTGGCTTCATGGGATGGGGGCGTGGCCTCATTGACCGAACCCCCATGGTCCTGTTCTTGTTACCGGTGGGGGTAGTCGGGTGTGCAGGAGGGGAGGTGTGGACTGCCTTGTGGTTGCAGTGCAAGCTCCCTCACAATGTCAGGAGCCAAGTGCTGCACTTAATACTACAGTGCAGCACCCGGCTCCTGTCACTGAGGGGGGAGTCTGCACCTTGATGTCACCCCTCAGCGGGTGACACCCGGGTGTGGCCCGCACCCCCCTTGTGATGCCACTGAAGGGTATAGAGATGAATAGAGGGGGGCAGATGAAAGATGGGGTTAAGAGATGATAGAGGGGGTCATATATGAAAGAGAGAGACAGATAGGGGAGGGGAAAAGTACAGAAAGATATGAGAAAGTCAGAGGGGAAAGGTGTATGGGGGCAGAGGATGGGAATGTGGGTGAAGACACCTGTCAGTGCTTGGAGCATGCATCCCAATGTCCCACATCTGCATCATGGACGGATATCATGAGGCTGGGTAGTCTCGTGGGGCCATGAGGCTGGAGAGACACAGGAGCATGAGGCTGGAGAGACACCTGGGGTATAAGGTTATACAGTATTTTGGTTGCACTAGCTAGTGACCTGGTGAATGATAAACAAGTACATGGACATTGGGCCTGATTCAGACCCGCTCACGAGCGCATATTGCTTGCAAGCGGATCGACGGTAGGGCAGTGCGCGCAAGCCCCGGAGCGAGTGAGAACTTCACTCGCTCGGGGCTCGCAGCAAAACAGGGCGGCTGTCGATGTTGATCGAAAGCTCACCCCATTTTGTAGGCAGGTCGGGGAGGTGGCTGCACAAATGTAGGCGTTCCCGAAGGAACGCCTGCCGTTTGTGGGTGGCCCTATTGACATAATTCGTGATGTCAATAGTGAACTCCTGCTCTATTAGAGCAGGAAGTTCACTGGGGCTTGCAGTGAACGAGACCCTACCACAAGGGTCTCGACGCAAGCCCGATGGTCGTGATAATCGTGACCATCGCTAGGCCGCCTGCACAAGCTGTGGGTGGTCACCCACAGCAATGCGAGCGGCCTGGGGGCGGATTTTTTTATAAAAAAGTCCACCCTGATTCAGAGCGAGCACTCGCAAATAGCTAGCGTCTCTGAATCAGGACCATTATACTTACCTAGTCTCCTGGGATGTTTGAGAGTATTGCTGGTGGCTCTCCCTTACTCCTGGAAGAGTAGAACAGCCTCACTGATTTCACCCAATTCCACAGAGAAGTGCGTGGTCCATGGTGATGCTCATATAGGGACACATCTGCACACCTCTATCCTAAAGTAAAACACACTGGGCTCTATTTATTAACATTATTTTTACTAAAATAAAGTGAAAAGGTGTGTTTTACACCCTTTTCACATTATTTTAGTTTATCATAAATTTACTAAAGGGCAATAGGAGTAGAATTCATAAAATTCTACTCCAAGCCCTAATAATAGCATATTTTTAGCAAGCAGATCGCATTTCCCATCATTGTAATGGGAAATGTGATCTGGCCAAAGTTACTAAAAATAAATTGTGAAAAAATACTTGGGGTAGCCCTGTGATAATAACGCCACCAGGAGCCTGGTTCACCGACTCCTGCTCTGTTCTAACAGGCAGAGATGGGAGCCCGGTCCCAGTGATCAGCTGTGTGGTCTAAACAGACCACAAGCTGAACACTGCAAAATAAACAAACACTTACCTGCATCCATGGTGATCCGTGCTCGGTGATGTCCTCGAGCCGGGGCTCTGGTCAGCTGGTTTCCCAGCTACTGCACTGTGATCCTGGTCAGCTGACCAGGGTAACAGTGCAGGATGGGAGACAAGCCTAGAGACTCTTAGGGCTCTATTTACTACAATCCACATTTGAAATGCAGATTGTAGCGTGATATTTTTGCCTAAATTTGCATTACGAATTTAAGCAAAATCACAGGATTTATAAAAAAAAATCTTGTGCTGACCTGCTCACCATACGACACCCCCCCACACACGCGACCCCACCCATGCTCGCCCCCCTCCATCATCCCCCCTGCACCTTCTAATACCGCCGGTGCTTGGTGATGTCCTCTGGGGCTCCGGTCAGTTGGTCTCCCATCCTGCACTGTGACCCCGGTCAGCTGTTCTATGCAGGAGCCGGGAGACCTGCTGATCGGAGCCCCAGAACACATCACCGAGCACCGATCACCCTGGATGCAGGTAAGTTTTTTTTTATTTTGTTTTATCTGCAGTGATCAGCTTGTGGTCTGTTTAGACCAGACAGCTGATCACTGGGATCCGGCTCCCTGCTCTGCTCTTCCTGTTAGAGCAGGAGTCAGGGGGCCATGGGGAAACCCTGGATAACGCCATCTCCAGGTGGCATTATTATCACAGGGCTTCCCCCCGGTATTTTTTCACAATTTATTTTTAGTAACTTTGGCCAGATTTAATTTCCCATTACAATTATGTGAAATGCGATCTGCTTACTAAAAATATGTGATAATTAGGGTATGGAGTAGAATTTTATGAATTCTACTCCAATTGCCCTTTAGTAAATTTATGATAAACTAAAATAATGTGAAAAGGTTGTGAAAACCCTTTTTCACTTTATTTTAATGAAAATAATGTTCATAAATAGAGTCTTGTTCTCATGGTAGTATGGCTTAATAAGGGATGGTTCTAGATAAAGATTCCCCTTGAACTGGGTACCAGCATATTGCAGGGCAGCTACTTCTGATTGCAGCGGGGTGGGGAACAGTCACCCATTTGCTACTGTAGGTAATATGCATAATGTACTAAATTCTGTTCTTTTCCTGATTTAAATAATTTTAGTATTTTCTGAAAAGAATGTTCCCATTGCTGACTGGTACTTCTGGCACATCATGGCTAACCAGTAGCAGAGATAGCTCACAAAGTCTTTAGACAGAGGCCAGCTCAACTTCTCAGGATGCCTCCAGTTCGTTGGGTGCCTTGGTAACTACAGGGGATAGCAGATCTTTTAGGGGACTTGTGGAATCCAGCAGTGTCTATTAAAGAATTGGTAAATTATAATATTTCAGAGACATGTCCACATCATTCCAATAAAATTATTCATTACTGGCATAAAGGGATGCCAGGCCGGATCAAACGGTAAATTCAAAATGTCCAGCACCCTCATTTTGCTAAACTGGTCACATTACATTTGAAGAGTCACCTGTGTGTATGGCCAGTGTTTCCCAGAGCACCAGGCCACCACCATTACCCCCATCTCTAGAACCACCTTCAATTGCCATGGACACCAGAGATAATATATAAAAAAATAAGTGACCACAAACTCACAAAAAATACACAAATATCCAAAAATTCAAACCAAAAGTGCCTGATTCAGAGGTGGATGCAGTGTCAATGTTTGCACAGTTCCGATGGTTATTGCTGGAGGATGCAGAACGCCTTTTTTGCAGAGAGAGACAATTTTGGTGGGCGTTCCTGGGAGGTAACAGGGGGTGGCTAGTAAGATGTTTGTGTGTCGCAGCCAGCGACTGTCTTTTTTGCAGCTGCACTGGCACTGGGAGCCTTGTTCCAACACATTCTGAGCAACTTCATCGGCAACATGTCAGAGAGGTCCTGTCTCGTCTCTGGACTCATTATTTGTTTGGAAAAGTCTCCAAATGTATTTTTGAGAAACCTGCAGTACCTTTTATGGGTCATATTCTCTCTGGAAAATCCTTACAAATGGATCCTGATAAACTAAGTGCCATCCGGAATTGGCCACAGCCAAACTCTTTAAAGGGGGTCCAACGATTCCTAGGATTCTTTAATTATTATCGAAGATTTATTCACGGTTTCTCAACCATTGTTGCTCCCATTACAGCTCTCACTAAGAAAGGAGCTGATGCTTCATGGTGGCCATCTCAAGCTCTGGATGTCTTTCAAACCCTCAAATAATCTTTCTCCTCTGCTCCCATCTGAAGGCAACCACAGAGGAAGTTGATGCCTCCTCAGTAGGTGTGGGAGCCATTCTATCTCAATTGGCTGAAGACAGGCTGAACCATCCATGTGGTTTCTTTTCTAGAAAATTCTCCCCTGCAGAAAGGAACTATGCCATCAGAGACCAGGAACTTCTAGCCATGAAACTGGCGATTGAGGAGTGGAGACATATGTTAGAAGAGGCTCGATTCCATATTACTGTGATCTAGGGATGTGCAGGCTCGGATAGGTTCGAGTTTGCACGTGGAGTTCGGATTTTTCCCTCCAAAAAAACGGAACTCAGAACGAGGCAAAACGTCATCTTACATGGACGAACATCATCATTCCTGGTCTTTTGTCCAGGAATGATGATGTTCGTCCATGTAAGATGACGTTTTGCCTCGTTCTGAGTTCCGTTTTTTTGGAGGGAAAAATCCGAACTCCACGTGCAAACTCGAACCTATCCGAGCCTGCACATCCCTACTGTGATCTCAGATCATAAAAATCTCTTATATTTAAAAACTGCTCAATGACTCAACCCTAGACAGGCTTGATAGGCTCTCTTCTTTTCTCATTTTTATTTCAAAGTGTTTTGTTTCGTCCTGGCAGTCAAAATAAAAATACGGATGCGCTGTCCCAGTCTTTTCTGATGCCAGAGGGAGATGAAAAAAAACACAAGATTCAGACCATTCTCCATCCCACCATCTTTGCTCATGATTGGACACTCCACTTCTGGGCACAATTTTTGTAATTCCCAGCCTTTGTAAACTGACACTTCTTTGTTTTCTGGTCATTACTCCAATGTTCCTATTGGCAGCCTTCCATGAAAAAAGATGTCAGCAAATTCATTGCCTCCTCTGTTAAGTGTGCCCAGCACAAGTCTTCCCATAACAAGGTTGTAGGTCCTCTCCAGCCATTACCTATTCCTAATAGGCCTTAGTCCCATCTCCCCATGGATTTTATTTCTTATTTTAGAGTCCAAGGGGTACAATACCATTTGGGTTGTTGTGGACCGATTCTCCAAAATGGCTCATTTCATCCCTCTAGTTGGCCTTCTCTCTGCACTGCATTTAGCCAAGGTTTTTGTATGAGAAGTCTTTCGACTCCACGGACATCCTACCAAAATCGTTTCAGATAGAGGAGTACAATTTGTGGCAAGATTTTGGCGTGCCCTACTTTGTTCTTGTGGGATTAAACTCAAGTTTTCATCTGCCTACCATCCTCAGACCAACGGACAGACTGAGCTCGTCAATCAGGAACTGGAAACTTTTATCCGTTTGTTTGTGGCCTATTCTCAGGATAATTTAGTGTTATTCTTTTGCATTGGGCGGAACTTGCTCATTATTTTCGTTATCATACATCTACTAATACCACACCATTTTTTACAGTGTATGGTAGGCATCCTAAAATTCCAGAGAGTTTCAAGAGCTACCACATCTCAAAGTTCCTGCAGTTTCAAGTCTCCTAGAGTCCACCTAGTATTTGGAAAAAGGTGCACTCCTCCTTAATGAAAGCTTCTAGCAGTTACAAAAAATTTGCGGATTGGAAACATTCGGCTGCTCCTATTTTTAAGTCTGGTGACAGAGTTTGGTTCTCTACCAAAAATCTCAGGATGAAGGTAACAGTATTAAACTAGCTCCTTGGTTCATTGGTCCTTATCCTCTTTTTTAAGTCATCAATCCTGTAACCTATAAATTGAAACTTCCTTCTCACTGCTCCGTCCCTTGGTTCTTAATCAATTCCAAAGCTCTTCTCCTAAGACTCCTCAAGTTCATACTCATCGTGGAATTTAGAAGTGAAGCAAATTTTAGATTCTTGTCTTCACCTAGGGCACCTGCAGTACTTGATAGACTGGAAAGGCTATGGTCCAGAGGAGCACTCTTGGATTAGGGCCTCTGATGTCCATGCTCCACAACTCATTTGTGCCTTCCATAGGAAATATCCTAAAAAGCTGTCTAGGTGTCCGGAGACCACGCTAAAAGGGGGGGTACTGTCAGGTTTCTGCCTGGGATCGGCCGCTTCTTACCTATGTACCGGCGTCTTTGATCTCAGGTGGTCAGACACTAGGCGCGTGGGTAATTAGTGGGCTAAGTATTTTCCCCAGGGTCTGATAGGACTGCCATACTCTGTCTCCATGTCACAATCGCGTTCATGGGCGCAGCCATGTTAGTCTGTGTCACCTGATCTGGTTCCCTCCAATGGTAGTCTTGCGGTCACTCAGCTGATCCTTGCATCCTATGACCAGCTACCTTAGGGAATAAGTCTGCTTCAGAAACAGCAAACTGCCTGTACAACTTCACTTCTCTAGTGATTATTTGCCAAGACTGCATCCTAGGCTCCACACTATTCTCTAGTGTTCTCTATCAAGAAATCATTCCTTGCATTAACCATTGCTATCCAGTGTCTGGATACCCAGTCACCTATCCTTTGCTATACATCATCAGGATCACTGGAGCTGTTACCCATCGCTATTCAGCATCTAGATTCCCAGTACAGCTACTCATCACGAAACAGTATCTGGATCTCCGGAGTTCTCCCCATCGATAATCAGCGTCTGCTTCTTCATAGATGATACTCCTACTCCAGAGTTATTCCTCCAGTACATTCCTAGTTCTGTTCCCTGTCTTCTCACTTCTCTTAGATACCTACTCTGGGGGCCGTGACCTGTTCCCTTGGTGCAGCGAAACCCATAACCCACTTGGAAGGGTCACTGGTGAATACCATCAAGTGGATGCCGCAGAGTAGGTCTCATCAACATCTGAGAATAGCCTATAAGGAAGACCTATACATTGTCTCCTTGTCTATTACCACCAGCTCACCCTAGCCCCCTGACCACTGAACCCACAGCCGAGGACAATCATCACCAGGGTATGACATTACCTACATGGTGTGTGATTCCTGAATTGTATACACCTAAAGGTTTTTGGGTTCATGTGTATAGCTTTTGCTACCAGTTGAAATCTTCTAATAAATGTTATAGTTTTTCATGCAATCACCTTTTAGTAATGTATAAACATCTATTTCTATTAGCAACACCGTAGGTTCTTCTTTTTATTTGTTCTGTTTGGTTTGCCAGCTAGCTACAGCTACTTCACACTATATACAGTATATATATATATATATATATATATATATATATACAGTATATATATATATAAATATATATATATATAACGTAGCAGAGACGGCGGCACTCAAGGTTTTGAAAAATAGACAACAACTGCAAGCTTCAGTCAAAGTCGACGTTTCAATGCGACAGCATTTTCATCACCCTGATGAAAATGCAATGAAGCTTGCAGTTGTTGTCTTTTTTTCAAGACCTTGAGTGCCGCCGTCTCTGCTACGTTTGTAATTGGCACATGTTCTATGTACCTTCATTGGAGGGCAACGGGGTAAGAGTCACTTCGTTACTTTGTGCTTGTGAGTGCCGGGCTCCAGACTCTGGATTGTGTGTGTGTGTATATATATATATATATATATATACTGTATATATATATATATATATATATATATAATCAATCAATTTCCATATTGATTTTTGTATAATAATAATAATAATAATAATAGATGTCTTTTTCCAGCACTTCGGCCATTTTTTTTTGTTGTGACCAGAGACACAAGCCCCTAGTGTGCATGGCACAAGCTCACCGTGGTGAACACTAGTATACCTCCCAACTTGATGCATGTGAGAACAAACGCAGAGGCCCACAGTGGGAAAGTATATTATTAAGGTAGCACATGTAGTTATCTTCCTTGCTATCCATTCCAAATGTGTAAATGCTACAAGAACATGGCATAAAAATAGCCATGTAAAAACTTTAAATAAAACCTTTGCCAATAATAAAAATTAGTGGAAACATTACTGTACATGGAAAAAACTGTCAACTTGGGTAAATCTTCCAACCTCAACTCTTCGTTACTTTACAAATATAGATACACACTGCTCTGCCAAAATCCCACCTTGGTGTCCAGACTATAAATCAAACACCGATAACTGGAAATGGGCAAATTTTCTTTCTACACAATCAACATTTTTCTTGAACACAGAAGAAATCTGTTACTATCTTTTCAAGCAAAGCTCTACAGCCCATTCAACAAATGTCACCTAAGTCTTTTTAGAGTGTGTGGATTTTAGACAAAGCAGTGGGATAAAGCAATTTTTGCTACATTCAGTAATACTACTGAACTCAGAAAATGGAACCACCCCAACCATTTGTGCATAGCGCTATCCTACAAGGGTTTTGGGTAAAAACCGGGGAGGAAAAAGAAAAATCTGAATAATCATTTGTGCATGTTTTATGTCTCTAAAATAATGATAGCATTTAGAGAACAGTTTGGTTTTTTGGGTTGGCATTGTTTCTTAATAATTTGTGGGTTATATGATCTTCCACTGAGTAAGATATTGTTAAATTATATACAGAAAGGCATTCAGAAAAATAATAATTTCTTTCCTTTTATAGTGAGTCAATTAAACCGCATTGCTCAAACCAGTTTCCTAGCATGTAATGGTATGGTCTATAAAATCGGAATAATCATTTAGTCACTAGCCAGGCACTGTGGAGAAAACCCACTCAACATACCATAAATTATAATCGTCCTGAAAGTGCCATAAACTTTGGAAACACAAAGTATATTTGATTGATGTAAAATGTTAAATCAGATGTTTCCAGGAATATTATGGATGAGTGAGATATTCCAAGCACTCCAGAGATTTGGTAGTTAAGATAGACCCACTATAAGAAACAGAGTAGTGTCTCAAAGTCTTGGGTATACACAGAGTGACTGTTATAATTAGAAGACCATCAACCTCTGAGGAATAAAACATTCTGACCTGTTTCATAGCATTCATTTTACTAACTATTATACTATATTTATGTTATTGTAATATCATCTCTATGCATTCATTTCATGCCGGAGTATGTCAGCCAGCTTCATGGTCAAGCTGATTATAATGGCTATAATATTTAGTACATGCTTTATGCAAAATTGAAAGAACTAAAACAATGAACTTTCATACAGTTTGGCTCATTTTACATAGATATGAGAGAGAGAGAGAGAGAGAGAGAGAGAGAGAGAGATATGAGAGAGTGATATATATAAGAGAGAGAGAGAGAGAGAGAGAGAGAGATATGAGAGAGAGAGAGAGAGAGAGAGAGAGAGAGAGAGAGAGATATGAGAGAGGGAGATAGATATGAGAGAGAGAGAGAGATATGAGAGAGAGAGAGAGAGAGAGATATGAGAGAGAGAGATATGAGAGAGAGAGAGAGATGTGAGAGAGAGAGAGATGTGAGAGAGAGAGAGAGATATGAGAGAGAGATAGATATGAGAGAGAGAGATATGAGAGAGAGAGAGATATGAGAGAGAGAGAGAGAGAGAGAGAGAGATAGATATGAGAGAGATAGATATGAGAGAGAGAGATATGAGAGAGAGAGATATGAGAGAGAGAGAGATAGAGAGATATGAGAGAGATATATAGGAGAGAGAGAGAGAGATGCGAGAGAGATGTGAGAGAGAGAGATATAAGAGAGAGATATATGAGAGAGAGATATGAGAGAGATATAAGAGAGATAAGAGAGAGAGAGATAAGAGAGAGATAAGGAGAGAGATGAGAGAAATAGAGTGAGGGGCCTATTCATCAACACTAAAATAACGTTTTTAAGGACATTTTCCTTAAATAACGTTATTTTGGTATTCATGAACAGACTTAGCACAGGAGATATCACAGATATCTCCTTGCTAAGTTCCCCTGCGTTAATTTCCACACTCCCCATACATTAGTATGGGGATGTGGAACTTGTGGTATTCATCAAATTCCGAAAATTAATAATTTTCGGAATTTGATGCAGTTACTATTCGCCACTGTGAGGTGGCGAATAGCAGAATCGACTTACCTGTATCCGCGTGTGCAGGTCCCCCGACGAGTCCCTCCGGCACTCTGCTCCGTCCTCAGGCTCCAGAGGCTGGTCGGACATGTGTGCTCCCCAGCAGAGCACAAGAAAGTTTAGAAAAAAAAAAAAAATATTATTTTTTTCTAATCTGTCATGTGGTCTGCTGGGAAACCATATGACAGATCAGCAGGACGGAGCCGGAGGCTGCTGCGCGGACAGGTAAGTCGGGGGTGGGGGAGGTGTGCGGAGGGGGGTGGGGGGGGGGGTCGGGGGGGGTACACAAACTTAACGCATCTGTAGGCAGTGCTGCGCATGCGCTGGTTTTACAGATGTAACAGCGCATGCGCAGCACTGTTTCCAGATGCGATAAGGTAGTGTAGGCAGGGAAAAGTATCTATTTCCCGAAAAGCTGTCATCGCAAAAATGACAGCTTTTCGGAATAGATACTTATGGAGCGGTGGAATGATGAATTCCACCTATAATTAGGTAGAACTCCATGCGAGTTCTAAACCTAATTATTTCTAGAGAATTTTTAGGTTTAATGAATAGGCCCCTGAGAGAGAGAGATATGAGATAGAGAGATATAAGAGAGAGAGATGAGAGATATAAGAGAGAGATAAATGAGAGATATAAGAGAGAGAGATGAGAGATATAAGAGAGAGAGAGATATGAGATAGTTGTAGACCTTGAATATTTTTCTTGTTTATCAAAAGAAATGTGTTTTACAATAAAGGATAAACATTGGTAGGTTATAGGAATACATTGAAATGCAGATTAATCTATTGAGCAGATAATATAAAGCATGCAGTATGACACAAAATGACATGGCATATTACAAACTATCACATGCTGAAAATGTACAGAAGACATATTTGCACTGTAGATGTGATTGCCTTTGCAGGAAGAGTAAGAAGATAATTGTTAAGTATTGGTATAAGTTGTTTAACTCTTTAGAAACTGGAAAAGGAGATACTTAGAGACAGAAAAGATTAAAAACCCCTGTACTGTATGACTTTGAAAAATTGTGTAATAATTACCTATTTTATCTTCCACAGTGTAAAAAAAATAAAAGTTAAACAAAATTGTCATTCCACAAAAAATAAAAAAAAAACATCTCTTCAGTTTTTTTTTTGTGTGTGCTAGCTACGCTATTATTGTTTGGTGACAATGCCGGCCAAACCGCAGTTTATCATCCACGTATTGTGACACTATAAGTCATAGCGCAGTGTGTTATTCTTATTCATAAAAAAATATTGTGATACTGTAAGTGGTAGCGCAGTGTATTCATAAAAAATAATGTGACACTGTAAGTGGAAACAAAATGTAATATTCAACACGTATTGTGAAACTGTAAGTCATTGATACCGCAGTGTAATATTTAAAATTGGTGCAAATTGACATGTATGCTGTACCTGAATTCATTTGTGTTTGGTTGATATGGAGAACGATCAGTATAGAGGAGAGCAGGAACCACATACTAGTGCTGAAGCTGCTGCCAGTGCCACCAGATATGATACTAATTTGTCTACGTCATCTACTAAAGCCAATGCCCAAGGACATACAGGGCTTAAGTCAGGGCATCTAAAATCAAAGAAGCAATCTTTTACATTGTTAAAGAAAAAACATCAAAGGGAAAGTAAGCTGCAGAATTACTTCATTTCAGCACCTCCTTCAGCTTCTCAAGTTGCTTTTCCAACAGTCTGTCACATTAAGTGGTTCACCACTTGTAATCCGCTGGTGAGCTTCTTACTCCAAAACTTATTTTCTCCACTATAAATAAATTATTTTATCTTTTCACGCTGACCATTTACTTGCCAAACAAACACATTCAGTTATATACCCACCGTCTTTTAACACCCAATGCATCTTTGCCACCTTCAACTTCCTTTAGTTCCTACCTGCACCTGCTCCTCTTTTATCCTCACCACACATGATTTTGCTACTTATTTCAAAGAAGAAATCTACAATTTCTGATTCAAGACTCACCCCATCCCTGGCACGTTTACCCCCTCCATACACACACGCACACTCATTTTCTGTTGGGGTCCCACAAGGCTCTCCCCTTGACTCACAACATTTCTCACTGTACACCTGTTCTCTTAGCCAACTAATTTGCTCATTCAGCATCTAATACTAATTCTATGCTGAATTCACCCAAATCTACATCTCCTTTCCAGTCTTTTTCCCAATAATGTTGCTGAAGGGGGATGATTGGGCTTATTTGGGGATGTGACCCCAAGCCATAAAAGATTTGGCATGACATAATAGATCACTGGTGTAACCATGCCCCATACTAACTCTAATCCCCAAAAATCTTAATAAGCAACATATATAATGCTGACACTTGTCAATTGTCTACTACCTGGTGGAGAACCAACCTCCCTGTTCATCCATCAGTCTTGTGCAGAAACCCATAACGAGCATTGTACACAATTTAAGCTTGTGATTTGACAGAGGATTTGACTGTTGTTTAATCAGGATATGCTATTTTCCTCATTCCTCAATTCTTTTGTTTCTCCGATACTTGGAAGTATTCATTGTAAACATCCCTTTACCTAACAGTTGTATGCGACTTTTTACCTTGTGACACTTTCCACTCCTCAACCTTATTTTCCTTCACTACTAGGGGTGAGCGGGTTCGGATTTCTGAAATCCAACCCCCCCGAGCCCCCCCGATCCAAGGCAGATCCGAGTCAGGCTCGACTTTTCCCACCTGACTCGGATCTGAAATCGAGGCAAAACGTCATCATCCCGCCTTCCGGGTCTCGCGGGTTTTGGATTCTATATAAGGTACCTGCGTCGGTGCCATTTTCTCACTCGGCTGTGGACAGTGAAGAGGGAGTGTGGGAGTTAGGGCGGGCTGGGCTGTGTAGTGTAGTGTAGTGCAGTGTAGTGTTGTGCAGCGCTGTGCTGCTGTTGTCCATAGGGGCTGTGTCCACTCCTCCAAAGTCCATAGGGACTGGCTGTGTTGTGCTGTGCTGCTGTTGTCCATAGGGGCTGTGTCCACTCCTCCAAAGTCCATAGAGGCTGGCTGGACTGTGTTGTGCAGTCAGTTGTCCATAGGGGCTGTGTCCACTCCAAAGTCCTGTGCAGTGTCCTATTCCTTTTTTCTGTGTTTGTGAATTGTGTGCGCAGTAGCCGCACGTGCATCAACAAAGTCGCGCCAAGCGTGCGCCTGTGTCATAAGTAAAGGGCCGGCTGGCTTGACCATTAAAGGGTGCTGTAACCCCCAAAGTGCACTCCAAACTAAATAAAAAAATATTTTCTGTGTTTGTGAATTGTGTGCACTGTGGCTGCACGTGCATCAACAAAGGAGCAGCGCCAAGCGTGCGCCTGTGTCCCATAAGTAAAGGGCCAGCTGGCTTGTCCATTAAAGGGTGCTGTAACCCCCAAAGTGCACTCCAAAAAAAATAAAAATATATATTTTTTTGTGTTTGTGAATTGTGTGCGCAGTAGGTGCACGTGCATCAACAAAGTAGCGCCAAGCGTGCACCTGTGTCATAGGTAAAGGGCCAGCTGGCTTGACCATTAAATGGTGCTGTAACCCCCAAAGGGCCCTCCAAACCAAATAAAAAAATATTTTCTGTGTTTGTGAATTGTGTGCACTGTGGCTGCAAGTGCATCAACAAAGGAGCAGCGCCAAGCGTGCGCCTGTGTCCCATAAGTAAAGGGCCGGCTGGCTTGTCCGTTAAAGGGTGGTGTAACCCTCAAAGTGCGCTCCACAAAAAATTTAAAATTCTCCTTTTTTTTCTGTCTTTGTGAGTTGTGTGGGCTATAGCTGCACCTGCATCCTCCAAGCAGCAGCGACAAGCGTGCGTCTGTGTGTTAAAGGGTGGTCCAACCCCCAAAGTGCACTCCAACAAAAATAAAATATTTTCTTCTGTGTTTGTGAATTGTCTGCACTGTACGTGCATCCTCAAAGCAGCAGCGCCAAGCGTGCATCTGTCTGTTAAAGGGTGGTGTAACCCTCAAAGCGTGCTCCACAAAGAATAACAAATTCTTCTTTTTTTTCTGTCTTTGTGAATTGTGTGCACTGTAGCTGCACGTGCATCAACAAAGAAGCAGCGCCAAGCGTGCGAATGTGTCCCATAAGTAAAGAGCCGGCTGGCTCATTTCTTAAAGGGTGGTGTAACCCGCAAAGTGCACTAGTCGCCAACAAAAAGAAAAAAATATTTTCTGTGTTTGTGTGCGCCTTAGCTGCACGTATATATCAATATAACATAAATGGAGGACCAAACTTTCTCCGATAAAAATAAAATAGAGAAAGATCAAGAACCACTTCCTCCTAGTGCTGAAGCTGCAGCCACTAGTCATGACATAGATGATAACATGCCATCAACGTCGTCTGCCAAGGCCGATGCCCAATGTCATAGTAGAGGGCACATACAATCCCAAATGAGAAATGACCTTAAAAAAAACATTTAAATCATCTGAAGAGAAATGTAAGCTTGCCAATATGCCATTTACAACACGGAGTGGCAAGGAACGGCTAAGGTCTTTCCCTATGTTCATGACTAGTGGTTCAGCTTCACATGACGATGGAAACCCTCCTCCCGCTAAAAAATCAAACGAGTTAAGCTGGCAAAAGCACAGCGAAGAACTGTGCGTTCTAAGAAGATATCACAAATCCCCAAGGAGAGTCCAAGTGTGGTGGCGGTTGCGATGCCTGCCCTTCCCAGCACTGGACGGGAAGAGGTGGCTCTTTCCACCATTTGCACACCCCCTGCAAGTGCTGAAAGGAGCACCCACAGTCCACTTGCTGATATGCAAATTGAAGATGTCACTGTTGAAGTACAACAGGATGAGGATACTGGTGTAGCTGGCGCTGAGGAGGAAGTTGGTGAGGAGGGTTCTGATGGTGATGTGGTTTGTTTAAATCAGGCTCCGGAGCACCTGACTCAAGCGCAGTGGAGAATGATTTCCGTGTTGTGCAAGGTTCTCCAGCCCTTCAAACTTGCCACACATGAAGTCAGTTCACACACTGCCAGCTTGAGTCAGGTCATTCTCCTCATCAGGCTTTTGCAGAAGCAGCTGGAGAAAGTGAAGGAGGAGCTAAGACGGAGCGATGAAGCCCTTCATTCGCTTTGCCAGGATTCCAGGGTGGTCAATCTGTTGAAATCAGACCACTACATTTTGGCCACTGTGCTCGATCCTAGGTTTAAAGCCTATGGGGTGTCTCTCTTTCCGGCCGACACAAGCCTGCAGAGGTGCAAAGACCTGCTGGGGAAAACACTGTCAGCTGAAGTGGAATGTGACACGTCAACAGCTCCTTCTTCATTTTCTCCCGCAACTGGGGCTGCCAGGAAAAATCTTAGGTATCCTAAGCAACCCGCTGGCGGTGATGCAGGGCAGGCAGGACCAAGTTTGGACATCTGGTCTGGACTGAAGGACCTGGCAACAATTTCTGACATGTCTACTGTCACTGCATATGATACTGTCACCTTTGACAGAATGGTGGAGGATTACATTGGTGACAGCATCCAAGTAGGCATGTCAGACCTGTACTGGCAGGAAAAAGAGGCAATTTGGAGGCCCCTGTACAAACTGACTCTATTTTACCTGAGTTGCCCCCCCTCCAGTGTGTACTCCAAAAGAGTGTTTAGTGCAGCCGGGAACCTTGTCAGCGAAAGGCGTAGGAGGTTGCTTCCACAAAATGTGGAGAAGATGATGTTCATAAAAATGAATTATCAACTCTTCCAGGGAGACCAGCCTCCAGAACGTACAGAGGGACCTGTGGTGGTGGATTCCAGTGGGGACGAATTAATACTCTGTGAGGATGAGGATGTACACAACACTGAAGAGGGTGAGGAATCGGTGGATGAGGAGGATGAGGACGACATCTTGCCTCCGTAGAGCCAGTTTGTGCAGGGACACATTAATTGCCAGCTTGTTTTGTGGGGGCCCAAACGAACCAATCATTTCAGCCACAGTCATGTGGCAGACCCTGGCACTGAAATGATTGGTTTGTTAAGGTGTGCATGTCCTGTTTACACAACATAAGAGTGGGTGGGAAGGCCCAAGGACAATTCCATCCTGCACCTCTTTTTTTTCTTCTTTTTTTCAACCTACCATCCTGTCTGCCACTGCAGTGTCACTCCTAGATGGGCCACGTGTTTGTGCCGCCCACTCGTGTTGCTTAGCATAGTCATCCAGCTACCTCTGTGCAACCTTTTGGACATAAAAACACTATTGTGAGGTGTGAGGTGTTCAGAATAGACTTGAAATGAGTGGAAATTAAGGTTATTGAGGTTAATAATAGCATAGGAGCAGAAAAAAACACAAACTCTGTGATTTTAGCTGTTTTTATGCTTTTTTTCAAAAAAATACAGATTCAAAACACAAAACCCAGAACCCAAAACACGGAAGGGTGGTTTTGGCAAAACCAATCCAGATCCAAAACACGAAGAAAGATCCAGATCCAAAACACAGAACACGAAAAGTGGCCGGTGCACACCCCTATTCACTACATCCATACCCTACCACACTGGTTCCCTACCTGGGTACCGTGACACCAAGGGGTGCCTGAGGGCACTTGCAGGGGTGCGCAGCCTTGTCAACCACCACATAACTGACCCTAAGGGTGACATATAAGCACAATTTACTTCATTCATTTTTGCTAAATTCCTCAATAAGAAACTTTTGGCCCAGGGGTGCAATGGAAAAAATGCTGATACTCTAGGGCACCGTGACTCGGAAAAGTTTGGAAACCCCTGCTCTACCACAATCAAAATATTTAAATATTCATTACTTGTTCTAATTCTAGCTAGATTATAAGGTCTATATGTCCATGATTTTGTGTCTGGGAAATTGCAAGTCATTATGTGATATTCTCAAGAGATTTTACAAATAAATAAGATTTAATTAAAAAAGGGCTTAAAATTCTGACGATACAGTCTTCAAGTCCAGGCCTCACTTCACCAGAATATCAGTGCGTAATGTGTTTGTGAATTCTGCATTTCATGGAATTTATGATCTATAAATAGAGCTGTGTAGACAACAGTGTCCATCGTTTGTGTTCTGTGGCGTGATTAGGGTATAATACGTGATATATCCTAGTCTAAACACAAATAATAGGAATTTCCTCTAGGATAACAAACGATAAGGGAAATTCTATGCAAAACACTCAAGGCCGCAATCTACCTGTGAAACGTGAAATTCCAGATCTAAATGTAAAATAAGGTGAATAATCGAAGAAGCAGATCTGAACATTTTCCTCACCTCTACTGTCTTGTTTGACCTTTTTTAGCACAGACATTTCCTTTCAGAAGTATTGTTCTGCTTGTGATACTTTCACAACTCTGAATCTATTCTCCTGTGTTCATCTTCTACTGTATATTACACTTATTAATTTATTATTATCATTTGTAATTTTCACCTAATATATGAAGACATCATAATTATGATAGGCATTACCTGCAAATCAGAATGGAAAAGCTATTTTATGTTCATGCTATTGAAAAAAAATAAAACTTAATTAAAAAATAAATCTATCTATGAATGAGGGAAGGGTCCTATATCAGAGATAGGGGGCCTGATTCAGAGCCAGAAGCTCTGACCAGAGCGCTCGCTCTGAATCAGGGCACTCCTACATAAAAATGGAGCGGCCTCTTGGACACTCGCATAGCTGTGGGTGACCACCCACAGCTATAGCGAGCGTCCATGATGATGGTCGTGATGGTCAAGACCATCGCGACCATCGGGCTTGCGACGGAGACCCCGCTGCAAGCCCTGGAGTGATTTTGGCTCTATCAGAGCCAAAATCACTCCCACTGACATCACTACTGATGTCAGTGGGGCCGGCTTCAGACGGTAGGCGTTCCCATGGGAATGCCTGCGTCTGGCAGCCACGCCCCCGGCACGCCCACCAAAGGGGGCATGCTGTCAATCAACATCGACAGCACACCCACTTTGGTGCGAGACCCGGAGCGACGGCTATCCTGTCGCTAGCCGGGTCTCGCGCATGTGCACGACAGAGCTCCCTCCATCGTGCGCATGCGCAGTAGGGCACCATCGACCCGCTTGCGAGTGTCCTGCGCTCGCGAGCGGGTCTGAATCAGGCCCAGGGATTTTCTCAGTTTATCAGGCCCTGCACTCAGGCTTTACAAATAGAAATTAGGGGCTTTTACAAAATAACAATGCAAAATAACTTGTATTAATAAAAGTCATAATTTAGTTTATTAGGTGGTATTGCTTTCTAGTATACTTGTCAACTGTCCCAGAAGGCTCTCCTGACAGAGTTCACCAATCTCACTTCCCAACTTGGGTGGCCCTAAGGTTGGATGACACGATTCGCATTGAAAAAATGCTGCGAATTGCATTGGAGAGAGTTAAAATGGGTGGAGATAAAGTACCAACCAACCAATCAGCTCCTAAGTGTCACTTTACAGGCTGTGCTTCAAAAATTACAGTTAGGAGCTGATTAATTGGTACTTTATCTCCATCAACATTATTTATCTCTTTCCAAGGCTTAGTACAAGGAGCTTGATTCAACAGTGAACGCTGATCGCAGATTCCCGATTAGCGTTTGTGCAGAATGGGTCCTGCGTAGTCGCACACAAACCCCTTAAAGGACTTTTAGGGGCAGTGCGGGGACGGGGTCGGCCGTCATTCCTGGAAATGGGGGCATGTTTTCTGGGAGTGGCTAGTGCAGGATCTGCGTTGATCAATGCATTGTCGTGGGCTACGGCGCCATCCACCATTGCGACCATCGACCACCGATGGTCATGATGGTGATCCCAACCTGCGTTCTCCCAGTTGCAGTGCTGGGATCACAAACACAGCAGGGGGTGTCATACACCTCCTGCTGCATTTGCATTATTGCAAGGATCGCAATTGCAAAGCTGCCTGCGTGCAGCTATGTAATTGCGATCCTTGCTGAATCAGGCCCATAGAACCCTTACTGAGTTAGACAATGAACAAAACTGTTTTGCCATTATTTTACACTCTGTTGGCAAATTACCTGTGTGTTCTAACAGTTGTAACTTAATATGAGAAGGCTTTAAAAAAAGCAAATAATTGAAGAAAAGCAAAATATTCACAACATTGTGTGCACGTAACTGAATTCAAGTGCAAAGTTGACTTTCAGTTGTTTACAAATAAGAAAAACTGTTTACAAATAAGTAAATAGAACTGTTGCCTGTAGCAACCAGATTCTCTTATGTTTCCATTAGGGATGTAGTTATGAGACCAGCGGCCGCGATGCCGCTGGTCTCAATCCAGACGTTGAAAGTCCAACACGGAACTTAAGATAGGCGTCGAAATACTGACGCCTATCTTAATCCTGACGCCGGACACAGAAGGACGCCAGCCCAAATGAGGTAAATCCGGGGGGGGGGGGGGTAGGCTTAGTGTTATCTACAGGGGGGGGTAGATTAACTTTAGCTAGCATAGCTGGGTTAGGATTAGGTTTTGTGTGGGTAGGTTTAGGGATACCAACCATCGGGATGCCGCTGACGGTATTGTGACAGGATGCATCACGAAAGCCAGCATTACATACCGATTCCTTCTATTAGTTTAATAAATATGTATATACAAACACACTTATTACATAATGTATGGTATCATGATACAGATATCAAGGATTGCGAAACACAGAAACCTTGGGTCACCAATGAGCCAACTCAGCACTTTCTGTTCTCCACATCAATTTGCTTTGTCAATGCTCAATGGTTAACCGTAGACATTAACTGAAAAAAGATTTTTCTGCAATTTGGAGTTTTCTTTATGCACGAAAGGACTAAAAGTAATGTCAGTAAAGAGAAACTTTCTATCGGTTCTCAACATTGTTGCACATACCATTCCATCATGTAACCCACCGCTGTCCAGCACAAGATTCCCTTGTTTTCTTTCCTTGAAATTTCCAGTAAGATACTTAATAGGTCTTTGTATGCCTTTGCAACGTAATTATATGTGAAATATATATATTTTCTTTTCAGAAGGCAAAAGAAAACAGTATGCTGTGTTTTTGCTTCCATGCCAACTAGGTACGTTGAAAATTCATCAGAAGAATTCAAGAAGTCTGACCAACATTTTTCAATGTCTGCTATAGTCTGCTATACTGTGTAGTAATGTTTATTTATATATCAATTGTGACAATTGATGTACTGTGTATTTGTTAATACTTTATTTTGTTTGTTTGTTTTTAAATGTTATAAGACAGGAAACTATAAACTGACAGTTGACTGCGATGTGTGTGGGTGCAGTGTAAGAGGCAGCTCAGTATTTGAAGGAGGGTTATCATGGTAGGAGGGTTATGTACCACCTGCTCTTGTCACCATAAAACCTATTCATTAGGCATCACTGCATAATTCCTGTTCTGT
Source organism: Taudactylus pleione (assembly GCA_031769625.1). Classification (NCBI taxonomy): domain Eukaryota; kingdom Metazoa; phylum Chordata; class Amphibia; order Anura; family Myobatrachidae; genus Taudactylus; species Taudactylus pleione. The sequence continues at coordinate 802,787 of JAUIMM010000555.1, read as the reverse complement.
TAATGCCATCTAAATTTACGTTTCATTATTGGTTGAAAAGTAAATGGAGAGATATACATACTTGGGATAAAACAAACAAATGCAAATTAAAACGTATTAATAAACTGGCATCTATATACCTGTAATAACTCATATACAGTACCTATAATAATTGAGACAGTGCTAAATATAAGAATATATAAGAAATATAAGAAGTGGACAGGCTATTTGTTAAGATCACTGAAACAAGTGGAGATACAGTAGCAGTGCTGTTTATATCTGCTTCAGTGCTCTGTGATGGAGCATTCATGGAATAGTCAATAGCAGGCTTGTCTTTATAGGACTATGGGTACATTGGGCATAAACATATAGGTATGAAAGGGTAACAAAGTAAATACGGAGATACAGCTATGCTCAACCACATTGATGTCAATGGTATGGCGAATTGCACCACGCATATCGTGAGACGTGCGTACTCGAGCAGATACGTGCACTGCCTACGCGACAGTGTCTTCATAGAAATGCATGGTGTGATCACAGGACCTGATTCAGAGCCGAACGCTCTGACCAGAGCGCTCGCTCTGAATCAGGGCCCTCCTCCATGAAAATGGAGCGTCCTCCTGGACACTCGCATAGCTGTGGGTGACTACCCACAGCTTATGCGAGCGTCCATGATGATGGTCATGATGGTCAAGACCATCGCGACCATCGGGCTTGCGATGGAGACCCTGCAGTAGGGTCTCGCTGCCGCAAGCCCTGGAGTGATTTTGGCTCTATCAGAGCCAAAATCACTCCCACTGACATTACTAGTGATGTCAGTGGGGCCGGCTTCAGACGGTAGGCGTTCCCATGGGAACGCCTCCATCTGGCAGCCACGCCCCCGGCACGCCCACCAAAGGGGGCGTGCTGTCAATCAACATCGTCAGCACGCCCCCTTTGGTGCGAGACCCGGAGCGACGGAGAGCCCGTCGCTATCCGGGTCTTGCGCATGCGCACGACGGAGCTCCCTCCGCCGTGCGCATGCGCAGTGGGGCAACATCGACCCGCTTGTGAGCGTCCTGCACTCACGAGCGGGTCTGAATGACCCCCTCAGTGCACGCCATAGCGTAGCGTAGCATATGCAGTCATGGGGAATCACATGGCGTGCTGCCTGCGCACGTTTGTGGTGCAATCAGCCACAATGTAACTGGGTGCATACTGTAGCTGGTGGTGATGTGTAGAGATGGGATAACAAGTTCTAGTAATAAGAGGCAAGAGAACATGATAACCTCGGGTTTCCTAAACTTTTATTTTGTCCCATCTTCAAATGTATTATAATAATCTTAAATATTATAAGAGTTCAGTTGAATTTGAATTTGATTTCTTTATCTATGTCTCCAATTTGCTGTTTTTGTAAGCAATGCAGAACTTCATCAACTGTCTTTCATGTTGTAGGTTGCTTCTGTCTGTGGGCCTGATTCAGCAAGGAACGCAGATGAGAATTCGCACGCACCTGGCCGATGTTTTTGCACTGCGCATGTGTATGCATTGCATTGCATGTGTGCAAACTAGCCAGTGCGATCGGGTAAGGGTACACAGACTACACGCAGTGTGTACGCAGACCCCTGCAATATTGATTGACAGGAAGTGCCATTTGTGGGTGGAGACGGGAGGGTTGTCGGGCGAACGCACGCGTGCCTGTGCGTTGGGACGCGCTTATAGGAGCATGCATAATTAAGGCAGCATACATGGCCAGACAACTCGATGCATACAGGAAGTGGGCAAAATCCTGCACGAGATCAGGTCAACCTCTATTGTGTGTATGGTTCCAATGGTTCTCAATGTTATCGATGTTTCTGCTATCTTGCAGACTACTCAGGCTTTGAGTAAAGGGAAGGGGGCGGCATTGTGTAGTGCTGGCCGTCTGCATCTTATGCCATGCGTATGCATTGATTTGCAAATACACCAAGCAGCCGAGTGCGTGCGTGCGCACTCTTGCATTCCTTGCTGAATCAGGCTCTCAATTTATAGTCCTATAAGGACTCTTGGAGTTTGGTGATCTTCCACCAAATCTTGAGGACAAATAGACAAGGAGATGAAGGGTCTCCCAAACAGTGGCGTCTCTCCCTGCATTGACACCTGGTGCGGTGCGGGATGCTGTGTACGCGCGTCAGAGCCGCACGCCGCCAAAAAGAGGTGTGACCTTGCAGAGAGGAGGTGTGGACTCGTGGAAAGGGGTGTGGCCCCGTGGGCTAAACCCTGTTGTACCATGCTTTTTACCGGGGGGTCCGAGGAGGTGCGGACTGCCCAGTCCTGTGTGCAGTGCCAGCTCCCTCACAGTGTCAGGAGCCAAGAGCTGCAGTTAATGCTACAGCGCAGCACCCGGCTTCTGTCACTGAGGGGGAGGCTGCACCTCGGAGGGTAACATCCGGGTTGCGGCCCGCACCCCCCTTGTGACGCCACTGCTCCCAAATGGACCTTAAGATGAAAAGAAACAACAATTATGGTTCTCCAGAGCTAATTTAGATGCTATTAAGACTTAGGGCATGATTCAGAGACGCTCGCAAAAAGCGAGCGCTCGCTCTGAATCAGGGCGAGCGCAGTTGTGGTAGGGTCTCGAGGCCACAAGCCCCACAGAGCTTCTTGCTCAAATAGAGCCAGAAGCTCTCTCACTGACATCACTGGTGATGTCAGTGGGGCTGCCCACAAATGGCAGACGTTCGCATGGGAACGCCTCCGTTTGTGAAGCCACCCCCCCCCGCCATGCCTACAAAACGGGGCGAGCTGTCGATCAACATCGACAGCCGCCCCTTTTGTAGTGAGTTCCGGAGCAAGCGCTTTTTGCGCTCGCTCTGGGGCTCGCGTAATGCGCTTGCGAGCGGGTCCAAATCAGGCCCTTAAACCGTTATTTTTATTTAGCTTCAAATGTTTTTGTATCATGTGACCATTTCATTTTAGTAATGTAATTGTTGAGTGTCAAACAAATATTGTTAATGGACTAATTATTTACTCACTGATTGTTAGCTTGGCAAATATAACAATGTTCCAGTGGTGTAACTAGGGTATTTGGAGCCCAGGGCAAATTTGAAAAGGGAGACCCCCCCCTAACATTCCGATATGTGCGCGCGCCTAAGGCGCGCGCGGAAAGAAAATTGGCGTGGTCACTTAAAAATGGGGCGTGTCAACATGACACACCCCTTTATTTTCACGCTGAACATTCCTATCCATATGCACCTTAACCCCAGTAGTACCCCTTATACAGTACCCCCAGTATGCAGTTGTGGTCCCTCTTATGCAGGCCCATAGTAGTGCCCCTTATACAGTATCCCCAGTAGTGGTCCCCCTTATACAGCCCCCAATTAGTTCCCCTTACTCAGTGCCCCCAGTAGTGGTCCCCCCAAATGCAGTGCCCTATGTAGTGTTCCCCCTTATGCAGTGCCCCCAGTAGCAGTCCCCACAATGCAGTGCACCCAGTAGTGGTATCCCCTTATGCAGTGCCCTTTATATAGTGCCCCCAGTAGTAGTCCCCCCCTATGCAGTGCCCTTTATATAGTGCCCCCAGCAGTAGTCCCCCCCATGCAGGTTTCCCAGTAGTGGTCCCCCTTATGCAGGCACCCAGTAGTGATCCCCCCTATCTAGTGCCCCTGTAGTGGTCCCCGCAGTGCCCCTAGCAGTAAGCCCCTTATATAGTGCCCCCAGCAGTAGTCCCCCCCCTCCCATGCAGTGCCCCCAGTAGTGGTCCCCCTGATGCAGGCTCCCAGTAGTGACCCCCCTATCCAGTGGTCCCTGTAGTGGTCCTTCCTGTTATTGCCCCCAGTTGTGGTCCCCCCAGTGCAGTGCCCCTAGTAGTAGGCCCCTTTTATAGTGCCCCCAGTAGTAGTTCCCCCCCATGTAGTGGTCCCCAGTTGAGGTTCCCCCTCCCGATTAAGTGCCCCCTGTAATAGCCCCCCCAGTAGAGGTCCTCCCAATAATGGTGCCCCCAGTAATAGCCCCCCCAGTAATGGTGAACCCAGTAATAGCCCCCCCCAGTAGAGGTCCTCCTAATAATGGTGCCCCCAGTAATAGCCCCCCCAGTAGAGGTCCTCCCAATAATGGTGCCCCCAGTAATAGCCCCCCCCAGTAGAGGTCCTCCTAATAATGGTGCCCCCAGTAGTAGCCACCCCCCAGTGGTAGCCACCCCCGTTGTGCCCCCAGTAGTGCTGCCAGGTTTTTTAAAATATATATATAAAAACATACTTACCTGAATCCACGCTGCTGCTGCTCCTCCAGTCCGCGCTGCCGCTCCCGCCGCCGCCCGCCAGTCCTCCCGGGCTGGTGCGCTCAGCATAATGGGACAGACATCGTGACGTCTGTCCCATTACTCACTGCAGGAGCCGGATGGAAGTCCGGCTCTTGCAGTGGGTGCTGCAGCAGTCAATGAGAGTCTATCTGACTCTCATTGGCTGCTGTTTAACACACACATTGCCGCCAGCGCTGGCGGCGATGCGTGTGTTATGCATAGCCTGAGCCCGCCTCCTGGCGCTATTGGGCAAGCGCTCAGGGGGAGGGAACAGGCTCAGGTGTGCAGCACAGGACTGGCGCTGGAAGCCTAGCGCCGGTCCTGTGTAAATGTGTAGCGCTGACCACACTCATTGCGGTCGGCGCTACACTGGTGGCTAACTAGGGCGGGCTGGACCGTGGCCGGCGGCGCCCCCCCACACCGCCGGTCCCACGGCGCCCAGGGCAAGCACCCCACTCGCCCTGCCCTAGTTACGCCACTGCAATGTTCATACATTATAATGAAGAAAACAATTATTCTTTATTGTTCAATTCCAAATGCAAATGAGAGGTATTCTATGTTCAACAATAAATAATCCTGGCACAGAGTTTTGTGATAGAAAGTGGATTTCACAATAGCAGGCAATCCTGGTAAAAGAAATCTTCACAGTATTATAAAGTAAAACAATAATATGGCATATTTAAAAAAAAAATGCTGAATGAAGTAATAATACAACAATATTGCTTAAATATCGCTGAAACGCATTTCATATACTGCATATCTTCTGATTTTTCAGGCTGGTGAGGAGTGAATGCAGCAACAGTGTATGTAACTAAAAATAGGCAAAATACTAATTGGTGAATCTAGAAAGAACTAATCGATCCCGAATTATGAATCATTGATAGAACAGATAGTGGAGAAAATAAGGTTGGTAATATGGGAAGTAATAGCATCAAAGTTGAAAACAATTTTATGGCCCGTAAACATGCTCTTACTGTACTTAGCGCCTGATTCAGACCCGCTCGCAAGCGGGTCGATGGCCGGGCAGTGCGCACGCGTGGCATGTGCACTGCGCATGCGCGAGCCCCAGAGCGAGTGAGAAATTCACTCGCTCCGGGGCTTGCTACAAACGGGGCGGCTGACGATGTTGATCGACAGCTTGCCCCATTTTGTAGATGGGTCGGGAGGTGGCTTGCCAAACGGAGGCGTTCCCGCAGGAATGCCTGCCGTTTGGGGGCGGCCTTACTGACATCACTCGTGATGTCAGTAGTGAGCTTCCTACTCTATTAGGAATCTCACTGGGGCTTGTGGCAGACGAGACCCTACCACAAGGGTCTCGTCGCAAGCCCGATGGTGGCGACCATCACCTGGCCGCTCGCAAAAGCTGTGTGTGGTCACCCACAGCTTAGCGAGCGGCCAAAAGGCTGGACAAAAAAAAAAAAACGCCCTTCAGACCTGCGAGCTGCCTCTGGCAAAAAACAAAATCTACAAAATCTGTTCACATCAAAATCTGTATGGAGCCCATAGATTGTAAGCTTGTGAGCAGGGCCCTCTTACCTTTATGTCTGTTATTACCCAGTTTTGTTCTATTAATGTTGTTTCCAATTGTAAAGTGCAACGGAATATGCTGCGCTATATAAGAAACTGTTAATAAATAAATAATTGCGGTATGTACCTACCTATCTACTCTCTTGGAATTTCCTGGATCGCATACCTGCCTCATAGATCCCACTCACTTTCTCAGTGTGCAGAGAGTGGGGACTCCAAGGGTTTGATTATGCAATTGGCAGCAATTGCATCAATGTAGATCCATCCCCATAGTACAATGGTAAAATGACAGTATTGTATGGCACTCCAGCCCTCCACCTGAAATACCAAAGAAATGTCAGCAACTATGAATATGTGAATACTGTAGGTGCAATTCTCACTTCTGCTCTCCTCATGGTCCAGCCCTTCTATGCCGTACTGGATGCTCAGCCGAGGCTTGGCTGCATGAAGTCACAGCAAGCATAACACAAGAACTATGCCTGCCAACAGTCATAAATGTTGGGGCTGTCATGATAGTTGGGGGATTAGGCCATTTATACTCAAGGGTGTGTTTGGTCTTGGCAAATAAAGGTGTGGCTTAAGTGAGTAGGAAGCAGTCTGAGGGGAGTACAGAGTAGCATTTGATAGTTTGAATGTTCACCCTGGAATATTAGTGGGTACGAAATAACATTTTTATAAACAGATGTTTAAGGGGGGAAAAAAGATGAAAGATGTGTATGGTGTAATAAGGTTATGAGTCAGTTAGTAAAGTACTTTACTATAGTCACCGATTTCCTTGATTCCACTGTGACAGCATTCACATTATATACTTTATTATATAATTCCATGATATAAGTGTATGTAATGGGAATCTCATATAATGAAAATGACATTCTTTTAATTTGCTATAACCTTGTTATTGACACTTCTATTCATTGTCGTGCCAACACTAGGGGGTACATTTACTAAGATTCGAGTTTGGTTGAGTTAGCATTTTCTGGAGAGTTTGGGCATTTTTTTCCACTCGCAAACTTACTAATGACAAATTCGGGTAAGAAATTTCCTTTGTTACGGGAAAATTCCAGAGAGTTGGCAAACTCTCTTCACTTCACCATCGGCCAAGCTCGAGTAACTTTTCACTAGTGAAGGTAGGATTCGAGAATTTACCGATGGAAGTTATCTAAACTCTCATGAGAACGGACAAAACTCCTGTCCAAATTTGTGAAATCAATTCACCTGCCTGTGAGCTGCGAGTTTGGCAGAAACATACTCAGATAAGTGTGATCCATGTATGTTTCTGCCTGTAAATAGTAAATGAAGGGTTCATTTTGTTAATAAAAATGACGTTGGATCCCCCCGTAATTTAGGAATCAGCACCTGGCTGCAGGGCCAGTCCTGGTTTTAAATATAGGGGGAAAAAATGCATAGGGGTCCCCTTATATATAAAACCAGCACCAGACCCAAACCGACCAGGGTGTAATGCCACAGCCAGGAGACCATATCACTGGGTCTCCCCAGCCAAAGCATTCACACCCCAAACCGGTCAGGCCCAGCCCAAGCTCAGGGATGGTGGGGATCCCCCTCAACAAGGGATACAACCTCTCCTGAAACCCCAGGCTTAGGGCCTGATTCAGACCCACTCGCAAGCGCACAGCGCTTGCAAGCGGGTTGATGGTCCCCGACTGTGCATGCGCCACCTCTGTCATGTGCATGCACGAGACCCGTCCAGCGATGGCTGCACCATCACTACGGGTCTCACTACAAGACAATGTTGATTGACTGTTTTGTAGGCGGGGAGGGGGAGGGCTGCACAAACACAGGCATTCCCTTAGGAATGCCTGCCGTTTGTGGGTGGCCCTACTGACATCATTAGTGATGTCAGTAGTGGGCTTCCTAATCTATTAGATCAGGGAGTCCACTCGGGCTTGGGAGAGCTGAGACCCTACCACAGGGTCTCCTCTCAAGCCCGATGGTCGCGATAATCGCGACTGGCACCAGGCCACTCGCAAAAGCTGTGGGTGGTCACCCACAGCTTAGCGAGCGGCCTGAAAAAAAAAACACCCATCAGACCTGCGTGCTGCCTCCGGCAGCGAGCGGGGCTGAACCAGGCCCTTAGTCTGAAGCCTGGGGCTCTTCCCCACACCCCTGGAGCAGTGGGTACGGGGGTAATAATGGGGGAAATAGTGCAAAACTACTGTATTTTACAGTGGAACTACAGGTGCCAGCATGCCTGTCCTTTTGCACTTGTGGAACTACAAGTTCCAGCAGGAGGCTGGCACCTGTACCCCCACTGTAAAATAAATAGTTAAATAACCACAGTACACACACACCATATACAGTATAACTTTAATACATACACCTATCCCACTCTCACATACTTACCTGCTGCCAGCTGATCTGTCCCCTTGTCCCGTAGAATCCACTGGGAGTACCGGGAAAAACAATACTCACCTACATCCTGGCGCCGATCTCCGTAGCATCCCCGGGTCTTGGCAAGAAAAAAACCTGAGCTAACTGGCTCCTGACTGCTCAGTGTGAACTGTCAGGAACCAGGAGTCAATCAGCTGCCGCTAATTGGCCTCGGCTCCTGACTGACTGATCTGCCCACGTGGGAACTGTCAGGAACGGGAGCCAATCAGTGTAAATTTTTTTTTTCTTACATTTAACCCTTTTTTTTACAGGTACAACACACAAGCAGCCTTCATATATCTCATTGATATGTGCAGGCTGCTTGATCAGGAGAGTATGGCAGAAATAAAATCTCGGGTGAGTAATCTCATCTAAACTTGCTACTCGGGGGAGAAATCTCGATCTGCTTCACCATCGGCCAACTCACTCTCAGCTAAACTCACTTCTTAGTAAATTTGTGAGTTTCAGGAACCTCAAATCACCCGAGCATTTTACTTAAAAAAAAATCTCAACCACTAGCTATTTTAGAACGATTGAATTAATTTAGCTAATGTACTGTAGCTTCAGAGCTCTACCCACTTAACAAATATTTGCAATGTTTGAGTCATATTTCAGAAGTTATATTTTGGAACTTAACTTCCAGGTTACTCATAGTTTCAAATGAGTGTCTAAGGTTTTAAACATATGATTTCCTTCCATTAAAGACTTTTCTAAGTTTTATTTTTTTCAGTCTGCAATTTTCAAGCAGATGAAATAGCTACTGTAGGTTAGGTTTCACATATAGTATACCAGGGACATGTAGTGAGGTCAATGGATGGGAAGGCACGGGCTAGTATAAGAGGCATATTGTCACATACATACAGTATATGAACTTGCCCCACTTGCACAGATCTCCCCACTCACACTGATTCCCCGTAGCACAGATCCCCTTCACACATATCTCCCACTAGCACAGAAAATTTCGCCCACACACACAGAGATCTCCCCCTAGCAGCAGACCTTCTTCACCTTTTTCTCCTTTGTGTGTTTCCTCTGTATGCATATTCCAATTTCCTTTCCTCCTCAGTGCTGCTGCTGAACTCTGATGCCTGAATACTTCCTGGACTGGTCACCTAATCGTCAGAGGTGTCAATCAGAGCTAAAGCCACGCTCCCACACAGTGAGGCATGCCTCCATTAGCTCTTTTGATCTGTGTTTTATTGGCTACTTTGTGGCCCAGCTCCAAGCTCCAGGCAGTGTCTGAGCTATCAGAGGTGAGGCTGAGCTCTTACTGCCTCATCTCTCGTCTCTCCCTGTATTTCCAGGGAGTACTGCAATTTTGGTGAGTGTTGCCTATAGAAACAATCAGAATAATACAAATAAGATATTTATAAGTTATAAATATCTTCTTTGTATTATTCTAATCATTTTTATAGATTAACTCTGCAGTCTGATAGGGAGTATAACAGAGTAGGCTCTGCCTCCCCTGCCTACCCTGACTGCACGTTCCTGCAGTATACTTCCTACGAACAACAGGAGGATATTTTTGAATAGAATCATTAATACATAAAGCTGCTACATCTACAGTATTCCAAAAGAATATATCATACATTATGAGGATAATAGTCAAGACAGGACAATTTCTAAACATACATTATAGGAGTCTTTAAATTGTTACATTTGGATTTGTCTAATTACTATGTTTTTTATAAGTAAAATTAGCTTTTATATAATATCTTTAAAATTGTAGCAGGAGAGGGTTTCACTTTTCTCTTTACATAACTACTGTAGGTTGAGGTTCCACTCGAGGCAAAGTGCCGCCGAATATTACTGTAGTTAGCGTACGGCGCTTCACAAACGTTCCTGATGCACTCATAGCCTGAAATTGAAAATCCCTGTTAGAATGCCTGTATTCATCCCTGTCACATGAATTCTATTTCATGTTCAGTTAACAGTAAGGATAGAGAGAGTGCAAATCATAAATAACTAGACAGATAAGAAAAATAGAACATCTGAATGGCTTACTCCAGGGGTCTTCAACTTTGGCCCTCCAGCTGCTGTGGAACTACACATCCCAGCATGCACTGCCATAGTATTAGTATGCTGTTATATCCAAAAGGTGGCAGTGCATGCTGGAATGGCTAGTTCCACAGCAGCTGGAGGGCCAAGGTTGAAGATCCCTGGTGTACTCAGAAGGCGATACTCTTTTCTAACAGTTACAATATTACTGCAAACTTACAGGTTGTAAGCTCTGTTCATATATATTTTCTTTGTTGTACCTTGTCCTGATCTATTCTTATCTTTATTGAAATACACTGTTTGCTACTACCCTGACCATCTCTGTATTTTACCATAATTTACTGTCAGCTGCTGTCTTGACTACATTTACATTACTACACAGACTGCTGCTTCCTTTACTGGAATACACTGCATGTTTCCACCCCTAACCTATTTGCTATGTTCCTGATATACATTAAATGGCTTTCTTCCCAGACCTACAGTAGTCTTATCAGATATCAATTGTTTGCTGCTTGTCTTGACCTTTGGCCTGCTCCTTGTTATTCTTTTGTTCCAAATCAGCCTGCAATCCATCTGCATTAATCTATATTTTAGAACATTGCTAGTTTCCATACACCTATGCTAGCTGACACTTAAGCTGTCCATACACTAGACCACAGGTTCTCAAACTCAGTCCTCGGGACCCCAAACTGTGCATGTTTTGCAGGTCTCCTGACAGAATCACAAGTGAAATTAGCTCCACCTGTGGATCTTTTACAATGTGTCAGTGAGTAATGAACACACCTGTGCACCTGCTGGGTGACCTGGAAACATAACCTGTGTGGGGTCCTGAGGACCGAGTTTGAGAACCACTGCACTAGACCAACTTACATCCAACCATCCAACTAGTTGGTTGGTTGCAATAAAAATCTGGTAAGGTATGGAAGCAAATGACAATTAACCATTTGCTCCCAAACCGCGGAAAATGGACAAAAACTGTTGTTTAAACAAATTATTTAACACAAACATTTAACCAACTTGTCTGAATTACCTTTTCATATGTTTTCCGGCATTTGGGAGCAAATTGCTGATTATCAATTGCTCCTATACCTTACCAGATTTTTATTACACAACTAGTTGGATGGTTGGATGAAAGTTGGGCTAGTGTATGGCCAGCTTAAGTTTTTAAATAACAACAATGGGAGTGCTCAAAGAATTTACTGCTCTATAGCTGCTGGTTAGAAACATATAACAATATTTATGCATATCTTATATATAAAATTAATTGGTCGGTTTGTCTGTCCAGTTATGCATTTAAACACCCTTGCACCGATTGGGATAAAACCAACGTAAGGTGGTCCAGTTGGATCCTAGCCAGGTTTTAGGGGGGGATGGTGTCGGACCTCCCGTTGGTGTAATGCTGGGCAGAACTTTGACCAGGGGAGCCTGTTCTTAGCCTTCCACTGGATGGATGTGGACGAAAACTTCACAGAGTGGTAAAATTGGATCCAAGAAGACATACTAAGGGGTTGAGGTCCTGGTCGTACCTCCCGTTGGTGAATGCTTGGCAGAACTTTGACCCGGGGCCACTGGGCAGAACTGGGCAGAGCCTATTCTGGGTCTTCCACTAGATGGATTTGGATGAAAACTTCACAGAGGGGTGGTAATTGGTCTGGGATGCCTAATGGAGTGGTTGGAGTCCCAGTCGGATCTAATGCAGAGTGCACCGGGCAGAACTTTGACCTAGGAAGCATGTTTTGGGCTTCCACTGGATGGATTTGGACGCCATCACATAATTTAGACAAAAACTTCAGAGTAGTAACATTGGATTTTTTACGTAAGGAAAGGGGAGTGGGGATATCCTAAGCACTGGTGATGAACGCTTCAAAGATATAGTTAAGAGGTAAGTATATTACAATATTTATTAAATTGTGTTGTGAAAGATGTCTATGATATTCTCATTTATGGAGGTGCACCCTAGAGAGTTGTATTGAGTAAGTACTGAGAAAACAGGGGGAAAGAAGTACTCTCTTTTGTGGGGCACTCAACCTACCTCTTTAGTATAAGAATTAAAAATGTTACTTTTAATAGTATGCCGCTTAAAAAAATTTTTGGACATGAATTATCAACAGAAGGAAAAACCATACATACATGACATAGAACAAAAAACAAACATTGAATCTGGCCAATTATAGGTCCAGTTACTAAAAAACTGCCTGACTATAATCAGAGAAAACTCTTAATTCCTGGTTATGGTAAATTAGACACAATAGTCATAACACCAAACGTCAGACAGGTGGCGAAAATTATTATCAGAGAATATATACAGATATATGTAGATCAGGAAAAGAGGGAATTTTTCCTTTTTGCTAATAGCATTGATAACCACCAATTCTAATGATAGTCCTGTATGTACAGGTTAAATACACTGTTATGTATCTGTGAATTGAAGCAAATAACATTTGAAATAAATATGTATCAAAGTATAAAATACTGTTCTGATTATGTATATATGATCTATACCTCTACATTTTCAGAATAACAGGTAATTGAGCAATAACAGGTAATTGAGTAGTGAAAAAGCATAATAATATCCAATTGGTAAATTAATATATGCAGATATCAAAAATACGACCGATCAGATATCAAAGGCATCCTCCTGAACATATGCATTGGTGAGATCATACCAAATCATCCACTTAGTATGGAGTAGTAGTTTACAGCAGTATTAACCCACATCAGGCAGAAATATACATCCAAGATATTTGTAATGATTATTTCAATTTCCACAATGTTCTAAAAGAGAAAAAGTCTCTACACTGATGTATGGCAGGAATGGCTGCTGCAGGGTGTCATAGTCATGCATAGGACGCCTTATGAGCGGATCCCTCCCTACACATGGAGATAGGAGGATAGTACATAGGCATCTGCTGTTAGACAGAATCACTAAGAAGGGTGAATCTGGTAAATACCAGTGCAGCTCCACACTTCTGTGTCTGCTAATGAGAGTGCCTTAGCAAGATAGATAAGAATTTATCAGTGAAGAATATGTGTGTAGAAATAGGGTAAATCCCTAGTGTGCTACTTCTCACAGTGTGTGTATATACACAGTGAACTGTGAGTGAGCGGTCCTAGGGGCTCCCTATCACACGGAATAAGTGCAGGGAGGAGGGAATCTGTGTAGAAGGCTATCCCCAATGTGCCTTGATGAGATTAGTCAGCGCAGGGACAGAGAGAGGGGGAGCGTGCTCAGAACTCTTCCCAGAATACCTGTTTGATATTAATGTGAGCTGCTCGTACTGGTCATCAATAGACAGGGTTCCCTTGTGCACCACTCCGATATCTACAACATCAGTTCCAGTCCGATATCTACAACATTGGATCCAGCCTGATACCCACAACATTGGTTCCACTCCAATATCCACAACATCAGTTCTAATCCAATAGCTACATCACAGGTTCCAATCCAATATCTACATTCTAAGGGCGTGATTCAGACCGCTCGTGTGCGCACAGCGCTCGCAAGCAGGTCAATAGTTCCCAACTGCGCATGCGTCGCCTCCGGCATGCGCATGCGCAAGACCCGTACAGCAATGGCAGCTCCATCGCAACAGGTCTCGCTACAAGATGGGATGGCTGTCGAAGTTGATTGACAGCTCGCCCTGTTTTGTAGGCGGGGAGAGGGGTGGCTGCACAAATGCAGGCGTTCCCTTAGGAACACCAGGCGTTTGTGGGCGACCCTACTGACATCACTCGTGATGTCAGTAGTGGACTTCCTGCTCTATTAGAGCAGGAAGTCCACTCGGGCTTGCGAGAGCTGAAACCCTACCACCGGGTCTCCTTGCAAGCCCGATGGTCGCGATAATCGTGACCATCGCCAGGCCGCTCACAAAAGCTGTGGGTGGTAACCCACAGCTTAGCGAGTGGCCTGGAAGCCAAAAAAAAACCCGCCCTGATTCAGAGCGAGCGCTCGCAAACATCAGGCTCTAAGTTTCAGTCCGATATCTACTACTGCACCAATTTAATAAAATTAAATTATTCCTGTTCTTGCCTTTGGGCTAACAACTACCAGAAGTTCCACTGTCCCCTCTCTTCTCTCAACACATGAGGAAGAGCTGGATCAAGCCTCCCAGTTTCATACAAGCCTCTTCAGCCTCACACACCTGCCCAAGCCAATCCCAACCCTCAGGCATGACAGTTTGTATTGGCCAAATGGATCCAGCCGAGGATCAGGCCCAAGCTGTGAGATTTGCACAAGACCTTGTAACACGTCTTGAACATCAAGAGGCGGCACAGGGTTGCGTGGTACAGTTCCTGCAAGAACTGATTAATTGGCTAGATAACATCCAAGCTACGCACAGAGGTCCTGGAGTTCCTGCTACTTCTCTTACAATTCCTCCAGCTCCAGTTACCACAGCTGCACGTCGTCTTCATCTTCCAACCCTCGCAAAATTTGATGGGAACCCAAAATACTGCCAAGGTTTTTTAAATCAATATGAGATTCAGTTCAAACTCCAATTTAAATAATTTTCCTGCAGGTCATACCCGTGTGGCATACATTATTTCTCTGACAGGGCATAAGCCCACTGAGTGTATACAAGCTCCGTGACAGGGCATAAGCCCACTGTGTGTAATATTATACTGTATACAAGCTCTGTGACAGGGCATTAGCCCACTGTGTACTGTATACTGTATACTGTATACAAGCTCCATGACAGGGCATAAGCCCACTGTGTGTGCTCCGTGACTGGGCATAAGCCCACTGAGTGTATACAAGCTCCGTGATAGGGCATAAGCCAACTGTGTGTATACAAGCTCCGTAACAGGGCATAAGCCCGCTGTGTGTACTGTATATTGTATACAAGCTCCGTGACAGGGCATAAGCCCACTGTGTGTGTTCCATGACTAGGCATAAGCCCACTAAGTGTATACAAGCTCCATGACAGGGCATAAGCCCACTGTGTGTATACTGTATACAAGCTCTGTGACTGGGCATAAGCCCACTGAGTGTATACAAGCTCCGTGACAGGGCATAAACCCACTAAGTGTATACAAGCTCTGTGACAGGGCATAAGCCCACTGTGTGTATACTGTATACAAGCTCCGTGACTGGGCATAAGCCCACTAAGTGTATACAAGCTCCTTGACAGGGCATAAGCCCACTGTGTGTATACTGTATACAAGCTCCGTGACTGGGCATAAGCCCACTGAGTGTATACAAGCTTGGTGACAGGGCATAGCCCACTGTGTGTATACAAGCTCCGTGACAGGGCATAAGCCCACTGTATGTGCTCCGTGACTGCACTCAGCGCTTGCGACCGGGTCTGAATCTGGCCCTGTGTGTATACAAACTCTGTGACAGGGCATAAGCCCACTGAGTGTATACAAGCTCCGTGACAGGGCATAAGTTCACTGTGTGTAATATTAAAATGTATACAAACTCCGTGACAGGGCATAAGCCCACTGTGTGTACTGTATATTGTATACAAGCTCCGTGACAGGGCATAAGCCCACTGTGTGTGCTCCATGACTGGGCATAAGCCCACTGAGTGTATACAAGCTCCGTGACAGGGCATAAGCCCACTGAGTGTATACTGTATACAAACCCCATGACAGGGCATAAGCCCACAGTGTGTATGCAAGCTCTGTGACAGGGCATAAGCCCACTGTGTGTATACAAGCTCTGTGAGAGGGCATAGCCCACTGTGGGCCTGATTCAGAGCCGGACACTCTGACAGAGCGCTCTCTCTGAATCAGGGCGTTTCTTTTTTTTTTATGGAGCGGCCTCCTGGCCGCTCGCATTGCTGTGGGTTGCCACCCACAGCTAATGCGAGCAGCCAGGATGATGGTCGCAATGGTCAAGACCATCGCGACCATCGGGCTTGCAACGAGACCCTTGTGGTATGGTCTCATGGCAGCAAGTCCTAGAGGGCTTTTGGCTCAAACAGAGCCGAGAGCTCTCCTACTGACATCACTTGTGATGTCAGTGGGGCCGCCTCCAGATGGTAGGCATTCTCATGGGAACGCCTCCATCTGGGCAGCCACCCCCCGGCCCGCCCACCAAAGGGGGCATGCTGTCACTCAACATCGACAGCACGCTCCCTTTAGTGCCACACCCGGAGCGACGGATTGCCTGTCGCTATCCGGGCTAGCGCATGCGCACGACGGAGCCGGCTCCATCGTGCGCATGCGCTCTGGGCCACCATCGACCCAGTTGTGAGCGCTCAGTTCTTGTGACCGGGTCTGAATCAGGCCCTGTGTGTATACAAACTATGTGACAGGGCATAAGCCCACTAAGTGTATACAAGCTCTGTGATAGGGCATAAGCCCACTGAGTGTATACAAGCTCCGTGACAGGGCATAAGCCCACTGTGTGTAATATTATACTGTATACAAGCTCCGTGACAGGGCATAAGCCCACTGTGTGTACTGTATACTGTATACAAGCTCGTGACAGGGCATAAGCCTACTGTGTGTGCTCTGTGACTGGGCATAAGCCCACTGAGTGTATACAAGCTCCGTGACAGGGCATAAGCCCACGGTGTGTATACAAGCTCCGTGACAGGGCATAAGCCCACTGTGTGTACTGTATACAAGCTCCATGACAGGGCATAAGCCCACTGTGTGTGCTCTGTGACTGGGCATAAGCCCACTAAGTGTATACAAGCTCCGTGACAGGGCATAAGCCCACTGAGTGTATGCAAGCTCCGTGACAGGGCATAAGCCCACTGTGTATACTGTATACAAGCTCCGTGACTGGGTATAAGCCCACTGAGTGTATACAAGCTCCATGACAGGGCATAGCCCACTGTGTGTATAGAAGCTCCGTGACAGGGCATAAGCCCACTGTGTGTGCTCCGTGACTGGGCATAAGCCCACTGAGTGTATACAATCTCCATGACAGGGCATAAGCCCACTGTGTGTAATATTATACTGTATACAAGCTCCGTGACAGGGCATAAGCCCACTGTGTGTACTGTATACTGTATTCAAGCTCAGTGACAGGGCATAAGCCCACTGTGTGTACTGTATACTGTATTCAAGCTCCGTGACACGGCATAAGCCCACTGTGTTTGCTCCGTGACTGGGCATAAGGCAGGCAACTCTGTGCATCACCGGATTCAATAAGAGGCATACCGCTGACAACCTCTTAGAAAAACTAAGAGATGTCATAGAAACATGGCTTACCCCACTTGGACTCTACTCAGGATTTGTGATTTCTGATAACACTACAAATATAGTGAAAGCATTACAGCTGGGTGAATTCCAACACATCCCCTGTTTTGCTCACACAATAAACTTATTGGTGCAGGTTCTTTTTAAAAAAACGACAGGGGCATGCCGGAGATGCTGTCTGTGGCCCGAAAAATTTTGGGAAATTTTCGGCATTCAGCAACAGCATGCAGGAGATTGCAGCACCTGCAAGAGCAGTTTAATTTTCCCTGCCATCAACTGAAGCAAGAAGTGGTAACGAGGTGGAACTCAACCCTGTATATGCTTCAGTGGATGGAGGAGCAGCAAAAAAACATCCATAGCTATACGACAAGTCATGACATTGGGAGAAGAGGGGGAATGTTCCTTAGCCAAGCAGAGTGGAGAGTACTTTCTGTCTTGTGCAAGGTGCTCAAACCATTTGAAGTTGCCACATGTGAAGTGAGTGCTGACACTGCTAGCTTGAGTAAGGTGATTCCCCTGATTAGACTTTTGGAAAAGCAGCTGGAGAAATTGAAGGATGAGATTAAACAAAGTGAATCTGCAATGTATGCTGGACTGATAGATCAAATCCTTTGTTCGCTTTGCCAGGATCCACAGGTGGCCAAGATCTTGAAATCTAATCATTATAATTTAGCAACCATGCTTGATCCTAGGTTCAAGTCGTATGCTGTGTCTTTCTTTACAACTGACTCAGATCTTAAAAGAACCAAAGTGCTCCTGGTGTGCAAGTTGGCAGCTGAAGTGACACATGGCACTACGATGACGTCTCCTCCTTCGGTTTCTCCAGCAGCAGCCAGAAAAAAATTCACCTTTTCCAAAAGACCCAATGGTGATGCAGATAAGTCAAGTCATCATTTTGACATCTGGTCGGGTCTAAATGAATTGCCCAACACCAGTGACACCTCTACCATAACTCCATCTAATACGATTGCCATCCAAAGAATGGTGGAGGATTATTTTCAGGACACCATACAAGTAGACATGTCACAGAGTCCCTTCAAATATTGGAAAAAAAAAAGGCAATTTGGTGACCCTTATATAATCTGGCTCTGCATTACTTAAGCTGCCCACCCTCCAGTGTGTACTCGGAGACAGTTTTCAGTATAGCCGGGAAGCTTGTGAGCAAACGACGTAGGAGGCTACTTCCACAAAATGTAGAAAATATGATGTTCATTAAAATTAACTGGAAATTTCATGAGGAAAACCTTTCCTGCCAATCATGTCTCAGTACAGATACTTCTGTAATGGTGGATTCCAGCAGGGATGAATTAATATTGTGTGAGGAATCTAATGATATACACACTGATGAGGGTGAGGTAGACCGGTTGCCTTTACTAGATTGGAAGATTTTTTTGTGGGAGCCCAAACAAACCAAGCACTTCAGCCACAAAGTGGCAGTACCTGTCGCTGAAATGCTTGGTTTGTTAAAGTGTGCATGTCCTTTTTAAGATCCAACATAAGGGTGCGTGGGAGGGTCCAAGGACAATTCCATCTTGCACTACCTTTCATTTCTGCCACTGCTGTGTGGCAATGTTTCATAGACGTGCTTTAAACTGTGGTGTCTGTGCCACTGCGCTGCTGCTCTGACGCTTGGTAACCAGCCAGCTTACTGCAACCTTTGGCCAATAATGGTGAAAACTATAATTTAAGCTGTGAGGTGGTCTAAATTGACTGTAAATGACTGGAAATTAATATTATTGAGGGTAATAACACTCTAGGAAGAAAAAAAAGCCCAATTTATGTTATTTTAGCTTTTTTTGCCAATTTTTGTAAAAAATCCAAATCCAAATCCAGTCACCACAGTTTGGCAAGTCCAAATCCAAATACGGACGATGAATTAAAACCAAATCCAAATCCGGCAAAATTGGTCCGGCGCACATCCCTAGGTGAAAGTGAGTTTTTCGATGGTGAAGCAGATTGAGTTTTTTTCCTACAAATTGCGAGTTTAGAGGAAAGTTTAAGGAGAGTTTAGATGAGATTACTCACCCGAGATTGCAGTGTTTTCTCTCTTCCAAACTCACCCAAGCAAGCAGCCTGCACATATCAGTGAGATATGTGTAAGCTGCTTGTGAGTTAAGACCTGTAAAAAATGGGTTAAATAATATTAAGAAAAAATACATAGGGTCCTTCCCCCTTAAAGCTTAACCAGCCCTGGACTTGCCACCCTGTCCTGGTACGTACACTTATGGGGAACATAATGAGTAGGGTTCCACCGTAAATAAGGTACCAGCACCAGGCTGCAGGGCCAGTCCTGGTTTTAATTATAGGAAGTAAAAATTTGTGTAGGGGTACCTCTATAATTAAAACTAGCACTGGACCTTTTCTAGCAGGGGGCTGATGCCACAGCCAGGGGAACCCTTTCACCGGGCCCCCCCAGCCGCAGCATCAGCCCTGACCGCTAGTCAGCCCGGGCCAGGGATCCCTGAGGAGTTGGGGACCCCTCCAGTAAAGGGGTCCCCCTCTACAGGACACCCCTGGCTTAGGCTGATAGCCCGGAGCTATCCCCGCCACCCCTGGGTGGTGGGTGGCGGGTTGATAGTGTTAGTGTGTAGTGTACAATAAATGGTTCAATATTATCTTTAGTTGTGGAATTACACATACCAGCAAGCCTCCCCCGCATGCTGGTATTTGGAGAACCACAACTACCAGCATGCAGGGCATTACGGGCCTGCTGGCACTTGTAGTTCCACAACCAAAGCAATACGTAAATAAACACAACATACACTGTGAAAGCAAAATTTTATTATAACATACATGCACACTCACTATCACACTCACTATCACACATACTCACCTAGTATCCGAAGTAATCCATAGGGGTACCTATAAAAAAAATCCACACTCACCTCTCCTATGCGTAGTTCACGTCCTCTTCTCCAAGTAGGCATCCAAAGGGTTAAAATAAAAACATGAGTGTACCCGAATCCAAGCGGACTAGGTAAAGGTATGTGTGTGTACACATAACTTTACTCCGCGCAAATGACCAGGACACACGTGTGCTCCGTCATTGAAGGAGCTGCCAGCCAATCAGCGGGCATCTCCGTCAGAGCAGCTCGCTGATTGGCTGTATGCGGTCAGCGTGTCTCCCCATAGACTTCAATGGAGAGAAATCTCCATTGAAGTCTATGTTGGGACCTGCTACATTGTATCATTGATGTAACCACAAGGTTAATAGTGTTTAACCTTGTGGTTACATCAATGATACAAAGTAGCGGGTCTGGCCCTGCTGCCTGGTGCTGGTTCTTAAATTACGGTGTAACCATATTCATTTTGTTCCCCATAATTTTAGGAACCAGGACTGGCTGGCAAGTCTGAGGCTGGTTATGCTTTTGGGGGTGGTGGGAACCCTATGTAATTATTTTTTTTTACAAAAAACACTTTATATTAGGTATACAGGCAGAAACATACACAAATCACACTGATCTGTGTATGTTTCTGCCAAACTCGCAGCTCAGAAGGTGGTCTATTTGAAACTTCTATTTCACAGTGAGTTTGCTACAATCTACCACGAGATTGGAAACTCGATTCTTAGTAAATTTGCGAGTTGCTTCTTTTTCATCTACTTCCTATTTTGGCCGATGGTGAGTTTTTTCGAGTTTGCAAACTCACATGAGTTTTAACAGTGAAAAAAGAGAACTCACTTCCAAACTCACTCGAGTTTGTCTTTAGTAAATTTGCAAGATGAAAAAATTGCCAAAACTCACATGACCAAAACTCACAGAAACTCGACTCTCAGTAAATTTACCCCAATCTATCAATAAAGAAAAAGTCATTAGCTTACCTAACACAAACGCAAATTAAGAAAATACAAGAGCAATGCATGAAATCAGTAAGAGAGCAATGAATACTTTGTGCACACACTCACACTGTTGTCGAGTGAACATTGGTCTCTCTCTCTCTGTTAATTCACTTTTTCTACTTCTGGTTTTTCTCTAATCCTTTTATTCACTGTTTCATATTCACATTAGAATTAATACAACCACTGGCAGGATGTGCTTAGTAAAAAATACAATTAATGGTTGTATTATATCAGTCTTGGATTTTGGAAATTGTTAAAGTCTAATTTGTCATGTTTACAGATTTGGTTAAATGTATGTGTTCTCTAAACCACATCTTTCAGATTAATGTTGTAGTTTACTAAACAACAATATTTTGCTGAGCAGTGAAAAGAACTTGGTGAGTGGTGAGCCCAGGTGCAACTATATGCTTTGCCCCATTCTCCACTCAATGGGCAAGGAAGTGGGTGATGGAGAGAGGCAGCGGGTGACGCAGAGAGGCAGAGGGTGACTGGGGAAACAGTGGATGACTGGAGAGGCAGTGGGAGGCACAGGGTGACTGGGGAGGCAGTGGAAGGCAAAGGGTGACAGGGGGAGGCAGTGGGTGAGATGGTGATGCAGTGGGTGACAGGAATAAGCAGTGGGTGACAGGGAAAGGCAGAGAGTGACAGCAGGAGGACAAGAGTGATAGCGGGACAAGCACAGAGTTCGGCGTTGATGCGACCACCATATCTGTTGAATGGAGCTGACCTGGTCTGCAAATAGTTGTGCTCTAGGAGTCCAGCAATTGGTCGGCAATTGTAGGGGCGGGAATCTGGCCAGGTGTATGTAAGCTCCTCTTCCTTTCTCTATTCCAAGCCTGTGCGATAAGTGTCTGATTCACTACACTTATAGTGTCTGCTGCTAATTATATTCCTGCTTGAACTTTTAAATCCATATAATGGCTGACGCTTGATTACTAACTTACATGCTTGCTGCAACTAACAACTAAGGCCCTGATTCAGAGCCGGACGCTCTGACCAGAGCGCTCGCTCTGAATCAGGGCCGACCTCTATAAATATGGAGCGTCCTCCTGGACGCTCGTATAGCTGTGGGTCACCACCCACAGAATATACGAGCGTGCAGGATGATGGTCGCGATGGTCTTGATCAGAGCCAAAATCACTCCCACTGACATCACTAGTGATGTCAGTGGGGCCGGCTTCTGACGGTAGGCGTTCCCTTGGGAACGCCTCCGTCTGGCAGGCACGCCCCCGGCACGCCCACCAAAGGGGGCGTGCTGTCAATCAACATCGACAGCACGCCCCCTTTGATCAGACACTACGAGCGAAGGAAAGTCAACATCGACAGCACGCCCCCTTTGGTGCGAGACCCGGAGCGATGGAAAGCCCGTCGCTCCCCGGGTCTCACGCATGCGCACGACGGAGCTCCCTCCGTCGTGCGCATGCGCAGTGGGGAACATCGACCCACTTGCGAGCGTACTGCCACTCGCGAGTGGGTCTGAATGACCCCCATAGTGTGCACAGAAGTTAGCAATTCCTGAGTGAGGTCTGGGCTTCCTTAACTCTGCGTCTGGGTCCGATGTTACTCAATGTTACAGATTGTTTCGCTATGTTGGGTAAGTGTACGGATGTGAGTAGGGGGAAGTTGGCGTACTTATGTCAGGCTGCGTCCGCAATGCGAATGCAAACATTTAAATAGCACCGCTAGTAGCAACGCAGCTGTGTGCGTATAAGCAGAATAGCGTTCTTTGCTGAATCAGGCCCTTAGTTACCACTGGAGACTGACATTTACATTTGTTGCTACCAACAACAGGATTGCTTTAAACATTCATGGTTGCATCCTGAATCCAATTATTGGGTATGTTGCTTATAGCTGTTTCAACATCTGCAGTATAGCCCTGAAGTGGACATTTCTCCAGTCTGAGGATATTAAGAGCTACAGTAACGACATTGGGATTATCTCTAAGGGCAGTGGTATTTATCTGTATTGAATATACCTACTGTATTCTGTGTGCACACAGATTTATTTGTTTTTCTATCAATTTATACACCATTGTCTGTGAATTTACCATTTTAGCTCTTTCTGGTATATGGAATAATTTTATTAGTTGTATTAAAATTAGAGATGAGCAGGTCCGAGAACCAGAACCACCCAAACATAGGGGATCCGAGTCTGGCTCGGATTTTCCCATGTAACGTGGAATCCAAATCGAGGCAAAAAATCATCATACCGCTTTCAGATTCTCGCGGGTTTTGGATTCTATAAAGGTCCCGGTGATCAGCACCATTTTCACTCCGGCTGTGGAGAGTGTACAGAACAGACATGCTCTGTTCTTCTCTGTTTTTCAAGGGTGCAGTATTGTCGGGCTGGGGCTGCAGTACATAAAGTGGGGGGTGCTGCTGTGTCACTGTTGTCCTGTCAATCAAGGGGCTAAGGCTGCAGTTCATCATAAAGGGATGCTGTGTCGTCCAGGGGTGCTCTGTCAATCCAGGGGTGCTCTTTCCCAGTGCAAAAAAAATAAACTGTCAAATTAATAATTATTATTCCACAAAAAATAAAAAATAAATCTTTTTTTTTAAGTTTTTTTTGTGTGCGCTAGCTACACTATTATTGTTCAGTGAGACTCCCGGCCAGACTACAGTTTATCATCCATGTATCTGTGACTCTGCAGGTAGTCCATCCGCACTCCACAGGGGTGCTTCGTTGTCCATAAAGGGGTGCTGTCTGTGTTGTTCATGAAGGGGCTGCTGCCTTGTCCAGGAGTGCCCTTCCCCAGTGTAAAACAAATTATTGTTCGGTGACTCTGCGGGCCAGACCGCAGTTTATCATCCACGTATTTGTGACTCTGCAGGTGGTCCATCCGCACTACGTGGAGGTGCTTTGTTGTCCATAAAGGCATGCTGTGTTGTTTATCAAAGGCTGTTGCCTCATCCAGGGGTGCTCTTCCCCAGTGTAAAAAAAATAAAAGTTAAATAAAATTAGCATTCCACAAAAAATAAAAAGAATATATTTTTTTTAAGGTTTTTTTGTGTATGCTAGCTACGCTATTATTGTTCGGTGATATTGCCAGCCAAACCGCAGTTTATCATCCAGGCATTGTGACACTATAAGTCTGCCAGCCAAACCGCAGTTTATCATCCACGCATTGTGACACTATAAGTCTTAGCGCAGTGTGTTCTTTTTATTCATAAAAAATCTTGTGACACTATAAATGGTAGCGCAGTGTCTTATTCTTATTCATAAAAAATCTTGTGACACTGTGTGGTAGAGCAGTGTTTTACTCATAAAAAATCTTGCGACACTGTAAGTGGTAGTGTTGTGTGTTATTCTTTTCTTATTTATAAAAAAATATTGAGACACTGTAACTGGTTGCGCAGTGTGTTATTCTTATTCATAAAAAATATTGTTACACTGTAAGTGGTAGCGCAGCGTGTTATTCTTTTCTTATTCATACAAAATATTGTGACACTGTGTGGTAGCGCAGTGTGTTATTCTTATACATAAAAAATCTTGTGACATTATAAGTGGTAGCGCAGTGTTTTACTCATAAAAAATCTTGTGACATTGTAAGTGGTAGCGCAGTGTGTTTTTCTTTACTTATTCATACAAAATAGAGTGACACTGTAGGTCATTGATACCGCAGTGTAATATTTAAAACATGGTGCAAATTGATGTGTGTGCTGTACCCCACTTCATTCGTGTTTGTTGATATGGAGAACGATCAGTTGAGAGGTTAGCAAGAACCAGGAGCTGCTGTCAGTGACACCAGTAATGATGATACTAGTTCGTCTACAGCACCTACTAAAGCCAATGCCCAAGGGCATACAGGGCTTAAGTCAGGGCATCTAAAATCAAATGACCAATCTTTTACAGTGTTAAAGAAAAAAACAACAAAAGGAAAGTTAGCTGCAGAAATTGGCAATATGCCTTTCACCACACAAAGTGGCAAGGAAAGGCTAAGGCCTTGGCCTTTATTTATGACTGGTAGTTCTGCCTCTTATGATGATGTAAGCCCTTCTCTCTGTAACCAGCCCTTCTCCCCAGGAATCATCTGTGCAAATGTGAGGATGACCAGCACATGTCAACATGCTGAAATAGAAATTGAGGATGCTTCTGTGGAAGTGCACCAGGATGAGGAGGATATTTGTGTAGCTGAGGCTAATAAGGATGTTGATGATGAGAATGCTGATTATGAGGATGTTGTTGATGAGGATGTTGTTTGTGTAAATCAGGCCCTAGTGGAAACAGTTTTTGTCCATGATAAGGAGAAGCCCATTGTCATGCCTGGGCATAAAACAAAAAAATCCACTTCTTATGTGTGGAATCATTTATTCCCAAATCCAGACAATTGTCAAGCCATCTATACCCATTGTCATGCCAGAGTAAGTAGAGGTAGGGACCCTAACTATCTAGGAACCTCCTCCCTGTTACATAATCTACAGTGCATCCATAAAAAGTATTTGCAATATTCAGAAACTTTGGCTAAAAAAGTAACAAAAAGCAGTCCAGCGTCAGCTAGCTCCCTTCTCTCTGCTAGATCCAAGCAGCTGGCATCTGCACCACCAACACCTTCATCAACAATATCCTCAATCATGATCAGAAGTAGTCCTGCAACCAATTGTATAAGGCTAACTCAGTCCTCACCTATCCTGGATTCCTCAGAAGAATTCTTGAGCACTATGCCTGCTGGTGCTGCTGGGAATGGATCTTCATCCCAGAAGGGGACCAGGAAGACTACTAGTAGTACTGTAAAAAACAATTGCCTGTTAAACAAGCCTTTGCAAGGGGGAGCAAGTATGACAGCAGTCACCCAGTTGCACAGTGGATCACTGATGCCATAACATCTATGCCGATATTAGATGTGCATCCGATATCTGCCATTAGTGCAGTTGGTTTTAGACAGGTAATTAAGGTCCCCTGTTCCCGCTACCAAATCCCATCTAGGTTCCACTTCACTAGAAAAGCAATTCCCAGCCTGTACAGGGACATTAAGAAAAACTTAATAAGTGTCCTCCAAAAATGCCATTGTACCAACTGTCCACTTAACCACAGATATGTGGACAAGTGGAATGGGGCAAATGCTAGATTACATGACTGTAACAGCCCACTGGGTGAATGTATTGCCTTCAGCGGCACCAACAGCAGAAGCAGCATCTAAGAAAAAGAAGCTTATTCAGAGGCAGGCTACTCTGTGTATAATCGGTTTCACTAAGAGGCATATTGCTGAAAACCTCTTAGAAAACTCTACTCAGGATTTGTGATTTCTGACAATGCCACCAATATTGTGAGAGTTTAACAGCTGGGTGAATTCCAACATGTCCCATGTTTTGCTCACACTATTAATTTGGTGGTGCCAATTTTTTTTTAAAAATGACAGGGCCATGCAGGAATACTCTCCGTGGCCCATGCAATTTCTTGGGATTTTTGCTATTCAGCAGGTACATGTAGAAGATTGCAGTACCTGCAAAAAATGTTGAATTTGTCCTGTCACCAGCTGAAGTAAGAGGTAGTTATGAGGTGGAACTCCACCATTTATATGCTTGACCATACCTTACTCAAGCTCAGTGGAAAATACTTTCCATGTTGTGCAGGGTGCTGAAACCCTTCAAAGTAGTCAACTGTGAAGTGAGTTCAGACACTGCCAGCTTGAGTCAAGTAATTCCCCTCATTAGACTGTTAGAAAAGTAGCTTGAGAAACTGAAGGAGGAGCTGAAATGAAGTGCTTCTGCTAAGTATGTTGGACTTATAGATCAAGTCCTTTATTTGCTTCGCCAGGATCCAAGGGTTCTCAGGATCTTCCAATTGGAGCAATATATTTTGGTTGACCGTGCTCTATCCTAGGTTTAAGTCATACATTGTGTCTTTCTTTCCAACGGACACAGATCTGAAGAGATTCAAAGAGCTGTTGGCAAGCAAATTGTCAGCTCAAGCGTCACATGAATCAGTGATGGCTCCTCCTTCAGTTTCTCCAACAAGTGTGGCTGCTAGGAAAAAACTAAACTTTCCCAAAAAAGACCCACTGGTGATGCAGATGAGTCAACACAACCAAGTTTTGACATCTGGTCGGGTCTAAAAGAATTGCCTACAATTAATGAGACCTCTACCATGACTCCATCTGATACGGTCACTAAACAAAGAATGGTTGAGGACTATTTTAATGATAAAGTACAAATAGGCATGTCAGACTGTCTGTTTCACTACTGGCAGGAAAAAAAGGCAATTTGGAGGCCCTTGCACAAACTGGCTTTGCTTTACTTGAGCTGCCCACCCTCCAGTGTGTACTCAGAAAAAGTTTTCAGCACAGCCGAGAATCTTGTCAGCTATCGGTGTAGTAGGCTACTTCCTCAAAATGTAGAAAAGATGATGTTCATCAAAATGAACTACAAATTTCATGGGGAAGACCTTTACCGCCAATTACATCCAAAGGTTACAGAGGCAACTGAGGCTGTAATGGTGGATTCCAGTGGGGACAAATTAATAATATTGTGAAGATGATGTACACACTGATGTGGGTGAGGAATCAGATAATGATGGTGACAACATCTTGCCTCTGTAAAGCCAGTTTGTGCATGGAGAGATCATTGGCAACAATGTCAGCTGCCCGTTGATAGCTTGTTTTGTGGGGGCCCAAACAAAACAATCGCATCAGCAACAATTGACAGTCCCTGTCGCTGAAGTGATTGGTTTGTTAAACTGTACATGTCCTATATACAACATAAGGGTGGAAGGAAGGGTCCAAGGACAATTCCATCTTGCACCTCTTTTCTTTGCATTATGTGCTGTTTGGGGCATTGCTGCCTGACATTTTTAATTTTATAGTTTATGAAACTGCCATCCTATCTGCCACTGCTATGTTGCAGACGTTTAATAGATGTCCTATATTTTTTTAAACTGCCGTGCTTTTGTGCCTTTGCTCTGATGCTTTTTTTTTATAGTTTCATACTGTATTTATTTCAACTAAAATCATAAATAGGTATACTTACAAGATACTCTTATGCCATTTTTCAACCTTATTTGTAGATACCAACCTGGTGGGCTTGGTTTTCTGTGATCATAACAGCCATGTTTGGTCAGATGCAACTCAAACACCAAATGGAAAGGCTATTTTGTGATGGTATCTGGAGATGTTCTCTCTCCTCCCCTCCCAGCCTTCCCATTCATAATCCCAGAAGCACAATGATAACAGATGTTTAGTACCAGACTTTAAAAAAACCTCTGCTCCCTTCCTGTTCAGAGCTTTCATTTTGTGTGCTGCCACAGGCAGCATCTCCTGCATGCCCCTTTCATTTTTTTAAAAACATATTGGACCACTACAAGAGCTCAACTGGGGCAAGAACTGATGTGAATGAGTCAAATATTCTTTGAAATGACTCTCCACCTCCCTCCCTCATACATTTGCTTTGGAATCCAAAACTTAAATTAAATTTACTATGAATCAATCCTTCTTTTTACCTGTCTTCAACTACATACATACTCCATCTCCCTTAGGCCTCTTGATTAATGAAAACATATGTTTCCTTATGTGCCATGTTTGAAGTTTAACTGCCAGTTGTTTGTGGCACCCACTGCTGCCACTTAGCTTAGTCAGCCAGCTATCTTGGTGCAAATTATGGGCCTAAACTGGATGAAAACAATATTGTGAGCTGTGAGGTGGTCAAAATTGACTGCAAACAAGTGGAAATTAATCCTGGACAAAAGTCCAGGAATGATGATGTTCGTCCATGTAAGATGACGTTTAGCCTCTTTCTGAGTTCCGTTTTTTTGGAGGGAAAAATCCGAACTCAACGTGCAAACTCGAACCTATCTGAGCCTGCACATCCCTAATATATATATATATATATATATATATATAAATATATATATATATATATATATATTAGGGGTGTGCACCGGCCACTTTTCGTGTTTTGTGTTTTGGTTTTGGATCTGGATCTTTCTTCGTGTTTTGGATCTGGATTGGTTTTGCCAAAACCACCCTTCCGTGTTTTGGGTTCTGGGTTTTGTGTTTTGGATCTGTATTTTTTTGAAAAAAAGCATAAAAACAGCTAAAATCACAGAATTTGTAGGTTTTTCTGCTCCTATGCTATTATTAACCTCAATAACCTTAATTTCCACTCATTTCCAGTCTATTCTGAACACCTCACACCTCACAATAGTGTTTTTATGTCCAAAAGGTTGCACCGAGGTAGCTGGATGACTATGCTAAGCGACACGAGTGGGCGGCACAAACACGTGACCCATCTAGGAGTGACACTGCAGTGGCAGGCAGGATGGCAGTTAGAAAAACTAGGCCCCAAACTGTACATAATGCAAAGAAAAAAGAGGTGCAAGATGGAATTGTCCTTGGGCCCTCCCACCCACCCTTATGTTGTATAAACAGGACATGCACACTTTAACAAATCAATCATTTCAGCGCCAGGGTCTGCCACACAACTGTGGCTGAAATGATTGGTTCGTTTGGGCCCCCACAAAACAAGCTGGCAATTAATGTGTCCCTGCACAAACTGGCTCTACGGAGGCAAGATGTCATCCTCATCCTCCTCATCCACCGATTCCTCACCCTCTTCAGTGTGTACATCCTCATCCTCACAAAGTATTAACTCGTCCCCACTTGAATCCACCACCACAGGTCCCTCTGTACCTTCTGGAGGCTGGTCTCCCTGGAAGAGCTGATAATTCATTTTGATGAACATCATCTTCTCCACATTCTGTGGAAGCAACCTCCTACGCCTTTCGCTGACAAGGTTCCCGGCTGCACTAAACACTCTTTCGGAGTACACACTGGAGGGGGGGCAACTCAGGTAAAATAGAGCCAGTTTGTACAGGGGCCTCCAAATTGCCTCTTTTTCCTGCCAGTACAGGTATGGACTGTCTGACATGCCTACTTGGATGCTGTCACCGATGTAATCCTCCACCATTCTGTCAATGGTGACAGTATCATATGCAGTGACAGTAGACATGTCAGAAATTGTTGCCAGGTCCTTCAGTCCGGACCAGATGTCCAAACTTGGTCCTGCCTGCCCTGCATCACCGCCAGCGGGTTGCTTAGGATACCTAAGTTTTTTCCTGGCAGCCCCAGTTGCGGGAGAAAATGAAGAAGGAGCCGTTGACGTGTCACGTTCCGCTTCAGCTGACAGTGTGTTCACCAGCAGGTCTTTGCACCTCTGCAGGCTTGTGTCGGCTGGAAAGAGAGACACCACATAGGCTTTAAACCTAGGATCGAGCACGGTGGCCAAAATGTAGTGGTCTGATTTCAACAGATTGACCACCCTGGAATCCTGGCAAAGCGAATGAAGGGCTTCATCCACAAGTCCCACATGCCGAGCGGAATCGCTCCGTCTTAGCTCCTCCTTCACTTTCTCCAGCTGCTTCTGCAAAAGCCTGATGAGGGGAATGACCTGACTCAAGCTGGCAGTGTCTGAACTGACTTCACGTGTGGCAAGTTCGAAGGGCTGAAGAACCTTGCACAACACGGAAATCATTCTCCACTGCGCTTGAGTCAGGTGCATACCCCCTCCTTTGCCTATGTCATAGGTGGATGTATAGGCTTGTATGGCCTTTTGCTGCTCCTCCATCCTCTGAAGCATATAGAGGGTTGAGTTCCACCGCGTCACAACCTCTTGCTTCAGGTGATGGCGGGGCAGGTTCAAGAGTGTTTGCTGGCGCTCCAGTCTTCGGCACGCAGTCGCTGAATGGCGAAAGTGGCCAGAAATTTTTCGGGCCACCCAAAGCGTCTCCTGCACGCCCCTGTCGCTTTTCAGAAAATTCTGCACCACCAAGTTTATTGTGTGAGCAAAACATGGGACGTGCTGGAATTTGCCCAGATGTAATGCCCGCACAATATTGGTGGCGTTGTCAGATATCACAAATCCCCAGGAGAGTCTAAGTGGGGTAAGCCACTGGGCGATGATTTCCCTCAGTTTCTCTAAGAGGTTGTCGGCGGTGTGCCTCTTACTGAAACCGGTGATACACAGCGTAGCCTGCCTTGTAACGAGCTGGCGTTTCTGAGATGCTGCTACTGGTGACGCTGCTGCTGTTGCTGCATAAGGTGATACATCTACCCAGTGGGCTGTCACAGTCATATAGTCCTTAGTCTGCCCTGTTCCACTTGTCCACATGTCCGTGGTTAAGTGGACATTGTGTACAACGGCATTTTTCAGGACACTGAGGACACTTTTTCTGACGTTTCTGTACAGTCTCGGTATCGCCTGCCTAGTGAAGTGGAATCTAGACGGGATTTGGAACCGGGGACACACTACCTCCATCAATTGTCTAAATCCCACTGCACTAATGGCGGATACCGGACGCACGTCTAACACCAACATAGCAGTCAAGGCCTCAGTTATACGTTTTGCTTCAGGATGACTGCTGTCGTACTTCATCCTCCTCGCTAAGGACTGTTGGAGGGTCAATTGTTTAGTAAAAGTAGTGGTGTTCCTACTTCCTCTCTGGGATGATGAACGACTCCCAGCAGCAGCAGCAACAGCAGCAGCGGCAGCAGTAGGCGTAGCAATGCAGGATCCTCCGGAGGAATCCCGGATAGGAGAGTCAGTCATGCCAGTGATATGGCCTGCAGGACTACTTCCGATCCTGACTAAGGAGGAAATTGACGAGGAGGGAGTTGACGGTGTGGTTTGCAGGCGCTTGGATACAACAGGACAACGGGATTTAGGTGTCCCTGGACTGCTTACGGTCTGAGCCAAAGTTTCTGAACTTGACAGTAACTTTTTATGAACGCGCTGCAGGTGCCGTATAAGGGAGGATGTTCCTAGGTGGTTGACGTCCCTACCCCTACTTATTTCACCTTTACATATGGTACATATGGCAAGACAGTTGTTGTCCGGATTTGGATAGAAATATTGCCAGACCAAAGAGGTGGAATGTTTGGTCTTCTGCCCAGGCATGACCGTGATGGGCTTTTTCATCCCACGGACAACAACTGTCTCCCCCGGAGCCTGATTTAAACAAACCACATCACCATCAGAATCCTCCTCGCCAACTTCCTCCTCAGCGCCAGCTACACCAGTATCCTCATCCTGTTGTACTTCAACAGTGACATCTTCAATTTGCATATCAGCAAGTGGACTGTGGGTGCTCCTTTCAGCACTTGCAGGGGGCGTGCAAATGGTGGAAAGAGCCACCTCTTCCCGTCCAGTGCTGGGAAGGTCAGGCATCGCAACCACCACCACACTTGGACTCTCTTTGGGGATTTGTGATATCTTCTTAGAAAGCACAGTTCTTCGCTGTGCTTTTGCCAGCTTAACTCTTTTGATTTTTTTAGTGGGAGGAGTGCTTCCATCGTCATGTGAAGCTGAACCACTAGTCATGAACATACTAGGGATCGACCTTAGCCGTTCCTTGCCACTCCGTGTCGTAAATGGCATATTGGCAAGTTTACGTTTCTCTTCAGCTGATTTAAATGTCTTTTTCAAGGTCATTTTCCTGAACTTTGCCATTTGGGATTGTATGTGCCCTCTACTATGACATTGGGCATCGGCCTTGGCAGACGACGTTGATGGCATGTTATCGTCTATGTCATGACTAGTGGCAGCAGCTTCAGCACTAGGAGGAAGTGGTTCTTGATCTTTCTCTATTTTATTTTTATCGGAGAAAGTTTGGTCCTCCATTTATGTTATATCGATTTGATATATACGTGCGGCTAAACACAGAAAATAAATTTTTTTTTGGTTCGGACTGGAGTGTACTTTGTGGGTTACAGCACCCTTTAACGGTCAAGCCAGCCGGCCCTTTACTTATGACACAGGCGCACTCTTGGCACTACTTTGTTGATGCACGTGCGGCTACTGCGCACACAATTCACAAACACAGAAAATAATTTTTTTTTGGTTTGGACTGGAGTGTACTTTGGGGGTTACAGCACCCTTTAATGGTCAAGCCAGCCGGCCCTTTACTTATGACACAGGCGCACGCTTGGCACTACTTTGTTGATGCACGTGCGGCTACTGCGCACACAATTCACAAACACAGAAAATAATTTTTTTTTGGTTTGGACTGGAGTGTACTTTCGGGGGTTACAGCACCCTTTAACGGTCAAGCCAGCCGGCCCTTTACTTATGACACAGGCGCACGCTTGGCACTACTTTGTTGATGCACGTGCGGCTACTGCGCACACAATTCACAAACACAGAAAATAATTTTTTTTTAGGTTTGGACTGGAGTGTACTTTCGGGGGTTACAGCACCCTTAACGGTCAAGCCAGCCGGCCCTTTACTTATGACACAGGCGCACGCTTGGCACTACTTTGTTGATGCACGTGCGGCTACTGCGCACACAATTCACAAACACAGAAAATAATTTTTTTTTTGGTTTGGACTGGAGTGTACTTTCGGGGGTTACAGCACCCTTAACGGTCAAGCCAGCCGGCCCTTTACTTATGACACAGGCGCACGCTTGGCACTACTTTGTTGATGCACGTGCGGCTACTGCGCACACAATTCACAAACACAGAAAATAATTTTTTTTTTGGTTTGGACTGGAGTGTACTTTCGGGGGTTACAGCACCCTTAACGGTCAAGCCAGCCGGCCCTTTACTTATGACACAGGCGAACGCTTGACACTACTTTGTTGATGCACGTGCGGCTACTGCGCACACAATTCACAAACACAGAAAATAATTTTTTTTTGGTTTGGACTGGAGTGTACTTTCAGGGGTTACAGCACCCTTTAACGGTCAAGCCAGCCGGCCCTTTACTTATGACACAGGCGCACGCTTGGCACTACTTTGTTGATGCACGTGCGGCTACTGCGCACACAATTCACAAACACAGAAAATAATTTTTTTTTGGTTTGGACTGGAGTGTACTTTCAGGGGTTACAGCACCCTTTAACGGTCAAGCCAGCCGGCCCTTTACTTATGACACAGGCGCACGCTTGGCACTACTTTGTTGATGCACGTGCGGCTACTGCGCACACAATTCACAAACACAGAAAATAATTTTTTTTTGGTTTGGACTGGAGTGTACTTTCAGGGGTTACAGCACCCTTTAACGGTCAAGCCAGCCGGCCCTTTACTTATGACACAGGGGCACTCTTGGCACTACTTTGTTGATGCACGTGCGGCTACTGCGCACACAATTCACAAACACAGAAAATAATTTTTTTTTAGGTTTGGACTGGAGTGTACTTTCGGGGGTTACAGCACCCTTAACGGTCAAGCCAGCCGGCCCTTTACTTATGACACAGGCGCACGCTTGGCACTACTTTGTTGATGCACGTGCGGCTACTGCGCACACAATTCACAAACACAGAAAATAATTTTTTTTTGGTTTGGACTGGAGTGTACTTTCGGGGGTTACAGCACCCTTTAACGGTCAAGCCAGCCGGCCCTTTACTTATGACACAGGCGCACGCTTGGCACTACTTTGTTGATGCACGTGCGGCTACTGCGCACACAATTCACAAACACAGAAAATAATTTTTTTTTAGGTTTGGACTGGAGTGTACTTTCGGGGGTTACAGCACCCTTAACGGTCAAGCCAGCCGGCCCTTTACTTATGACACAGGCGCACGCTTGGCACTACTTTGTTGATGCACGTGCGGCTACTGCGCACACAATTCACAAACACAGAAAATAATTTTTTTTTTGGTTTGGACTGGAGTGTACTTTCGGGGGTTACAGCACCCTTAACGGTCAAGCCAGCCGGCCCTTTACTTATGACACAGGCGCACGCTTGGCACTACTTTGTTGATGCACGTGCGGCTACTGCGCACACAATTCACAAACACAGAAAATATATTATTTTTTTAGCACTTGGGGGGAGCACCCCTGATGGACAGAGCACCCCCTGGACAACACTACAGCACCCCTTTAGGACTGGGACACTGCACAGGACTTTGGAACTGACTGCACAACACAGTCCAGCCAGCCCCTATGGACTTTGAAGTAGTGGACACAGCCCCTATTAACAACAGCAGCACAGCACAACACAGCCAGCCCCTATGGACTTTGAAGTAGTGGACAACAGCAGCACTACACTACACTACACTACACAGCACTAACTCCCACCCTCCCTCTTCACTGTCCACAGCCGAGTGAGAAAATGGCGCCGACGCGGGTACCTTATATAGGATCCAAAACCCGCGAGACTCGGAAGGCGGGATGATGACGTTTTGCCTCGATGTCAGATCCGAGTCAGGCGGGAAAAGTCGAGCCTGACTCGGATCGGACTCGGATCGGGGGGGCTCGGGGGGGTTCGGATTTCAGAAATCCGAACCCGCTCACCCCTAATATATATATATATGAACAAAGATCCAGCACATCCAATTGCAAAAAAATGAATAAGTTTTATATCATAAGGTAGCATAAGAACATCATGGCATCAATCTGCATATTGTAGCAATAAATGGTAGGCATGTTTAAGCGGCACATCAATAAGGCACATTTCAATGTGAGGTAGAGGGTATACTCATCGCATCCAAGCCAGCGAATGCCATCCCATAATACTTATGATGCCATGATGTTCTTATGCTACCTTATGATATAAAACTTCTTAATTTTTTTTGTACTTGGATGTGCTGGCTCTTTGTTCTTATCTACCATTCACCCTTTAGGTGCCAGGCACTCCTGCCATTTGACATTCTAGTGTGTGCTACCTGTCTAACTGTATGTGTATATATATATATATATATATTATATATATTGTATATATTGTGTGTATATATCTCACACAGCTCACCCTAATAAAATAAACTCCACTCTTCTATAAGACAGGTATGTGCAGTACTTGTTAGATTGTTTGAACCTTATTTGTGGACCCATTTATAGCAAATGGTATTTTTAACGATAAAAAAGTGAACTATTTATTTCTAAGAGTTATCATTTATATTTTTTTTAAATTGAAAAAAAAAAATTATATATATATATATATATATATATATATATATATATATAAAGATTACAAGTAATACTGATTATTTAAATTTCATAAGTTTCATCTAAATACCAATAACTAACATAGCTTATTTCAACATCAGTGGTGCTGGAATATAATTATATCCAGCCAAAGTGTGTAAGAAAAAACACGATAAAGTTCACTTAAAAAAAGCGATGAAATGATGATACATAAGGCTCTCATTGATTTCAATTACAACAAAAATAACGATATAATAAAAAAACGAAAACCATACTTTGACAAAAAAAAAATCGAAAAAATATTCAAAAAACATTGATACATTTCCTCGTAACTTATCTCTAGTGAAAAATACTCAAAAACTATTTTTATCACTTAATTAATGCAAAAAACTGTTGATACATATCCCCCATAAACTTTACACTTCATGATAGGAAGTATGAAGGGCCCCAAGTAATTTTTTACTATACTTGATCTCTGAGGAGGAGATGTACCAAGTCTTGTAGTAATATAAAGTGAGAAGTAGCCCAAAGCAACTAGTCAGCTTCTCAGTGACAGGCTAGACCGGGGGGCAGTGTCCCATCTGCCCCCAGGCTGGTACAATTTTAGTGCTCCATGCCCCCCACAGACGCGCTCTGTTTGTACAGTACCTGGCCGTCTGCATGAGGCAGGCAGAGGAATGGATTGGTTGCACCCCGGCAGCTCTGTGCAATATAAAACAATCAGAGCAGCCAGGCGGCACCGCCTCTATGAGCTCCTCTCAGGCTCGGCACGGCAGGCTTTGGAGGGTGCAACTGTTTATGCATGATAGTGCCAGCATTATGTTACGCCAGGATGCACACCACTGCAGGGGAGCCAAGCAAGCCGCTGTCAAGCAAGATAAACTGGCTTGGAATAGCCATAGTAGAATGGGAGACCAGCCCAAAGTAATGCAGGAAAGCAGGGGCGTATCTATAATGGGTGCAGGGTGTGCGGTGCACACGGGCCCCTAGGTCAAGGAGGGGCCCACACCGCATACCCTGCAACCATATTTTTTAATACTCACCTCTCCAAAGCCCCACATTGGCTGTCACAGTCCTGCATAAAACTCCTTGATATGCAATTGCAGTGAGTAAATTGCCGGGAAAATGGCAACGGCACCATTTGCCCGGTGACCTGCGCAAGTGCAGTAGACTCTGGGCACAGACTAGTGCCCAGAGTCTACTGCTGCTGTCATTCCGCAGCCAGATGCTGGGGAGAGAGGAGGGGGCGCCGGACGGGGAATGCACACTGGCCCCCTCCTTTCTTAATATGCCCCTGGTTTGATGGTGCTGTCAGGAGGGGGGAGGAGTGCTGTGAGGTGATTATTGAGGTAGCCGGGGGGAGTGCTGTGGGGTGATTATTAAGGGGGAAGGGGGGAGTACTGTGGGGTGGACATTAGGGGTCATGGGGGTGCTGTGGGGTAGTTATTTAAGTGTGGGAGGGAGTGCTGTGAGGTAGTTATTTAAGTGTGGGAGGGAGTGCTATGAGGTGGTTATTAAATTAAGCAGAGTGCAATGAAGGGGAAGAGTGCTTTGAAGTGGACAGTGAAAGGGCCGGTGAAGTGGACAATGGAGAGGGGAGTGCTGTGAGGTGAACTTTGAAGGGGGGGAGAGCTGTGAGGTGGACAGTGAAAGGGTCAGTGAGTGCTATGAGGGTGTCAGTGAGTGCTCTGAAGTGGATAGTGTGTGCTGTGGGAGGCAGTGAGTAAGCTGTGATGGGGTCAGTGAGTGCTGTGAGGTCAGTGTGTGCTGCGAGAAGCTCAGTGTTAAATGGAAAGAACTGGGAATGGAAGAGAGATCTATGGAGGGGGCAGGGCTGGACTGGCAATCTGGCACTTCTGGCAAATACCAGAAGGACTGATGGTCTGGTCTGGTCTGGTCCGGTCCGAAACCTGGCCCAGCAGTTCCGCTTCCCGGCACACTGCTTGGCTGGGACACTGAGAGATGGGGGCGTGCTGTAATGCCAGGCTCCCATGACTTACGGCATGTCCTTGTTAGATCTAAGAACCCCAGTCGGTCCCTGGGAGGGGGTAATGAGAGACAGATATGGAGGGGGCAATCAGGAAGATATGCAGGGAGGGCTGGTAGAAACGCTGGGGGCCATTTGATTGCATTTGCTCCCCCCCCGCCTAAGTATTAAGGAACAATTTGCACATATTTTATGACAACTAAAAGCAGTCACTGCTTTGTTACATCTTGTGGTCAAAATATAGAATCCACGTCTAGGGAAAATTAGAGAAATTTATTTTTTGAGGAAGTAATTCAAGGTTCAGTTCCAGAATCACAGCAAAATCCTGACATGTTTGTATTTATTTATAACATTATCTGTGGCTAACTACACTGTTTGACTAGATAACTATTTTCTTAAAACCTGCAATATTTGACACATTTCTCATTCGTTACTTTACATACATTATCCACACAGTCAGGAGTTGATTTTCGCTCCTTGTGTCAAAACCTGCTTCCTCACCAGATCTTCACCAAAGGAACTCTGGGCCTGACTCAGCAGTGGCTGGAATTGCAAAGCTGCACGCGAGTAGCTTTGCAATTCCGTCATCGCAATTATGATAATGCAGCACAAGGCATCATGCCTCCCGCATGCATTAATGATCCAAGCTGCATCCATGGACGCAGCATCAGAACATCTGCGTGTCCCCTGGCCGGCTGAGTATTTATAGGGTCATGCAGGCCGGCCATCGCAGATGAGGGAAAGAGGCCTGGAAATCTCTAACACAATTAATACCTCCTTATCACCACCACCTAGACCTGCTTAGCTATGTGTACATTTATTCAGTTGGTTTATTCATACAAAAATGGTGACATCCCAAATTTGCATGTTTGTAAATCAGTCTTAAACAATTTGTTCCTAATAATCAACACCATTTCTTTTTACCTATGAATATCTTGAACCATGTTAGTGCCCTAAGATTTAATTTCTTCTTGGACTTAAATATGTAATATGACGTGGCATATCTATAACGGGCGCAGGGTGTGCAGCGCACACAACCCCCTGCATCCATTTCAGTTACTTAGCTCATACCCTCCTGCTGTGGCCTGAGCCTTTGAAGTCGATGAAGGTGGGACGTGGATTCGGGGGTGAGGGAGAGTAGGCCATAAAGATTGGTTAAACTGTGATACTGTGGGGTAGACGCAGAAGAACAGTCAAGACAAATAAAGGGCATGGCTGGCCGCACAACAGGTTCAAGTCTGCGGATGAGGTAGGCAGCACAGGTTTACAGACCATAATTCACATTTAAAATCAATACCAGGAAGCCCGGACAATCTGTAACAGGTCAGGGTAAGGCAGAAGATATGAGCCCATGAGCAGGAGAAGAATGTGCCAAAAAGTCAGATAATAGAGATCACCAATCACGGATTAAATGAATTGATGTCTACTTAACTGCTACTGCTCCTGACTGGACTGGAATGAACAGCATCAATGTACCGTAAGCCAACACAGCAGAGGGCTGATTCAGAGGTGCACACTGCGGTGACCACTTTACCGTAGCTATGCGTGAGACATTATGCTAATGCTAGTAAAAGCCCTTCCCCTGGTGTACAAAAGTGTGTCTGAATGTGCAAAGACTGGGACACCCACTTTGTGCATCTTTGGACGCAATAATCTCACATGGTGCCTCTTTAGACACTACCATCAGTCGCACCATTAAACCTTTCACCTGCCCCATGCTAGGTACAGAATCCCCTCTAGAGTATGGCCAATCAGACAATGCATCTCCAGTCAGCGCACAGGAATATCCAATACATTTCTGTGACTGTTGACTGTTTGTCTCAATTGCTGTGACTTTGTGTGTACATGCCATGGGAAAAATGCTCTGCACTGCAGCTTTGTGCGTACACACCATGGGAAAAATGCTCTGCACTGCAGCTTTGTGCGTACACACTATGGGAAAAATGCTCTGCACTGCAGCTTTGTCCGTACACACCATTGGTCACAGCTTTGTGTATACACACCATTGGTCACAGGCTCTGTACTGCAGCTTTGTGTATACACACCATGGGACACATGTTCTGTACTGCGGCTTTGTGCGTACACACCATTGGTCACAGGCTCTGTACTGTGGCTTTGTGCGTACACACCATGGGTCACAGGCTCTGGACTGCAGCTTTGTGCGTACACACCATGGGTCACAGGCTCTGGACTGCAGCTTTGTGCGTACACACCATGGGTCACAGGCTCTGTACTGCAGCTTTGTGCCCGCACACCATGGACCACAGGCTGTGTACGGCGGTTTTGTGCATACACACCATGGGACACAAGCTATGTACTGCGGCTTTCTGCGTACACACCATGGGACACATGCTCTGTACTGCGGCTTTCTGCGTACACACCATGGAACACATGCTCTGTACGGCGGCTTTGTGCATACACACCATGGGACACAAGCTATGTACTGCGGCTTTGTACGTTCACACCTTGGGACACGTGCTCTGTACTGCGGCTTTGTGCGTACACACCATCACACACATGCTCTGTACTGTGGCTTTGTGCGTACACACCATGGGACACATGCTCTGTACTGCGGCTTTGTGCGTACACACCATGGGACACATGCTCTGTGCAAATTTTTAGTGACTAAGCGGTCTATTCAGGATGGTAATTATCGTGGACCCAACCCCGATAATTAATATTCTAACTCGCCGGGGATGCCTGAACAATTCATCATTGTTCAGACGCGGAGGCAGCTGATCCAAAAATCAGCTGTTCCCGCGAGCAGCTTCACTGCTCCTTTTGGAGCAGTGACACTAGTGCAAATGCGTGACCTACAGGTCAGGCATGCGCACAAGAGCCCCAACGATCGACGGAAGGAGCCAGATGGGGGCAGAGGGAAGGAGCCGGTAGCGGGAGCACAGGCAGTAAAAATGGACCAGTTGAAGACTTGAAGAGAGGCAGTGAAAATGGACCAGTTGCAGGAGAAAAGATTATCACTCCCGACACACTGCATCGTAGAAACAGCAGTTTTTCTAAAGTGATAGTTTAGGACAGGAGACATGATGAATGCCTCCTAAACTGTGTTTGAACTTGCAGGGAGTTCAATCCATAATTATCTCATGTGATAATTATGTTTTGATGATAATTATGTTACTATTGTAACTAGAGCTTTGACTTGTAACTCCATAGGCATACTTGCCAACTCTCCCTCATTGTCAGGGAGACTCCCTGAAATAGTAGCAATCTCCCTGAAGAGTCTCGCCATCTGCCTCATTTCATCCTTACTCCCATTATGAAGCTGTTATATTAAAAGACAGAGATATATACATTCAAATTGGATCATTAGTGTCATTTCCTTGCATTGGTTATTATAAGGCACAATGATCCCTATGAATTTCTGAAAAGTATTAGTGTGTTTTCATCAACAAACAGATCGTACTAACTGCTTTTGGGCTGGTTTACATTTGGATGTAAGTCAGGTTTAGGACACGCCTCTCAGATTTATCAGTACACGCCCACTGTAACACGCGCTCATAGGTGCTGCTTTCACAATCTCCCTGAAATGCTTTTTCAAAAGTAGGCAAGTATGTCCATAGGGACTTACAAGGTTACAACCCAGGGAAATATCCATATACTATATGTACAGGGTAAGTCAAAATGATGTTCCCGATATCAATGATTTTTTTACCTAAGTTTATGGTAATGCAGGTAAACAATAAGTACTGATGAAAAGAAAAAACTAATCAAGTTTCTTTCAGACAAATTACAAGTAACAAATGTTCAATGTGCTCTCCACATGTAGCATAGCACACATCAAGCCGGTAATCAAGTTCCTCCCAAACCTTTTGTAGCATGTGGGGGTCACAGGTCTAAGTCACTGTACTTCAGAGCTTGCACCATCTATAGACGATAGGGTCTTATTTGCAAATGTTTCCGCAGAACCCGCCATACAGGTTTCTGCAGGATATAAAGTTCTCGACCTGTTCGGTAAGTGGATTTTTTAGGACTCCTTGCAAAACTAGCTCAGACACGCTCCACTGCTTCTTCCCCTATTGATGGACGCCCTGTAGCCCATGTCCTGAAACTGTGAATACCACTTCATAATTTACTTACCGTAGGTCTCTCCCAAATTTTGTCCGTAAATGCTATTAAATGCTCACAACAGACTTGTTTATATAAAAATCAAGAACACAGAATACCTTATGCTCTCCACTAGTTGTCATTTTCCTCAGCTGGCTCCCGACGGACGTTACTGGATTCAACGCGGAACCAGCAGTGGGAAATTTGAACTTCAAAAAAATTGCCTTCCAAACAGAGAAATCTTGTGGCCCGGCACATTGATGTCTCTGTCATTGACTATTATGGCGCATGTGCAGTGGTAGATGAGAAACCAGGGTGCTTACCCTTGATTATTTGGTTTTATTTAGTATTGAGCAGGCAAGTCCCTGGCTGGTATGGTCTCTAGTTCTTCAAATGTTCAGTTCAGTTGATGCCGTGGCTCCTAAGTATTTTGGGTTTAGACACATCCAGACTTGGGGCCCCTCTGAACCTTTGGGCATGGTACAAGTGTACCCTTTGTGCCCCCCTATCACTGGGCCTGCTTTCAAAGAACACATCTTGCAACAAGAAACACTAATTACATTTCATATAGCAAATCATAGAAATGGTAAACCCATTACTTTGCTGTGATTCACGCAGGGTGCCCCAAAATAAATAAGAAGTATCCCCACCCCTTTCAGTTCATTAGAATATATTTCTCAGCTAAATAAGGCTCATTTTTCATGCTTTAGCTTCATAGCTTAGCAACCAAATGGGAATGGTCAGGAAAAAAAACATAAAGTTAGAATGTCAGAAGAGGTAAGACGGCTATTTAAAGTTCATCAAATATAGGGAGTTTCTTTCTACTTTAAGGAACATTTCCATTTCAACATTGTGGAAGAACCATATCAATCTATGTCATGGAAATAATTCTTATTATAAAGGGTTATTTTACTTTTTCAGTTATGAAGAAACCACATTATTTCCATGGACAAGTACTGTAAAAAGTTAATGCATTTGTTTTGCTTGCAAGTTAGTTTTAGAGTTCCCGTAACTACTCTGCTTAATATTACAAGTGATACATAAGAGCACTAAACGAATGTTCCATCTCCTTCAGTAAATGGTGTCAGAAAGGTAAATACAGAAAGGGCAATGTAGTATCAAGGCTGGATCCAAGGCTAACAGTGAGCTGTTTGTCTTGTAACCGACTCAAGAAATGGCATTCTGGGAGGAATGAAAATATGAGCACACCATACACTTTAATTTCCTGACCTTGCCCAAAAGGTCCTATATATCTTGTGAAAGTCTGTTGTGAGCTACACAGAACTTTTGTACTATTGTAACTAGAGCTGTGCAATTCGTTTTTCCTGAAATACAAACACACCCATGCTTAGGGGTTTCGAATCGAGTCCGAGCTAGAAATCAGTTTGGGTTTGCAGTCCGGAACTCAGATTTAAAAACTAAACCCGAGTTTTGGATTGCATGTGAAATCAGGCACCAATTTCATAATTTTAGCTATTTTATGGATTATTTTATCAATTTGTATCGATTTTTCAATCGATTTTTAAGAAATCCAGAACTGAACCAAAACCAACTTCGAACAAAATGACTCGAAGGTGGTTTTGCCAAAACCAGAACACGATGACGAATTAGAAACAAAAACAAAACCAAAACACAGGGGTCCACGCACATCGCTATTCAAGTATTTAAGAGCAAGATTAAGTACAGTTGTGTACAGTGGGTCTGATTCGGAGTTATACACTATGTCAATGTTTTCGCAGTTGAGTGATTACTGGTAAATTGCGCCTGAGTTGCACTGCATATGCATAAAAGTACTTTACCGTACTTTGATGCATGCGCAGTGCGACTTTTTATTCGCAGAGTGATTAGAAGTTACAGGGCGTTTGAGAATGATAACGGGGTGTGTCGCAAAAATGCAGGAGTGTCCCATTTCCATGGCATAGCTGTCTTGTATGCAAATAACAGTTCAGGCGCCCATTCTGCGTGACCATAGTGTTACTCAGGCGGGGGGGGGGGATATTTGTGAAGAATCTGCGTATGGTTATTAGTACGGATTTACTTGGATATGCAATGGCGTCTGTGTGCGTCTCAATACAAATCCCAGCATCTGCAACATTAGCATATTTCTGCTTATCCTCTGCATACACATATACTGTACGTAGCAGCAGCAGCAGCGGCAGCGGCATTAGTTTACAGCTCTGAATCAGGCCCAGTGTTCTTAACATATATATTTATTTTGCTTTACGTATGTGTAAAAATAAATCTACATATGAAAATCTACATAGGTGCATTTCATATTTGCCGACTATCTGGCTGCTCCTTCAAAGAGGGAGCAGCCAGATCGGCAGGACAGGGGCGTGGCCAGAAAAAGGGGGCATGTCCGGGTGGGCAGATGTCATTTACGGGTGTGACAGGAGGCGGGGCCATGCAATTGCGTAATTTTGGCCCCCGCTACACAATGCTGATAAAACAGGCATTGTGAAGCAGGGGGTGGGGCCAAAATGACGTGATTCAGCATGAATCGCGTCACCGCCCCCCCGCTACGGGTGTTTAACAGGTATTCGCGGGGGTGCCGGGGGATTGGTGGCAGTCGGGAGGCTTGCCTGCCTTTCCGGGGGGCCGGGAGTTGCACCCGTTTATCAGGAGGCTCCCGGCCAAATCGGGAGGGTAGGCAACCCTGGTTCATATATGTGCAATCACTTTTATGGGTGATTTCAAACAAGGTGTACTGGCGTAGTACTGTCTCAGCTTTAGGCCTAATGTACTAACTGTCCTGGGTAGTTTGAGTTTTAATGCACACAGAATTTTGGTAAAACTGTGCTGCAGCCAGGAGACTTAGGGCCTGATTAAGCAGCGCAC
The DNA here is from genome assembly GCA_031769625.1 of Taudactylus pleione. NCBI lineage: Eukaryota > Metazoa > Chordata > Amphibia > Anura > Myobatrachidae > Taudactylus > Taudactylus pleione. Next base: position 757,906 of record JAUIMM010000555.1, on the reverse strand, counting down.
GCAATAGTGATTGCAGCTGCCATTTCGTACAGAACACAGCTGTGGAAAAATGCTAATGCCTGCCAAAGCGATGCCAGCATAGGGACGCCCACTGTTGCTTTCTCATATCCGTCCAACCTCGCTTTTCTGCGTATGCATCAGTACCATCGACGCACATCGGCCCGCCACGCAGCATTTACAGCAGATCTGATCAGCCGCAGAAACTGCAAAACTCATCGCATGCAGAGGGCACTCAAGCTGTGTATGAAATCGAAGTGGCTAATATATGCACGCCCATAAAACAAAGTACATACTGACAGGCACGCCTGCGTTTATCTGACCACTCCCCCATCACTACCCCCAAACGCTGGCAGTCTGTCACTCCCTTTGCGATGTATTCCTTTGTACATCTGTAATCACAATACGATCACTGCGGATGCGCAGTGCGGCTTGTACGCATACGCAATGTTAAACAATTGCTGGACTGCGTCCGTAATCGCTATTGCATACGGTGCTGAACCAGGCCCTTAGTGCTGTATTTACAGCTAATAATATAGATTTTGTTTGGTTTTGGCACATGGCATCTAAAATCCGCCTTCCTCAGCAATGCTCAGTTACATGACTAGACCTGTCTGTGCAACTTTGCAATATGCCAAATACATCCAGGAATAACTGTAACACGTTAATGCTATATTTTTAGCAGAACAGGCTTTCTTTTAATGCTTAATATTATTTATTATTTGTTAGGCCTGAAATTGTTCAGTCACAGTTTCCCTGCTAACTTCACAGTTACAAACCATGTTTTGATGTCTATGACATAGGGATACAAAGGAATTTGTGTTAGGTCACCCAATTCTGAAACAAGACTGTCATTGTCACTATTATATAGGCAGTCTCTAACCCAACTGAGCTAATCCTCAACCTTATTTACAGTAGTCATTCTAGGCTTGACTCTACACATATTTAGGTAGTCTGCATTTAGTGAACATCCACCAACTAACTCCAACCTGTTATCAAATTGTTATATATGTTTATAGAAAAACATAAGATAGATAGGTGAAAAAAATAAGATGAGAGTTTTGAAAGTAATGAGAAAGATGATAGCTGAAAACTGGTAGGTTAATTGGCTGCTGTCTAAAATGTACCCTAGCGTGTGTGTGTGTGCGTGTGTGCGCGCATCACAGGATTTGGCCACAATTCAGCAGAACAAGGAGCAATGCAGACACTGAGGGGCATAACCAACTGCAAGCAAATTTGTGAAACAACCATGGCGCTGGGTTCTTGCCGGAGCCGCAAGGTCTCTTCTATTCAATTGCCAGGTAGAAACTCAGTCGCTGAAACGTCGTCTATAGGAATGACAGCGGCTATTTTCCCGCAGCCCCAGAGCAGGTCTAAAAAAATGTAAAATCCTTATTTTCAGCTAAAACTGTTGGGAACCACTTCAGAACCCCTTGGATATCTCCCCCCCCCCCTTCCCCATCTAATGACTAATTAGGCAATTGGAAGTTTTTAATTAGCCTGATTGGTCCTTAAATTATATGTCATAATTGGTTGTTAAAAGCAATAGCGGCCTCAAATTACCTCCAAATTAATATTTTTTGTTACATTTTGCACCACAAATTTGATTAAAGCATTAATTAAAATTAAAAATAATTGCTTTAGTATCATTTTTAAAATTATTTTTATTTATTTTTTATTAGCCTAAAATTACCTCAAAATCATCTTTCTTTACTTATTTTTGCAGTTTTCATTTTATTCATTTGTAATAAAACAAAAAACTGCTTTTTATAATTTTTTTACTTTAAAAAAATGCATAATACAGACATTTAATGCATTTTTAAAAAAGAAAATATATTTTTCTTTGGGACAGTAATAATCATTTTTACTGTTACCCAATATTTTTTGTTATTTTTTAGGGTACAGGCTGATCCCCATTTTAAAAAAAAAATTCCCACAAGATTTTGCCTGAAACATTTTGCAAGCTTTTTTTTCTATTGGATACCACGGGTATTGGGAGCGCATACCCACGGGAATAGAAAATTGGTTGCGATGTCAGTGTAAATTTTTGCGGGGAAATTGTATATGCCCTTGAGAGCACTACAATGCCCAGTCTCTCTCCATGTTTTGGACCTGGCTATTGTAACTTCAATGGTTCTGTAGTAGTGCACATGATTTTTTACCAATGAAAGTTTATATAAAACCCCCTCTCACCATGGGGCACAAACCCATTTAGTAAGTCCAAATTCACAACTGTTGTAATTTATCTCTGGTGATGACTCCTCTGTACAGTACATGCCCTTCTCCCTATTTTATGTATGAAAACTGGAGAGAAATGAAAGTAAAGGTCACAGGGTGAGACAGTTTGTTACAAATCAAAGGAAAATAGTGAGCTATTCAACTTTAGTTAAAGTCTCTGTGACAATAATGTGTAGAGTGCTCAGCCATCTTCTTACACATAAGGGTCACTTTCTCCTAGGGATGAAGCTTCTGTGGATGAACCTATGTGTTTTACCCTTAGAGCAGATAAAGCTATGAGGCACAGGTTGAATAGTCCAATTCTGTTTTACTATAAATTTGCCACCTGCTGGCTTGTTCACCATCAATGTCAAAGAATAAGCCATCTTTTTCTTAGGAATTCTTTCATTCCCATTGGATGAAGCTGCATAGATTCATATGGGCTGCTTATCCATTCTTTATCTGTTGCTGATAAACTTACCATTACTCTTATTCTAAAGATGACTTCCATTGACTAAAAACCAGGGTAGGTTCCGCATGAGTATGGCTCAAAATGTGGGCTGAGACTAAAGTAATATCGAGCATTATTTGGTATTAGCGAAACATAGTATACTGCATTACGATGATTGCACCCATCAAAGAAACTTTGAAACCAGTTGACTAAGGTCATTGGTTAGTACAAGAATGTGTTGAGTGAATTCCCTGAAGATCTTTTGTAGACAAAAAATAATCTAAAAATTCACAAATGTCAGCTTTGAGTCTGATAAAACATTGTTGGACATGTTGACAATACCTTGCCAGAGCCTGAGAATATCAAGGTAAATTACTATTTAAGGAGTTAATGTTAATTGGTATTAACACATTCTTGAAAGAGGGTATTACCCCAACTGAAATAATAACTAAATCATGCCCATTATTATATTTCCTTCATAACAGTAAGTAAAAGGCATCTTAATAACTAAGAAAATAACTATTCAATAATACCAAGGTCTTGGCTTTGAAATGCATCTGTAGAAGGCCAAGTTATAAAATATATTGCATTAGCATCAATCAGATCCTAAAATTTACAACAGGTTCTATGTATAACATCCCCTTTTTTATCACTCAGAACAACACAAATTTCACCTTGCAGCTTGGACCTACTTCAAAGTTATGTATATTGTATGCAACTTATGTAAATTATCACAAGCATGCAGCCATAAAGTGAAGCTATTTGTCCTAGCACACTATTTGCTATGGTCGGGAAGTGTTTTTTTAGCATCCTCCTTTATCTTTGTTGAATAATTCATTCTCTGTCCATGGTGCTGACACAAATAATTAGACATTCACGACTGGTATATACTACCACCTAAACACATATATACAGAAACCTTACTTCTTACTTAAGATTTCCTCCATTGACCTCTTTGGAACCTCTTTTGAACTATTTACATTTTTATAAGTTTTATTTTTCAGCGTTGAAATATCTCTCATTTTTTTTAAAAAAAAAAACATATCTGTTTGTACCATAGAAAGAAACATGTCAAACATTTAACCATGGTTCATTTACAAACTACTGGAGATCAACTGATAAAATAATGTAATATACAGTTCTTAGTTGTGAATTGCAGACTTGCTGCAGATTCCACATGCATCAGCCACCACCATGCCCTAGCCACACTAGCAAATCTTACGAATGCCAGATTAAAACATAGTCCAAAGGTCCCTAATTACTATGTCTTTCAGAATAAAAGCATATATTGTAGTATGTCATACTGCTAAAACACAGAGCTCCTTGTTCAAAGGTAAACATTAGTTCAAAGGCACAGCCTCTTGTAAGATTTGACCGTTTTTGCCATGCACAAAGCAGCAATTGCTACTTAGCAGAATTAAACAGGTAAATTATGAGGTCTGTTGGGACTATGAGCAAATTACACATTTCAAAAGAACTTATGGAGTTAGAAAACTTGCACACAGAGATGAAGTAATCAGTATAACCATCTGAAGGCAGGAGGGGTTTACTTTCAAAAGGTACCATATCTGCAGTATATATGTTTTTTCAAAAATCTTTTTGTTATTATTTTCAAAAAAAAATTGATAGAACCATACAAAATACAAAAACATCAAGATATATAGTACATTATTGAATCAGTGAATCTGACTTACAGAATATAGTACTCCCCAGTAAAAATTCACAATAAACAGTAAACTTAATATAAGCAGGGAAACAAACCAAAAACAATTTACACATCCCAACAATATCAAGGAGACAAATAATGTAAAATAAAATAAAGAAATTATAATATAAAATAAAATAAGTAAATCAAAGATGAACTTAATGAGACCAGAGTGCACTAAGGAAAGAGATTCTGATCAGATATAGATGTATATATATTCACTAAGAATATTCAATAGGCCTTGATCCATAATACAGAAGTAATTCTTAACTAAGTCAGATTGCGAGTCAGGAACCATGAGGTTGTTTCAAATACTTTCATTATAGTGGTTTGGGTAGAGGAGTCGATTGATTCCACAAAAGGGCCCCGTTTTTTATAGAACGAAGCAACTCCCTCTTCAAGAGCCGGAAATAAGGCTTGCCTATCAAAATAAAGAGTTTTTAACAATAACGATTTGACTGTGCCCAAGAAAGGAGGGGTAGAAGTTGTCCAATTACACAAAATAACTTTTTTGGCAATTGGAACAATAATAGACAATAAAGGTAGATATGACTTTTCCTGTAACCCCAATTGCCAATTAGAAAAGTCAGCACATAGTAAAATAGTAGGATCCATTGGGAAATGGCAGTGAAAAATAGAATTGATATAATTAGTTACTTTACCCCAAAACTTTTGAATCTTGGGGCATTACCAAAAGTTGTGATAGAAAGTCACATTAGGGAGCTTACATTTCAAATAATGCCCCACCTCCTATGAAACCATATGTCTTCTACAGGCTTGAGAGATGTATACACAGTGAATGGTTTGTATATGCACTTCCTGTAACCAGGAGAAACGTAGATATCTCAACACAGAGTCATAGTGGAGCAAGAGACAATCCTAAGATTCAATAGAGGGAATATCTTGTTTCCATGACATCACAGTTTGTCTCTATATCCGAGAAGGTGTTTGTCTCAGCAATTCTGAACATAGGAATTTTGTTTTATATGGATGTAATATAATAAATGCTAACAATGCTAGCAATGAATGAATAAAGTCTGGGGATTCCAATTTTTGTAATTGTTTTAATACTGACTTAGCATAATGGGTAGCTTGCAAATACATAAAAAACTGTTTATGTGGAATTTGATAATTTTCATGTAAAGTGGTAAATGAAAGAACATCACCCCTCGGGTCAAACCCATCCCTGATTTTAGAAATGCCCCTATCTCTTCAGTGCATAAAAAAATGGTTCTCAAGACCAGGAGGAAAAACCATATTACCCGAAAAGGAAATACATTTGGAGGCTGTATAAGGCCTAGACAATTTAGAGCAAATAGATTTACATGCCAGATAGGTGTCATAGAATATAATATTGTTATAAATATGACTGGGTATGAGTCTCTTTGGCATATGAAGCAAGGCTGCTGCAGAATAAGGGGCAAATAATGCTGATTCAGAAGAGGCATGGGTGTACACTTCCCTAGATAGTAGCCAGTCACTGATATAACAAAAAAAAACGCCTTAGTGAACATGCTAATGTTAGGCAAATCCAATACACCTTTTTCCTTGGGCAATTGCAGTTTGGAGGCAGCTAGTCTTGGGCGCCTACCTTTCCACAACAATTCCGTAAAAAATTTTGTACACAATTTTATATGTAAGAGTGAGATGGAGATGGGGAGCATTTGGATGGGATAGGAAAGTTTGGGGAAGACCACACTTTTAATCAATGCTAGGCGACCTAGCAAAGACAATGGTAAGAGTTACCAGCAATTTAGTCATCTGGGTTAATACTGGGGAGAAATTCAGATTATAGAGGGAGGATAACAATAAAGGAATGGTTATGCCAAGATATTTAAAACTAGAAGTGGTAATTATATGAAAATGACCGTAAGTTGGGTCTTTCAAATCCTCATTAGTGATGTGGCCCAAAGGTACCAGTTCAGACTCATGCAGGTTAATCTTCTAACCCGCAAAAGAACCGAATTTGGACAATAATGATAAAATGGCAGGTATAGAGTTTGTCGGGTTTGAGGTAAAGACCAACATATTGTCAGCAAAGAGCGACAGTTTAAGTTCCGTCTGCCCAATATAGATACCAATAAATTCAGCCAATGAATGAAGAGCTATAGCTAGCGGCTCTAGTGCTACCGCGAATAGCAGAGGGGACATGGTGCATCCATAGTGCCTGCCTCGGCAGACCTGAAATGGGGAAGATAAATAACCATTGCTGGAAACCTGGGTGGATGGGGAAGAATATAATGCCCGAAGAAGGGAGACAAAATCAGGAGGAAAACCAAATTTAAGCAGGGTCGTGTAGAGGTGATCCCACATGACCAGGTCGAAGGCCTTCTCGGCATTCATACAGATAATGACCTGTGGAGGAGGAGCAGGAGAAAAGGCTGATGCCTGAATCACCGAGATCACCTTCCTTATATTGACTGTGGAGTGCCTGCCCCAAATAAACCCAGTTTGATCTCGAGCAATAATAGAAGGTAGTATTAATTTTAGACGGTCAGAAACAATCTTCATAAATAATTTGTAATCTACATCTAAAAGTGACATAGGGCAGTATGAGGCAGGCAATTCAGGGTCGCGACCTAGTTTTGGGAGCACCTTAATCACAGCTGAGTTAAAGTTTTGAGGAATATTATAATCAAATAGAATAGAATTAAAAAAGGACGTTAATGAGGGACATATATCTTTACTAAGTATTTTGAAGAACTCCCCAGAGTATCCATCTGGACCTGGCTCTTTCAACGGTTTCAATTTCTTGATAGCAGTAGCCACCTCTTCAGGCATTATGGGTGCTAGCAAAGAAGCAGCAGCATCTGAGGGAATGGTGGGTATAACAATAGAATCCCAAAAAGCTGTCTTACTACTCAAATCTATAGAGAGGGTAGAATACAGATCAGCATAAACATTTTCAATAAATTAGCAATATCTTGACCCTTATGTATCTGACATCCATCAGGGGAACGAAGTACCGAAATAGAAGAGGGAGCAGTATGACTGCGTAATAAATTAGACAAGAGCCTACCAGCCTTATTCTCGGGTTTATAAAATTGACATTGCTTACGGAAGGTGTGGCGGGAAGCAAGTTGATCTAAAACACCCTCAAAATGAGTTTTGGCTTTCTGGTGTTTCTCACGAGTACTAGGGGAAGGATGAGATTTAAACTCCTGAAAGGAGGATGTAAGATCTGATTGAGCCTGTACATATAGTTGGGCACATTCTCTCTTATGCTTTGAGACATACTGTATGCAATTATATCACATAAATTACTGATTTATCTGTCTGCCAGACCAAGGAGGGGGAGGACTTGTGTTCCTCATTATTCTGGAGATATTCATGCCAATGGGCCTCCAGCATATTTCTAAATTGGACTGAATTCGCCAAATAAGAAGGGAACCGCCAGGGCCTATATGAACTGTTATCAATCTTGGGAACTAGAGAAATATAAATTAAGGCATGATTGGATAAGCTAATGGTTTCAATGCTAGACTCTTCAACTCCAGAAAGTAACTTTTCTGACATTAAAATGTAGTTGATACGTGATAAAGTTGCATGGGCTGCAGATAGGCATGTGAGCTCTCTATCGGTTGGATGAAATGTTCTCCAAACATCTACCAATTGAATTTCTTAGTTCAATTGAGGGATACCAATAGGAGGTGGGCATTTAGGGCGGGTGGGGGGGATTGCCGATCCATAAAAGCAGATGTCAAAATATTAAAAATCTCCTCCTATAATCAAAGAGGAATCTATAAAGGGACTAAGTTTGGCTAAAATCAATTGAAAATAATGTTTAGAGTACACATTAGGTGCATATAAATTACAGAAGGTAAACCTATCACCTGAAATAGTGACGTCAGAAATAACGTATCTTCCCAAGGGATCTACCAGGGAAGAATGTAATTGGGGTGCTAGTTGTTTTCTAACCAATGTAACTACTCCACGTTTCTTAGAAGAATAATTAGTGTAAGATAGAACAGAGTATCCCATGATATTTAAATTTAAAACCTCAGCCTCCAGTAAGTGTGTTTCCTGTAGCATTACAACATCCATTCCTAACTTTCGTATGTAAGTGAAAATCTTTTTCCTTTTTATAGGAGAATTAATTCCATCTATGTTCCATGAGCATATTATCAGAGAGGCCATATCAGGTCAGGACCAGTATTATAGAACACATACACATTATATATATTCAATATATAGGGTAGTACTGTAGGTCTCGCTAAACGTGGAGAAATCACCACACAGAGAATATCAACACAGATAAATCTCAATACATATGAATTCAGTTGAAAGTGGACATCTTGAGTATGCATAATATCATATAGGGAAAATGAAAGCAATCCAGTGCACTCTGGAATCAACGGAAAAACAAAAACAAAAATAAAAACAAAAACAATGAAAAAAAACAGAAAGGTGAAAGGAGCTAGTTTTAGAAACTAGTGAGAACAGAGCGAGAGACAAGAGTATCCCGCAGGCCAAGAAATAGACTTCCAGGCATTCATAGTAACAAATAACAGAGGTGCGTGCACAACCAGTGTAGCATCACACCCAAAGTACAACAGGGAGAGAGGGGCTCCAGGGACCACAGCATACAATGACCATCTCATATATTTAAACAAAATTACATTGCATTCAGCTTATAGAATATATAACTATATGAGATGAGATGGGTAAGATAATTATTGGAGATGTGCGCCGACCCCTGTGTTTTGGTTTTGGTTTTAGTTCTGGATCTACCCTGGTTTTGGATCTGGATTGGTTTTGCCTAAACCTCACCTCAGTGTTTTGTTTTCTTGTTTTGGTTTTGGATCTGGATTTTTTCTTAAAAAATCATAAAAACAGCTAAAATCACATAAAATGGTCCTGTTTTTGTTCCTACAGTATAATTTTCCTCAATAACATTTATTTCCAGTAATTTCCAATCAATTTTGACCACCTCACAATATTATTTGCTTAATCTAGTTAAGGCCAAAAGGTTGCTTTAAGCTAGATGGCTGACTAAGCTAAGTGACGCAGTGGGCGGCACTAACATGTGGCAGTTCAGTTTCTAATTTCCAACACGGATACAGTGTGTTATACAGTGTGGGTGGATACAACAATAGTGCACTTACTGTGACAGCAGTGTCAGCAGAGTGAGTGGGGTTGCTGACAGTGGGCCTGATTCAGAGCCACTCGTAAGCGGCCGCTCGTTCGCTCCGAGCGATGTTCGCACATCTGCGCATGCGTATGGGCTTTAGTACGCATGCGTGAAACAGTCAGTGTGTCCAAAAATCGTGTGCTAGCAAAATAACGAATGCCTGCTAATTTGAGTGACAGGATGAGGCGTTTGTGGGTGGTAACAGGGGAAGGTGCTTGAAAACTGGGAGTGGAGATCGGAACACAGGCGTGCCAAACGGTCAAAACGGGCGTTTTAAGGGTGTGCATAATTAACAAAGCAGCGTCATCGACCACGTCAGTTGGGTGTCTTTTAGCCAGAACTGCTCGCATGATTGCGGTAGGAAAATGCAACCACATGAATAGCGAGCAGTTCATTCGCCTTTCGATGTAATCGATTAATCTAATAAATAGCGGAGATGACGTATGATGCGAGCGGCCAGGGGGCGTTTTTTACAAAAAAAACGTCTGCATGTTTTGTTCGCTCGTTCAGACATAGAGGCGTCAACAGACCGCAAAGAGCGAATGGTCAATTTAAATAGCCAGCCCCTTTTTCTGGACGAGCGAGCACAAATAGCATCCGGCTCTGAATCAGGCCCAGTGTCCTCAGTACATGGAATGGCAGTGCTGCGGTACTGGCAGTGTCCTCAGTGAATGGTACCGATGATATCAGCAGTGCGGGGGTGCATGCGGTGTCTTTAGTGCAGGTTTGCTGGCTGTGTCGGCAGTGCGGGGGTGCCAGCGTTGTCAGTGCAGGTTTGCTGGCTGTGTCGACAGTGCGGGGGTGCAAGCGATGTCTTAGTGCAGGTTTGCTGGCTGTGTTGGCAATTCCGGGGTTGCTGGCGGTGTCCTCAGTACATGGAATGGTAATGTTGGCAGTGTTCTCAGTGAAGGGTACCGGCGGTGTCGGCAGAGCGGGGGTGCCAGCGGTGTCCTCAGTGCAGGTTTGCTGACTGTGTCAGCAGTGCAGGGGTGCTGGTGGTTTCCTCACTGTGGGAGTGTCGGCAGTGTGGGGGTCGCTGACGGTGTCCTCAGTACGTTGGGCAGCAGTGCAGGAGTGTCGGCAGCGGTGGTGTCAGCAGCGGGGGATGCCAGTGGTGTCAGGCGGCGGGGAATGGCGGGCGCCATCTTTTTTCCTCCTTTGTAGTGTTTTCAATGGGCTTAACGCTGAATGGCTGAGAGCCGTGACAGATGGCTCTTTCAGACAATCAGCGTTAAGGCCGCTGAAAACAAAACCTTGCGACTCGACAGAGGGGTCGTGAGGTTTTGCCTCGGGTCAGGGATCCGGGGCAGGCAGGGCTGCGCTCGGATCGCCTGCGGATCCCCGAAATACGGGTGGGTCCGGTTCTCAGCGAACCGGACCCGCTCATCTCTAATAATTATGATAACCCAACCTATACCAGCATCAAGTAAATAGCAGAAACATCCTTGCAATTAAGAAGTAATACAGAACAAAAAAACATATATAATGCAACAGCATATTTTTTAGTTATACAATACCAACTCTTGAAGCAGGAGAGTATTATGCTTCCAAGAAATTTGAAGTAAAAAGTAGTATAAACATATATCACACTTAGGGCCTGATTCAGAGCCGCTCGCTGTTTGCGAACGCTCGCTCTGACTCAGGGCGAGGATTTATTTTATTTTCTCGGCCTCCAGGCCGCTCGCTAAGCTGTGGGTGACCATCGGGCTTGCGAGGAGACCCTGTGGTAGGGTCTCAGCTCTCGCAAGCCCGAGTGAACTTCCTGCTCTAATAGAGCAGGAAGTCCACTATTGACATCACTCGTGATGTCAGTAGGGCCATCCAACAAACGCCAGGCGTTCCTAAGGGGGTGCCTGCGTTTGTGCAGCCACCCCCCCGCCTACAAAATGGGGCGAGCTGTCAATCAACATCTACAGCCGCCCCGCCTTCTAGTGAGACCTGTTGCGACTGAGCTGCCGTCGCAGTACGGGTCTCGTGCATGCGCACGCTGGAGGTGGTGCATGCGCAGTCGGGGACCATCGACCCACTTGCGAGCGCTGTGCATTCGCGAGCGGGTCTGAATCATGCCCTCAGTCTTGCGAATCCAAACGAGAGGGAGAAGTAGGGATCAACTCAGCCTGAGCTTCCTCACGAAGGTAAGAATCTGCATCCTCCGATGTAGAAAAGTCCACAAAAGAGTCCGCAGTGTATATGTGAAGACGGGCAGGGAACAATAATGCAAAGCGACGGTTTCTTTTAACTAATCCAGCACAGATCACAGAAAATGCACGTCTCGCTCTTGTCACTTCTGCGGAATAGTCCTGGACCAGAAACAAATTGTGTTCATCCCAAGTAATGGAGCGTTGACATCTAGACATTTGCCACAGATTTTCTCGGTGAAGAAAGTTAAGGCAGCTAAATATAGTCACGAGCATCAGCGTTAGAGCGAGAGGGGCCAAGTCGCTGGCCTCTTTCTACTACCATACCTCCGCATGAGTCGTGCACATGCAACAATTCCGACAAGGAAACAGTAATAAATCTGGTCAGTGCATCTCCTTTCACAGATTCTGGCAGACCCACGATACGTAAGTTGTTTCTTCACAAACGGTTTTCAAGGCCGTCCACCTTATTCAAAACCTGCATATGCTGCTTATAAAGCAAATCGAACTGCTGCTTTAAATTGGAGACATCATGGAAGGTATCACCCAGTCTGTTCTCAGTAACTTGCACCCTGTATTTAAGCTGGACAATGTTGGAATTTGCCTCCTGTAAAGCTTGCCTGAAGGAGTCAGCCTGCTCTTGCATCATGGGAGCCATAGTCTCCTTAATATTTTTGACAATGTCCGCATAGGACACCAGTAAACCTGGCTGTATATCTTCAGGAGAAGGACCAGAGGGTGAGGAAGGGGCAGAGGAGGGTGCCGGAGAGTGATGAGGATGTGAAGAAGCAGGTAAGGGTGCGGTCGTGGGAACTGCGGAGGTCGCAGCCGCCATCTTGGATTTTCGCCTGTCTGCCTCAGAGCGCTGGCGCTGGTTTTTCTCCTGGCATTAGAGGGGAAAAATACCTCTCTATACACGTAGGAGGTATTCCCCTTTGTGATGGTGACCTTGGTCCGACTGTATGAGCCCGTCATGGGGCTAAAAGCATGGAGTATGCTGTGGCTATGGAGAAGCTGGCTCAGCCTGTAGCCTTCTCCATTGGGGCGGAGCCGGAAGTCATCTGGAGTATATTTTACTCAAGTAAAGTATAAAAAAATACACAAGTACTGTACAGTACATGGATGGAAGACAAGATGGAGAGGTCTGCTAACACTGGGCAGAGAGATACAGTGGAAGGAGGGGGTTGTGAATGTAATACAAGCTCTTGACCACTTTATAATTCTATCTGTAAAACGTGTACTTTGTACAATACATTTTATATAGTAGCCAAATAGCAAAGGCTTGTGAAAAGTACTTCCATGTTCACTTCTAAATGGTTTGGTTTATTATTTATTTTATTTTCAGCTTCTTTCTAATGATTTATTAAACCAGGGGAGAATTTTAGGTGTCATTCGAGATTCAAAAAGACACATCCCCTGTTTTAAACACTAATAGATCCAAAGCAAACTGATAGTGAGTAATATAGCATAATGAGAAAGATAGCATAATGAGTAAGATAGCATAATGAATAATATAGCATAATGAGTAAGATAGCATAATGAATAATATAGCATAATGAGTAAGATAGCATAATAAGTAATATAGCATAATGAGTAATATAGCATAATGAGTAAAATAGCATAATGAATAATATAGCATAATGAGTAAGATAGCATAATAAGTAATATAGCATAATGAGTAATATAGTATAATGAGTAAGATAGCATAATGAGTAATATAGTATAATGAATAAGATAGCATAATGAGTAAGATAGCATAATGAGTAAGATACTGTGGCATAATGAGTAAGATAGCATAATGAGTAAAATAGCATAATGAATAATATAGCATAATGAGTAAGATAGTATAATAAGTAATATAGCATAATGAGTAATATAGCATAATGAGTAAGATAGCATAATGAGTAATATAGTATAATGAATAAGATAGCATAATGAGTAAGATAGCATAATGAATAAGATAGCATAATGAGTAAGATAGCATAATGAGTAAGATACTGTGGCATAATGAATCCTATTTTGCTCTCATAGTATTGGCTTACAATACATGTGACAGGTAAATCAGTAATGATTAGCCCTGTCTACCAGGATAATAACTATTAATGCCAGATAAAATGCTTCTAAAGCTGGATACACAATGATAGATACAGTATATCGCCTGTTCCACTGAACAGACGACATATCTATAGTACATCGCCGGGTGGGTACAGTGGATATGTCTATGAACGACGTCGTTCATGGACACATCTGATCTGCTGTGCAGCACATCTGAAAGATATATCGGTCATCTGCTGATATGTACGGGTGACCAGCCGATCGCCCACTCACATGCTGCAGGGATCTGGCGATGACTGACATTTCAACGGGGCGCCCCGTCCAGTTGAGATGTCAAGCCCGGCACATCGTGCAGATGATTGGTACCTAGAGTGTTCCCAGCTTAAGTTTCATAATGTGTTAAAGGTATATCGCCTCTTAGAAGAGCAGGCTTAGTTATCACTGTTATCAATGTTAGCCAATAATCTCTACTATGATCAATGTTAAGTTTTATATTGTTACTAGCTGTTATGACTCTCTCTCTCTCTCTAAAGTTTTCTTTAAAATAAAAAATATGTGATGCTAGTTCCAGTACTGACCGCTAACTCCTAGGCTGTGCATCACATAAATCCTGACTGTGATAGCACATTGTACAATATGTCAGAGTGATCAAATGCTGTGTCTTCGGATGCCAGCAGGAGGCGTCTATTTACACAAGACGCCTCCTGCGGCATTAGCATATTATTGCACAGCCGTTACATACAGAGTCTCAGTGGCTGTGCAATAACATGCATCTCTGAATCAGACCCATAGTGTATGTACCATACTGAAAAAATTGGATGTAGTCATCATCCTGACAGTCAGAATACCGACGCTTACTATAGCAGCTGTGGGGTCCCAGCAAGTTAAAATGTCAACAACTTAAAATGGTAAGTATTAGTGGAAGGGTCAGGGTTAGGCTACGGGAGGGTTAGGCTGCGAGGGGGAGGGTTAGTGTGCCGAAGGGGAGGGTTAGGCTGTGAGGACTAGGGGGTAGCGGGGGCCATGTTGCGTTCGGCTGCATGGCATCGCTAGCGACATCCTCAGATCTTTCTGTATGTACAAAAGATCTGAGGATGTGACGGACGACCGGCAGGAGAGCGCATCTGGATTCCGACTGTCGGGATTCTGACCGCCGGGATGCCGTACCCAACCCCAAAAATGACATAGTACATGGGAAAACAAACATGACCATTATAGACAAATTCCTAATGTTATACATAGACAAATATAATTAATAACATACATTTAATCTGCACATTACACAATTACATAGAGACCACATAAGGAGAGCAGGCTTTGCTCACAAGAACTTACCTACACAATTTATTATTTCAACTATGCATATTAACTTATGTCCCTTCCCTATTTTTTCCTGGCAGCTGTAATTTACTGATGCTGTCTGGAGGGCATGCGACTGTTAACAGTTTCCAACACTTGAACTCAGACAACCCTTCATTGCTGGTTCAGGCAAAAAGAAGCTGTTGTCTCCAGCTGCCGACATTTACTTGAATGATACTTGCATGAAGTCTCTGCGTAGAGAACAGGGAGCACTGGAATAAAGCACGATGGGACAAGTAGACCTTTGACCAAGAGCTGTCTACAGATTCTACAGATAGAAGCCATTTGTAATATAATTCCTAGTTTCAGATAATATATAAGAATAACAACAACGATAATAACAACAAGGGGCACCAAACCTGTTATTATAATACAAACCACTGAGAAAAATATTTTACCAAAACTAATGTATGAAATGAATACAGCACACCATCCTGTAATAGGTATAGTACATAGGGCTTGATTCAGCAAAATGCAATAGCGATTACGCACACAGTCTCACTGCGAAGATATGCTAATCCACTGCGATCACTATGCCATCGCAGCAAAACATAAGGACGTCCACCTTACCTTACACACATCCGTAATACTTAGCAAGACTGCAAAACCATCGGTAACATCGAGTACAATCGCAGCCTCACGCACACTTGCACGCCTGCGTTTCACCGACCACCCCCTTTTCACCTCCCCCAAATGGTACTTCCTGTCAATCACTCTGCAATGGGTCTGTGTAGTCACCGCGAGCCAGTCCCGATCTCAATGGCTGGTTTGCGCACTGCAATGCATATGCATGCGCAGAACTCAACAATCGGCCAATTGTGTGAAGAATCGCAGTTGCGATCCTTGCTGAATCAGGCCCATAGTTATTATTTGAATAGTCAGTCAGTAGATCAGTTAATATCATAATTGCAATGTGATAAGTGTTGTTTTAGTTACACCCCCCAAAAAATTATTTTGGCAAATCCACTGATTTTAAACGTTGAACTCAAATTAATCTCATACAAATTTTAGTACTCAGGATTTTTGTTGCAAGGTAACTATTTTTATGCCATTACTTTGCATATCCCACAAATGCTGGTTCCCAAAAACATTTACATAGTTGTTTTACAGTGCACTTGCATCCACAAACTCACATTTCTTTTGCAGGTTAAAACATAATGAAACATTTATGTACATGTGATGAATTAGTTTCACAGTATGGTCTGGTTACACAATTGAACATATATACACAGATTGTAATATAGGTACTCCAGGGCCATTAAGAGCGTCCAAGGCCCCATTACTGATGAAGGAGCATGGCCTAATCGCAGGAGGCGTGACCATGCCCCCTTAGGGAAAGAGCCCTATTCAGCACTGCGTGGTGCTCAGCCTGCTCTCCCACTGCAGCTCAGTATACAGCAGCTGACAGGTAAGAGGGAGCGGGGGCGGCATCGGACCCGAGCCCACAATGGGCCCCTCGGGTAATATCCAGGATTTGTAACAAATTAATTTTCTATAGTTCAGTTATACTGTCTATCCTTGAATTATATCTTTTGCGTATTTACTGAAACTAACTAACTTTAAGTTGTGATACATTATCATAATTTTCATGTGTTTATGAAAATATTATAACATCTCTTGAAACAGTGTTAATTATACGGACGTAATTTCGACATGAACCACTGAAACAACTACCATTGTAGTGCTCCCCCCATTCTGTCTCCTCTCTGGTACCTCCTGATCCTACTACTCATTTTGCCTTTGGCCTCCACCCCCGGGTACTCGACTTTTTATGGACATTACCAGGGGCAAACACAGAATTTGTAGGGGCTTTAGTATGTATGTGTATGTATATATACTAGTAAAGGGACTCAGAATATGCCAGGTCACCTCAGTCCATCCCGACTCCCACTCTATCCGGCCCCGCCCTGCTCTGAATGCTACTCGTCCAACCGTCAACCACCCTGCTCCATTCTGTCCCATCACACCCCACCTCCAGCTCCCATACTTATCGGCCAGCGCTAGATCTGTTCAGTGTCCCACACAGTGGGAGCTGTTAGTGTAGATGGCCTGGCTTACACTGCATGCATTCAGGAGATGGGACAGACCTTATGAATAGCAGTCCAAATACTCGGCACTAATACCTAAACAATATCCAACAGGGGTCGGTGCCTTCCTCCAGATAAATAACAACGTACACCAAGGTTTAGGCGGCACTCAGACGGTCAATGAGAAATAAGGACACGGATGCTCCGCTGGTCGCAGTCAATGTTTCAACTCTATTGTTAGAATTGTCCTGATGAAAATTCTAACAATAGAATTTAAGCATTGACTGTGACTAGCGGAGCATCCGTGTCCTTATTTCTCATTAACCGTACACCTAACCCTTGGTGTACATTGTTATATATATATATATATATATATATATACATATATATATATACTATGTAGACAAAAGTTATTGGACACCCCTGCACAAGCGGAATGCATACCATGCATACCATTGCACACGAGTTCCAAATGGCCAGTAATGTGGCGGTTTTCGAAAGAACACTTCGAAGGGAGGCCCATGCAATTGCAGTTCTATGGAAACAACAAATGTTTTTATCAGGATGACAATGCCACCTGTCATGTTTCCAGGGCGACGCTGGACTGGTATACAGAAAATTCCGTAACCTGGATGGACTGGCCAACTCAGAGTCCAGATCTTAACCCCATTTAATTGGAGCGACGGGTGCGTTCTAAGCCAACTCAACCTTCTTCAATGTCACAGTTGGTAACTGTACTTAATGGCAAAACATACCACCTGCAGTTGTCCAGGAACTTGTGGACAGTTTGCCAAGAAGAGTGTCTGTAATAATGACTGCATGTGGTGGACCTAAAAAGTACTGACGTCAATAAAATCTCGATCTATTTGCTGTCAGTGTCCAATCACTTTTGTCTACACACTGTATATATATATATATATATATATATATACACACACATATGGATATATATATATATATATATATACACACACATATAGATATGTATATATATAAATATATATATATATATATATATACACTCATTTGCCAGAAAAACTGAGACAGACGCTTTGATTCCCTGTACATGACACCACACCCCAGCATTGAATGCTATCTTCAGCAATTGAAGTACTATATCTAGGCAGCTATCTCTGCAATCCATTGTGATATAATTCACATAAATATATGTTATAATTGTGTTATATTTATCCAGTTTAGAGGCTCAAATTTTATTATTCATTGTTAGTTATTTGCTGAATAGCAATTAGTCACTGGATAATCAACATTTTGGTGTAATAACTTGTTTCTGTAATTTTGTAGTAAATTAAATCTTTCTGTATTCAGGCAATTGTCACTTAAAGTCACACGGGGGATCAGTAAATAATTAGTGACACAAAAACAATATCTCAAGAGTCAATACACAATTGTCAAGATATACTGTAATACAAACGTTTATATAATTAATATAATTATGGTAGAAAGTGAACAGTAAGAAACCTAACTCCATATTCTATTACCCAAAGGAAGGAAAAGCAACAATTTCAATACTTAATAATAATTGACATATTTTTTTATAAAATTCTATTTAGCTATACATTGATTTATTCCTTTAGTAATTATTACAGTATAACTAGTTGTGGCTAAATATATAGACTTAACAGATCACCTTGACTTTGAAGACAATACAATGTTGTAAATTGCAATAATAAACAGCTCACAGCTGCTGTTAGAACTACATGTCACTGGGGCTGAGACTTGTAGTTCCACAGAAGCTGGATATAGATAGGTTTCTTAAGCCTGATTTAACCCATCATGAGCGAAAATTAGGCCTTAAGTCTTCTTTTCCTAACTGCAGTGTAAGCTTATGGTTTATAATAGCTTCCTCTATTCCAGTTGCAGTATGTGTCCACTTATGGCTAGGGACCTTTTATATGTAATCTTCCTAATGATGAGACACCCCAGGAGGCAGGAGCTCTTCCCCATGGTCCTAAAACCCTCCTACTTTTTCTTCACCCCATAGTTTCAGTATTTTACCCCTGGACTTTTGCCTACCCCAGCAGGAGGGTCCAGCACACTTAGTAGTCAGCAGGCATTTCCAGGAGTTATCAAAAGGGGGGGCGAAGTTGACAGGAGGAGTCTGGAAGTCGGTGCCTGCTAAACTTGGACAGATTGTGAAAAAAATTCTTTCCTTCAAACTCACTTACAATACACTACAGCCCCTGCTACTTCTCCTGCTGCTGCAACTGCCTGCAAGGGACCTGAGACAGTTTACCATAAAGGAGGATTTTGCATTCTAAAGGTGGAAAGCTGGGAAACATCTGAAAGCTGCTGAAGAAATCTATAGAAAGAAGACTGTCAACAATTTCTCCTTCTATCAAACAACAAGAGACCAACTTCAATTAAAGTTTTCTGCCAGGTGTATGGGACATAGATTATTCAAATACTGCACTGAACTTTTAAAGGTAACATCGACCTTTTATAAAGTCACAGGCTTTTGTACTAAGATGATGTGTGCGTACTGTATATACATATATCATTATAAGTATATTAGGGTTCATTTTCAAATGCAGTAATCATTGATACCTGAGAAATTGTATAATACACTTTCTGATAAATAGTTTAATGTATTAGATGGAGAATGACATAATTTGTCATGCATGAGTATCATTGGTTGACATTGACAGTTATGGTGCATACACACGATCAGATTTTTCCTTCAGATATGAACGATAACGATTTAAAAATCGTTCAGTCGTTCATATCTGAAGGAAAATCGTTCATATCTGACATGCCTGAACGATGGACGATCAACGATGCGCGTTCCCGTTTGTCAGATAACGATATCTGACATCTGATGGGTTTGCAGTCAGACTTGGACGATTCCATTCATTTTAATGCAGTCAAAAATCGTTCAATCGTTCAAATCGTTCAATCGTTCAGTCGTTCATCTGACAAATCTGACAAGTCTGACAAATCTGACCGTGTGTACGCTCCATTAGGAACGCATTTCATACTAACAACGCAATTCAATTCTCAGCAGCGTGCGCGAATGCACACATTCCTGAGGATTACAGCAGAGCAACATCGCCGATATATCTGCCCACTTCTTTGGGCTGCAAAGGAAAATCTATGATATTTGTGGCCACGAGTTGCCGGGGAAACGGTCCGAGCTCAGCATCTCACAGCTGAATTGACTCCTAGGGGTAAATTTACTAAAGTGAGAGTTTACAGAAATAGAGTTGTTGCCCTTAGCAACCAATCAGATTCTAGCTATTATCTTCTAGAAGGTGCTAGCTAAATGTTAACTAGAATCTGATTGGTTGCTATGGGCAACATCTCCACTTCTAAAACTCTCACTTTAGTAAATTTACCCCCTATTTATCTATAATTTATTAACATTTATTTATATAGCGCCAGCATATTCAGTTGTGCTTTACAATTGTGATTAAAACAGTAATAAAACAATACTGGTTAACAACAGAACAATAAAGAGGTTGAATAATATAATAATGGTGATTATTACATGTGCCAGTTAGGAGGAAACTCCACTGTATCATCTATGATGAGCTGAGTGTATTCACTACCAAACTCCACAAGTGGAGCTATTGGACCACATCCCTCACTATAGATAACTCCCCTGAATGAATTGGGTGACACAAGAGTTACATAAATGTAAGGTGATGCCTATTTCTGTAAATAAGTTATCATGCAGGATTTATAATTAGGGATACATCTAAATGTATCTGTATCTTGGTCAAATAACAACTTCATAAATACAATGTTTTTATTGACATTTCCCTATATCATCTGCTTATCTTTTCATAAGACTGGAACACTTAATGGGTCGATAAATATTGTAAATACAACTTTTATACAATGAAAAAATTAGACCCAGATTTTCCCATATTGGGGGCAAATCATTTCTCAGCAATGTACCAACATGATAATCATTGATAATCACTTGTACTGAATGCGTAGGTGACAGCACAGTGGGCAAGTTCTAGAATGCAAAGCTATTAATATGATGCATTTTCAACAAAATAAAAAATTATGTAATGATCTAAATGTATAGATAGATAAGATAGACAGATAGACAGACAGACAGACAGACAGACAGACAGACAGACAGACAGACAGACAGACAGATAGATAGATAGATAGATAGATAGATAGATAGATAGATAGATAGATAGATAGATAGATAGATAGATAGATAGACACAGACAGACAGACAGACAGACAGACAGACAGACAGATAGATAGATAGATAGATAGATAGATAGATAGATAGATAGATAGATAGATAGATAGATAGATAGATAGACAGATAGATAGGTAGACACAGACAGACAGATAGATAGATAGATAGATAGATAGATAGATAGATAGATAGATAGATAGATAGATAGAGACAGACAGACAGACAGACAGACAGACAGACAGACAGACAGACAGACAGACAGACAGATAGATAGATAGATAGATAGATAGATAGATGATAGATCGATGCTTCACATTTTTTCATTAGTGTTTAATATAAAAAGTGTAAGGGTGTGGCAAGGAAAAGCAATAATATAATTGGCTACATGGAAATAAATCTATATTCAAGGTGGAAGGGGGAGTGAGAATGCACAGGAAAGCTGGTAACATACTTAGGACAGGACTGTCTGACAAAATTTCCATTTACTTCCTTTAAACCACTGTATTAAGGTTTCCTGTAACACCAGCATTCCAGCTAAGACTGAATAAGTTAAGCAGTGACTGCCCAAAGTGGGCATTTAATACGGAAAATCATGACGCTGGGTTATTTTAAGGTGATATGAAAATAGAGCAGGATAAAAAGAAAATAAATATTGAGGGAATATCCTACTGAGTAACTTGTCTAAGGGATACATATCTGTCATCACGTTACTGAAGAGACACAGGTAAGGATTGTGTTAAAAGAAATACAAGGTACTTAGTTTATACTTATACAATTATCCAAGCTTTCATCGTCAAGCCAGAAGTACAAGGTGATATACTGTATGTTACACATGCACGGACAGACAGAATGGCGATAGATAGATAGATAGATAGATAGATAGATAGATAGATAGATAGATAGATAGATAGATAGATAGATAGATAGATAGTAAGGCTGGGTACACACTACGCAATCCATTGCACGATATATTGTTCCAACGCGGATCGGAAAATATATCGCACGGATCGCATAGTGTGTACACCCATTTGTGCGTACCCGTGGGATGGATAGATAGATAATATTTTCAGTTTTTAAACAATCTGAATTTTTCTACTTTTCATTTTTTTTTTCTTATTTTGTCCTACAATTTTCCAATATTGGGCTCATTAGCTCCACCTGCAGGCTATTACAAGTCACAATATGTAAACTAATAATATGCACAATACTGTAAGTCCCTCTATACTCTAGTTGTTTATTTAATTAATAATAATACTAGTATACCTAAATTAAAACAACAGAACAGTACAGTATGCAAACAGTATTCAGTATTTAGCTGCTAGGCAAGCCAGGCAAGTGCCTAAGGCACCACGGATCAGCGGGAAGCCATGAATTGCACAGAGGTTTCTTTTTCTAGTACCTGGTCTTTAGCAGTCACCTACAGTGTTCTGCTCAATAAATATTATTAAAGATGATAATGTTGGATAGAGGATGGATAAGAATCAATATGCAAAAGTTTCAAGTAGGTTGTGAATATGTTCATCTCATTCCCCTTTTCACAGCAAATTTTTGCAAGTCTCACGGGCCGAGTTTGGCCTTGATTGTGCACCAACGCACACAGAATGCTATCTCAATACTGGGTCCAGCTCTATTAGACAAAAAATTATGCTTAATGAAAATGTAAAAATACAGTGTGGAATGGGTATTGGACGGAATGTGAAAACAAAAGCGGAACATAAATATTGTATGTTTTGCATCTCTGCAATAGCCTGGTCCATAACTTTAATCTCACAAAACTTTATCACAATTTTGCTCAGTGAAGAATGCTGCTAGGGAATTGGTATATTGAATACCCATGTAAAACCACAATCAATGACAAAGACTGCTATCTATACACACCAAATATGCAAGTAAGCTAGTTGCATAGATTAAAACACACTCAAGAATAGCGACAACGGCTTTGATAAGGTAGAAATACATACATGCATACACACTGATAGCAACAATACCATGGATACACAAAGACATACTTAAATTAATAGCCAACAGACCCACTTAAATGAATCCACAAACTTACATTACTGGGTTTTTACACTTAAGCATTTTTAAATGTTGTTCATGTTTGTTGTTATATTTATTTCAATTTCAATTCAGTTGCATGAATGAAAAGACACAAATTCAGCATTGTGAGCTGGGTTAAAACTACTGCAATGTGCCCGCATTTTAACATGAAGGTGTACTCAGTGCCATAGGGATTAATGTGTTTTATATATTATTTACAAGCCAACCAATTAAAAAAAAAAAAAAACTGTAAAAAGATTCATACTTATGTAGGCCATAAATCTACGGCCTGATTCCCCGTTCTGCCAATGCCGATCGGATACGCCGGCGGACAATGATTGTCGGAGATCTGTTGGGGAATCTGGGAAATTCAAAGTTTAAAAAATACCCAACTCGCAGAGTGCGACCATTTTTGGGTCAGAATCAGGGAAACTAGTTTGTCCAACATGTTGGATTTCTCCGATCTCTCGACCCCGGCGTTGGCAGAACTGGGTATTGCCCCGATACAGGCTAGGTGTATGGGCCCCATTACATTAAAGCAACATTTTCCAACCGCTGTGCCGCGGCACACTAGTATGCCATGAGCAGTTCTCAGGTGTGCCGCCAGAGAAGTGCCGTCGGAGAAGCGCCGCTGGAGATTCCGGCAGTGAAACTCCTAACTTTGGGCCCAGGCAGCACTGGGCTCTTCCGGGTGGCTCAGCTGTGGCCTGGTTTGTGACCATAGGAGACACGGCGGCGTGTCATCATAGGTCTTACACACACCACAGCGCCGTCCCACCCAAACAGTGCTGAGCAGTGAGTGTGACAGGCTGCACCCACTTCTGAGGCTGAGGGTCAGGGAGCTCCTTTCTCTGTTACGAACAGGTAGGGGCCAATGTGTATTATTTTGCTTTCTGTGGGGGCCAGTGTGATTGTGTTGTTTATGTGGGAGCCAATGTGTATTATTTTGCTTTTTGTGGGGGCCAATGTGATCGGTTTTTTTTGTGGGGGCCAAAGTGTGTGTGTTGTTTTTTTTTTGCCCTGTGGGGAACAATGTGTGGGTTTTTTCTCCGTGGGGTATTAATGATGTGCCTTGGCAATTTTAAAATCTTGTTCAGTGTGCTGCGCATTTAAAAAGGTTGCATATCACTGCATCAGAGGAAAGAGATGTTAGAAATAGCATTTATTGTACTATGGCACTTATTGCTACTATATTACTTAAGTAAATACCAAGAGCTCTGTATTATAGTTATATCTACATTTTAGAACATCTTCCTTTACAGATGGCCTAGCTCCTTCTCTATATCTGGAGTATAAGCCTTAAAAAGTAAATTGTAAAAAAATAAAAATGTTTTCATGTCTTCATTCAAATCTAGCTCTTCCCCTTTTTGTTTGTATTACGTTTCGCCATGTCAAGAGGTGTTTTTTTTTTTTGTTACCACAAGATGACGCCAGGCTCACTCCCTAGTTCTCCACCCCCATCCTCCTTCCTTCTAAACAAACCAGTCTCTGTGTCTCCGATGTTCAACTTCTCACCAGCAACAAAAGCAGTGTTCATCTAACTACTTAGACCACATAGAGTGTGCCAGCACCCTGCTACCGAGGGCCCAAAGAAGCCAAGAAAAGTAAAGCTTGTTTAAATGTGAGAAAGGGCAAGAGAGAGGGAGACAGGGACAGAGAAAATCACAAGCAGAAATGTGACCGTTAGTAAGGGGGAGAAAATGGGTTCGTTGGAGCAATGGAAACCTTACAAGTTTACTTTTGAGTAATCACTGACTGCTTGTGAGAGGCAGAACAGCCAGTCTGTGTATGATCGGGACACTGAGTGTATGAGTCCTTCTCTTTGCTCAGTCACTTTCAATGGGCCTTCAGTATTAAATGAGGAAGAGTTTTTTTCCACCTTATGAATACATGCGTTTCATGACAAATCGTGTAGATACACATCAATTTAAATGATTCAGAACATTTTTATTTGACTTTACTTTCAAGTGTATACTTTACTTTAAAAAAAAAATTGGTTTATATTTAAATTATTATCAATCATTCTGCATTAAGAATGCCAAAAAAGTGACCATTTATTATAAATGAACAACATTTTTGGTAAAACTTGCTAAATTACTATACGTACTTTATCACTGGCATCTGTCAAATCTATTTCATTAATTTCTACAGGAATATTGAGATGACAACAGGACTGTATGTACGTTATATGCAAACTGGGCACACAACTTGGCAGCATTAAAGTAGTCTTATGTTCATTGTATTTACTGCGGAATTTTTTCCATTTTTTTTTCACTCTGTATCACTTTTCCAGTAACCACCATTCGACAGGTGAGAATAATGGATTATGCCGTTTTAGAACATGCATGTAGCATGGGGTAGATGTATCAAAGCTTGGAAAGACATAACATGGAGATGGATAAATTAACAACCAATCAACTCCTAACTATTATTTTTCAAACACAGCCTGTAAAATGACAGTTAGGAGCTGATTGGTACTTTTTCTCTTTCCACTTTATCTCTCTCCAAGCTTTGATACATATCCCCCGTGTGCTGTGATGTACAGTACAGTATCTAATTAGGGATTAATAACTCTCTATTCCTAGTGCAGAGACAATTCTAGATATAACCCTGGATACGATCCAGCAATATCATTCCTGGTTGGGATATTTTTGGCAATCACCAATCTGAAAACCATGGTGAGGTGTAAAGTTCCAAAAGCAGAGGTTAAAAGTGCAGCTATAAATTATGTAAAGAAAGGTACAGATGAGAAACATTTGCAATTAGATTTAAAAATAACCATAGTACATTATTTTAGAGCATTGTAGCCCATACTATTATACTGTAACACATTAACATTTTCCAAAACTAATTTCATAGCAAGTAATATTAAAATGACAATTATTTAGAATTTTGTTGGATTTTTTTCCTTTTTATAGACAGTGTCTTCTATTGCTCCACTTCTCTAGACACATACTCCTGTAATAAAACATGCATTTAGTATGTGCTGTGAATGCTCGACATACCAGAAGATCCTGCGGCCCACACCATGCCTCTGGATGTCGCAGGATGCGGTGGGGGACCAATATTTTGGGCGGTCATACACCAGATCGTGCAGTGTGTATGGACCCGATATATTGTGCCATCGCAACTGTTGTCGCAGGGTACATGCATCGTCTAGTGTGCACCAAAAATTAACATCACAACTCCAAAGTATTTTTAAATGAGTATAATGATGTGGGACATGTATGTTGAGGTGTTGTATTGATGGTAAATGGGTATAATGATGTGGGAAATGTATGATGAGGTGTTGTATTGATGATAAATGGGTATAATGATGTGGGACATGTATGTTGAGGTGTTGTATTGATGGTAAATGGGTATAATGATGTGGGAAATGTATGATGAGGTGTTGTATTGATGGTAAATGGGTATAATGATGTGGGAAATGTATGATGAGGTGTTGTATTGATGATAAATGGGTATAATGATGTGGGACATGTATGTTGAGGTGTTGTATTGATGGTAACTGGACATAATGATGTGAGGCATATATGTTGAGGCAGGGGCGTTTCTAGGGAGTAGGGGGCCCGTGTGCAGTCTCCGACACATGCCCCCTCCTCTGCGCTCGGCGGCCGGCAGCGCACTGAGCTGTGCGCGGCCAGCGCTGGAGTTATAGACTGGGCAGTAGAGTGTGCCGAGAGTGTATAGTGTATGCACAGGTCACCGGGAAAATTGCTGCGGTGGCCATTTTCCCTGTACTGCGCATGCGCAAATGATGAGAAAATGGGCACCGCGGCCATTTTCCAGCCATTTTACAGCGCCGGACCCCCGCGCCGACGTAGGACTCCGGAGAGGTAAGTAATATTATGGGTGCACGGTGTGCGGTGCAGTGCCCCCCTGGACCCAGGGGCCCGTGTTCCCCGCACACCCTGCACCCATTATAGACACACCCCTGTCTTGAGGTGTTTTATTGATGGTAAATCAGTATAATGATGTGGGACATGTACTGTTGAGGTGTTGTATTGATGATAAATGGGTATAATTAGGCCCGCCGAGAGCTGCGGCAGGCCTGGGTAGAGGGGTAATTGTGGGAGGCGTGGCCACACCCCCTTCAAGAAAAAAAAACAAGTTGTGCACTGGCGAGGTGGGCACTCTGAGCCCCCCTCAGCCCAGAGCATAACTAGTGGGGGGCACGATCAGATTGATCGCTTCCCCCACATGGAGCAGTCTCCCAGTGCAGCCCAGCACACAGCAGCGCGTGCTGGGCTGCTGCGATGAAAGAAGGGGGGGAGCGGTACCGGACTCAGGCCCCCGCCGGGCCCCTCCAGCAAGCCCGGGCCCAGATAATTTGTACCCGCCCCCCCCCCCCTTTTGGCGCCCCTGGGTATAATGATGTGTGACACGTATGTTGAGGTGTTGTATTTTTGATAAATGAGTATAATGATGTGGGACATTTATGTTGTATTAATGGTAAAAAGTTTAATGATATGGGACACATATGTTGCAAGTGTTGTATTGATGGGAAATTTTTGTTTTTTTAACTTGTAGGTGTTGCCAGTGTTTTCTCCCAACATTTACTAACTTACATGTACACACTTATAAATCACAATAAATACTTAAATGTATTCAAAAATACTCTAAACACCTTTATTTGCTGAAATACACATGCTGGCTAACATTTTTCATTCATTAATAAAAGATGTAAAATTCAACCCTGTGACACTTTCTAATACCCTCCAATACTATGCTTATGGCCACTAGTGGCCTCCTACACTATTCTTATGGTCATCTGCTATCTTAATTGACAATTTTTGGGGGTTCAGGATGATTTCCCCATTCCATCATTCACTTCAAGTAGTTTACACATTGCAGATTTAACGCGTGATACGGGTGTGATGACCGCAATTTGTTATTTCTAACTGAATTACACATGTTGAATTTCCACAAATCGTAAGAACAGGGAATTGGGGCAAGCCATCTCAGATGTATCGCCCCCTTAACCCTGCTGCTAATATTACTGTTATGAACAGTGACACCTACTGGCTGAAACATGGAACTGTCACTTACTGTATGTTCTATAAAGCATTGCAAGAATCAGCTTCAAGAATTGATCCCTCTGGATATGTAGCGCATATAGCTCTAATTTACGAAGCGTATGGTTTGCACACAGCATATGTATTTGTTTTTTTACTAGTGTATTTATCTAGATCACCTAGCTCATTTCAAGGCACACATCTACTTAAACATCTTCTTAAAGAATACCTCCACAAACTAGATGTGTAACTAGGTTTGCGGCCTGGTGATATCAGTAGATGTGAACTGAGCAAAAAGTGTAAATATCACATAAAGGTCTAAACTCCTACCACTTTACTAAAACATTTAAGTTCTACTCCTAAACGATGTCTCAGATTTTTCTGCACACATCTATGGGCTGCAAAGGAAAATCTGTGATATTTGTGGCCACGAGTTTCCGGCGAAACAGTCTGTACCTCAGCAACTCACGGCCATTGTTAACAATTGAATTGATTCATATTGATCATTTATTTATTAACAGTTACCTATATTGTGCCAGCAAATTCCATTGTGCTTTACAATTGGGAACAACAAACAGTTATAGAATAAGACTGGGTAATAACAAACAGACATACAGGTAAGAGGGCCCCATTTGCAAACTTACATTCTATCAGGAAATAAGCATTGATACACAATGATAGGTGCTACCTATACAATATACTTTAGGACCAGCCAGACTGCAGAGGTTCTTGGTCAGCTGTATGATCCAGTCACACAGCAATGTTGGCCTAGGGTAAGGAGAATGTGAAAGTGAAGAAAGAGGAAATATGTAAAGTTATGTGTGGACTGTATAAAGGAGATGTAATTCGGTAGGATAGCTTATGGAGGTTATGTGGGTGGTTCTGGAATCTGATAAGCTGCCTGAAGAGGTGAGTTTTCAGGGAATGCTTGAAGGTTGGAGACTAGAGGAAAAAGTTTTTGCGAGTGAAAGGACATTCCACAGAGTGGGTGCAGCCCTGTAACAGTGAATAGGAGCAGGTAGAGGTGCATATATATATATAATTACATATATATATATATACAGTACATATATATACAGTATATATATATATATATATATATTTATATTTATATATATATATAATAAGCAAGAAAGTGTGTGTGTGTGTGTGTGTATCTGTCTGTCTGTCTGTTTGTCCTTTATGCACAGCTATGTTTGAAGTTCGTTAAGGCCATGGAGGTCCACATGGTGCCCACCAAGTAGGCCAATGAGTCTCTGATTTGAAATGTTGGTTTAAGCAAGTTCACTCAGGATGTCTTCTAGTGCCTGAAACTGCACTAATCTGGAGGCACAGGCTGATATATACCAGTGGAGGGCAGGCAGAGCTCCAATGGAAGAGCAGTGAGTCGGAGGATCACCTGTAACACTGCACCTGCACTGACAGTTACTAATTTCCTCCAAGCACATTTCCATATGCCATGGTCTCCAATTTTGGTTTGCAGATATTTCTGCATAGCAATTATTTCTGTTCTGCACTGCTTTCTGTTCTCCAGTGATTTCTGAAACCGCAGCTTGCACTCGACTGAGTCTCTGGCCACACTGTGAACGGTATCTGACATCACAATGTCTGAAATCTCAAAGGCCGCACCGAACTAGTGTTGTCACAAACAAACTTCATCAGGGGGGAAGTCTGTTTGTGACAAAACTAGTTGGGAATGGCTAATGGGACTCCAGACGATGTGATGTCAAGTGCAGTTCACAGTGGCCAGAGACTTGGTCGAGTGATTGCAAGTTGCTATTAAGGACTTGCCTGGTGTGGTATCTGGCCACTGGTACTATCTGGAGGTATCGTAGTTGCATGTCAAGTCAGGAGTTTGTAATATACCTGCTGATCTTTACTATAATGTATGTGAATAATGAAATATAGTAAAGTGCTTTTTAAAATTAATTAATGTGTGCACCCTCCATTTTCTTTTTACACACATATATCTTATGGTTTCACATGTCCCATTAAGGCTTTTTAGACATGATCTGAAATTTCACAAAACCTATAGAATTCTTGCCAATCAAACTTAAAAATGCAATTAAATTCCATTCATTAAGGCTGACACCTTAATGGACGTGTTCCTTGCGCAGTACAGATATGGTATGCCATCACAGCCTGTGGTTAACTGCAGATTCGGCACTCTCACAGAGTGAGATTGCTGTCACTCGCAAAATGGTGGAGCTGCTAATTCACAGAATTGTGTGCTTATTGGAATACACACATGCAGTCTATGCAACTGAGGTCTGAGCAGTTATGTGGTTCCCACATCCCACTCAGTGCCCACAATCTTCCTATTGGATCATCACAATAATCTCACTGGGTTCCAACATCCTTCTCACTCCATGCATCCATTTTATTCAGAATACACATTCAGCTCCCTAATTGCTAAAACTATAATACTCTGTCTATGCATGTACACTTTCTTCACCTATACGCCTACATGCTGTTATATCTTCCCCAATCCCTACTGCTGTGTGGACTCCCAACTATGCTAGCCTGTGTTCCCTCATCCGCACCAATCTGTCTTTCCCCATCTGCACCACCCTGCATCCATGCCACTCTGTTTCCTTCTGCACCACTGTCTTCCCCCCAGCCACGCCGCTCTGTCTTCCTCTCATTTGTGGCACTCTTTCTTCCTCCATCTGTGGCACTCTTTCTTCCTCCATCTGCGCCACCCTGTCCCCCCCAACCGTATAACTCTGTCTCCCCACTCCACCCGCACCACTCTGTCTTCTTCCCCATCTCCACCAATCTGTCTTCCCCAATCCCTACTGTTGTGTGTTCTCCCATTTGTGCTAGTCTGTATTCCCTCATCAGCACCAATCGGTCTTTACCCATCTGCACTGCTCTGTATTCCCATGTTCATGCCACTCTGTACCTCCCATCCAGATCACTCTGTCCCCCCAAACCATGCAACTCTGTTTTTCCCCCATCTGCACCACTGTTTTCCACCCATCTTCATCACTTTGGCTCCCACCCCCAGATGTAACATTGCGGGATACTGTGACTCATAGATTGTCCGGAGCCTGTTAAATTTAACAAAGACGCAGCCAGTACTATTACATCACACGGGGATACTCTTATTCCCTCTCTCTTATTAGGTGATGTGTATTGGATGTACGCAAAATCACCCCCGTCTGTTTCCAGACATCTCAACGGTATATTGCCATGACCCGCTCCTTACTTTTGGACAATATTAGAGCTCATCATTAAACATACTCAACATATACAATATAGAGTGATCAGGTGAAACACTGTATTAAAAACATACAGGACATGCCATAAAACACGTGTCCCGTAATATCCTTATATTATCTCACATTATCCATGGTGTATAATCAATAGTGGATATTTGATAATAACATTATACATATATAGCCTCATCTGTGGGTTACATTACAAGGGGATGGTACTTTATTAATGTGATTACGCATAAACAACTATTATAAATATATAAATAAATAAATTGACACATATAACTGAAGTGTATATGTGGTCAACACTGTTCTTTATATCACTTACACACATATTTTTATATAAAATGATAAAAATAATAAATATTTTGCTGACGTTATTTTAGGAATCATTAAAAGTTATGTTTTAACAATCAGTGAGGGTCACTAGGTGATATGTTGATTGATATTAGTCCATGAGTGCCCCTCAATAGGAATACTTTGTTTATTTTTCTATTTTCAGCTTATCTTCTGCTCAGACCTCAGTTGCAAAGACTGCATGTGTGTATTCCAATGAGCACACAATTCTGTGAATTAGCAGCTCCACCATTTTGGGAGTGACAGCAATCTCACCACAGGGTGTGATGGCATACCATATCTGTATTGTGCAAAGAACACGTCCATTAAGGCGTCAGCCTTAATGATCGGAATTTCATTGCTTTTTTAAGTTTGATTGGCAGAAAAACTATAGGTTTTGTGAAATTTCAGATCATGTCTAAGAAACCTAAATGGGACATGTGAAGCTGTAAGGTTTTTTGTCTATGGAATTTCATTGGATTTTTATAATTTAATAACCATCAGGGACAATAACAGTAAACTGTTATCACCTGCAGGGGAGAAGGGCAACAAAATGGTACATTAGCACTAGTGGTGGAGGGGACAGCACGCAGGAGGTATTTTGGGGGTGCAGAGGGAGAGGCGGCTGAGGGGGCAGGCTGCAGGCGTGCGGGGTGTGCATAGGGGCAGCAGCGGGGGTAGAAAGGCTCACTGGCACTGATAGTCCCAGCCCTGAACTGCTTCTTAAGACCCCTACACAAGGAACGATGTGCTCATGATGCGATATCGTGAACGATTTCCCTTGAACACTCCCCGGCACTCCTGGACACGATAAGGTGCTTAAACAGCACATTTTGACTTGGGTACTATAGTGCAAGATCTAAAGATAGCTGACTGCATACATGGATCAGTGAGATCTGTGATGCAGGCATCTGTGTAAAATAAATGATTCAGAGATGAACGCATGGATCAGTGCGATTCATGTGTCACGGATTAGTGAGATCCGTCGATGCATCTGTATTAAAAAAATAATAAAAGTATACTTTAAAAAAAACCTGTGTGCCCCCCCATCCCCCAGAAACAACAAGCCTGGGCTCTGGAGACCCAGTACTGGTGGTGCTATATACAGGGGACAAAAGATGTAGGGGTCCCCTGTATGAGGCACAACCAGCACTGGACTTTCAGAACCAGTCCTGGTTGCCAAGATACTGGGGACAAACAACGTAGGGGTCCCCTTATTCGGTGCAACAAGCACTGGGCTCTGAGCCAGTCCTAGTTCTGGAAAAACAGGGGAAAAAATGTGTAGGGTCCACCTGTATTCACCAGAACCAGCACTGGACTTTTTAATGCCAGAGTCAGGGGATCCCTATCACCGGGCCCCCCAGCCAAAGCATCATCCCTGACCGCTATTCAGCCCAGGCTGGGAATGCTTGGGGGGTTGGCGACCCCCCCTATAAAGGAGTCCCCCTCTCCAGGGCATCCCAGGCCTGGACTTATAGCCCAGAGCTATCCCTGGTACCCCTGGCCGGTGGGTGCCGGGTTGATAGTGTAGTGTGGTGCATATGCATATGAAAGTAAAAATATTGTCTTTTGCAGTATAACTACAGTTCCCAGCAGGCCTCCCCCACATACTGGTACTTGGAGAACAACAAGTACCAGCAAGCGGGTGATTAAGGGCCCGCTGGTACCTATAGTACTCCTGTAAAAGAAATATTAAAGTAAAGCCAGGACACGGTTTTTTTGAATATTTTATTTTCGTGGACCTTCACCTGGGGGGTGGCAGCCTTTAAGCTCTTTTACATGGCTGCCGCTTCCCCCAGGACTTCCACGGCATCTTCACCTGGAGGGCGGCGGCCTTAAGCTCTTTTGCATGGCCACCGCCCGTCCAGGATCTCCCCGGCATCTTCTTTCTTCGGCAGCTGTTCTCTGCTGCCACCCGGCCGAAGGACTAGTGTGCCATGTCCAGGCGCTGGTGTGCAGTACTCATCATCCTTCACCTACCCAAAGTCTGTGAGTGTCTGGATCAGGTTGCTGTCCGGAACCCCTGCTCTTTAACCCAAACAAACCGACACTCACCACCGGTATATGGTATGGAATACTAACTTTTTTTAATTCAAAGAATGTTTTAATTCATAGGACTTATTTATTCATGGTACTGATGTCCCATGGTAATTGGTATTGATTATTCTATGTACTCTGCAGCACTTATAATAGTGATATTTTCTGCTATACTGTTATGCACTCATTTTTGTATGTCAGTACAATACATGGAGTTTAAATGCTCCCCGTCCACATTCAGCTAAGATTGTCGCAGTCCAGCCAACTTCTCACATTGGAAGATACAACATTTTATATAATTCATGTTACAAAACAATGGGGTCTATTCAACAAGCAAAATTTTAACAAAAACATGCGGAAAACTAAAGTTTCCATATAATTTAAGTATCCCAGCTATGCAGGAATGGGTTAACGGAGAAGATAACAAAATTTTCTTCTCCCTTAAAAACCCACTCTTACAACATCGAACTGTAGAGTGCAATCATTACTTCAGCTGAAAACTGCAAGGTAGCTGGCTCTCGTCCAATCAGTCCCTGCAGCCTGCTGAAGCACCTCCCACTCTCCACCCCTCTTTCTATATTTGAATATATATATAGTGTATATACTTATATGTACACTATAGATAGATAGCAGCTGAAATGCATATTGCTCCCCCACCCTCACGTTCCTCTGTGGAAACTACACCTGGAGATGGAGGAGCATGTTGGTGACGGAACTATATGAATTAAAGACAGACTAGCTTAATATAGTCACAGGCTATATATAAATATATATATATATATATGTATATATATATATATACATATATATATATATATATATACTACCGTTCAAAAGTTTGGGGTCACTTAGAAATGTTCTTATTTTTGAAAGAAAAGCACAGTTTTTTTTATCAAAGAAGATAATATTAAATTAATCAATATACACTCTATACATTGTTAATGTGGTAAATGACTATCCTAACTGCAAACGTCTGGTTTTTAAAGGAATATCTACATAGGTGTATAGAGGCCCATTTCCAGCAAGCATCACTCCAGTGTTCTAATGGTACATTGTGTTTGCTAAGCGCGTTAGAAGACTATTGGATGATTACAAAACCCTTGTGCAATTATGTTAGCACAGCTGAAAATGGTTTTGCTCATTAGAGAAGCTATAAAACTGGCCTTCCTTTGAGCTAGTTGACTATCTGGAGCATCACATTTGTGGGTTCTATTATACTCTCCAAATGGCCAGAAAAAGAGAACTTTCTTGTGAAACTCGACAGTCTATTCTTGTTCTTAGAAATTAAGGCTATTCCATGCGAGAAATTGCCAAGAAACTGAACATTTCCTACAACAGTGTGTACTACTCCCTTCAGAGAACAGCACAAACAGGCTCTAATCAGAATAGAAAGAGAAGTGGGAGGCCCCGGTGCACAACTATGCAAGAAGAAAAGTACATTAGAGTCTCTAGTTTGAGAAATAGATACCTCACAAGTCCTCAACTGGCAGCTTCATTAAATGGTACCCACAAAACTCCAGTGTCAACGTCTACAGTGAAGAGGCGACTCTGGGATGTTGGCTTTCTCGGCAGATTGGCAAAGAAAAAGCCATATCTGAGACTGTCCAGTAAAAGGAAAAGATTAATATGGGCAAAAGAACACAGACATTGGACAGAGAAAGATTGGAAAAAAGTGTTATGGACAGACGAATCAAAGTTTGAGGTGTTTGGATCACACAGAAAAACATTTGTGAGAAGCAGAACAAGTGAAAATATGCTGGAAGAGTACCTGATGCCATCTGTCAAGCATGGTGGAGGTAATGTGACGGTCTGGGGCTGCTTTGGTGCTGGTAAAGAGGGAGATTTGTACAAGGTAAAAGGGATTTTGAATAAGGAACGCTATCACTCCATTTTGCAACGCCATGCCATACCCTGTGGACAGCGCTTGATTGGAGCCAATTTCCTCCTCCAACAGGATAATGACCCAAAGCACACCTCCAAATTATGTGAGAACTATTTAGGGAAGAAGCAGACAGCTGGTATTCTGTCTGTAATGGAGTGACCAGCGCAGTCACCAGATCTCAACCCCACTGAGCTGTTGTGGGAGCAGCTTGACCGTATGGTACGCAAGAAGTGTCCAACAAGCCAATCCAACTTGTGGGAGGTGCTTCAGGAAGCGTGGGGTGAAATTTCTTCCTATTACCTCAACAAATTAACAGCTGGAATGCCAAAGGTCTGCAATGCTGTAATTGCTGCAAAAGGAGCATTCTTTGACGAAAGCAGTTTGAAGGACAAAATTATTATTTCAATTAAAAATCATTATTTCTAACCTTGCCAATGTCTTGACTATATGTTCTATTCATTTTGCAACTCATTTCATAAATAAAAGTCAGTTTTCATGTAAAACACAAAATTGTCTGGGTGACCCCAAACTTTTGAACGGTAGTGTATATATATATATATATATATATGCTGTGCAGGACAGTCTTTTTAGACAACCGAAAAGACTGCCTGTGGGGACTTCGCATGGATATCGTGTAATGTATTCACAACCGCTGTCCCTGTGAAGACTATTGCTTTATAGCGGGAAAAAGTGTGGAGAAAAATGTAAAAGAAAGTGTTGATGTTGGTTGAAAATATTTGGCAACTATCAACACTCTTCCTGAATAGACTCTAATATGTGCTTTACACTAGTAAGTGACCGTAGCATCAAATGGGAATACATACGTGAGACCGACAGTCGGAATGCCGGCGGTCAAAATGATTTCCAACAGGGGCTCCTTAAGTATACTACCCTCCCTTCCTTCACCCTCTAACCCTAACCTTTATTTCCTGCATCGTAACCCTAACCCTCCCCCTGCAGCCTAACCCTATCGCCCCCTGTTAGCGCCTAACCCTAACCCCTCCCTCCCCCCCAGTGGTGCCTAACCCTACCCCCTCACCACCTAACTCTAACCCCCCCAGTTGGGCCTAAACCTAACCCTCCCCCACTGCGTCGTAAACCTAACCTGCCCCACTATTTTTATGTTCGGGAAGCCGGCATCTCAAGTGATGTCGGGATTCTGGCCGCGGGTTGGGATTCTGGGACCGGGATTTCGACCACCAGCATCCCAACCGCAAGCAAACGTGACAACATATTTTAGAAACAATGGAACAGATGTATGAATCTCTAGGAAGTGATAAAGTGGAGAGTGATAAACAACCAACCACTCAGCTCCCAACTATCATTTTTCAAACACAGCCTGTAACATGACAGTTGGGAGCTGAGTGGCTGCCAGTTTATCACCCTCCACTTTATCGCTTTTCAAAGCTTCATATATCTGCCCCCCTACCTCTAAATTGTGTGACAAAAAAGATCTGCAACAACCTAGAACATCAGGAATGTGTTGAAATATATCTTCCCCTAGATAACCATTTTAATTTAACATTGCAAAACAAAAACGCGAAACATCATGTCAGCAATTTCTGACAAGGGGCGCCGAGACGGTGGAGAGCGGTTATTTATTCCCCAGACCCGGGCTTGTTGGAGGGGCTGGCGGGGGCCTGAGTTTGACGCCACTCTCCCTCTTACCTGTCAGCAGCCCAGCAGACGCTGCTGTGTGCTGGGCCGGAGTGGGACCAGGGAACTGCTGCCACAGATTCCTCTCCTCACCCTGTGGGGGGGGAGCGATCACACTGATTGCACATCCCTTCACAACTCAACACACAGAAAGCAGAAGAAAGTTATTAGGTATGTACAGTATAAGCATCGTGGTCAGCAGTGCTTGTCCGTCTCCATTATCAATAGCGAGCTGCTAAGACAGTGATTGCAGGAAAGAGCTTCTGTAACCAATTACTGCACAGTCAAGGTGACAAATACTACTGGGTAGGGAGACAAAGCAAGCTAGGACCAAGGAGAGAACTCAATGCCTAATTCAGAGATGATCGCAATGGCGATATTTATGCAGATCGAGTGATTGTTTGCCAGTGATCATGCATATGAGCTGCAATGTGCACACGCCGCGATGGCTTTGCAATTATGTTCTTACAGAGAATCCACTCACAAAGTGAGTGACAGGTAGTCAGCGTTTTGGGGTAGTAACGGGGGATGGTCAGAAAAACGCAGGTGTGTCTGACCGTTTGAACGCCGTTTCATTGGCGTGCATATATTAATCATTGCAATTGCATTCGCAGCATGAGAGCGCTCAACGTGCAAGGAGAGCTGTGGTGTCTGCGGCTGGTCAGACCTGCGGCAAGGGCAATATGGCTGCTCAATGTGAGTCGATGTTACCGATATTTACGCAGGTAAGCGATATCATATGCAGATGAGAAGGCAGCAGTGGGCGTCCTTATGCTCGGGTGATCTTTGCAACCATTAGCATATTTTCGCAGCTGCGTTCCTTATGAAATCGCAGCTGTGATCCCATTAAGGGCCTGATTCAGACCCGCTCGCTAGCATGCATTCACATGCAGCCAGCCGATTGTTTGCATTCTGCGCATGTGTATGCATCGCAATACATGTGCGCGAACCAATGCAATCGATTGCGAAGCGTTCGCTCACTGCGCATAGACAGCCCACCTGAATGAGTGACAGGAGAAGCCGTTTGTGGGTGGTGACAGGGGCTGACTGCTAGAAACGGGGCAGTGGAGGTGAGAACGCAGGCGTTCCTGAGCATCTCATCCCCGTTTCAGAGGCATGCATAATTAAGAGGTAGCGTCATAGTACACGTCACTTGGCTGAAATCTACACTGAAGCGCTTGCAGTGCTGGCGGCAGGGTATGGTCAACCACAAGTGCTGCGATCGCATCCGATGGTACTCGATGTTACCGATGGTTGCATACACTTCCTGGAGATGACGTGCGCAAGTGGCATCTTAAGACAAGCTGGTGGACGTCTGCATACACAATGTGATCGCATGCTAAGACATAGTGGGGGGCATGCTAATGCCTTGCCATGCGATCGCCTGCCTTGACGAATTTGCATATACATCTAGCGAGCGAACACATCTATGGAGCGGCGCTAACATCCATCTCTGAATCAGGCCCTCTGCACCTTGTCTCTGCTGCTTTTAGGACTGTGCTACCAGAGAAGAGGCTCTCACATCACCTCATAGGAGGTTGTTTCACATCATCATGGCCTTGCCATGTCAATTAGTAATGGTCTCAAAGTGGACCTGTCAGACAATAGAGTTGGCCATAGTGTGACGGTGACCTAAAGTGATATTCATGAGTATATGAAATCATGTGTTATTTCCCTGGAAACTGGGACATCAATGAGGCACTTGATGAGCTATAGAGCCATTTTCCCAGAAGAACCAATTCTTAACAAACAATTCACTCCCAGTCGGTGACACCACTGAGGCTGTTTGGTTTCTAATGAATTATTTAGACTCCATTCTCATGAATATTTTTACTCAATCTCATATTAATTGGTTCAGCGCATAAAATGGCAGCCCCCTAAACAATGTGCATATCTGAGCTGATTCAGGGCCTGATTCAGAGCCGGACGCTATTTGCGCTCGCCAGAAAAAGGGGCTGGCTATTTAAATTAACCGTTCGCTCTTTGCGGTCTGTTCACACCTCTATGTCTGAACGAGCGAACAAAACATGCGAACGTAATTTTGAAAAAAACGCCCCCTGGCCGCTTGCATCATACGTCATGTCCGTTATTTATTAGATTAATCGAGTACATCGGACGGCATATGAACTGCTCGCTATTCTTGTGGTTGGTTTTTCCTACCACAATCATGCGAGCAGTTCTGACTATAAAACAACCAAGTGACGTGGTCGATGACGCTGCTTTAGTAATTATGCACACCCTTAAAATGCCCATTTTGACCGTTTGGCACGCCTGCGTTCGGATCTCCACTCCCCGTTTTCAAGCACCTTCCCCTGTTACCACCCACAAACGCCTCCTCCTGTCACTCTAAATAGCAGGCATTCGCTATTTAGCGAGCACACGATTTTCGGCTGCACTGACTGGTTCGCGCATGCGTATTAAACTCCGTACGCATGCGCAGTTGTGCGAACATCGGTTGGAACGAGCCGCTCTGAATCAGGCCCTCAGTGCACTAGATACACTCAATAAATTCCTTCCTATTGCAGAGCAAATGCATAGGATACAAAGGACCAGAATGACTGCACTGCATAATATTTCCAATTAAAATAGTGAATGTTCTTTATTTTTAATTTTGGAAGCAGGTCTGAACTAAAAGTTTCATATAGTGAAGGCTCTGTATTTACGCTTAGTCTCAAATGAATGCCGGAAGGGAAGCGTTGGAATGCCCCAATTGCAATGGAAAGACCAAGGTCTGAATGAATAAAGAAAGCTGGTGGAAAGGAGAGAACTGACCAGATATACCAGGAGGAAAGTTTTTAGTTTTAACCCTTCCCATGCCACTTTTGTTACCAGTATTACAAAGAGAAGAAAATTTGTGTGTATTTCTTCAGAAAAAAGGACCCAATGATTTACCTCTTATAGAACACACCATAATAATGAATGTAAGCTCTTACGAGCAGGGCCCTCTACACTCTTGTGCTTCTCCCTACTTTAGTGTCATCTACTTCTTACTCACCACTTGGGCACCTAGCACTTGGTTGCTTATGCTCTGTTGCTTATCTGGGTGTTATGGTCGCTAATGTACTGTAGCAATGTATATTATCCATGTCCTGGACCTGTATTGTATTGTTCTGTAAGTCGTTTGTCTACAATTTGTTTATGTACTTTGTAAGGCGCTGCGGAACACTTGTGGCGCCATATAAATAAATGATAATAATAATAATAACACACAGTTACTTCAAAGTGTTGAAATCAGATTGAAGGTGACAATATTGACTGTACATTTATAACCACAACGTTGGCACTTGCCCCAGACTTGCACTTTCTGTTCTCTCTCTCTCTCTCTCTCTCTCTCTCTCTCTCTCTCTCTCTCTCTCTCTCTCTCTCTCTCTCATATATTAGGGATTAGTATAAATGTGACTTATATCGATAAGTACACCTATACAGCACAGAAGCATAAAAAAATGAGAGAATAATTTGACATGTATTACTCCTTTCAGACTGACAACACAAGAAATACATAGGTCTAACAACCCGTGAGCTACTCAGGTCTCAGTCCCTGACCCTGCTACAGAGCAGGTTGTGGACCTGGGAATTGGTCACTGGTCATTTGCGTTCACACATAGCAAAAACCCAGGTCGATGCGTGTTCATGTGCAAACACCCAGGTTTATGCACTATGGGCCTAATCCGATGATTTACGTACATTTCCAAATTTGAGGGCTCTATCTCTGTGCAAGACCCGTTATGTGCATGTGCAGAACAGGTCCTGCCATCTCGCTCGCAGACCCTCCCAAGCTGCAGCGTGATTGACATGCTGCGTCATCTGGGGTGCCTGGTCACCATTCCCAGAATCCTGGAGGGATGAGACTAGGGTCTGCGTCGGTGGATGCAGATTCCTGGCCCCTTAAGTGACCAGCATCCGGTCAGGCTGCGGGAAGCTTCAGCTCCTGCCGCCTGACCAAAGGAGCAACCATCAGTCGCACAATGGTGATCCCAGCCTGCGACGTCGGTCACATCGCTGGGATTGCAAATGCAGCAAGTAGGTGTCTGGCCCCTCCTTCTGCATTTGCATCTGATACGG
Source organism: Taudactylus pleione (assembly GCA_031769625.1). Taxonomy (NCBI): domain Eukaryota; kingdom Metazoa; phylum Chordata; class Amphibia; order Anura; family Myobatrachidae; genus Taudactylus; species Taudactylus pleione. The sequence goes on along the minus strand of JAUIMM010000555.1, from coordinate 716,394 downwards.
CTCTACAAATACATCCATCTCTGAATCAGGCCCTATGTGTGATTGGGGTTTTTGTGAGTTATGGGTATCTGTGAAACAGTCAATACAGTATATGGATTTGGTAATTGGAGGGATACAGCAAAATTCCAAGTAAAGTTTGCACATATATAAGAAGCGATCTAGCATATGACATAAACTGGTTGTGACCAAATGCTAGCCCAAATAACTCTTCATTCCTAATCAGTGTGAGTATATAAACTATGGAGGTCGGCTAGCTAGCTAGTGCACCAAGTTTTCATCAGATAAATCATTATGTCATGTCACCCACCCATAGAAGCGGGAGCTGTGGACGTGGCCCGCCCCTTCTATGTTGCAGGCAACAGCTGTGTCACAGTGACACAGTCTGACTACCACCCACCAGGCTGAGCTGCATGTCGCTAGATGCGGCCCGGTCAGGGCTCCCTCCTCTATGCGGTGCCCTACTCGGCTGCGTTACCAGTGTATGTGTAAAACCGGCCCTGCGCCCTTTGAATCTATGTGTTCAAAGTAAACACATACTGTCTCCCACACATACTATCTCAGGTATACATAAAATCCTACTACTACACATGTTCACCACTGACCTCTTTGTAGAGGCTTGGGATAGGGATGTAATGCCTAGGGGCATACAAATTAACTGCTTGTTTCCCCAGTCTAGATGTCCTGGAAACCTAATATAAAGTCTTGACAACAAGGGTACAGTTGTCCGGTTGTTTTACATAAATATTTCCCACTGTCTCCCCTCTCTGCTGAAGTCTCTCATGGAAACAGGTACGATGATTCATATCTGGTGGGATTGCTCCTTAATAACTCCATTCTGGCATAAAATAATATTTTTGGCTTTAGAAATTATAGGTCACACTGTGCCATCCAGCCCTGGTTTCTGGCTGCTATCTCACTCGACCATTCCTATATCTCAGTATAAAAATTCTCTCCATAAACACATTAATAATGCTGCCAGGGTGGTACTCTCGGTTCATTTGCGCTCTCATATCCCTCCTACAGCAATGGGAATGGTGTCAACACGTTGAATTCTATATGGCCATGGTCAATATTCTTTTTTCAGCTCCTGAAAAGCACTCTGAATTTGTGGCCCTGTGGTTTAGCAGGATTGACTTTAAATCTTCTGCTTCGTATGCAGCTGTTATACCACGAGTCTGACTTTTCTATACCATGCTCCTTATTGGAACTCTCTCTTTCTATCTTTTGTAGATGTGCTCTAATCACTTCTCGGTGGCTTGATATTTGCATGTCATCCCATTCTACCTTTCCCCCTACAAGTCAAGGTGTTAGTGCGGATCCTGCTTGACCATAGGCCCATGTGCAGTGCACACCCTGCTCACATACAGTAGGGGCCTATTCATGATGTTAATTATCGGGGTCTGAATGGACTTTAATTTTTTACAATTGCAGGTGAAAATGTTAATTTTCACCTGCTTTTGTAAAAATGAAGTGATGATGAATAGGCCCAATAGTGATTTACATATTTGTACCTTATGATCACCACCAATCAGGGGCAGAACTATGGGAAACAATGGAGGCGCCTGCCGCCGGGCTCCAGCTCTGAAGGGGCACTTTGTCCACAACATATTCACCCCACTTAGGGCTGTAACTATGTACCCGGAGTGTACCGTCACGGCCGCCCAATACATGGCACCCCTTCCCGGCACCTGAGAAGCCACCATACACTATGGAGAGCTCCATCTCAGACCATCAACTGCTGCCTTCGTCTATCTATAGCCTACCTTTGCGCCGATGCATACGCAGTAAAGACTGGCACTGTGCCACTTTCCTGTTGATCTCTTTAGGTGCATGCACATAGAGTATCTCCAGGCACATGATGCCAGTGTCGTTTTGTCGATGATTTCTTCAGTGACATCTCAAGGTAAATGTATTTCATAATTATATATATATATATGACAATGATCGTATGCTGTTAGGGAGCCAGTTGTATGAACACATCTGGAAGTGGAAAAATGTAGTAGTTAAAAAAGTAAAATGAGATGGGGAATGACAAATAAGTAATGCACAGCGATTGCACAGAGGGGACCAGGATACTTTGAATTAAATGAATAGCACCATTCAGCTCACAAAATAGGCTGGGGAATGAAAAAAAAGTTGCATATTTCTCAGGAACCACAAATGCCTCTACTTCATCTCAATATGCTCCTCCGCTAAACACAACATAGTCATCCAGGCAGCTTTCAGAAACCACTCACCGCTTTAGCGGGTCATTTTCTAAACACGCTGACCCTGAGCTGTTTACAATATGAATTATTTAATGACAATATCCATCCGACTTAAATGATAAAAAAATTTCCCTCAACCTATGACCCTTACAGAATGTGTAGTATGTTTGAATTAAATTATAATTTCTAGAAAATGTCACACAGGTGAATTAAACAGATATTTCCTCCGTAGATGGCACTTCTAGTAGGGTAATCATGTATTTTGTTAGTGGAGACGAGCAAGTAAACAAGAAATATAATGCTCTCCGCATTTTAATGTTCAGAATGTAAGTATTATCTTCCTTTGTTACACAGCTTCGGGAATGAATAACTGACACTGATTCAGACCCGCTCGTGAGCGCTATACGCTCGCAAGCGGGTCGATGGTGGCCCAGTGCGCATGCGCATGACGGAGCCGGCTCCCTCGTGCGCATGCGCGAGACCCGGATAGCGACGGGCAAACAGTCGCTCCGGGTCTCGTACCAAAGGGGCGTGCTGTCAATGTTGAGTGACAGCACGCCCCCTTTGGTGGGCGGGCCGGGGGCATGGCTGCCCAGACGGAGGCGTACCCATTGGAACGTCTACCTTCTGTGGCCGGCCCCACTGACATCACAAGTGATGTCAGTGGGAGTGCTTTTGGGTCTGTTAGAGCTAGGGCTTGCGGCAACGAGACCCTACCACAAGGGTCTCGTCGCAAGCCCGATCATCTTCCTGGCCGCTCGCTATAGCTGTGGGTGGTTACCCACAGCTATGCGAGCGGCCAGGAGGCCGCTCTAAAAAAACAGAAGGCCGGCCCTGATTCAAAGCGAGCGCTCTGTCAGAGCATCCGGCTCTGAATCAGGCCCACAGAACGAAAGGAATTAACATAACCTAGTGATATACTGCAGAAAGACCATGATGTCACTGTTGTGTTACTCTACTTAATGCAAACCACATTTACATTTTACTGAAATGAAACGTGTTCAGTTAATTGAATGTGATGAAGGGTGTCGTGCTTGGGAAACAGTTAGTGGTCATTGGCCACACACTGAAGGTACATTTCCATCACCGTTAGGGATATCCCAGCAAAAACTGCAGTACATTTCGCAATGACATCATCACAGATTGGGAGCCCAGCACTCGGGATGCCGGCTGTCAAAAGACCGACAGTGGCATCCCGATGCTGAGAATCCTGACAGGAGACATGTAAGTACCCTAACCTTCGTTCCTTCACCCCTAACCATAACCCTCCTTAACCCTAACCTTCCCCGTTAGTGCCTAAACCGAACCTTCCCCCCCTTAGTGCCAAAACCTAACCCTACCCCTTAATGCCTAAATGTAACCCCCTCCCCGGTGGTGCCTAACCCCCCTGTCCGTAGCCTAACCCCTTTCTCCCCTCTCCAGCAGCCTAACGCTAACTCCCCGACTGCCTAAACCTAACCCTCCCCCCCCCCCAAAGGCTAGCAGTTAAGGGCACCCGCTGTACTTACCATCGGGATGCCGGTTGTCAGGATCCCAGCGTCGGAATATCATCCCGTATCGGGATTCCGGCGTCGGTGTCCTGTCCACGGTTCAGGATTCCGGAGCCAGGATTTTGTCTGTCGGCATCCCGATGGGTCGCCAATTTAACTACATCCCCATCATCACATCTTTAGCATTAGAATATAGTTAAGTATGTATTAAAGGGAAAACAAATCCTAAATAATGTTTTGTTGCATGAATAAAATAAAACTGTACATTCCACCTCCAATTGTTACAAGTTTTCTATCTCTTGGCTGACAGGAAGGTGACAACTAAGCAGTTTACATGTTAAAGACCCCCCCAAGGCTTTCTTGCCAACCTCTCTGATGTGAATATTCAGCATGTAATCTGCAGCTGGTACATTGACTGCACCCTTGCATATAAGGGGCCTGACTCTATAAGGGGACGTGACTGCACCCCTGCATATAAGGGGCCTGACTCTATAAGGGGACGTGACTGCACCCCTGCATATAAGGGGCCTGACTCTATAAGGGGACGTGACTGCACCCCTGCATATAAGGGGCCTGACTCTATAAGGGGACGTGACTGCACACCTGCATATAAGGGGCCTGACTCTATAAGGGAAAATGACTGCACCCCTGCATATAAGGGGCCTGACTCTATAAGGGGACGTGACTGCACCCCTGCATATAAGGGCCCTGACTCTATAAGGGGACGTGACTGCACCCTTGCATATAAGGGGCCTGACTCTATAAGGGGACATGACTGCACCCTTGCATATAAGGGGCCTGACTCTATAAGGGGACATGACTGCACCCTTGCATATAAGGGCCCTGACTCTATAAGGGGACGTGACTGCACCCTTGCATATAAGGGGCCTGACTCTATAAGGGGACGTGACTGCACCCTTGCATATAAGGGCCCTGACTCTATAAGGGGACGTGACTGCACCCTTGCATATAAGGGGCCTGACTCTATAAGGGAACATGACTGCACCCTTGCATATAAGGGGCCTGACTCTATAAGGGGACATGACTGCACCCTTGCATATAAGGGGCCTGACTCTATAAGGGGACATGACTGCACCCTTGCATATAAGGGGCCTGACTCTATAAGGGGACGTGACTGCACCCCTGCATATAAGGGGCCTGACTCTATAAGGGGACATGACTGCACCCTTGCATATAAGGGCCCTGACACTATAAGGGGACGTGACTGCACCCTTGCATATAAGGGGCCAGACTCTATAAGGGAACGTGACTGCACCTTTGCATATAAGGGGCCTGACTCTATAAGGGGACGCGAATGCACCCTTGCATATAAGGGGCCTGACTCTATAAGGGGACGTGACTGCACCCTTGCATATAAGGGCCCTGACTCTATAAGGGGACGTGACTGCACCCTCTCATATAAGGGGCCTGACTCTATAAGGGAACGTGACTGCACCCTTGCATATAAGGGGCCTGACTCTATAAGGGGACGCGAAAGCACCCTTGCATATAAGGGGCCTGACTCTATAAGGGGACGTGACTGCACCCTTGCATATAAGGGGCCTGACTCTATAAGGGGATGTGACTGCACCCTCTCATATATAAATGGCCTGACTCTATAAGGGGACATGACTGCACCCTTGTCCATTCTAGGGGCTATGGTAAGTCATGGCCCTGTTTGTATTTGTTTATCTTTTTTCTGTTTGCCTGTATCTCTGTATGTATGTATGTATAATGTATATGCATGTGTGCTTTATATGTGTGAAATGGTCTATATTATATAGCACTTTCTCAGAGCACTTTAAGATTTAAAATTTGCAGCTAAACCCACTTTGAAGTGACCGGGTACTATCTCCAACTTATGGTTTTATGTTTTTTAGTGAGGGCAGTTTGGGGGAGAGTTGGGGGAGTGGAGGGTTTATCATGTGTTCATTATGTATGAATGAGCATGCCTATGCACTGTATGATTTATAGATAATGGGTAACAATAACGGATAATAATCACAGCACTAGAAAACAATTGCGTGGATTTGGTATAAAGTGTGTGCACATAGCGTCTGACGCAAAGTTGAACAAGAGGCTTTTGGTGAAGCATATCTTGTGTGTGTTCTCACTGCATATGTATACAGTACAGACAATGCAGAGCCTTTGAAAATTCAGGGCCTGATTGAGAAGTGCACGTTAATCCCATCGCAGCTGCATTTTTGTACCCAGTTATATTAATGCCGAAGCTGCTGTAATTTGTACAGAGACGCCCAATGGCTGCGTCTCTAATCTGCCACTTGCGGACAAAGACGCACAATTGGTCGCACACTGATCACACCATCGAACTTCTGAGCAACACTATGGCAGCACAGAATGTCAGTCGAAAGAAAGCCATCTGGGCCAGTGAAGCTGTGTACAGAGATGCGGTTGCTGCTGGCGCCACTCCGGCATTTAACTAGCCACCCTCATCTTTACCTACTATAAATGCACACTGACTGTCAATCACTCTGCATCCAAATATTCACTACGATCGCTGTGGGTAAACCATAGCAGCACATGCGCAGTGCGATTCAGAAGCATGCACAGTACAAAAACTATCGGCCAACCATGCAAACATCGGCATAGCACCCAAGTCTGACTCAGGCCCTTAGTACCAACCCCAGTTGTGACAAAGAGACATAACTGGGCTGTAACTAGGGATTGTCATAATGGGGCGTAGACGGAATTGCAAGATATGCACAACTGGCTGGAAGGTACCTAAGCCTGCTTCCAGATGTAGATAGTTCTGGTACAAGTACGCATTTAGGGCCTGACTCAGACCCGGTCGCAAGGCTGTGCTCGTAAGCAGCCGTCGGCAGCAAAAGTATGTAAATCCCACGATCGCTAGCACAGCCACTATGATCGCGCTATGAAATTAGACGCCCACCAGCCTGACACAAGACGCCCACTTTCCCTTAGTAACGTACGCCATCTCCAGGAAGTGTATTAAACAATCGGTTACATCGGCTGACATCGGAGCTATACGCAGCACTTGTGGTTGACCATTCCCTACCGCAAGCACTTCAAGTGCTGCTGTGTTTAATTCAGCCATGTGACATGTATGCTGACGATGCGTCTTAATTATGCACGCCCCTGCAATGTCATTGAGATGCACAGACACGCCTATGTTTGCACCACCACACCCCCGTTACCATCGACCACCCCATCACCACCCACAAACGGCACGTCCTGTCTCTCATGCTTGCGGAGCACCTGTGTACTGGCTGCGAATGCTTCCCAATCGCAGTGACTGGTTTGCAGTTTGCACATGTGCACTGTGTCTTGTACGCATGCAAAGCTTACAAACATCGGCAGGCTGCATGCGAACGCAGCCTTATGACTGGGTCTGACTCAGGCCCTTAGTTCTTTCCACGCAATAGGAGAGGAAATACGGTGTCTTGCATTCATCTCTGCCTCAGCCCCATAATGTGAAAAAACTAGCACAATGGCATTTTTACCTATCTAGCCAATGTCATCAATTAGGGTTTGTCTTTGATTGTGTTTGCATTTTTGAAACCCTTACTAGTACTTACCAAAAAGACATAATACATTTGGTATAACTATATACAGGCAATGCAGTCAGGTTTGCCTAGGGTTAGATTTATAAATAACTATGCAGATTATTTTCTCCAGCTCTTCAGGCCACATGTAATATAAAAAGGTTGCATTCCCTTATGTTGCAGCTAGTCAAACCAGCCCAAAAAAATGTCCAACATAAAGTAGCCTAAACTTATGTTCACGACTACACTATATATTGTCTTTAGAGCAGGGGTGTGGTCCAGCCACTTTTCGTGTTTTGTGTTTTGGTTTTGGATCTGGATCTTTCTTCGTGTTTCGGATCTGGATTGGTTTTGCCAAAACCACCCTACCGTGTTTTGGGTTCTGGGTTTTGTGTTTTGGATCTGTATTTTTTTGGAAAAAAGCATAAAAATAGCTAAAATCACAGAATTTGTGTGTTATCCTGTTCCTATGCTATTTTTAACCTCAATAACATTAATTTCCACTCATTTCCAGTCTAGTCTGAACACTTCACACCCTCACAATATTGTTTTTAGGCCAAAAGGTTGCACCAAGGTAGCTGGATGACTATGCTAAGCGACACAAGTGGGCGGCACAAACACGTGGCCCATCTAGGAGTGACACTGCAGTGGCAGACAGGATGTCAGTTTAAAAAACTAGGCCCCAAACAGTACATAATGCAAAGAAAAAAAAGAGGTGCAAGATGGAATTGACCTTGGGCCCTCCCACCCACCCTTATGTTGTATAAACAGGACATGCACACTTTTACAAACCAATCATTTCAGCGCCAGGGTCTGCCACACGACAGTGGCTGAAATGATTGGTTTGTTTGGGCCCCCACAAAACAAGCTGGCAATTAATCTGTCCCTGCACAAACTGGCTCTACGGAGGCAAGATGTTGTCCTCATCCTCCTCATCCACCGATTCCTCACCCTCTTCAGTGTTGTGTACATCCTCATCCTCACAGAGTATTCATTCGTCCCCGCTGGAATCCACCACCACACTTTCTGGAGGCTGGTCTCCCTGGAAGAATTGATAATTCATTTTGATGAACATCATCTTCTCCACATTTTGTGGAAGCAACCTCCTAAGCCTTTTGCTGACAATTTTTCCAGCTGCACTAAACACTCTTTCGGAGTACACACTGGAGAGGGGGCAACTTAAGTAAAATAGAGCCAGTTTGTATAGGGGCCTCCAAATTGCCTCTTTTGGGGTTACACCACCTTTCAACAGACGAGCCAGCCGGCTCTTGATTTATGACACAGGCGCACGCTTGGTGCTGCTACTTTGTTGATGCATGTGCGGCTAATGCGCACACAAGTCACAAACACAGAAAAAAAATATTTTTTATTTTTTGGAGCACTTTGGGGTTACACCACCCTTCAACAGATGAGCCAGCCGGCCCTTGACTTATGACACAGGCGCACGCTTGGCGCTGCTACTATTGATGCACGTGAGGCTACAGTGCACACAAACAGAAAACAAAGAATTGGTTTTGTTGCACTTGGGGGGAGCACCCCTGATGGACAGAGCACCCCCTGGACAACACTACAGCACCCCTTTAGGACTACAGCCTTTATGGGACACTGCACAACACAGCCCAGCCAGCCCCTATGGACTTTGGAGTGGACATAGCTCCTATGGACAACAGCAGCACAACTCCCACCCTCCCTCTTCACTGTCCACAGCCGGAGTGAAAAATGGCGCCGATGCGGGGACCTTTTGTAGAATCGAAAACCCGCAAGATCTGACAGCGGGATGATGACGTTTTGCCTTGATTTCAGGTCCAAGTCAGGCGGGAAAACCCGAGCCTGACTCGGTTCCAGCCTCGGATCGGGGGGGACGGATATCAGAAATCCGATCCCGCTCATCCTTACTTTAGAGTAGACCATTCAATAAAAGTTCTGTGTATCATGAGGTTTAGTTATAATTTGATCAGTCTGGGACCCAATGAATTGATTAATTATAGCTATTTATTTGAGTTCAACATCAAACAGGGTCTAACACTGAAAATAACTATTGTAAAATGACTGTTTTTCTGTACAGAAGTTATAAGGTGATTATACTATAATATGAGACCCTATAATCTCAAGGTTCACTGAAATGCCATAATTTTCTGCATGACATAATACTCTCCTTAATAAACTCAGTCATCAACTTTTTCTATATTACATACAAAGTCTTGCATTGTCACTAGGCGGATTGTATGCAAAGTTCGAGCAAGTCATAAGTTTCTCTGAAAATTGCATTGATTTTCTTATAGGAGCTCAGATGACAAACTCATGCAATGCAAAGCCCCAAGATTAACTGCTTACAATGTTAATGAAGAAGGTTCAGACTTGGTAGAGAGGGCTATTCAGGTGATGATTTATTTGCATTTTAGCTTTATAATCTAACTATAGATTGATCTTGCCATTATAGATGAATGGCTAAGAATGCACTCTTCACATACTAATCCTACTGTAATTCCTTTGGCTTTGCACTAATGTACATGGAGGGTCTGCCAGTGTACTTCAAGATACATCACTCTCAGGAGATTCCTCCTCAAACTATATGTACAGACAGGTGGAAAAGTCCAACTTGGCTGAACTTATCTTACTTACAGGGGTATTCAATATGGGTGCAATAACATCGTTTTTGCGTTAATATCGGAGGTATGACATCATTATCGCAGGTTTTACTTTTACACCATATTCAATTTCAAAGACTTATCGCAGTTTTGAAAAGTCTTTGATAAAAAACGGGGATAACTTTTCACCATTGAATAGGTGTCGAAAAAAAGTGCAGAATTGGGGTTTAGGGTTGCAGGCTTAAAAAAAAAAGCCTGCACCCCTGGGACTGACATTTAAAAAAGAACTGTGTCAAAAAAACTTTAAAAACAAAAATAGGGACACCCCAAAAAATTAATTTAAAAATTGGGGTGACAAAAAAAATGGGAAAAAATTGTTTAACAACAGGGAAATAGGTTCAGGGCTATTCTGCATGTATGCGGCAGATGTTTTCTAGAATAGAATTATAGCGGCAGGTGCACAAATGCAGAATTTTAAAAAACTTACTTTAGGGTCAGAAAAATATGCTAGTACCTATTTTCATGTACCCCAAATTTGATGGGACCACTTAAAAAAACGAAAAAAATAACCTAAGTGCTCTTCTGCATCACTTCTTCAATGTCGGAAAAAAACACCTGCTGCGGCTATTTAAATCCCCGACTTTCAATTAAAGGCTAAAACGGGGGTACCCATAGTGATCCCCCATGTTTTTACTACTTTAGGGGGTCTTACAATTTTTTTAAGGAAGAATTCGTAACTTTACGCAAATCCAACTTCGGAGTTTCCCATTTTCGGTAATTTTATATTGAATACGGGTATAAGCGGGAGCGCGCCTGATACTTTAACGCAGGTAAAAACTCTGATATGAAACGTTAACTTCGACAGTGAAGTTAACGTTTCATATTGAATACCCCTCTTAGACTTGAAGCACAACATACCGTATGTTTCAGAATATTAGACAAGCATTTAGTTAGTTTTTCTAACTCTGCACAGGGACTTACTAGAATTCACTTAAGCTGCTATTGTTAGTATTTTGCTTTTACTTTTCTCTGTTGAGCCTCCTTGGGGTATGATCATGGGCATAACTACCATAGGTGCAAAGGGTGCAGCTGCTTTGGGACCCAGAGCTTAGGGGGGACCATCTTCCTTGTCAAAGTTACATGTGTTATATACATATTTCACCATTGGGTTGTATATAGGGCGGGGCCCTTACAAACTTTTGATTTGGGGCTGTCAAATACCTAGTTACACCCCTGGGTATGATCTCTCCCCTACTGCTGATAGTCCTGTTATAATGTCCCTCATGAAGGACTTTTTTTTTATTATAAACTATGAGTGTGGTTGTCTTGCCTTAGTATTGAAGAGGTGAGCAATACAACTGGTTCTATAATGGGCATATTATATGATAATTTAGCCCTTGCCTTCTGAGTAAGGGCACATGTTGTATGGATTATCTCATGACAGAACTGGCTTTTGCTTTTGAATGAGGACACCTGCTGCAAGCATTTTTCCCTGACATGATGGTTACTGTAAGTCTTTTATCCCAGTGAAAAGGGCACATTTCATTATGCTGCCATTTCTAATGTAGAACCTGACTATCAGTTGTTGCAGCCTGTCTAAATCCAAATACAACTCTCAGTGCACTTTTAGAAAAGCTGCCATGACTTCCCTATGCGCAATAATTTCATGTGTTATGCATAAACTGTCATCCTCCTAACTGGCTAATATATTGCATAGTTTAAATATATCAAAATATCAGATTACATATCTCTACTTCTCCCTATCAAATGATGCTCTAAAAAAAAAAATATATATATAAAAACCATGCAGGTGGCACTCCCATGAAAATGACAATGTCCTGGGGCCCTCCATGGAAACAACGCAATGGGTCCCCCACATATAGTACAGACATCGGCGGCACGCAGTAAAAGTAATGAGACAAACAGCAGGATATGCTTCAACGTTTCGATGTAATTCACACTGTCATCTGGATACCTGATGACGATGTGAATTACATCGAAACATTGAAGCATATTTGATGTTTGTCTCATTACTTTTACTGAGTAAAATAAATACACATAAATCCACACTCATGTCATTAAAAGAATAAAAGTAGAGAGAATGCAGGTAAGTAAACCAATGTTTCGGAGTACTTTATTATTCCCCCATCATCAGGAATGAATAGCATACAATCAAAACATCAAAAGTGGAATATTCAATGCATTAATGCAAATGTTACATACAATATGCAATATACAGTAGAAGAGACAATAGAATGCTTACACAGGATTGCATCAATAAATGATTTTACATAATAAACTCCACTATCATCCACCTAATCAAGTAGGTTTAGTGCATCTCTCGGACCGGTGCCCTTTTATATCTTCCGATGCAATAGTCGCAGTAAATATTACACATGTTCAATTAATGGATGGTCCAACCTGGCCCAAATCACAGAAAACAGTATAATACTAGGTTCTTGTTCAAGCCTTTTTTTAGGTACAATGGACTCTAGTCTGTAAATCCAGGGTGTCTCGCATTGCAAAAGCTTTAAGGATCTATCACCCTCTCTAATCAATTTTGGGATGTGATCAATGATGATGTAGTGCATATCAGAAACATTATACCCTTTCTGAGCGAAATGACGTGCCACCGTCTGGTCACTGCTAACAGAGCTGATAGCCGCCCTAATATCCAACTGGTGCAACGCCATTCGCTCTCAGAGAGTCCTGTTAGTTTTCCCAACGTATGCAAGGCTGCAGGGACAGGTAATGAGATAAACAATATACTTTGTGGTACAAGTCTTATAGAGTACCTTTTCCCACTATGGCTGTAAGATACCGACAGGTCAAGCAATTTAAGCATTTAAAACAGCCATTCTTAAGTAGCAAAAAATGATCTGTTACATTATCAGCCAAGTCAGTAATGTCTGTTCTCATAACCCAATCCCTTATATTATGACCTCTAGTGTAGTAGAGCATAATTCTTTTTTTTTAGCAACTTAAGATCTTGATCTGAAGTAACAATTGGCCAATAATTCCTAGCCAATTTCCTAATTCTCTCACTGTGGGCCTCATTTATCAATGAGTTTTATCATTCACAACAAGTGATAAAACTCATTGCGTATGATAATGGTGCTCCAGCCAATCATCTCCCATTTGTCATCTGTTTGAAAATTGACAGTTGGGAGCTGTGAATGATAAAAATCATTGATAAATGAGGCCATGTGTGTGTTAAAATGATTATCCCAGGGCATGCTACCACATTCCCTGTATTTTGCCACATCTCTAGGCAACAATAGGTCGCTACATTGGATCAATAAAGCCTTGTTCTTTGCCTCTTCCAATTTAACCAAATTAAACCCCCTCTCAATAAATTTCAAGAGCATGGCAGGCATGTGCATTTTAGCAGATGCTTCATCGCTACAGATCCTACGTGCACTGATAAATTGGGAGTAGGGCAAGACCAACTTTAATGGCTTAGGGGCCTATTCACCAAAACATAATTATCACATGTGATAATTATGGTTTGAACTCGCTGCGAATTCAAACACAGTTTAGGAGTCATTCATCATGCCTCCTGTTCTAAACTATCACCTCCAAAAAACTGCTGCTTCTACACCCCACGGCTGTCTGACCCCACAAGCGGGATTCGACCCCCCTCCCCCATGGGTGTTCAACCCCCACCCCCCGTGTGTGTCCGTCCCTCCCCGCAGGTGTCCAGCCCCCCTCCTTATCCTTAGCCCGGCTCACCTTCTCTCGGTGAACCGGGCCACATGTCTACAGACACAGAAGAGAGGGATCTTAATCGATTCCTCTGCTGTGGCTGCCATGTTAATCTTCACAGGCTGCCGTGTAAACAGCAGCCTGTGAAGGTTATCAGGGGCTGAACGCAACCTGAAAGTGGCGTTCAGTAACACCATCAATTTCCGAAAAAAAAAATTTTTCGGAACTTGATGAATATTTGATGTTCATTTTCATATGCTTTTGTGAAAAATAAGTGATGATGAATAGGCCCCTAAGATTGAAAGCTGTTACAATGTAAGATAGTAATCCTGCCAGTAGGTTTGTGATATAATGAAGTAGTAATTTTATCCCCACAAAGCTTAACCTGCACATCAACCTGTGGTGTTGGTGATATAGAGTAATGTATTTTATGCATTTTTATTTTTTACCCTGATGATGGAGAAATAAAGTACTCCGAAATGTTGGCATACTTACCTGCATTCTCTCGAATTTTATTGACCTGAATTGCTAAAACAATATAGCAATATACACCAAAGAGTAGCCGCGCAGCAAATTTCTTGTGCAGTGTGCTAAGGATCAAAGACACACATGTAATGGCAATTCCTGAAATTCATTTTATCCATCTCCCCTGCTAGAGAACAGGAGCAGGGCTTTGCGTTTTCATCCTGCATTATGTGCCTGTAGTAACCATGGCGGAATTCCCAAGTGCAATGGCTTCTGACCCATGGTGTGAAATGTTATACTGCATGTCCATTGCCCTCTCATAGTACCACCTCCTTATATATCTTTCTGCCTTCCTGTCAGACATTTTCACATGATGGCCTCTGAGTGGCATTTCCTCTTCTATAATATCCTGTTTCTCTCACTTCTTTCCTTATAAACTCCAGGCACATTCTGTATATAGCACTTAAAATGCAGTGTTTATTTTACTATCATCTTTCAAGAGATCTGGACTATTGATTTGTATATTAATGTTGCCCCTGCACTCTGTGATACAGACATTGGGCCCATTGATCTTAAGGTGGAATTCAAGTGTGAAAATTAAATCACTTTTTAAAAAACTTACAGTATCTATACTTACTCTGAAAGTTAGGGGCGATGTCACTTAGATATTGACAGAAAAAGAAAGTGTGTAATACAGTAACAGAGAAATAATAAATAATGCAGAGAGCCAGCACACAGTAGCAGGCAGTGGGTAACTTCTGCTTAGATTTCTGATTAGCCATTCTAATATATAAGGAAAGGTAAGACAAAAGAATGTACCTGCCTATGCAACACATACCTGTGCCTGTCAGTGATATTTGATCTATGATAAAACAATATTGTGCTCACTGTAATGCTAAACACACCAAAGAGATGCCTTGAAAAAAAGAGATCACTCAAAAGGCGTCGGCAGGAAGGAGCTACCAGGGGCAGCTATTCCTATCACCCAGGAGGAGTTTTGCATGAAGGAGAAATCCGAAGTCTGCTTTGAATACATTGGTGAACTTTCTCCAAGTTTTGGTAAAGCTGCTATCTGGCAAATTATACAGTTTCATCTCATGCTATGTTTGTACAATTTATAAACAGCAGAGTTTTAACAAATAACCCTATGGGGTCTATGTACTAAGCAGTGTTATGAGACAGAGTGAAAATTGATAAGTCTGTGATAAGGTGCCAGCAATCAGCTCCCAACTGTCATTTTTCAAACACAGCCTGTGAGATGACAGTTGGGAGCTGATTGGCTGACCCCTTATCACAGACATCACTTTTCACTCTGTCTCATAACACTGCTTAGTAAATAGACCCCTATATCTTATGATTTTATAAACTGTCTTTAAGCTATAAGACATAACATCATTTTGCCTTCTAAGGTTATATAACAATGTGCACCTACTGCCACAGCAACGTTAAGGTTATTCATTTAAGGTTATTCATTTATGTGCACCCAGGTGCAGACTGGGTATCACTTTAGAATACATACCATCTGTATAGCATTCACCATTCCACTCCTTAGTTAGAATTGAGAAAATTCTGTTCCCAGCATAAACTCATCCTCTATTAGATGTCATTTTGACATCTTCATACTCATGTACATTGATTAGGACCTAGTGTATTCACCTCACTACGCCTTGCAACAATAATATATCCTTTTTTAACATTTTATTTACTGTTTTTATTATTGGTAGCGCCACTGGTACCAACACTCTCAGTTTTCTAACATTTCTCTTGGGTTTCGGGTTGACCCTGTTGGCACCAGTTGATCGGGCCGAGAATTGTGTAGGTGTGTACTCAGCTTTAGGTATTACAGATCTGCTTCGGGCAATAGGAGAGCTATGCAATGAAAGAGAGGGTTAAAGGGCTTGAGTGGTCTATTTGCTAAGCAGTGTTAGGAGACAGAGTGGAAAGTGATAAGGTGCCAGCCAATCAGCTCCCAACTGCCATCTCACAGGCTGTGTTTGAAAAATGGCAGTTGGGAGCTGATTGGCTGGCACCTTATCACTTTTCACTCTGTCTCCTAACACTGCTTAGTAAATAGACCCGAGTGTGATTGTATCCAAATATTCCAAACATGTATTTTCATCCTATATATATCAGCCCATGCATAAGAGAATTACCACCCCACCCCTATACATTTACATGTCACCATGGAAACACGTATTTCCCTGTATCCATGGAAATGATATAGTCACAGGTACATTTGTGTTCTTACAATCAAATTCTCAGCTATTTCAAAGCATATTTTATGTTAGCATTCTTACAATAAGACGGCAATTCATGGATATTTATAAACACACATTGTGATACAAGAGTACAAATATGTTTCTATTATTGTGAGATGTTCTACTAAAAGTCAACAGAAATGTGGAATTGAAAAAGCCGACTGGTAATCATTGATTTAGCCAATGTTGCCACGTCTCATTCTGAGCGAATTTCAAAAGGCTGCATTGTATGAGGTCTCCAGCTAAACTCATTCTGGCGTACATGACGCCAAGATCAAATGTACACAGTGCTTCTCTTTCAGAGATTTGGTTTGGAACACACGGAGCACAATTTTCTTTGCTTTACAGCTGAAAAAATATCAAATACATTTTCTGCCCCTCTATTTCCATAGAAAAGTTTCTTCATGACGCTTGATTAAATAACGCAGTTTTACAGACTTTCTAGGTTTTATTTTAACGGTCATATTGTAGTGTCTGCTATTAATATTGCCTCATACAGGCAGGTCCAAAGTGCAGATGGGGTGCATGGTGTGCGTTGTAGATTCAGGGGCCCATGTGCCCCACACTCCCTGCACCCATTATAGATACGCCCCTGGGTAAATAAGAAATATTTAGCGGTTGGTTATAGGAGTACAAATTGTTTGAGGTCGTGCTTTGCCTGCCCTTTGCTGCATCACTCACTGAGGCTCATTAGTGGGTAACTTTGAAGGAGCAGTAGCACATATGCAGAGCCGTAACTAGATATTTTGGTGCCCTCTGGCCTGAAAGAGCATCACCCCCGCTCCCCCCACACACACACACACACGCATACACACACACACACTCACATACAGACACACACACATGTTTTATATAGGGACATTAAGCATGCACCCCAAAAAGGGACATGGCCTTGCCGGGAAGGGGAGTGACCTCACAGCACACCCCTATTTTAATCTCTCTGGGGGCATGCCCAGCACACCCAGAATTGCTGAGCTGCCCCCATTCACTATAGCCTGCTTCTTCCCTGTACCCCCAAATACAGCCTGTATCTCCCCTACAGTCTACCCCCTTATACAGCCTGCTTTTGAATCCAAGATTAGTTCAAAATCATTAGAATAGTTAGTTAGGGGTTCAAAATACCTACCTACGTAGTTCATTTGTGAGGATATTCTTTTTAAATTGTATATGTATTTCACCTTTGGTTCTAGTTTGAGCCTTGTACTAAAATAAAATTAAATTAAATTAAACTCCCTCCTCCTAATTGACAGCAAGCACGTTGGGGGAAAAAAAAATAATTTATTCAATAGTGAAATTTAAAATGTTGATTCATATGCAGAATGTTGCTGCAAATTGATTGAATTTTTTTGATTGTTTAAAGACATTTATAAAAGAAAACAATCCTTGAGACTTTGAAATTAGAAGTAATTTAGAAAATAATAGTTCAACAATTTTAGGGCCGAATTCAATTTTGAGCGAAAAGCTGTTTTCGGCGAAACTTTTTAGCTGATGACGTCATTTTCGCAGATTTCACTTTTCCCCGTATTCAATTGTAGCATCTTTTCGCCGGTGCTAAAACGCAATGCAATGTAATAGGCAAAAAAGTTTCGCCTATGAATACCCGGTGAAAAAAAGTGCAGAATTGGGGTTTTGGGGTGCAAATGTGCGGAAACCACTCTGTACCCTTTGTATACCCCCCTTGAAGCAAACTGCGTCAAAAAATGCTTAAAAAACACAAAGGACACACCAAAAAAGCACTTTGAAAATGTGGGCATGAAAGTACAAAGTGGGGGTACAAATTCAAAAACTAGCGACATAGCCTTTGGAGGGGTCTGCAAGTATGGGGGAGGTGTTTTGTTGATTGCAGGTGTTTGCTGAAGGTGCGGTTTTTTTGCGCATTTTAATGCTTGACTTCAGCGATTTTTAAATATGCTTGCACCCATTTTCATGTACCCCAAATTTGATGGGACTAATTATTTTTATCCAAAAAAGTTGCTAAATCCTATTCTTCACCACTCTCCCAAAGACGCTAAATAACACCTATTGAGACCATTCAAAGACCCCAAATACCTTTTGCAGGGCTATTCGGGGATACCCATAGTGAACCCCCATGTCAGAGCATTTTCAGGGGGGTGTCAGGCTGATTTCTCCAAAAACGACAGGACTTTTTGCCGATTTAGTTTTTGTGTATCCCGTTTTTGCCCATTTGGAATTGAATACGCGTGCGATAAGTTTTCGACGGCAAAACCTCTGATGACGGCGAAAAGTCCGGCAACTGACTTTTCGCTCCAAATTGAATACGGCCCTTAGTAATTAGTAAATTAGTAAAATATATTTTTGTAAAAGGGTACTTTTGGTAAACAATATGTTCCACATACACTACAGAGCACAACAATGAAAATGTTTCTGATGTGAAAATAGTTACTTCTAATTGATTTCAGCATGCAAAGAATGAATATGACATTTGATACTTTCAGTTAGCTCTGAGTTCCGAGATATAGCCCATTTATGACGATGTAGGGGTATTCCTAGTGAAGTGGGCAGAATGGAGAGAATCTTACCAGCAATCTGCATTCCGTGCAGAGGGGGTGGGCCCTAATGACCCAATTAAATTAATCAGTTGTTTGTCCCCTCCCCCATTCAAATATATGCGATTCACGGGATTACCCACACAAGATAACTGTGGTGCACTGAGTGACAAGCATAGTGAGCAACTCCACCAAGACATTTCAGCAATGGAACAAAGATATCAGGGTAGGTGAGTCACTACTGTTGGACAGTGACAAGAGATGCCCCAGAAGAGGAGTACAAGCGACAAGAAAAGAGAAAGCGCCCCCATGAATAGGCCACTATATTAGATAGTACTTTCGTATGCTGTATGTTTATTTCGTTTTGTTTCTTATTTGTGATTGATTGAATTAAAACAACTGTTATTTATTTTCTATCAAGAAAATATCAGATTATTTTAAAATAGCTTTTCACTATGACTATATTACTAATGTACATACAGTATAGTGCAAGTAGTGTAGCTCAAAAAATAGAGCTAGTAAAAACATTCTGAAATCATTTTAGTTTTTCTTGACCTCAAATTAGTAATGTATGACTATTTTTAGAAAGGAAACAAATTAAAAGTATTAATTTGTTGTACAGTGTAATTTACCAATATTCTTATTGGTATTACCAAATTGATCTGTAACCATCATCTAATGTCTGAAAGTTCATTTTATTGTACGATTTTTTTATCCTCCATTACAACTTTATATGGAAGTCAGGTTTAGGCTACAATCAATCATTTTACAGTACCTGTTTCAACATTCATAGCATGTACAGTATATCAGGGTGTTTGTGTTTACAATATTTATTGAGATCCATAATATTTAAACAGTAAATATCCTCTTTACTCCTTGGGACAGGTTCTTTGGGCTCGTGTCTTAAAACACAACTGAAAATGCCGGTGTTCTGTGATATGTAGAACTCTATATGCTGCATTGGTGACTTGTTAACAACATAATTAATTTGTAATTTCACATTACTATACTTCTACGCTACATATAATAATCATAGCTACATTTATAATTACATTATTAAATCTGAAAACTACAGTATGTTAGATTATCCAAATTAAATGTGTACATATACTTCCCTTTGTTTTTGGCCAGATTTTTTGTTGTTGAGATTTTGGGGAATATGAGATGCAGTTTGCCATTGAATTATGATCAGGTTAACAATCGTGTTACTACAATTTGCCAAATACTGTATATATGATATTCTTCATAGCTGGAATTACTTATATTATTTAAAATGTTGAGGTTATTCTTACCCGTGCTTTAGACAAGTGCATACACGTAACAAAAAGCAGGCTTTTAGCCCTAATGGGCGATCAGACCTACAAACCAAATTCTTAGGGCCTGATTCTGAAACGCACATAATGCGGTTGTAATTCCGTCCATTCCCAGCAATTGGAGATCCCATATGAACATCTGTATTTTGAGTTGGATGCATCTATGCCACCGCACTGCCCCAGCCCTCATCACTATGATCAGCATTTACAGCAGCCCCATCCCTAGTGCAGGAGATCCAACTGAGATTGGACAGATCTCTGCATACGGTATACTTTCCTAAGAATATCCCACAACCGTGTCTATGCACTCATGACACATCCATGGGTTGCTTCTTGTATGTGGGAATGCCCTATTGCCTCCCCGCTGCCAGCAGGTAACATCCATTCAGTCGTAAGTGAGTAGCGACCAAGATTCTGGACTCAGAATCACTTGTAAAGGCTCTAAGTTGCATAAAGTGAAGATTGCTAAAAATCGGGAGATCCATCCACATTGGGAATTGCTTGTAACTTAGGATGGCGTTCGCAGACACACTTGCAATAGCAATATGCAAATGCTACTCTCAGCCTTCCCTTTGTGCTCCATGATGTGATGGAGTGTATGAGCGGTGAGACACCCACGTTAAGGCTGTGTGGGCTGTGCATTTGAGATGGAGATTGTAATCACACCAACATCGACGCAGCTTTGGTCACACAAATTGACCTCTAGCTACTCTCCTCGAATCCAACTATACTATACATGGACTCTGAAGCGTTGGATTTGCAGTTGGGAACTCAGCAGCCCCCAATCTCCACCCTGAAATGACCAGGGATCACAAACCCCTCTCTAAGTGTTAATGATACCATACACAATAGAGAACGCCATCGGAAACTTGGGTTCGCGCATGCACAGTAAGGGTTTCCTGGAGTGTCCACACATACGCAGCAGCCAGACATCACTTATCTGCGTACACAGCAGCACTGCGACCGTCTCTGAATCAGGCCCTTAATCTGCAAACGGTTATATTCATTTGTTGAAAGCTGACACTTCTGAATTCTGTAAAAGATAAAGGGGGAAGTTTACCTAGCATCACTAAAGAATGAAAGGCAATGAGGAAGCCTAAAGGTCTGAGCAGAGACGTAACTAGACTTTTTGGTGCCCTGTGCCAGAAAGAGCATTGGCACCCCCCTCATTTTTCAAAGGGACATAATGCACCCAAAAAAGGGCCATGGCTTCATGGGGAAGGGCCAGGGAAGTGATAGGAGAGGCCAGGAGATGCTGGGGATGAAATAAGAGGAAGCTACAAGCAAGAATGATAATAAACAGAAATATGACAGGCCCAAACAGCGCCCCTGACCTGTGGTGCCCTGTGCGATGGCACCGGCCGCACTACCCTAGGTACGGCCCTGGGTCTGAGTGAATGATTTGAAAATTCAAATATCTCCGGTAACGCTCTGTAGGTTGATGTATGTACAGGTTTGTACTTTTTGACCCATTTTAGTAATTGTTTCATGTTAGGGGAGAATCTAGTTAGCCACGGTACTTTACTGCCAGCTGACTGATCCCATGGGCTAATTCAATTATCCCCGAAGTTGGAACTTATCGGGTGTGGGTTAATCGTGGGAGGCGTGGTCAAGACCCCCTTAGAAAAAAAGAAGAAAATACGGAACTGCGCACTGAGGGGGGGGTGGCGCTGGGAGCCCCTCAGCCAGGGGCTATTCCAAAGGGGCTACAATAAGTGTGATTGCACCCCCGCAGTGGAGACTGCTGCTGATACTCAGCAGCAGCAGTCTCCCTGGTTTTACTGCAGCCCAGCACACAGCATCATGTGCTGGTCTGCTGACAGGAACCTGGCACTCAATAGGCCTTTTTTTCACCTGCCTTAGGCAGGTGAAAAAAGATACCCAATAACTAGTTCTGTTATCGCTGCTGGGGCCGCGAAAATACATACTGTATGTCCTTGTGTTAACGCAGATCCTGTGTGTTTACACCACCCAAAAAAAAATTTTCAGTTGTAAAAATGGGAAACAGTTAAAAAAGCATTAAAAAAAAAACAGTAAAAAACATCCATTATTCGTACCCGTAAGAATATTAGGTCTAATTGAATCCCCCCTTATACCTCTTTCAGACAGAAAATGGCAAAAAACCCAGATTTTTCCCGACATTTTGCGTGCCAGGTCTTTTGCCATTTTCTGTCTTCGATAGCCCTTTCACACAGGAAAATTAAAATACTGGGTACTTCACTTTTACCTGGTAATTTGCTAAACAACCTGGGTTTTTTCCCTGTGTGAAAGGGTCAACCCGAGACTTAATTCCCGGGTCTACGACCCTGCAAAAAACCAGGGTCGGAGACCTGGGAATTTAGTCCCGGGAAGACCCTTTCACACAGGGAAAATCCCGGGTTGCTTTGCAAATGACCGGGTAAATGTGAATTACCCAGGATTTTAATTTTCAGTGTGAAAGGGGTTTAAGTTGAAAACATTGGAATGTGTCTTTTGCTGTTGATGAGGAGTGAGCAGTACATATCAACTTTTATTTCAAGTAAAGTCAAAGGGTAGAGTTTAGAGTGAACACTGTAATGTTACTTCAATCTTAAGTATGTGAAAAAATAAATTGTGTTTTAGAACTTCTGAAACTCAAAGTGGAATTGACAGATATTGCTTTCACAAATTGTGTAACAGGCAAATGCTTTGTACATGTGGAGTGCCACAGTAATTACCCCTCTCATTTGGGAAACGTATACATGAGGAAAATGTTTGCTATTCTACTTTAGTCTTCAAAGATGATTTGCCAACATGTGGTTTATATAATCATATAAATGAAGCATTGTTATGTCACATCTTGAGCTGAAGACATTTTCAAGCATGTAGATTAATTAAGAAATCCCTAGTTTCACAGCAGGATAGGCTAGTCACTGCTAGATTTCAGAGATAAAAGTATTTTGTGGCCTATGAATATTCATGCACAAGCACTCACATCAATAGCGGCACTGCCAAGGACATTTTGTGGGGAAATGAGGGTGGCAAAAATCAAATTAATGTATGTTTAGGAAGAGATTCTTTAGGTCGTTTCAGTGTAATAGAGATGTGTGGGCAATTTCCATGGCTGCCATATCCTGAATAACAAAAATGCCATGCACAGGAAAATCAATAAAAAGTGCCTTTGTCAGTCATGTTGCTTTGAGCCTAATTGGCAGGCTGTTGTTAGATCATATTACCGTTATTTTAGAAAGTAAATGAAAGAAAATATGTTGGAGCATTCAACAATTTGCTTTCCACAAAAGCGTCTGTTTACTTGCACATACATAAATGCACACCACATGATGTGTTTTTTGTAAATGCCCTCATAAGTTCAATTGACACGTACCAAATGGTAGTTATTAAACTAGGCTGCCCTCTCCCCGGGAGGTGAGAGGTGTGGGATCATGGTGCAGGCAGGGGAGAGGTATTGGGGGAGTGACACCAAGATTATCGTGGCCTGGCACGTGCAATTTCCAGTAATGCAAAACTAGGGGGCAGTGCCAATATGACGCAAATTTTTTTATTAAACTACCCGGACCACCTGGTCTGCAGTGAGAGGCTGTCGGGAGGCTTGTCTGTTTTTCCGGGTGTCTGGGAGAGCCTCCCAAGTTTGGGGAGCCTCCTCCATGTTCCAGGAGAGTAGGAAGAATGTGCTACTTTTGTGTTCTTTAATGTGATTATTAATTTAATTGAAATGTTCAGAGACTATTTAGAGAAGTACAATTTGTCAAAATCGCAGATTTTCATTGGTTTTTGTTGTGGGATTTAAAACAGCAATTTCTAAAATGGAAAACTTGTATTTGTGCCTTTTATAAAAAAATTGGCGCTTTAAATCTCGCTGCAAAATGACAAAAAACTACAATGTTGACATAATAGCTCAGTGCCATTTTCCCAGCCCATCACTAACATTGAGGAGTACAGCCAAGAGCATCCCAAGTAAGTAGCTGCTGGCTGCTTCTCCTCCATGACATTGGCACATTAAAAATATTAAATGATTGTCAATTTGTCAGCCACCAATAACCATTAGTGCCCATTTAGATTTGCCAAGTGGTAGCATCTGCCCTGTGTAAGCGATAAGGACAATAAAATTAATGTGTCTGATGTATCAAACCTTAGTGTATTATTTAGACCATAATGTATCCAACCTTGGTGAGAATAAAGCCCATAGAAACCAATCAGCTTCTAGCTGTCATTTTATAGACTGTGCTAGATAAATGATAGCTAGAAGCTGACTGGATGGTAGGGGAAACTTCTCCACTTTATCTCTCTCGAAGGTTTAATACATCTCCTGCCATATAATATAATAAAAGACTAATAAACCTTAAAATGTAATTTTGGTCCCACAGACAAAATGAGAGAGAGGCCTATTTATCCTGAGATGTAGATAACATAACAGGATAGAGGTTACATAGGCTTTCCTATGCAAAGTCACTGGATAGGTATTGCTGGCGATGGCAGTGTTATCACTAGTAATAATTATTCCGCCTGTCACATGTCAGGTGAAGCATAAAATAAGCCCTATTGATAATATGACATTGATAATGATAAATCAGCCCAGCATTAATGTGTTAAAGGTCATGGGAAATTACCACTTCTATTAAAAAAATCACAAAGTGCTGTAGTATTTTTATTGTTATTGCTATTCAGGCATTTAGGCCCTCAGCTACTCCCCCAGTCTGTCACGATCATGCATTGTGACATTTTTAATTTAAACTCATGATAACATTTAATTTAGATTCATGACATTTTTTTTTGCTTCAATTGTCTGTTCTGTAAATGTAATCAGTATCATTTTAATAAAAAGAAAACAGTCTAGGTGATTAATAAAAGTCTTTTATGCTGCTTACAGTCTGTGTGGGTTTCTGGTTTTTGTTTTTTATTTTTTTAAACAGAGCTATGCAGACTGGGATTACAAAAAAATGATGTATTGGTTTATACTATACTCCAATGTAATATCCAATATCTGTCAGTTGCACTTGAAAGCCTCTGCTGGATAGACCCTACTACGTAATGTAATCCTGCAGAATATATGGACACACAGTAAGCTACAAGGCAGGTTATGATAACAGTGTTAGAAGAACCAGGCAATGCAAAGTAACATAAGAATCCTGTAGGAGAGATTTTGGGGTCAATCCAAGTAGGTGCGAATTGCGAGGTGCGAGTTGCTGTTTTCTCTTTGAATTCACATAGCGAATTCAATTTGCAATCCAATTAGCAACTCGCACTGAACCAGTCAGACTGAATTTGCATATTTCCATTCGCACCTTCCTGAGGGTGAGAGATGGAAAGGAAAATCTTTATTTTAAGGTTAAAATGTTGGCACACCTTGCTGAACCCCTTGGACATTCCCCATAATGACTAATTAAGAAATTGGTACATGGCAATTAGCTTAATTAGTACAATAATTACATGTCATTTTTTTGGGTTAAAAATAATGGCCTCAAATTACCACCAAACCAACGTTTTTTTTCGCTTAGGCACCCAAAATTTAATTACAGTATTTTTTTAATTGAAAAGTAATTTTTCAAAGTGCCCTCAAAGTACCCCAAAATCACCTTTTTTCCTACTTTTTTTGCATTTTTCGTTTAGTTCGTTTGAGATTAAACGAAAAAAGTTTCCTTTTTATAATTTTTTTGCATTTAAAAAAAAAAAAAACACAAATCAACCATTTGACACCATTTAAAAACATTCAGTACTTTCCTAATGCCCACAAACAGCCTTCTATACGGTCCTGCTAACGAGATTATACATTTTGGGGATCCAGAATGGGCTCCCCACTTTTTCATGCACTTCTCTCACAACGCATTTGGCAATCAATTCGCAAACCTTCGCTGCGAGTACCGCGAATAGGCATTTTTTATTGGATTAGAGAATTCTCCGGGGCGCGCAATCGTTGCTAAGTCATCAAGTTTCATAAAACAAACTCGCTACTCACAATTCGCACCTAATTGGATTGACCCCTTTGAGTTATTTCCCCATTTTAAACCCTTTGTCGTTTAGAGGAGATCGTGGTTTATTTATTAATAAGCCAACATTTGCTTTCATTGTCTAACTAGCAATGGAATGAGCATAGCTAATTGTTAATTTGTTGCTACAATTTATTTCATATCTGCATTTTTGCATTTGCTACTATGTAAACCCTATGACAGGCAATTCACGGCAGTTATACACCCAACTCTTCCCAAGCTTGTTTTTCAATTCTACCAACTTTAACCATAGAGAAACAAAAATAACAACAATATAAATAAATGTGATCTCATATCGGGGGTAGGCAACCTGTGGCACTCAAGCTGCTGTGGATCTACATATCCCAGCATGCCCTGCCATAGTTTTGCTGACCAATTAGTTATAAGGCATAATCAGGTTGGCTTTGTGTTAAAATTAATGCCGCTTTAAATCTAGTAGTGTTACACTATGACAGATGTCAGTATGGCCTAACATATGCCCATCTCTGTTCTTATCTATATCTGTGTTATAAATACCTTTTTGTTCCACTTGAAAATAAGATTTCTATTAGGTGATTTAACCTGCAACACCTGTTATCCCATTGATTCTGATTATAAGAGTTATACTCCTGATGTACTGTATCTGTAAACCCCTTATGTTTCTGCCATGTGTTTGTTTTCTCTGACCTCAGCAAATATTTCTTATCTGACAGTTTATTGTTTGTTGTTATTTGACAGGTAAACTATGACCACTTTATTATTAGTGTTCGTGTGTTTGCGGGTCATCGCTGCAGCAATATCAGTGGAGGTTTCAGGTGAGCTGCTTTACATAATCTACATACAGTCTGACATTTTCCCATAGTACATTACCTTATGCATTTGGTGAATTCTAAATAAAACTGCTATGTGATGTTTTGTGCAAAAATTACATCCATGTTTATAACAAAATGGGATACATTATCTATTTATTGCAAATACTAGCACAAAGTAACATGCGTGTTGGCTTATGTGAATTTATAACACGATGATACATGATTGTGATTATTTATGTGTCTTTTAAGCCAGGATAATGTGCATCTGTGTTTAAGTGCAGCATGTGAGTTTTGTGCAGTATGTGAGTTTGTGAGTTTTGTGCAGTATGTGAGTGTACAAGTTTTGTGTAGTGTGTGTGCGCAAGTTTTAGTGCAGTATGTGAGTATGCGACTTTTGTGTAGTGTGCATGTTTAAAGTAGATCAGTGTGCGACTGTGCGTATTTTGTGCAGTGTGTGAGTTTTGTGTGTTGTGTGAGTGTGTATGTTTTGTGCAGTGTGTGATTGTGCATGTTTTAGTGCAGTCTGTGAGTATTTTAGTGCAGTGTGGGAGTGTGCATGTTTTGTGCAGTGCGTGATTATGCATGTTTAGTTGCAGTGTGTATTTTAGTGAGGAAGTATGCAAGATTTAGTGTAGTATGAATGTACATCTTTTGTACAGACATGTTTCAGTGCAGTGAAGGAGCGCAAATGTTTTAGTGCACTGTCTGTGTGTTTTAGTGCAGTGTGGAAATGTGTGTGTGTTTTAGTGTAATATAAGAATGTGTGTTTTAGTGCAGTGTGGGAGTATGTGTGTTTGAGTGCAGTGTATGTGAGTATTTTAGTGCTGACCATACATATTCTAGCCCAGTGAGTGTGGGTTATTGTGAACTAGGGATGTGCAGGCTCGGTTCTACTCGGTTCCGTTCGGTTCTTTTTACCGGATCTTATTGGGTTTCAGCTGTCACGAGTTTTGGATAGCCAATAAGATTCGGTAAAAAGAACCGAACGGAACCGAGTAGAACCGAGCCTGCACATCCCTATTGTGAACAAGGGTGGTCGAGGCTTCAAGTGGTGTTTGTGGGAACAATAACTCAACTGCTATGCCAACTAACTCTTCTGGATGATATAGGGATAAGCATGTCCTTTTGTCATCAGATATAGCAGCTTTCTTTGTTTTCTGGACTCAAATCATACTGATCATTTTTTTCTTTCTAAACTGTATCATTTAGGGTTAAATTAATATATTTCCAATGACATCCAAAGATGTATGCCTGCCCAGCCTCTACACTCAATATTTATTTTATTTATTAACAGTTATTTACGGCATACATATTACACAGGGTTATAAAGAGAATATTTCAGTCATTCACATCTGTCCCTGACCAGTTGAGCTTACAATCTATATTCCCTAGCACATGAACACACATACACACTAGGGTTCATTTTTGGGTCAGGAATTGAATTCATGACCTTAGGCCTGTGAAGCAGTAATGCCAACCACTACAACAACTGTGCTGCCCAATATAATTGTCTAATTTTCAGAATTTTGGAAGTTTTAATGCTATGTTATGTTTTTAGCTGTATATTGTAAGTTGTGTTTATGCTAATTTATATCTATGCTAATTTATATCTATAAGTTTACTTAGAGCTATAAATCAATAATAAAATGATTCGCTTTATGTAACAGAGCAGTGTATATATTTTTCTTTACTATTTTAAATCATTGTATCCTCTGTGTTAAAACCCAAACTATGATCAGTGCATAAAATCATGTAGTGATAGAATGACACACATGTGTGCCCTGTGTAATTTTGCTGTTTTTCTGAATTAATTTGCAGACCACACTAACACACTGAGTGTAAGTATACCTTCGGAGGCTCCACTGAACGTCCAGCTTGGACACACAATTATCATCCCCTGTTACTTCATCAATGCTTTGGAACATGTGACTGTGGTTCCCTCAACTGCACCTTTAACACCCAGAATCAAGTGGAGCAGACACAACAAGGGGCGTGAGACCGTCCTGCTGGTAGCTACTGATGGCCAAATCCGCCTGAATGATGCCTACAAGGATCGTATTTCATTACCACACTATCCTTTCATTGATACTGATGTCAGTTTGGAAATTGCAAACCTGTTGTCCAGTGATTCAGGGATCTATCGCTGCGAAGTCATGCATGGAATTGAGGACAGCCAAGACACAGTGCAGGTCAATGTGAAAGGTAGAGCAAGCTGACTCCTATATTCTCCTCTTCAACTATTTAAAATGAACCCAACGCCTGCACACAGAGGAAGCAGACATTTTGTGGAATGAGCCAATATTCATGAGAATGAAGCCTATTAGTTCAATATGAACTAGGGATATTCGTGTGGCTGTTATACTTCACATCTCAGAGATGTCACCATTTCCTAGCGCATTGTTAAGTTCAGAATTGGCTCCATCTACACAATGGCTGCCTGAAAAGTGTTAAGGATTCACTTTAGGAAACAAGGGCCATGATACATCATAAACTCATAACCTATGAGGCAGAGGCGTTACTTACCTCCATGGCACCCGGTGTGGCAGGTGTAGCTGTATTGCACGCCCCCTTATGTGTGCCGATCTTGGGGGCGTTACCGCCTCCCATTCTCGGCACACAGTGGACTTCCCCAGTGCTCCTTCAGCTGCTGGGGCAGCCCATATCTCTCCCTGCCTCTCTCCATGTCACGGTGACACCATCCCATGGGGTGACACCAAAATATCAGAGCAGCTCTGCTATTTTGGTGTCACACCCTCGGATGGTGTCACCTAGTGAGGCCCGCACCCCCCTAGTGATGCCAGTGCTATGAGGTGCTGCATACTGGTAGTTGCATTTCCCCTGCATCAAATTGATATGTCATTCACAACCTAAAGCTTGTTCCAAGTTTGCATTTTAAGTGGTGCAGCTCCTTGTAGGTCATGTAAGTTTGCATAAATTTGATTTTCTCTTCTGAATTTTAAGTAAGCAATATGTATTGTTTAATGACTAACAGATTGATGCGAAGGATACTAAACTGTAAAATGAAACAAAAAAAAAATTATTTGTGTCCTGGACAAGAAGTTTTATACTTTATCGAACACCACATTTCCTAAATTTGGAGAAAAGTTGTAGCCGACCTTCTTATCATGGAGGCCACGTAGCTCATTATGTACCTATCATGGAGGCCATGTAGCTCATTATGTACCAACTTACTGATATATTTCTCTGTGCTGCACAATGTAAAGATCACATGCAGAGGTTGTCTACAATCTGTTAGTCGTTAGAAAGCTTGCAAAGCCTGAATATCAGTAAAATAAATAATAAGCTTTCTTCTCTGGTCTCTTACTGAAAGCCTCATGCACACTGTTGAAACAACACCTGATGAAGTGTTGCCCCATGGAGAAATGGGAACAGTCTGGTGCTTTCCAATCCTTAAAGGACAATTTGACTGGTAATTTAATTAACTTTACTCTGGAAATATCCTTCCGTGAATTAAGGAAAGAGAAAAGAGAAATTCATAATGCACACTATGTAATAACAGTTCAATTAAAGTACAGTACTTATGCAATTATAGCACTCACTTTCCCCATATGACAAGTTGGACAATATTGCACCATTGACCATCGGTGGTGGACATTGTCTTCTCGAAAGTCCTGCCTTATTATGGTATCTCAGTAGTCCTCAGAAAAAAGGAATATATAAATAAAAATCATGTGTACCAGCATGGATATACTGTAGTAAGATTTTGATATGAATGGGAATAAATCCCTAATACTCAGATGAGGATATCAAAACCATAGGCAATGCCATCTATAGCTTAGCTTTCCGGAGCTTGGTGCATGCGACGATTGTGGTGAAACCTCCGAAATTGGCACTTTCTGGGGTTTGACTGCATTTTTAGTGTTGATGCATCCTGCCCAAAGTGTTTGATGAGGATGATTAAGCCCAAATATAGACTACAATGCAAGGTACTGTAATATATTACTTGCAAGCCAACTGGATAACTAGATACATATTTTATTAATAATTAACATATACAGAAGAAACATAAGTAAAAAATCACTGTGTCTGTAAAGCTAGAAAATAATTCCCATATATAAATATTGAAATGCTGTGTGCAAAATAAAATAACATAAAACAGAAAATAACTTGGAAAGCAGAGTTCACAGGCAGGCTGAGGAAGTGGACGTGAGGCCCATGACAGGCAAGGGGGAAGATGCCATTGTCCACCACCGGCGGGTACTGGTGCCATATTGCCTAATGCGATCCTGTCATTTGGAAAAGATGAGTGATATTATTGCACAAGTACACTAAGAATTTGTCTTCCCTTTCCTTAATTCACAGAAGGACATTTGAAATACCAGTCAAATTTTACTTTAAGGATCAGAAAGTTAAATTTTTCCAAAACACTTCTAAAAAACTTCATTGATCAGTTCCTTTATCCTGGCTGCATTCATAAATAAATAACTTAATTGTGTTATTAAGACGTTAAAGTAATGGATTGGTAATCTACACTTGTCTGAAAGTGTGTGTGATCAGTTCTATTTCCTTACAGTGGTCTTTGAACCCTGGCATCAGAAAGCATTTACTAGGCTTTGTTGATGTTCGCTAATAGTGCTTTGTGGGCTTGTACTTAACACCCATGTGTACGAGGCCTAAGTAATATAGGGGTCTATTTACTAAGCTTTGTTAGGAGATAAAGTGAACTGAGGTAAGGTACCAGCCAATCAGCTCCTGACTGCCCTGTCACAGGCTATGTTTGAAAATGTAAGTACAACACAGTAGTAAACTAGGTGCTGGGAGGTAGTGGTATCGCTATACACCACCAAAGGCAGCTGCAAATGGGCAGGGCCGGATTGAGGTCTGTGGGGGCCCCTGGGCAACAAACGTGTGGGGGCCTATCTATATATATATATATATATATATATATATATATATATACCACTTCTTAACGGCGGCACTCAGCTCACAATAAATATCATGGAGGCAGGGTAAGTCACCAATCTTTCGATGCCCCCCTTTATTGCATCGTCTTCAGGGTAATAAAAGATAACAAAACTTAAACATACCTATATACCAGCACCTTCACCTTCTACACCCGCGGCTTCCGGCGTCAGGCATGTAGCGCCTACAGATGACGTCCACAGCCTGCGTCCATTGCTGTGACTACAAAAAATAAACACACAACAAAAATAGCAGACAATAGAAATTAAAAGCATTTTCAGTTACAAATCACCATCGGTAATTGAAAAATACTTTGTTACTTTAAAAGGAGTCATATTCAAATGTAATGCAGACGCTTTTGCAACATTATATCAAACTTACACTATGCGCCCAGATAGCATTTCCTTACAGTGGATGGACAAATGCTTTGGAATTGAAAGACCTATATGTCTGTACACTTAAGTAAATGCAGCTACTAGTAAAAATGCTACCAAATAATTGAAAAATTGGAGAATGGCTACATAAATAGGAGCAAACAACAGACAAACAAACGAACAAGAAACAGTATAGTCATTTATTATAACAGGTTTAATAAAGCAATGTAAGCCCAACCCATCGTTGAGCCCCTTGGGCACAAGAGTCCCCAATCTATGAATTCATCGGGACTCACATTGCAATAACCTCTTCTGTCTGTTCCCG
Source organism: Taudactylus pleione (assembly GCA_031769625.1). Lineage (NCBI taxonomy): Eukaryota > Metazoa > Chordata > Amphibia > Anura > Myobatrachidae > Taudactylus > Taudactylus pleione. The sequence continues at coordinate 683,961 of JAUIMM010000555.1, read as the reverse complement.
CCTCTAATAGATAGGTGTATATGGTCAATGGTCATATATCTCAATGTTGCCAAATTGTGGCCTGCTTGAGCAAAGTGGCGGGCCACAGGTTGGTCACTGTGTCCCGTTTGTATAGCTGACCTAATGGCGGATCGGTGTAAGGCCATCCGTTCGCGCAATGTCCTTTTGGTCTTACCGATATAATATAGGTCTCACTAAGATAGACAATAAATTTGGATATACAGCCTAACCTATGGTTAATGTAAAACCTCCTGCCACTATAGGAGAGGGGGCGGAGCAAAATATTGTGGGTGGGCCTTAATCGCGGGCCGTGGCAGGCGGCTCCGATTAAAGAAAATAAAAAAGAAACAGTTCATCTTGGGGATTGGGGCCGGGGACACTGTGTGGAGGTCCCCTATGTGTGGTGGGGGCCCCGGGACTACCACCCCTGTTGCCCTCCTTAATCCGGCCCTGCAAATGGGTAGCCAACCCAATATTAAAAGACAAAGAGAATATAAGCAGCGCTATAGTGGTGATAATTATTCACAAATACATTTATTAAAAATATATTTATATATTTTTATTTTGTTAATCAACCTGTAATCATAAGCATCCTGTACAAAAAAACCTATTTGAAAACATGCGGTGTACATATAAATTACATCAACCAATATGCATAACAATCTGTGTGCAAATATATAAAGAATCTATTCAAAGATAGCTCAATGATAAGTTCAGTCCAGAGCAACATGAGGAAAAATCAGAAAGCAGTCTTTGCTATTGAATATATAAGCAAATGATTAATGGAGCCGGCTTGAGTCCTGCCGTGCGCTCCAATACAGTCACTCACCGCTGGTGTCCAACCACTATGGTGTATTAAAGGGGCAAACGGAGCTGGCTTACGACTACTGGAATGAAAAAATTTGGTTTGTCGGAAGAAACGTGTCAGAAGGTGTGCTTGGGAAATTCAGCATTCCTACCTGCTGCTATCCACGACAGTATACGCACTGGTGTGCCGCTATCCAGGAGCATAATTATGTGCTTGTTGTTGCACCGCTGAGGTTACGCTACATCCCGCTCAATAGAGATCCAGTGTTTATGAGACCAGGGGGTGTCTTGGTCGCATCGGAGCTGCATTTGGCAGGTCGCAAGCCAGCTCAGCCGGCCCCCTCATCACAACATATAACAATATCTGGAAACCAGCGAGAGTGTATACCAGAGGTATCAGGGAATCCAATCGCATGTGAGCGTCATCTGGCAGGTCACAAGCCAGCTCCGTTTGCCCCTTTAATACACCACAGTGGTTGGACACCAGCGGTGAGTGACTGTATTGGAGCGCACGGCAGGACGCAAGCTGGCTCCATTAATCATTTGCTTACATATTCACTAGCAATCTTAGTACATACCCATTGGTCTAATTTTATTATACATTTAACATTTACACCTTTCTTCATTTTCATGTCCTTTTAGAATATGATATATGTTTATATTGTAATAAATTTGTTTTTTTATATACTGAGAAACCATCCATTTTACTATTATTTTTAATACCTATTTAATAATTAGTTATAGCACTGGTACCCTAGTCTTTTTCTATATTCACTAGCAAAGACTGCTTTCTGATTTTACTCATGTTGCTCTGGACTGAATTTAACAATCATTGAGCTAACTATGAATAGATTCTTTATATATTTGCACACCGATTGCTATGGTTGATGTAATATATACGTAAAATAGCAGTTTGGAGCTGATTGGCTGGTACTTTATCTCCGTTCACTTTATCTCCTAACAAAGCTTAGTAAATAGACCGCATAGGTATATAAGCCCCAGATTCTGTGATGGGGAATGCGTTCATACACACAATTAGGAAGTGTACACTTTTTATCATTTTTATAATAAATTCCTGCTTACAAATATATGAGTTATTAAGAAAGCATTATCCATGTAAAACAATATTAAAACTCTTATCACCGTAGTAGTAAAATAAATGAAACGTTTAATTATATGTGCCTGTGAATCCAAATGCAATGAGGAAGATGATTCATCTCCCTTACATTTTTTTTATAAACTGTCTGAGAGTACAGCTGGAAGAATTATGAGACTACGCATATCCAGCTTAATTCAGCGTCCTCTTTAGTTCTGTAAATTTAATATGCTATTAAAAAAAGAGAGAGCTACAGTAAGCTTAATATAGTTACAAGATGAACAGGTGTAAACTAGGGGTGTGCACCGGCCACTTTTCGTGTTTTGTGTTTTGGTTTTGGATCTGGATCTTTCTTTGTGTTTTGGATCTGGATTGGTTTTGCCAAAACCACCCTTCCGTGTTCTGGGTTCTGGGTTCTGGGTTTTGTGTTTTGGATCTGTATTTTTTTTTTAAAAAGCATAAAAACAGCTAAAATCACAGATTTTGTGGGTTTTTCTGCTCCTATGTTATTATTAACCTCAATAACCTTAATTTCCACTAATTTCAAGTCTATTCTGAACACCTCACACCTCACAATAGTGTTTTTATGTCCAAAAGGTTGCACCGAGGTAGCTGGATGACTATGCTAAGCGACACAAGTGGGCGGCACAAACACGTGGCCCATCTAGGGGTGACACTGCAGTGGCAGACAGGATGGCAGTTTGAAAAACTAGGCCCCAAACAGTACATAATGCAAAGAAAAAAAGAGGTGCAAGATGGAATTGTCCTTGGGCCCTTCCACCCACCCTTATGTTGTATAAACAGGACATGCACACTTTAACAAACCAATCATTTCAGCGCCAGGGTCTGCCACACAACTGTGGCTGAAATGATTGGTTCGTTTGGGCCCCCACAAAACAAGCTGGCAATTAATCTGTCCCTGCACAAGCTGGCTCTACAGAGGCAAGATGTCATCCTCATCCTCCTCATTCACCGATTCCTCACCCTCTTCAGTGTTGTGTACATCCTCATCCTCACAGAGTATTAATTCGTCCCCGCTGGAATCCACCACCAGAGGTCCCTCTGTACGTTCTGGAGGCTGGTCTCCCTTGAAGAGTTGATAATTCATTTTTATGAACATCATCTTCTCCACATTTTGTGGAAGCAACCTCCTACGCCTTTCGCTGACAAGGTTCCCGGCTGCACTAAACACTCTTTTGAAGTACACACTGGAGGGGGAGGGGCAACTCAGGTAAAATAGAGCCAGTTTGTACAGGGGCCTCCAAATTGCCTCTTTTTCCTGCCAGTACAGGAACGGACTATCTGACATGCCTACTTGGATGCTGTCACCGATGTAATCCTTTAACAGACAGACGCATGCTTGTCGCTGCTGCTTTGAGGATGCAGGTGCGGCTACAGCCCACACAATTCACAAAGACAGAAAAAAAAAGAAGAATTTTTTATTTTTTGTGGGCGCACTTTGAGGTTTACACCACCCTTTAACAGACAGACGCACGCTTGTCGCTGCTGCTTTGAGGATGCAGGTGCGGCTACAGCCCACACAATTCACAAAGACAGAAAAAAAAAGAATTTTTTATTTTTTGTGGAGTGCACTTTGAGGGTTACACCAACCTTTTAACAGATGCACGCTTGTCACTGCTGCTTTGAGGATGCAGGTACAGCTACAGCCCACACATTTCACAAGGACAGAAAAAAAAGAATTTTTTATTTTTTGTGGGGTGCACTTTGGGGGTTACAGCACCCTTTAACAGACAAGCCAGCCGGCCCTTTACTTATGACACAGGCGCACGCTTGGCGCTGCTCCTTTGTTGATGCACGTGCAGCCACAGTGCACACAATTCACAAACACAGAAAATAATTCCTCCACCATTCTGTCAGTGGTGACAGTATCATATGCAGTGACAGTAGACATGTCAGAAATTGTTGGCACATCCTTCAGTCCGGACCAGATGTCCAAACCGGCCCTTGACTTATGACACAGGCGCACGCTTAGTGCTGCTGCTGTGTTGATGCACGTGCGGCTACTGCGCATACATTTCGCACACAAACACAGAAAAAAAAGAATTGTTTATTTTTTGTGGAGTGCACTATGGGGGTTACACCACCCTTTAACAGACTTATGGGACACAGGCGCACGCTTGGCGCTGCTCCTTTGTTGATGCACGTGCAGCCACAGTGCACACAATTCACAAACACAGAAAATATTTTTTGATTTTGTTTGGAGTGCACTTTGGGGGTTACAGCACCCTTTAACGGTCAAGCCAGCCGGCCCTTCAGTTATGACACAGGCGCACGCTTGACGCTACTTTGTTGATGCACGTGCGGCTACTGCGCGCACAATTCACAAACACAAAAAAATATATATTTTAATTTTTTTTGGAGTGCACTTTGGGGGTTACAGCACCCTTTAACGGAGAAGCCAGTCGGCCCTTTACTTATGGGATAAAGGCGCACGCTTGGCGCTACTTTGTTGATGCACGTGCGGCTACTGCGCACACAATTCACAAACAGAAAAAAATATATATTATTTGGAGTGCACTTTGGGGGCTACAGCACCCTTTAACGGACGAGCCAGCCGTCCCTTTACTTATGACACAGGCGCACGCTTTTTTTTTTTGCACTTGGGTGCAGCACCCCTGATGGACAAAGCACCCCCTGGACAACACTACAGCACCCCTTTAGGACTGGGACACTGCACAGGACTTTGGAGTGGACACAGCCCCTATGGACAACTGACTGCACGATACAGCCCAGCCAGCCCCTATGGACTTTGGAGGAGTGGACACAGCCTCTATGGACAACAGCAGCACAGCACAACATAGCCAGCCCCTATGGACTTTGGAGGAGTGGACACAGCCCCTATGGACAACAGCAGCACAGCACAACATAGCCAGCCCCTATGGACTTTGGAGGAGTGGACACAGCCCTTATGGACAACAGCAGCATAGCACAACACAGCCTGCCCCTATGGACTTTGGAGGACTGGACACAGGCCCTATGGACAACAGCAGCACAGCGCAGCACAGCACAGCACAACACTACACTGCACTACACTACACTACACAGCCCAGCCAGCCCTAACTCCCACCCTCCCTCTTCACTGTCCACAACCGAGTGAGAAAATGGCGCCGACGTGGGTACCTTATATAGAATCCAAAACCCGCGAGACCCGGAAGGCGAGATGATGACGTTTTGCCTTGATTTCAGATCCGAGTCAGGTGGGAAAAGTCGAGCCTGACTCGAATCGTCCTCGGATCGGAGGGGCTCGGGGGGGTTCGGATTTCAGAAATCCGAACCCGCTCACTCCTAGTGTAAACTATGTTTGTAAATGGCTTACTGGTACTCCACATATTGTAATTATGTGTATACTGTACAAATATTTATAATATAAACTATACTTTTTTTGTTGAATTTCCTTTGCTCTCAGTGAATATGGCAGGAGAGGGTTGGCCCTTTTAGTCTTTGTTGCAAATACAAGTGGTCCAGACTTTTCAACTAAACACTCTGCAATGGAAAATAGGTTTAGGTTTAATGTGAGTGTGGTTTTAATCAGCCAATGAAATATGTGTAAAATTGTTATTTTGAAGATCCATAATCAGTCACTAGACAGTTGAGGTTTCGGTGCAAAGCCTACTCTACTGACCTCCTTACAATGCAGAGATTATTTTAATTGAGAGATATACAATACAGAGAACACTCTAGTGACCTCTGGACTTGATTCTGACCCGCTCACTAGATGCATTCGCACTCATCGAAACTATGCAAATCTGCAATCGCACAGCAAAGCATTAGCATGCCCACTATGTCTTGGCGTGCGATCGCTGTGTATATGCAGATGCCCACCAGCCTGCTTTAAGACGCCAACTTATGCACGTCATCTCCAGGATGTGTATGCAACCATCGGTAACATCAAGTACCATCGGAAGCGATCGCAGCACTTGTGGCTGACCATACCCTACCGCAAACGCTGCGTGTGATTCAGTGTGATTTTCAACCATGTGAGGAGTACTATGACGCTGTGTCTTAATTATGCATACCTCTTAAATGGTGTTAAGATGCTCAGGCACGCCTGCGTTTGCACCACCAATCCCCCGTTTCCATCGACCAACCCCTGTCACCACCCACAAATGGCATGTCCTGTCTCTCATTCTAGCGAGCTGTCTATGCGCAGTGAGCAAATGCTTCCCGATTGCATGGACCAGTTCGTGCACGCGCACTCAATGCGTACGCATGCGCGGATTGCAAACATCGGCTGGCTGCGTGCAAACGCAGCCTACCAAGCGGGTCTGAATCAGGTCCTCTGTACAATACAGATGTGCCTTTTGACGCTTGATAATTTGATAAATCATTTCACTGCCATAGCCGGCAATAACTGCAGAAATATTGACCAGCTAATTATGCACCCCTGGAGAAGTATCTGAATTCCCCATGGAATGCCTTTTCATACATATAGAGAAGTGTTATTGAACCATATTTGCCGGAAACAAAGTTAACACTGCTTGATAAATCTACTTGATAATCACAAGATGATGATAGTATTGCCTACCAATGAGTAATGCACAAAACTATGTCCATCTTATCCATAATTGTGGAGAATCATTGTAAAATCTCCACTACATAGGATATTACTGCAGGCCAAATAAATAGTGTATCCTGCATGGACTGGGAATGGTGCTAACTTGATTATCCTATAGAATGTGCATTATATTACATTATTTACAGTATTTCTAATTATAATATTGCAAGACCATGCACAATCAATAAATCCTTCTGGTCACTTTAGCTCTTCTAAACTACGTCACCACCTTCCTTATTCAAAGCAGAATTTTTTATATATACTAATGTAAAATAGGCTATTATTGATGAAAGCTTAGGGAATGACAGAAATCTGTGGAGCAGAAAGTGAAACCTGTAGAACCATGAACACCAGTGTCGGACTGGGGCATGAAGGGCCCACAAGTGAATGCAATGGTAGGGGCCCAAGCTTAAGTGGTGTGGCCAGCCACAAGAAGGGGTGTGGCCAGCTACCACAGAGGCACTTGGTCAACCATTAGAGAGAACATGCAAAGAACATGGTTCCTTTATAAAGCAGAGTACAAGGGTAAATCAGGACCACCCACTTTTATTGGCAGGAGGGCTAATCTTGGTGTAGTTTCGATAGAAACAAACCAAGCACCCTAGCTCATCCATGATCCTGCTCCACCAAGTTATTGACCCTAGTGGAGGGGGTGGGGCCCTTCTGGGAATTTCCCCTGTACACCTGTGGGCCAGTCCGACCCTGATGAACACCCCATTACATAAGCATCTTCTTTACTTCCACATTGATTTTTTTCAGGGATCGTTTTCCACTACAGAGCAATCTCCACCAGATACACCCTGGACTTTGAGAATGCCAAAAAAGCTTGCATCCAAAACAGTGCCACCATTGCTTCCCCGGAGCAGCTTCAGTCTGCTTATGATGATGGGTATCACCAATGTGATGCCGGCTGGCTTTCTGATCAGACTGTACGGTAAGATGTTATCATTGAAATCTAAGAAAACTCATCATTAATGACCCCTTCTTAATTTAGAAAGATCGTCTTGTGCTTTTTTTTAAAAAAAAGTGTTCCTGTTTTAGAACAGGTACTGTCTGTTCTGCACCACGTCTATGGCTGTTATATGTCATTTACAGATCTACTGGCACTCCTGGGTCTTGTAGATTAATGCATCAGTCCAAGCGTTGACTTTCCATTAAGGCTCCTTCCAAATTCCCTCGTACCCAGAAGACTATATGTACCACTTAATATAAAGTATATATATCTATTTATATACAGATGTGCCACATACACCTTTCCTCAAATCTAGCCATATGGCTAAATTTGCCGTGCCTTTGAATCTGCAAATTAGCCCTGAGTTGGGATTTTTCTCAAAATTTGCTACTTTAATCTGCTACTCAATACAATCTTTTTGCAGCAAAAACAATAATTAGGATCAATCCAATTGATACTCATCATGGAGCGTCTTAGCCATGCTGGCATCTCGTACCAAATGAAGCAAAAAATAAAGGTGTATGAGGACACAGCTGTAGATATATATAGAGCTAATGGTTAGTGTACATTCAAATTATTTAATGTGGCAGCATTTACTGTATATATATATATATATATATATATATATATATATACATATATATATATATATTTATTCGGAACCTACTCTGATCCCTGGATCAAGCTATTCAGGGATCAGAGCACATCACAGTCTGTGAAGGTTCTTCAAATTGACTAGTCCATCCTACAGGGCAGCACTTTGTTACATTCATTACGGATTTATGTGCAATTCACAAATTTGGTCCATCTTGAGGACAATATTTTACTAAAAAATTTTTCCTGATCTCGTGCATTTGATATGTATATGCCCCTGATGAAGTCCTACCGGATGAAATGCGCTGGGTTGTGAACTAAAATCTATTATCAGAAGGGAGAAACCTGCCTATTTGAAAATCTGACCCCTGGGGGGTAACAGCAGGTCCCATACTATCTTCTTCTGTTATAATCATTGAAGAAATTGTGTAAGCATTTTTTATATATAAAATACTTTTATATGTTAAGTTGACAAATACTTTTAATAAAATCATTGTTCAAAGATCTAACAGTGGGCCATTGGGCCATCTTGTTTTGGGTGTCTCTTTGGTGAGTCGGTCTTTTCTAAAAAAGTTTATTCGGAAACCTATGAATTTTACTATTATCCACATTGCAGTTGGTCCGGTCAATTAAAGAGGAAAAGTGGACTCATATAAGAGATCATATTGGACATTTCATCGGTGTGCATTCCAAACAGTGAAAACGTCTGAAATCTTTTCAACAATTTCAATTAATATTTAAAAACAATTCTGTGATTTGCGCCATCATATTTACATTTTTTGATATATATATATATATATGTATTTATTTATTCACATGACTCACCTGATGTCTGTATTAATGATTTAGTCAAACCTACAGCAAGTATGGCAAGGCAGATGAGTGACCAGCTTGCAGTTTCCTCAGTAACATATTTTCCTGTACAGACTGCAGGACCAATGATCACAGCAAACACAACTGGCATGCTGTGCTCTTCAATTTCAGCTCAATTTCCTACTGTATGACATTCTCCAAGAAGCATTTTTTTTTTATTACCCGTAAAGAGTGGGAAATCACTTCTGTTATATATTGGACAAAAGGATTCTATTATACTACAATATAAAGTATATTTATATTTTGCCCCATGTCTCACTACAGTTATCCAATCCATAATCCTCGTGAACCATGTTATGGAGACAAGGACATATTCCCTGGCGTTAGAACATATGGTATTCGAGAGACTGATGAAACTTATGATGTATATTGCTATGCTGAAGATATGCAAGGTATGCAAAGAATATATCTATCTATCTATCTATCTATCTAAATCAGTGAAGTAATCAAGATCAATTTCTGGTTCCCTAGGTGAAGTGTTTTATGCAACATCTCCTGAAAAATTCACTTTCCAAGAAGCAGAGAAACAATGTCAAAACCTTGGAGCCAGATTGGCCACCACTGGACAGCTCTATCTGGCTTGGCAGACTGGCATGGATGTGTGCAGCGCTGGTTGGCTGTCAGATCGCAGTGTTAGGTACCCAATATCCATTGCACGCCCCAACTGTGGTGGAAATTTAGTTGGAGTCAGAACTGTTTATCTCTACCCTAACCAGACTGGCTATCCAGATCCATTATCTCGCTATGATGCTATCTGCTACAGAGGTTGGTCTATATTTTACTTGATATGGTTTAATTATCCTATGCAGCAAAAAATATATATTTGTGTTCAGCTGATTAAATGAATATATCTCTCAGTTCATAGCACATACATACATACATATATTTATTAGCCAGTGGTTAGAGATGAGCAAAACAATATCTCAGTTTATTTAATTAATAAAACAAGCTACAAAATCAGATGCAAGATGTATTAATAAATAATTGATACAAATAATTGGAAGCACCCAAATAAGATTAATAATAATAATAATAATAATAATAATATAAATGTCCACTTTCATAAATAAAGCACACAGAATTTTGGTTGAATGGCAGTTCAAATTTCAAATAAATACAAGAAAATCATGGCAAAATATATAAATACACAATAAGTTATTTTAATTATTAAGTATTGAGTATATTATAATTAGCTGTCAATATCAAACACAAACCACCCTATGCAGAATAGACAATATAAGAAAAACATAAATAAATAATAGAGATAAATAATATCCTATATTATAAACTCACACACAAGGCTTTTCTTTCTTATTGAGCACTTTAATACTCCCCGTAAATTAAATATGTGATTTTATAGTAGAGATGAGTGGTTCGCTTTTGATTTGGATTTTCACTACAAATTTGGATCTCAGAACAAGGCAAAACTTCATCTTTCATGGACATCTATGCCAAGATATCAATGAAAGAAGATGTTTTGCCTTGTTCTGAGATCCCAACTTGACAGGAAGATCCAAGCCAAGACCGAAACGCTCATTTCAATTTTATAGTATAGGATATTGATTATGATTCTCTATTATTTATTTATGACTTTATTATATTATCTATTATGCATTTTTTGTTATTCATCTGTATTTCAGTGGTTTAGAGGTCTTAAATCACTTCACAAAAAACTTGTCAGTTCACTCATGCACTACTTATTTAAACATTTGATACCCTAGCTACACTACCATGTTGACAGTTTTGTAAAACAGGCCATCACTATTTACTTGAGTATAATGTGTACTCTTCTAGTTTTAAATAAATATACAATTATGTTATACAGTGTCATTTTGAAGCAAAGAGCCATTGACTGTCAAGTTAAAACTTCATAGCTTTGCATGAAGAGTTTACTGTGGCAACAGACTCTCATTAGCTTATTCCTAAATCTATTTATAATCTTAGACCGTAGATTTTTTCAGCTGTAATAAAATACGTGAATCTGATGATTTATGAGATGTGCCATCTTTGGCAAACATCTTCCTTGTAAGAGTGAAAAACAGGAAATACCTCTATGGGTACCTGTAGAGTAAGTATAGTTTGTGATCCTCCCACGCACTAAGGGCTGTAATCATGCCAAACATGTCCTGTGACCACTAGATTGCTGCTTGCAGTAGCCTAATAAAATTCTGCCTTTATTAATACTGTATATTTCTTTATTGAAGCATCAATATTAGAAAAAAGTAACAATTATATGCATAAAAAAATATTATAAAAACAAATATATAAACAATGGGGATAAAATCCTCCTTTTAATATTAAACTCTCTAGATGAATGCAAAAAGATGTGAAGCACTGTAGAAGAAGTCCTCAAGTTACTAGAAAATACTCCAATTAATATTGAGGGTTCCATTTATTGAAATGCGGCCTTAAGACTTCTGTTGCCGCTTATTGTGATGATTGAACATCACCTGTCATCGCACTTCTCCATTAAAATCTTAGTAAGAGATACTGGCCTGGAGCAACAAGGGTTAACTTACCCGGTTTGTGCATTGGCTGGGGAACTGAAGCTGTTTAGTACAGTTAACCCTTTGTGGACTTTGATTTAACTAAACTTTAAAAAAAAAAAATCATAGTAACCATTCAGACTGTAAGATCCCTCTTAAACAATGGCTGTTTTCTGTAAAAGATATAGTAGATCAGACAGCATGCTCAATGTATTTAGCTTTTTTTTTATCTAACTTTTTAGATTTCTCAATTAGCTCACTGATAAACATATATTTAAATATATTATTGTCAAAAAAGTAGCCTTATTTTCCTTTAAACTATTTTACTTCTGGAACAGATGAAGCTGAAAACATCACTATTCAAACTGTGACACAGCCTGGTCTGCAGCTCATCTTCCAGCAGAATGCTACTGAAGAGGAAGCTCGTGGCAGTATTGCTACTATGGAAGGGATAGACTTCACCCTCACACCTTCCGAAGACGGCTTCACAGCAACTCCAGAATTCCCAGTAACATCTTTAAGTCCAGAAAATATGACAGAAGATGGGTTTCAGCTATGGCTGGAAAATATCACAGCTGTTCCCTCAATTGACGCTACTGGCACAGCAGAAGAGGAAATAATACCAGTTACAGCTGCTATTGATGCCATTCAGCCAGAAAAACCTATATCTGAGACTGGTGAGTGCTAAGCTGACCATTTTCATTAATATATAAATATATGTCAGTCAAAATTGGGTTCCCATATCTCTTAGTTTTTTCCAAGACAGTCACATTTTTATCTAATACAAGGTTTGAAGTGTGATTGCCTATTATTTCTAAATGTTGATTCCCAATGCCTAAACAAATAACAGGATACGTTGGAAATGAGGTGGTCTTAATAACATGAGTACTCATCTGGTCACATGGGAGTCTCAGCTGATCATTTAAATCTTGGGATCTCTTAGACAAAAATGTATCTACCAGTCAAATGGTTAATGCTCTTTGTGCTATATCCCTTTGGTGGCCTTCTCAACATGGAGATTATTCATTGCTGTTAAAGGGGCCCATTATACATGCGGATACAGTAGTTTCAGTATGTTTTAAATAACAGGCCCAATTATCATAAGTAGCCAGATGTGGCCACCAGATATTTAGCAAGGAACTGACGCCATCTTTAGATGGTGCCAGTTCCCAGAGCCCCACTACTTCCTAGGGGATGGAGGTCCGGGTAGTGAAGAAGGATCCATTCTGATCCATTCTAATCCCTCCATTCTGATCATTCTAATCCCTCCATTCTGATCCATTCTAATCCCTCCATTCTGATCCATTCTAATCGCTCCATTCTGATCCATTCTATCCCTCCATTCTGATCCATTCTAATCCCTCCATTCTGATCCATTCTAATCCCTCCATTCTGATCCATTCTAATCCCTCCATTCTGATCCATTCTAATCCCTCCATTCTGATCCATTCGGATACCTGGAGGTCCGGATAGTAAATAGGATCCATTCTGATCCCTTCTATGACAGTTTGAATTAAGTTCATACATGCGCATGGAGAGGGCTTTGAATTTTGAGCATGCATGCGCATGGAGAGGCCATCTCCATGTGCATGCATGAACTTAGGGCTCGATTCAGACCCCCTCGCTAAGAAGCGTTCGCACGCAGACTGCCGATGTTTGCATTGTGCACATATGCACGCATCGCAGTGCGCCTGCGCGAACCAGTCCGAGCGATCGGGAAGCATACGCATGCTGCACATAGGCTGCCCAGCTGAGTGAGTGACAGGAGAAGCCATTTGTGGGTGCCGACAGGGGTTGGTCTGTGAAAACAGGGGAGTGGAGGTGTGAACGCAGGCGTGCCTGAGCATCTCAACACCGTTTCAGAGGTGTGCATAATTAAGACGCAGCGTCATAGTACACATCACGTGGCTAAATTTTACACTGAAGTGCTCGAATGTGCTTGCGGTAGAGTATGGTCAACCACAATCGCTGCATTCGCTTCCGATGGTACCAATGGTTGCATACACTTCCTGGGGATGACGTGCGCAAGTGGGCGTCTGAAGACAGGCTGGTGGGCGTCTGCATACACAGAGCGATCGCACGCCAAGACATAGCGGGCGTGCTTCTGCCTTGCCGTGTGATCGCCTGCCTTGTTGTCACTTAGCCGAATTTGCAAACGCATGTAGCGAGCGTACGCATCTAGGGAATCGAACCCTTAGTTCAAACTGAAATAGAAGCTGGCAGTGTAAACTTTTGTGCCAAATGTACCTGTACTAGTGTTAGGGATTGTGGGGATAGAATCTGTTTGGAGCAGCTGTCGCCTCCAGGAGCTTGGTATCCACTACTACAACTCGCGATGGGTAGGATACCTAATTAGCAGTGTGCTGGAGGGGCTTAATAAGGAAATAATCATAAATAATCAATACCTTATTTATTGTTTTAGAAATACCTGTCTTAGAAAATACATCACTATCATTATCACAAGGGGTTAAACACACATACACATATAAACTTTAAGATGTGTGGTTGAAGCTCCAGCTGTTAATCAATCTTGTATTGTCCTGCAAGGTGTTGTGTTCCATTACCGAGCTGGATCCAGTCGATACTCCCTGAACTTCACCCAGGCAAAGCAAGCGTGTCTGGACAATGATGCCATCATTGTCACCCCTTCTCAGCTCCAGGCTGCCTATGAAGCCGGATTCGATCAGTGTGACGCTGGTTGGGTATCAGATCAAACTGTCAGGTATAATTATAAGTCTTAAGTGAATAGAGGATTCTAACTGCTATAGCATAATTGTGTCTGCACAGGGTTTATTAGATTAAAATCAATAGGTTTTGTAAACATTTATTTGAAGAGAAGTATAAAACAATTTTTACAGGTCAGAACATAATTATAGTTACAAGACAAATGTTCATTGACTTATTCCCTAATAGCAATGTTATTCCTTTTAACATGCATATGTTTCCTGTGCTAAATGTTGAACTATGGGCCTGATTTACTACCGTACGTAACTCCAAATGCAATAGCTATTACGCACACAGTTCAACTGCGATAGTATGCTAATCCATTGCGATCGCAATGCCCTTGCAGCATAACATAAAGACACCCACTTTACTTACCACACATCTGTAATGTTTAGCAAGACTGCAAAACCATCGGTACAAATGATTACCATCACAGCCTCACACACAAGCCATGACCTTACTCAGAAATTGGTAACAACCACGTACACTATCAGGATGCGTAGGGCATTGTAGTGGATAATTTATGCTGCCCCTGCAACGGCATTAAACGCACTGGCACGCCTGCGTTCGCACGACCACCCCCGTCACCATCCACAAACACACTTCCTGCGACAGGTCTGCTTAGTCACTGCGATCGCAGTCCCGATCGCAACGGCTAGATCGCGCACTGCGATACATTTGCAGGCACAGTACGCAACAATCGGCCAGTTGCGTGCGTAATCGCAGTTGCGTACGGTAGTGAATCAGGCCCTATGTGCAGGAGAAAAGCACTTTTCATAATGAAAGAAATGTATAAATAATAAGTGAGTCCTTTGTTACTGAAACATTGGGAGATATTCACAGTGGTACAAAAAAAATTAATATAAACATGACACAGCTCTACTGTGATAATAAACTAGTAATAAACAAAATAATCTGGCCTAGGAATTTGCAATACTCACCTAATTAGTGATAGGTTGTCCCATATGCTAATGATCTTACTTATACTTCCACCACTTACACTAATTACTGGTGAAAATACTGTATGTAATTGGCAGGGAAAACATAATTTGAGGCTCTGACATGAGCAATACCAGTTGCACAACTGCATGTTCATTGCCTTAATAAAATGTGATCTTTCAAATATCATTCATAATTGCAGTGAGAAAGCAAGAAAGTAAAATAAACAAGTGAATGGCAATTCCCTAAGTTCTATGGCAGATCTGCTACTAGAGACTTCATTTGTTTTGTGCAGATACCCAATTGTCACTCCTAGAGAGAACTGCCATGGAGACAAAAATGGCTTCCCTGGGGTTAGGAACTATGGCGTGGTGAATCCCAAGGAAGAGTATGATGTATACTGTTATATAGACAAGCTCCGAGGTATGTGACCAATACCTGTAACATACAGTGTATTTCTAGGCAATTTTATTATAAAACTACATTTTCTCTAGATGCCAACCTACTACTGACTTAAGTAACTGCGCTGTGTTTTATTAGTATTTTGTGTATTAATATAAACCATATTACCATTATTATGGCTTGTGCTTAGGATAAGTAGGTGTATGCATTTATGTACACAGGTAAACACTAGGCTGTAGATTTACTAAAGTGCGGGTTTTTACAAGTGGAGATGTTGCCCATAACAACCAATCAGATTCTACTTGGCATTTATCTAGTACCTTCTAGAAGATAACAGCTAGAATCTGATTTGTTGCTATGGGCAACATCTCCACTTCTAAAAACTCACACTTGGCCTTAATGTGTGCAGTAATCCATACACCCAGTATAAACTTATATAACTGCCATTTAATACATAAATCCCTGGTTGAAGCTGGTGTACTGTATATGTGTGCAGAGATGTTATCAAACTTTTTTTTTCTTAATATGCCATAACATATCTTTATTATGGCAACAAGTATGAGAAAAACAGAACCATATGGACAATTTAAAGCTAATAGTGTTTAACAAGACATACAGTACATTAGTGCACACGTGACATAGGCATGGGGCAAATGCAATCCATGTAAGGCATTGTTTCCCAAACTTGGTCCTCAAAGCCCCCCGTATTAAGGATATCCCTGCTTGAGCACAGGTGACTTAATTAGAATCTCAATCAGTTTGATTTAAACACCTGCGCTCAAGCATATCCGTAGACACCGGACCGGACTGCTAAGGGACTTTGAGTACAGAGTTTGGGAAACACTGATGTTGGGTAAAAGCATTAAGATTTTAAATGAGCAAAGTGGTATGCAGTCAGCAAGTGACTAGTATATATACAGTCATAATGTCAACACCAGAATGTCCTATTTTGCCATGTTAACATGGATAAAATGTTGAATGTTACATGTTGACACCTCCACCATGTCGACTAGGGTTAGGGTAAAAAATGAGTAGCAAGTCAACATTGTACATGGCAACATAAATACATAAATATATTTGTAGACCTTTGAACGTTGACAAATCACACTGAACCCTTTCAACACCCCAGGAAAAACAATTTTTTATTCCACCATTTTTCAACAATTTCAAAGATAAGCTCATGTTTAAGCCAAAGGGAGAATCAATTTTTAAACAAGTTTGACACGTTTAAGCCTAAAGGAAATTGGTGAAGAATTTCACCAGCATAGTTTCAAACTCATGTTTTTTTTTTATATTGAGCCACCAATACTCAAATTTTCAGATGTACCACTGCTCCACCTCATCCGCACTGTAACAAAATGGCACTGCCCTCCCCCCGTCCAACTGCCACTCGCCCTCCCAACTGTCACTTTGACTTACCACCCACCTGACCCTGCTCATGTGACAGCTCTTGACCCCTTTTCTCTAACTTACCTATGTCATGTCATGTTTTTTTTCCCCCTGGAGTGTTCACAAGCTTTACTAATACCCTGTCTGCTTGCAGTAGCTCAGCGGGGGTCTGAACCTGGAAGTAAAGTGGTCACATACAATACACCCATAGGTTGTAAATAAACTTTTTCATTTTTTCATGTGACACCTGCCCCCCCTATTGTCCCCTATCAAAACAGAACTTCATGTACCCAATGTCCACAGTTTTCCATCTACTGTATATTAAAATAGCAACTGCATGTTATACTGTAAGTAATTAAAAATAGCCAGTCATTAGTTAGAATGGCAGCATTCATAAGAAAATAGTAGTAAGATGATGAAACAAGGAGCAGGCAGCTGCCCCAACAGTTGCCCTGGCACAAAGGAGGGCATAGTCCCTATATACAGTACAACAATACCATAACTCAGGGGTCTATTTACTAAGAAGTGTTAGGAGACAGTGAAAAGTGATAAAGTACCAGCCAAACAGCTCCCAACTGTAATTTTTCAAACATAGCCTGTGAGATGGCAGTTGGGAGCTGATTGGCTGGCACCTTATCACTTTTTACTCTGTCTCCTATCACTGCTTAGTAGCTAGACCCCTTTGTTTCTTATGCTTTCTTTTGGTGTACAGAGTTTACAGCGTTAAATAAATGGAAAAAAGCTTGTACCAAGAAAACAATTCTAACACTGTAATAAAAGAGAAACAGTTATTCATTGTATATTTAAAACAGGGCTAGTTTTGAAGCAGACATTACAGTATATGGCATTGTCCACTAAGGAGGGGTATTGTGTTTCCTAGGGGTCTATATAATAAGCCTTGGATGTAGATAAAGTTGACAGAGATAATGTACCAGCCAACCAGCTTCTGACTGTCATTTTTCAAACACAGCCTGTGACATGGCAGTTAGGAGGTGATTGGCTGGTACTTTATCTCCGTTCACTTTTTCTCCATCCAAGGCTTAGTAAGTAGACCCGTACTTGTATGACAGCTCATACACACAGGCGCTTTGCCTGTGCCTATGTTAGGTTGGTTTAAGCTGAAATGCAGATAGATTTATAGCATACTTGCAGATATCTGATTTTTCCTCCCAGGGAGAAGCCCGGGGAGGAGAAGCCGGCATGAGGTGTTGGGGGAAATTTGCCGCGAACTAAACATATTTAAATAAGGGGGCGGGGTCAAATGATGTGATTCTTATAGAATTGTGTTATTAGGCCACGCCCCCTACCTGCAGACCCACCGGTCCATAAGAAAATTCTCCTTATTCTGCCCACTTCACTAGGAAGTCGGCAGAATTCGGGAGAAGTGTCTACCTTGTGGGGGTGCAGGGGGTTACCTGAAAAATCGGGAGGCTCCCGTGACTTCCGGGAGGGTAGGCATGTATGATTTATAGTCTGCTTACTATAGTTATATTTTTGGGGCAGATTCAAGTCTAGGCAAGTTTCTGTTGCAACTTTGTACGATGTGCGGCAGCGCAGATTTCCTGCCATTACAGTATGGGATGCAGCTATTATACTTACAGGGGCCCTGTGTTACCTGCTTACACTCTGGTCTCTATTTCTCACCTGTTTCTACTGCACTCAGAGGAAACAAATCTATTTGTCACTGTAGTTTTTTTGTATTTTATCCCTGTCTGGTGTTACAGATATAGGTATTAAATGCAGCCTCATGGGTGCTGGCACTTTAACACAGCAGCTGCTAAGGGATATGAAAGACCAGCAGTCTGGTGCAGCTCATTTATAGCTAACACTACTGGGCATCAAACCAACTGGGTTATCCATCCAGCCCACACGCACACAATTTGTCCACCTTAAGTTTTTCCCACTTACAAAACCAGTTGTGTCAGTCTGTGTTCCCTGATATTGAGACGCAGTCAGTAACATCAACTCTTCTATGTAGGCCTCACAACTGCAACCTGTTTCCTTGTTTGGAAGCCAGAAAAAAGTTGAACTGGGTCACTGGCCTACAGGAATGAAGGCCCAGCCCTTTTCCTTCATTCACTCCAGGAATCCTTAAAAAATCATCTGTTACTTCATTAAAACCTACTGGAAACTCTTTCTAGCACACACCAAACTTTTTATGTATTTTAATACACATAAGAAAGAGACCAGGGATATATACTTCTCTTACTCTAGGAAATAGGAACACATGCTAGGGTAGGAATCGGTATGTAATGCCGCCAGATGTAATGCCGGCTGACTAAATACCAACGCTGGAAGCCCGAACCGTCAGGATCCCGACCGGGGCTGGTAAGTACCCTAACTTTGGCTAAATATAGGCATCGGTATTTAGGCTAGGGGTGAGCGGGTTCGGTTTTACTCGGTTTTACTCGGATCTTTTTATTGGCTATCGCCGAACACGTGTTTTGGATAGCGAATAAAATCGAGCCGAATTTGCGGTAAAGTGGCGATAAGAACCGAGTAAAACCGAGTAAAACCGAACCCCCGAACCCCTAATTTAGACGCGTATCTTTGGGACAGAGTCGGGCTTCCAGCGTCGGGAATCGGATGCCGGTAAATAAACTGCATACCCTAGATATAGGCTCACAAACTATAATGTATAAAACGTATGCTACTGTTAGCCTTACATTTTGCCACTAAACACCACAGTTTGATATTTTCACCTCATTTAATTTATCTTTCAATGATTTTAAAACATGTTTATCTGTTATAATAGTACTTTATCTTTATAGGGTTATTTTACTATAATTATAATATAATGTTCTTGTGCCATGCATTCTGCATTTCCATATACTGTAAGCACAGGACATGAATGTCAGCTATTTCGTTAAAAAAAGAGAAAAGAACCAAACAAAAACATTCAGAAATGTAAACATACTGTACTAAGTGCACTCAAGGTTTCAGCATCTATTAAATAGATTACTAGGGAGAAAATACTTACATTAACTGTACGTATAACCCCATTTGGAAACGGTTTTAGAGGCATTATCTGGAAAACTACAGATTTTGGTCCTTGATTTATGGGTGGTAATTAAATATATTTAGATTTGTGCCATTGCTGAATATATGCTTCATGATTTTGTCAAGAAAACACTAATTTTACTTTATTTCAAGCTAGTACCCACTTTAATATGTATATTATTTTTTAAAGTTTTTACATACATGGGGAACTGATTCATATTCATATTGTGAGGAAACATAACACCAAAATTGTAACTGATACCCCTTTCAGACATACTGAGATTCCCGGGTTTTTGACCTGCCTCAGCCAAAATTCCCAGGTCTCGCGTATGTCTGAAAGGCACCAACCTGGGAACACATTCCCGGGTTGGCGTCCTTGCAATTGACCAGGGTATTAAGTCCCGGGAAGACAACCCTGCTCAAGTCTGAATGGTGCAACCCGGGATTTTACTCCCGGGCTGCACCTAGCAGCTCCTGATTGGCCGGCTAGTGCCGCCTGCTACATGCTGATGACATCATCTGTGGCAGCCGGAGAGGAAGAGAGACACATGCAATGTTACGTGTGGTGTGTGCGCTCTACCCGCGGGTGCTGCCTATACTGTGTGTGTGTTGGGAGCCTGGGTGGCTGCTGCCTATAGTGTGTGCTGGGTTTAAACCTGGGGTGGGCACGTGTATGTCATGCACCTGGTGGACTGCCCCTGTGCTGCAAAGAGTCCTTATCTGTAGTGTCTCAGGAGTCACTGTACTGCTTCCCTTATCTTTGGAATTCTAATAGGTACCTGTGGAAGCGTCCATTTATGACAAAACTGTGAAAAACTGTGTAAAACAATAAAAAACCCTGCTTATGGCTGAAAGGGGTCGACCTGGGTGTAGTGTGAAAGGGGGTCTCTACAAAAAAATGTTCTCCTCTGCAAAATCCCGGGTCTGAAAGTGGTATGAAAGAGACAATTTATAATATATTGTGGCGGTATTTGTATTTCCTGTTAAAACCATCTAATGATGGCCTTAAATGACGGATAAGAATCAAAAAAATAATGAATTGATTAAATACAAAATTTTCACCAACCATTGCACAGCATGTGTGAAAAGCGCGTAGAAAGATTTGGAAAATGCAAACAATCAGCATGTGTTAATAGAATTCTGAATACCATAATAGTCTAATTACATATATTACTATAATAATAATAATAATAATAATAATAATATTAGTAGTAGTAGTAGTAACAGTAATAGTAGTAGCACCAGTTGTATTAGTTACCTGTATATAATCCCACCTATTATGCAGTGCTGCATAATAAGAGTATTGCAATGGCAAAAGCCAGTAAGAAGAATTGGCACAATAATATAGTATATACCATATACCACACAGCATCATAGTACAGTAAAAGTACTACATTAATACAAAATTACATAAAACACACTACTACATTTTAATTAAAGTGCTATCTAAGTAAAACAGTACTACGTTTTTTAATTTTATTTTTGGAATACTTTTAAGTTTATAGTCTGTCCTGCTAGTATTTGGGACATTGGTAGTGCTTTCTTTTTGTAACATCAACTTTATGAGCATTGTTTTAGGGAAAGAAAGGCAAAATACACTTTTTTATAATTATTCCCATAGTCATACACAATTAGTGCAATCCCAGATATTAACTACAAAATAAAAAATGAATTGCTTTTTTTCTCTCGTGTTTACAGTTAACTCTTATGGAACTCAGACAATGGTATATAACCAGAAACATAGGTTCATAGTATTATTATGTGTTTGTTTACATAAAACATAGTGTGACTGCTCAAGGGTGTAAAAGCCACTGTGCAAAAATAATTTTTGGTGGGAATAAGAAAAGATCGGACAATGGTGGGTAAACAAAATTTTGAAGATTAACTACTTTTCTATGGTTTTGGGCAACATTAATTCTTAAGTGACATATAGTTTCATGGTTTTGAGAGGTGACACAGGGGGGAACACAGATGTCTTTATTACTTTTTTTGTTACTACATTTATATTTTTTCATATGTATTATATATTTTAGCTTTATTTGTTTTTTCAGTTTTTTTCTCAAGAATAGGATGGGATGTGAATATTCTTGTGTTATTCACTAGCACTGGAGAGGGTACACCTAGAGGAGGTTTAAAGTTCCTTAATCTCCAGGCTGCAGGACACCAACTACCCTTACCATACATATGGTATTTAATCTAAATGCGCCATGCAGACTCCCTCCTTTCTAAACGCAATGGGATGTGATCCACATCCCTGTGCTATTCAACATTGTAGCATCACATGTAACCGGGGTGCAGAAGTGACCTAGATAGAGTCACCCCTTTATAGTGGAAATATCCATTGACATCACATTGGTATCCTTGAGTTTCCAGAAATTCAAATGCTGAAGTTCAACATTGAGAATCCTGCACTCACATTGAATTACATTACTGGAATTGTTCTAGTTTTGCAGGGGGTGGAAAGCTTCCTTCCAACATGCCAGTCAGGGGATGAAAAGCTTCCTTCTGAAATGCCAGTCAGGGGGTGGAAATCTTCCTTCCGACATGCCAGTCAGGTGCTGGAAAGCTTCCTTCAGACATGCCAGTAAGGGGTTGGAAAGCTTCTTTCCAACATGCCAGTCAGGGGGTGGAAAGCTTCCTTCCGACATGCCAGTCAGAGGTTGGAAAGCTTCCTTCCAACATGCCAGTCAAGGGGTGGAAAGCTTCCTTCCAACATGCCAGTCAGGGGCTGGAAAGCTTCCTTCCAACATGCCAGTCAAGGGGTGGAAAGCTTCCTTCCAACATGCCAGTCAGGGGCTGGAAAGCTTCCTTCCAACATGCCAGTCAGGGGCTGGAAAGCTTCCTTCCAACATGCCAGTCAAGGGTTGGAAAGATTCCTTCCAACATACCAGTCAGGGGAATGGAAAGCTTCCTTCCAACATGCCAGTCAGGGGCTGGAAAGCTTCCTTCCAACATGCCAGTCAAGGGGTGGAAAGCTTCCTTCCAACATGCCAGTCAGGCAGTGGAAAGCTTCCTTCCAACATGCCAGTACAGTAGATCTACAATACTACAGGCCTGTTGGAAAGGGGTTAATATCATACTGCATAATAAACACAACACTAATACTGGACTACTTGGGAACATCATTTCACCCAGAGAAATCAGATTATATAAAATAGATTATATTTATATTCAGCTTTCTATCTTGTGTAGAGGTAGTCATATAATTCCATAACTTTATTTGTTTGTATATTTGTGCATTAATTATGACTTGTATGTTTGCTACTTTCCTTGTATTTATTAAGTGACCTTTATTTCTCTCAGCATTAATTTATTATCTCAGTATTCTCTATTCGGTATTAAGAACTTTTATCTAAAAAAAAAACTTATGTACATGATGGTTCATTCTGCATAACATAACAGTGACCTGAAATAACCTATGTTCCTACATATTGTTTTCTTTAGTTCACACTCAATAACAAAATATTGTGAATGATATATTTGCATGTCTGTGCAGACACATTGCCTATATATTCTCTCTTACTTATGTATAGGTGAGGTATTCTTCGCAACTCGACCAGATCAGTTTACTTTCCAAGAGGCAGTGGAGTTTTGTGAGAGCAAGAATGCCACATTAGCTTCCACTGGGCAACTGTATGCTGCCTGGAAGCTGGGACTGGACAAGTGCAGAGCAGGCTGGCTATCAGACGGCAGCATCCGTTACCCTATTGTGTCACCACGTCGAGTTTGTGGGGGAGACAAACCTGGAGTGCGGACAGTCTATGTCCATCCAAACCAAACAGGATTCCCTGATTCCTTGTCCAAGCACCATGCCTTTTGTTTCAGAGGTAATTACTTTCAGAGGTATAAAATGTGTTGCTTTTTTATACTGTATATAAGAATTCAGCTAAATTAGCATTGTTGCAGTTGTGCACTATAAGTAGTAGATCTATTGTACAGTTTTTTGCATCCATTTGTACATTAATTAACCATTTTTATAAAATACTAGCTGAAGTACCAGGATTTAAATCTTCTAGTTATTACATTTTATTATGTGATGACGTCCAAATCCATCCAGTGAAAGGTCCAGAACAGGCTCCCTGGCTCAAAGTTCTGCCCGGCACACTCCGCCACGAGGGCAAACAGGGCCACCATTCAATCTCTTAGGCATCCCAGATCAATTGCCACCCCTCTGTAAAGTTTTCATCCAAATACATCCAGTGGAAGGCCCAGAACAGGCTTCCCGGGTCAAAGTCCTGCCCACCATACACCAATGGGAGGTCCCACCGGAAGCTCAACCCCCTAGTACAGTATGTCTTTTGGGATTCAGTGTTACCACTGTGAAGTTTTCAACCAAAATTGTCCAAATCCATCCAGTGGAAGGCTCAGAACAGGCTCCCCGGGTCAAAGTTCTGCACAGCGTACACCAACAGGAGGTCCAATCGGGACCCTAACCCCCCTAAAACCTGGTCAGGATCCAACTGGACCCCCTCGCGTTGGTTTCACCCCAATCGGTGCAGGTGTGTCCGAATGCATAACCAGACAGACAGACAGACAAACAAATACACAAACAAACAGACCTATGGAATTTATATATATATATTCAGCAAAATGCATGCTCTCTGTCCAGAGCCGGATTAACCATCCCACTCAGTAGACCTGTGCCTTGCAGCTGCTGAAGTTGAACATATGTGAAGCATGTATTACTTTTCTCATCATAAAACAGTTTACTGACTTCCATGTAGTTGGGACATGAAAGCTATGAGAACTTTCTGTGTAAAAAGGGTGTGGTTATGGAACGGGCTGGAGACTGGATTTGTAACTGCAAAACCTGTATACTGTACCTAAAACTGGGTACACACTTACCCGACAGTGCAGCAAACAGAGCGGCCGATTTCGTAAGCTACAGTATACACACTTAGTCGATTTGTCTGGCCAGACATCACATCAGGGTGGGTATTAAAAGTTGCCTGCCTAGTTGTGATGTCAGTGTCGGCGGTCCCTACAGCCATTGTATGGGCGGTTGGCAGGTCACCCGTAAATGCAGGTGCACCGATATATCTACATGATATAACGACATTGGCTGTGCTGCAGGGCCAACCTGATATGTCTGTGAACGACTGACATATTGGGTTTACTCACTGGTCGATCCGCTATTGATATATCGTTTGCCGTTTTGATCGACATATCTATCTAGTGGTAATAACCCAGCACAAAGGCTTCAGTGATATTCATGTGTGTGACATTTTAATTCATCCTTATAATGTTATAAGATCACAACTAAACAATGGGAGGCTGATGATGAGTTCAACTTCCGCCAGCATCTGTTTGTGGTTGGAGAGCCAGGATGAGGAGGGAAGAAAGGACTGGACTAACGTATGCCGACAAAGACAGGTCACACAGGGGCATATTTTTCAAAACAGATTTGTGGGATACTCCTGAAAAACACTCGTAATTTGCTACCCGCAAATACTCAGGATCCCCAGGTTGTATGTACATCGTACCACAAAGATATGGGGGATATCAGAGATATCTACTGTGATCCCCTATTTTCTACTTCAAAAGCTGCTAAAATGCCAAATTTACCAAGCTCAAGAATGTAAAGCATTCCTGGTGCTTGGCCCCAGTAGCTTATGCCATATTGAGATGGCATTAGGATCAGTATTGTGGACTATGAGCTACAGTTTGCAACATTTACCACATTGGGGATCTGTAGGATGCCACTCCAGCAATGGCCGCTCGCACATGTGCAGTTTGAATATTTTTGCAGCTTGATTTAAAGCGCCAACCCCATCATGTTTGGTTGATAAATATATATTTTCCAAACCAAAAAGGTTGCTTAAGTGTTATTGAAACCCAATGGCAGGTGCATATTTTTCTAGCTAATGTAAACTTCTTGTGATGTGTACATTATTTTTTACAGTACATGCAACTTTTTGTAGCTTAGATTGCACCTAATGTGCATCTTAGTCAGCATCTGGTCCAGTGACTCATGTTTTTTTCCATTTAAATGTAGATAAAACAATCTAAAGAAATATTACATTTATTTAATATATTTTAATGTAGGCAAAAGAAAAGTATTAATTAATTCCTGTATTTTTATATTGTAGCTGCTCCATTCGTAGAGGAAGAAGTTACAGGCACTCCATCAATCGAAGAAGAAATTTTTGTAACTCAGGTACTTCCTCACTTGGAGGGGTTACCTTCTGGGGAAGAGACTACTGTGGAAACGGTGATTGCCACTGAATTTGAGAATGAGACTGACTCCTGGCTGGCAAATGTCACTGCCCTTCCAACTGTTGAATTATTAGAGACAGGTATGAAGTATGTACTGTATCTACAAGTGTCATTAATTTGTGTTACTCCACTGATTTTAGTTCAATTCATTTTATTAAAAAAACTTTTTTATTCTTTATTTTCTTGTTTTATACATACACTCATCTTAATTATAAATGCATACTACCTATGCTACAGTACCTGTGCAGTTTCATGATGTTTTGTTGCTGTATAAGGTCATAGAATTATTATTATGGAAATGAATGTTACACTGACATATAATACACGCACCGCTATTATTCGCCAATTTTTATAGTGTTCATCTTACACAAGGGAAGCACACATTGGGGTGGATTTAATTAACTTGCCCTGACATGCAGGTTACTTTCAGTAGTGAGATTGTCAAGAAAGGTTCCACAGCTGTTGTTCCATGTAGTAGCTGGAGCACTTATCATAAGCTCTACACATTATTAAGCAGCAACATCAATTAAAATGTAGTTCACGTATTATACCCATTGTGTAAATTACAACACACAGTTGTGTCCCAACACACTTGTTGGAATCACTGGTTTATAAAATAGTGAAATGGAATGCTGGTTGGTAAACCAGAAATCATTGACATAAGGTTGCATCGTACTGTGTTACATACCTGCATTTATTTGTAGTTCATATTTTATGTTATTGCTCAGTTACATTTTATTTGCACATCAGGATTTGCCATATATATACAAAGTCTCTTTGATAATATTTTTTTCTTCTATCTAAAGTGAGCCCTTCAGCGATTCCTCCTGTGAGGTCACCTCCAGAAGATGTAAGTGGAGATGCATCTGTAGGAGTCAGTGGGGTTAGCGGCATTCCAACTGGAGAAGTATCTGGAGAACCCAGTGGAGAAGCCTCTGGAATTTGTGAAACAAGCGGGGAACTCTCTGGTGCACAAACAAGTGGATTGCCATCCGGAGTTGGAATTTGTGGAGAACCATCAGGTTTAGATATTTCTGGAGAAACTAGCGTGAGTGGACTTCCATCAGGAGAGGTTTCAGGCGAAGTACCATCAGGTGAAATTAGTGGTTTTCCTTCTGGGTTACCTTCTGGAGATGAAAGTATATCCGGATCAGCTTCTGGAGACCAGGATATAAGTGGACTGCCTTCTGGAGTAACCTTCATTAGTGGGGAGACATCTGGAGTTGAGTTTGTAAGTGGTTTTGGAGATATCAGTGAATTGCTCTCTGGTAGTGGAGATGTCAGTGGACTGCCGTCTGGATTTGAATATATCAGTGGACTGCCTTCTGGTAGTGGAGATGTCAGTGGACTGCAGTCTGGTTTTGAATATATCAGTGGACTGCCTTCTGGTAGTGGAGATGTCAGTGGACTGCCTTCTGGTTTCCCTACGATCATACATGTGGAGACAACTTGGATTGAAGGTGTAACAAAAACACCAGAAACTGAAGCAGAAGGGAAAGGATTAACTGAGATTAGTGCAACAGGAGAGCTATCTGGGTTACCATCCAGTGATTTCAGTGGTGAAACTTCTGGATTAGACATTAGTGGCCAACCCTCTGGATTTTTTGATGTGAGTGGAGATGTTTCAGGTGCGGATGTTAGTGGTTTTCCATCTGGAGTACCAGAACATAGTGGAGACCTGTCAGGGTTTCCTGAACTAAGTGGGGATATTTCTGGTGTTAGTGGGGAATCATCTGGAATAATTGATATTAGTGGTGAAGAATCTGGAGTAACTGATATCAGTGGAGATTTATCTGGAGTAAGTGATCTGAGTGGCGACATATCTGGAATATTAGATGTTAGTGGTGATTTGTCTGGCATAAGTGGTGAATCTTCAGGTATAGTTGACATAAGTGGTGAACCTTCTGGAGCTTTTGATATAAGTGGACAACCATCTGGTGTGAGTTCTGGTATTTTTGATGAAAGTGGTGAATCATCTGGTGTTACTCTCATATATGAAAGCTTAACAGAAGTTATAAGACTACCAGAAAAGGAGGAGGAAGGAAAGGGGTCTGTAGAAACAAGTGGTATATTTTCAGGTGATTTCTCTGGTGAATTATCTGGAATTTCTGGTGTTAGTGGTGAACCCTCAGGTTTTATAGATATCAGTGGCTTTGTCTCTGGAGACATTCATAGTGGTGAAGTAGATATTAGTGGACTGTCAAGTGGTGTTATTGACTTAAGTGGAGAAACATCTGCAATTGAATTTGTAAGTGGTTTACCTTCTGGCATTGATGACATAAGTGGACTCACATCTGGTATCCCTACAATAACTCATTTAGACTTCCCTATAAAAGAGGCCCCAACAACAGGACCTGTTACAGAAGAGGCAGGTCAGGGTCCATCAGGAATATTTGAGATTAGTGGATTTACTTCAGGAGAATCATCTGGAATTATCGATTTAAGTGGAGTGCCATCTGCCACACAAGAAAGTGGAGACGTTTCTGGCATTTTTACTTCAGGGATCCCTGACATTAAGCTTATAACTGATGAATTAATTGAAGCTGTGACCAAACCAGCAGTTTCACAAGAGTTAGGTGGTATAACCTATCCATATATTATTGAAACCTCATCTGGAGATATTAGTGGTGAGGCACCTCTTACTGTTCCTGAAATCAGTGGAGATCCATCAGGACTACCCTTAACTAGTGGCTATCCTGACAGAGATGGAAGTACAGAATCCAGTGTTGACATATCTGGGCATCAGACTGTTCCTACCCAAGATTTATCAGGGGAAACATCTGTACCTGAAATAATCATTAGCACTTCAGAACCAGAATCTGAGTTAAAACTTGTCTCAAAGGAACCTGAGGAAGCAAAAAAAGATACAGAGCTGTCTACTTCTGCTTCTGGGGACATTACATATGACACCATACCAACATCATTACCATTGATAGAAGTTGCACCTCAAGTTCTTCCTGACATAACTGAAATTGAAGGTATTATTGCTTTATACACATCTATTACAAATATACTTTATTTTTTGTAGAAATGTTATTACATTCATTGTATCCTACTCATGTAAGTAAAGATTCAGCTGCTATTTTTCAATATGTCAAAGTCCCATGCAGCAGCAGTGAGGCAGCAGTTAATATCTGACATGCTCTGGGGCTTTATGAAGTTCCCTCTATTGCAATGTTTCCCATATCCAGTCCCGATGCACCTCCAACAGCTCATGCACTTAGGCCATGGCTACTGTCATACTAACCAAAAGGAAGCCTGTGACTGCTTCACAAGGTAAGCCATTTCCTACTGATTTTATAACAGCAGATTGATCAGTAGAGGGAGCTTCAGTAATCCAGAGGAGATGAGAAATTGCCTGCTTTGTGTGTATGGGAGCCCTTTAAAAATGTTGATGACGACATACTTCCCATAATATTCTACATTCAAAATTGAAACAAAATAAGGCCAGCCAATGATCCGTGCAAACCACACACCTAATCAAACCAAATCTGCACCACCATGATCACTTTCTGGCTCAGCCCCACCCATTTTCCCAACCATTTTGGTATCCCATTTTTCCATACATTTCTAGTTGTGCCCCTGACTCTATAGGATCTGATGCAGAGTTGGAAGTATATTGGGGGTCATTCAGACCCACTCGCGAGCGGCAGTACGCTCGCAAGTGGGTTGATGTTCCCCACTGCGCATGCGCATGACGGAGGGAGCTCCGTCGTGCGCATGCGTGAGACCCGACGAGCGAAGGACTTTCCTTCGCTCGGAGTGTTTCATCAAAGGGGGCATGCTGTCGATGGTGACTGACAGCACGCCCCCTTTGGTGGGCGTGCCGGGGCGTGCCTGCCAGACGGAGGCATTCCCAAGGGAATGCCTACCGTCTGAAGCCGGCCCCACTGACATCACTAGTGATGTCAGTAGAAGTGATTTTGGCTCTGATAGAGCCAAAATCACTCCTGGCCTTGCGGTTGAGAAACCCAACCGCAGGCTTTTACTCGCAGTTCCGATGGTCGCGATGGTCAAAACCATCGCGACCATCATTTTGCACGCTCGTATATGCTGTGGGTGGTGACCCACAGCTATACGAGCGTCCAGGAGGACACTCCATATTAATGGAGGTGGGCCCTGATTCAGAGCGAGCGCTCTGGTCAGAGCGTCCAGCTCTGAATCAGGGCCATTGTTTGAAATAACTGTGCATGGATAAAATGCGTATATCCACCTGTATTCAGAGTTGAACACATCGCAAGACGTAACTGCCTGAGTGCGACCCTGGTTTCCTACAGTCGTCATCGATGTGCGTTTGTATCTGGTCTATAATAGTTTCAAAAGATATGTCTCCATAAAAGTGTATTTTCATCCAGCTCTGCATAGTCCACATTTCTCTGAACACGTCTTTGCCTATGTGAGTGTAGATTTAGACCCAAATGCGTATAACCCTGCATCATTCATAAGGTGCATACACACGGTCAGATTTTCCTTCAGATCTGTACAATAATGATTTTAAAAATCGTTCAATCGTTCATATCTGAAGGAAAATCTGAAATATCTGACATGTTTGTCAGATGAACAATGCGCATTCCCGTTTGTCAGATAACGATATCTGACATCTGATGTGTTTGCAGTCCGATCTGGACGATTCCATTCATTTTAATAGAGGCAAAAATCGTTCAAATCGTTCAAATCATTGATCAAATCGTTGGTAAATCGTTCAAATCGTTCAAATTGTTCAATCATTCATCTGACATCTGACCGTGTGTATACACCAATACTTGTGTGACCATTTTAAGGGCATGCACAGTACGATAAAGCTGCATACACAAGGGACGATTTTCCTGAACGATATGAACGATAACGATATAGTTCAATGATAAATCCTTCATATCATTCATTTTTATGCAGTGACCGATCGATCAATGATCAACGATGCGCGTTCCTGCATGAACGATAACGGTATCTATGGTCTTTCATGCATGCAGGCCAACTTGGATGATTTTGTAAAGATTTGCCTGTAAAAAGATAGCTTCACTGAAATATCTATCACAGATATCTATCATAGATATCTAGCAGTGTGTACAGCCAAAATCGTTTGCCCTGCACTACAGAAAGTTGGAGGGAAATCTATCAACTATATCTATGGTTGTTGAAGTTGTACCGTGTGTATGCACCATTACTCTGACACTGCACTATAGACAACAGTAGCACTCTGCTATCCTTATTATGATTATGGTCCCCTGAACATACAGCGCTGCTTAATATCTCAGCACTTTATAAGAGAACAATATTAATAATAGTTCTCTAAATAACCATTAATCATGTGTTTGGACCACTTATGAAATGTACAGAAATAGAACAGGTGTGTTCACATTGCAGTAACTTTATTCTGCTTTACTGTATGATGTAAAAAGCCTGTCTACAGTTCATATCAATACCCATACATAGAATGGAATGTATTCCAGATCCATAAGATGCGTACCTATGTTTATATGTCCCCCAACAGGGTTCTTATTACTGAAGCCAGGGTGAAATGACTTCTTACTGATTATAATTTCTGACCTCACTATAATATTCTCATATACCCTTTGTTTCAATTTTATGTCTACATTGCTTTTTCAATATTATGCCATTACCTGTTACTTTTACAAATGTAATTTTACCTATAAAAAGATGGATAATAAACTGACAGGTTCTTATTGACCGCAGGAATTATTGGATCATGTGCTGATATCGATTGTGGGTCTGGAACGTGTGTAGAAAAAGAAGGGCGAGTTCACTGTCTGTGCCCACCGGGGTATGGTGGCAACAACTGTGAAATAGGTAAAATCATATCAATATATCTGGAAAAATGTAATGCTAAATCCAGGGGATTTGCTATAGAGTTGGTGATGGTACAAACAGCAACAAATAATATGTAAATTGGATGTGACTTTCACTAGCCTAAGTCTAATGATGTATTCAATGTTCATATGCAGGGCTGTTGGGACATCCACAGGGCCTGGGGACTGAGGGAGACGTCCCCTCCGGAAAACAAAACAATGTAAAATACTATGCACGCTGAAAAGGGCAACAGTTGTCCCCCAGCCAGCTAGTCAAGGCCTCCTACGGGCCCCTCTAACAGGCCCGTGTCTGGGTAATTAGTACCTGCACTCTCCTCTCCTCTCAGAACTCCTGTGTATATGGCACTGTTCATACAAATGTAGCCACGCTCATCTATCCCGCAATGCGAGCGCATCGTGTCATGGGTGGCGCAACTACTGTGCCCACGTTATAGCCATAGACTTCAATGGGGTGAACGCCGGGTGCACCTAGTCACAGCCCGGCGAGAGCTGCACTATGCTGCGATGCGTGTGCCTGCGCGTATGCATCACGGCAACAATGTAGATGGGGACATCTACAGTTTATAAAGCTGACTTATGCTATAAAGCATGGTAATGTCTGCTAAAGGTGTACTATTCCTTTATGAACAGAATACTGCAAACCTGGCTTTAGGGCAGAGCAAAGGTAACATTTGCCTGGACCTTTTATTTACAGTGGACTTCATAGGCTAAGATTCATTTATGTGAATGGGGATTCTCTTAAACTGATGTCATCTGATTCTTCATTGTATTCATATACTGTATGTTTCTCAGTATTAGTAAATTATTCTATTTGTAAGGTTGCTGTATGTCTGAGGCCCCAGATTGTTTTCTGATCTGAAACAAGTCAATTCCAACCTGCTTGCTAAATCAATTATTTATTCAGGATAATCTATATAATAAATTTCAAGGGACGGGTAAAATTGGCTATTAAAACACGCCAGTGATCAAAATAGACCCATCATTGTCTTGAGCTGAAGGTAAATGCAAAACATACGCCAATGCCAGCTAATTGTAGCCATACTTAAGGGTAGATTTCTTAAAATTTCTAAAAAGAAAAAGTGTAGGTTTTGCCCATAAAGCTAATCAGGTAATATCTATCATTCTAGTACAGTGTAGAGTATTACAGTTTGATTCTGATTGCTTACTATTGGCAACACCACCACTATTCCTTTTTAGCAGTTTTAGTAAATCTACCTTAGGGCAGAGGATGCACCAGAGGTGAGGCTGCAGCACAGTCCAAACTTCAAATAGGGGATCCACACCAACTGTCATTTCAAATGCTGCCAAACATAGATGACTGGGACTCACTGGCAGTTGGTGTGGCTCCCCTATTTGAATTTTGGACTGTGCTGCGGCCCCACTCCTGGAGCAAACCACTGCTTAGCAGTGGAGTCACTAGGGGGGTACAGACTGCAGATGCGACCACACCAGACTGGGTCGCATCTGATGCAACCAGTCAGAAAAGCCCACTAGGCGGCTGCGGGAAGCTAATCTTCCCGCGGCCGCCTATATCAAAGGGACTGCCTGGTCCCTCTGCACCAGTGGCTCCCCCTTCTTTGGGTTCTAATCACTGATGACCACAGAGATCGATTACCTGGCGACACACCACTCCCGGCGCGGCTGCAGAGCAGTCATGAATTCAAAAGATGCAGCAGCCGCAGCTGGTATATATTCCCTTTTTAATCTGAAAGTAAGAGATACAAGTATTGTGGTTTAGTAAAAAATCAAGCAACTAAGATAATTTTTAGTCATTTGAATTATGGCATCCTGCTCTTCCGCAACAGATTGTGACTAAAATTGCCAATAATGTCTCACAACAAACTTTTAACAGCAAATTAGGCTTAGGGGGTATCCAATTAGCTCTGAAAAAATTTCTGTTCTGATGTTCGGGTCTTTTTCGAAGATTTTTTTTCGTGCTATCCAATTAAATCCCATTTTTTACACCTGCAAATCTTCTGTTTTTCTCACGAAAATACATAGGATCCGCGAAAAGTCACAGACCTATGTATTTTCACTGCCACGATCGAGAGGAAAACAGTTTATCAGGGATTTGGTTTCGCCTGCCCGAGGCATGCCAAACAAAATCCAAAATAAGTGCTGGCATCGGGGCTAATTGGATAGCCCCGGGCAAGGTAATTAGCCGCTGTAATTTACCGCGTCTAATTGGATACCCCCCTTTTTTTCTAAAATGAAAACTATAAAATTAGTAACATTGCACTGGAATGCAAAACTGATGTTTGCACAACTGTGACTCATGAAGAAATGCTTTTTTTTAATTCCTTGTATATGGATGTTTGTCTACTTAGACCAGTAGTTCTTTGTGTCAAAAAATCACCATTTAAACATGATAGAAAGTAATTCCTAACGAATTAAAAGCTTATGTGATGGAAGTGCAAAACAACCCATGAGCATTCACATTGGAAAGGTGAAAAAAAAGAATTATAAAAAAGAAAAAGCAATGATAAAAAAGAGAATAAGAAAAATATAGGAAGTCACCAATTATATTACAGACTCCCATATCTAAAATGCTTGGAACCAGGGGTATTTTGGATATCAGAATGTTCCATATTTTGGAATATTTGCATGCCATAATGAGATATCTTGGGAATGGGACCCAAATCTAAAAACAGAATGCATTTATGTTTTATACACATCTTATACACACAGCCTGAAGGTAATTTTATGCAATATTTTCAATAATTTTGTGGCTCAAAGTTTTTGCCCATACATGATATTCATTTATGTTTTATATGCACATTATACACACAGCCTGCATGAAATTTTATGCAATATTTTCAATAATTTTGTGGCTCAAACAAAGTTTTTGCACATACATGATATTCATTTATGTTTCATATACACCTTATACACACAGCCTGAAGGTCATTTTATACTTTATTTTTAATAATTTAGTTACTTAAACAAAGTTTGTGTACATTGAACCATCAAAAAGCAAAAGGTTTCACTATCTCAGTCATGCTAAAAAATTATGTATTTCGGAATATTCCATATTTTGGAATATTTGGATATGGGAGACTCAACCTGTACAACTATTTGGAAAAATCACTTTCATATACCTGCACGTGGATATATCTGAAGTCATTGAGACATATATGTAACTAAAAATAAGAAGTCGTAAAACATTTGTCATAAATCTAAAACAGGTAATAATACAAATGTTCCACTGACAATGGTAAGACGGCATGTAGGGTAATAATACCATTTATGTGGCATATTCACAGCCTTTACTAAAATGGCCTACAGTAGTTGCTCTAGTTCCATGATTTCATCTTCAGACATATTCACCATGCATTTCATTAATTAGAATGTTAAGCAGAATAGATCTTCTATCTTAGTAAATTAGTTTAGAAAAATCTTAATATACATTAGTTACATTATTACTTGCTTCACAGCATAAATATAAATATCAGTTCTTCACATTCTTTACTGTCTCAGGAGCTGTCACCATTATTAATTTAGAAGGTATTGTCCTAAGTATGATAAAAGCAAGTCTAACAAGTCTCATCTATTCATACTATAAAATACTATGAATAGATGAGACTTGTCAGACTTGCTTTTATCATACTTAGGACAATACAAAACCCGATTCCGGTTTTTAAATCCGAGTTCCAAAACGCGGGAAGATCCGAACCGGGACTCGGTTCGATTCAGTACCTCAAAGTGTTTCCGAACTCAGACACGGTTTGACCCGGAACCCCTAAATTCAGTTATCGGTTCTCTGAGAACAGGACCCGCATATCTTTAGTATAAAATAAAGTACCTGGTAGGCATCTATCTGTTTGTTCGGGCTAATCTTGAGAACCACTGGATGGATTTTGATGCAGTTTTCACTATTCTATAGAGAATTTGTCGAGGAAGGTTTAGATGTATGACAAAAAGGAACCGTGCAGTGATTATTTTAGTGAAGCAAGTCCATTAAACAATGGATGTCCGAGCCCTTTCTTGGCTTATGCTGCCTAAACCATTAAAGATATATCACAACGATGGACTTTATTTTATACCATGTAGAGATTGATACGTATTATCCGGTTTTTCCAGAATAATTGATGTAGCCCTGTTTACTGATACAAAATTTAAGTTTTTCCCTTTTTTACCATTCTTATTTCTTTTACAGTATGTGAAAAATGATTCTTTAATTTCAAATAAATCCAATTCCCGATAAGAGTCTGCTTTGGCATGGCAATAAGTAAAGCACAGGGACAGACACTTAACATGCACGGAGTTGACCTACGTGGACTCTGTTTTGTTCCTGGACAACTTTCCGTGGCCATTTTGTGTGTCACCTCAAAAATAAATATTTTCGTGTTGACGTCAGGAAGAAAAATGACTAATGTGGTCTACAAGGCCATTTTCTAAGATGTATCACCGTAAATTCAAAATTGCTCCCGTGCAAAACCAGGGCAGGTCACTAGTTAAAGCATATAAGATTTTAAATACTCTGTACAATATACCTTTCTTTTATATGGACAGTTTATTTTCTAGTTTCAAATAAATAATCAGTAGCATAGGAAGGACAACTTCAGAAATATGGCGGCATACTTTAGGTCATAAATGATTTACTGAGCTGTTCTGACAACCAAAGAAACACACCAAGGAAGGATGTTTCCCTTTACTGCAACATATAAAGAATAAAAATGTGGAGCAAATATAACATGTAAAGACTATAATTTACTAATTTATATTTTTCTTAATATTATGAAGGCACTGTGTTTTTAGGTTTAAGATTTTGACCCCTTTATTTGAAAATAGCTAAATCTACTATTAAGAAATGACTGTTGTTATAAATTTGCATTATATTATTTTGTTATAGTACGCCTCCTCTTTAGTATTTTGAAACATGGAACATTTAATGGAACAGATACTGTATACATTTGCAAAAATAGGCTTAATTAGTCTGATAGTTGCATTTTCATGGCAACAGTGTTGTAACAAAGACACATGCACGGTGCCCAACATGAAAATCTATTGACCTTATAGGATTGAGCTAAAGTTCGGGGTGTTTGTTGTTATTTGACACTGTGATGTGGTGTTCTCCTCATTTTGTTTTTCTCTAGGAATTATGTCAGAGAGACCACCAGTGGCCTGCTAGATGCAGAGGAAGCCTAAAAAGTCCTAATCCCCTGCCTATTAAAACTCCCGCCGCCGCCTGCTGTCTGCCTTGCTTTAGCTAAATGCCTAATTTTCCCTTTTACAGCATACTTAAAACATAATTGTTGCTAATTAAAAAATGAAAAAGAGAACAAGTTGCTTGGTCAGCTGGTGTGCATTCAGCACTGGTTCAATTTGCTGCTGCTTGCTGACATAGAGCATGCTGGGCTTTAGGACATTAACCCTTTGCCATGGAGCCACAGAAAGTCTAGAGTCCCTCCACACTGAGTCAATAGCTTAAGCCAAAGGTTATATACATTTTACTTGTTTCAAATGCAGGCTAAACTTGACACCTACACGAAAGGTATTCCCTTCTTAATAGGGTTATTTTGACTTAGAAAACAAATGATAAATGGGTCCATTTATCAATAACCAGTATTTGTTGTAAAAGATGTTATTTACACTCCCTTGATACATTTTGCTCTGAAAGGCATACATATCCAATTTCAGGGAAGGATGTGCATCAAACACACTATACTCTATGCTTAAACCAACACAATTTGAAACTGTCTGGAATTGTGTTTGTGCAGTCTGCCTCGCTTTCTAGTTAATGATAAATGACCCGAGACCCCTTTAAAAAGGTAAAACCAAATCGTACAATTTGTAAATGTTTAGCCTGATGGGACATTTTACCCAATTACAGTATAACATAAATGTATATGTGTAGATAATGGCATATACTGTACACATCAGCTTCATCAGATTTATCGTCTTCTAAACTTACATCTTTGACTTTTAACAAACACAATCTTATTGAATATCACCATGCAATGAATACAATCATACATTACACTGTTCAGTCACCAGAGAACTTGTGGCACAAGAAGATCATGCATAGGTTTCATGCACATCATATATGTTTATAGATGCAAATAATTTATATATAGGCTTTCAAATATCCATTTGTATAAAAAAACAGAGAAGGCCAGGCTATTTGGTTATTCATGCATTATATAAGTCTAACCCTATTTCAGAGACCGGTGACATTTGTGAAATTAGCTTTTGTTCTGCTTGGTAGATACATTTATTATCAAATATACATTTATTTTTTTAATAGGTAAATACATTCTCAGTTGAATAAAATAGTCAGGCCTAATTATGAACTTCCAACCAGTTTTCTATTTAAAGGAGTTATGACATTTTCAATTATTTGCAATAAAAAAATATTGCATATAATGAGGAAAAATATGTTTGGACACCAGATAAATAAACACTTATAAAACTCAACACCAACGTATAAATGTAACACTTATACAAATAGTATACATTATAACCATTAGAAATTGGATACATGGTTAGGACACTTACATTTTTTTACACAAGTGTATATTAGTAACTGTCAAAGAGTGTGGGCAGAGCACTATTAGTCTTACACTGCTTCCACAGGGCCTCATTTATGATATGCAAAATGGCCGAGATGCGCATAACATCTTGTTTTGTGGTGCACCCAAACGTAAAAACACCCCAAAGTGCCACATATAATAAAGATGATCCTGATGCCTCCTCTCTCGGAATGGTTCTGACATACTGCCGTAGGTAGCAACCAATCCGCTTCTGTCATTTTATAGAGCGTGCTACATAAATGATAGCTAGAAGCTGACTGGTTGCAACTTCTCCACTTTATCTCTCTCGAAGGTTTAATACATTTCCTGACGCAAATCTGTAGTTTGCAGAGCTATCTCCTTAGAGAAGAGAGTAAGTGTGTGAAATGAGGATCATCTAGACACACGGTGCTAAACCAAGGCGTTTTGCAGTGTGCATCATAAATAAGGTCATCTTTGTATTTTGCATATATCCACTGAAGCAGGTAAAGGCATTTATGCACTAGAAGCAGCATCTGAACAGCAAGGCTTAAGCAACCAGATAAGCTCTCCTTTTTTGGTCAGGGCAGCAGTCCTAGGAATCCTAATGGCAGAACCTTAATTTTTTACAGACATTGATGAGTGCCTCCCAAGCCCTTGTGTGAATGGAGCTACCTGCGTTGATGGCATCGACTCATTCAAATGCTTATGCCTTCCCAGCTACGGAGGGGACCTATGTCAGATCGGTACGACCAATAAGGCTTGAGCTAATTTTACTAACAACTGCATTCCAATAGAACGCCCCTCCTTCAAACGCAAAGGGTTCTGCTTGTTTTTTGGTGGGTTTATTGCTAATATAGGCCTACCTGTGTGAGAAGAGTGAATAATCTGATTTTTGTTTCAGTCAATGTCTCTTTCTTTTCTCCTCTAATAATGTGCTTTATTTCATATTACAGGACAGAACCCTGCACAGGATGGCCTCAAGGCTCAGCATTACTTGTATACTTCTTCTCCTGAAAGGTTTTCTAACCAACTGCAGGTTCCTTACCCATAATAAGAACCAGTATACTGTATTTAATTGGAAACTACTTACAGTGCAGTGGACTAAATTATGCTGGCCACACACATAGCGATATTTTACCCGATCTGGCCGATTCCGATACATTGGAATGACAGATCGTGTAAAATATGGCTAAATTGAGAGTAAATCGTGAGTTCCCACTCGCGATCGCGATCACGATGCGATGCGCATCCCCTCTGATCTGACAACCTGGGACACAATGCACTGGAAAAAAAAAAAAGTTGTCATGCAAGATAGATCTTAAGTCAGATTGGATGCTTTTTACTCCAAATCGTGTGTAGAGCTGCCGGGGGAGAGTTCAGGAGAAATCACACCACATCGTGTGATCGTGTGCAGATTGCTATGCGTGTGGGCTCCTAAGACTCATTGAAAGCAATGCTTCTATAAATATCATAGATTGGGAGAGGAAACATCACACAAAAACTTTAAAGCAAAACTAAACACACAAAATCATAATATCTGTTAACTGGCGCCTGGGGAAAAGGTCATGTGACCCTTAGCAACCAGTTTGACAATATCCAGTTTCTAAACTAGAAAATTACAGCTACATCTGATTGGTTGCTAATGATTAAAGCATCTTTTCCTGCACACCATTTTGTGTTAATGTCCCTTCTGTAGCACGACTTATATCTTTAGACACAGTATACTCATTGTGGACATGCAATTTACAATACATCCCTAAGAACACACATGTACTAAGAATTTCATCTGCCATGCCAAACAACATCAGTGGCATTACAAAAAAACACTTTTATTTCACCCAATTCAATTTCTAGGGTTTCAAATTACGTTTTCATTGCCTCAAATTTGAGGCTATGCATTCAAAAATACTTTCTAAAAAGTTGTGAATAATAATAGAGTATACAATTTATCCTATTTATATTTACACCCATATGCTGAGTCATAGACATCTAAAGATGTATCCGGCTGTGCATTAATAGCATAATAGTATGCACTAGGCGTAATCACTTCCTTCCTGGTACACTTACACGCAATCAGGTTATAAGCACAAGAAATAATGTTAATATTTGTTTTTGTAGCTAGAAACAGATACGCTATTGAGTTTGATTAGTATTTTAAAACCCTCTTTAATAAAGCAAATACAAAGTATTCTGGGACCTTGTACGTGTTAGGAACTAATTCCTGTGCGGTTAAAGTCGCAGCCCAGCATCTCTAGTACACTTTTGTGGTGTTTCGCTGCGACTGCGATGTGAAGATGTTGCAATTTTTTTTTTTAAAAAGATGGTGAGCTACACCTCACCGAGCAGCTCTGTCACACCGGCCATCTGGCATCCTATGGCGCATTGGCCCCAGGTGTATGAAGGCACATTTGTCTGTGCTAGATGTTTAGATGACAACAGTTGCAGAATCAAGGATAAGGATTCTTTACTTTTCACAGCAGAGTAGAATTTTGTGCGCTTTGTACAATGCCTTGATTTAAAACCGTACTTGTCTACACTCACGGAAAGTGCGGAGAAAACCCTCCTGCATCCCATCCACTTCTGCAGGGAGGTCATAATGATAAAAATCACTGCGCCCTGCTCCTCCCCTTCCCCCGGAATACATACGAATTACCGATGGACACAAGTCCGGCGGTTCAAATCCCTACAGCGGCAGGCTGACACGGCTGAAAATCCAGATCGTCCCCAGGTAAGTATCAACTAACCTAACCCCCCTTAGGGGTGCCTAACCCTAACCTTCCCCCCCAGTGCCTAACCCTAATCCCCCCTCTAAGTGCCTAAACCTAACCCCCCCTTCCCCGCCGCGTAAACCTAAGTCCACTGGGGGGGGTGCCTAACCCTAAGTCCCCCCCAGGGGTGCCTAACCCTAACCCTCCCTTCCCCTAGCCTAACCCTAACCTCCCGGGGGATGCCTAACCCTAAGTGCCCCCCGGGAGCCCTAAACCTAACCCTCCCCCCCGCGCGGCTGTCCGCAGCGGCACCCGGCATCTCTTCAATCAGGATACCGGGCGCCGGTCTCCCGGCGTCGGTAAAATTATAGGCGTCTACAATTACAATTTAACCCTCGCCGGGATAAAGCAGTCAGGAAGCCGGCTGTCGGGCTTACGTCCGCCAGCTTCCCGATTGCATACCCTTCCCCCTCCTCTGCAATTTCCCTGAGGAGAGTACCACATAGTTGGCAACAATGATTTAAATCATGGTCATTACTACTTTCATTGGGATTTTGTTTGCATGTAAGAAGCATAGCACCAATGGGAGGGCCTCAAATGGGCAGTAAAAAGGATTGCTGATATTGGGGTAATTTAATTTCTCTGGATATATTTGGTCCTGTTTTCATGCACTGCACATTAACAGGTGCAGACCTCAATTTGGCATTTTCATGCCAAGATGTTACATTTGGCTGATATTTGTCCCTCTTGTTATTTCATCAGAATATTCTGAACCATAAAATAAAATAATAAGTGAATAAAATATAGGCACAAGTCATGACAGCACAGGAAAATACTTTAAGCTCAGTATGCTCGTATTTATAAACAATCATATAAGACCCTATTGTAATGTGAAAGGTCTGTGCTGAGTAACCAAGCCGGAAAGATAAACAGAAAATATCTGCACAGCCAGAAATAAGAAAGAAAATATACACTGCTCACTCTAAAAGGATGGAATTTAAACAAACTCTTTTTTTTTTTTATTAATAAACAGATTCACATAGACTATTTCATTTTATTGAGACCTCAAATACTAAATCTGCCTTTTTTTCATTTAGACAATGCACTGACATAAAATTGCATTTTTATTTGTGCACTTCGGAAAGGTCAATGTTACTTTGTTGTAATGGAAAATCTATTCATTTCCTCATCTACTTTAGGCAATTGTCTGTTTAGAGGCCATAATACACCAGAGGCCAAAATTATTAAATTACTTTATGTTTTCATTTAAATAGCGTATGTTGGAAGCACAAGAGTGACTGCCTTTCCCTGAAAATGTTTCTTTTCATTGTTAGATTAATTGTAGCATGCTTACAATATAATTAGCAGCATTGGAACATTTGTTTTATTGCTAGTTTTAAAA
The DNA here is from genome assembly GCA_031769625.1 of Taudactylus pleione. Taxonomy (NCBI): domain Eukaryota; kingdom Metazoa; phylum Chordata; class Amphibia; order Anura; family Myobatrachidae; genus Taudactylus; species Taudactylus pleione. The sequence goes on along the minus strand of JAUIMM010000555.1, from coordinate 641,475 downwards.
TACAGATAACAGAAACAATTTTAGTCCACACTATTTTCCAACCTCTTTAACTCTAACATTGCAAAATGCTGGTTTGCAGGCAAAGAGTAAGATCTTTTTGGGATGTGCAATGCCCCTTGATTTGCGCAAAGAAGGGACCGGCATTTATGCTCAATTTCCCAAATGTAAAACAAAGCTTCAAACACACAAAGGAGCCACATACTGTGTAATAAATGGAGTAAAGATGTCTCCTGCCTCTCATGATTAATAGAAGACATATTTTTATCTAAAGAAAGGTGATATGTCAGAACTGACAGGAGACTGGACACTTGATGTGATGTTAACACTTCAGCACAGGGCTCATCTTCAAATGTTTCTGCTTCTTTTCTTGTTTTCAAGGCTGCTTCCCTAAAGAAGATAGTATTTATGCACCTGATGTGTGCAGGGCAGGCTACCTAGGAAGTGTTTCTTCAAGCTATGTATTAAAGACCCTGATTCAGAGCCGGACGCTCTGACCAGAGCGCTCGCTCTGAATCAGGGCCCAACTCCATAATTATGGAGCGTCCTCCTGGACACTCGTATAGCTGTGGGTCACCACCCACAGCATATACAAGCGTGCAGGTTGATGGTCGCGATGGTCTTGACCATCGCGTCCATCGCCACTGCGAGCCGAAGCCTGCGGTTGAGTTTCTCAACCGCAAGGCCCGGAGTGATTTTGGCTCTATCAGAGCCAAAATCACTCCCACTGACATCACTAGTGATGTCAGTGGGGCCGGCTTCTGATGGTAGGCGTTCCCTTGGGAACACCCCCGTCTGGCAGGCACGCCCCCAGCACGCCCACCAAAGGGGGCGTGCTGTCAATCAACATCGACAGCACGCCCCCTTTGATCAGACACAACGAGCGAAGGAAAGTCCTTCGCTCGTCGCGTCTCGCGCATGCGCACGACGGAGCTCCCTCCGTCGTGCGCATGCGCAGTGCACACCATCGACCCACTTGCGAGCGGACAGCCGCTCACAAGTGGGTCTGAATCAGGCCCTAAGTGTGCTCCATAAATGAGGTCCACAGAACCTGTATGCTCTTTTTCTTATTGGTTATCGGGTTAATGAAATCATCACCCTACGACAGAAATTATTGAGCATCAGCCAAATGAGACACGTTCTTCATTTGTCTTTTCCTCTTTTGTTAGATGTCTACAAACCATTTCACTTTTCCTGGCAAACAAGTACTATTTCCCTTGGTCTAACCCGTACACCAGTTCAAAAACTTCCTGATTAGAAACTAGTGGCATAAACTTAAGGTAGGGCATGCATGGGGCTTCTATAGAAAAAAAATTAAGTCATTAAAAATATTGTAATACCTTATTGCTTGTTCCTACTTAGTCATGGTATATACTGTACATATGATCAAAAACATTATTTCTTCAGCCACTTGTCCACCTAAAATCAAGCTACTGTATGTTGAGTGCTATCAATTTATTTCCATATTATCCTAGGCAGAATATGGATGTCTGATGAGTCTCCAGTGTGGACATGAAACTATAGATGTCAAACTGCAGTTACTTTGCCGCAAGAGAAGCGCCAACCAACACAAAAGTGTTACTTTCTCAAACAACCATACACCAGCCAAAGTATTTAATACCAAACTTGACAATGTAAATACATAAACATTGGGGAGTAATATAGTTACTTTGATGAGCAGTGAGACTGGAATCATAGGAAGGTCTAAGCTTCTTTAATCTTATAATGGTTGTTTGACTTCCAATGGTTCACCAAAGGAACCTGCAGTTGAATCGTCTTTCCTATTGCTTTTGTAAGTCATGAATTCCTGTGTGTCTGCTTGAGGTTGTCTGATTCTCTTTCCCTTTTTTTTCAAGAATTTCAGGCAAAAGAAACACAATAATAACATTATCTTTGTTTCTCCTGATGTCACTGTCTTTTTGGATTCTACAGGTTCTGGTGGCGACAGTTCAAAGAAGCCTCAAGGTGGATACACATCTCCCACCTATGGATGATTTCCCTCACTTCACTCTCTTGTATCTCCTAGATCTTGAAATGTGTGATGAAGGATGGACCAAATTCCAAGGACATTGCTACCAGCACTTTTCAGAGCGAGAAACCTGGGTGGATGCAGAGAATCAGTGCAGAAGCCACCAGTCACACTTATCTAGCATCTTGTCACCAGAGGAACAAGAGTTTGTGAATGGTGAGCCGTCATTGTGAATGGCAACTAACTAATTTTAAATGCTTTTTTTCCCCATTGGTGCACAGACAATCATTTGGGAAACTTTAGCTATGCACCAATATGTTTCATCCATAACTGTTTCAAACTTTATGGACCTGGATAAAGTGTTTGTGGTATGAACTCAGCTGTATCTATGGGAATATTCATCAAACATGATAATTTGGTTTTTGTGAAGAACTAAATTTAGATTAAAGACAAATGCCACAATTTGTAACATTTTGTTCTCCTTCCAAAAGTTTTACAGTAATTATAATTTGTTTCTATATGAAGGACCCAGAGTCCCACCTACATCCTTTACTTCCAAACCCCAGGTACCAGCAGGGTACAATAACTACCTAAGCTATCTGCAAGTCTTTTGCTGGTGGTATGAACTAAGGTGCAACTATGGGAATATTGATCAAACATGATCATTTGGCTTTTGTGAAGAACTAAATTTAGAATAAAGACAAATGCCACAATTTGTAACATGTTGTTCTCCTTCCAAAAGTTTTACAGTAATTATAATTTGTTTCTATATGAGACTCCCAGAATCTCACCTACATCCTTTAATTCCAAACCCCAGGTACCAGCAGGGGCCAATAACTACCTAAGCTATCTGCAAGTCTTTTGCTGGTGACCATAGATAACCAGCAAGACACATATGCTATTGATTTCCAGAATAGTGTCTCTTACTCCCCCTCTCTCCTCCAGAGCATTATACACAGGGCTGCCAAGAGCCGCGCCAAACCCAGGTGACAGGGGGCGTGGCTTAATCATGGGAGGCGTGGCCACACTCCCTTAGGAAAAAAACAGAAAAAAAAAAACATTTTAGCAGGGAGGGGGCGCTGTGTGCCTGTCAGCCCAGTGCACAGCCAATGGGGGGCATGATCAGCATGATCGCTCCCCCCATAGGCATAGGAGACTGCTCCAGCTGCTGCTTACCAGCTGCGAGCAGTCTCCCACTGCAGCACAGCACACAGCAGCGTGTGCTGGGCTGTTGTGATGTAGATGGGAGGGGGGGCAGTGCAACACCCGGGCCCCCGCTGGGCCCCTCCAGCAAGCCCGGGCCCGGGTAATTTGTACCCACCCCCCTCTCGGTGCCCCTGATTATACGGTTCTTTTGCAGTTGTGATGCTCATCAGGCACCCTTCCTGCTACATCAGGGATGGTCATTTGCATTGTTTGCCAGATGTATTGCTCTCCAACTCTACCTCAATTCTCAATTTAATATGTATTTGCACAAGGAGTTTATATTAACATGTCTCAAGTGAAACAGCAGAAGGGAAGCTGGAAATGAGGGATGTACATTGGCTGCATTGATTCCTCGCCATAGGCAAGTTTATAGAGCTATTTATTTTTTGCAAAGAACATCTATAAAAAAAAGGTTTGGGAATTGTTTAGACATTTATAGATGCCCATTGGTTCATGTAGCTGGAAAGTAAAGTAGGTGAGATGAATAAAATAATAATTTGTTTATAATTTTATATAGTAAAATCAAATGTTACATATGTTTGAGTCTCCATTTGCTCCTACATTTGGTTGGAGAAGAAGGTATAACACATGTACATGAATTAAATAGATCACACCATTATAGAGTATTTGTGATACCAGTGGACATTCTGTGGTAAAGTTTAACTTAAAGTGCACATAGGATCTAGGCTCATTTGTGCTGGAATCCATTTCCCTTCAGCAGATATCATTGTTTTTTTAATTCTGCTTTTTTGATCCAATTGAAACACTGCATAGGACTAGGAGGCACCCACTTTGTGGGATGAACCAGTATGCGATACACTAGTTCAATGAGAACCAGAGACTGCAATAGTATTGGTTCAGCCCATAAAATAGCTACCTCTACATTAGCACTAAATGGATGCACATTAGATGAAGTGCATATAATAACACTAAATGAAGATGGTCCAGCTCTGACACATGCTGGGCAATGGCAGTCCAAATTGCTGCACTACTGCTGCAGGCCAGTATGTGACACTGTACTAAACTCTATTATCCATTCAACCTTTTTTTTGTGTGTGTGTGTTAACGGGTCTTGTTTAATGACTAACAGGCAATGCACAAGACTATCAGTGGATTGGACTTAATGATAAAACACTTGAGAATGACTTCCGATGGTCAGATGGCAATCCTTTGGTAAGTGTTATTAATGTTTACATCTGAACATATGTGAAATTATAAATTTCAGAATGTCATGGAAGCACAGACGGTGTAATGGTTAGCATTACTGCCTCACAGCACTGAGGTCGTGGGTTCAATTCCCACTAACTGTGTGGAGTTTATATATTCTCCTTGTGTGTGCGTGGGTTTCCTCCGGGTACTCCGGTTTCCTCCCACACTCCAAAAATATACTGGTAGGTTAACTGGCTCCCAACAAAAATTACCCCTAGTGTGTACGTGTAAGCGGGTACATGAGGTAGGAAATATACATTGTAAGCTCCACTGGAGCAGGGACTGATGTGAATGGACAAATATTCTCTGTAAAGTGCTGCAGAATATGTGTGCGCTATAATAAAATAATATATCAAAAAAATTAATCAAAACAAATCAATGACAATGCTACAATGCTACAATAATACATCTTAAAGTCATTATTGGCTCATTATATATCACACAGATTAAACATTAACCTTTGAATAAGATAAAGTAGATGGGTATATCCTTAACTTTCCATAAAGTTGCATTTGATACGACATGATTCTTGCACCAATTTAATAGGAGTCTCATCTCAATACTCTGTGTTGTTCAGATGATCGGATTGGGCAGGTTAGCCTATACACCCAGAAAAAAACTTTGTGCTTATGTTAACATTCTAATGCTGTGATTGGCTATAAATAATTACTATAATTTATTACGGTTATTAATATAGCACCAGCATACACCACAACACTTTACAACTGAGAACAACCTAAGTAATAAATTAAGACTGGTTATTAAGAGACAGACAATGTGGTAAGAGGGAATTTATAGGAAACTTATAGGAATATAGGATTTTGATACCTGAGTTTAAAGGCCACATAGTGTATATTGGTTCAGTCTCACTGCAGTCAGTGAGTAAAATGTTAAGTGGGGCTGTATGATCCAGAGACACAGAGGCTTTGGGGTTAGAGTGTTGCTTGAGTATAGAAATATATATATATATATATATATATATATATATATAATATATATATATATATATATGCTTCAATTAACTGTGTACAGGGGTGGTTAGGTAGAATAGGATAGGATGGTTCTCCTGACATTTTATAAGCTTGCCTGAAAAGGTGAATTTTTAAGGAAGGCTTGAAGGTTTGGAGGCTAAATGAAAGTCTCATTGCATGAAGGAAAAGTGTGGATGAGTAATGCAAAAAATGGAGCAAAGAGGCCGAGATGGGAGATATTTTGAGATAAGTAGAGATATATTGGTACATCTGAGGCATCCTGGGTGACACACCCTTCCCCCAGCGCACGTGATGTCATGATGGCACTAAACTAATGCAGAAGGAGCAGGAAGATGAATGCTTTGACAGGCAGGTTTGCAAGCACTGCACAAATCCATAAGATCTGTGCAGGTTTATATAATTAATAACAAATTTTTTTTTTAAAAACCAGTAAAATAAAAAAAATGAATGGGGATCCCCCTCTATTTCATAACCAGCCAAATGTTATTCAGCCTAGGCTGGCAGTGAAAACAATGGGAGAAAAAGGCATAGTATCCCCCTATTTTTCACCAACCAGCACTAGGATGAAACAGTCCAGGCAGCGTCGTAACAGGGCTAAATAGTGCCCTCTGTCAACCCACCCCTTAGCGCCTGACATGATGACGTTGGGTGCATGACATCATTATGTTGCATGGAGGGAGTAGCACGGAGAAGTGTAATGCTGATTGGAGCATCCCAAGGACAATCTAATCAGCGGCACAGACTGCAGCATGCCTACCACAAGCGTCTAAAAGATGCTCCAGTGGTGCTGCAGCAGTGTTCCTGGCTAGTTAGAAGCAAGGGCCATGAGGTAGCGATGATGGCACCCACAGAGCCCTGCATACAACGCTAGTTACAGCCCTGGCTGATGCTATAGCAGGGGGACACACATCATGGGAATCCCTACCATAATGGCAACCATCCCTCAACTGCTCAGTCCAGGGCTTCAATCCCTTGGAAAGTGGAAGTAAAATCATAGCATGTAAGTCACGATTGCCGGCATGTACCACAGAACTAATGCAGAAAACTGTGTTCTCCACAAAAGTTACTTATTCGCCAGGAGATGGCTTTCTTGCAAGCTCTGTCCTGTCACCTGCACTTTTTGCAATGCAGGTAGGGGTGATAAATTTGCTCCTATCTACTTTAGATTTAGGTGAAGTATTAATCAGGACCGGCTCCAGGGGTAGCCGTGCCCTGTGCCGGAAGATGTAAAGTGTTCGCTGCGTGTGACCGAAAATGGGGGCATGGTCTATGGTAATTAGATGTTATTTGGGGGCGTGCCCGCATGGCACCCCTCCTGTGTAGCGTCAGGCTGGGGACGAGCCCAGCACTTCGGCACTAGCAGGGCTTCTCCAAGCCCTTTCCTGGCACTGAATGGAAGCCATTTTAAACTATCCCATTTATGAGTCTGGTAGACTACAAAACAACGACTTAATGAACCAATATTATTAATCATTATTATGTATGATTAGTTATTTATATAGCGCATACATATTCTGCAACGTTTTACAGAGAATATTTGGCCATTCACATCAGTCCCTGCTCCAGTGGAGCTGCCACACTAGGGCTTAGTTTTGTCAGGAGCCAAGTAAGAGTATACAAGCTCCATACAGTTAGGATTGAACCCATGACCTCAGTGCTGGGAGGCAGCAATGCTAACCATTACACAAACCATGCATCCCATCTGTACTTTTCTTTTTACACAAATGCATTCATGCACCTACAGTTTGGTTTTCCTCTAGCACACTGTAATGCTGTTGTGTTTTTGGCTACTAGCAATATGAAAACTGGAGGCCAAACCAGCCGGATAACTTCTTTGCCACAGGAGAAGATTGCGTTGTTATGATCTGGCATGAGAAGGGAGAATGGAATGATGTGCCCTGCAACTACCACCTGCCATTCACATGCAAGAAGGGAACAGGTAATGTACTAAATGTAAATCTAGATTTATAATTGAAACTGAAGGGCTTCTATATTTAAAATGCAAGTTGGTCCAGTATTAAAATAAATCACGAATAGTGTAGAAATTAGAAGTGACATGATTAGATAGGTTGACATAACCATCCAATGAGTTGATTTCCATAGCTCGGGTCTACCAGGCTTTTGTGCCCAGTATTCTGTATCTTATGTAGGCTCCTAGTTTATATACATTAGGAAGGAGTGCAGAGGGGGCTGCCAAGTTGGTGCAACCACCCTCTGGAGACTGTGTGACTACGCCCTCTTCAGCAGGTGGCACTGCATGTAGAGAGGGCACCTTTATTCAATTTGTTGATTGACCATGCCCCGTCCCCCCTTAGTACTGGGACCAATAGATCTCCTGGCAGCCCTGATATCAGTAATTGGCAGCAATATTAAGGTATTAGTGGTTGGACCTATTGGAGAAACACCCTCCTGGGTGCATAACTATAACACAGGGAATTCCACATTTTAAAGATAGATATCTCTCTAATATGCAAAAAAAAAAGACATAACCAAAAAGGATTGAAGAGCTATTTCAGGCCATAAGCAGGATGGGAAATAACACTGCTTTTGGAGTTAATTTAGTGGTAAGTGCATTATGCTTCACTCCAACTTGTGTGCACTGAATAGCAATATACAGTAAGTAACAAAGAAGTCTCTGCTGCATGAATAAAATACAGCATCATTCCCTGAGATGTTTACTATAAATCTTTCAATTCTCTCTATGCCACCTACAAGACTTCTGCTGTGCTGCTACCCCCTTATGGAATTCCCTAGCACACCCGATCAGACTCTCCCACAGCGTCAAAATCTCAAAATGTTCTCTGAAAACAGATCTCATAATTACAGCTTACGGTAACCCAACTTTCGTACATACTACCTACACTAATGCCCCCTTACAGCTATCCTATATTCCCCTCTGAGAAACACTCACTTCTCTTATTCCAGCTGTGCCCTCTTCTTTTCCTATTAGAAAGAATGTGCACTCTCTCATGAGCAGGGCCCTCCCTACTCTATCTCATATCTGCATTTATTTTGTCTACCTTATATGTCCCTGTTTTATGTATGCCCTCTATCCCCTATGTCTGGCACTGTGTGGATCACTGTGTCACCTTACAAATCAAGGGCAATGATAGTACTAATTGTGGAAATGGAAATGCAGGAGGTGGGTGGGATTGAGGGCATGATGGTGTGATTGTGTCACTGTAGCCCCGTCCTCCACTATGCAATGCTGAAATTACCACATTGAGGAGCTGGGAGTGGAGCCAAGATGACATGATTCAATGCGAATTGCGTCATTGGCCCGTCTGTGCCACCCACTTCACTGGGGAAATGGGCAACCATGGCCGGGTCACCCAAGACCCGGGAGATTTGTTCACCCAATTTTTGGGAGCCTCATGGCCATTCCAGGAGGGTAGGCTAGTATAAAGTAAGGCCATGAAAAACAATGCGTACAAATTCTTTTCATTTTATTGTTTTTATGCAGATTGTTGTAGGAGTCAGGAAAACAGCATTTAAGGGACATTAAAAGAAATACTGTCTGATATACAGCTAAACCTAACTTCTGCTATAATGCAGTAGTGATTTCTTTTGGCAATTTCCCTTCATTTGCTTTGTTTTACTACCTGTGAGAAAGAGAACAGTCTTGTGCCATTTTCAAAAGAAACCACTTGTTTTGTTCAAGGAAAATCCTCTTCAATATTGTTGCTAAGCACCCAAGATTCAGCGAAGCCCAGGCACATTTAATAAATATGCCAGCCACTACATCTTGGGAAAGATAATAAGCAGACATTGAATAGTTATTTACAAAAAAATTTAATTAAGGTTGCTATCATTTATAGTGCACTGTAATTCAGTGACAGCCTGAGAATTGGCGATTTTATTTTACATGTATGGCCCAAATAAGGTGGTTAAGAGCTGACGAGCTTAGCAACAGCCAGGCCAAATTCATGGGATGTATACCAAGCTACAGTTACTGGTAGTTTATGTCATAGCCACCCTTTACTGCCTTAAGCGGCATCTGGAAAATGCTTCATTTTTATGAGAAAAAAAAATATTTATAGAATATGATTTACTTACTATTCACCTAAATGAAATGGACAGAAAATCTAATTTTATTATAAGTACTGTAGTTATGATCGATAGATAGATAGATAGATAGATAGATAGATAGATAGATAGATAGATAGATAGATAGATAGATAGATAGATAGATAGATAGATTGATTTAGGGGTCTATTCATAATCAATACACATTTTCACCTGCAATTGTAGAAATTAAGTTTTCACAGATATCTCGTGCTTACCTTGCTCTTGTGGAATGGCCCGATGTCCCCATACACTAGTATGGGGACAGAATTCATCAAGCTCCGAAATTACACTATTTTCGGAGCTTGAGTGCGGGAGCATTCGCCATCTTCAGATGGCAAGTGCTCCCGCCCCGAGCTCACAACCCGTAGGTCCCGGGTTGCGAAGAGGGATCATTTCGGATCCATCCACCCCTGTCCGGCTCCTTCTGCCAGATATTGGGGCTCTTGTGCACATGCGTAACCTGCATGCGCACTAGCATCACTGCTCTGGAAGAACCAGTGAAAAGATTCACTGCTCCGTAAGGAGCAGTGAAGCCACTCGCGGGGACAGCTGAATTTCGGATCATCTGTCTCTGCGCCTGAGCAATGATGAATTGCTCCAGCGTCCGCAGCGAGATAGAATGCTAATTATCGGGGTCCGATAATTAACATCATGAATAGACCCTATAGAGAGAGAGAGAAAGTAAGTTGGCAGAGCTTCATCATAAAAGTGGACATTTGGGTGATCGATCTGGTTTTGAAAATGACCACTTTTGAACACTGTTACCTTTGTGCTGAGGAACCTGGAAATTAAATTAGCACTGTAAAATCTAATTATTAGAAATCAATTGTGCAGAGCTGTACTGAGCAGCAGCTTCTTAATACAAGCCCTTGAGTTTTCATTGGATTAAGCTTTCAACTTTTTTGATTTTTGTTTGTCCATTGTCACTGAATTTTTTTTGCTCATTAGGATTAAATAAGGCAGTTATATGTGCAGAGTATGTCCTGGGATAATATCAAATTTGTAGACTTCCAATCCTTTGCAACATGGGAGTGGTACCTGCAACTAACTGAAAGTAAAGAAAAGTATACAAAATGTTCAGAAAATACAGCTATAACAGTTTAAAGAGCAGAGCAGGGCCTTGGTTTGGAGGTGACATGGCAATCCCATGTATGGCTCACCTCCAGGGCCTGTATCAACCCACTCCCTGCAGAAGATCATTGACTTTAGCTGTCTATCTTAAGCACATTTTTTGCTGGGTTCCTCTCTTCACCCTCTGTCCTGGCTTAAATATACATCGGCTACTATACAGAAGAACAGTCAGTATAAATCACCTGCTCCCGAAAATTGGGTGGTGCTTCCGGCCCACCCGCTCACACACACACCCCCACTTACGGAGCCCTGCGTCATCATAGCCCCGTCCCCCCGCTATACAATGCCAGTTTTCTCTGCACTGTATGGTGGAGGACGGGGCCACCATGACACGAATCTGCCGTCACGCCCCCTGCAGCCTCCACTTCCCCGACCGCCATGCTCCCTCTCTGCCAACCTAGTTGCCGCCTCCTGGAGGAAGGTGCAGCAAAGTCGGTATGTCTTACTACTGCCACCACAAACAGGGTGCCTGGACACCACAGGTGGTATTTAGCCAACTTCACACTATAGTAATCCCAGTATTTCTCTGCTAAAACTAAAGCTGCTGAAGGCAGGTATCTGGAGGGTAAATATATATTTTGTTTATTTATATAAATACCACTGACACTGTATATAAACAAATATTTTGTCTTTAAATGGCTGTATGGACCTAATGATGGGCCTTCTGCTCTTATACGAAAAATCTAATTTTGCCCATTTATTAATACAAGCCTGCATTAGTGCCCTCTGTAAAATAACAGTTAGAAGATAACAGTTATTGGGGGCGATGTATTATTTGGTGGTAAGTGTTAAATGCACTAGAATCAGTGTATTTTAACGGTTATATTGAAGATCCACATGTATTAAAGCAGTTACCACAGAGAAAAGCACTTTCCCTACGCTCTCTGCATTCATATACCGAAGTCGCTCTCGCCATACAGCTCTTATTAAAAACGATAAGATCACTTTTGCAAGTTATTGCTCTTTCATATATAGGCAGGATTACCTATCAGTATAGGTACCTAGTCCAGCGTATCCTCGCACTTATGCCGCCCTTCTGGGAATGAAGTTCACATGGGCCAGCCAGGATAAAGGACGTAGCTCATCAGCACTAGCTGATGCGTTACAGGACTTGCAGGGATCACCAGACGGGGAGTTTTCTCACCTCCACTCTGGCGTTAATGATTCTTGCTTCACATCAATAAGAGGCAGGAGCAGCTTTAGAGGCACAATATTGTATGTGGCCCATTATTACGGTACTACTGGACCACTGTCTGTGTTACTAATACAGCACTTTGAAACACATGAATGGACACCTTTATTATGGGCCTGACTCTGAGTTGTGCGCTAATGCTGCAATATGCAAAGTTATGCTAATGCAGCAGCGGCCAGGACACTTGTACTAAGACGCCCACCAGACCCATTGCAGCAGTCTGAACTGAGTACACATATGCAGCATCGAGACGCAAAATGTGACATGCAGTGTGTGACTTTGGTGAAGTACCTTGACGCATGCGCAGTTGCAGAAAATCGCTCTAATTGCATAAAAATCGGATTAGCTACAATTCTGAATCAGGCCCTATGTGTGCAATGTATGTTTTACTATTTACTGTCATGTCACCATACCCAGCAAGCACACACAAAGTACCTATGGGCTGAGAATTTCTGTGTCATGGCAAAGGCCTTAAATTTTATTATAATCACTAACACATATGTAATATGAAACAAAGACAGAGAGACTTTATGTATTTGTAGATGTTGTCACATAACTTAGATAGTATTTGCTACATAATTATTCATTGATGCTGTGTGGAGAGATCAAGAAACGGTAATTTCTTACATTCATTTTTATTGGTCACAACACTTGTTGGTGAAACAGGATTTGTCTCAGCAGTTATTGAGACTATAAAGCTATAGGCACTTGTAGACCTTTATGTCACTGCTAGATATCTCCTTTATTGTTCTGCTATGGTTTAGATGTGCAGGATACAATATAGGCATTACGATTGTATGCATGGTAAATATTAAGGTGTCTGGAAAGTGTCAGGAGTATGCGAAGACTGTGGTGTTCACTAACAATAACAGTCTATGTTCATTACATGTAACGCAATCCTTCTATCTCTGATGATTACGTTTGGATACTTATTTTTTCCCCTCTAGTGGCTTGTAGTGACCCTCCAGTGGTTGAAAATGCATATACATTAGGAAGGAAGAAAGACCGATATGAAATTAGCTCATTAGTTCGATACCAATGTAACCAAGGCTTCCTACAGCGCCATGTTCCTATAATTCGGTGCCTACCAACTGGGCAGTGGGAAGAGCCAAGAATACAATGCATAGACAGTAAGTATTTTTTAATGATAGAGTGCATTTTTATTTAAATCTATGTAATTCTGTCTTACTGTCTGTCTGTTTTACGGTATAATTATATGTTCACAAATAAAACACAAGCACAATACATGTGAATATGTGTATCTATGATAACATAATCATAAAATTTACACAATTACTTTTTATTTTGAGAAACTTTTACATGTTACAGTATATCAATCATTAGCATGGTAAGAAGAAAAGCTAATTAGTTGGGACTCATACCTGCATATATTTTACCTGTGTTTTACCGGTGTCTTTAACGGAAGAAAACACATTTGAATGGGCATGATGCGAAAAGCAATTATTTCTAGTACTAACATACCCATTTGTAATTTGTACTAGCTTTGTATTGTATTCCCATTTTCCACATCTTGTTCTCTTTTGTACAATCCCCATAGATAAATGCATCAGGAATGCCTACAAAGATTTATAACACTTGTAGAAAGGCATTTCATGTGACTTTTTACTGGCATTAAAACACCAATGGGCATGCTCTACTATCAGAGAGAGTCATCTAAGTTTCTGTTATTATATAGAAATTAAAAAATTATTTCTTACCAGTGTGAGCCTGCATTCAGTTTATAAACAACTTAATTTCCCCTATAATTATTGAAATTATCACCAACTAATCACCAGATACTTGATCATTGCTGCAATTTATACTGTACTAAGCACCCAAGGATACAGCAAGTAGAAATACAGAAGAGCAAAACCAAGTCTTGTAGTAGAAGAAGTCAATTAACAATACAATGAGTTCCACATTCACTTCTTCATTCCACGGAATGCCAATCCGTAATCCATTTGTACTTCATACAGAATTAGCCTATAAATAGACATGTGACACCATGGGTCAATTTATTTTCCTGTGCGATGTGGTTAGGCTGGAAATACATAAGGCTGAATCCCACCAAGGAAATATTTGAAATTTTGCAGCCAATTTTGCAGAGCAGTTTTTGAATATGTCACTCTTCTCTAAGTAAGTACTGCAGGCTATATCAAGCATCTACTTCAAATAACGCAAATTACATAATAATAGTGATGATAATAATAATAATAATAATAATAATAAAGAAGAAAAAAATATTTTGGTAGTAATAATAATAATTATTATTTATTATCCTTTATATATGTAGAAGAAATCAATTTTTTAAGAGAAATTAAGCTCAATTACATTTCATTTCAAGCAAATTAGAAATAAATTGTTGAGAATTCATCTTTAATAATGGTTATCAGTGGCTAATTCTAGAATGAGAAATAATAATTCTGCAAATGAAAAAAAATAACACCTTATTCATAAGTCTTTTTTTCTGTTTGCTTTTTCTCTGCAATTAATTCCCCACAGCTTCCACTTACAGACACAAGAGAAGCTCCAGACGTCGATCGAAATCCACTGGCAGAAATGCACAGAAATCGGCCCAAGAAAAATAAACACAAAAGACCAAAACATTATTGTAAAGAACATTTATATTAACAATGTCAATTTCATTTTGTTTTGTCATGTAAGGAGTTTATATTGAAGAAAAAACCCAGGCTGTATATATAAAAAAAAGCACCAAAGCAAATTAGGTTTCAGCATTTTTTCTAATGGTCAAAGTGCCTTTGTCAGGGATCATGTTGTGCCTTTCTTAATGGAGGCTGGAAGAGAGTTGATCAGAAATAGAAAGGCTGCGTGAAGCCATAAAGACTATTTTTTTCCATTGTTTTATTAATTATAGTGTGACAATTATGTGATATTTTTATTATTTAAACTCCAGGCTGGCCGAACTTAATTAAAATATATAAATATAGTAAAGATTACAAACACATTGCACATCAAGGACCTTGAATTGAAAAAAAAAATTGTGAACAATTAATGAATGTATCTCAAATGTGAGAGGACAAAGGGGTGGGTGAGAGATTGAGTAGAGAGACTGTCCACATATGTGCTTTTTATTTTGCATATAATAATTTCTACACGCACTACAATGTATAGTCCTCTCCCAGCATACTAATCACCCAAAAGTTACTGTTGAGAAAACTTTTGTATGAGTGTTGATCTGTAAGATCCACGAGGTTGTTCTTAGGATAAGACCTTACTCAACTGTCACAGATGTTCTGCCATGGATTGTACACTCATGTTGATCTATGGCCTTACGCTGCTCATCCAAAAAAAATTCTCACTTCATATGTTTTAGTATGCTCTGGAATATTTGCACACATGTATATTAATACTGCACGCAAGTAACAATGCACCTAACTAGTCTTAAGTAAAAAGCATCATATCGGATTTAATATATTGTCTTTTTTTTTAAATTAAATTACTGATCCCACTCTGAAAAACATTGACGTTTCTTATGTTTTCTTAAAACATATAGAAGTGTCATTTGGACAAGTCAATGCAAGTGTGAGTCATCCCTTCTGCAATCCATCATCGATGGTCTTCAACTGTTTAATGATTCTTAGCTATGTACTCTTATTTTTGCAAGCCAGCAAGATAATGGTAATGTTGGATAAGGCCTTGGAAGCCCTGCTCTGTGTAAATCTATTGGACCACTGGGACACCCTGTGGATTTATGATTGCAGCAACGCTTGGCAGACATGTTTTCTGTGTCTGATAAATTATCCATAGCCTTGAAAAAGAGATACTGTAATCTACAGCATAAATGAAACCAATGTTTTTGTTATTTTTTCCAATTTAACAGAATTAAATCTGCAGTTGGGCTTTCAATGGCTAAAGCCCAGACAGGGTCAGGACTATTATTTAAATGTGGACAGGTTTTCTGTAAGCATAAAACAATCCACCATCACTCTGCTTCCCCTGCATTTCCAGCTGCACCTGTGTCTCTTAGATAGAACCTTATTGCCTCCCCCATATAACAGGACTGAGACATTTTGCTTTAATTTCTCCCATCTGCTCTCCGGGGACCGTGCAGTGCATGACGTTTCCGTGCACCTATTTATATGTAAAGAAAAATTAATAATAATGTTATTAAAAAAAAAAAAAACAATTGGAGTACTAATTTGTGCTATTTTTTATTTAAATGAAGTTGCAATACTCTCCTAGATTTCTGGAGGAGCCTCTGTGTGTAATGTCGTGTCCAACATTTTCTATATTTTTTTGTAAAAAGCAAAACAAATATTTTATAAAACATGTGCATAAAGAGAAGACAGAGTAAATGTTTTAACATCAGAAAAAAAAACATTGTGAAATGTGTATAATAAAATGCAAAACCTGTTGTATTTTATTTTACTGGATTTGCAGTGATATATTTTTGACTGGTGTGTGTATATTTGGTGCCAGCCAAAAAGTGTGTGAGTACTGTGTGTATACTGATGAATGAGGTACGAAATCTGGTACAGAGGTCTACTGTTTTCACCATGCCCAAGTGATTCCCAGCTAAAGGTGCTACTTGTCCTTTTACGGCCATAGGAGGAAGGGTGTTTGTTTCTCAAAAATATTCTAAATTTGAATTCTGATCAGCCAGATTAAGCTTTTGGAGCCACACGAGACATAAAGAAATCTTTTCATGTTCAACATTTACAGAGACATGTGTAAGAAATTTTTAAAAGCAACTTTTTAATTAATTTCCTCATTTGGTAATAATTTGATTAGCAAATTATTGTTTTACATTTTTCAGCTGCCTTCTGTTGAATAAATAAATAGATATTGTATAAAAGTTATTTATAATCTATGTAGCTTTGTGCTGGAGATTACAGACACATTCATCATGTGAGTTCGGGCTCTCACTATCACAAAACGTGGTAGGTAGCTACTATTATGTTCATAAGTTGATAGTTACGCAGAAATGGTCATTTCCATCCATAACACAGCAGAAATATGAGAAACCAAATTTTTAAATGATCTTCTTAGTATTGGAGAGATATGAATTTAAAGAAAAGAATTGCTATCTTTTATAAATATACCATAAAATTCAATGAGATTCTTACACTGAAAGCCAATGGATATGTCTGGGTAACCAACTATTTTACATCAGGACTATTTAACCAGCACAGATAATAATAAAACTGTCGTTTAGGTATAAAAAGGAAAAATATTTGCACTGTACTCTGTACCATGAAAGACCTATGAAATAAAGAACTGAGCCAACAAATATAATGGGAGTTTGATATTTTGTTTTAGTTACAAATATATTACTGATGGGAACAGTAGCCTTGGATACTTTTTCCTTTCCCATAAAGGTTCAAGCATGGGAACAGGCCATTGTAATCTGCAGTAATTGTAGTATGGGGATAAGTGTGAATGAATTGACCAGAGTGCTGTGGTTACTGCAAAAAGTATATCTATTGCTAGGTTGCTGCCCAGCTTTCAAGACTGCCTTAGCATCCTTAACCTGGCAAGTCCTCTTATTTTTAGGGTCAATTCACCATAGTTTTAGTTGCCATAGATTGGCCTTAGGCCAGTTACAGCTAGAGTAACCAGCTGAAATAGTCGCACCTTGGATACAACTAAGCCACAGTTGCCGATCCTGGTCTTTCTTGGGAGTGCTTAGTCTTCTTTGTTCAGATGACATGTGCTGCATGCCTCTGGCTTGTATTTGATCAGCGTTGTGGACAATTGGGAGCTGTGGTCAGGTACCATAATGCCATGGGATATTTGACATTGAACACCAGCAGAGAGAAAGAGAAGGAAGTGTTGATGGGCTAAGAACACTGTAGGGCATATAAGGAAGAGGTGGTGGTGGTGGCAATAATGGGGCCGTTATTTCTATGTCACATTGCTCAGAGTTCCCTACTCTTTACTAGGCATAAATGCTGCATTAGGAAGTTATCATTCACATACTGTAACTACTGGTATAATACTGTCTACTGGGCATTATAACTGGTTATTATTATTACATGCTGCTGGGATTTATTATTTCTAGCAGTACACAGCTGAACAGTGCAACTATCAGACTACAATTTACTAGCCATTATTACTGGCATATTATAGTTTACTGGGTAATATTACTGGCATACTAAGTTTTACTAGGCATAATTTCGAGAATATTACGTCCTAATCGGTATTATTTCTGGTGTGTTAAATCCTGTCTGGCATTATTACTGGCATATAACATCATAATGGGCAATATAACTGTGCATATTGCATCTTGCTGAGCATTATCATGCATTGCTGTGGATGCAATATATCCACTGGGCATTATTACCACACAGTACTTCTTGGTGAGTACCATCACATCACTCTCAATGATAGTATTCTGATTATTATATCTTGCTGGGCATTATCACTGGCATACTATATCTGGATGGTGGAATTTTACAGGCATATTACATTCTAATAATAAAGGTTGCTGGCATATTATATGTTGGTGTAATTTTACTGCTATTTTATACATTGATGTTCCTTAACTAGAGTATTTATTATTTACTACTTACTGACCATTATTGGTGGCATTTGCACTGGCATGCAACATATTGCTTGTGCAATATCAAATGTAATTTCTAGCCATTATTATGAATTATTTGAATGTGGCATTCACTGAGTTAAGCTAACTGTTACTGCGCTTCTAGTGGATTCTCTGAATGTTCCACAGGTCTGGTGGAACACTTGTTGGAACACCAAGTGTTGTTGTTATACATCTCCCGTGTGAACTTCCCATTCCCACTTGAAAACATCTTTTAGTGTTTAAAACGACCCATTTTAAGAAGACAGAAGATCAGTGTTTGACCTGTGGAGGCTTCAGGGGCTCCAATGGAGCACGGGATGGCCAAAGTAAAAATAATTTAACTTCACACTTTATGCTGTTATTAACTCTGACCCAAAATTAAATTTATTGGCCTAACACGAAAAATAGAATATTAAGTTTTAGGTGCATTCATGGAATTTTTATTTAGTTTTTTTTATAAATTTTCAACTAGGAAAATTGTGGGCTGTGGGCTATCACTTATTTATGCCATTTTTCTTTTAATTAACAGAACACCTCCTGACTGGCATACCTGTGGCTGCTAACACCTCTGATGGTGCCACAATTATGTCAACACGCCCTAGCTGTTCTTGTCCGACACGTGCCCCTTCCCTATTCCACCGCCTATAAGCTTAAAGAGCTGAAAATGTAAGATGTGTAGGCTTGCAATCAAACGTAAGCATACATCATGTTTTGTGTGTCTACAACACTGCATACTCTACACAAAATAACCTGTAAATCCATCTCTCCATAAGCCCACGTGTCACATTTTTCAACATCCTAATTTCCAGGCTACTGGCTGCTCTACATTGAATTCAAATAATTTCATGTAATCAATTCCTTCAATTACTAATAATTTATAAACATACAGAATAATGAGAGTGATAATAGAAATAGGTTGAATGGTCATCAAATATACACAGTAGTGAAAATTGTGGTTTGAAGTTTGATCAATATTACAAAGTATAGTAATTGTTGGAGGCAGTGTTTAAAGTGGTTCTAGATAGGTGGTGGAACTCACCCCCCCCCCACCCCGGTGCTTATTTAAGAAAGGGACTGCGCACGCGTAGGCACACGCTGCAAAAAGGAGTGTGGTCTCAAAAAAGGCACGTGGTCTCAAAAAGAAAGGGGTGTGTCACACAGTAGTTTCTCCAATTTCAATTACGCCACACAGTAGCACAATCTTATTCACATTGAACCGCACATTGGCCGTAATTAAGAGCTCCTCGCAAGCGGCCCAATGTTTATTCAATGAGCATGCGCTGCGTCCGGCGTGCGCGAGCCCTGCCGAGCGACTGAAGTTCAGTCGCTACGGGGCTCGCAACAAGACGGGGCGGCTGTCGATGGTGAGTGACAGCTTGCGCCGTTTTGTGGGTGGGTAGGGGAGGTGGCTGGACAAAGGCAGGCATTCCCTTAGGAACGCCTGGCGTTTGTAGGGAGGTCTTACTGACATCACTACTGATGTCAATAGTGGACTTCCTGCTCTATTAGAGCAGGGGGACCACTCGGCCTTGCGGCAGCCTAGACCCTACCGTAGGGTCTTGTCGCAAAGCCGATGGTTGCGATTATCGCGATGGTCTCCTGGCCGCTTGCACCAGCTGTGGGTGGTCTCCCACAGCTTTGCGAGCGGCCGGAGAACAGAAAAAAAAATGCCCACAATCCCAGTGAGCGGGCAGCGGCAGCGAGCGGCTCTGAATCAGGGCCATAGTGCCCCTGAATCACGTTACACCACATAGTAGTTTCCCTTATTCATCTTATGACACACAGTAGTGCCCCTTTAACACTGCTCACTTTAGTGCCCCTTATACACAATGCCCACAGTAGTAGTGCCTCTAATACACATAATGCCCACAGTAGTAGTGCCCCTTATACAATGCCCACAGCGGTAGTGCCCATTACACATAATGCCCACAGCAGTAGTGCCCATTACACATAATGCCCACAGTAGTAGTGCCCCTTATACAATGCCCACAGTGGTAGTGCCCATTACACATAATGCCCACAGTAGTAGTGCCCCTTATGCAATGTTCACTGTAGTTGTAGTGCCCCAGTAATAGTGCTCCTCATGCAGTGCCCCCAGGAATGGTGCCCCTTATGTAGTGCCCCCTATGCAATGCTCCCAGTAGTAGTGCTCCCCAGTAGTAGTGCCCCCAGTGGTAATGCCCCATTAGTAATGCCCCCTGTAGTAGTGCCCCAAGTAGTAGTGCCCCCAGTGGTTATGCCCCCTGTAGTAGTACCCCCAGTGGTTATGCCCCCTGTAGTAGTTCCCCCAGTGGTTATGCCCCCATTAGTAGTGCCCACAGTAATAATTCCCCCTGTAGTATAGTGCCCCCAGTAGTAATGCCTCCAGTGGTAACGCCCCCATTAGTAGTGTCCCCAGCAGTAATGCCCCTTATAGTAGTGCCCCATTAATAGTGCCCCTTACACAAAAAAACACAATATTTACCTTAAGCCCCGCTCCTGCATCTGCTGCCGTTCATCTGGCCGTCCGCTCCTCGGAACTATGGGAGAGACGTCATGAGGTCATAACGTCTCTTCTATAGTGCCCACTGTGGGAGCCGGAAGCCGGTGCTCAGCAGTGAACTCCAGCCTCCGGCTTCCGATTTGGGGAAGGAGCCGGGCACCTGATGGTAACAAAATCTCAGTGGGTGCCTGGTAGTGCTCCGGGCTGACATCCTGGGTTAGATGGGCTGGAGGAGGCGGAACTGGTTCCGTCTCCAAATGGAACTGACGGAACTCGGTTCCGCCACATTCCGGCCCACTTTAACCCCTGGTTGGAGGCATAACCTTACAATAACAAATCTTTAGCGTCTGATGCTGTCCCTATAAATGGGATGTATTGTTAATCCCGGCTGTCAGGATGCCGGCACCGGAATCCCGACACCAGTCAGAATCCCGCTGCGGGCAACCTCCTAAACATGATGGGTAGCTGGCAACTAGAGAATGGTGTGATTGTGAAAGTGCCTATCCTTATGTATCCAAGTGAGTATATTTCCATATCATATCAATTTTGCAAAGCGCAAAGCATTGCATAAAAGATTAAGTAAGAAAAAAACCATGCATATATTGTGTATTCAGACAAACAGCTGTATTAGGGCTATGTGCAGACCAGGAAGCCATGTTGTGTTGTTTTTCAGCAATAGTAGTTTACAGTATGTTGACAGAAGTAAGCCTTTTAGCTAATGTTCAAATTTTAATTGTCCTATATCCTGATATTTCTCCACCAGAGAAAAAATAAATAGTGGTAAAGACAATGGGCCGATGCAGAGTTGAATGCAGACATTGTATGCACAGGAATAAATGCGTATTGTTGCCTGTATAAACAATTGTATGGATTTTGCAGTGAGCCTGTATCTATTGTTATGCTTGGTTTGCTCACCAGTGTGCACTTGTTGCAAATGATATGTCTGGAATGAGGCATTTTTTGGCTAACGTCATAGTTGCCCACTCTCATGGAATTTATGGAATAATCCTGAATTAGGGAAAGTTCTCACAGCTTCTGGGATGATGGGCAGCTCACAAGAGAAGTGGATGGGGCGATAAAGGTGGGATAGCGTGATTCCCCTGCTCTGCACTGCAGGCGCTGCTCCTGGAGCTGGATTAAGGCTTTGTGTACTTAGGACCTGATTCAGACCTGCTTGCTAGCAAGCGCTCGCTCGTTGCTGGTGATGTTCGCTAATGTGCGCTTGCATATATTTTGCAGTGCACGTGCGCAAACTAGTACGAGCGATCGGGATGTGCTCGCTCGCCTTGCAAAGACAGCCCAGTGGAATGAGTTACAGGAGAGGCCGTTTGTGAGTGGTAACTGGGGCAGAGCTGTAGTAATGGGGGAGTGGAGTTGCGGACGCAGGCGTGCCAAAATGTTTCAACGCCATTTCTAGGGCGTGCATAGTTAACAGACATCGTCATAGTACACGTCACCTGCTTGAATTTTACACTGAACTGCTCGCAGTGCGTGCGGTAGGGTACGGTCAACCGCAAGCGCTGCAGTCAGATTCGATGGAAGCCGATGTACCGATGGTTGTAGAAACTTCCTGGAGATGACGTACTCTAGTGGGCGGATAAAGACAGGCTGGTGGGCATCTGTAAACACAAACTGATCGCTCGCCAAGACATAGTGGGCGTGCTTATGCCTTGTCGTGCGAGCGCCTGCCTTGACGTCACTTAGATGAATTTCCATACGCAGGGAGCGAGCGGCTGCATCTAGCGAGCGAGTCTGAATCAGACCCCTAGTATACTTGGACTTGGAGGCCCTAAAGAGCAACACTTGGGACGTGGGGATTGGTTTCTTGTGTGCAAGCCTTCGACATGTATATGAAAAGGGGGCATGGCGCCCTGCCTCACACACAAGAGCATTCCCTCCCTACCTTTTCTCCCTATGCGACACTGCAGCCCACACATATGCATACAGTCACAAATACATACAGTCACATACACACATACATGCAGTCTTACACCTATACGCATACTGTCACACAGTTATACACATACATAAAGTCACACACCTACAGAATACTCAAACATATATACAATGACACGTACATAGACGCACACATTCACACACCTATACACATATATACAGTCACACATATAGTACACATACAAAGTCACACACATACAGACACACACATACATAGTAGCACTCATACATATATAAAGGGCCGGACTGCCCATCGGGCACTTCTGGCAAATGCCAGAAGGGTGAATGGCCAGATGGGCCGGTCCGGTGTCAAACTCTGGCCGAGCAGCTCTGCCTCCCAAGGGAGGGGGCCGTGAGGCCATGCCTCCGTGACTCGTGGCACCCTCCTGTGAGATAATACCATGCCCTTTTTAAGGCGAGGCCACGCCTTTTTTGCTCAGCAGCCCCAGTTCAACCCTGCATACATACATACATAGTCACACATTTATACACATACATACAGACAGACAGTGCCCCCTCCCTGAGTCCTTCTTACCTTATAGGCTGGCTGCTGGATAGTCCTCATCACTCTGGGACCTAAGTCTGCTTTTCTCCCATGCTGCTGCTGGCACAGTGCCATATAGCCCTGCCCCCTCCTTGGACTCCACCTCTCTATTCTCTAGATCACAGTGCAGTTCCTGCTTGGCACTGCTGCTGTGATTAAAAAATGTAGGGCCCCCTGAGAGAGGGGGGCCTGGGGCACTTGTCCCTTTTGTCAACCCTTTATTTGGCTCTGTCTGACCCTCAGCACCCTACAACAGCACAAGACATTACCTGCTGTTCAGCCTGGTAGCACCAGCACTGGCAGGTCTTCATGCAGCTCTCATAATCAGCCGCATCCGGCGGTGAATTTCACCAACCGCATTCGCTATATTACCAGGATGTCCCCGCAGACTCTCTCACCCTGTCAACAACCAGACCTGCCCCTCAGACTTTCTCACCCTATCATCCAGCAGACCTGTCCCGCAGACACTGAAGCTGCAGCTGCTACAGGTGCCACCCACGGCTGAGGGTGAGGGTAATTAATGTTTTATTCTTTTCCTGTGGGAGCTCTTGTGTTTCTTTTTTTTCCTGTCGGGGACAATGTGTGTGTGTGTGTGTGTGTGTTTTTTTCCCTATGGGGGACAATGTGTTTGGTTTTTTGTTCTCTCAGGGGTAAATGTGTTTTTTTTTAGTGGGAGCCAGTGTGTTATTTTTTTTCCTGTGGAGGCCAATGTGTGAGTTTTCTTCCTGTCAATGTGTGTGTTTCCTTCCTGTGGAGGCCAATGTGTGAGTTTTTTTCTCTGTGGAGGCCAATGTGTGTGTTTTTTTCTCTGTGGAGGCCATTGTGTGTGTTTTTTTTTCATGTTGGGGACAATGGCCCTCATTCAGAGGCGCTCGCAAGAAGCGAGCGCTCGTTCTGAATGAGGGCGGGCGCTTCATTTTTGAAGTGCAGCCTCCTGGTCATTAGGTAAGCTGTGGGTTACCACCCACAGCTTAACAACTGACCAGGTTGATGGTCGCAATGGTGAACACCATCGCGACCATCGGGGCTAGCGACGAGACCCTAAGGCTGGGTCTCAGCAGCCGCAAGCCCCAGGGAGCTTCCTGCTCTGAAAGAGCCGGAAACTCCCCACTGACATCACTGATGATGTCAGTGCGGCCGCCCACAAAACGGTAGGCATTCCTTAGGGAACGCCTCTGTTTTGGAAACCACCCCCCAGGCCCCGGCCCGCCTACAAATCAGTCGATCAACATCGACAGCCGCCCCTTTTGTAGAGAGCTCTTGAGCTAGAGAGTTTCTCTCTAGCTACGGGGCTTGCGCGAGCGCAGGGCTAACTATCGACCCGGTTGCGAGCACATCGGTGCTTGCGACCGGGTCTGAATGAGACCCAATGTGTGTATGTTTTTTTTCATGTTGGGGACAATGTTCCTGATTCAGAGGCTCTCGCTATTTGCGAGCGCAAGCTCTGAATCAGGGCGGGGAGGAATTTTTTTTTTTTTTCCTGTCCGCTCGCAAAGCTGTGGGTGCCCACCCACAGCTAGTCTGAACAGGCAGGAGATGGTCACGATTATCCCGACCATCGGGCTTGCGAGGAGACCCTGTGAGGGTCTCAGGTCTCGCAAGCCCAAGTGGACTTCCTGTTCTAAAAGAGCAGGAAGTCCACTACTGACATCACGAGTGATGTCAGTAGGGCTGCCCAGAAATGGCAGGCGTTCCTTCAGGAACGCCTCCGTTTGTTCAGCCACCCCCCCCTCCCCGCCTACAAAACGGGGCGAGCTGTCGATCAACATCGACAGCCGCCCTGTTTTGTTGCGAGCCCTGGTGCGAGTGATTTCACCATCACCCACTTGCGAGCTCAATACGCTTGCGAGCAGGTCTGAATCAGGCCCAATGTGTGTGTGTTTTTTTTTCCCTGCGGGGGCCGAAGTGTGTGTTTCTTAATAATAAAATAATAATAATAATAATAATAAAAATATTAATTATGGATATAGTTGGATGGGGAGGAGGCATCCAAAGTTTCTTGCACAGGGTGCTAGTAGAACTGAGGCCAGCCCTGCATGCATCTCTCAGATTCCTGGCTGCAAAAGTATGGTTTATCCTGGAGTTCTGTCATCACGCTCTTTGCTATGTGAGAACGTCCAGTTTTACCCCAGTTATGCCTCCTCAGTCACAAATGGAAATGCACTTGAAATGCACACAACTCTTCATCACCGGGACATGCAAAGAAAAATATAACAAGCGAGATACGCTCCATTTATTGGCATATGTTCAACTTTTTCAAAGTCCACGCTAATAAACCATTCAGCAGCCTTCCCTTTCCAGACATAGGGCCGTATTCAATTTGGAGCGAAAAGCCGTTTTCATCTAAACGTTTTCACCGATTACGTAATTTTTGCCGATTCCACTTATTCTTGTATTAAATTTTTCCGACATTTTGCCAGTGCGAAAAGTTTGCGCATTGTAACCAGCGGAAAAGTATCGGTAATGGACACCCAGCGGAAAAAAATGCAGAATCTGGGTTTTGGGGTGCAAAATTGCGACAAACCACCTAAACCCTTTTACACCTCCCTTGACGCTAACTGCGTCAAAAAACGCAAACAATTACACAAAGGACACAAAGGACAATTACACAAAGGACACCCCAAAAAAAAAGCACTTTGAAAAAATGGGTGAAAAAAAAAAAGTTGGGGTTCAAACTAGCGAAATAGCCTTTGGGGGGTGCTGGAAGTATGGGGGGGAGGGGGTTTATTATTGCAGATGCTTGCTGAAGGTGCGTTTTTTTGTGCACTTTAAAGCTCTATTTTAGTGACTTTGAAGTATGCTTGCACCCATTTTCATGTACCCCAAATGTGATGGAAATACGGATTTTAAGTTGCAAAAACCTATTCTTCATCACTTGCTCAATGACGCAAAATAGCGTCTATTGAGACCATTCAAAGACCCCAAAAACCTTCAGCGGGGTTAATCGGCTGTACCCATAGTGAACCCACATGTCAGAGCATCTTTTGAGGGGTGTCAGGCTGATTTCCCCAAAAACAACCGGACTTTTTTTCGCCTGTTTGAGTTTCGCTGCATCCCAATTTGGAATTGAATATGGGGATATGTGGGGACCCTCGCGATACCTTTTCGCGCAGAAAAGCGACGAAGATGGCGAAAAGTCCAGCAATGGTCTTTTCGCTCCAAATGGCATACAGGCCTTAGTATGAAACATGTTTTATTTTTACAGAACACTGTAATCTTGCTATTAGAGCACAGCCACAACAGTTATACTATATTTGAATAATTGGGCATGTCGTAGACACATCAAGCGAATCAGACATGCTCCATGGCCATCGTCATCATCAGCTCACAGCTTACATCAGTGGTCGAGTAAGCACAAGTCATTCCGCTGCAAACAGACACACTTAAAAAAAGATCAAGTTGTGTTTATGACATGTTCAACTCTGCACAAGGACCTCATTGTTCAGTATATTAGATAAAGAAAGTGTGTACACTGTAGTTTCCCATAATTTTAGTTATTTTGTTAGAGTACATTAATGCACTATATTAAAATCTGAAAAAATGTTACAACCCAATAATATAATAAAGGTACATCATATGGTGGAGTGAATAGTTGAGTTGATTCTGTTGCCTGGTTTACTCTGCTGTATAAGGGAATGGTCAGGATACAACAGACAGGCTGTCATGGCACAGAGCAGAATCAGTGAAGATAGTATGAAGACTGTATATTTCTCTGGGCTTGTGCTATT
Organism: Taudactylus pleione; assembly: GCA_031769625.1. Lineage (NCBI taxonomy): Eukaryota > Metazoa > Chordata > Amphibia > Anura > Myobatrachidae > Taudactylus > Taudactylus pleione. The sequence continues at coordinate 614,457 of JAUIMM010000555.1, read as the reverse complement.
ATTATAAGGTGAAAGTAGCTCTCTTATTGGTATAGTCTGTGAGAGAATTACAGATTGGCATGTTACAGGTTTAATGCAGTGTTATAGTTCCTCAGGAGATGTGTTACAGTTCCTCAGGAGATGTGTTACAGTTCCTCAGGAGATGTGTTACAGTTCCTCAGGTGATGTGTTACAGTTCCTCAGCAGATGTGTTACAGTTCCCCAGATGTGTTACAGTTCCTCAAGAGATGTTTTAAAGTTCATCAGGAGATGTATTACAGTACCTGAGGTGATGTGTTACAGTTCCTCAGGTGATGTGTTACAGTTCCTCAGGAGTTGTGTTACAGTTCCTCAGGAGATGTGTTACAGTACCTGAGGTGATATGTTACAGTTCCTCAGGTGATGTGTTACAGTTCCTCAGGAGTTGTGTTACAGTTCCTCAGGAGATGTGTTACAGTTCCTGGTGAAGTAAATTAGAACTGATTCTGGTGAGAAGTTGGAATTTGCTTTGCATTGCATGCATGGGAAACGGCTCTGCTGCTGCATATTACACATTATTTTTTCATTTCATTCAAATTAGCCGTTTTAGATTGTCTGTGTGCTTCAAGCAACAAATTTGTATGTATGATGTATTATATTTCCCACCAAATAATAATTCACATTATGACAGGTATAACTAGCGTAAGATGCTGATAAAAACATGCCGCAAAGAGAGTGTCCAGAGTAAATGTTTATTGGAGAATCAGTCTTTATTAGACGTTCAGTCTTTAATGATAAACCCGCCCCATCTGCACGCCGATTGGCGGCCTGACATGTAAACCCTGCCCACCAGCGTCACCTAGGCCAGCCCTCTGACAAAGTCCATTGACAACACGCATTAGGGCATGGCCTAATGATGCAACTCTGTTCCTTTCAGTACTGTCGCTGGCTCTTGTGATCCGTGTCGGTCCCGGCACCCCATGTCCTTCTGTGGAAGTCAGCGGCGTGGGTCATGGTTACCTATCGGTATCCCGGTAGGACGAGAGGAGCATTATCTGGTTGGTTTAACATCAATTTTTAACATCGGTACGAACAAATGTCATGTGAAGCCTGATTGGAATCTTTTATCATGTTTGTATAAGACATACTTACTTTTATGCACTATGAAGCTCCCCCATATCTTCTCTTTTTCCAGATATATATATATAGACACAAGTGTGTATATATATATATATATATATATATATATACAGTATATTAGAGATGTGCGGGTTCGGATCTACTCGGTTCTTATCTCCATTTTACCGCAAGTTCGGATTAGTTAGAATTTATTTTATTGGCTATCCAAAACACGTGATAACCGATAGCCAATAAAATGCCGTTTTGAGATCCGAGTAAATCCGAGTCAAACCGAGCAAATCCGAACCCACTCATCTCTAATATATATACATATATATATATAGATATATATATATATATATATATATATATATATATAAAGTGATTGGACACTCTTGCCATCAGTACTTTGTAGGTCCACCATGTGCAGTGATTACTGTAGACACCCTTCTTGGCAAATTGTCTACAAGTTCCTGGACGACAGCAGACGGTGTGTTTTGCCATTCCACCTTACAGTACAGTGACCAACTGTGACACTAAAGAAGGTCAAGTCAGCCTAGAACGCACCCGTGCCAGAGGTTCTCAATGGGATTAAAATCTGGACTCTGAGCTGGCTAATCCATTCAGGTTACCAAATTTTCTGTATACCAGTCCAGTATCACACAGGAAACATGACAGGTGGCATTGTTGTCTTGATAAAAACATTTGTTGTTTCTGTAAAACTGCAAGTGCATGGGCCTCCCTACAAAGTGTTCTTGTCAATACCGCCACATTAGAGTCCATTTGGAACTCATGTGCAATAGTATGCATGTCACTTGCGCAGGAGTGTCCAATCACTTTTGTCTACATAGTGTAATACACATATATTTTATCATATATAATATAACACACTTCTATATATTACATATAACACATATTAGCACATGTATACACATACATAAACAATAACACCTACAGAACATACACACAGCAGCTGCAGGTTGCTGATGGGGTGGAGCAGGCACTGCAGAACATTATTCTCCACCCCCTCACTGCGTAATGCAGCAATTCATAGGGAGTGGGCGAGACTAGTCTTATTGGCCCCAACCTCTCACTGAGACCATTTGAGGGTGGAGTCAGCTCCAAACTAGTCATGCCAGAGCTGAAATTCCTTGGAAAGTGGGGACCCCCAAAATGAAAAGGGAGCCCCCATCCAGAGGATCAGCCTGTAATAAATTATCCAGAAGTGGGGTACGGTCAAGTTGGAGGACTATGTATTCCTCGGGGGGTATTTCTCGGCAATATTGGGTGGAATAGTTCAGTGGTGTCACAAGTGGGTTGCAGGTTGTGGGCTGCCCCGGGTGTCACACGCCAAGGGGTGATACCAAAGTGCCAATTAATCAGTGACAGGAGCCGGGTGCTGCACTGTAGCAATACGTGCAGCACTCGGCTCCTGACACAGTGAGAGAGCCGGCACTGCACACCGACGGGTCCCTGGGGGCAGTCCGCATCTTCGGGACCCTAGGACTGACCAAAACTGCGAGGCTACACTACTTTTGCCAGTGCGCACTGGGTAAGGTGGACTTTGGAAGCCCATCATCGAATAGCGGGACGGGCTTCGGCCATTGAATGTTATTCAATTGAAAATCAATTGCGATTGTTGCCCATGCGTAGGTTTCTGGGTTCACAAATGCATAATAACCCCGGTAGCTTGGCTGGGGGTGGAACTGAAGGCAGGGCTGAGGGTACGGATCAGATACTGTGTAAGCATACCTGCACTGTCCTCACGGGTGTTTCCATTCACTGGTGGCTGCCTCCTGCAGGTCCTGCTCAGCTTCCCACTGCGTCCTGCGTTTCTGGCAGCCAATTACAGTGTGTGTAGTGGGCGGGGTGCTGTGTATTTATGTTCTGGCCCGAGATGTAGTGGGACCAGGACTGTCCAATAGGAACGTGTCACATGGAGATGCTGCTGGTGTCCTAGACTAGACTATGCACATAGCATACTGATGGAGAGAGCTGCAGCCAGGAGCAGCCCAGGTCCCAGCATTTAAAAAAATATATTACAATCGGTACACCATCAAATCATTACTATTCAATGGCGACAAATATCAGAATGCTGCCATCGAATGGTAAAAATATTACCTACCATCAAAAGAAAAACATTGATTGTCAGTAATCATCGACCGTCGATGTCCATCCCTTGCTCTGGGTGCCACCATGGGGAGAGACGAGACTGAAATAGCTCCTATTATACCAGCAGCCTTTAAGAGTGGTGACTTGCACTTGTGGCTAATGACAGACACAAAGAGATATGATTCGGGTAATTTATAAAAGAAACGAGGTATTTATTCTGCAATCAGTATGTCTGTAAAACCAGTGCAGCTCAATTATTCAAGTATACAAATAAAAGCATGTAATAAAACCTTTAGTACAGCAGTAAGCACTTCCAAAAGACAATTAACAAATGCGTCCTAAAGTACGTATTACAATGTCTTTCAAACTCCAAAACACTATAGGACTATTAGAATATATTAGCACTTATTAACTGTGAGGCACAGCACACACTAACTCTAACAGGAAAGTTGTCAGGTAACACTAAAATGCAATATGTAATAACAGTAAGCAATGACCTTGCAAGGTAATGGGGTTATTGCTTAGTTTATTTATTATAAACAGACGTTGCGGTAGGTCCGTGCACGATGAGGCCTTTGTATGTTGCAGCACTGGGGGGATTACTGAGTTTAGCATGCATACATTAAAGTCAACTTTAAATGACAACCGGCAGTCAGCAGTATATAAATGCTAGGCTAGGCAATGTGTTACACTAGAATTAGCCACTGCCCCAACAGGCACTGAGGGCCTGATTCAGACCCGGTCGCTCTGACTGAGCGCTCGCTCTGAATCAGGGCCGGGTTTTTGTTTTTTTTTAGAACGGCCTCCTGGCCGCTCGCACAGCTGTGGGTGACCACCCACAGCTATTGCGAGCGGCCAGGTTGATGGTCGCGATGGTGAAGAGACCATCGCGACCATCGGGCTTGCGATGAGACCCTTGTGGTAGGGTCTCGTGGCCGCAAGCCCCAGAGAGATTTCGGCTCTAACAGTGCTGGAATCTCTCCACTGACATCACTCGTGATGTCATTGGGGCCACCCCCAAACGACAGGCGTTCTCATGGGAACGCCTCCGTTTGGGCAGCCACCCCCCCGGCTCGTCCCCCACCAAAGGGGGCGAGCTGTCACTCAACATCGACAGCTCGCCCCCTTTGGTGCGAGACCCAGAGCGACGGAGTGCCCCCTTTGGTGCAAGACCCGGAGCGACGGAGTGCCCGTTGTTACCCAGGTCTCACGCATGCGCACAACAGTGCCGGCTCCGTCGTGTGCATGCGCTCTGGGCCACCATCAACCCGTTTGTGAGTGCTCAGCGCTTGCGACCGGGTCTGAACCAGGCCCTCAGATACTTTCTAGGGATCATAAGATTCCTTCCAGGCAATGGCCGTCCACACATGCGTGTTCAGCTAACGGCGTATGTGCCGTATCGCATTGGGGTCCCTGAAGAATTAAGTAGTAATTACATTTGTGATCATTTCACATCTGACACATTGCAGGGAAGGGCTACTGTCCATGGGTGTGTTTCGTCATATATTCAGGTGATCCATAATTTCTTATTGCCGCAATACACTGTGATAAGAAATTATAATTATCGGGTCTACAGCCTGATAATTAATACATTTGCCCATTATAATGGCAATTTTCAAGCATCAAAGTACAATTCACAGCATGTCTCCTCCTTCACTAAAAATGGTCTCTTTCAGTGACGGCTCCAGAGGTGGGGCTGCAGCGCAGTTCAAAATTCAAATAGGGGAGCCACACCAACTGCCAGTGAGTCCTGGTCGGCGACGTTTGCCAGCAATTGGGGTGGCAGTTGGTGTGGTTTCCCTGTTTGAATTTTGAACTGCGCTGCAGCCTCACCTCTGGAGCCGCCACTGGTCTCTTCCATTGTTTATTTCCTATGATTTCTGATCCTCACTAGTCAGTCCCAGCAATGGAACTTAATTCAAGTTTGATTGCATCTGTTTCAGGAGTATAACACTGGTGACTGATTCACAGGTAGGCACAGAAGCTAATGTCACTACAAAGCCCTTCCCTTATCAGTGGCAAACGCAGGATTTTGAAAGGGGGGTTTCCAAATTCTTGGTTACTGAACCAATGAAAAAACATCTAGCCACAAATGATAGATAGATAGATAGATAGATAGATAGATAGATAGATAGATAGATAGATAGATAGATAGATAGATAGCAGTCATCTGGCATCACTTATAATAAATATTATCCCCCCCCCATACACCATGCAGCAGTCATCACTTAATAAATTAATAAATATTATCTCCCCCCCTCGCAAAGAGATGCAACAGTTATCTGGCCTCATTTTAATAAATATTATTCCCCCCCCCCCCCCCCCGCAAATACATACACCATGCAGCAGCCATCTGGCATCACTTAATAAATATTATCTTCTCCCCCCCACCGCACAGACAATCAGCAGTCATCTGGCATCACTTAATAAATATGATCCACCCGCCGCACATACAAGCAGCACTTATCTGGCATAATTTTAATAAACATTATCCTCCTCCACAGACATACGACCCCACCCAACCCCTTCCCAGCATATACATGATAATATAAGCACTCGTCATCTGGCAAATATTATCCCCCCGGCTGCACCCCCCGCCACCTACTTCGTGCGGCTCTGTGCGGGACTCGCGGTCGCGCTGGCTGTAGTAGACTGTGTCCCGGGGCGGCGGCAGCCAGGAGCTCTGTCACATTGCCGGTAACAGAGTGCCCCTATGGGAGCTGACTGGGAGGGACCAACGCTGAAATCTTGATGTCTGGCATACCGATCATAGGTAAGCGGGCGTCGGGAGCGCTTAACCGCGAGAGGGGAGGGTTAGGATTAGGGACTTAGGGTTAGGCACTCCCCCGGGAGGGTTAGGTTTAGGCTAGGGGAATGGGGGGTTAGGGTCAGGCATCAGGCACCACCGGAGGTAGGTTAGGTATAATCACCCCCCCGGGAGGGTTACGTTTAGGGTGCGGGGAGGGCGGGGTTAGGTTTAGGCACTCCTGAGGGGAGGTTAGGGTTAGGCACTTGGGGGGAGGTTAGGGTTAGGCACCCCTAAGGGAGGGTTAGGGGGGGAAAAAGGAGAGTTAGGGGTGTTACTTACCTTAGCCTGGAACTTCAGCTGTTGGCCTTCCGGCGTCTGTATTTCATCCGCCCGGCTTAGGTCCAGCGGTGATTCTTACCGATTCCCCCTTATGTACATCCGTGCATCCGAGTGTGTAATGACTGAATTGCCCACTTTCAGCATCCGCATAGGCCACCATCTGTCGCATCACCAAAACTTGCACCCTATGGCAGGAGCAGTTTCTTCATCCGTGTATGGCCTCCTATGTAAGCGGTTGAGCATAAGTGTACAGAACCATTTTGACATGCCCAGTAAATTTCACTACACTTCTCCTTGCGTGCGCCTGAAATTAAAACTGCAACACTGCAAAGCAGGGCCGGACTGCCCATCTGGCACTTCTGGCAAATGCCAGAAGAGCTGGGGGCCAGATAGATCAGTCCGGCTGAGCAGCTCCGCATCTGCTTGGCCGTGGATACTGAAAGTAGGGGGTGTGCAGCGAGGCCACGCCCCCCTGTGACTCGCGGGACATCCCCGTGAGGCATAACCACACCCACTTTTGATGAGGCCACTCCCCTTTTGTTTGTGTGGGGGGGTAATGCTGGGGGACTGCCATAGCTGCTTAGCAGGCCCAGTCCGTCCCTGCTGCAAGGACACAATTGAGACATATATGCGGTGTGAGCGAAATGCATACCCAGTAGCAAAAAAATCACTCCACTACATCCGACATCGGCATTGCACACACCTTTGAATAAGGCTCTTGGTGTGTGATTAGCAGACAGTGTATTTACCAGCTGAAACATTCTCACCCTAATGATCTGCTTCTCCTGGCCAAGGGCTGATTCCTCCTCCAAATGCAGGCGCAGCAGTGAAGATGGGTGGAAGTCCTTGTTAGAAGGAGTGTGCTCCTGTGTTGCCTCATCCCATTACCCTGATAAGGTAGGATGACTCGAAGGTCACTGGACCTGCCGGAGTGAGTTAGATAGGCCCAACCTCTGACTGTGCTACTGTGCATACACGGCGGCGCACTTTTATTCCCTGGCAATCTATGGGAACACACAGCATACAGAGCCGCAATACCAAACTGCAAGTACTCTGTATCACCACTGCTAGTGTATAGGGCACCAGTGCTATCACAACCAGTGCACTACAACGCCCAGAACACCCTAAGTTACAGGCTGCCGTTACAAATATATTCTGCATACCACTGTTACACCTGTGACATCCCTGTGTGATATTCTACTTGTTATTCTATCTTATTCAATAAATCTAAGAGTTGGTTACGCTGTACCACGTGTGAACTAACTGCCACCAACACCAGCAACTGCGTTACATATTTAACACCACATGTACCTTGGTTAAAGTGCACTGTACTCTGGTTTTACTTTCTGTTTGGAGGACTACTGCTCCCAGCACATTCGCTCGCATTTCATAATGATAGCCACTTTAACTCTAACATGTTGTGCCATCCAGTACACACTCACTAATAACTCTGCTAATAGTCCTGATCTCTGAACCTTATTTATTTCTATTCCCACAGCTTTCCACTGACACTGCAGTGGCTTTGCTGAAAGTCTCTGTCACTATGAAAAAGTTTTTTAACATTGACTCCTGTTTTAATCTCGAAGTGACTTCACTCAGCTCTGATGTCTCCACCTCTCAAGATGGCCGCCACAGTAGTTCTCCTCACACTTTCCTAAGACCAACTGCCGCTCACCAACTGCCTCTCCTCTTCTCTCAGCTGTCCCCAGCTTTACAATTAACCTCTCAAGGTGCCCCTTTTTGCTTGCAGATATTCTGCTTCTCCGTTTGTGCGTGTGCAGTTGAGCGCAATGCTGCCACATATCGTGGTTAACACACACACATGCAAATAAAGACACGGTTAGCCTAAATGGTAATTTTAACTAAAAGGGATACATTATGCAAAAACATAAAATGTGGACATTTCATTATAAAAAGAAAAACAGTACTGCGCTGGTGAAAAATATTTATAAATAAATTTAATAAGATAAGTAGCAAAAATAGTAATAATAATAAAACACAATATAAGAAAGAAAAAAAAATAATAATAATAATATAGATCAATCCTACAAATGAATATGAAGGTAATCAAATGAGAAAACATAAAAAAACAATATAAGCTAATCATATTACCACAATATATCAATAAATTAAAAATGAAACAATGAGTTGTAATTCATTAAAGAATTGCAGTGTCCTTTAAAAGTGTAAGGAGTGTTATGACCTGGGTTCATACAAATTACTTTTACTTGAAGTAATATGGTGCAAGTTGTTTCCATCAAGAAGTAAAAAAATACCTGTAGATTAGATACAATGTGTCCACCGTATGATTATTGATACATCCGTGCAGTGTAGCTGAGAATAACGGGTAGCAGGGGGGTCTAATAATCAGTGGAGACTCCAGCGGCTAGATCTCACTGCGGCTGTATAATTCCCCGCTAGGCTCCACAGATAGCCTAGTCAGCTGTAGTGGGGGCACTACAAGGGGGGTACCACTGGGGGTACTGCATCGAGGGACCACTACTGGGGGCACTATATAAAGGGCAATACTGGCAGTACTGCATGGGGGGGGGGGGGAACTACAACTAGGGCCACTGTTTAAAGGGCACTGCATAAGGGGTACCACTATTGGGGGCACTGCATGGGGGGACTACTACTGGAGGCACTATATAAGGGGCATACTACTGGGGGCACAAGGGGCACTGCACAGGGGGGACCACTACTGGGGGCACTGTAAAAGCAGCACTGCATAGGGGGTACCAAAAAATATACTTGCTTACCAAAAAATTTGGGCTCGGGACGGCCCGGCCCTCCTGCTACCCGCTATTCTCAGCTACACTGCACGGATGTATCAATAAACATACGGTGGACACATTGTATCTTATCTACAGGTATTTTTTTACTTCTTGATGGAAACAACTTGTACCTTATTACTTCAAGTCAAACTTTTAAAGGACACTGCAGTTCTTTAATGAACTACAACTCATTGTTTCATTATTAATTTATTGATATATTGTGGTAATATGATTAGCTTATATTGTTTTTTTATATGTATTCTCATTTGATTACCTTCATATTCATTTGTAGGATTGATCTATATTATTATTTTTATAATTTTTATTATATTGTGTTTTATTATTATTACTATTTTTGCTACTTATCTTATTAAATTGATTTATATATATTTTTACCAGTGCAGTACTGTTTTTCTATATATGCTCTTTCGTGGGGTTTCAGTTTTTCCCCTTTATCTTTGACCGCTGCAGGTTAATTGTGAATCACCAGTGTAATCTTTGAGCTTAGAAGGTTTTTTTCTATTTCGTTATAAATGCCACAGCAGGTTACAGCCATGTTTAGCAAACTTACCATGATGGGGATTATAGTACACCTGAGAAGGAAAATATACCTTAAAATTGCTTTAAGATGCTGGTGTCCTTGTCACAATTAATAAAAATCAATCCATTTAAATAGAGCAGCAAGGTTACTGAAAAAGTTAATTTACTTTATTGTCAATAACTAATTTCACTTTACAATTTAAACAAAAAGACCCTACAAGTCATTAAAACAATTACCATAATAATAAGAAAATTATATTCATGAAAAAAATGTTTATTTAATACAGATTCAAACAATGTAATAGTGTACATTTCATTAAAAAAAACCTTGTAATAAAACGGAAAAAGAACATTCGTTATATAAAAGCACATTTACATATAAAACATAATAGCACCTTTTGTTACAATTATAATATAATACAGTCCCCTTAAAGATTTAATCTCTCTGGTAAATTGTTTTCAAAGTAAAAAAAAGAATACAATATTGAATAGGCACAGATAAAAAAAATAGTTGCAACAATGTCTCCCAGGAAACACAAAAGATTTCTATATAGAATATAAATTATATTTGTCGCAAAAGCTCTGGATTCAAAAAGTGTGTGAGGTAAAAAGTGAACATGTCACAAATAAGGATATTGAGTGAAATATCCAATAGTAAAGAAATCTCATAGAGGTTCTCTTTATGGAAAACACTATTAGTATCCTGTCTTTGCAGGATCATGCCGTCATGGATATCCCTATGTGATAAAACAATACACATAATATATGTGACACATTTTAATGGCCAAATAAAAAAAGAAGAAGAGCATTACATGGGAATTATGGATAAACAAAGGCCTGACATAGCTGCTAAATTTAAAGCAGCAATTAGTTTTGCGGCATAATCAGGTTGGTTTTGGGTTAAAACTAAATGCCACTTTAAATCTAGTAGCTATAGCATTTAAAATTGCACTTGTGTCTACAAAACAAAAAATTACAACATTTAGCGTGTTTCGCCAGCAATAATGTGGCTTTAAATGTTCCCAGTCCCATTTCAAACCCACCACAGAACAGAAATTACTGTAATCATCCTAGCTCTATTAATAGAATACAAATTTTGCAAATGTAAAATTACCAATACAGGGCGTGATTCATTACGTATCGCAACTGCAACAGCGTACGCAGATCGGTTGTTGGTGTGTACTGCCCATGCTTATGTATCGCAGTGCGCGTGCGTGAGTTAGCACTGTAATCGCTCTGCGATCACCCATGCAGAAAGAAAGCCATTGCAGAGTGAGTGATGGGAGGTCAGCGTTTGAAGGTGGTGATGGGGGAGTGGTTGGCGAAACGCAGACGTGCCTGTCCGTTTGAACACCGTTGCATGTGCATGCATAAATTAGCCACTGCGACGGCATAGGCAGCTAGAGTACTCACTGTGTGTGATGAGATTAGCAATTTCTGAGTAAGGTCAGACCTTTTGTAATTCTGCGTGAGGGGCCGATGTTACTCAGTGTTCCCAATGTATATGCAGAACAGTGAGGTATTACGGATGTGAGATAGCAGTAGTGGGATGCAGTGGGCGTCTCTATACTGTGCGATGGCTTTGCGATTGCCATCATTAGCATATTTTCACAGCAGACCTGCATGCGTAATTGCAGCTGCGAAATGGGCATTTTATGGAGCAGCAAAGCAAAAGCGAAACTTAGTAGATCACATCACCAGACAGCATGCCTCTTCTGCAAGGTTTCAGCACAGTTTCATTCATTTGTCTTTTGCCAGCTTTAAGGAATATGAGGCCTGACCATTGGCAAACAGTTGACTCTGTGTCCCAAAAGCTTGCAATGCAAGGGTTTTTTTTCCAGTTAGCCCTTAAAATGTATAGAGTTCTTGTTGTTTTCACCACGTAACTAGTTTCTATTACAAACCATTTATCTACATTTTACCTCAGAAAATAGCTCAGACATGTTTCCAAATTCATGTGTCTTTATTTACAGTATAGTACTTGCCGATCTCGCGAGCGACAGGACCCCGCAAAGTTGTACCGGCATCGGCAAGTGCATACACACTTGCCAATGCCAGCAGCGGTGGAGCGACAGTGGGGGGGGGTAGCGCGGGCCATGCTGCTTACGGCAGCATGGCATCACTAGAGACATCCTCAGATCTTTCTGCATGTACAAAAGATCGGAGGATGCGATGAACGACCCGTGGGAGCGCGCTTCGGCATCGTGTGCACGCACTGGATGATATGAACGATTTGTCGTTTCGATGCGTCGGAATCGGCCAAGTCGTTTAATATATCGTCTATAGTCCTCGGGCCTTTAAAAGCTCAAAAAGAACAATAAGCACAAAAAAGCAGTAGAGTATACATGCAAATAAAGTAACCTGAAGGTGAAAAGTTAATTTAAATAAATTGTCCTTATGAGACACGTCAGGTGCTAATGATCACTTTGTACTTGAGTTTTGGCAGTGGGCTATGGAGGAAAGGAAATGACTGTTATATATATGACACAGCATCTATGTGAAGCCCTGGAGGAAGACTGAAGGAAAGCCATAGCAAGCTACATTTATTACAGCTAGGACTAACTATCGCCAACTACTGTATTGTGCTGCTTTTCCTCCATCTGAGGATCCCATTACAACTGCTTTAGTAACACAGGAATGAGTGAGGCGATTAATACCTCAAATTTATACATCCCAAATACATTGTCATAGAGTAAACTTGCTGTATTTATTCCATTTTAATAGTAACTTTTAGAACCTGCTCACACCTCTGTAATTAATACAAATGTTCTTGCTCCCACCATTGTATTATCACTGCACAACCTATTTCTCATGCGTTAATGTGCGTTACCAGCACAATGGATAGTATTTGTATAAAGTAACGCACTGCATGAGGGGCACTGGGAACACGGTAATACCCATGATTAAAATACACGAGACTCATGTATGTTTCTGCATTTTCCCAGTGCAAAGGGGCCCACAAGAAAGAAAATGTTAATGTTCATTTAGAATAACCTAAAGTATATTATCAGTAGGAAAGCACATATTAGCTGCAAATGTGACTGAATAGTCCTTTATAACAAGGGTAAATGCATAAAGAAAGCATAAACTACCCGCTCATGTATGGATTGGACACTATGATGTACAAGCCAGGCTAGGCACACACAGTACAGCGCCTTTCTTCCTAAGTGGTCCTGTGCAGATTTGTTCTGTTTATCTGTTTGCCGTTGACCAGCTGGAGACCTCGCGGTTTTTACACAAACTGGGAAGCTCATTGAGAAACTTGGAATACTGCCATCCTGGGAATACAGAAGAGAGCTGTTCATGAAGGAGCCCTTTTCCTGCCTGCCACGTGGACGCCCACTTTGAATAGATGCTGCAGTGTGGACACTGTACACTAGGAAATGCATTGAGTATCTCCAATACTTACTGTTAACTGGGTGTAACAACATCAACACACGGGTTAACACTTAGTCTGCCAGGGGATGTAGGGATAACACAACACAGTTATACTAGATATTAGCACATCGTAATCTAACAACAGCAAGTATCAAATATAACTGTTTGTTTTTTATTGTATATCCCTCAATTTGTAATTACATGACCTATACCCACATTTATTAATTTTTGTCCTGCCTTGTGGCTAAAAAAACATTAAAACTACAGATGTGTGGTCCGGTTTTGGCTCAGATCTTCCCGCCAAGTTTGGGTCTCTGAAGGAGGCAAAAGTTATCTTTCTTAGGCATTTTAGCACAGATGTCCTAGAAAGATGACATTTTGTCTGTATAAGATGATGTTTTGAATCGTTGTAGCGTGTTCTGCCTCATTATGAGATCCGAACTTGGCGGGAAGATCTGAGCCAAAACCGGACCACACATCTTTAATTTAAACTAATTAGGTTTCTGATAGCACTATTATTATGTACAGATGGGCATCAGTTTAAAGCATTGAACATGCGTTCTCAAAGCGTTAAACGCGTTTCACTATATAATGGTGTTCTATGGCAGCAATCATTTAGTGGTTACTAAGCAAGCTCTTGCCAAGATGGGTTGGATCAAGTTATTGCTGCAGAGGAGTTCTGAAATGTGTTATTTATTATTTTTTTTATTCTTATTATCATTATTATTAACACGCTTAAAATTTAATTCTAAGATACTCAGAATACAAGGACAAAGTGAAGGATTTGTCTTTCTCATTTGACTTTAGAATGTCCATGTGTGCAAGTGCTAAGGGTTTGTACTTTAATATGATTATTTAAAAAACGAATGAGAATAAAATGGCAATCCGCTATTTTCTGCAGTGTTCCTACTTAAAGCAGCTTACATCCCTATGCCCACGTGCAGTGTCGTTGAAAGGTCTATAAAATCTCAATACTATTAAAGGTTTTTCTCTCTGGCTCAATGTAAAAACGTCTGCCAGCGTTAATCATGTAAGTACATTTTCGGTTCTTCCTTGATGGTTGGAATGATGAAAACTGCACAATGATCTGATCGATACGGCTGCTCTCAACGCTCCAAATCTTTGATTTTTCAGGATTCATTAAAAGGAAAGAGTGGCACAAATGAAATGCGCAGTCATTGATTTTGCATCAAGTAGGTTTTTGATCCCTTGACAAAATAACTCTGTATGTCTGATGGCAAAATCAATTTCCTACTTCGGGAGCAACACTATAACCTGTGACCTGCAATCACTGTGAAAAGTCTATTAAAGAAACATTGTCAGCCTGGACCTCCCATGCATTTGTTCTCAAATAGTAGGTGTGATGGCACAATGACTGGCAGCTATAGCTTTATGGGTAAATGAGTCCACATGGCCTTAAAGGTATAGGTGCTTGTAATCTCTGCTTCTATAAATAACGTCAGCTGCTTGCATACACATTGGAGGTTTTCTAAATCTCCCCTCATTGTATCACTTACCATTAGCTTTATAATGGAAATAGGTGGAATTACACGGCATGAATTTAAAAACATATTGGACTTGGATAGTTAAGCTGCGTTGCCACCATCTGCTAGTGACTATACTAAGTTACTGTAACTGTGACAACAGCAACTTACAGCTAGTAAATCTCTAATTGTCTTCAGCCGCAGGAACAAGGCATTATGCTGCTGCCAGTACATTCTTCTATAATATATTCACTTCCCTGAATGGAATATAGCCTTGGCTTCCATCTGTGGGACACAGAAGACTGCATTTCTAAAAAGTTGTGTTGATAAAGGTTATAGTACAATATCACATAAAGCATAGCAGTTTTTTCGAAGGGAAATATTGTGTGTGCCAGAAATAAAAATTTTATTCAAAGCACTTTACTTTGAATTGGATGACACTCTGCATCAGTAACATTTTCAACAAATGACTGACTGTAATGTATGACTTTATGAAACCCTGCATTTAGTGTTCACCTGTATAAAATATTCCTTATCAGCCAGTCACAGAATGTTAGAATATAAAACATATAGATGCATACATGCCAAATAAGATGGTGGCAGATGGTTTAGGACTGCTTCCAGCTTTCGGGTGAGGGACATGTAGCACATAGAGAACTATGCATCTGATTCAGAGATGGACAGTAATGCATATGCAACTGGATACTCTCACGGATCGCAGTTGCTAAAATATTCCAATGCTTTCCAAAGCAAACCCTGGCATAGGGACGCCCACTGCTGCCTTATATCCGTACAACGACGTGGAAAGTGTAAACATCGGTAACATAGACGCACAGCGGGCATGTCCCGCAGCATGGAAGTCAAGTTTGACCAGCCATAAACTCTGCAGCTCTCTTGACACACAGAGAACTCTAATGCTGTGCAGGAGATCGCAATCACTAATTTATTCACACCCACGTAATGCCATTTAAACGGTCAGACACGTCTGAGTTTTTCCAACCACCCCCCATTACCACCTGTCACTCACTTTTGGAGTGGGTCCTCTGTGCATGTGTGATCGCAATGCAATCTCTGCGCGTGCGCAGTGCGGTGTTCCCGCCTGTGCATTAGCAAACAATCACTCAATCTGCGTAAAAATTGCCATTGCGTCCGTCTCTGATTTATGCCCTATGTTAGTTGGTATGAAATACTGATGTGTATTAGGTGTGCAATCATTGGTAAAAACCCCAATGTTGTACTAGGAATGGCCATCGACCTTTGATAGTTAAGAACCATTGATGGTTAAATACGAATGGCTGATGGTTTTGCCATCAATGGCTGAATGGAAACCAATTGTTTTTTCTAATTCCCAACGGCACGGAGCTTAGCCCTGCGGCCTGCCCAGCTTCCCAGTAGCAGCGGCCATCGAGGGGTGCGAGCCATCAATGGTTCACCGTAGATGGTTTTGTGCCATCGATGGTAATAACAGATGGAGCCATCGATGGTGACCATCAATGATCAGCCCATCGATGGCCATCCCTATGTTGTACCAGGGCTGGTTCAAAAGAGGAGAGGGCCTGTGTGCATCTCCATGTGCCTCCTTCCCTCTCTCATTGCACATGCACTGATCATCGGGAAAATTACACGGGTGCCATTTTCCCCGAGATTTCTGTAGTGCGGCGCAGATCTACAAAAATATGCCACTTGCGCCATGGTCTCGGTGATACCTGTGGCGCAGACGGAGAGGTAAGTCATTTGAATGGGTTCAGGGTGTCCGGTGTTAGTCCCTCTGGACCCAGGGACCTGTGCACCCTGTACCCATTATAGATATGTCCATGTATAGTTCCTATTATTGGTCGCATCCTCAATGATGAACTCTAGCTCATTAGAAAGCCAAGGTTGGTTCAACACTGCTGTAAAGGAAGGTACAGTACTAAGTAACCTGGCACCCTTTGTGTACTATAATGTGGTTATTTATTGTTCCCAGGGTTGTGCTGATACAGGGTTGTATATTTTAGCAAGGGGCTGGTATGTGGCTGGGTAAGCATATAGAACTGCTATAGCACTATATGGCACTATTGTATATGGAGGTTACAGGAATGTTCTGTATCAGCCTTGGACATTTGGCTGTGTATTATGGACATATGAGTCCTGGGAGCTCATTCAGACCCGCTCGCAAGATGCGGTCGCTCGCTGGCAAAAAGGGACCAGATATTTAAATTTAGCGCTCGCACTGCGGCGCGTTAGGACGCCCTCTATGTCTTAGTGAGCTGCGGCAATGAGCGCTCGCTAGTGTATAAAGACGTCCCCTTGCCACTCGCAACACACGTCATCTCCGGGAATTGTAGGATTACTCGGTAACATCAAGAGCCATCGGAGCTGCTCGCAGCCCTTGAGGTTGCCTTTCCCTGCCACAAGCACTGCGATCACTGTGGCTGAAATACATGCAGGTGACGTGTACAATGACGCTACTTTGCTAATTATGCACGCCCTTTAAACATCACCACTCCCTGTCACTCAAAGCAGCGACCTGATAGTGGCTTACGAGCAACCAAAATCAGATCGCAAAGACTGGCTTGCGCACGCGCACTGCGAATTATACGCATGTGCAGGTGGGAGAATATCGCTCACAGCGAGCGAGCACAAATTAGCGAGCGAGTCTGAATCAGGTCCTTGGTTCACAGTTGGACACCGATGAGTAAAGAAAAACCCACTCAAAACAAATGTATGTGAAAAAATTGTATTACAGTGCATATGCTCAGTCAGACGCATCTCCCAATACATATAGCACCACAACAATAGCACACAGTCTGCGCCAGATTTATATCAGACGCACATCCAATACACTTACACAAAATTCAACACCTTTGTGCAATGACAATGTTATGTGACTGCACCATTAATACCTCACATTAATCATAGTGAGTAATAAGAATTCATTCACTTCCTAATAAAAAAAGGCAGATTAAAACAACATTATTTTGTTGGCATCCTGTCTGCATATTAATATTTTATCATTATTGTAAGATACGCTGCTCAAACACAAAAAGTTTCAAATATATGTATGCAGTATGTATTATTCTGCTCATTCCTTCATAGAGGTGTAAAACAAAGCATCTGTGCTGCGTAGTAGAGAAGACAAGCCCATAACAAAGCCATATAGAAACAGCAGGGAAACTAGTGTGTAAACTAACTTGTGTGTAGCCGTTCTGTCAGCCTGCATGGACAGCCTGACTTCCTATACATGCAGCTGAAAGGCAAGGCTGCACAATTAACACAAAGGAGGGGTCAATTCACTTAGACGCATGCTATGGCACTTCATCTTGTCCCCTTCTCAGCCCAGACGAGTCTGGGGATCCGGAAAGTGCGGCATGTGGTTCACAGCTAATTAAAGTGACCCCAGAGATTAACTGTTTCAAGAGAGACCGCTTAGCACAACAAACAACACTTTTCACCATGTCTGAGGAGGTAAATGTATAAACAAAAAGTTATTATCATTACTGCAAAAAAATGTGTTTATTATCAGAGTGTATTAACAGATGTATATGATCTCCTGGCGGGTCTTCCTTAGCTCTCAATCATGTCCTTACTGTACTCGATCTGCTAGAATCTAAAGTTTTTAAGTTGGCAATGTCTAGATTAACACTGACACATTATTTAAAATTAAAATACAGTATTGTCTAATAAGATCATATACATTTAATGATACACTCCCTCACATGTGGGAATGATGTGTTTAATGTGTGAGTTATTACAGATGCAGGCGAAACGCAAATAGCCGAGATTGTTAATATCAATGGCCATTATTTCACACATTTTTTTAATGCTTGCACACAGAGACTCTGAGCAGCACTGGAGATGTATGTGTTTCTCGGATTTGTTCTATATTATCCATCATAAAAATAATTGCAATAAATGTTTGGAATATGGTTAAATAAATAGTCAATACTCCTAATGACAGTGCTCAAATCTTGGACTTGATTCAGACGCGCTCGCAAGATGCGATCGCTCGCTGGCAAAAAGGGGCTGGATATGTAAATTAAGTGCTCGCACTGCGTTGCGTAAGGACGCCCAAAGTGCGCTCGCAACTGTCTGAAGACGCCCCCTTGCCAGCCGCAACACATGTCATCTCCGGGAAATGAATGAGTAATCGGGACCATCGTGAGCCATCGGAGCTGCTCGCAGCCCTTGGGGTTGCCTTTCCCCGCCGCAAGCACTGCGATCAGTGCGGGCTAAAATACATGCAGATGATGTGTACAATGACGCTACTTTTCTAATTATGCACGCCCTTTAAACGTTGTTTTGGCGGGCAGACACGTCTGCGTTCGCAACACCACTCCCCCATTCACATGCACCTTCCCGTTACCACCCACAAACAGCACTATCTGTCACTCTAAAGGAGACCTGATAGTGGCTTACGAGCTACCAAAATCAAATCGCAACGAATGGCTTGCGCACGCGCAATGCGAATTATACGCGTGCACAGATGGGCAAAAATCGCACACAGCGAGCGATCGCGCCTTAGCGAGCGGGTCTGAATCAGGTCTCTTGTGTGGTCTGCGTAGCAATTGCTCAGCAGTCATGCTTTCCTCCAGTTTCACATTGTGCCCTCTGCTGGTGATTTAAATGACTGCAGTAACAATCCAGAGTTCAGTTCTATATCGTACACTACTACTGTGCTTTGTGTACAGATCTCTGTGTCTCAGAGCACCCAGCCATTGTTCTGGACTGCAATATTATATCCATCATAAACTAAATGACTGAACTGACAGTGATGAACATACTTTGCTGTACTGTATGTCTGGTCTGTGATATTATAGTCTATTTTAGTCTAGTCTTGAGAAAATATAAACTTTCACCATCACGGTTAGTATTACTCTTACCATGTTTAAATCAGTATTAAATATATCATTTTGTGAAATATAGTCTTCCATTAAACACAAGCACAATATAATGACAGTATGGCATCACCAGTTTACCTAACAGTAGCCTTATGGCTTAGATTTGCATTTCATTTCTGTTACAGTTCATTGCAGTGAGACAGATTTGTCTGGCAGAGATACTCAATCCTTTGTCCACACAACCACCTTTGTTCGGAGGGAACAAGAGCATATTCTGCGCAAAGTAAAATGTTCACAGTATCCTGGAGGGGGGCAGTACAGTATTTAACTCATCTTATAGCAATAGACTCCAAATTTCGTATGTTTTACTGGGAATCCAAAGCTCCTTATACCCGGTTCTGGTGGCCCACAGTTAGGACGTGGGAAAGCAATTGGATATCTGACGCTGCCATCGTCCAGCCATCCAGCGTCACAGCGGTCCAAGTCTACGAATTTCCATGCAGCGAAGAGCTGACCGACCTTGGCAATTTGAGCACCATCCTGAACGCAGGCTTCTCTGGCCTCTGCAAATGTCAGCTTGTCCGGATGCTGGAGGTAGTACACTTTACCTGTGGGACAGGACAGTAACCAGTTAGGCAATGCACAGAATACACAACTACACAGTGACAGTATAGCAGCTGCATTTAGCCTAATTATAAGTGTTTTATATGATTGT
Source organism: Taudactylus pleione (assembly GCA_031769625.1). Classification (NCBI taxonomy): domain Eukaryota; kingdom Metazoa; phylum Chordata; class Amphibia; order Anura; family Myobatrachidae; genus Taudactylus; species Taudactylus pleione. The sequence goes on along the minus strand of JAUIMM010000555.1, from coordinate 594,469 downwards.
ATTTATTCTCTATACCACAAGTATATTGCATACAGATGCTAATTCCTATGCTTTTATTTATGTTAGTTGGTGTTTGTCATAGTTATCACTCTAAGAAGAGACAGAAGACGTAAAGGGAACTGTAGGAAACTAAATGAAGAAGGGGTTCCCTTTATGAAAAAAATAAGAGGTCAAAATAAAGCTGCTTTGAAGGCTATTTTGTTATTTCTAAAAGGTGACATATTTAGCAAAATATGAATAGATAAATCTTATATATAAAATGAATTTGTTTGTTTGTTGTCTGTCCAGGTATGCATTCGGACACCACTGCACCGATTGGGATGAAACCAACGCAATGTGGTCCAGTTGGCTCCTGGACAGGTTTTAGGGGGGTTAGGGTCCCTATCGGAACTCCCTTTGATGTATGATGGGCAGAACTTTGACCTAGGGAGCCTGTTCTGAGACTTCCACTGGATGGATTTGTATGAAAACTAAACAGAGTGGTAACATTGGATCCCAGAAAACATACTAAGGTCAGACCTTAGTGCACTAGGCAGAACTTTTACCCGAGGAACCTGTGCTGGGTCTTCCACTGGATAGATTTGGATGAAAACTTCACAGAGGGGTGGCAATTAATCTGGGATGCCTAATGGAGTGGTTGGGGTCCCGGTCGGACCTTATGGCGGAGTATGCTGGGCAGAACTTTGACCCAGGGAGCCTGTTCTGGGCCTTCCACTGGATGGATTTGGACCACATCACATAATAAAACGTAATAACTTGAAGATTTAAAGCCGGGCAATGCCGGGTACTTCAGCTAGTATAACATAACTGGAATACAGCACCACCTACTGTAAAGTACAAGTTGGATAAATACATTTATTTCATAAATTTGGTTTGATCATATTCTCTGTACTTAGAAGACCCTGTGCCTTCCTGCATGCCTCCATTCACCATCTCATGTCATTAGCTTGCCCCTGTCAGAAGCAGACCTGTCCTCACTTATATGATGGCATGATCTGACAAAACACACCTCTGCTAATATATAATGTCAATATTCCAAAGGACTATAAGATGAAAAATGAATGCCTTATACTCAAACAAACCTAAAATAAAGATATAACAATTCACCAAGCCTAAGGTAGTGCTTTTATACATGTCACGTATAACTTATAAAAGCTCTTATAATTTATAGTAGCAGGTACATTCAGGGGCACCGAGAGGGGAGGGTGGGTGGATCTAGGGGCGTAATCACACCTCACTGAGATGCCAAGCACACTCCTCCCTGTCCATAGGATCATATTCCTTGATGGTCTAAAGCCACGCCCCTCCAGTGGCCACGTCTCCCCAGCAACAGGGCCGTCCAATGCCTCAGCACCCCTGGGTACATTGGCCCAGATTTATCAACGAGTGACATTCTTGTTATCACTCGTTACCAAGCCTAAATGGTGCTCCAACCAATCAGCTCCAAACTGTCATTTTTCAAACACTTGGTCACGTATTCCATGTAGTACACTAGTTTAAATTTTCAATTGTTAAAGAACACTTTCAAAATTAATGTATGTTACACAAGTGACATCACTGCTCAGCATATATGAGGATATATTATACAGGAGGAGGGACATCACAGTACATTTTACATATATTTAGGTCATGTAAGTTTATAAATATATACTGTCTCTTATTATGTCTTATTGGCTATCTGGAAGTAATGTTACGATCTTATTTATGCTCAGCAAGAAGAGATTTAAATAAAATAAACAAAATAGCTCTGTGGCCTTGAACGCTTGAACTAAAAAAAAAAATGTCTGCCTAATAAATGTAACCACAGTGGTAAATGTAATGAAATATAAATACAATATTCTAGAATTTAATTAAAAAAAAGATCATACAAGTTTCATAGCAGTATGCAATACTGCTTATTATGTATATAAAACATTCTAAATAGACTAATCATTTTCATTGGAATTTCAATAAACACAACGCTAATACCATGGATTGGACCCATATAAGTTACAGTTTAATAAATTCTTATCGTTTAAGTAAACTAATCATTATTTTTGTACTTGTGTACTTTACAGACTCATTGCAAAGAGAACCCAAGTGTCCTACACTCACAGGGGCGTTTCTAGAGAGGAGGGGGCCCATGTGCAGTCCCCGACACGGGCCCCCTCCTCTCTGTCCGGCGGCCGGCAGAACACTGAGATGTGCGCGGCCAGTCCCGGAGTTATAGACTCTGGGCACTAGAGTGCACCCAGAGTCTATTGAGTATGCGCAAGTCAGCGGGAAAATGGCCACGGCGGCCATTTTCCAGTCGTTTTTTTAACAGCGCCGGACCCCCGCGTTGTCGTGGGACTCCGGAGAGGTAAGAAATACTATGGGTGCAGGGTGTGCGGTGCGGGGCCCCCCTGGACCCAGGGGCCCATGTTCCCCGCACACCCTGTACCCATTATAGATACGCCCCTGTACACTCATTATTATTATCAATCATGGTAATGTCTAAATCCCCTTCACGGAGATTACCCTGACGTCATTAGCCAATTTCCAGCGTCATTCCCTACCATCCAAGTGGACATAGAGGGGGAATATAACCTTGTTTAGGTGGGGACAACTTTCGGTACTTGTGTACGTAAATTACACAAGTACCATTTAAAACATTCATTGGGTTCTCTCTGCAATGAGTTCGTAAAGTACACAAGTACCATTATTTTTTTCCTTGTAACCATATTAGTCAATTACACTAAAATTGTTTAAATGTCAGAAAATATTCACAGATAAGAGCACAGGAAAATTTTGTAGTTTTGTTTTTGAGATTCTTGTAATTTTATGTGGTATGAATAAAACAATTCTGCTACGGTTCTGTTCTCAGCCAGGTGCAGTGGCGTAACTACAGCCCCCGCAGTGGCTTGGGGGCGTGGAGGCTTGTGGGGCGAGGTGGCTGCCTGCAGATTCCATGCGGACTGGCCGTCCGCATGAAATCTGCAGAAAACAGCCCTCCCAAAATGGCCGCCGCCTACTGGACCTCTAGCATCTGTTAGTCACCCAGGCAGGGCGGTAGTGTGGACGGCACATAAGTGCCGTCCGCACTACATTACTAGCAACAAACACACAGCCGCCGGCGTCGGCAGCTGTGTGTTTGTTTTAGCAGCCGATGAGAGTCTGTCAGACTCTCATCGGCTGCTGCACCCACTGCGGGAGCCGGGCTTCCAGCTCCTGCAGTGCATGATGGGACAGACGTCATGACGTCTCTCCCATCATGCAGAGCGGGCCGGCCCGGGAGGACGCTGCACGGAGGAGCATTCCGGAGCGGGGATCAAGGTAAGCGGAGTTTCATTTTCTTTGTGTGTGTGTTTCTGGCCAGGGGGACTACCACTAAGGGCACTGCTGGGGGGGAGGATGGACTACTACTAAGGGCACTGGGGGGGGGGAGGACGGACTACTGCTAAGGGCACTGGGGGGGGGACTACTACCACTAAGGGCACTGCTGGGGGGGGAGGACGGACTACTACCACTAAGGGCACTAGGGGGGACTACTACTACTACTAAGGGCTGTGCTGGGGGGGGAGGACTACTACTAAGGGTACTGCTGGGGGGGACTACTACTACTAAGGGCAGTGCTGGGGGGGAGGACTACCACTAAGGGCACTGCTGGGGGGGACTACTACTAAGGGTACTGCTGAGGGGGACTACTACTACTAAGGGCAGTGCTGGGGGGGAGGACTACCACTAAGGGCACTGCTGGGGGGGGGACTACTACTAAGGACAATGCTGGGGGGGTGACTACTTCTAAGGGCACTGCTTGGGGGGACTACTACTAAGGGCACTGCTGGGAATACTACTAGGAGCACTGCACACTGGTGAGACCACTACTGGGGGACACTGCATAGAGGGGGATTACTACTAGGGGCACTGCTGCGGGGACTACTACTGGGGGCACTTCTGGGTGGGACTGCTGGGGTGGGACTACTACTGGGGGCTATTACTGGAGGCATTACTGTGGGGGGACTACTACTGGAGGCATTTCTGGGGGGGGACTACTACTGGAGGCATTGCTGGGGGGGCTACTACTGGGGGCACTGCACTGGTGGGACCACTACTGGGGGCATTGCACTGGTGGGACCACAACTGAGGGCACTGCATAGGTGGGGATTACTGCTGGGGGCACTGCATAGGTGAGGATTACTGGTGGGGGACTACTACTGGGGGCATTGCTGGGGGCGGACTACTACTGGAGGCTCTGCTGGGAGGGACTACTACTGGGGGCACTGCTGGGGGGTTAGGACTGGGGGAACTATATAAGTGGGTCTACTACTGGGGGCATTATGTAAGGGGCACTGCATAGGGGGACCACTACCTGGGGCCCTGCATGGGGGGGGGGGCATCAGAATTTTTTTGGGCAGGGGGGAGCAAAATTTATAGTTCGCCTGTGGCCAGGTGGTAGCACTGATGTTTGTGAACAGATATAGCTATTATAGTCATACCCCCCTCCCCCCCCCCATGTAGTAATTGGTGTGGTCCCTCCTACGGGGAGATCAACTTTACCTCACTGAAGCTTCTTTCAGCACATGAGACTGGAATTATCAATGTAATTTAGGGCCCATTTCAGAGATGTACACTAATGCTGCCACCGCTGTCGTAAATTTCTATGCAGCGCTGTGCGAAAATATGTAAATGTTGCAGCGGCCGGTATATGTATTGAGATGGCCACTGGTGGCTTCGCAAATCCAAGTGACTGCGTACAGAGGCGCAGCATTGGTCACAGATCAGCTGATTATTAGACTTCTCAGTAAGCCTATAGTCGCGCAGAATGGGCGCAGAAACTGAGACGCTGGAGACATTTTGTACTGTGGACGGGATTGCATTTGCAGGCAGAGAAACGCCTCAAGAATGGTCGTGACACTCCTGAATTTGAGTCTCCCACCTCCCCCTGTTGCCGCCCACCAACTGTCCCTGTCTGTCAATCACTTTGCGAATAAATCCTCACTGTGAGCGACAACGAACATTAAACTTGACATATGTGCAGTGCGACCCAGACGCATGTGCAGATTACCGATAATCGCTCAAATGTGTCCATCTCTGAATCAGGCCCTTAGATAGGACAGGAATGTAAATGTGACACCCAATTGTGAATGAGCCTCAGCCGTCTAATCATTTGCCTCAGCCATCCAATCATGTGCCTCAGCCATCCAATCATGTGCCATATTCACTTACTCATACGATCACTTTCATAGAATGTCTGGGTCCAGTGCTGTGAGCCTGCAGCTCACATAACGTAATGGTGCACAACCCCTTTAAGATAACAAATCCCACAAAAGCACATAGATATATATGTACAGATACAAATGAGAAGAAAGGGCAAGCAAAAGATTTAGGCATGTTCTGTTCACATGATACTGATGCACAAGAGATTGAAATCAAAATCACCTCCAGTTTCCATATGTGTCTATGGATGGAAAATAATTAGACATAGATAATACATTTTCATTTCGGCTTTGCCTCGGAGACCTCACCTTTCAGTGCAGAAGAAAAGCAGAACACATCATATCTGTGTAAATGTTTGTGACGCTCTCCATAGTTTCTAACACCAGGTGCCATCTCCTTCCCACCGCAGGGTTCTCTGGGTAAAGTAATGGGGTACTGCACAGTACCATCCATTACCCATCCTGCATTGCACCAATCCAGACCTTCTTCCCAGGCTGTAAACAGCTGCTCAAATGAAGCCATCATAGCGTCTTGTTCCTCACAGGCTTTCTTTGCTTCGTGGTAGTTGAGCTGGTACCTTCCATAATGAGGCTGATACGGATAGACAACACCTGCACGGAGGAGTATTTCATTAGTAAAACAGTCAACATGACATTAAACACATTATGCTAGTTGTAAATTTGTTTTAAAAAAAACTAAATAAAAACTGTTTTGCCTCTGATGACTTTTGAACAATCTACTGTAGAGCACTGAGCAAATATTCCATATAGCCATTGTTTTCCAGTTCCCTCAGATTTGAGGCACACAGACACTATACACCCCAGCCCCCCACCTTGCCCAGTAGTACTATCAGGTAGAATAATGTACCAATCTAGAAACTCATGTTCCTCACTATGACAATTTATTCAATTTACATTATAACGACAGTAATATTGAATGTCTAAAATATGTGTCCTATATTGTGCTGCCAGAAAATAAATTTACCTTTATTTATGGTTATTATTTAGAAATTGCATATAGTTGTTTTTTCTTCCTTGCAGAACCCTTTTGTGTTTCAGTATGTTTAGTATACATGTCTCGAATAAGCGCTTATGTTCTAATACAGGTATGTTTATGCAAATTACAAATACAATTTTATTTTGTTCATTTACGTTTAAGTGGAAGCTATTCTCGCTTTGTCTCAAAGCATATTTTCAAATATTTTGTAAACAGTGACATCCTGTGGCTGATTTTAGGAAGTCTACAAATAAAGGATTTACTATAAATGAATGAATTAGATTACAGTGGGATAAAAGGTGACTAAAACCATTCCACAACAAATAATAGAATATTAGGCTATGTTGTTTATTTACAAGATGGTACAAAAGCCTGAATTTCCACACAGAACCGACAAATACAGAATTACAATGTAAACCCAGAGGCGTTATGAGCAGACCTATTCACCTTGTACTTTTCATTATTTCTATGCCTACTGTTTAAACACTATAGTCATATTAGGGGTTTCTGTGCTAATTAAACTTTACCTAGCAGAAGCCAGGGTGAAATCTAATAAGATACCAACAGCTGCCTATCAGTAGTTTTTTTTTGCCAGCAGTTCTTGTGTTTGCTTAAATTGCATAAAACCATTGAAACTACAAGGAGAAAAAATATCTTCCTTACTTATGTGGCATTTAACAGCCACATAAGGGGGATCTAGGAATATCAAGGATTACTGAATGTAGAGCACATGGAAAGTTTTTCTTTAGCATATAAATCACTGAGGAAGCCTGTGAGTGGGGCTTGTGTAGTTTCATTAGTATGTACATTCAGTTGTGATGTCCTATGAACAGGAAAGGTAATTACCTGGGCAGGACATTGAAAAACAAAGTCTTTCATCTATGTCTGCATATAGTTGTCTTGAGGATGCTTACTTGGCACCCAGCATGGAAGGGAGTGTTCAAAAAACCATTTAATCACATGGTGTGAATAAAGATTAACAGCGATCAAAGACTTCACCATATTTTATTTGATTTCAATTAATAATTGGTATTTCCACCAAAGCTAGGAGCTTCCAAAATCATAGAAATATACCTGAAGTCTATATGCTTGTCAGGTGTGATTTGAGAGTGTGGTTTGGGAGAAAATAGGTAGCTAACCAATCATACAACCCAGAGCAGTCGTGCTTACAATCATTTTATTTGCTCTATGTTAGACTTGGGGGTACAATTTTAAGATGTGGGCTGGACCTGAATTTTCCTGCCGTTCCACATGCCAGGACTAAGCAGAATGAAATTCTGAATTTTTCCGTTTTATTTTGAAATTGCAACTCAGGTTTGTTTTGGGGAGATGTACTACAGTGCATCTGGAAAGTATTCATAGCGCTTCACTTTTTCCACATTTTGTTATGTTACAGCCTTATTCCAAAATGGAATAAATTAATTCTTGTCCTCAAAATTCTACACACAATACCCCATAATGACAACGTGTAAAAAGTTTTTTTTAGATCTTTTTAATATTGATACTGTGCTCATTGGGATCTTCAAAGCAGCAGATATTTTTCTGTACCCTTCCCCAGATTTGTGCCTCGAGATAATCCTGTCTCGGAGGTCTACAGACAATTCCTTGGACTTCATGCTTGGTTTGTGTTCTGACATGCACTGTCAAGTGTGGGACCTTATATAGAAAGGTGTATGCCTTTCAAAATCATGTCCAAACAACTGAATTTACCACAGGTAGACCCAATTAAGCTGTAGGAACATCTCAAGGATGATCAGTGGAAACAGGATGCACCTGAGCTCAATTTTTATTATTCAATTTGCAAAAATCTCAAAAAAACTTTTTACACATTGTCATTATGGGGTATTGTGTGTAGAATTTTGAGGACAAAAAATAATGTATTCCATTTTGGAATCAGGCTGTAACACAGCGTTTTTCAACCACTGTGCCGTGGCACACTAGTGTGCCGCGAGTGGATGTCAAGTGTGCCGCTGCAGTCAGCTCAGTGCACTTGTACTGTAGTGTGTTTTTTTCCTGAGGAGGCCAGTGTACAGTATGTAGTGAGTTTTATTCCTGGGAAGCCAATGTGGTGTGTTTTATTCTTGTGGAGGCCAATGTGTGTGTATTTTTTTATGTGGGAGCCAATGTGTTTATTTTTTCATTGGTCACGGACTCCGCATTGCTGGATAGTGTGCCTTGGCAATTTTAAAATCTTGTGTAGTGTGCCTCGAGTTGAAAAAGGTTGAAAATCACTGCTGTAGCATAACAAAATGTAGAAAAAGTGAAACGCTGTGAATACTTTTCTGAATGCACTGTAAGCTCTGGAAAGTGATAAATTAATAAGTGATAAACCACCAGCCACTCTGCTCCTAACTGTCATGTTACAGGCTGTGTTTGAAAAATGACAGTTAGGAGCTGAGTGGCTGGTACTTTATCTCTCACCAATTTATCACTTTCCAGAGCTTAGTACATCTACCCCATAATCTGAAACCCTTTTTTAAAATGTTACCAAAACTGTGTCCTTAAATGAGGGATAAGCTAGTTCACTACAGGACAGGTATGTAGGAAATGTATGTGTATTTCTAAACCCCATATGATTAAATATTTGTGGCAGTTTCCCACTGTAGGTTGTGCATTGCATGGAAGAACAGTGGACGTGAACACCCAGAGAATAGAGAAGAGAGGAAATGACGCTGGGGAGGATGCAGAGGTGAATGGAAGTTGCACATACATTACTGAAAAGAAATGGGCATGAAAATATGTCAGCACCAGGGGCATATCTATAATGGGTGCAGAGGGGGGCAGCACCGCTCACCGCACACCCTGCACCCATGTTGTTTAAAACTTACCTCTCCGAGGTCCCGCGCCGGGTGTCAACGCTATAGAAAAAGCCGGAAAAATGGCTGCCGCGGCCATTTTTCCGTCGTTTTGTGCATGCGCAGTAGACTCCAGGCACTCTAGTGCCCAGAGCCTACTAATGCTCCGATGGCCGACCAGCCTTGTCAGTTGGCTGGCGGCCGCCGAGAAGAGAGGAGGGGGCCCCGGATGGGGACTGGACACGGGCCCCCTCCTCTCTAAAGACGCCCCTGGTCAGCATATGCAGAGCTGTACACACCCTGAGAAATGCACACTTCTGCATTAGGACTAGTCATCATCAGTGTATACTTGCACCCATTCTATATTAGGTGGAAAAAATACACCTCCTAACAGACGTATATACACCACTTACGTGTTGGTCTACATGGCTGCATTTGCCTAAACGCAGTTATTTGTGAGAAAACAATTTCATACCCTTGTCCTGCCTCTCCGCTCATATAATGCATTCTTGTAGTTGCATGCGCTCATTTTCTGAACATGAGCAGTGCAAATTCATCCAGGTTACGTAGAGCAAACCAGCATACAGTATGTTCAACTCAGCCCCACTATGGGGCATATTCAATTGGTTGCGAGAATAGCAAAAAACCCGCACCTGCGAGGTCTCCTGCAGATGCGGGTTTTTTGCTATTCAAATAGGTGCAGATTTTTTTATTACGCGCCGGGAGATTTTTTATTCTCGCACCTCCAGAGCAAGTGTTATTTTTCCTAAAATCGTTAATTTTAGGAAAAATCTGCGGAACTTGCTCTGGCACCCCGGCGGTACCCCAATTAGCTTAATTATTCCTTAATTACTTACCTTCTGCAGCGCTGTCTTCTTCATCCAGCGTCAGAAGCCGGGTCTTCTGCAGCAGGGTGAGTATGTCAGTGTGTGTGAGTGTTTGTTACTGTTTTTAAGTGTGTATGAGTGACTGTGTGTGTCTATGAGTGTGTGTGTGTGTGACCCCCGGTTTGTGTGGCCCCCGCAGTGTCTTTGTGCCCACCCCAGAATGGGATCTTGGAGAACTACATCTCCCAGCAGCCCTTGCCCCTCCCAGCAGCCATTGGGGCCTCTCAGCAGCCCCCGGGACTCCCAGCAGCCCCCTATCCAGCGAGAAGACAGAGGGGAGGCCACCAGTAGCCGCGGAGACCACCGGAGACCCCTGGGCAGGTAAGTGCAGAATTCTTTTTTTTTTTTACCAGGCGCTGGGTTTTCAGAGCTGAAAACCCTGCAACCACTTTTTTTTATTGGATACCGTGGGTATCGGGAGCGTGCATACCCGCAGTAATCCAAAATTGGGCATGAGGGGCCCGGGGTTTTTTCCTCGCTAAACCTCGCGCCCAATTGAATATGCCCCTATTTATAGTGACAAATGCACTAATGCTGATGTCTACTGTAAGCACGCAACTTCTACACTAGTTTAGCTACAGAACTGCTTATGCAGGATAGCGTTACAGAGATGCTTACCTCTCAATTCCAATTCCACTATGCCGCTTTCATCTTCCAGCCCATCTATGATTTCACACTTGTACTTTCCATAATCCTCCAGACGTAAGTCATTAATGACAAGGGACACCTCATTTGGGGTATTTTGGCGCAAGTGAACTCGTCCTTTGTATTCTCCAAAACTACGATGCCTTAAACCAATAGCCACCAGCACATCCCTCTCCCTGGTGTTATCTTTGTGTAGTTTGGACCACTTGATGCGGAACCTTCTCGGTGACTGTAACTTTGGCTCATAGTGAAATGAGCACGGTAGTGTGATGTTACCGCCACGGTAGCCAAAGAGGGAATCCTCTGGTGTATTTACCACAAGCTTCACACCATTGAACTGAATAACTGAAATACAAATGCACAAGACAAATTAGAATAATTAAAATTATAACAGTAACAAACTTTCTATAACCCCTATACCCCAATGGGCCCATGTATCAAACAATACGTGACTATGCTCAAGGATTTATTATAAAGAGAGAAAACAATTGTGATCAATGTTTGAAATGCAAAAATCCTAATTGTGTTAATAGTGTAAAATAAAAATGTTTGTATCATAATAATAACATGGTCCCTTGCTATAACAGCAAATTGAAGCCTTTGATATGATTTGGTTACCTACTAAACATCATTTATTTAATTTTAAACATAATAATACAATGATCAAATGTAATAATTCTAAATATTAGAATTATTAGGACTTCTGGCACTAAACGTCCCACTTAATCTTTGAAGACAAATGTAATAATGCATTCCCTCCTCCATCTGTACCACTCTAGCTATTGATGTAACAGCTGTTTTTAAATGTATGCTTTTAAATGTAACCACTAGATGGAGCCAAGTTATAATTTAACATTTGCAAACCCAGCAGAACCCCACACAGTATTTTATGTCACGCTCAGCTTAACCTCATTCCTTACACAGGACCACCTTGGTGAATTCTAATATGCTTACAAACTACAGTAAGTGGCCCACTGGTCCTTGTAAAACCAACATATCTATTGATAACTAATTATTCAATTATACAAAATTGTGCCCCGAATCCCATATGCAATTTGCATTCACTAAAAATACTGCAATTGCAACTGTATACAAAGCGGCAACTATCTTAAGATGCGTACCTGTAGGCAACAGCAGCACATGGGTCTTGTTTAAACCTAGAAAACATCATAGGGGAAATGTACTGAGCCAAGGAGAGAGATAAAGTGGAGAGAGATAGCAGACCAGCCAATCAGCCTGTAGAATGACAGTTAAAAGCCGATTGGTTTGTAATTTACTGTATCTCTCTCCACTTTCTCTCTCTCTTTACTAAAATGCGGGTTTATAAAAGTGGAGGTGTTGCCCATGACAACCAATCGGATTCTAGCTATTATGTTCTAGAAGGTGCTAGATAAATGATAAGTAGAATCTGATAGGTTGCTAGGGGCAACATCTCCACTTCTATAAACCTGCACTTTACTATACATCTCCCCCATATTCACTTACGTGCCACCCGTACCCAGGTTTCAAGCCACTTCTATTATATGCAACAAACGCATTTACTATGTAGCATCCACAACTCAGCCTCGTGCACGAAAAAAGGTTTTGTTTAAACACACACACAAAAGCATAATGCAATGAAGAAGCCACCAATCAGCGCCACGAATCGTTCACAAACAACAAATCAAAAGCAGCTCGCTGGATTCAACACTGGTTTTAATGATTCCTAATCGATGATTCTCGTAATACACAGGCACAGTCCACAGAGAAGATCACCATTTGCAGGGGCTGGCTGGCTGGCAACTTTCAGCCTGGGGGGCAAACATAAGCCAGTGGCCCCGGCTTTTCTTTCAGCATATTGTGAAGCATTAAGCAGCTTTGTCCCGAAAGGGTAATGCTTGAAAGCAGCATCACCGGAAAACCCTGCGCCCACCCTCCCGCTGGCGTTACTGGATAAACGCTCAGGGGGAGGGCAGGTGCGCGGCAATGCAGCACACTCTATATATTCACACACACGTGCAATATTGGTGATAAGAAATTATAATTATCGGGACTAGGAACCGATAATTAATAAAAATGCTGCTTTGGGGACCCATATTATTGTATATACATTGTATAAATACAAATATTATATATAATCTTCACACAGCTCCCCCCCACAGCTCTTTCCCCTCATATAGCTCTCCCCTCCTCACACACAGACCCCCCATCACACAGCTCTCTCCACTTACTCATATCCCTCCATACAGTTCTCTGCCCACTCACTCAGCTCCCCTGATCACACACACAGCCTCCAACTCTCAGACCCCACCCCCTACACACACACACAGGGTTGCACCCACAGATCCCCCACCACACAAAAGATATTCCCCCATTCTCAGATCCTCCTACTCACTCAGTACCCCACACATAGATCCCCCACCCCTAATACAGGACACACGTTGGGAGATCACCTGCTGAGCCTGCATTACATTGAGAGATCAATGCCTCTGGGGTGTGGGCATGGCGGGAGCAGTGAGTGCCACTCCGCCCACACCATGCCCCCCTGTCTGAAAGCACTGATCTCTCAATGTAATGCAGGCCCAGCCGGTGGTCCCCTAACCACCCGTCCGTGTCTTCCCTTCTTCCGGCAGATAACCTGCACAGAGTCAGCAGCACATATCTCCGGGGGCTGGAGCAATGGAGGAGGGAGCCTCCATTGTATCCTGTAGTTCCACCCCCTAAGCGCACCGCCCGGCCTTACATGAGCAGAGGGAGAAGGCGGAGCTGAACAGCCTCCAGACAGCTTCAGGACAGGAGGTGCGGTGCACCCCCAGACCACACTACATAGGTTCCCCAGTTCATGTATGTGTCTGCCGGTCCCTTTTCTACTTGCACTGCTGCAGCCTGACAGTGACAGCCGGGAGGCAGGCATAGGAACCTTCCCGGCTGTCACTGATATATTCTTATAGAGCGCAGCGGCGGCCCCTAGTGCTGGACAATTGTACCGGCCCGGGGGTCAGATGGCACCCTGCCCCCCAGCCCAGCCCGCCACTGACCATTTGCATTTGTTATAAAGTTACAAGTGGCCCTAAAAGACTACATCATGATACCATGATGAGCTAAGGTGCAATTTTAACACCAGCCTTAAATTAGATCTACTGAAAGGAGGAACCAACTAATACAGACTTTTGCAGAAGGAAAATCAGTATTTTGTAATGCATTTCCTCCATTTTGCTGCACCCCAAAACTTGCTGCCAGAGACAGCTCACTCAGTTTTTGTTATTATATTTTATGTTATTCATCCAGCAACCCAAAGAATGGCAAGATGTCAAGTCCCATCGCTCAGCTAATATATTTATAAGACTGACCACTAAGAGGGCAGTTTCCGGTCTTCCCCTCTGATGCCTCAGCTCTGCGAAGGCAACTTTTGAGCCAGTGTTTGTGGAGCAGGGCCGTTTTAACAGCATTCTAGGCCCGGCCCCTGGGCAATGCAATGCACTGGGGCCCCTTCCCACCAATTCATAGGAATACAAATGTAAACGGTCAATAAAGTTGAACCTTTAGATTTATTGGTACTTTCAACAAAATCAATGTTTAAACAAAAAACCATGATGTAATGTGAGGATTATGGAATCCACATCCCTTTTCCCTTCTCCAGCTCGCAGTGCACTTCCTGCTCTTCACTACAGCTGTGATTAAAGTATGGGGGATCAGGCATTTGTTCCTTCTGTGCATCCACCCAATAAATCTGGCTCTGTGGCTGCAGGCTGGGATGCAGCTAGAGAAAGCTCAATATTCGTAGAAAAACTTGCGCTCCAATCCAATAGTGCTGCAATAACCGCTAGGCTGGTCACTAATACCCGGTTCAAGAACAATTATAAAATACAGTACTTGCGGTCAGTTGCGCTCCTCTGAGGTAAGTACCAATTCTGAACAACAATGTGGTTGATTGTGTCCCAACAAGATCCTGCAATCTTTCCGCTCAGTACTTCATACTCGTTGCCGAGGTTGAAGACTGGACCCTGAAGTACACCTGCAGCCTTTATTTGTTTACATTGTCCTCGCCTATAACCCCATTCTATTGATCCTGAAAAGGACCCCACTTTTTGTTAACATACTTGCAAACAGTTCCATAACTGTCATGGGTGCAAGGAGTGCGGCTGCTATGGTGCCCGAGCTGCATCTGTGGCCCGCTGCTCCCCCTGCTCCCAGTCATGCACTCAAGATGGCCCGGTCCAGAAAGGACAATGGAGGGGGGCCCGGGTGTCAGCAATGTTGATTTGGAGCCAGCAGGGCCTGTTTTACATATACGCTGGTTACGCAGCCGAGTAGGGCACCCTGACCCAGCAGCGCTCAGGAGGGTGCCCGCCGACGTCACTGCCAGACCAATCCCAAGCCACCAGTCCTCTGCTGCCACTGTTAAAGACAGCCTGGAGCCAGCAGGTAAGTCTGAGTGGGGGGCTGTGATGAGGGGGGCTGTGATAGTTGGGACTGTAATGGAGGGGCTATGATGAGGGGGATATGGGGGGCTGTGATGAGGGGTGCTGTGATGAAAGGAGCTGTGGTGAGGGGTGCTCTGAGGGGCTGTGATGAGGGGTGCTGTGATGGGGAGTGCTGTGAGGGGCTGTGATGAGGGGTGCTGGGCTGTGAGGGACTCCATGGGCAGGGAATGAGTGAGCTGAGAGGAAGGTCCACTGAGGGGCGCCAAAATCTATATCAGCTTACCAAAAAAAATTGGCTCTGACCGGCCCTGGGTGCCGGCTCGCCAGCTGATTACTGCTGGCGCACTGGCAGTCATGGAGAGACAGCGCCGCTGGATGCAAGGCAAAAAGAGCTTGCAGACTGGCAGCCAATCAGCAGTGGTGCCTCCTGATTGGATGCTAGTCCGCAAGCTCTGATTGGCTCGCAACCCGCGCCAGGTTAAAATTCTGCCAGTGATGTCTGTCCATGTCTACCACTGCCAGCAGGTGTCCCAGCTGTAATTAGCTGGCGCACCGGCTAATTACACACCTGCTGGCTGCTGATGGCACACAGGGGGCGAGGAGAGGCTGCTGAAAGGACATAGGGAGGTGAGTTGCTGGGGGGACATAATGTGTAAGGGCACTACTATTGTTTTGCATAATGTGTTAAATGGGGTACTACTACTATGTGGCATAATTTGTAAAGAGCATTACTGTGGTATAATGTGTAAGGGGCATTACTGTGTAGTATAAGGGGCATTACTGTGTGGTATAATGTATAAGGGGCACTACTACTGTATGACATAAGGGCTATGTGTGGCATAATCTGAATGGGGCCTGTGTGACATAAAATTAATTAGCTCTGTGTGGGGCAAATGTATATATTTTATTTACCTCTGGGGGGGCCCTTTTAAGATCTTGCTATGTGGCCAACAGAGTTCTAGTTATGCCCAGGGGCACCCGAGAGGGGGGAATGTGTACTATTTACCCAGGCTTGTTGGAGAGACCCGGCGGGGGCCCCAGCCCAATGCCGCCCTCCCTCCCTCTTACCTCTCAGCAGCTCAGCACACGCAGAGCAGCAGCAGTCTCCTCTGCCTGTGGGTGGGAACACTCACATCCCCCCCTGGATTTGTGCCGGGCTGAGGGTCTCACCGCAAAAAGGGTTTTTATTTATAAGGGGGCACCTTCCATGATGGCCACACCCCCTCAGACTTGGTGCCGCTATCTATGACTCTAGATTTAATATGAACTTGAATGGGGTCTATTTACTAAACCTTTGATGGAGATAAAGTGAACGGAGATAAAGTTCCAGCCAGTCAGCCCCTAACTGGGATACATTTGTTGCATTCTCACATGTTTTTGTCAGACTGCCAATTTCCATTGGAGCCAGCCTCGAAACCTGCGATTGTGTGACAGTGTGTGACTCTGACAAGGTTCATACCTAGGTAAAAACCTAATTCTGGTCACACTACACCCCCCTGTCAAATTTGGTGGAGCTAGGTCCAAAACTCTGGCTGTGCATAAAGGACAAAAAGACGGACATACAAACAGACACAATTTCTCGTTTATTATATATATCTCAATAACTGAAATATAAATACATTTCTGAATACAGACAGACCCATGATTGTAAACTCCCACAGTGAATGAGAAGCTGGAAATGTGTTCTCGGTCCGCGAACGTCAGTAATAATTTGACACTTCAACTTAACTAAAACCATATGGACCCATACAGTATATTGGGTCTGATAATATTTCCCTTACATTCAACACTGTCCCTTCTTTGATTTTTTTTTTTCTTTTCTTTTTTTTAGTCATATTAGGAGTAATTTCCAAACAGAAAAGTGTAAAAAGTTGCACATGGTATTGTGCTGTCTATGGGCTTAGGTCACATCCCAGCATACAGAGGTCCTTCACTATTACACACTATTCTTCCCCAGCACATGGAAAATGCTAGGTGAAAGCTACTTTACCTTTATAACCTCAAAGTCATCAAAATGACCTTATCCTGAACAGCTTATTTCATCCTCATGGAAGTATTAAGTAACTTGGAAGCACAGGGGGCTGTTTTTATTTTGACTGTCATATATGCAAACTTATTTAATGCATCTAAGCGAAGGTGAGGGTGATGGAATCATCTTTATAAAATTGGCAACAAAAATATTTTCCATCATTGGCAATCCTGATTTTACCACACTAAAGCATTGGGGTACTTGTGTACTTTACGGACTCATTGCAGAGAGAACCCAATGAATGTTTTAAATGGTACTTGTGTACTTTACGTACACAAGTACTGAAAGTTGTCCCCACCTAAAGAGGAAAGTTGTCCCCTCGTGGGTTGTCCCCACCTAAAGAAGAAAGTTGTCCGCTCGCCACGCTTCGGGCTCGGTGGCTCGCTACACTCACCACAAGGTTATGTACCCCATCTATGCCCACTTGGATGGTAGGGAAAGACGCTGGACACTGGCTGTTGACATCAGGGTCCTCTCCGTGAAGGGGATTTAGACATTACCATGATTGATAATAATAATGATTGTAGGACACTTGAGTTCTCTCTGCAATGAGTCCGTAAAGTACACAAGTACCAGCATTGGTTATGCAGGAGTGTAGTCAGCGTTATAAAAGCAGTTTAACATACTGTATCACTGTCATGGTTGGAGGTCTCAGCAGTAGCAGTTGTCTATGAAATATATATACATCACACATTCTAATGGTGTGAGATTCTGAGACGATAACATTCAAAGTTTAAAGTTACTTTCAGTCACCACCACTCAATATAAATGAACTAAGCTGACCCATTCATTTCTTGCTGAAGACAGAGTCCATCATGACAATAATAACTACATAAAATAAAATAAAAACATGTACTCCAATAGTTGCTCCAAACTTCCTCATTACTTACTCTGGTTTCTGGCAGTTTACAGCTGATCAGTCGCGGATTAACAGGGCAGCTGGGACAGGCACTCAGGGTCCCCCACAAAAAGGGCAGCCCTCACACATAGGGAGGATTGGCTGAAGGACTAATAGGACTGTCTGGAAGCCACTGACACTCTCACGTTCCCTTTTGAGCCCATTACTATCGAGTCTGAGAGAAACTTAGCTAGTCATATGAATGTAATTCCATTTTCTGTATGTAGGGGGCCCTACAAGTTAGTTGCCCTGGGGACCCCACAAACCTTAATCCAGCCCTGCAGCTGATTATGAGGTGATTGCAAAAAAGTCATGCAACATGACAGAAAGTGAGTCTGATATGCACTGGACAGGAAGCTAGAGACATTCCCTACGTCGGTGATGGGCATTTTTATAAATGCTGAAATTTCAGTGCTGTTTGCATTGCAAGTTCGTGTACACACATTGTAACTTCGATGCAGCTGTACACACGAAAACGAGTTATTAGTTTAGTACACACATAGCTGACCCTTGATTGACAGACTTCACCTCCATTCACTTACTTAGATGGATATTAGGAATGTGAGGGTCAAACAAGCAGTAAAACATCAGTAGTATGGCCAAAGGACACATTGCTAAGAACTGCATGAAGCAGTGTTCAGCCACAGAGAGGTACTGAGCAACTTGGAAATGTGTGACCACATTAGATAAACTGGAATATGTAAGAAAAGTTGTGCAAAGTAAAAAGAAAGTGTTGCCCATATCAACCAGTAAGGTCTTTGCATCATTATATTAAACTGCACTAGAAAAATAAAATGGAAATGGTTTCTATAGACTCTTTAACCTTTATCCTTTGCACAGTTTATATAAATACTCCCCAAAAACGTATCATTTTTGCTACACTTCAGCTCGGTGCCCTACTGTACCTCACACATACTGTAATCATCACAAATATAAAACCTTTAGAGATTTCAGAAGTAATTACAAAATGGCACAGAAAAGCTTAACCCATTCCCCCAAGGACAGGGTTGATTAAAGACCTACTGGAATAACATGTCAGTTCCTGGACCCAGAGAGTTCCTCTTATGGTGATCAGAAACAGGTGTCCTGGCTCTGTGTCCAGCAGCAGAGATAATAAGGGGCACATTATAGGGTTGCCACCTCATCCCTTTAATAAGGGACACATATAAATTACAAAGATTCTGTGGCTGGCTGACTTCAAGTCTCCTTTCCACCTGGTTTTAATCAGCCACAGAACATATATGTCCCTTATTAAAGGGATAATCTGACAACCCTAGCCACAGAGCTACCCTGAGCTGGCAGATGACCACAGTCCATTCAGTGTAAAACCAAATGCCAGAACAAGAAGGAGGTTCAATTGAGATAAATGGTGAAGGACAGACATTGCTTCCGTCCAGTGGCATCACTGGGTTTGGTATCATCCAGTGTGCCTACTACTCACCCTGTCACCCCCACGAAAGAGGCGTGACCTCGTGTCTGTGAAGCCATGACCCGTTAAATGACGTTTGGGGGCATGGCCGAGTGCCAAGACTCCGTTCTCGTCACGCTGCTGGGTAACCCCAAGCGCGCATCATTCATCACTGCTATTAGGAATGCTGTTACACCATCCGAGGGAGCGCCACCAAAATAGCAGAAAGGCTCTGTTATTTTGGTGTTATCCCCTCGGTTGATGTCACCCGATGCGGCCCTTAGTGACGCCACTGCCTCCAGCAGATGCATGCTTTGACATTTCTGCCGTGACTGGTTCATCTTTCATGTCTCCACCTTCCAATAGCCACATGGAGTTCCCTCACCACTAGATGCAAGTACTGTACTCTGAATAAATTATTTAAGAGAACAATGAAATGTAGGAAGTACTGAAATAGGAGGTGTATGAGATGAACTTTCATTCGGCAAAACGTCTTTCATCGCAATGAGAATTTTCTTCATAAGCAATTTTTGAGTTATGCATATGTGCCATCATTAACAACAATGCTCTTTTTATTAACTATTGATCATACAAGAGCCATTACAATCCGGCCGAGCAACCAAATGTATGCTTGTGAGGAGACACATCTGGCAAATTTGTAAGGAAAATAGGACTTAAAAGAAAGTTCTTGCATTTACGCGCATACGATACAGGCAAGTTGCAGTCACATTTGCCTAGTCAGCATATGCACCTATTTTCCGACAAGTAATCACCCTCAGTGCATACTTGCACCTCCTTAAAGCAGGTGCAAAAAATATGTCTCCTAACAGGAGCATTTATATATATTTGCTGGTCTGCATAGCCTTCATCTGCGTGAACATGCTCTAATTGAACTCTAAGGGGTAAATTTACTAAAGTGAGTGTTTTTAGAAGTGCATTTTAGAAGAGATGTTGCCCATAGCAACCAATCAGATTCTAGCTATTATCTTCTAGAAGGTGCTAGTTAAATGTTAAGTAGAATCTGATTGGTTGCTATGGGCAACAGCTCTTCTAAAACTCACTTCTAAAAACTCTCACTTTAGTAAATTTACCACTCTCCTCTGCTATCATAAATCAAATTGCGCACACTTGCATTGTTGCATTTGAATGCACTCATTTTGGAAGCATTTGTAGTGTGAATTTAAGATACACAATCCAAAAAGGCGTATGTCTGCATAAGCCCAAATGAGTACATGCAAGTATGCTTTGCTAAGCTTTACTAGACTGTTGCCCAACATTCAAATATGCTCCCATCCTACAGAACAGTACTGGAGGAAATCACTTGTGCATGTTGACTGACTCTATTACTAACTCATGCTCATGTCCTACAACTTTGCTCTATCTTGCCAACCACTGCATTATAAAATCAAACCACCAGCCTTCCCACCTTCTCTTCCTTCTCCCTCACTAGAGGAGATGAAGTCCAGGTCTTCCTCTCATCATGTCAGCCTCCTCCCTGACCCCATACCATTCCATACAGTGGTGGATCTATATTTTTGGGGCCTAGAAGCTTGAACTGTTATGGGGCCCCTTTGCAACCAACAATAGGGCAACATCCAACAAGGTCCAAATGGCCTTGCTGCCCTTGGAAGGACCTTGAGGCCCAAATGATGGAGATGTAGAAACCCCCTAGAGAGTGAGACACTGTAGACAGATATATGTAGAAACTCCCCAGAGAGAGAGACAGACTGTAGATAGATAGATAGATAGATAGATAGATAGATAGATAGATAGATAGATAGATAGATGTAGAAACCCCCCAGAGAGAGACTGTAGATAGATAGATGTAGAAACCATCCAGAGAGAGAGACTTTAGATAGATAGATATATGTAGAAACCCCCCAGAGAAAGAGAGAGACTGTAAATAGATCACATACAAAACCAGAACATACTCACTTCCTCTGTAGGATCCCAGCTATTGATGCTCCTGAGTGGGATCTGGAATCCCCCTGAGTCAGGTCTCTCCCCCAGGCTGCATGCTCCCGCCTCTGTGCTGCATGCCATCCCTCAGTCAGCTCTGCTTTCAGTTTGTGGTCAGTAATGCAGGGCCGACTTCTGGCAGATAGGACAGCACAAATGGAGATGGGAGCATCTAGTGGCACCTGACAGTACTGCACTCGGCAGTGACACTGACAGCAGCTCTCTATTCTGCACCTGGCTGACTCATAAGAGCATCCTCTGGACAGAGCTGTAGATAGAGTGTCTACTGGCCAGTACTGATCAGTGGGGTTTCTGGGTACTCAGAAACCACCCCTACATGAACTACTGTAGAGCATATTCTAAGGTCAATATTAAGTACTTCAATTCATTGGCTTATTATTCGATTACTAAAATAACCTTATTTTAATAACACACACTTAAAAAACTCCATGGATTTTGTTGAAAAATGTGCTCATTAAAAAAAAATTTGCTTCAGGGAAACTCCAGGGTTAGGGGCAGCTTAAGCTTCATTAGTTTCACAGTAGATCCACCTCTGATCCCACTTCCTCCACACTCTTTCTCCCAATGTCTGCTCCCACTTTTCAACCTGTCCCTCTCATCTAGCTTGGTCCCATCTTCCTCCAAACATGCATTAGTCTCAACCATCATTAAGAAACCTTCACTTGACCTGGATCCCTCTCTAACTAACTAACACTATATCTATCTGCTCTGCTATATCTTCAAGCTCTTTGATAGGATTGTATATCTCCAACTTACCTCATTCCTTTCTACCTTCTCACTTTTCAATCCTCTTCAATGTGGCTTCCATCCCTTCCACTCCATTTACACTGCCTTCACCCAAGTGACAACGTACCTTATGGCCAAAACCAAGGTTCACCTTTCTCTTCATTCTCCTGGATCTGTCTTTTTCTCTGCCGACCACCCTCTCCTCAACCAATATTCTCTACTCCATCGGCCTCCGCAACACTTATGGTTCAACTCTTATCTCACCAACCACTGTTTTTCTGTCTCTACCTCTGTCTCCACCTCCCCACCTCTTCCTCTACCTGTAGGCATCCCCAGGGGTCCGTTCTTGCTCAAATCAACCTCTCCTCCAATGAGCTCTCTACCTCTATACTCGCTCATGTCTCCAACTGCCTGTCTGCCATCTCCACATGGATGACCCAACACTTCCTGCAACTAAGCATGACCAAACATTGTATTTTTTCTCCTCATTTTCTCTTAGTTGGTAACATCACCCTCTCTTCTCTCCCCCAAGTCTGTTGCCTCTGTGTCATCCTCGTCTCTGCTCTCTCATTCACACCCCACATTAAGGCCATCGCTCTATCCTTCTATTTCCACCTACAGAACTTCACCAAATTTCCACCCTTCCTTACCCCGAGCTCTCATTCAAGCTTCATCATTTCCTCCTTCACCCTGGTTACTTCCTCTCACGCTTGCCTCCAAGATTTTCCTAGAGGTGTCCCCATCCTTTGGAACTCACTCCCTCACCCTGTCAGACTTCCCAATTTTAAATTCGCCCTTAAAATGTATCTTTTTATTAAAGTATAACAGCACTCCTCTTAAATTGATACTTTTCCAACCATCCTTCATTTATATTTCTCAATTTTCCCTCCAAATGCTCTTCCCTTTCTCTTGGTATGTAAGCTCCTCCCTCTTGTACTTCCTTAGCACATTTCATGTCGCCATTGAGCTCAGTTTGGCTGGCACATCTACCGGCTTAGTATTATCGTTGGCCATGTATACGTCTGAAGTAGGGCAGCACAGACGGTGTAATGGATAGCATTACTGCCTCACAGCACTGAGGTTGTGGGTTCGATTCCCACCACGGCCCTAACTGTGTGGAGTTTGTATATTCTCCCTGTGCTTGCATGGGTTTCCTCCGGGTACTCCGGTTTCCTCCCACACTCCAAAAATATACTGGTAGGCTGATTTGGCTCCCAACAAATAATTAACCCTCGTGTGTATGTGTGTGTGTAAGCATGTGGTAAGGAACATAGATTGTAAGCTCCACTGGGGCAGGGAATGATGTGAATGGCCAAATATTATCTGTAAAGCACTGCGGAATATGTGTGCGCTACATAAATAACTGGTAATAAATAATAAATATTACATTTACGGCACTTTGTATAAGGCAGACTATAGTTTGTTCAGTGAGAGAGAGCCTTACATTAAGAGTTACTTTACATCTATAGTTTATCTGGGATGGTTTGTTTACAAGTTACTGCTCACTGATGCAGAGCAAGTTTTTTAGTTGTATCATAATGTGGTCACTAGGGGCGCCCTTTCAGTGGAATTTTGCACAATCCAAGCATGTAATACTACAGATGGCACTCATTATTGTTATTACACAGAGATGTACACTGAGAGAATCCTAATGCAAGCAAATTACATACAATGACATAAAATAAAGTAAAGATGGCCCTCCTGGTAAAACTAGCTCGCACCTATGTATAAATATACAGATAAATAACTCTGCTGATTATTTTATATTTTATGTTAATGGTACAAGAGAGGTTGCAAGTGTTCAAATAAATATACTCACATGGGGCCTAATTCTTAATCGCACACATTCAGAATGCTACCGTAGTATTTTGCTAGCAAGATGTCTTCCTACAATTTATTGCGCTGCCCCGTTTTTTTCCATCTGCAGTCGCAGCCATCATCGCTAGTATCAGTACTTACACCTACCCCATAATGGGTGCACGGGATCTGTCAGAAAATGTGACTCAGAGTTGAATGCAAATCTGGCTACATGCCCGCAACACTCCCATGCCAAACCCAGGAGCCCCCATGTCACATGCTGAGAGAGGAGGCCGAGATGCGTCCGACTCAAAATCCCCTGGAGATATCCAAAGATGCGTATGTTTGCGCTGGTTGCTACAATTCAGTAGATGCGGCCTAATATGACACAGGTCTGAATGCAAATCAGAATCTGGCCCATTATTAGTGAATTATATATTTAAACATTCAGTTCAAACCTGGAAATGACTGTCCACGATGGCTGCTAATACAGAGCGTGAAAAGTATTTGGCATTGAATGAATTAATGAAAAGAACATATTTCCCTTTCAGACAGTTGCTAGGGAATATGTGATATTTAATTGCTTACTCTACATTTCATGCATTTTCTGTATTTTATGTATTCCTCGTGCCTGAACTTTTATTATTTCCAATACACCCTCCACCTACCTCCCTGATTTAGTTATCAAATTTCAGATCCAGTGCAGCATTTTCAGCTGAGCACTACATGTGTACCCATCCCTCCGACGGGCAACTCCCCCGCCATCGTTTAGCCGGAACACATTAGACGATCCGATGCCCGTCCGCCCGACATGTCAACCCCTGCCACATCCAGCTGCATGAGGTTGTCAGCAGCATCGTCGGGTTGGGCTGCATGTAGGGCCAACCTGACAGTGCGGCAGATGACCCCACAGGAGCACACACCGCCCAACATAGAGCTTACACAGTTATCGAGTTTGACGATTTGTCGTTCTGCTCTGTTGGAATCGGGCAAATCATTAAAAAAGAAGATCTCTAAGTGTGTACCCAGCTTTACTGTGCCATATAACAGCTTCCTGCTGGTTGTTATAGACGACTAGCTCACTCAATATATAATAGATACATATACACCCTGTCACCTCTACACTCTACTTCCCTACTCCTGCCTCATTATAAGATACTGTCAGGGAATTAAAACTGGCAGCAAACATAAAACTCACTTCAACTACCAGCTCTGAATATTAGTGCAGGATAATATGTTTGCTCCTACATATATCACATGCTCCTTCCTCCCTGGCTACCCCATCTGTGTCACACCAGTTTGTCTCCCCCTCCCCTTTAGAATGTAAGCTCTTATCAGCAGGGCCCTCTGCCCTCTTGTGCTTCTCCTTACTTTACTTTCATCTACTTCTTACTCCCAACTAACACTGGTTCCTTATGCTCTGTTGCTTATTTGGGTGTTATGGTCGCTAATGTAGCAATATATATTATCCCTGACCTTGTTCTGCATTGTATTGTATTGTACTAATAGTCGCTGGTCCCCTATTTGTTTATGTACTTTGTAAGGCGCTGCAGAACAGTTGTGGCGCCATATAAATAAATAATAATAATAATATGGTTAGGGAAAAGATTAAAGATAGAAAAAAAAAACATGTTGACCATTTGTGCGTCGACCTTTTGACCATGTCGACCTATTGACTGTCTAACATCTGGTTTAGACACTGTCGACCTTTTTACTGTCTATCTTTTATACCTCACTCTTATCAGTCATATTATGCCAGGGCTGACCTCACATGTAATTGGCTTGATATCCCCATGTGTGTGGCCCCCCAGATGAACAGATATCATTCAAATTGGGCAGTGATCCTGTTGCTCAGTACTTATGCCAAGCATTCAGAGCAGCCCTTTTGTAGCCAGCCTAATGAAGGA
Source organism: Taudactylus pleione (assembly GCA_031769625.1). Lineage (NCBI taxonomy): Eukaryota > Metazoa > Chordata > Amphibia > Anura > Myobatrachidae > Taudactylus > Taudactylus pleione. Next base: position 568,820 of record JAUIMM010000555.1, on the reverse strand, counting down.
TGACTGTAGTGTACTTCAAAGAGTGGGATGCAGTCTGGATACCGAAGGGCGCTATTCTACCCGCCGATATCCAGACACTGGCAGCCAGACAGGGGACTAAAGATAGGCGTCGAAATCCTGACGCCTATCATTAGCCCCACTACAAAATACCGCGACCCGGCATACCGAACGAAGGTAAGGCGGGTGTCTTAGCGTTTAGCTGCAGGGAGGGGTTAGATTTAGGGACCCTCGGGGGCACTTAGGGTTAGGCACCCCCGGGAGGGTTAGGGTAGGGAATGGGGGGGTTAGGGTTAGGCACCCCACTGGGAGGGTTAGGTTTAGGGTGCGGGGAAGGGGGGTTAGGTTTAGGCACTAACGGGAGGAGGTTATGGTTAGGCACTAGGGGGGGAGGTTAGGGTTAGGCACCACTAAGGGAGGGTTAGGGTTGGGGGGGGGAGGGTTAGGTTACTTACCAGCTCCAGAGCTGTATTCAATTTGAGGGGACCCGCGATACTTTTCCGCCTCCCAGACTTTTAGCCTATATCGCGTGTTTTGTAGGTGGAAAAGTATCACGCGTGTGCCTGCGTATCCCTGTATTCAATTTGAAAGTAGGCGAAAACGGGACCCGGCGAAACTTAAACAAGTGGTAAGACCTATCAGATTTGGGGAAATCAGCCTGACACCCCCCAAAAGATGCTCTGACATGGGGGTTAGCTATGGTACCCCCCGATTTGGATTGCTGAAGGTATTTGGTGTTTTTAAACGGGCTCAAAAGCTGCTAAATAGTGTTTTTGTATAAGTGATGCAGAATAGTATTCTGAAGGTTTTTTTGTAGAAATTAACTTATCCCAGCAAATTTGGGGTACTTGAAAATGGGGGCCAGCTTATTTTAAAGTTGCTAATGTTAACTTTAAAAAAAAGTGAAAAATCCAAGTGCCGAAAGCTCCTGCAATGAAAAAAACACCTGGGGCATACTTGGGGATCCTCAGAATCAAGTTCGATAGTTTTTAACTTTGTCCCCCAACATTTTTTTTCACCCCCAAATTCAGTGATTTTTTGGGGTGTTCTTAAGTGTTTTTTTTTTTAATGTTGACACAGTTTACCTTTGGAGGACTATCTGAAGGCTGCACTGGGGTTCCTGCAGCGTTGCACCCCAAAACCCCAATTCTGCACTTTTTTCCGCCTGCTATTCATAGGCAAAACTTTTTCGCCTATTACATTGCACTGACTTTCCGCCCAGGCGGAAAGTCTTTCAAATTGAATACGGTGATACTTTTCCGCCTGGCGAAATGACGTCATCGGCGAAAAGTTTCCGCCAAAAACTCGCAAAAATGGCTTTTCGCCTCAAATTGAATACGGGCCCCAGTCGGGAATTAGGTCCGTCGGGGTGCCGCTGTCGGTATTTGATCTGGCGGCTATTCAGCCGTCCGCATAAAATACAGATTCCCAAAGAGTCTCTGGAACATAAATCTACTGTATGCAGGAAACAATCTGCCATCATTTTTATTGAACTTTATTTCAAATATCTTCTGTTGATCCTGAATTGCTATTAGTAACACTTTTACACTCATCTGATTTCATAGTTTTATTTTTGGATGTAAAGAAAATCACCATGCAACTCTATCTGCATAATTGTAGATCTACTTCCAGATTTGTACATTCGTTCCACATGTTGGTTCAACAGTAGCTCTTTTTGGGTGCAACAGAAGATGATTATAAACAATATAGCTTGTCTCATGATAATCTTACCTTCTCCGTTCCCATTGCCAGAACTATTATTTAAGATGTGGTCATAGTAGAAACCGTTATAGAATGGGAGGCAGCAACATGTGCTGACCATTAGAAGAAAGACAGCTATTCCCGTCTGCATTGTGTCACGGTGGGGCTGCACTCCAAACTGGCCCTGCAAAACAACATCAGGTAACAGTGAGTGAGAATTTGCTCCCATTCTGTATGTGTGTAGCATCACCTCAGATTCAACTGCAAATTGTCTTTTTTAATTATACACATTACATTCCATCTTCCTTCATTACAAGGGGAGAGAGATAAAATGTAGCAGTTGCCCTTAGCAACCCATCAAATACTAATTGCCATTTCATATACTGTGCTACGGTAGATAAATGACAGTGAGAAACTGATTGGTTGATATGGGTAACTTCTCCACCTCATCCCTCTCAAAGGTTTCATACATCTTCCCTACTGAGTTTCAAGACCACAATAGAGGAGTGTGATGAGATGCTGTAGCCTAGCAAACTTTCAGCCATTTTCTTAAGTTATTGTTCATATCATACTTTCCAAGACACTCATCCTGAATCGTGCCAGCATCTTAACACAAAAGAAATGCAATTTCCCACATCTGCACTAATTAATGTATTGTCCTAGGCTTAGTAATGAAGTTGTTGTTTGCATCCTAACTCTACAATGTCAGTAAAACAACAAAGAGAGAGAATACTAAACTGCTCCCTAGGGACAAGTAAGCGACTCCTGTTTAGTAGAAGTAAATTATGAAAAGTGTAATTTACATGAAAGTATCTTGATTCTTGCTACACCCTCTGTATATTTAGATCCCAATGCTAAGTAAGAATTTTTCATGCAGAAAAACTGTTTCACCCTTATCTCATCAGAGCAGGATTGGTGATATCGTTTCTGCATGTGTAATGCTACAGGGACATAGCCAGTGGAACAATAAAAAAGGATTAAGGGCAGATTTAATTACTCTCTTGGGACTATGGACCTCATTCAAAGCCGCTTCCAAAATGCGAGCGCTCGCTCTGAATGAGGGCATCCGCTTCACAGTTAAAATCCGGCCTCCTGGCCGCTCGCTAAGCTGTGGGAGACCACCCACAGCTTTAGCGAGTGACCATCGCGACCTTTGGGGCTTGCAACGAGACCCTTGTGGTAGGGTCTCATCTGCCAAGCCCCAGTGAGCTTTCCGCTCTAATAGAGCCGGAAGCTCACCACTGACATCATGAGTGATGTCAGTGGGGCTGCCCCCAAATGGCAGGCGTTCCTTCGGGAATGCCTCCGGTTGGCCAGCCACTCCCCCCACACACACCGCCTACAAAACGGTGCGTGCTGTCGATCACCATCGACAGCCGCCCCTTTTGTAGTGAGTCCCGGAGCGAGAGAATTTCTCTCTTGCTCCGTGGATTGCGCACCACAGTGCGGCCTCAACATCGACCCGCTTGCGAGTGCTCAGAGCTTGCGAGCGGGTCTGAATGAGGCCCTATATTCAAACAAGTCACACATATTCAGAGCATGAGTTGCACCACTGCTGAGACATAATACCACTTACAGCCTTTGTCAATGCTCCAGTGTAACAGGGCTTTTCTGTCAAGTAAAGTTTTTAAAACTTAGGCCTGTATTCAATTCAGTGGCGTAACTAGGGGGGGTCGGGCAGGGTGCGTGCCCTGGGTGCTGTGGGACCAGCGGCGCGGGGGGGGGCGCTGCCACGGTCCGGCCCGCCCTAGTTAGCCACCAGTGTAGCGCCGACCGCAGTGAGGGCCTAATTTAGACCCGCTCGCGAGCGTAGAACGCTCGCAGGCGGGTCGATGGTGCCCTAATGCGCATGCGCACGACGGTGGGAGCTCCGTCGTGCGCATGCGCGAGACCCGCATAGCGACAGCCAAGCTGTCGCTCCGGGTCTCGCACCAAAGGGGCGTGCTGTCGATGGTGACTGTCAGTACGCCCCCTTTGGTGGGCGTGCCGGTGGCGTGGCTGCCAGACGGAGTACCGTCTGGGTCCGGCTCCACTGACATCACTAGTGATGTCAGTGGGAGTGATTTTGGCTCTTATAGAGCCAAAATCACTCCAGGGCTTGCGGCCACGAGACCCTACCGCAGGGTCTCGTCGCAAGCCCGATGGTCGTGATGGTCCATCATCATGGACGCGCGTATAAGCTGTGGGTGGTAACCCACAGCTATGCGAGCGTCCAAGAGGCCGCTCCATTTTTAGGTAGGAGGGCCCTGATTCAGAGCGAGCGCTCTGGTCAGAGCGTCAGGCTCTGAATCAGGCCCTGAGTGCGGTCAGGAATACACATTTACTCAGGACCGGCGCTAGGCTTCCAGCTGAGCCCGTTCCCTCCCCCTGAGCACTTGCCCAATAGCGCTAGGAGGCGGGCTCAGGCTGTGCATAACACACGCATCGCCGCCAGCGCTGGCGGCGATGCGTGTGTTAAACAGCAGCCAATGAGAGTCAGATAGACTCTCTTTGACTGCTGCAGCACCCACTGCAAGAGCCGGGCTTCCGTCCGGCTCCTGCAGTGGATAATGGGACAGACGTCATGACATCGTGACGTCTCTCCCATAATGCTGAGCGCGCCAGCCCGGGAGGACTGGCGGGCAGCGGCGGCGGAAGCGGTGTTGCAGTCCGGAGCAGCAGCGTGGATTCAGGTAAGTATATTTTTATATATTTTTTTTTTAAACCTGTCTGCACTACTGGGGGCACAACGGGGGAGGGGGGTGGCGACTACTGGGAGGACCTCTACTGGGGGTGGGGGCACAACGGGGGAGGGGTGGCTACTACTGGGGGCACCATTATTGGGAGGACCTCTACTGGGGGGGGCTACTACTGGGGACTACTACTTGGGGGGGGAACTACCACTGGGGCATTATAAAAGGGGCCTACTACTAGAGGCACTGCACTGGGGGGACCACTACTGGGGGCAATAATAGGAAGGGCCACTACATGGGGCACTGGATAGGGGGGATCACTACTGGGTGCCTGCATAAGGGGGACCACTACTGGGAAAACTGCATGGGGGGGACTACTGCTGGGGGCACTATATAAAGGGCACTGCATAGGGGGGGACTACTACTGGGGGCACTATATAAAGGGCACTGCATAAGGGGATACCGCTACTGGGCGCACTGCATTGTGGGGACTACTACTGGGGGCACTGCATAGGGGGAACACTACATGGGGCACTGCATTTGGGGGGGCCACTACTGGGGGTACTGAGTAAGGGGAACTAATTGGGGGCTGTATAAGAGGGACCACTACTGGGGATACTGTATAAGGGGCACTACTATGGGCCTGCATAAGAGGGACCACAACTGCATACTGGGGGTACTGTATAAGGGGTACTACTGGGGTTAAGGTGCATATGGGTAGGAATGTTCAGCATGAATTTTTAAGTGACCACGCCCATTTTTTTGCCGCGCGCACATCAGGGGGGGGGGGGGGCTCCCTTTTCAAATTTGCCCTGGGCTCCAAATACCCTAGTTACGCCACTGATTCAATTAGTTTTGCACCGGCGATACTTTTTCGTCTGACGAAATTTTCAGCTACATCATGTATTTTAGCCGAGGAAACTTATCGTACGCATAACCGCAATTCCAAAACTCGTGAAAACAGAGATACACGATGTTAGAACAGGAGAAAAGTGGTGTCAGAATTGGGAAATCAGCCTGAACCCCCAAAAAGATGCGGAAACTTTGGGGATCAATGTAGCAGTGCCCGATTAGCCCTAATGAAACAGTTAAGTTCGCACAATTGCCACTATTTAGCGTCTTTGCACAAGTGGTGAAGAATGGCATAAAGCAGTATTTTTAGGAAAAAATAAGTTTTCCTGACAAATTTGGGTACTTGAATATGGGTGCAAGCATATTTAAATGTTGCTAAAGTGAAGTTATAAGAAATGTAAAAAACGCACCATCAGCAAACACCTGCAATCAAAGAAACACCTCACCCATACTTGCAGACCCCCAAAAGTCTATTTCACCACTTTTTATGTATGTACCCCCACTTTGCACTTTTTCGCCCCCTTTTTCTATGTGCTTTTTTGGTGTGTTCCTCACTTTTTTAAGGTTTTTTTTGCAACAGTTATCCTTTGGGGGGCTGTCCCAAGGCTACTGAATGGTTTCCCCACTTTTGCACCCCTAAATAGCGATTTTGCACTTTTTTTCTCCACCTATTAATAGACGAATCTCTTTCGCCTATTACATTGCATTGCGTTTTCGTGTACGCGAAAAGCGGATGGAATTGAATACGGAGATAGGTTTCCACCTGGTGAAAAGTCGCAAACGGCTATACCTTTACGCGGATCTCGTCTTTTCGCTTCGAATTGAATACGGGCCTTAGTTGGTCCTGCATTGCTGGAGTACAAGTTGCTTATGGAGGTCTATTCATGAAAGCTTGAAGAGATATAAAATTGTGAGAGATAAAGCACCAACCAACCAGCTCCTGACTGCCATTTTTCAAACACAGCCTGTGAAGTGACACTTAGGAGCTGATTGGTTGGCACTTTATCTTTAGTAATGATTGTTTGGTGCTTTATCTCTCACAATTATATCTCTCTCCAAGCTTTCATGAATAGCCCCTATATCTCTGTACAGTGGAATTTCAGTAACACAGGGCCCTGTTTAGATTGTTTGGCGTCGGTATGCAGTTACACATGTGGTGAGCCATGACTTACATCTTTATGGTACATCACTGTACAAAGCATTACCCTTATGTAAATAAGCCAGGAAAGCAATGTGGTCACCTAAAGCTAAAATTAGTTTAAAACATTGCAATTCCTAAAAGATGAAGAAAATAAACTAGTGCGTTATGTACAAATAGAGAATCCGCTGATCTCCACCAACCAGAATTGACGTGACAAGAAATCAATATTTTAATCACAGCTATGTTTGTCCAGCCAGTAGATATAATACAATATCCACTTTATGAATCTGAAGACTCAGTATCATGTCTGGGAGCAATTTCCTATATATAGATACACTGGACATAAAAGAACAAGCCCAGTGGCTACGATTTTACTTGCATTCCTTACAATTTACATCATTAAAGGACTCTTCAAAGAATTAAGGCAAATACATGTACTGGCTACTAAGCTTGAATACTGCCATTTCCAAAGCTTCTTGTAAAACACAATAATTAAAGTGAAGTAACTGGTGCTATCCTCTATTGGGAACACCTGGTCTCATCACTTGCAGTTTAGAACAATTGTCTGTCAGATGTGCTGTAGACCATTGATTCAATAACTCTGGCTTCACAATTGTGTATAACTGTAATTAATATTTGATGAATGTATCACGAAGAATGGGTGAGGACAGGCACCTAATTCCTACAAAAGCAGGTAAAAATGAAAATTTTTACCTGCTTTTGTAAACATTAGGCTTTGGGGACATTCATCATAGAGATAACACAGATACAGTATCTACCGCTTACCGTTCTCTCCCGATGTGGCCCGCTGTCCCCATACACTAGTATGGGGACCTCAATTCATCAAGCTCCGAAAATATAATATTTTCAGAGCTTGACTGCGGGAGCATTCGCCATCTGCAGATGTCGCCATCTGCCTTGTCCGGCTCCATCCGCAGATGCCGGGGCTTTTGTGCGCCTGCGTGAACTCTAGCACTGCCAAGTCACTTACGAAAAGAGCAGTGAAAAGATTCGGGGAGACAGCTGACTTTCGGAGAGATGATGAATTGCTCCGGCACTCGCCGTGAAATTTACATACTGAATAGAGCCCCAAGGGTACTAACTTTGTCAAGTTCCAATGTAATCACTGTGTTAATGTGGATTTCCTCCGACAGCCCTAAATCATAGGAGTAAGTTAATATGATCCGGATTAAATGTCGTGTTGTGTGCGTCTAGATTGTGAGCTCTATAAGAGAATGCTTAAATGTGCTTGAATAAGGTTTGAGTGCATAGCACTATGGTGGAATATGCTGCCACTACATTATATATTAAGCGGGACATTTCAGCAAAGTGTATGTTGATAATATGATTCTATCCTCAACAAAACACAGCCGATAATGGTAAGAAAATAAGGGGAAAGGGAGTAGGAATATCGCCGCACAGGTTCGAATAATATGCTATTATATAGGTCAATCCTTATAAAATATTGTGTATAGGTGTCCTGCTATAGCCACTATCAAGAAAAGAATTATGACACTTGTATGTGTAAATGTGGTTGTGGAGGTGCTTCTCAGAGTAAAAATGTAAGGAAAGAAAACAAATTGTGGAAGGACTAGCCAACCACAGATAGACTCTTTAATGAGAGCACACAAAACAGCTGCACCTAACCTCTATAAAACTTAACCTTTATTAGGTATCATATGTAAAAAGGACTCACAGACATAGACATACACAACAATCAACATATAAACACATGTAAATTGATAAGATGGAAGTGTGACAGTCACTTCAGTAGATAATACTACATCATAGGCGAAGATATGTATAAATCCATAAATGATATGACATGTAACATCTTAAATCTATCGTAACAAAAACACAAGGTTCATCAAAGTGAAATAATTAGTCCTATTGTAGGACGTATAAAGACCACCGTTAATTTTAGTCCATAGATGTAAGAAAAGTAATTGAAATAAGAAAGTAGAAATGAAGAAAAGTTGGATGTATCCTTAGATGCAACTGGGCTCTACTATCTTGTCTCATACTATGTAGTGGAGACAGAATGAGAGATTTCCCAGTGCAGGCATCCCTTGAAATCCCTTGATTACCGTCCAATACCATTTGGCAAGACGTTAATAGGCGGAGATTTGGGGTTCATTTGGCTAACCATTATCTATACATATGCCTTAGATTTCTATGGGATTACTATATATGGGAGATCTCTCACTTCCTCTCCTCTGTAGATATACATAAGGGGGAGCAGCAGAGCCCATATTTCAGAATCTTAATCCCAGACTTATTTATCTATCTTTACAGATATATTTGGTTTCTATATTCTCTTTTCCCAGGGACTCACATACCGAACCTATAATCCTCTCATTGGTTATCCAATGCGAATCGTATAATAATCAACAGCAGAGATTGGGTCTGATGCAGTGGTTCACTGTTGATTTTTTTCAAGGGATGCCTGCACTGGGAAATCTCTCATTCTGTCTCCACTACATAGTATGAGACAAGATAGTAGAGCCCAGTTGCATCTAAGGATACATCCAACTTTTCTTCATTTCTACTTTCTTATTTCAATTACTTTTCTTACATCTATGGACTAAAATTAACGGTGGTCTTTATACGTCCTACAATAGGACTAATTATTTCACTTTGATGAACCTTGTGTTTTTGTTACGATAGATTTAAGATGTTACATGTCATATCATTTATGGATTTATACATATCTTCGCCTATGATGTAGTATTATCTACTGAAGTGACTGTCACACTTCCATCTTATCAATTTACATGTGTTTATATGTTGATTGTTGTGTATGTCTATGTCTGTGAGTCCTTTTTACATATGATACCTAATAAAGGTTAAGTTTTATAGAGGTTAGGTGCAGCTGTTTTGTGTGCTCTCATTAAAGAGTCTATCTGTGGTTGGCTAGTCCTTCCACAATTTGTTTTCTTTCCTTACAGCCGATAATGGGCCTGATTTAGAGTTATACGCTAATGCCGCTGCTGCAGCGTCTATGTACTAAGCCGCTACACGTAAACATGCAAATGTTACAGCCATGGGGCTGTGCAAAATGCATCTGTGTAAATGACGCAGCATCTGTGTACATAGACGCAGCATCGGACACAGATCAATCAATTGTTGTAGTCCAGAGTAAGATGCTCCCAAAACGGTCGTGACATGCTTGCACTCCTTGTCGCCACTACCCGCTACCCCCCATAATATCCCTGACTGTCAATCACACCATCAATAAATACTCACTGTAAATGACTGCTGTGGTGTACTTTGACGCATGCAAAGTGCGACTCAGATGCCTGCGCAGATGGTCGATAATAGCTCAACTGCTAAAACATCGTGATAGCGTACAACTCTGAATCAAGGCCAATCTAACCCAAATGATCTGGTAACATAAGACACCTGCAACAGGGCTGTATAAAAACTGCTGCGCTTTCTATATAGTCAGTATGGCTGTGCAAGATACATTAATTACAATTTCTGTATACTGTACGTGTCACTTCAATATACACTACAATATGTTATGGGATAGTGATATGTATATTATTGTCAAAACATTAGTTGGCAACAATGTGTTGTCTAAAACTTTTAATATGAATACACACTGTTACAGTTAAAAAGAGCAGCTATGTGCCCTTAAATAGAAGTGCGCATATTGTTTTTTTCCATAGTAACAGAATAATAGAATACTGACATTATTTCCATTATTTATATGGCACCACAAGTGGTCCGCAGTGCCTTACAGAGTACGTAAACAGAGACAGTATGAACAGGCCTGGTAACAGGGGGGGGACTAAGGGGACAAACGTTCCAGGCCCGAAGTCCAGAGGGGCCCCAAGGTCCAGCTGGGGACAAAACGGGGCAGCGGATGGCGGACTCGCTTTTCCAGCCATGGGGCCGTGGCCACCAAGAGCCAGAGCTGCTGCCCTGCCCCAGCTCCCTTGTAACCTGGCCCGGGCAGCACTGAGCTCTTCCAGGTGGCTCAGCTGAGGGCCGAGCCAGGCATGACCTTTAAGTCTGCAACGTGGCGATGTGATGTCATAGGCAGTGCCGTAACCAGGTTGGGGCGGTCAGGGCTCGTCCCCTGGGTGCCGACGGACAGGCAGTGGGGGGGGACCAACCGCGGTCCAGGTCCGTCAAAGTCAGTGTAGTGCGGACCGCAGTGAATGCGGTCCGCATACACAGTAACACACCCACCTCCCCCGGCACCGAGTAGTACACTTGTACTACCCGGTGGCGGTGTGTGTTTCAGCAGCCAATGAGAGTCAGACAGACTCTCATTGGCTGCTGCACCCACTGCTGGAGCCTGGCTGGAGCTCACTCATGAGCTCTGCCTTCTGGCTCCCGCAGTGAGTAATGGGGGAGACGGACGGCGGCAGGTGCAGGGATTCAGTTAACTGTTTTGTGTATGTCCTGGTATATGTATTATGTAGTGGGCCCTACTGGCAGGGGGCATGTATCACTACTGGGGGCACTGCATAGGGGGGACCACTACTGGGAGCACTGTATAGGGGCACTGCATAGGGGGAGCCACTACTGGGGGCACTGCATATGGGTGACCACTACTGGGGGTACTGTATAAAAGGAACTACTAGGGGCACTGCATAGGAGGGACCACTACTGGGGGCACTGTATAAGGGGACTACTAGGGTGACCACTACTGGGGGGCAATGTATAAGGGGCACTACTGGGGGCACTGCATAGGGGGGACCACTACTGGGAGGCACTGTATAAGGGGAACTACTAGAGGCACTGTATAAAGGGCACTACTGGGGGCACTGTATAAGGAGCACTACTGGGACACTACTACATGGGGCACTGTTACTAGTGACATTGCATAAGGGGCACTACTACAGTGGGCATTGCAAGAAGTGCCATTTCTACTGGGGGCAGTAAGGTGCATATGGAATGGAAAGGAATGTTTGCTTAGTGACGAGAAACAGTGGTATGTCATGTTGGCACATCTCCATTTTGTCCCTTGTGGCATGTGACCATGCCCACTTTTTCAACACGCTCGCCTTCGGCATGTGCACATAGGGGGGCAGGGCCAAGTTTTTCAATTTGCCCTGGGCTCCAAATACCCTAGTTACGTCACTGGTCATAAGTCATGTCGCTGCACGTCTTCCCTGCCCATCAGACAGGCTGCACTGTCGCGGTTGTCAGTAGTTGAGGCTGCCGTTAGGAGATAGAGGATAAGGAATAAGGGCTGGGGGCAAAGGAAGGTAACGGGGTCTGGGGACGGTAGAAGGTGAAGGGGCAGAGGAAGGTGATAGGGGCTGGAGGCAGGAGGTGACAGGGGCTGGATGCAAAGGAAGGTGATGGTGCCTGGGGATGGAGGAAGGTGAAGGGGGCAGAGGAAGATGAAGGGGGAAAAGAAAGGTGATGGGGGTTGATGGCAGAAGGTGAAGGGGCTGGATGCAGAGGAAGGTGATGGTGCCTGGGGACGGAGGAAGGTAAAGAGGCCAGAGGAAAATTAAGGGGGTTGGGGATGGAGGAAGGTGATGGGGGCGGGGGATGGAGGCCAGAAAAAGATGTAGAGGGCTGGGGATGGAGGAAGGTGATGGGGCAGAGGAAGGTGATGGGGGCTGGGGGCATAGCAAGGTGATTGGGGATGGAGAAAGGTGATGGGAGGGCTTCTTTAATGAGGCTGGTGATGACAGGCTGAATTGAGGAAGGTGATGAGGGGCTGAGAACTGAGGATGGCTGGCCGCAGACACCATCCCTCCTACCCCTGGGGCATCCACAGCACTTCATCAAGAAGACCTTGCAAGAGATGGCAGACAAGAACTACAGCCTGTATCATCAGTGACAGAGAGACAGTGTGGTAAGTCATAGCGTATATTTACTTTATTTAAAGGCTGGCATATCTTTCAGTTAACATTATCATGCTTCACAAATCACACATGCAGGGGAGGGATGTGCGGGATCAGGGGTGATGGTAAGAAGGTGGGGCCCCCAGAGATATCAGTGTACCGAGCCCCGAGATTTCTGTTGCCAGCCCTGAGTATGAACAGAACAATTGCAGAACATGGACAAGGTTTATAAACATTTCTGCAGCAGCAGCCATAATAGCCAAATGAGCAGCATGGTGACCAAACCCAAAAGATTGGTGCTGTTGTTGGCTGTAGGAAGGTGATGATGAACTTACGTGAGGAAAAGCACATGAGGGAAGAGGGTCCTGCTTTGAGAGCTTACAATCTAAAGGCTGGAGATCCCAGCTGAATTAAGCCATTACTGCCCTAAATATTAGCCCAGTAGCAGTACTCCTTGGAAGTAAGACTGTGAGGCTAAAAGGAAAAAATATTAAATAATCTGCTGAGGCACACATAATGAAATCCTTAATTCGGCTGGGCAGGAGTACAGGTACTATAGAATATTTGCAAAGCAGAGTTCTGCAACAGTTCAGTGCTATATTAGGATGACAATTACAATATCCACCAGAAACCCTGTGATACACTGAATGTTACTAGTTCCCAGGGGCGATAACAGGCCTATTATTTTTTCTCTCTGCTCAGCCCCAGACTGTCAATCAAAATTCCTCAGCTGCTAATTGATACACCTGTGTTTAGACATGAATATCCTGTTAATAGCCCTCCAGGACCCCTGTCTTAACACATGCTCGCTGAGTTCAACTAAGTTAACGGCTATGAAGTCATTTCTACTACATTTCACTAAAAAATCATATCTGTATATTGTTTGGGGGTTTTTTTACTAGAAAAGTTTATAACCTGGAAGGGTGTAACCCCCTTTATCCTGCATGTTCTCATCCTGCATGTATATTACATTCCTGAAAAGAAGCAGACAGCAATCATATCCTCCAAGGAGCCATTTACAGACGTAGAGAGTACATCTGTTCCAATGCACTGACACTGACTTATGTACACACAACACTGTGCCCCATTAACTTTAACATCCCAACTTAGCAGTGGTTCCACTAGAAGACAAAGCGCATTGAAAATGAATCTGACAACATGGAAAAATGTTGTCACAAAGTTCAGTGTATGTTCAGAAAATGAACGCTAATGCCTGCATTGACAGTAAGTAGGAAATTGAAGCTATAATACACAATGAAGACAGCTGGCTATCGTCCCAACCTACCCTAGGGGCTAATGCAGAGAGATTTTGTTCATATGAAATGGAACATGGACATGCCCCTACCAAACATGGGCTCAACTAGATCATAAATCTGGCATGGAATCATCTAATTCATTTCATTCTGGGGATTTAAGACTTGTGCCTGCTTTAGAACAATACACCTTTATATTAACAAGGAATGAAGCTCTTAACAATCAATCACATATTTACTTTAATCAATTTGGTGGAGTTTAATGAAAAGCAATGTCTGCCGGGTTGCCATGGGTTATAGAATGTTTGTGCTAGTAATTAATAGTAGTTCAGCTGCAGAGTTGATTTTTTTTTAACTTGTGCACAGATGTGACTTCTGACAGCAGTCTCTTTCTGCCAAATATAAGGGAAATACCATAAGGCTACATCAATCTAATGATCACTATAGGAAATGAGGTGAGCCAAAAATCAGTATACTACTAGGTTTCATATACCCTCCACCCACACTAATGATCTGTGCAGAAACCACAACAGCTGTACAAATGAAAGGGCACGTTTATCGTCCCCCTCCAGGGTAACATATAGTTGCTGTTCCTAACTGTAACAGTATGCATATTAAATGTTCTTAGACTACACATTGTAGCCAACAATTTTTTTGACAATGACACAGAGATCACAATCCCATAACATCTAGTGTACAGAAATGATCTACATATACAAAATGTATTTTGCACAGTGTACTGATTACATAGAAAGGGCAGCACTATTTATACAGCCTGTTGCAGGTGTCTTATGTGTTATCAGATTAATTGTGAGCTTCGTACACAGTGGAAAGTACTGTACACTCCTGTGAGTAGCCAGCCCTATGGGGTAAATATGTGCAGTACAACACACCTATATCCAATTTTAGAATGCATGCTTATAGGACAACTTCCCAAGTCAACACTAGGACCCATTAGTCTAATATACACACCTTTCTCAGCAGACTCATAGTACACTACATCATGGGTAAGGCTGGATAATCTATAGTGGCATGTTGACCTATGCACACAGAGAGGAAATGGAGCAAGATAAAGCAGGGCAATGTATAACCAGAAGAAAAGAACTATTTCCCATGGAATTTTAAGTGTGTATGGGAGGGGGTGTGTGACTGACACATCAAGGTCAGAGATGCCTCCCATATAATTACCCATCATTCCGGTAGAGCCTGCAATAAGGATATGGAATTCTGTCATGTGTATCCTATTATCACTTGCATGATGTGCCCAAAAACCAGGGTTCTATCTATCTATAATGTAAAGCTGCACTGCACATGTCTTACTATCTGGATATTAAGCAGAAGAAATTAACTCTTCCCAGTCAATCACTGTGATTCTTTGACGCTAGAGCTTCCTTAGAACAAAGCCCATTTTTTTTTACGTTAATATTTGTATAATTCATAAAACATATTAAAATATTCACAACGATTTCAGTGACAAACAATGCATGGCTTTATAATAACAAGGTAACAACAGAGTCACCAAACAATCATCTGTTGCTCTCCTGATATTGGTATTTGCTGTTACAATGTAATAGTGAACATGGCTGAGTTTTCTGGAATTACAGGTCACAAGATTACTTTTCATTAACAAAACAAATGCTTGGAGTTGGTTAGAAACCGTATTGTTGTTTTTATAAGGCATCCATATTAAGGGGACTGAACATTTGAAAGTTCTAGTTGCCACCACACATAGGACACATCTGCTCCTGTTGCTTATTATATACATGAGTAAGGGTCACATGATAAATATTACTGTATACATTTGATAAACCGACTCCTTTTCACAATGTGATAAAATGTTCTCTGTTTTCCTCACTTAAGGGTCTATTTACTAAGCCTTGGATGGAGAAAAAGTGACAGGAGATAAAGGGGTCTATTTAATAAGCCTTGGATGCAGATAAAGTGAACGTAAATAAAGTACCAACCAATCAGCTCCTAACTGCCATGTCACAGGCTGTGTTTGAAAAATAACAGTTAGGAGCTGGTTGGCTGGTACTTTGTCTCCAACCACTTTATCTCCATCATAGACCCCAAAGTACCAGCCAACCAGCTCCTGTCATTTTTCAAACACAGCCTGGGACATGGCAGTTAGGAGCAGATTGGCTAGTACTTTATCTCTGTTCTCCATCAAAGGCTTAGTAAATAGACCCCTTATTTTCTAAGTGCCATAACCTAGGCTGAACTAGTTAGGTAATCAAATCCACATAAGTGACTCCAAGTTAATGTAGTGGGAAAATAAGTTGTAAAAGCAGAAAGAGAATATGATCACACTTTGAAAAGGAGCCAATTTGTCATCCATGCCATATATTTATAGGGATATTAATGCTGACATTCGGATATTCCAAGACAGGTCAGGATGAAACAGCCTACAGAGTCGCACCAGCAGAGGGTGACACATTCAAAGCCCTCTAATCTCTTGGACAACCAAAGTGACATCTGTTTAGAATAGTACATGAAATTTACTCAGGAAACAATTCAGAATGTGAAAGTGCAGAGAGGGAAATCAGATGTAATGAATGCAGAAACTAGTGGATGCAATCTCTAGTATGAAAATTAACAACAATAACAAATTAACAATACACAACCATGATCCTATGTTAAATACATACAGCATTTTACGGCAGACAATATATATTTTGTTCATAGACAACTTTTAAATAAACACTCCAGACTTTAAAACCAAGTCACAATGTGTCACTAAATCCACATATACTCAGCGCAATATAACTATTTTAAAACTAATATTTATATTATTACATTAAGAAAGGGTTTAATTGGAATACAAGAACAAGGTCTATAACCTTTTCCTGAACATTTGAATTATTGTGTACTGCCATTTCACATTATTATTATTAGTAGTAGCGTTGTTATTATTATTATTATTATTATTATTATTATTATTATTATTATCACATGGCAGTTTATAAAAGCTGTGTTATATCAGACAGTCATTTACTGCTCCAGAAGTAACCCATATACACAGCTATGGAACATAATAAAATAAAAATCTAGATTTAATAAAGAGAGATGGGTGATCTGAAAAGTAGTGGAGAAAACCAGGTCGGATGGGATTCTTCTCAGGCAGGGAATCATCATATACTTACAATTATATAGAGACCTGCTGTGGATAATCCTTTGTATTGTGTCCTGGGCACCGTATCCTAGGACTGGCTCTGCAGCTATGTAGTAAAATGTTTGGGCTCTAGTCTTAATGAGTGAGCACTGGCAGAGGGGAAGCACAGGACGTAAGAGTAAGCCAAGCCTCAGGATACAGCCCCTTACAATCACACAGAGCTCAGCATAGCCATACACCGTGTTCTGAGTGGGTAGGTGGGGACTGGGTGTGATCCAGCTATGGGGACGCACACATTGCACCATCCTCTGTGTGTGTAATTCTACACTCCATCCACTGCACGTTTCCATCCTTCCCACTAGAACAGCTAAACATTTACAGAGTTATAGAATATAGTCCATGCATCTGTCTATATGGATTGTGCGTGATCTTTGGGCTTTGTCATTTCTTATCATGGCAATGTGCACTGAGAGTTATATGTTGCAGATGCTTCCTGGTGAAATGGCTTTTAATGCTCGCATTGCATTGTGATTAAGGAGCGTTTTAAATAAATCATGCAACGTGATGTATTACTGACTCTGGGGCATATTTATTAAAGTTAAATTGTACCCAATCCCCCAAAGCAGCTGTTTTCCACAAAATATAAGTATCCAATTCCCTAGGAGATAACAAGGAGGGACCACAACAGTTATGGGGGAGGCTAAACATTCTGACTACCAATCTCCAGAATAATAAGCACTGAGAAGCATCCGGATCTTGGCCGTA
Source organism: Taudactylus pleione (assembly GCA_031769625.1). NCBI lineage: Eukaryota > Metazoa > Chordata > Amphibia > Anura > Myobatrachidae > Taudactylus > Taudactylus pleione. The sequence goes on along the minus strand of JAUIMM010000555.1, from coordinate 551,514 downwards.
GATCCCTCTTCGTCTGTCCCCACTGATGCATGTGCAGGCTGACGGCCATGCATGAGCAGTACGTGTCTGTCCCCACTGATGCATGTGCCGGCTGCCGGCCATGCATGAGCAGTACGTGTCTGTCCCCACTGATACATGTGCAGGCTGACGGCCATGCATGAGCAGTACGTGTCTGTCCCCACTGATGCATGTGCCGGCTGACGGCCATGCATGAGCAGTACGTGTCTGTCCCCACTGATACATGTGCAGGCTGACGGCCATGCATGAGTAGTACGTGTCTGTCCCCACTGATGCATGTGCCGGCTGACGGCCATGCATGAGCAGTACGTGTCTGTCCCCACTGATACATGTGCAGGCTGACGGCCATGCATGAGTAGTACGTGTCTGTCCCCACTGATGCATGAGCAGTGCGTGAGCTGGATCAGAACCCAGAAGTAGAGACTCTGCTTCCAGCTCTTTGACAGGACAGAAGCTTATTGGAGTCTATGTCCTAGCAGCATAATATATAGCTAAATTCGTATGAAAAGTTACATTTTCACTTTGGGAATTTAGACAAGAATATCACGTCCTATATGCATTAAAAATGCAAATGCAGATGTGGTTTTTCAACGTCTCAGAAATATTTGCATATCTGCTCAACTTTTTGTAATTCCTATCCTCCAACCACTCCCCAAATTAGATGACCTGCAATATATTGTTATTAACTTATCTGATGCATTTAAATTGTATCATTTACTGATTCAAAACCTGTCACAATAGTCCCAACCCATAAAATTTATTTTGAAGCTTATTCCAGGCGCCAATCAAGCCCAAGCTCCTAAAATCTCCAGGTGAGAGATTTCCACCCACTGCAGTAATTAAATTAAATTCCTGACCAAGGCTCTATATGTGTGGAGTTTGCATGTTCTCCCTATGTTGGGAGGATTTCCTCCAGGCATTCGGGCTTCTTCCCACACTCCAAAAACATACCGGTAGATGAACTGGCTTCTGACAAAACAAATAAAATAACCCTAGTGTGTACGTGTGTCCACATGGTAGGGAATATAGATTGTAAGCTCCACTGGGGCAGGGACTGATGTGAATGACTGAAATGTTCTCTGTGAAGCACTGTGGAATGTGCAGTAACTGGTAATAAATATTGTCTGTTGATATTCATTCTTGTTTTGTTGCTGTGTTTGTTCATAACTGTAAAGCACTGAGGAGTATGATGCGCTATGTAAGTGTTATTTAGCAAGTAAATAAAATAATCAGAGAATCAAGGACAAAAGCTGTAGTAGCCACAATGACATACAAGTGAAACCATGGGTTAAATCAGAGAGCCTAGGATGTGATGGGTAATCAGACAATCCAAGGGGGAAATAAACAGAGCAATAAAAGGAGCTAATAGAAAAAAAGGCAGGCTATACAATGGCAATAGTGGGAGACAATACAGCAGACAGACAACACTTTGCCCTGGGAAAATCTATTGGCTAAGGCTGTTCCTTTTCACTTCAGGATAAGCCTTCCAGGACTACATTCCTGCAGCATCATTAGACAGAATGATAAGGTCCTGGTTGGAATCCCAGCGATAACTGAACACACAATAACTGTTCTTTACAGTCAGTGATCGGTCTGTTCTATGAATAACCTAGAGATATCTAGCAGAATTCTGGTTAGTACATTGCTGCTAGCGATGAGGTTTTGTGCATCTGTATCTGAACTTAGTAAAAGACAATTGGAACTAATTAGGTACTTATTCCTACAACTGACAGTGAGCAATATTCTTGCACAACACAGGCCTTGAGAAATATTGAATATAGGAGCATGTTAAGTAAAGAGTATTTGTGGGATATGCCCTGAGAACAGCTGTTTTATGGGGTACTCACAGGGCCAGATTAACAATGGGGCGGATGGAGCTACAGCTCCAGGCCTCCACATAAAAATAGGCCCATCATCATGACAGCATGATGTTGACTGGCCATCTGCTGTCCACAAGATCAGCCATAAATCATAAGTAGTAAAATTATATTTCTAGTTACCTCACAAAATGAAGCTTTTTTTTTCTTTTACATATCTAGGGAGACATTGGGGATGACAGTGTAAGGTGTGTACACTCCCAGATGGCACTGGCCACACCCACACAGCACTGGTCACACCCACACAGCACTGGTCACACCCACACAGCACTGGTCACACCTCCTCTGCTTTTCATAATAGGCCCTTGATCATTTTCAGCTCCAGGCCCATTTGGCCCTCAATCCGGCCTGGGTACTCAGAAATATTAAGGATCCCCAGCATTTAACATGGAGAAACCGCAGCAGAATTTAGGTAGAAACATTTTAAATGTGGATTATGGTATTTAGGTACCTAAGTGTTGCCAGATATACAGTAGAACAAACATTATCCAGTTATGGGCATTTTGTATGAAAATGTAATGATATTGGTCTGTTAATGTGGCCATATTGACTACCTCAACTGGTTATATTGTATCTGTCATGCTTAAAAATGTGAACAGCCTTGGATTGCTATCTTTAAGTGTTATCGGTGATTGGTTGACTGCATTGCTTGCGTCCACATCAGCCAGTGGTTTACCCTAAGCATTGCACAAATAGATCTCTGCAATCTAGCATACCATGTGTGGCCTGTATGTGGGCAACTACATTAATTTAATCTACTCAAAAACTTTTGCAGAACCACAATTCTCTATGTAAATTGTTTGAATGTTGCGTACTAGTAAGAGTTGGATGATATACGAACCAGTATATCATTATTTCCTGTAAATAAGTTGTAGTGGCAGCCTGAACATTTGCTTTAATACAGAGGCATTTGTACCAGCATGGGAACTGTCACACTCAGTCTCTGATCAGGCAGTGTAGCCCCATTTATTTCTATGGAGAGTGTCCTCTAGTGTGCCAGCAGGGGTGTATTTATAATGGGTGCAGGGTGTGCGGTGCACACCCTGGACCCATATTATACTTACCTCTCCGGAGTCCCACATCGGCGCCAGTGTCAGCGCTGTAAAAACGCCTGGAAAATGGCTGCCCCGGCCATCTTCCCATCGTTTTGCGCATGCGCAGTACAGGGAAAATGGCTGCAGCATCCATTTTCCTGGTGACCTGTGCATGAGCTACAGCCCGCAACCCCCAAGTGATGCAGCTGTTCTGCGGTTTTGCTGTGGGTTTGAGCTTAGTAAATATGCGAGATGCATTTCCGCTGATAAACTTCCTGAGATTTCAAAACCACCACTTAGCAAATTTAGCCTCTGGTCTATTTACACACTTGTATGTATTATTATTAGAATTGCTGAGTCTCTACCTTCAGTTATTAGAGTTCTTCTTTTCTAACTGCATGCAGTCAGGGAGCCGACGGTCGAAATGCTGACCGCCTGCTTCCCGACTGTCTAATCCCGGCAGGGGTCTAATGATAGGTGTCGAAATCCCGACGCATATCATTATCCCTACGCCTGGCATACCAAACGAAGGTAAGCCGAGTGGTGGGTGTGGACAGCCGCACGGGGGGGTTAGGTTAGGGGCTCCAGGGGGGGCGACTTAGGGTAAGGCACCCCCCAGGGTGGGTTAGGGTTAGGCTAGGGGAAGGGGGGGTTAGGGTTAGGCACCCCCGGGAGGAGGTTAGGGTTAAGCACTCCCCTGGGAGACATAGGTTTAGGTAGCGGGGGGGTTAGGTTTAGGCACTTAGGGGGGGTTAGGGTTAGGCACTAGGGGGGGGAGGTTAGGGTTAGGCACCCCTAAGGGTGGGTTAGGGGGGGGACAGGGTTAGTTTTACTTACCTAAATCCCGTCAGGATCCTCACTGCTGCCGGTCTTCCGACGTCAGGATTTGAACTGCCATGCGGCCGGCAGTCATACATACTGATTCCTTTTCTAACACACTTGTCTATTTTTCTTTTAATAAACTTGCGTGTTGTTTGCTATGTTGTTAATTCACCACTTTAGTTTCACTGCTTCTGACGATTTGATTATCTGTAAACTAAACCTTGAATACAGTCCATTCACCCTGCTCTGTTTATTTTAGACAATGACAGTTGGTGTAGTCCAGAATTGTGTCCGACTGACGCTGAGACAGTGCTAAAAGTGACACAAACGCATCAAATATATTTTCAAAATGCAATCATATTCTGTGAGATCCTACAATCATTATGAGGAACATGAAAGATCTTAATCGAAAGATCTACTGTAAATAAAAAAGATTGTTCAGGAATATCAACGTCTAAATTTTGGAAAACTGAGTGATCATAATCCAGCATGCACGCTATATCATAGTTATCACATATAGAGCCTTTTATGTGTGTACAGGTCATTCAAGCACATTTTTTGGATCATTTTGTGTGTCTGCAGTCAATGAAAACTATTGTAGCTGTAGTGTAACCTCCAAGCTTATAGCAAACATTGTGGGAATGAATTATGAATATTTAGTTTGAGTATGCGGAGGAAGTTATTAGTGAGGCAGTTGCTGGCTTATATTTTTACATCGTGGTAAAAGGAACTGTAGTCATGTTACTGTTTGGGCACCGAAATCTAAAGCTGGGTACACACTAGAAGATTTTGTAAACGATTTGTCGTTTTCTGACGGATCAGAATGAAAAATCGTTCAAATTGTCCAGTGTGTACGCACTATGCGCGCTCCCGCGGCGTTGTCTGTCGCATCTTCAGATCTGCCATACAAGCTGCTCAATCTGAAGATGTGACTGAAGGCCCCATGCATTTAGATGCGGCAGGGGACTGACATATCGTGCGATCATTCACCAAATCGTGTGGTGTATACGGACCATGCGATATGTCGTCCATCGCGTCTGCCGTCGGCTGGGTATACACATCGTATAGTGTGCACCTGGCTTAACTGACTGATGCTGAGAGTGTTATTTGGCAGTTTCGTCAATCCACTTTTCACTTCATCTTGCAGCACAGTCTTCATTCTATATATGCATTTGCAGCCTGTATTTTTATCAAATGAATATTACGTTTGCTAACAACACTGCTTTGAAGACGAAAATGTTTCTTTTGAGGGTATCACCCAAGGCAATTTCTTCCTTTTCTTTGTTTTGTCTTCATACAAATTGTCCTGTACTCTGTCATTTTTCAGGGCTAGACATTCCCCAAGTCCAGCTGCTCCTTACTCTATTTAACTCTATTTAATCACTTGCTGGGAAATGTATTCTCACTGAATGCATGCCTTCGTCACCTGCCATTACAGGCAAGAGACACAGCCCAGGACTACTGTAAGATCCAGCAGAGGAACACACAGGAGTTTTACAACTTACAAAAGTAATAGTATGCACAATTATTGCGCTTTTATTATGTTCCATTGGTTACATAAATGACTGACCTATTGGACGCCTCCTTTTTATCCTATATACAGAAGACACTGTTTCAGTTTGCCAACAGCAATATCACAGCCTTAACCCTTTATAGATAGGGAGCATAACACTTGTATTCGCCACAAATAGGGCTTTTCTCTCTTTAGTAAATAGACCTGATAGCGGCACTACACATTGTTTAATACAAAGAGAATAATAATTTGGGCCAGCTCAATAAAATGTGGGCTTCTCATCATCCTACTTTAGGCAAGTTATAAGGTTTTGCCATTTCAATATATTAAAATATAATGTATGTAACTGCATTAGCACCACCAATGAAAACCAGACTATCCTATTTGAGGTTCTGTCTGGTTTTGAACTCCAATCATTGGAAGCAAACTCCCTCATTTCACGCTGATGTTGTGTTACGCTAACTCTTTATGTCTTTCTGGAGTCATTCAAGTGTCTATGCCAAGAGATAGTTTTCTTTCCATGGGCCAATAACAACACAGATGAATTACACATCTTCGCTCAGGAAACTCTCAGAAAATGAATGTCCAGGCTGCCATATGGCACTGGATCTCAGTGCAAGCTGGAAACTTCTCACTGCCACAGGTTATTCAATCTGCAGCAGGATTGTGTTTTCTTTGGACTGACTAGAATACATAGAGGCATGTGTTTTGTTCGTTGTCCCGTAATGCAGTAATGAGCAATTCAAACAAAGATCATTAGCAATGTATATTATAGTCCCTTCAGTATTATTAACTTATTCAGTTTCATGTTATCTGTTATTATTACAGACTATAAATCTGATCTAGAGACTCGTATGTGGAACATTGGCCTGGAAATTCCACAATTCTGATTGGCTGGTCTATTATAATAATTTGTTTAAAGCCAAATATATTATAATACCAGGCCTCCCTCGTTACTTTGCCGTAGAAACTCTCTTGGCCAAACTAGTAAATAATGTTATCTCTAAGAGATATTTACAATGGTGCAAAAGTACAGTCTCACAGTCCTGTAATGTGATGTCAAATGCGACTCATGTTACAGAGAAGTGCATGGATTTGCAGACTAAGACGACAAAAGTTTGCACTGGCCAATATGGGGAGTTGGGTAGGTTAAGGGAGAGGGTTGAGTACTTTTGTATCAAAAAAAAATATGTTGTGGGATGAGATAATTGTGATAACGTTTGCTGACGTCTCCTCTTTCTCGTGATTTATTTAAAGTGTAAATGGGTCTCAACTGAGCAGTACGGATTCAGTATGAATTACTACTGGCCTCATGGCTGACAAGGATGAAAATCCCAATCATCCCCAGGTAAGTACTTACTAACCTATTCTAACCCCTATTCTAACCCCTAACCCTCCCTTAGGGGTGCTTAACCCTAACCTACCCCCTAAGTGCCTAACCCTAATCCCCCCTCTGAGTGCCTAAACCTAACCCCCCTTCCCCTACCCTAACCCAGGGGGCTGCCTAACCCTAAGTTCCCCCGGGAACCCTAAACCTAACCCTCCCCCCCCCCCTCGCGGCTGTCCGCTCCCGGCTTACCTTCGATTAGTAAGCCCGGTGTAGGGAAAATGACAGGCGCCATTTAACCCTTGCCGGGATTATACAGTCGGGAAGCCGGCGGTCGGGATTCCGTCCATCGGCTTCCCGACTGTTTCCCAATCAGTACTTAGGAGAAGAACCTAAAGTTTAAATTAAGGAATGGGGGCATTTTATAATTATATAATTTTATAATTGTAGCTGTTGGACTTTGAGGAGACATTTTTATTGTTTCCTGCTTGTGCATTTCCCAGAGTATCCGCCTTCCCACAAATGTAGGCGCAGACTGATTTTATGGGGGTTGTTTCCAATGTTGTGAAGTGGAAGCACACCTTGAAATGCAATAGACTGTGCAGGATAAAGAATATATTGTGTTGTGTTGGGTTAGGGGACAAGGGAAAAGTCAGGGAAGATGGGGAAAAAAGGAAAATAAGTAGAGGGTAAGACACCGCACAGAGAGATGATATATTATTGTTCAAAGAAGACAATTGATGTATAGCCAATATTCTGAAAGAGGGTGCTCCCTAGGAGCTATTGACCATAGAAAAAAAGGGGAAGAAAAAAGTACTCCTCTTTTGTGGGGCACACCTCTTATATAAATATTTAACCTTTATTGTATTTCATTTAAAAAAATATGTGGTGTAATCACAGTATTGTAAGAGCATACAGGTTCAATAAACAAAAATATAATTTTGTGAAATATAGAGGGATGTGTTAGCATTCAATATATCCCAATATAGTTTCTGTATATATTATTGATATCTCACATTGAATATAATCAAACACCTCAAAAAAACCATAAGACAAATCAAAACAAAAAATAATGCCTAGAACAAATTACTTAATGTAGAAGTTATATATGTTAAAGATATTGAATAAACAATTTAACTGTATTTAAACCATAGGACAAAAATATCCTCCAGTGAGATACCAGAGAAATAAAATATAATAAGTTGACAGTGGGATATGATTTCTGTCCAAAGAAAAATGTTGATAAATAGAGAATACAGCGATTGATAAATCTGGACTAGGTCTGATAAGTAAAATCTGTCAATGTTTGATGTACACGTCCTCTATTATATAAGGGACATAAACTTGATATCTCACTGGTATGCTGAGAAACAATAGTCCTTGAAAAAACAGACAATGTGTTAATAAGTGATTATATATGCTAGGAAGCATATATCAATAAGAGAAACAGTACCCTTTTAAAAAAAGGGAAAACATGTTAGTAGGTGATTTGTATATGCGAAGGAGCATATATCGGCGACCATATAAGTACAGATAGAAAAATATATAGGTGAAAAAAACACACAATTTAAAAATTAGCACCTTAAACCAGACCTGTTGTCCCAAATTGATTTATTGGGTGAGGCGTCCCTCATTTGACTGGGAGATTTTTCAGGTAAGTATTGCTATAGTAATGTATCTGGTACAGAGTGAAAAGCAGTATCCGTGCATTTAGATACACTGGGATCTGCTTTCTCCAGTCTTATGAAAATATCAGACTGGAGATGAGAGTCCCTATGCAATAGCACAGTTAAGAAACATAGGACTGCTTCTGCTGCTAGCTCTGGTTCACAGCTTTGCCCCGTTGCTATGCATTGCAGGGTATTAGCATGGATCCTAAGCTAGTGAGAGAGCAGTGAAAATAAGAGCAAAGTACCTGATAGTTGTATGTTGTGAGGTCCCAGTGGACACAGGTCTGGTGGTGCAAGGGTCCTCTGTGCGCACAGAGGTACCCGTGGAGCAGTGCCTGACACGCGTTTCGCCGGGGGCTTTCTCACAGGAAGTGAGTTCCTTAAGTTTAAATTAAGGAATGGGGGCATTTTATAATTATATAATTTTATAATTGTAGCTGTTGGACTTTGAGGAGACATTTTTATTGTTTCCTGCTTGTGCATTTCCCAGAGTATCCGCCTTCCCACAAATGTAGGTGCAGACTGATTTTATGGGGGTTGTTTCCAATGTTGTGAAGTGGAAGCACACCTTGAAATGCAATAGATTGTGCAGGATAAAGAATATGCAAGTGCACACTGTAAGCACTAAGGGGTCTATTTACTAAGTCTTGGGTGGAGATAAAGTGAACTGAGATAAAGTACCAGCCAATCGGCCATGTCTGCTATGTCGCAGACTGTGTTTTAAAAATGACAGTTAGGAACGGGTTGACTGGTACTTTATCTCTGTCCACTTTATCTCCATCCAAGGCTTAGTAAATAGACCCCTAAAGAATACTGATAGTCAAAACTCTACAATTAACATGGAGTATAAGTGAGGTGAGCCATCTAAGCCTCCCCTCCTTTAATGCAATATACTGACAAGTAAATGCACTTGTGCACATAAAGAATCATTGTAAATCCCCATTTTAGCTGGTACATGAGCCTCACTGTCTGCCTTCCTTCCTGTGGGTCCGCCATGACCCTTCTATGCGGCTGCCACACCAGCTGCAGCAGGTGGCATGCCAGGTTCTCTTTGCAGGGGCTGTGAGGCCAGCTGTCGGGGCAGCAATTATGGCCTTAGGAGTATTGCCAACACTCACGAGGTACCAGGGAACTTGTGTGCTACACCAGTGTCTGGGGATGACACCTCACATGCAAGTTAATGTCCCAAGCACCTCTGGCAGCATCAGGCCCCTGAGGGGCTGGCAGGCAGAGCAGAGCATGCCATCTGGAGTCAGACTGGGCAAGCCTGGCTTCTTCCCAGGGATGGATATAGCATAAGGCAGATGCCTGGAGACCACCCTCACATAGGGGCATACCGGACATGCAGTGGGCTGCTAGCCAGAAATATTGTAGTAGAACCTTTAGTATGCAAGCTCCTATGAGCAGGGCCCTCCTTCCTCCTGTCTCATCCTCTACTACTCTTGCTCACCTTCTACACTTGTTTACCTCCTCCTTGGACTCTCCTTCCCAACCCCTTGTAGTGGCTCTAAACCTGTTAGTTGCGCCCAAGCATATGGGTACAAGTTTAAGCTTGTAACGAATATTCCCCTGCCCAGCTGGCATTAGTAGCTATATTGAGAGTTGTAGTATCACTTATTAACTGTATACTGCTTATTGTACTGTAGTATGGCAAATTGTCATTTGCCATCTGTACGGTGCTGCTTACCACTTGTGGTGGCCCTATAGATAAAGCTTATTATTATTATTATTATTATTATTATCAATAATAATAATAATAATAATAATAATAGAGCTTGGTAAACTCACTTGCTATTAGTAAGTTTCTACATTATGAGGGCTTAATATATAAAGTGACTTCAAGCAGCAGGTGATTTTAGAGGTAAATGAGGTCCTGGGTATCTCCAATTGCTCCTAGGTGAAGAATAAAATAAAGTACAAATGCTAGCGTACTACTTGTGGCCAATAGGTGGTGGTATAGAGCCAAATCATTATTAGTTTTAGACCTAGGCAAACTCTGAGGGGTAAATTTACTAAGATTTGATTTGGTCCCGAATTTGTCCTGTTTTTTCATCTCGGATAGGATCAATCAAAAACGGCCGTTTTTTCACTTAAAAAATCGGGAATTTACCAAGCTCCCAGTTTTGACAGGATCGTTTTGATTGATGGTGCATTAGGTCGATCCTGTCCATTTTGAAGTCCCGATTTAACCGGCCGAATTTCTCTCCTGAACAAGCAGGCTGCACATATCAGTGAAATATGTGCAGACTGTTTGTTGTTGTTTTTTTTTATTTTTAGAGTTAATTTTTTGTTAAAAAAATTACATGAGGTCCCCCCCCAAAAGGCTAACCAGCCCCGGACTTGCCAGCCTGTCCTCGTACCTAAAAATAGGGGGGACAAAACAAGTAGGGTTCCACCGTAATTTAGGTACCAGCACCAGGCTGCAGGGCCAGTCCTGGTTTTAATTATAGGGGGCAAAAAATTGCGTAGGGGTCCCCCTATAATTAAAACCAGCACTGGACCCTTTCTAGCGGGGGGCTGATAACACAGCCAGGGGAGCCCTTTCACCGAGCCCCCCAGCCGCAGCATCAGTCCTGACTGCTAGTGATGGGAACCGCAGAATGAACTTTAGTAACCTGCAGCTTTTTTCTTCCCTATAATTAAAACCAGGACTGGCAATAGAGCCTGGTGCCGGTACCTAATTTACGGTGGAACCCTACTTGTTTTGTTCCCTGTAATTTCAGGTACCAGGACAGGCTGGCAAGTCTGGGGCTTATTAGCCTTTTGGGGGGGGAACCTCATGTCATTTTATTTTTAAATTAACCCTTAGAACACACTTGCCATTCAGAAACTCAGGAGGTGGTGCATTTAAAACTTATTTTGAGTCCCGATTTGAGTGTAAAATGGACGACTTTAGCAAAATGAATAATGGTAAATTCCCGATTTTTATTAAAAAAGTGAAAAGTACTTCCGATTTGAGCCGATGGTGATATCATTTCTATTGTTCAAAACGGCTGAATTTGCGGCATTAAACCACCCGATTTCAAACAGAAAAAATGAAGAAATCACCCAACTTTAATGATAGTAAATTCCCGATATTATCACTCGAAAATGCAAATGGGGACAAACATGGATCTTAGTAAATTTACCCCTGAGAGTTGTAAACTTCTAGGGGTAATTTACAAACTGGACAGGAACTCATTTCATTTTGTAGAAATAGGCCCATTGGTCTACCCCACATATTGTGGTTTTGCTAACTGACCCTAAAAAAATCACTCTGCACATGATGAAAAAAAAATAAATGTAACTTTAAAGTCCTGTGTAGGATCACCTTAGGACCAACACTACATTGATTGAAAGTTTGGGCTCGATTCAGACCCGGTTGCTAGATACGAATGCACTTTCACAGTGTATGCAAATTTGGCTAAGTGACGGCAAGGCAGGCGATCGCACGGCAAGCCATAAGCACGCCCACTATGTCTTGGCGTGCGATCGCTTTGTGTATGCAGATGCCCACCAGCTTGTCTTAAGACGCCCACTTGAGCACGTCATCTCCAGGAAGTGTATGCAACCATCGGTACATCGGGTACCATCGGAAGCAAACGCAGCGCTCGAGGTAGACCATACCCTACCTCAAGCACTGCGATCCCTTCAGTGTGGAATACAACCATGTGACGTGTACTATGATGCTGCCTGTTAAATATACACGCCTCTGAAACGGCGTTATTTCGGTAAGGCACGCCTGCGTTCACATTTACACTCCCCCGTTTCTAGTGACCTGCCCCTGTTACCACCCACATAAGGGCTTCTCCTGTCACTCACTCTGCTGGGCTGTCTATGCTGGGCGAGCTTATGCTTCCCGATTTTTCGTAGTGGTTTGCGCACTCGCACTGCGATGCATACGCATGTGCACAATGCGAACAATCGGCAGCTACGAGCGAACGCTTCTTAGCGTCCGGGTCTGAATCGGACCCTTTGTCTTCTAAAATACTTTCTTGTTATGTATTTTCTACATTTATATGTTTGTAATAATATTAAATGTGGCACTAATAGTACTCCAACAAAAATTACCTAAAAATGTTAATAATATAATAATAAAATATCAAAGTCATTACTTTCCAACTTTCAACAAGATATGGCTGTTTAGATTTCCTTCAGTAGTCATTCTCCAATGTAAATAGTAATGTAGTGTAGTATATCAAATGATAAATAAATATCTCACCACACCTGCATGCAAAAAGAAAAACGTATGTTTTATTGTTATACGTTATTTTGACAATGTTTATAGTACTGAAAGCACCATATATAGGCCTTTGTTCTTATTTTGTGTATAAATTGCTATATTAGTAGGTTGAGAGGACCTTCTATAGCCTGTATAGGCAGCAATCAGGGTTGTAGCACTGAAGGAAGAACATTTATGTTTGTTTTAATATTTTATTTAAGCTATTCATACTTATGTAAGTAAAAAGAGCATAACTTTACAGTTTTGTAGGAGATATTGTAAATAATTGTCTCAGTATACGTATGTTTCATAACTGCAACAGTCCCAGTTTTCAGCATTCGAAACGGCATGTCATAAAAGGGGGTTTATTCTCCCAAAACGGGTGTGATTATGCACTGAAGGTCAGATTTGATTGCATTACCCAGTGTCTATGAGCCTGTAAAGCAGGGGTGGGTAACCTTTTTTCTGCCAAGGGCCATTTTGCTATATATAACATTATTCGCGGGCCCCGGTGCAGGCCATACCCCCTCCGTGTGACATCACACAGGGCGGGGCCACAATCGCCGGTGATTACAGCAATGCCCGGGGCATCCTGAGGTTGCTTTGGGGAGCTGTAAGGGCAGCGGTGTGACTGTCTGAAGCGTCCTAAGGACGCCCCAGGCGGCACTGCTGCATAGATTTTGGCTGCAGGGTGCTATTCTAGGCAAACTGCTACCCAGATGAGGCTAGCATAAAAAAAGCTCCGAGGGCCAGGCCAAATGTTTCCGGAGGCCTGAAGTTCCCCATCTCTGCTGTAAAGGATAACTCCAACCAACTCTAACCAAAGCTTAACATTCTATGTAAAATAATACTTACATGGGGTACGGCACTCAACAGATCCGGTGGTTCTAGCAAATCGGATGGATATTAATTTATATTTACATATTATGAATCATAAAATATATATATATGACTGATAGAGGGACATATGCGCATACAATACAGTTAAACTATACAGTTAAAATGTACAAAATCCCCTTTCATGGGTAAATTCAATAATAGTATTTCAAACAATGAGGGTCTGGTGAGAGACCGTGTAGAAACTGGGCTTCCTATGTTATTGCAGCAGGCTAGCTTTAAACGAGCCCCTTTGGGGTGAGAAGTTAATCTTTAAATGGAGTACTTCCAAACAGTCATAAAATTGAAAACCCCCAAATGAATTTGATTTGTAATAAAGGGTGCTGAATGTCCAAGCTTATAGAATTAAGGCAATCCCTTCCAACCAAACAAAAGCAGGAGATGTGTGATAGACGGGGAAGCTCACAGCTAATTCTGCATAAGGTTCCTGTATAGCCAGATAGAGAAGAACCATCAGTCCAATGCGCCAGGTAGCATTGAAAGTCAGTAGTTATTATTAGCACTTAATAAATGGAGCTTGTGTCCTTCCTTCAGTCTATACACATCCCACTGCTATGAGGGATTTTAGAAATGTATGTAATATTAGTGTTTGCCTGCAGCTTCGCTCTGCGTGTATGTCTGTTATTGCTCAGTGGTATCTAATATTGTGATGTATATTTTAAATTGTAGACATTGATCACAAAATGTCTTTGTAAACAATATTTGCAGTTTTTCATTCAGGGATTAACACAAAAAGATGCTTGGGGCTACTAACTCGTGAGCAAGCCACTTGTAGTATTTGTCTTGGTGCGCCATCTACTGGATTGACATGTATACTGCAACTTCATGAGTCAAGATAAGCTGCCTGGTTAGTGCTTAATATATAGTTGCATGTTCCTGCGAAATAGATCTTGAGATATATATATCTAATATATATATCTATGTATTTATATATGCATACATATATAACTGTTTGCATTCAAGGTGTGCAATATATGTATATATTGTATATATATATATATATATATTTTTTTATATACATATAGTTATTTTGGACCTGAGGAGTTTGTGCAAATTCCGATAAAAATGTTCTTGTCTCCATAGTTCATAAACAGTCCCTAAAAGTATATTTGTCCCAAAAAAATTATATTTATATACATCTAGTAATTTTTGGCTTTAGGAGTCTGCACACTGCACACACCAAGTGTCAAGTGTCTAGTTTTAACTTTTTGCTCCTCTCTGATGTCACATTGAGATAATACATGCCTCAGTTTCTATCTAGGTGATTAAGCTATACAATATTGAAAATGCTATCCAAATTCATCCCGTAGTTTTTGCGTGATGCTGGAATGTGACTGGAGCAGCTGTGTTTGTCTGTAACCAAGAGTTTTCTCCTTGGCGCCACATTTGCCCTCATACAAGTCATGTTCTGCAGATGATGAGATGATTGATGAGCCAAAGAATGTATTGCTATATAATTCTCGGCTCCCCTGAGTACATTCTAGAGAAAGTTCCAGAAAGGCAGCAAATTAAACTGCACTCGTATGAAAACAAGGCATTAACTAGATATACATCAGACTCTGGAGTTCTCAAACAAGAGGATTAGGGACTTCAGTAGTTGGAAAGAAAAGCCAGATTAGATGACACAATAAACAGGTAAAATCAAAATGGTGGCATCTGCTAGTTGTCACTGACACATCCCGTTTTAGCAGATTGTTAGACATGACTGATAAATGATACGCTCTGTGTGAGCCTGTCTCAGCCCTCACAGTTTTTGAATTCACAGTGAAATCAGGATACACTTTACAGGTTGCAGATCGTTAGACCAAATTTGATAAATCTGTGATGGATTTTTTTTTGCGTCAGAGACAAATAGTGCCACAAAAATGTACATTGACGTGACAGGATTATCTATAGACGCGTCATTATGATACTTCTGGCTGATGGTATTCAGCACTCCAACTTTATCTTGGGGGCTTCAATGTGCGAGCAGATATGCCTAAAAATGAAAGTACAGCGAGCAGCATTTTATGAAGCGTATATTATACATAAACTTAAGTGGGGCAGTCCTGATTGGAGGGCTTTTGCCATTCCACAAGACTGCTTTCTCCCATGGGACAGGAAGTTAAAGGCATGGCCATAGAATATGGTTGGCAACCATCAATGTTTTCCGATCCAATGGAGATACTTACACCATTTGTTGTCGGGATGGAGATGGTTGCCACCATTGCATTCTTCTTTCTGATGGTTGCTGTCCGATGGCTGCTGTCATCACTCCTGCTGCTTGCTCCAGGAAAGATACATGGTATTTACTATTTACAGAGATTGGTGTTTTGGTGTCTGGCTAGTTCAGTGTTTCTCAAATCTAGTCCTTAGGACCCCGAAAAGTTCACATTTTCCAGACCACCCAGCAGCTGCACAGGTGTATCACCAACTGTCTCTATTTAAAGATCCACAGGTGCCTGTAGTACATGAACTGTATGGGGCCCTGAGGACTGAGTTTGAGAACCATTGAGCCAGTTGATTGCTCCAGGATAACATCTCAATAAGGGGCCTATTTATTAGAATAGTTTTCAGGATATTGGGGTTATGTAATAAAAGGGTTCTGCAGCCGATATTGGAGATATCGGCTGCGATCACTCTTTTATCAATTGTAATTGATTTGCATGGGGAGTGCGAAAATGCCAGATGTATCAAGGTCTGAAAGGCTTATTTGTACAGAGCTTGGCCCAACTTGATAATGGCATTGTAGCTTATATGATACAAAATCGTATGTTCTTTTATAAAGAGGGATCCGGTAACTAGCACCATGCATTCAAATAAGGCAGGCCAGGTCCAAACTCGGAAGTAAAGTAATAGCATAATATATCACTTTACTTCTTATTATTCACCAGGATGGGCTCTTATCAGAGTACGTTACCCAGCAAGAGAGTGTTATTAAATTGCCCCTATAAAACACGTCTTATATACAGCCATAAAAACTTAAACTAGGGCAAAACGGAATATTAATAAACCATCCCCTTAGCATTTTGTGTTGTTGATTAAAGTCAGTATATGACATGATGCCCTTCTGAGTCTATGGGAAGTCTATGTATTTTTGAACTTTAGTGTTACTTATAAACAGATGTGTGTGTCAATCCATTGTTTCATTATATAGGAAAAAGCTGCAGATTGCTCCTAACTTCAAGGGTACATTTCCTGCCTGGCACTATCATCCTACATCTGATTACTGCTGCTCTTACTATATGATGTTTATATGTCTGATCATCACAATATATTCCTTCTACAAAAATGACAAAAAAACAAGAATCTAAAAATAATTTATAGGTTTGGCCTTTGTATACAGTCATTCCACATCTGAAAAATAGTGGCTGTGCTGAGAAGATAATGTTTGTATTCATTTAAGAGACACAAAGGAAAATAAACTTTTGTTGGCAATATATTCCCATATGATTTCAGAGATAAGTTTCCTGATGGGAGAAAGAATTTGGGAAAGATTACTAATCAGGGTTTCCCGTCCAGGTGCAGGGCACCAGGGCCCTAATTTTCATTGTTGGACATGTAGATAAGTGATTCATACAGTTCAAAGGTTTTCTGGAACCTATACTTGACAAATGTTATAATATACTGTAAGCAGTAAGAGCATATCTGCCTGGAAATAGCCTTTATTTTGTATAAATCTTAACTCTGATTAAAATAAGTATTTTTCCATTATATTCGGGCTGTGATAAGTTGCAGAATTTTTTTTTGGCCAAATTTATAGTTCAACCTCAACCCAAGGGTACCCAACAGTAGAACCTTCTGTCTTCCCAGGAATGGCAGGTGCCCAGTTGAGCTGGTTGGCCAGTTAGCATTTTTCCATGTTATTTCAAGGTATTTTCAGTGGTAAAGTAACAGTAGTATATCTGTGCAATTAACGGGTGGGGTACAGGATGCCAGCGCTCGGGATCTCAGCAGTCAGAATGCCGATGCTGGCATCCCGACCAAGTTAGAATGCCGACGCACCCAGGTGAGTAAGCCTAACCTAACCCCTAACCCTAACTCTCCCTCACCAGTGCCTAAACCTAACCCTCCCTCCCTGCAGCCCAAACCTAACCTCCCCCTCTGCAGCCTAACCCTATTAAATCATTATATCAAACAATCTATTGTGCAACCAACGGGTTTGCATGCATCTTTGCATTAGGTTCTAAGTTCTGTGCGATTGTACACAACCATACATCATGCCCTGCTGAGATGACTTGAACTACGATCAACTAATACTACTTCTACTACTACTACCCGGGGCCGGATTAAGGCAACTAAATTGCGGGGGGCCCCACAATCCACACGGAGTCTACCCCCCTCCTCCTCCTAAGCCACATGGAGCCTACTGCTCCATCCCTGCAAGCCAGGGGCAAATTTAGGATGTTCTGGGGATTTTCTTGTGTGTGTGTATATATATATATATATATATATATACAAATGTAGGCTTATGCACTGTCCTTTAATTGTCATCCCAGGGGTGCTCTTCAATGGATAACCCTGACTCAGGGACAGTACTCTGGTCCTCCTGTTGAATTCTTGATTTCTTTACTGCAGATGGTACTTGAGAATAATCACTTTCTTTATGCTGATGAATTTTTTATGCAACTGTCGGGGACGGCTCTGGGGTCCAGTTTGGCCCCCTCCTAGCAAACATCTACATGGATCGGTATGAAAACAAATTTATTCTACCGCATTATGGAGACAAGATAGTCTTTAAACGCTTTATTGACATTTTTGTCATCTGGCGTGGTGATAAGGACTCTTTTCTCAAGATGGTTGAGACTCTTAATGGTTTGAATAGCCCAATACGTTTCACAGCATCTGTTGATCAGGATCAGATGAATTTTTTTAAGAAAAACAAACGGTTGGCACACACCCTGTTTCGTAAACCGACCGATAGAAACAGACTATTGATACCGACGAGCCACCATCCTGATGACCTTAAAAACAAATTACCAACTTCTCAGTTCCTTCGTGTTCTAAGGAACAATTCTGAATGCGATCTGGCTGAACTCCAATTGGAGAAAACCAAACAGAGATTCCTGATGAGAGGATATAAAGGCCATGTTGTCGAAAATTGCCTCACCAGGGCAAGAAAGATCTTCAGTGGTGAAGTGCCCACTAGAGGGATGGAAAAGAATGACAGGATGATCGTGGGTGTCAGATGCGACACTAGATTACGAGCAGTACAACGCTCGATCAGGAGACATTGGCCACTTGTTGGCACTGATTTCAACATGGGGAATGTGGGGATGACCACACCCCTACTAAGTATCCATCGGGGTCCTAATCTTAAGGATCTACTGTACTGGATGCATTTGGAACCGACAACTTCCAGTAGGGCTAACTGGCTAACTACAAATAAAGGGTGTTTCCGGTGCCTGGGATGCACAACTTGTAGAGCACTCCTAGTGGGGAAATCATTTCCACATCCACATAGTGGGCTGCGGATCCCCATACAATACCGATTGACCTGCCAATTGGATTACATCATATACTATCTATTATTCCCATGTGGTTTGATGTACGTGGGTAAAACCACTACAACCTTTCGAGAAAGAATGACACAACACCGGTCAGACATCAGATTGGCCTATGAAAAGGGAACTACCAATAAACCAGTGGCGATGCATTTTTTTCTGTTCAAACATCAAGTGTCTACGTTAAAGTATATGATGATCCATCGAGTACCACCACTCAGAAGGGGTGGTGAAAGTGGCCTGATCCTGCTGAGGAAAGAGGCTAGATGGATACATAGACTCAACGTGATATCGCTTAAGGGTCTGAATGAACACAATCATTTAAACATCTTTTTGGATTGAGCTCTCACCTAGTGATTGGTCGGGTCAGAATGAGGGTCCCCCGACAGTTGCATATCTATTTATTTATATGTTTTTTGATTGAGCGTGATATGGTATGTAGTAATTTAATTAATCAAGGGATGAAATCATTCTTTGATTATTTATCTTTATACTTACTTTTGATCCAGGGGGGTTGTGGGGGTGTGTGTTTGTATGTAGAGTATGTTTATCTGTATTAATAATTGTTGTATTTTTTATGTTTTTTTATTTTCATATTTCCAACTTTTGCACTATGCTGATGAGCCTCTCTCTAAACCCTGTAATGGCTATTAGATTTTTATCTTGTTAATACACCTATAGGGCTGCCTAAAAACGCTCATGGTGTGTGGGTTCCGGCTTAGCACATGTTGCCCTTACTTTAGGGAGCCATTAGGAGGTGTAACACCGTACTTTCGGTGTTTGGAACGCATCGGATGACGACTTCCGGTTGCGGTGGAACGCAAACCGGAAGTAACGCTAATTTAGCCGTGAGGTGGTTTTCCCACGCTGTTACAGCGTGTTTGGAAACATGGTTCAGCCCGCTTGGGGATGCCAGGGAGGATAGATAAGTATACTGGGTATGCTGTTTATATAGATTAAAGCATTGGTTTACATTGTTTGCCCCATGATTCCACTGTTTGGGGGTGTGGCTACTAATTAGCCTTGGGGGTATAAGAGGAGGGCTCAGCATAGTGTGCAACATGGGTCTATCTTGGTGGTTTGGGATGTCTGTCCTGAAGAAGGCTACGTCTGTTAGCCGAAACGTCGACTTGTGACAACCTGCGATTATGCAGTAAGAAATAAATTACGATTTTTGCTACTGATGGAAAGTCCCTGGTGAGTGCACCTTGATTATTATCTTGGACATGTGTTGATGCTGCCCTGGAGGAAGCATTGGGAAGCACCCCAGGCGGATGTTTAAAAACTTTTTTTGTGTGTGCCAACTGATACTTTGGACTTTATGTATATATAAATATTATAGAACCAGTAGAAAATACTCTTCCTCTGTGCTAGAATAGGGATTTACAATTATAACAATATAGTGTTACCAACTTGGCTGCACCTCCAGACAGATCCCTTGTCAAGAATGGTTCCCAAAAATTCAATGTATAATAAAATGTCAAGAAGGTGCCACAGATAAAAAAATTTTAGAATTTTAATCCTTAAAGAGTCCAATACTGGTACTTCTTTAATATATAATTGATCTCCACACTTTGGAGTTCTCCCATTGTTGTAGTGGAATGGGGGGGATGGTATCTTCAATGAGTAGATGGTAGGTCTTTATACAGACTCTTTATAGAGAACTCTCTCTACATGTCAACAAGAGATCACATTACTCACCAGTGGTCTATGTATGATCCCTGGTTGAACTACATTGTTATTACCACCAACGGAGCTCTGATCAAAAGAAATTCTGTTTTATATGAATAGCCTATTATGGCTTGCTATACCCCTGATGAAGTCCTATGGATAAAACGTGTAAGGTAATTTTATATGGAACTGCCATATTGGTCTGCCAACAACCAAGAACCTTTACGCCAATAATAGGGCTAGACAAAGGATTAGCATTGTGAATATACCATTGGTGGTGTTCTATTATTAATTGAAGGTCTCATTATAGGATCTGACTGTATAAAGACCTATTATCTACTCATTGAAGATACCATCCCCCCCATTCCACAACCCCAACGGAAGAACTCCAAAGTGTGGAGATCAATTATATATAAAAGAAGTACCAGCATTGGACTATATAAGGATTAAAATTCTCAATTTTTTTCATCTGTGGTGCCTTCTGGACATTTTTTTTATATATATTTATTTGTGAAACACACATACATATTTTATATATCACATACATATATAGAGCGATGGATGTGTCGTACTTTTATTAATCCCTGAGTGCCTTCGTTCTCGTATACTATATATATATATATATATATATATATACATACACACACAAGATAGATAGATATAAAAATATATATATCACACATATATATTTTCTATAACACACACTAACACATACACATTTACAGTATACACACACACATACAGTATACACACTAACACATATGCAGTATACTGTACAGTATACTCACTTTAACACATATATACACATATACAGTATACACACACGAACACAATAACACACACATATACACACACAAACACATACATACACATATATACACACACTAACACATTCATACACATATATACACACTAACATACACATATATACATTAACACATATGCAGTATACAGTACAGCATACTCACTCTAACACTTATATACACACACTTATACAGTATACACACATGAACACAATAACACACATATATACACACACAAACACATACATACACACTAACACATTCATACACATATATACACACTAACATACATACACATGTATACACACTATAACATTACATACTGTACTTACACTTTTGTTTCAAAAAGGTGCAGGTTGCTAGTGGGGGCAGGTACCTTGCATCATTAGGCCCTGCCCCCTCATGACATAATGTTATTATTCGCGGTGGAATTGGAGATGGGGCTCCCCCTGTTGGCTCTGCCCCCATTTTAGCCAGCCAGCTGTAGGAGGAAATCATTTTGTAAGGGGGTGTTTCTAGGTATTAAGCAGAGAGCAAAGAGTGGCTCCCATGTCCCCTCATCAGCATCACGTGATGCATGACATCCATGACTACTTTTACTACTGCTCCTCCTCCTCCTACTAGTACTGCTCATACTACTACTACTATTGCTCCTACTACTACTACCATTACTACTATTACTACTACTACTGCTCCTACTACTCCTGCTGCTACTACTACTAATGCTACTACTATTACTGCTTGACTACTGCTTCCTAGGGGTGCCGGCCACTAGAAGGCACCCGGCCCTCCAATCACCTCCCCCCCACACTTGCCGGGAGCCTGCTGAGATTGTTTTACCAGCGGGCGCCCGGCTCCTTCACTACCCCCCCCCCCATTACCCCAGCGCTAGCAGCAGCCGGAGGACGGAGATCACTGCTGAGCGCCATCTACTGGGTCGCGCAGTGCACTATGGAAGTAACGTCATGACGTCACTCCCATAGTTCCGAGGAGCGGGCACCGGGGACAGATGACAGCAGGCACAAGAGCGGGGTTTTAGAGCCTTACTAGTGGCACTACAGGGGCCTTACTACTGGGGGCACTACAGAGGCCTTACTATTGGTGGTACTACAGGGGCCTTACCATAGGGGCCTTACTACTGGGGGCACAAGTGGGAGCACTACATCTTGGGGCACTTCAAGGGGCATTACTACTGGGGCACAGCAGGGAGCATTACTACTCAGGCCACTACAAGGGCATTACAACTGGGGGCACTACAGGGGCCTTTACTACTGGGTGCACTGCAGGGGGCATTACTACTGGTAGCATTACTTTTAGAGGTACTATTACTACTGGGGCACTGCATATGGGGAACCATTACAGTGGGCATTGCATAAGGGGCACCATTACAGTGGGCATTTAGTGTTTTAGGGGAACTATTACTTTTTGCATTGTGTAAGACCTAAGTTAGTTACGCCCCTATTACTGTGTGTGTGTGTGTATATATATATATATATATATATATATATATACACACATACATATATATACATACTTCTGCCTGCGCCCCCCTCTTCATACTCATTTAACCCCTCAGGTGAAAATGACTTTGCACAGGTGGAGTGGCGATAAGTATTGTGCTTTATATATATATATATATATATATATATATATATAAATATTTTTTTAAACAAAAAACTTATCTGCCACTCCCCCTGTGCAAAGTAATTTTCACCTGAGGGGCTAAATGAGTATGGGGGGGGGGGGGCAAGCAGGAGTTTTGCCTAGGGTGCCTAGAAGTCTAGCACCGGCCCTGGCTACTACTACTAGTACTACTGCTGCTACTGCTACTTTATCTATTACTCAGTATAACTGCTGCATCATCTGTTTTGATCAGAATTGACCACAGTGTGTCATCAGACCACTTCATGTCTTGCACATCTAAATGAGTGGCAACTACGGAGAACTGGAGGGATGTTTCATCTTATCATATCACGGGCGGGATGTAATAGAGATCGAGTCTGCCGGAGGTGTGGGATGCAGACTGATCTCGATCGTTTTTTTAAAGTAGCAGTCATTTACAAGGCAAAGCCGAACTGGCACCTCCGGCAGACTCGATCTCTATTACATCCTGCCCCACATGTCTAAAGTGCCAGTCAACTTTTCTTTTTAATACAGCCAATACTTTCTGTGGTAAAAAGTCTACTGAAATGTAACTATTTTAAAGACACAATTGTTTACTGCTAATTTATTTAGTTACATTACAAAACATTGTATCCTTTCCATATCCCATAGGGTAATTGTGACAAAATCTGCATAAATCAGCTAAATACTGTATACAGAGAGAAAAGCAAAGTGAAATCATTAAATGGTGCCCTATGTCTGTCACTTCACTTCTTGCTGTGACACTGAAGTCCCCTCCTGACCTGTCAGAATGTGTTGGGTTACGCTGTCACCAGCAGTCTGAAAATTCCCTATTTTATATGATACACCAGGACGCAGCAGATGACATCTACCCTGTGTAGTCTGGCAGCCTGTACTGTGGCTGGCTGTGCCCTCAGGGGGTCTGTGTAGCCCATAGAACAGCTGCTATTAAGAACATGGACAGTGGCTTCAGGGAGAAGCTGCTCACGGAATGCACAAGTTCAGACAATGTTTGCTTGTAGGGGTTGCAAGGCTGTGACACCAACATTTTTCCTCTGCCTCTTTTTAATGAGTTCAAACACAGGATCATTTTCTTCTTGACCTTACTCTTTTGAACAGAGAAACAATGAATGTATATTACCACTAAGAAAGTTATAAACTGAAATATTTCATTAATGGCATAAGCCAATGCCTCTGTTCAGACTCTCAGCGTTAATGAGAAATTATTGTATATTCTTTTGGATACAACGTGACTGACTGTGTGCCCACCACACAGTATTATATTCTAGTTTTTATTATATAGAAACACACAAATATCTTCAGAATATGCGATTCTGCAAACCATGAGATTCTAACAAACCTTATTATATGTGGTCATCTGTTGTACAGAAGGATAAACAGACATCTAGCCCAACAGCCATTCTAGTAACGCCATGCCATGGCGCGACTCGGTACTGCTGAGCATAGTTTAGTGCAAATTTTACCCTTAAAATGCATATTGTTCGCAAGTGATGGAATTTGGACATAAAAGCAGCTTTTGCTGATTACAATGATATGCGGCATGCCTATATTCTGTGTGCGACTGCGGGTGTATCTGCATGCTAACCATTACATTACAGTGTTACAGCCGCTGACACTGTACCGTGGCATTTAACCGCAGTTATATCTGCATGCAAAAAAAAAGACAATTGCATGATAAGACGTTCGTTGCTACTGAGTCGCTCGGCGCTCACACGACTTGTAGCGAATGGAGGATAGATGTATGTGGACATATCTGTACATACTAAGATCTTGAACTTTTTTTATAGTCTCAAATTAATTTATTGGGCCAATTTTCCTGTTTTCACTACTTTGGGGTAAATTTACTGAGATACATTTTTGGTCAATTTGGTGTTTTCTGCAGTATCGCCGTGATTTTGCAAATTGGAGATTTACCAAAGTCCAAATCTATGGCAACTCGCAGGTTAAACACGACTTAACACACAAATTTGGCACAATACAGCATCAGACCAAACAGCAAATCATTAACAGTGACTCAAATGCAAATAACAGATTTACAATGAATCGTGCTGTCAAACACAATTAAAATCATACCAAAATTGCAATGCAATGCACAAAATCAATAGAACTGTCTGTGAGCATCATGTTTTACTGAAGTACTGCACAGCCTGGGGGTATGTCTACCAAGGTTCGATTTAGTTTTCTGTTCAATTTTGCATTCGATTTTGGTTCGATTATTTATGAAGGTATTTACTAAAGGCCAAATTGAATGTCAAATTGAACAGAAAAATGAATTTCATATGAAATCGAATTCCTGAAAAACATCAATGTTTTCCATAGAGGACTATAGGATCCCTTCATTTTATAACATTTGATTTGCAAATCAAATGTAAAATGAACTCAAAATCGAACTGCAAATCCCAAAATGAATAGAACTGCATCATGCTTTAATTTTCAGCATGAGCAGTTCGATTTGACACAGATACATGCATACATCAGTGAGATGCATGCATGCATCTTACTGTAAATCGCGTGCTAAGAGTTAATGTTTAAAAAAAAAATTATGTGGGATCTCCCCCTAAAAACACAACCAGCCCTGGACTTTTCATAGCCAGTCCTGGTTGTGTAAGTATAGGGGAAAAATTGCGTAGGGTTTCCCTGTACTTAGTGCAACCAGCACCAGGCTCTTAGCCGGTCCTGGTTCTGGAATTACAGGGGAAAAAATGCATGGGTTCCCCTGTAATTTCCACAACCAGCACTGGACCCTTTCTAGTGTGGCGGGGGGGTAATGTCACAGCAAGGGAAACCCTATCACTGGGTTCCCCAGCTGAAACATTACTCCTGACCGCTAGTCAGCCCAGGCCGGGTATCCTTGGGGACCCCAATAAAGGGGTGCCACTCCCCGGGGCACCACAGGCCTAGGCTGATAGCCCAGCTCCCACCACTGAAGTCAATGATGAGAGCCACAGGGTTACTAAGAGTGATTCTCCGGTTCTCACTATTGACTTCAATGGTGGGAGCCGTTCATTGGCTGAGAGGCGGGGGCTGACCTCTCTCAGCCAATGAACGCTCAGATACGGCACTACAAAGGGAGAAGCCACATCCGAGCCCTTCATGGTTGGTACCTAGTTCGTGGTTGGTACCTAGTTCGTGGGTCAGTTTTTTTCATTTTTTTATTTTACGAAGACCAAGGATGCCTACAGGGAGAAGAGGACTGGTCCAGGTAATGTAGGTGAGTATGTGTGAGTGAGTGAATGTGTATGTATGTATTAAACCTATACTGTGTGTGTGTGTATTGTCTTTATTTAAACATTTCTTTACAGGTGAACTACAGGTAGCAGCGGGCCCTTAATGCCCCGCATGCTGGTACTTGTGGTTCTCCAAGTACCAGCATGCGGGGGAGGCTTGCAGGGACCTGCAGTTCTACTCGTAAAGACAATGTTTACACTTATTTTCCAGTAACCAGCACTAGGCTGAACCAGCCGGGGGGCTTAAACTATAGTAAGGAGAGACACAGTGTGAGGATCCCCTGCCACAGTGGCATAACTAGGGCAGGGCGAGCAGGGTGCGTGCCCTGTGCACCGTGGGACGGGTGGTGTGGGGGGGTGCCGCTGGTCACGGTACCGGCCCGCCCTAGTTAGCCAGTGTAGCGCCGACTGCAGTGAGTGCAGTCACCGCTACACATTTACACAGGACTGGCGCTAGGCTTCCAGCGCCGGTCCTGTGCTGCACAGCCGAGCCCCTTCCCTCCCCCTGAGCACTTGCCCAATAGCGCCAGGAGGAGGGTGGCATGCGGGCGGGCTCATGCTGTGCATAACACACACATCGCTGCCAGCGCTGGCGGCGATGTGTGTGTTAACCAGCAGCCAATGAGAGTCAGACAACTCTCATTGGCTGCTGCTGCTGCTGCACACACATCACCGCCAGCGCTGGCAGCGATGTGTGTGTTAAACAGCAGCCAATGAGAGGTGGGGATACTGGTGGGGGCACTGCATTGGTGGGGACCACTACTGGGGATTACTACAGGGGGGAATTCTACTGGGGGCACTGCATTGGGGGGGACCACTACTGGGGACTACTACAGGGGGGGATACTGCTGGGGGCACTGCATTAGGGGGAGGCCACTACTGGGGACTACTACTGGGGGGGATACTACTGGGGGCACTGCATTGGGGGGGACCACTACTGGGGACTACTACAGGGGGCACTGCATCAAGGGGGACTCCTACTGGGGCACTCTATAAGGGGCTTACTACTGTGGGCACTGCACAGGGGGACCACTACTGGGGGCACTGAAAAGGGAGAACCACTACAGGGGGCACTGAAAAGGGAGATCCACTACAGGGGGCACTGCATAAGGGGGATAACTACTGGGGGCCTGAATAAGGGGCACTACTGAGGGCCTGCATAAGGGGGATCACTCCTGGGGGCACTGTATAAGGGGCACTGTATAAGGGGAACTAATGTTGGGCTGCATAAGGGGGACTACTACAAGGGGAACTGTGTAAGGGGCACTGCATATGGGGGATCATTACTGGGGGCCTGTATAAGGGGAACTAATTGGGTTCTGCATAAGGGAACCACTACTGGTGGTACTGTATAAGGGGCACTACTGGGGGCCTGCATAAGAGAGACCACTACTGGGGGCATTGTATACTGGGGGTACTATATAAGGGGTTATACTGGGGGCCTGCATAAGGGGGGGCACTGCATAAGGGGGAATGTATAAGGGGCACTGCATTAAGGTGCAAATGTAAAGAAATGTTCCCAGTGACAAGAAAGGGGCGTGTTATGCTGACACGCCCCATTTTTCAGTGACCACCCCCCTTGTGACCACACGCATTTTTTTCCCGTGCGCGCACATGTGGGGGGGGCTCCTTTTTCAAATTTGCCCTGGGCTCCAAATACCCTAGTTACGCCACTGCCCTGCCATAATGTAAATCAGACCCAAATTGGGCAGTCGAGGGCTGGAAATACTCAGAAAATGGGGACCACAAATATAAAATTGTGTCCTCCCTCCTGAGAACCAACCAGCAGCCCAGGGCTCTTCCCCACACCGCTGGAAGTGTTGTATGCGGGGGTAATGGTGTAAAAATATTAATATTGTTATTTACAGTGGAACTTAAGGTCCCAACAAGCCTGCCCCAGCATGCAAGTCAGAGAACCACAAGTGTCAGTATGCCCGGACAATATAGATCCACTGTAAATAAAATATATAAAAATAATACAGGACTCAAACATCAACTGTTTTCATCCTTTATTACACACACTGGACCTCATTCAGAGTTGGTCGTTGCGGCCGCATGGTCGTAAGGTAAAAGGGGCCGGATATGCAAATGAAGCGCTCGCAAGTTGCGTCGTTAAGATGGGATCGTTAGCTGGACAAGCGAGGGGAGGATGCGGCCGTAAGACTAAAAAAGCTCCCCCTTCTCATTCCCATTACAGGTCATCTTCGGGCATATAAGGATTAATCGAGACTATCGGGAACCATCGGAGCTGGTCGTAGAGCTAAAGGTTGACCATACCCTCTCTTAAGCACTACGATCAACTCAGTGTAAAAACCTCCCATGTCACATGTGCCATGACACTATTTAGTTAATTATGCACTCCCATAAAACGCCGTTTGCATAGTCAGGCACGCCTGCGTTCTGATCTCCACCCGTTCACAAGCACCTTCCCCTGTTACCACCCAAAAACGCCTCATCCTGTCACTCAAACTAACGACCTGGCGAAGTTGAAGGAGAGAGCAATTTCTGATCGTAATAGCTAGTTTGCGCACGCGCATTGTGAATTTTACGCATGCGCAATTTAGCGAACATCGGTGGTGTACGACCGTGCGGCCGCAACGACTGACTCTGAATGAGGTCCTCACACTCACTTGGCGGTGATAGGTCCTCTTGTCCAATAGGAAACCATCTTGGTAAAATAAAAGTTTGCCTTGTTCCGAGCCCATGGACATATTATACTGTATATACAATACAGTATATTTTCTTTACAGTGGAACTATAAGTGCCATTTGGTTTTCCAAATGCTTTGCATGCCAGTGCAGCCATGCTGGGACCTGTAGTTCCACTGTAAAGAACAATATTAATTCCATATTCTACACCATTACCCCTACACCCAACACCTCCAAGGTTGTGGGAAAGATCTCAGGGCTGGTTGATCCTCAAGAGGGTGGACCCTATTTTATTTTTGGGGTCTCCACTTTCTGAGGATTTCCATCCCTGGGCTGACTAGTTTGAGGCTGGTTTACATTATGGCCCCATGCTGGTTACCAGATAACAGGGGGGACCCCACACCAGTACCCCCCAAACCCCCCGGATTTTCCATTACCGGACTGTCCATAGCTGATTATGCTTTTGGGGGGCATGGACATCGCAAAAGGGGGGTAAGGGTGCGGATCACCACCCAAACATTTGAAAAGCATGGCAGCCATGGACAGTCAGGGGTTATGCTTTATAGCAATAGACTGCACTGCCCCTGCACCGCACGGAGGAGGTGTAATGTGCGGTCTTTAGGTTAACAGACCGCACATTACACCTCCTCCATGCAGTGCAGGGGCTGTGAAGTCTATAAAGCACAGCCCCTGGCCGTCCGCGACCGTCTCTCCAGTCCTGACCCTGCCTCCTGCTGCTCCGTGCCCAGCAAGCAACAGGTAAGAAAGAGGGAGGGAGGGGGGCATAGGAACAATTTTATGTTGCCCCTCCAACATAAAATCATTTGTTTTTAAATGAACCCCATTTGTTTTTAAA
This sequence comes from Taudactylus pleione, assembly GCA_031769625.1. Taxonomy (NCBI): domain Eukaryota; kingdom Metazoa; phylum Chordata; class Amphibia; order Anura; family Myobatrachidae; genus Taudactylus; species Taudactylus pleione. The sequence goes on along the minus strand of JAUIMM010000555.1, from coordinate 521,823 downwards.
TGAACCCTTTCTTTACACTTTTTAACACTAAAGCCTGCACAGATCATACAGATCTGTGCAGTGCTTGGAATCCGCATGTCAGCGAATTCATGCTTTGATTTGACAGCAGAGTTTACGGTTAACGGAGCAAATAGACTAATCTCGCACCCAACAGAAATCACTGAGTATCACAATCGAATGTAAATAGTCAGTCATATACTCTGATTAGTAAGTTTGGCTTTTTGATCACATAACGGCGATGTACAGTGATTCGGGTTCAACTTTAAACATGTTTCTTAGTAAATGTACCCCTTCGTGTCACACAAACCTATCAACAGACAAACCTTGGAGAGAGATATAGTGGAGAGAGATAAAGTGCCATCTAATTAGCTACTAGCTGCCATTTTACAGGCTGGATGAAGGAGAGATATATAAAACCTTGGAGAGAGATAAAATACTAACCAATCAACTTCTGTCATTTTTCAAACATAGCTTGCAAAATGGCAGTTAGAACCTGATTGGTTGGTACCATATAGAGGGAGATGCATCAAAGCTTGGAGAGAGATAAAGTGGAGAGAGTTAAAGTACCAACCAATCAGCTTCTAACTGACAATTTCTAAAAACCTGTAAAATGACAGTTAGGAGCTAATTGGTTAGTACTTTACCTCTCCAATTTATGTATCTCCAACTTTGATACATATTGTCTGTATTTTGTACTGTCAGATTGCTGTATGGTCATTAATTGTTTGTATATTATTTCAAGTGTTCAGTACAATACTGTACTCCATGATTTAGTAATGCAAAACATGGAAAATATTGTAGATATAGTATACAGAACATTTCTTCAGTTTACATTTTATATTATAGTACAGAAGAAGTATTTTCTCACGCAAGCCCACCATGTGTTGGCATTATGCATACTGTTTACTAAAATAAAATAATGTGTGTTCCTTCATTTAAATTTGGAAAGTTTGAGTAAGTTTCCCTTGTTATGCACTTTACTAGATTTCAAACTATTTTTTCTTGGTGCCTTGGAAATGTAAAATGTGGCTTTTACTGTGCTTAGAACTTACATACTGTCCAGTATGTAAAAGCAGGTGCCCTACAGCACAGAGGATGGGGCTCCTAGAGCAGAGACCCAGCAGTTAAGGCAAGGGGCAGTAAAAGGGACACGTAGTTACTGTTTAAAATGATCCATTAAAAAGATGGAATTACCCACTACAGACCAAGTAGAATAATAATGAATTTGAAAGGAAGACAATAAATATACATAACCCCACTGCATTTTAATGAAATGTGCTATAACCTACTGCCTTGTTTGCTTACATGTGAAGTGTTTCTTTGACTGCTATTTACTGAACCAGGGCCTCAATAATTGGCCCAGTTGAGAGTGCCACCCTTGGGTTATTTTGTGTAGTTTGTGGGGGGCCAGCAGTGATTTAAATACCTGCTTTTCTTCCCATGGACTTGATTTGATTCCAATGTGTTTTCGAGGCAGTTATACCCAGTAGCCTTCAGGAGTTCTGTCCTGACCTTCACTGGTGCTCTAGCACTAGTGAGATGTATTCAGGAAACAAGCTACCTGGGATCCAGGAGTGGTAGGCTCAAGGTTTCACTGAGTGATGTACTGAGGTCATTGGAGTCAAAAGAGTAATGATAGTCATGCTGGGACCATCAGTGCAATAAGACCAACACATTGTCAGTTTGATTGCTGAGACAGCAAAGATGGGATTCCTGAATAGAAGAGAAACAGCACAGGTATATGTAATGCAAGACCAGATGTACATACACAGTGGGACAAAGAGTCCAAAAGCCAGTGAGTGTCAGCAATAAGACATACCCCGTAATTCTCTATTACACTTGCTACATGTATGTGTAATGAGCTGGAGGACTGAATAGAGCAGTGTGGGTATGGTTATGACTAGAATAGAGGGCTGCAGGGAACCTGTGACGTCACACCCACGTGACCCGACATGAAATGGGAAGGGGCGGGGATGCTAACGGGGGACCAAAAGTGTCCCCTCCCAGGCTCGCTACGCTCACCACAAATATTTATTCCCCCTCTTTGCCCTCGTGGATGGTAACGCAGGAGCGGTCCAGCCCTCCTGCAGTGGTCACGTGGTTGATACGTCACAGAGGTCCTTTCTGCACATAGGATCTAGCATCAACCGTGTGGATAGAGCAAACCTCCCAATTGTCCCTCATTCAGCGGGACAGTCACGTTTTTTTGGGACAGTCCCGCTGTCCCACCCGCGGGTCGCAGTGTCCCGAAGTGGGGGGAAATGGGGAGAAGCATACACTGCTGCTCTGCTATGCAGAGCAGTGTGTATGCAGAGCGTGAATAGATGCTGTGCGCATGCACACAGCATCTATTCACAGCACGGAGGGGAAGCCCGGAGGCAGACCAGCATCCCGGAGATGCTGGGCATGCCCCTTAGTGATGTAAACGGGACGTGACGCTAGACCAAACCTTTTACAGGTAGGCCACGCCCCCTTTTCGGGAGCGCGCGCGGGCCTTCGGCATGCGGGTGTCCCTATTTCCATCCTGCAAATGTTGGGAAGTATGATACAGTGGAATATGTTGTGATGTTCAGTCTGCATACGGACTGCGCCAGTGTCATCCTAAAACTTACCTACTCTCACAGAATGTCTAGGACATTCCCAAAATTTGTGAAGTCCTCCCAGATTTCGATAAGAGTACAGCACACTTCTGCTTCCCCCATCCTTCCTCATGGCCACAACCCCAGCACTTAGAACTATAGGAAGTATCAAAGCTGGTTATTAAACATACATGTGCAAGGGCTTTTTTGCTAGAAAACATGACAACGCTTGCGGCAAGGAAGATAAGACAGAGATAACTGGAGAAAAGCCAGGGTCAGAGCCAGGTGCCTGAGAAAAGCCACCTACATACATCAGGCCATCCCAGGGTATAGAGACATCAGGAGAGACACAGTTTTCAATATGAAGAGCAAAGCTTGAGTACTGATTCACAGCCTGTCATAATAAGTGATAGAAAAATGGAGCAGCCGCTCATTACTTGTGCACTGAATGGCCACAATTTCATATAATGCTGTATAATGCCTTACATGTGTACATCCATTCTTGGTATGTTCATTTGGAATGTGCCTGCAATGCATGAAGAGAAAGATAAGCATGATCCCTATGCGATCATATACATTAGCATCTGCAGCTGTGTTCTCAGCGTGGCTCATCTCTGTGACTCCAGCCTGCTCTTTCCTCAGCTGTTCATATGGAGCATTTCAGTAGCAAGAAGTTGAACTGAATGCACAAATGTGTTTACTGTTCCATTCGGCTTTATTTGTACAACAGTGTGCACGCATCCTAGCACTTAACAGTTGTCATTGCATATTGATTCAAATGGCAATTTAATATGTATCACTGGTGGGCAAATGATACAGCTGGTAGTTAATAAGAATCCCCTGAGGAAGCCCATCCAATCTGAAGACACTGAACAAGAGATAAATATGGCATTAGCAGTGTACCCCTAGGAGTTTATATACTTTCGATTGAATGGTCATTGAGGTTAACAGTCAGTAATTCACTACACAAACTGATCACAGTCCTGCGCAGATGGGGGCAGTGCTCTAATTAATGGAAAGTATATTTACATTGTCACTTTGTCAGGTTGTTATTAGGACCACTTGCCAGTGGTTTAGCAGAGTAATTTACAATTAGTGCAATTGCTGTTGCATTGTCACACTGTTGTCATCAGCTAATTAGCTGTCCCTAATATGTACACAGTTCCCGATACAGGAAGGAAAGCTTAGATCTAAATGCATAATCTAATTTTACGCTCCTTATCATGCAATCTGTCACACCTCATCATGGGGGTAAACTTTGTGCCTCTCTTCATATTTTGTCATCAGTCACAGTTTAGTTTAGTTTAGTTTAGTATAAGAGGGCTAATGGAGATGCAATATCAAATTATTCTATGTTAATGTTTTTACTTTTATGCTAAAGATAAAAGACCACATTGACCCAGTCATTTCTGCCTCTTTCATGGAGAATTTAAGTACGAACTTTGTAGAAGAAAATAAATATATTAGATTAAAAAGTGGTGGTGTTATTTTTTTAATTATTCATTCGTGGTTGGAATAGTAGGGGACAGTCAGTCAAACCAATCCAGCTTTTGCCTTTTGGTGCATCGTGCTTGTGGAATCGGTATGTAATGTCGGCGGCTGATTAGTCGTCGGATGAAATACCGACGCCGCTCTATGTCCCGACTGAGGCTGGGAAGTACCCTAACCCTCCCCGCCCCCCCCCCCCACCTAACCCTCCATTACTGGTGCCTAACCCTAACCTCCCCAGGTGGTGCCTAACCCTAAACTCCCCACGGAGGTGTATAACTATTACAAATGTAAAGCGCAACGGAATATGCTGTGCTATTTAAGAAACTGTTAATAAATAAACAAAATAACTAGAGATGTGCGCCGGACCATTTTTGCTGGCTTTGGATTTGGCTCTGATTCGTCGTCTGGTTTTGGGTTTGGATTTGCCAAAGCACCATGATTGGTTTTGGATTTGGATTTTTTACAAAAATTTACAAAAAAAGCTAAAATCACATAATTTGGGCTTTTTGTTGTTCCTATGGTATTATTAACCTCAATAACATTAATTTACAGTAATTTACAGTCAATTTAGACCACTTCACAGCTCACAAAATTGTTTTCACCATTATTGGCCAAAGGCTGCAGTGAGCTGGCTGGTTACTAAGTGAGAGAGCAGCGGCACATACACAGCAGTTTAAAGCACATCTATAAAACATTGCCACACAGCGGTTGCAGAAATAAAAGGTAGTGCAAGATGGAATTGTCCTTGGGACCTCCCACCCACCCAGTGGGGTACAGCTGCAGAGTCACAGTACTTGTATACACAGTTGGCTATGGCCCAAGGAGTCACAGTGCTTGTATACACAGTGGGCTACGGCCCAAGGAGTCACAGTGCTTGTATACACAGTGGGGTACGGCCAGCAGTCACAGTACTTGTTTACACAGTGGGCTTACAGCCCAAGGAGTCAGTGCTTGTATACACAGTGGGGTACAGCTCCAAAAAAACATTTTTTTGTTTTTTTTACTTTTTAAACTATTTTACTTTTTTTACACTGGAGCAGATGGGCATGATTACAGCGCAAGGAAAATCTAAGCAGTGCTATAGTGGTGTAAATGAATCACAGATGCATATCAGTATAATACCTTATTTATTAAAAAATATATAAAATATTCTATTAAACAACCTATAATCATAAGCATGTACAAAAACTTATTTGTAAACATACAGTGTACATAAGAATTACATCAACCAGTGTGTATAACAATCTGTGTGCAAATATATAAAAAAATCTATTCATGAGTACAGCGCAGCATACATCAGCATGCCTTGTATACACAGCCACTTGTGAGTCTGGACTTTAATCAGCAGAGTATAGCGCAGCATACATCAGCATGCAGTGTGCCCCCTACAGTCACTTTACTAGCACAGCCACTTGTGAGTATGGACACAGCCACATTAATGAGCAGAGCAGTGCGCAGCCTACGAGTGAAATGGTGCAGAGTCCCGGTCGCGGCGCCTTATATAGAAACCAACTCTCGCGAGAATCCGATGTCCGAAGGATGACATTTGGCCTCGAAGTGGGATCCGAGTCAGACGGGAACACCCGAGCTTCGGCTCGGGTGGACTCGTATCCCTAGTGTTCGGAGCAATTCGGATACCACAGAATCCGAACCGCTCATCTCTAATTATAACTATAACATTATAGAGTGTACTAGATAAGTGATAGCTAGAATCTGATTCTCCTTCAGAACCCAATTAAAGGTTCTTACACTCACCTACAAAGCCCTGACCCAATCCTCTCCCATTCACATCTCTGATCTCATCCCCCTTCACACTCCTGCCCGCCCTCTTTGCTCAACAAATACATGCTGCCTCTCCCATGCACCCACCTCCAAGATTTTGCCATGCTGCTCCCTACCTCTGGAACTCTCTCTCTCTCCCCATCAGACTCTCCACCTCTCTACAAATCTTTAAACGGGCTCTCAAGACCCACTACTTCATCAAAACCTTCCAGCTCTCATCCTAACCCGCTGCTACATGCTCCTTCCGCCCTGTCTACCTCATGTGTGTCACGCTTGTTTGTCTTGCCCTCCCCATTAGATTGTAAGCTTTTATGAGCAGGGCCCTCTACCCTCTTGTGCTTTTCCTTATACCATCATCTACTCCTCACTTGGGCACCTATCACTTGGTTGCTTATGCCCTATTGCTTATTTGAGTGTTATGATCACTAAAGCAGCAATGTATATAAACCTTGTCTTTGTCCTGCATTGTATTGTACTGTAAGTCACTGGTTTCTTGTTCACTTATGTATGTACTTTGTAAGGCGCTGCGGAACATTTGTGGTGCCATATAAATGATGATAATAATAATCCAAGACAGAGTAGATACAACTCACCATCTTATTCATGACAAATGTAAAAACGAAATTGTATACACAAGGGGTTATATTCAATTAGGTGCGGAGTTTACCTTGTGGAGAAAATCTCTGGGTTTCACAGCCGGAACTATTCAATCATTTGGCGTTTTCCCTGCGTGATAAGCCCTGGGGTAACTCGCGGTAACCCATAGATTCTGCTTTAAGTGATGTCATCGATAAGTTTCCCCGAGTGTGAAGCCCCATAGGCTGCGTTACGCACGGGAATGTAGGAACTGATTGAATAGGTCCGGGCTGGCAATGAAACCATGTGGCTAATGGTATATGCCCCTAGCACTGATAAAAGCACCAGTCAGCATCAACGGTGCATTTGCAATCAGCCACTAATGAAATGATTACTAGCGCTGATGGTAATCTTCTACACGCACCTGACCTCGACCAACCCAAAGTGATACGACTTTCAGAGATGGACGCTATGCCGATGTTTATGCAGATAAGCGATTACCTGTAAACTTGGCTTGCATCTAGGTCGTATGTCTCAATGTACATTACCCTCGTCGCTCACAGTGTGACTTACAGTCAGGGAGTGTGGGGAAGATACAGTGGGGAAGATACAGTGGGGAAGATAAATCCATGCATGCCAGGACCGCCTTCAGGGTGTGCTGTAGCCCGTGTTTGCGATCTCGCACGCAATAGAAATGGCTCTGGCGTCTCTCTCACACGGCCTCTCACACGGCTATTCTGTGCAACCATAGGGTTACTCACTAAGGCTTATTATCGAAGGATCTGCATCTGATGCTGCGTCTTTGTACTTGGATTTACAAAGGTGCTGATGGGCATCTCAATACAAATCTAGGAGTCTGAGACATTTGCTTATTTTCGCACAGCTGCTGCTGTGTACACATCCGCAGCTGCTGTGGCATTGGCGTCCATCTTTGAATCAGGTAATTACGTGTCTTTAGGCCGGGCTGCAACTATTTGCAATTCCGCAAAACACCCCCGTACTGTACTCTACCTAGCTTAGAACTCTCCTTCCCTCCCATACTTGCCGACCTTTCGCTCCCTCCTTCCGGGAGGGAGCTGTCGGGCATTCTCGGCGGGGGGGGCGGGTCGCGGAAAAAGGGGGCGTGGTCTGCAAATGATGAAAATTTGGGGGCAGATCTTGGGGCGTGACAACGCAATCGCGTCTTCGTGGCCCCTCCCCCTCTTCACAATGCCGATATTAATGGCATTGTGAAGCAGGGGGTGGGGCGACGATGACGCCATTCAGCGCGAATCACGTCACCACCCCCTGCTGCCGGGGATTTACACTGTAACTGCGGGAGGGGCTGGACGAGTCGGTGGGGGCCAGGAGGCTTTGGCCGAATCGGGAGGGTAGGCAAGTGTATTCCCTCGCCCCAGTCCTTCTCTCCAAGTGATAGTGCTGGAATCAGTGCAAACAACTTTATTCATACTGGTGTATATCCCGCTCTGCAGCAGCCCAAGTACGACAATGTGTCATTTGTGCACTGGAGACATTTCAGCATTTTTTTTTCATGGTTTGTCTCCTAATAAAATAATAAAATAAATGTAAAAGGAATCTTTGCCACCAGATAAACATTAGTATTAGATCAGATTTGATAAATTCCAGTTTCACAGGATGGTGTGGACACAGCAATGGTCTGGTCTAACAGGAGATGCTGTGACAAGGGTTTTCTTATGTGAAGCCAGCTCACTGAAGAAAATATTACCAGAGATACAGTCTCATCTTCCTGTATTATACACAAACCAGGTCTGCAGGGACTGCTTTGGAGTTCTAGTATACAGCCATTTCCTGGCATGACACAAAGGGGGAGGATGTCACTGAGAGACCCCACAAAGGAATCAGCAGAAACAGGTTTGAGTGCTGACAGACCTGATTAGCTGGAGCCTATGACAGTGGCCAGCTATGTTGTTTGAACCCTGAGGTGCCAGGTCTCTCAGACAGATTTCCTGACCCATGAAAATGCAAAATAAAAAACCTCCTGACTCTGCTTTTTATTAGGACTTTTAACTTAAGTATGTGTAGATGAGGTATTTCACAATGCAAGCACTTTGCACCCCAGAAGCTATGCCTCACAAATATACCTACAGATTGACATACTAGGTCTGATAAACAGAATTTGTTTATAAATTAGTGATGATAGATACAGTAATTTGCAATAGTACTGTATATTCCTATAAGACATTTTAATTATATTGTCCTTTACCGCAGTATTGTGTTACTTACAACGACCAGTAACATATACTAACAAAATCATCTAATCCTCGCTACAATTTGATAAAACCTAATTTCATATATAATAACAGAATTTACATTGACATTATTTATTTGTCATTTTGTATTCATATTATGGCCACATACAGAATTCATATTATAGCCACATACAGAATTCATATTATGGCCACATACAGAATTCACATTATGGCCACATACAGAATTCACATTATGGCCACATACAGAATTCACATTATGGCCACATACATAGTGCAGTGTAGTGTTGTGCTGTGCTGCTGTTGTCCATAGGGGCTGTGTCCACTCATCCAAAGTCCATAGGGGCTGGCTGGACTGTGTTGTGCAGTCAGTTGTCCATAGGGGCTGTGTCCACTCCAAAGTCCTGTGCAGTGTCCCAGTCCTAAAGGGGTGCTGTAGTGTTGTCCAGGGGGTGCTCTGTCCATCAGGGGTGCTCCCCCCCAAGTGCAAAAAAAATAAATATTTTTTCTGTGTTTGTGAATTGTGTGCGCAGTAGCCGCACGTGCATCAACAAAGTAGCGCCAAGCGTGCGCCTGTGTCATAAGTAAAGGGCCGGCTGGCTTGACCGTTAAAGGGTACTGTAACCCCCAAAGTGCACTCCAAACCAAATAAAAAAATATTTTCTGTGTTTGTGAATTGTGTGCACTGTGGCTGCACGTGCATCAACAAAGGAGCAGCGCCAAGCGTGCGCCTGTGTCCCATAAGTAAAGGGCCGGCTGGCTCATTTCTTAAAGGGTGGTGTAACCCACAAAGTGCACTAGTCTCCAACAAAAATAAAAAAATATTTTCTGTGTTTGTGTGCGCCTTAGCCGCACGTATATAGCAATATAACATAAATGGAGGACCAAACTTTCTCCGATAAAAATAAAATAGGGAAAGATCAAGAACCACTTCCTCCTAGTGCTGAAGCTGCTGCTTGGAGTTGTTCATCATCCCAGAGAGGAAGTAGGAACACCACTACTTTTACTAAACAATTGACCCTCCAACAGTCCTTAGCGAGGAGGATGAAGTACGACAGCAGTCATCCTGAAGCAAAACGTATAACTGAGGCCTTGACTGCTAAGTTGGTGTTAGACGTGCGTCCAGTATCCGCCATTAGTGCAGTGGGATTTAGACAATTGATGGAGGTAGTGTGTCCCCGGTTCCAAATCCCGTCTAGATTCCACTTCACTAGGCAGGCGATACTGAGACTGTACAGAAACATCAGAAAAAGTGTCCTCAGTGTCCTGAAAAATGCGGTTGTACCCAATGTCCACTTAACCACGGACATGTGGACAAGTGGAACAGGGCAGACTAAGGACTATATAACTGTGACAGCCAACTGGGTAAATGTATCACCTTACGCAGCAACAACAGCAGCGTCACCAGTAGCAGCATCTCAGAAATGCCAGCTCGTTCCAAGGCAGGCTACGCTGTGTATCACCGGTTTCAATGAGGCACACCGCCGACAACCTCTTAGAGAAACTGAGGGAAATCATCGCCCAGTGACTTACCCCACTTAGACTCTCCTGGTGATTTGTGATATCTGACAACGCCACCAATATTGTGCGGGTATTACATCTGGGCAAATTCCAGCACGTCCCATGTTTTGCTCACACAATAAACTTGGTGGTGCAGAATTTTCTGAAAAGCGACAGGGGCGTGCAGCAGACGCTATGGGTGGCCTGAAAAAATTCTGGCCACTTTTGCCATTCAGCGACTGCGTGCGCCTGTGTCATAAGTAAAGGGCCGGCTGGCTTGTCCGTTAAAGGGTGCTGTAACCCCAAACAATCTTTATTTCATAGCATTTATACTAAATGAACAAACTTAAATCTTATACCTTAAAGCTTATGAAACCTTGTATGGGAATATGTAATGTGTGAGTATGCGGGGTTTGATATAAAGACGCTGGTTAACTTGGTGCGGGTGCGTGCGCATTTAGCTACTAAACGGTGTTTTCATATAGGAATTTAGGCATTCGCTAATATGCGACTAGTTAACAGTGCAATTGTGCGTATTACTGTGTATATGAGAAATGATGAAAGATGCAATCGCATGGTGCTAATAGTAATATCGCCATATGTACTTAAATGTGAGTTTATCTAAAATGGCTCTTGGGCGGCCATTCGCAAAATGGCGTCTTGCGATCTCATTTCCAAGATGGCGTCTTGTGGCCAGTCGCAAGATGGCGTTGCCGTGATTCAATTTTAAACTGATTTTGTCTCAGCCAATTATCCAGCTTCGACAGTCCACCCTTTGATAGCAAACAACATGCTATCACAATCTACTCTTTGAATTTAATTTAGGCTTACATTTACATATTATTTAGTATTATTGTGGGATGGCACAAGGTGGTTCTTAATCCATCAATAATGTGTCTCTGAGTGGGAACATAAAACTACTATTATACGCACACCACGGATCGTGGAAGATCATGTGAAAGGTGTGGGAATGCACCAGTCTTATAAAAGCAGTCTTGAAGGGGAATTGAGACTTTTCATTATCTGAGGTGTTCTAAAAATAACATTTCAATAATACAGTCTATGCACATCTAAATATAATAAATCAAATGATGGTATTTCCTATTTCAGAGGTTGTAATGCAGTTCTATATTTACCTCAGTATTCATATTGTCATTACTGACCACCATCATAGTTTCGTTCTTGCGTTTTACTCTATTTTTACATTTTCCACACTTCAATACAATAGGAACACACCGGGCACATATGCCAATTATTATGATGACAATTAGTATAAGAATCAAGAATTTGCCTATGCTAGCGATCACTTCCTGGACCCATTCCCCTAGACCTGGGAACCATTTTACTGGGTTCAGCCATGAAACCCATCCTTCTATCTCTTCCCCTACTTCAGCCACTGAAGTGTTATGGTTCTTACGAATCTCCCATTTTAGCTGCAGAATTTCATCCATCTTTCGGTCTATCACCTCCTTGGGGTCGCTGGTATCATTGGTGACATAGGTGCAACATTTTACTCCAAACTGGGTGGCTAACGTTACGCAATACCCTCCAGTAACAGCAGTTAAATAATTCAACACTAGCCTGTGTTGCACCAGTTCTTTCTTGTACGCTTGCAATTCTCTCCCTGTATACCTGAATGTGTCATCGTACATCTCGGCGATATTATCTATCAATTTAGCAAGTTCCTGAATATACCTAAAATTGAATGTACCCCGAACAATCCTGGTGGGATCCAGTGCAACTAAAACTTGAAAGCCAGTTGTCTCACTGACTAACTGAGTGGCTTTATGCACGTCACCAGGTATCATATTTCTTTTGCCTCTGTTGATTTTGTGTGTGAAGATATGGTGACGGTGTGTTTTTATGTATACCAAGCATTTCAACATGTGTGAGGGTCATAACTTCTGGGACTACTCTTCCCAGGTAACACAAACCTTCGGAACTCGGGGAGAGCCATTTATACACTTTTCTTCCACATATGAAATATACATTATCAGGGAGAACATAAGGAATGGTATGCATCATTATCATTAAGCACATTTCCCTTGCAAACAATCCTATTTCTGGGTGTTCCATCTGGTACATGCAAGTTTCTGGCTGTATTATTTTAGCACAATAACCATTTGGCACCTTACCAATAATTTCTTTGGTGGAACTCAATGTATACCTATACCTAAAATATTTCCCACCAGATTTAATTGAGCGTAACAGATCATGGTTTATGGACTCATTATCAGCTCTTTGTGAGAACAGTCATCGTCTGATTATTCCCCGTCACTTCCCAACTCCCGGGTTTATTGGGGTTGGTTATGTTTAAACACAAAAGTGATCTATCTACTTGGAATTGATAGAGCTTGAAATGAGGTGGTTTGGATGAAAGGAATTTTCCATCCAATGTTTTCCCTTTCTGTAATTCTAAAATTTCCGTAATATTCAGTGGAAATGGCACCAACCCTACATTATGCTGTCCCTGTGGCACATGTGAACACACCCATCAGTTTGATTTAACACTTTGCCTACCATGCTATGATAATCCTCTAAAGGATACCCACCCCAGTAAGGGTTATATTTAGGTTGGCACCATTGGATACAGTTCTCATCAACTAGGGATCCACATAGTTCACAAATACAGGAATCTTCAGATGATAAACCTCCACACAGTCCCCGAGTATCCGGAATGAGAGCCCTTTTAACAATAACAATACTAAGATTGGTCAGACACTCCCCTGATTGGCATTGCACTCCTCCTGACTCCACTCCATCAGCACTGCCATCAGCTCCCATTTCCTCGATCGGTCTCCCATCACAGAAACTGGATATCCCCGAACCGACCAAGATGGTGAACACTCTAAAAGAGAATATGAAAATGAACACAGCAGGCCTGTCCATTGTCACAACAAAACCTGCAGGTTTCTTTTAGTTCAGGTATCTCACTACAACCTTTTCAATCCTCCCGGAACATGCTTGCGAGCGACAGGTCCACACTATCAGCCTTGTCTCCGACTTGTATCTCCACTGGTTGATTGACCTTTTTGCAGTGAGTGGAATGGACCCAGGTATCTCTCTCGGCCACCTTCAAAGATGTAGTACTCGTCAGCAGCACCTGGTACGGACCTTCCCACCAATCAGTCAAACAACCTGAATGCAAGAAATTTCTGATCATTACATATTCTCCTGGTTCAACATCATGACAGTTAGTTTCAGGCATATCATTAGATAACAATTTAATTTTCTGCTGCTGTTGCTTTAACTGCTTACTCATTGATATAAGATACTTTACATTTACCTCGTTGTTACCCTTCAGGTCTTCCTGTGGACTTATAATCAAATGAGGTTGTCTACCAAACAATATTTCAAATGGGGACAGATTCAGAGGAGGTCTAGGAGTGGTCCTTATGCTATGTAGGACCAAAGGTAACGCTTCTGGCCATCCTAGTCCAGTCTCTGCCATGATTTTACTTAACTTATTTTTAATAGTCTCCCGTTCATCCTCTCTACCTTGGCAATGGCTTGCGGTTGGTAGGGGGTATGAAGTTGGCTATTAATACCCATCAGCTTACACATATCTTGAAAAACATCACCTGTGAAATGAGTACCCCTATCACTCTCAATGATTTTAGGGATACCGTACCTGCATACAAATTCCTGAACTATTTTGTTGGCAGTAAACGCAGCAGTATTAGTGGCCGCTGGGTAGGACTCAACCCAGTTAGAAAATACGTCTGTGCACACTAATACATACTTAAGGTTCCTGTAGGGTGGTAATTGGATGAAATCAATTTGTATCACCTGGAAAGGTCCATCAGTCGGTGGAATGTGGGACGGTTCGGTAGTGATCGCTTTCCCTATGTTCTTTCTCAAGCAGTTCAGACAGGACATTGCTATCTTTTATGCTTGTGAAGAAAAACCTGGTGTCACCAGTATGCCCTCACTAACTTGCACATACCTTGTTTACCCAGATGAGTCAGACCGTGTGCTGCCTCAGACAGGCTGGGGTAATATGCCTTGGGGGCTACTGGCTCACCTTGTCTGTCCCTCCAGAGCCCGGGGACTCTTGCCCACATCCCTTGGACTTCCAAAGGGATTTTTCCTGAATTGAACACAAATTTTGCATCTCAATTAATTTCAGCATATCAGTTGTTTGGAAAGACATAATTTTTTCAGTTGGAGAAAACATTTTTAACCCTGCTGACCATTTTGCAGCTTCATCGGCTCTGTTGTTGCCCAGTGACACCGGATCATCCTCACATGTATGGGGTTTTACATTTAATTACTGCCACCGCTTTGGGCAGTTGGATTCTAAAAGCTGTTTTATGTGTCGGGAATGTGCAACTGGTGTGCCTGCTGCTGTCATAAAATTTCTCAGATGCCCCAAAATCGCGCACCACCCCGAATGCATACCTCGAGTCAATGTAAATGTAAGCAGATTTGCCTGCTGCCAGTTCACACACTCTAGTTAATGCTACTAACTCTGCCACCTGGGCTGAGTGAGGAGGACCAAGAGGCTTAGCTTCTATGATGTCTGTGTCATTTACAACAGCATAACCTGTACATAATTCACCTGTGTCTGTTTGTCTATGACAATTCCCATCCGTATAAAAGGTCACATCCACATTCTCTAAAGGTGTGTCATGTATGTCAGGTCTAGCAGTAAAGGTCTGATTCAGATATGTCATACAATCGTGCGTACCATTATGTCTGCTGAACTCACCTCCCGCCAGCAACTTCTCTCCTTCCACCCTTTGTACATCATGTTGTACATATGGTAAATATGTTGCTGGATTCAGCGTGCTGCAACGTTTAACAGTGATGTTTGCGGGTGCGATTAGAGCTAGTTCCCATTTGGTAAACCTAGCTGAAGAGACGTGTCTGGTTTGAGCTGGGTTCAACAGAGCAGATACAGCATGGGGAGTGTAGACAATCATATCATGACCCAATACTACGTCCTCACTTTTACTCACCAATAGAGCGGTAGCTGCTACACTTCTCAAATAGGTGGGGAGTGATCTTGCCACAGTGTCCAATTGGGCACTGTAGTATGCTACGGGCCTACTGGCATCACCATGTTTTTGTTTAAGGACACCTGCAGCACAACCAGCACAACCATCGGCTTCCGTACAATACAAATCAAAAGGTTTTTCATAATCAGGTATTCCCAATGCAGGAGCTTTTGTCAGACTATACTTAAGATTAAGGAAAGCCTGCTCTGATTCCTCTGTGTGTACGACACGATCGGGCTTTGAGGAAGAGACTAATTCCTGTAAAGGTAAGGCCAAATTAGAAAAACCTGGGATCCACATTCTACAGTATCCACACATTCCCAAGAAGGTACGAATTTGCTGTTGATTCTGCGGCAGTGTCATGTTTTGTATGGCCTGGATTCTATCCGTTGTAAGATATTGTAAACCCTGGGTTAGGCAGTGTCCCAAATATTTTAATCTGGATTGGCACGGCTGTAGTTTGTCCTTAGCCACCTTGTGTCTTGAATGCGAGAGATGAAGTAACAAAAGTTTAGTATAATTTAAACATGACATAAACGAGTCAGAACATAGCAATAAATCATCCACATATTGAATTAGAACAGATCCATTGGCAGGTTGGAAAGATTGTAAACAGTCGTGCAATGCCTGGGAGAAGATACTGGGGCTGTCTATGAAACCTTGGGGTATCCGTGTCCATGTGTATTGTAAACCTCTGTATGTAAATGCAAATAGATACTGACAGTCAGGGTGGAGAGGCACAGAGAAGCAGAACAGAGGTCAATGACAGTGAAATGGGTTGCGTTTGGTGGGATCTGCATCAGAATGACAACTGGATTTTGCACTACAGGGAATTGGCTCTCTACCACCTTATTAACACCTCTAAGGTCTTGTACCAGCCTATAACCCCTCCCACCACTCTTTTTCACTGGAAAAATGGGACTGTTGGCTATACTAGTTGTACGAACTAAAATTCCCTGTTACAATAATCGCTCAATTATTGGAAAAAAAACCTAATTCTACCTCCTGTTTTAGTGGGTACTGGGGAATTTTTGGAGCTTGCCTACCGCCTTTTAAATTTACCATTACAGGGCTTACGTTTGCCATTAATCCAGTGTCCTGTCCATCCTTAGTCCAAAGGGAATCTGGAATTTGGGACAACATTTCATCTACCTGGGATGGATTTTCATTTAAACTTGTAGAGTGATACATTATCCTTTGGGGAGTGTTCAATATATCCCGCACCTCGTGTGCAACTCTCTCTGGGATATCTAAAAATACACCATCAGGGGTGCAGTATATAACACATCCCATCTTACATAACAAGTCTCTTCCCAGCAGGTTAGTAGGAGCCGCAGCAGCCAGGAGGAAAGAATGCCTGGTATGCAACGGCTCAATAGTAACCTCTGTGGACTTTAGGCCTGATTCAGACCCACTCGCGAGCGGCTGTCTGCTCGCGAGTGGGTCGATGTTGTGCACCGCGCATGCGCACGATGGCGGGAGCTCCGTCATGCGCATGCGCCAGACGCGACGAGCGAAGGACTTTCCTTCGCTCGTTGTGTCTGATCAAAGGGGGCGTGCTGTCGATGTTGATCGACAGCACGCCCCCTTTGGTGGGCGTGCCGGGGGCGTGCCTCCCTGACGGGGGCGTTCCCAAGGGAATGCCTACCGTCAGAAGCCGGCCCACTGACATCACTTGTGATGTCAGTGGGAGTGATTTTGGCTCTGATAGAGCCAAAATCACTCCAGGGCCTTGCGGTTGAAAACCTCAACCGCAGGCTCCGGCTCGCAGTGGCGATGGTCGCGATGGTCAAGACCATCGCGGCCATCAAACTGCACGCTCGTATAGGCTGTGGGTGGTGACCCACAGCTATAGGAGCGTCCAGGGGGACGCTCCATAATTATGGAGGGCGGCCCTCATTCAGAGCGTGCGCTCTGCTCAGAGCGTACGGCTCTGAATGAGGGCCTTTGTTAAAGGATAATGTTCCACTTTACCTGTTACACCCATTGTTGGTACTGTCTCGTTGGTCACCTGTAAATTAACGGGAGATTTTATCACTGACCTGGTCGCCCCTGTGTCTACAAGAAAAGGATATTCAGTACCAGCTACATCAACCATCATGACCGGTTCTTCCCTAGTACTTCCCTTTAACCTGACTATCTGTAGACTACAGGTATGACCTGACCCCTAGCGTTGGCTACCATTCTCCAATAAAGCATTTATGGCCACAATTGGAGCTGGTGTCTGTTGGACATTTGCTGGTCTCTGTGCATATCCCTTATGAGGATATCCAGGTCTTCCCTGACTTGGGGTTCCTACTCTTTTTACTGTACAGTTTCTACTTAAGTGTCCTGTTTTTTTAAAGTTAAAACATGTTCGTGGGTTGGGTGAAGACATGTGTTGTGGTGAGGTATGAGCAGAGGGTAAAGGTGGTGGATATTGGTAAGGATAAGGAGGGTAAGGGTATTGTGAGTAGTATGGGATCTGTGGTTGTATCGGGTTAGTGGGATAGAGTTGTGTTTGTTGTTGCGTGGGGTTAGTGAGGGCACATACTTGTTCAGATGTAAGTGTGTGTGCAAGTGTAAGTGTGTCTGTTGGCTGTGATGTTACCATCATTCCCTCCAGAGCTTGGATACTGACAGCCATTAGTTTTTTGCTCTGGGCTTCTCTCTTCTTTGAGATGTTTTTATCATGTTCGATGGCGGTTTCTATGAGGATATCTATTGTGAGTCCCCGCCAGCCAGGCTGCGAGGTCTGAACCCGGGTTTTTAAACTCTCTTTCAGACCGTCCACGAGTACCGTGACTATCATTCCCCTGTGGTGAGTGCTATCTTTAATATCCTCTATCCCAGTGTACTGGGTGATAGCCTGCAGAGCCAGATCGCAATAATCTTCTGCAGATTCACTCTCCTTTTGCTTAATGGTGAAAATTTTGTTCCAGTTAACTACTACTGGAAAATATATACCCAATTGAGTTACAATGCGGGAAATGTTACCTTGGTTTACTTGGTCGGTTAAGGGAACGTCACCATCCAATACACAATCCATGATGAATTTTGTCACGTCGGTATTGCGTGGTAGGCAGGCCCTTAACACCGCACACCAATCTTTACTAGTGGGCTCATGTGAACTACCCAAATTTCTCAAAAATCTTTGACATTTGGCTAGTTCCTTTTTGGGATCGGGGAAATCATTTATGATGGAATTTAGTTCTGCTCTTGTCCAAGGACAATGCATTACCACTTCCCTCGTGGGCACTATACCATTCGCATCTGTATTTCCATTTGGAACGGTTATTGTCCGAATGGGATGCAGACAGGTAGCGCTGCTTCCTTTGACCTGGTTACCTGGCTGGGGGTTTAGTCTGCTGCTGCTACGTATGGCATGAACAACTTCCTCTACGGGTGCAGAGGGTGTTAACACTTCCCTTGCTGTTACCGATGGAGATGGCGGCACCACTCATGATTGTGGTGATGCAGCATCAATCATCTGCACAGCATGGGAAATGGCAGACATTACAATAGGCTCATCATCCACATCATAAACATTTTCTTTATGGTTGCTTAAGAGAGGGTACAAATTGCTTGTTAAATTTTTATGAGTATTTCTGGTAACTGTACTTGCACCTCCATCCACATAAGGCGGGGGAGGTGAGCGTGAACTGCTGCCAATATTCCCCACAATGCTACCTTGCCGCACGTGCGCGCCATTTTGTGGCTCGCAAGTATTGCAATTTAGCATCGCGGATGTATTCTCTGGCAATGTGCTTGCGACGCTAGTTTGCCTCGCACATTTTTAAGCCACGCATCCCCTTCATGCTGCCACAATTTTAGACATTCATAATATTTAACCTTTTTCTCTCGGGAGCGCATCAGACTGATGTGATCACGGACATTATCTAATACATTTTTATCAAAACTACAAATTCTGGGAAACGGTCTAACACTCTTCATCGTCATTTTAAACCATACATCACAATACCTTATCGCATAAGTACCGTACTTAGTATGCATAATACGATGAGCCGATCTGATCGGCGTCTCCATTAGCAGCACATCATTGTCTAACATCTCTACTGTTTGCGCGGCTCCCATTCTGAGACAAAATCCTATGCTTTTCAATGAAGATTTAAACTGGTGAAAGACAATCAAGATACTTTCACTTACCTGTGGACGATTTAAGTCGGCGGCGCCCACACACCTGGATCAGATTTGAAAAAGGCAACTTCCACACCCGGATAAGATTTAGTAAGGCAACTTCCACACCTATGGAAGTTTGTATATCGGCCACTTCCACGCACCTCTCTACAACAAAGACAACATGTACACCTGCTACTGTGTATAGAACGGTAAAGCTGCTTACTGAGCGACTAGCACTTAGCCCTTAAAGGTCATACGGTACCTTTAACTGTAGGGAACAAGTTACCCCTACCAACAAACACTCACTGTTACACACTTTTTTTCCTGCGCAGAAAAATACACGTTAACCCAGATATTGATAATAATTGAAAAATGTAAACCTCCAACGGCTTTATTTAAACACGTGGCAGCACAACCGGAAGTACGTATACGTTATTGTGCGACCAGTCGCATACACAATAATGCGACTACCACACAACCGTATGACAACCTATAGCTGCGTACACAAAAGTGCGTCTTTGCTGTGCGCAAACCTGCGACTCAGCCGCATACTCAGTACTGCGGCACCCCTTTAAACGTAAGGTTCTATCAACAGAGGAAAACAAACTTTTTCCTCTCTTGTCCCTGGATTCTAGTCAGCTTCCTTGATTCACACGGAGATAGATAGCGATCTTTCAGCACAAAGCGGTTGCAGGTAAACCCTGCATGTGGCCACTCCACCCTTTGCTGAAATATCGATAGTATGTACCGTGTGAGCAGGTAAGTGACTTCACTACGAGCCCCCAACTAACGATACTGGATCAGAACCTCTATATACCCTTGCCTATACCTTCTAATATCCTACCTATAAACCTCTAAGGATGACGCTAATTTGCGTACGCAGTCATTCAGTAAATAAAGACTTAAGACCTGGAATCTGTGAAATGTTAGGCATCAGCAAGAAACCCCTCGTCTATCAGCATTCAGCACGAAGACTAAAGACCCAGTGTTGGAGCACACATATTTATACCCCCCAGGAATAGACAAAACAATTGAGACGTTTGTTGCTGATGCTATTGGTTCCCAAGGGGGATCCATCTGTTACAGAGCATTTAACAGGCTGATTCAAATAGACACAACCCAGCCTCCGACAACTGAGGGTCCCTAGATTCCCGCCACCTGCAACATCCTAACAGTTATTCATATCATATACATTTTGTTGCTTGAAGTCTCTGCGGTCCATAAGTCGAGAATGCATGATGCGATCTTCCCACCGATAATACCGGAATGGTGTGGAAAGAGTACGCATCAGTACAAAACCAAGCACGGCTTACTTATCATATATAATACCTTAGTTACCAAACAATCTTTATTTCATAGCATTTATACTAAATGAACAAACTTAAATCTTATACCTTAAAGCTTATGAAACCTTGCATGGGAATATGTAATGTGTGAGTATGCGGGGTTTGATATAAAGACGCTGGTTAACTTGGTGCGGGTGCGTGCGCATTTAGCTACTAAACGGTGTTTTCATATAGGAATTTAGGCATTTGCTAAAACGCGACTAGTTAACAGCGCAATTGTGAGTATTACTGTGTATATGAGAAATGATGAAAGATGCAATCGCATGGTGCTAATAGTAATATTGCCATATGTACTTAAATGTGAGTTTATCTAAAATGGCTCTTGGGCGGCCATTCGCAAAATGGCGTCTTGCGATCTAATTTCCAAGATGGCGTCTTGCGGCCAGTCGCAAGATGGCGTCGCCGCGATTCAATTTTAAACTGATCTTGTCTCAGCCAATTATCCAGCTTCGACAATAGATAGATAGAATTGGTAAACTGCAGGTAGGATGTGATTTATAACCTCAATTAGTGGCGTCGCCAGGTCTGCTGACACCCAATGCGCACTCTGGCTAACCACCAAGCGCAACTGAAAAAGGTGCGTGATCTAAATAAAGGGGTCATGGCCTCATGGGGCATCCCAAAACATCACTCTGGGGGCAACCCAGCATCACCGGAGATGCTGGGCTGCCCCTGGACACTGGACTGTCAGCATTGTCGGCTCCTCTTCTATGACAGGAGCTGGGTGCTGTAGTAGATTGTCACACGGTAGCACCCGGCTCCTGTCATTGCAGAGGAGCTGGCATTTTTGTGTCACCCCCTCTGAGGGTGACACACAGTGCGACTCGCACCCCCCGCATCTCCCTCATGACGCCACTGACCTCAATAGGCTGATCATGAGACTTGCTATAAAGCTGTCAGTTATCAACTGTAACTGTTATTATGCCTGCTGACTGTGTAGTGTAAGCTTATTTTAACATGATAGATAGATAGATAGATAGATAGATAGATAGATAGATAGATAGATAGATAGATAGATAGATAACCCTAACCTTCCCCCGCTGAAGCCTAACCCTCCCCCTAGTGCCCTACCGTAACCCTAAACTGAGCCCTCCCCCTAACCCTAATACTTACCGTGGAGATGGATTCTGGAGCTGGGATTCCGAATGTTGTTGGGATTCAGGCGCCAGTATTCTGAGCGCCGACTACCTCCCATTTTATTTTATGCTTAATGAATAATGACAATGTAATACCTGTTATTTATCACATGAGATTAGATTTATGAAATGTTAGGACTAGATGATTGTTATGTCCTGATATATAAAAATACAGATTTGGAAAGTTGGGGGACCTTCTTTTTCACGTGACTCTATGCAGGGCCATCAAGAATAATATGGTGGGCCCAAGTGATACTGAGGGGGTGTTGCCAAATTAAGTAAACATGACCACGCCCCTCCACAAAATCAATTCATACAAGAGCATTTGTCCCTTTTTACTCCCCCACCACTCAGTGCCCCTAACTGTATGTGGCCATTCCACAAATCCAGGCTTATATATGTGATACTATATAGTATAATAAATGATAGTGCCTATATTAAATATGATACTAAACTTAATATTACTGAAAGATTGCACTTAATCTGGTTCAGCTAACTATGAGAGGATATATTTAATTTTCCCATGAATGGCCAACATACTGTAGCACAGACATTTCCAGCTGCTGCCAACAAACTTAGGGGACTATTTTTGCAATGGGAGAAGATCCCAAAACCTGGCAATAATAGTGTGACTATTTAGTGATGTTCTACTCTTATCGTACACACTAGAGTCACGCAACTTCATTCCACATTTTTGTCATAAGTTGTAAAAAATAGGGAATAACCTAATACAGTATGTGATACAGTACTGTGCAGCTTCCCCAGATAGGACATCTAAGGAATGACACAGAGAAGATTCCATATTGCACCACATTGAGAGCACAGGATACCACGTTTCGCACAGCTGGTTCCATGGAAGTCTGCTTTTTTGTCCATTGTAGTATCCTGTGCATTCAACAACTACCAGCAGCTGGTGCTGTGAGTTTATGAACCTTAGATGCATGTTATAGCATATAGACATTACTTCAGTTTCCTGCTTGTAACCAGTTTTATAGATTTAGCTTTGTGAGGTGTAATCAGTGAGGTCACGGTAGGGCTATAGTCTTATACAGCAGTTGCACATTTTCCTTGCGTTAAAAGCTTTGGACAGTGGGCCTGATTCAGAGCCGGACGCCATTTGCGCTCGCTCGTTCAGAAAAAGGGGCCGGATATTTAAATTGAGCGCTCGCTCTTTGCGGTCTGTTGACGCCTCTATGTCTGAGCTAGCGAACGAAACATGCGCTCGCTATTTTGTAAAGACGCCCCCTGGCCGTTCGCATCATACGTCATCTCCGCTATTTATTAGATTAATCGAGTACATCGAAAGGCGTCTGAACTGCTTGCAGTGCTTGTGGTTGGATTTTCCTACCGCAATCATGCGAACAGTTCAGGCTAAGAGACAACCAAGTGACATGGTCGATGACGCTGCTTTGTTAATTATGCACACCCTTAAAATGGCAGTTTTGACCGTTTGGCACACCTGCGTTCGGATCTCCACTCCCCGTTTTCAAGCACCTTCCCCTGTTACCACCCACAAGCGCCTCATCCTGTCACTCAAATTAGCAGGCACTTGCTATTTTGCGAATACACGATTTCCGACCGCACTGACTGGTTGGCGCATGCGCATTACGACCCATACGCATGCGCAGATGTGCGAACATCGCTCGGAGCGAACGAGCAGCCGCTTACGAGCGGCTCTGAATCAGGCCCAGTGATTGGTTCAGGCCAGAGCAAGTCTGAAATAAAGAAAAGCACTGAATGGTCAGAGAAATTAAATTTGGAAAATTACATAAAAGGCAAAACAAAGTTATAATCAAGTCTAGCAGCTTTGTAGTTTGTCACTTGGGAATTGCTGCTTAAAAACCAAAACAAAGTTTATTTTCTAATGGTATCTGTTAAAATGTTCCTCATTATGCAGAAGTATGATATGAATTAAAATCCATGTTTTAAAGTCAGTTTTTACTTCGCACACTGTGGCGAGATGTATTAAGCCTTGGGGCTCTATTTACTACAATCCGCATACTGAATGCAGATTGTAGTGTGATATTACAGAGTGAATTCGCATTGCGAATTCCGGCAATATCACAGGGATTTACTACAAATCCCTTACAGGGACAGAGCTTGCGATAAAGCTCTGTCCCTGCAAATCCCACAAAAAATACCGTGATTAAGTGCCCGCGCATGCGCCGACCGATCGCCGCTGCTACCCCCCCGGCGCTAAGCCCTGCCCCCGGTGCTAAGCCCCGCCTCCGCGATCACGGAACCCCCCCACGCGACCCCCCTCCCTTAATAGCACTTACCTGTATGCTCCGGGCCTCCGGTGATGTTCTCCATTCCTCCGGTCAGGTGATCTCCCATACTGCACTGGGGCCCGATCACCTGATGACCGGGCCGCAGTGCACTATGGGAGACCAGCTGACCGGAGGGGAGACATCACCGGAGCTCCGATCACCAATTCCTGGAGTCAGGTAAGTAAATTTTTTTTTTACTCTTTTTTTTTTCTTTTTTTTTAAAGTAATCAGCTTGCGGTCTGATTACTGGGACCGACTCCCGGCTCTGCTCTCCCTGTTAGAGCAGGCCAGGAGTCCGGTAACCGGGGGAGACCCTGGATAACGCCACCTCCAGGTGGCGTTATCACAGGGCTTTCCCCGATATTTTTTCACATTTTATTTTTAGTTACTCTGGTCGGCTAACGTTTCCAATTACAGTTATGGGAAATGCGATCTGCTTTACTAAAAATACGTGATACTTAGGGGTTGGAGTAGAATTTTACGAATTCTACTCCAATTGCCCTGTAAAAACTATAGGTGACACTAAAATATTGTGAAAAGGGTGTGAAAACACCCTTTTTCACATTAATTTAGTAAAAATAATGTTGATAAATAGAGCCCTTGGAGAGAGATAAAGTGGAAAGAGATAAACTACCAACCAGCTCCTAACTGTCATTTTTCAAACACAGCCTGTAAAGTGACAGTTAGGAGCTGATTGGTTGGTACTATATTTATCTTCACTTTAGCTCCCTCCAGGTTTTGATACATCTCCCTCACTGACTGAAATTATTTTTGCAAAGACAACAGTTGCCCGTTGCTAATACCTGGTTACGGGTGACTTTCCACATTAGCAGGGGAATGGTTTTTGGAAAAGAACGTGTGGTTCCTTGAAGAAATAAGTGAGATTAATTATACTGTGCCTCAGTCAGGCTTTGTCAGCAATTCTGACCTCACCAGGACTGCTTTATGCATGTTTATTGGAAGAATGTGCCACACATGCAAAATCACTTTCACATTTTTTTCTGCTACTAAGACAGAACTAATTGCAGAATGTGACAGAATTTGCTCTTAAACCAGAGCCGTGACCACCGTTATGAGAGCTCAGGAACTCACTGACATTTAGCTGGTCCAGAATAGGCCTTTTGTCATTCAGAGGAACCAGGAAACTGTACAGGAGACCAATCAAGTTAAGTCTCAGAAATTTGAAAAATAAATAAAAGTTAGATACTTTGAATGTGGAACTGCCATGGTTATTTTTACTTGTCAAAGCGTAGATGACATATAGTATACTTTTCCCATTTAAAATGCTTCTGCTGTTTAGATTGAATAAATAAGAAAAAGAAAATAATTTACTATGTTGATTCCAGCTCATGCATACTGTACCTGTCATTAATCGTGATTTCCTCAGGAAATTCCCACCTTTGGTGTTACCAATGGGAGCAGCCTACCAGCCGGGGGTGTGTGGTCTCACATGACATTGGTGTGATTTGGGGAGATCTGGATATGATTTGTGTTATTCTGGAAGTGACTTGTGTTGATCAGGGTGTGTGACCTACTTTCCGATAGGGAATCCTAGGCAAGTGTGGATTATGACACTACACTCTTTCAGGCTGGGGAATTTGTTCTGAACAGCTAACATCCCATGGGGTTATGTGGTGACTTTTATGTTGGTGTTATAAAATGAAAACAATAAATACTCAATATTGGCATTATACCAGAGCCAGGTGAAGAAGGGAGGGGGCACAGGGGACTTGAACCCTGGTTCCCCTCCCTCAGAGGGTCCCTTGGCACATTAAATACAGCTATACAGTTGGACTAGTGTTGATCATTGACGATTGAAAGTACTTATTTTCTCCTTTGCACATGCACAGTAATGGTCTGGGCATGCACAGTTGAGAATGATCAATGATTTTCAGACAATGGCTGTTAACTGTTGACTATCAATGGCATAATATTCGATGGACAACCCTATGCTGGACTGCCCTGTGAGCAGGAAATGGAAGGAGGGGTGGTGTCTGAGTAAGGGGGAAGGGCTACAAGGTAGGAATAGCATCCACCATCAATAGTTAACAACTATCAATGGTGTGTCACCGATTAGAATGCCATCGATGGTGGAGATTTGATGTTTATACACCATTGATAGCAGATAGGATGCCAATGATTTTTTTCCTCTCAATGCAAGGAGCAAAAGAGATTAGCTCCAACCTTGACAGCCCATGTTGAAGTCTGTTTGCTTGTGAGAATATGTGTGTGATCCTGTTTATGGGTGCACTGCTATAGACCATCAGCAGAGTTAATTATTAATATAATTTAATAATACACTATCCAGTGCATAAGGAGACCAATATGTACATATATGTCCAGGCAGTGATGTGCGGTGAGGTGAGGCAGGTTTGCAGAGCCTTTCCTGTCATACTCAGGTATACTCTAATTTTTTCTTATAATCTTTGTAGTCAAAACTTTGAAGAAAATATTATAAATATCTTCTTTGTGTCATTCTAATAATTTTTATAGTCAAGACTTTAGAGTAAAAAATCTATGGCAGGTCAGGCACTGCCTCCCCTGTTGATATTTTCCGCACATCCCTGATCAAAACTCACCAAATTTCCAGCACTATATAGTGCTGCACCTTTGTATAATGCCCACATGAACCCTCAGGTTCATATATGTATGTTTAAATCTGGCTCTGATACTAGCCAGTGCAACCCAGCCATTTACCTGGCTGGGGAGGCACCACACGTCACTGTGTCCAGGGCAGTGCTAGGTTCTGCTGCTCCTCCACCAGACTCCCGGACTAGCTCCAATGCTCTGGAATGGTGTCAACATCTGAAATAAAAACATTCTGCTCAGGCAGGATGGCCCTACTGCTGCATTTAATGGCTTACTTTGATCACTGGTCCTGTATATGCTGGAATTATAACACACAATACACTTTGTATGACGCATATTGAAGCTGGATAAGTGCTAATTATGTCCTTTTCATGGACTGGCCACACTCTCTTTAAAATTAAGCATTTGGAAACCCCCCTCTAGAAATCCTGCATTTTACACCGATTATGCAAGCCCCCTCCATGATTTGGCCATAACCCTTCTGGCAGAACACATTGGGCCACTTGGGTGGACTTTTCCCCTATGATAAAAGTTGACAACTAAAGTAAGTAGCAGCAGTGCTAAAGTAACATTAAAACTGTTACTTTTGCACTATTGTGTTTCAATATGAGTTAATAAATATATATTATATGATTTAATTAAAATTTAAAGCCTCTTTAATATTCCAAACGTACTAACAACTTTAGCCAGATCTGAGCTATACAGAGTCCCAGGCAGTGGCGTAACTATGGAGGGTGCAGGGGGTGCGGTTGCTATGGGGCCCGGCGGCTTAAGGGGCCCGCTGGCCCAGTGATCGCACCCCCTACACCCTCCATATGCCGGGCGCCCGCTGAGACTGTGTTACCAGCGGACTCCCGGCTCCTACTCAGACCCCCGGCGGCAGTCGGAGGACGGAGCTCACTCCGTCTTCCGGGTCCCGCAGTGCACTATGGGAGTGACGTCATGACGTCACTCCCATAGTGCCGAGGAGCGGGCGACGGGGCGGACGGCGGCTTCACAGGAGCGGGGATAAAGGTAAGTGGTTTTTTTTGTTTGTGTGTGTGTGTGTGCGCACGCGGGGGGAGGGGAGGCAGCTACTGGGATCTCACTACTGGGGGCAGCTACTGGGATCTCACTACTGGGGGCAGCTACTGGGATCTCACTACTGGGGGCAGCTACTGGGATCTCACTACTGGGGGCAGCTACTGGGATCTCACTACTGGGGGCAGCTACTGGGATCTCACTACTGGGAGCAGCTACTGGGATCTCACTACTGGGGGCAGCTACAGGGGGCTCACTACTGGGGGCAGCTACAGGGGGTCACTACTGAGGGCAGCTACTGGGATCTCACTACTGGGGGCAGCTACTGGGATCTCACTACTGGGGGCAGCTACAGGGGGTCACTACTGGGGGCAGCTACTGGGATCTCACTACTGGGGGCAGCTACAAGGGGTCACTACTGGGGGCAGCTACTGGGATCTCACTACTGGGGGCAGCTACAGGGGGCTCACTACTGGGGGCAGCTACAGGGGGTTCACTACTGGGGGCAGCTACAGGGGGTGACTACTGGGGGCAGCTACTGGGATCTCACTACTGGGGGCAGCTACCGGGGGCTCACTACTGGGGGCAGCTATTGGGATCTCACTACTGGGGGCAGCTATTGGGATCTCACTACTGGGGGCAGCTACTGGGATCTCACTACTGGGGGCAGCTACAGGGGGCTCACTACTGGGGGCAGCTACAGGGGGTCACTACTGGGGGCAGCTACTGGGGCAGCTACAGGGGGCTCATGACTGGGGGCAGCTACAGGGGGCTCACTACTGGGAGCAGCTACAAGGGGCTCACTACTGGGAGCAGCTACAAGGGGCTCACTACTGGGGGCAATTACAAGGGGCTCACTACTGGGGGCATTACAGGGGGCTCACTACTGGGAGCAGCTACAAGGGGCTCACTACTGGGGGCACTTACAAGGGGTTCACTACTGGGGGCAATTACAAGTGGTTCACTACTGGGAGCACTACAGGAGGCTCATAACTGGGGGCAACTACTGGGGGCTCACTACTGGGGGCACTGCGTAACTGGTACCATTTCAGTGGGCATTGCATAAGGGGCACCATTACAGTGGGCATTTAATGTTTTAGGGGAACTACTGTGGTTATTGTGTAAGACCTAAGTAAGGGGGGCCCCTTTAAAAATGTTGGGGCCCAATAAGTTCTAGTTACGCCCCTGGTCCCAGGAGCATAGAATCCACACATACAGGTTTCATGAGCATGATTTTCCTCTATGATATCTACCCATGAAGACATTAATATCAATGTAGGAATTTTGGTTATCTGGTAGAATTGCTCGGAACAATTACCTATAAAAACTGATGATAAATAATGTTTTAGGTATTTCTGTAAAATGATTTGCACCTACTTTGCATGATTTGTTGTTCCGATGCGTCAAAATCGCCAAATCGTGCAAAATATCTGACAGTGTGTGGGCACCTTAAGATGGTGCAATTTCAATGACCTTGAATAGCCTGCTTGAAAATCACTCTGTATCAAAGCTTTCCTGTAGCCTCTTCCAACTCATAGAGGGTTTGAGCCCTATTCAGAGGGGGAGGCCGCAGCCAAGTCTTTTGGCTGTTGCCCATCTGCGACTTTATACAAATGCCGCTACAAAGTCCTTCCCTGGCGAGACGCTCACTTTCAGCAACTGTATACGCTGTTATACCACCTGATGCGAATGTAGGTGCCAACATCGATCGCACAATCGAAACTTGCACTAGCCCTGTTAGATGCAGATTTACCACCTGAGTACGGCTTCCAAAGTGAACGATTGAGCATCTGAGTAGGCAAACACTTCAGTGATTAACCTGCGACACTCTTATAACACATCCATTAGACAGACCAGCTCCATGCATCTGTTTAGCTACTTCCCAGTCACCGTCCAGGAAAGCCCAGTACTCTTCTAAGACATCTGTGATATTGTGCATCTCAATCTCAACAGCGCCTTTGTGCACACACTCTGTAACGCATTCACCATAGGGATTTTCGCGAACCACAGTAGAAAAAAAATCACTCAACTCTGTGAACATTGGCAATGCATGCGGCTCTGAATCAGGCCCTTTGTGTCACTGGTTATCATATGGAGGAAATAAAATGTATACAGTCTCTAAGATCTATGATAACCATATACAGCACAGATATATCATCTTCATGGTCTATTGTGACCAAATACAGCACAGATATATCATCTACATGGTCTATTGTGACCATATATAGCACAGATATATCATCTACATGGTCTATTATTACCATATACAGCACAGATATATCATCTACATGGTCTATTGTGACCATATACAGCACAGATATATCAACTATATGGTCTATGATTACCATATAAAGCACAGATATGAGTATTCAATCTACATGGTCTATTGTGACCACATACAGTACAGATATATCATTTACATGGTCTATTGTGACCATATACAGCACAGATATATCATCTACATGGTCTATTGTGACCATATAAAGCACATATATATCACTACATGGTCTATTGTGACCATATACAGTACAGATATATCAACTATATGGTCTATGATTACCATATAAAGCACAGATATGAGTATTCTATCTACATGGTCTATTGTGACCACATACAGTACAGATATATAATTTACATGGTCTATTGTGACCATATACAGCACAGATATATCATCTACATGGTCTATTGTGACCATATAAAGCACATATATATCACTACATGGTCTATTGTGACCATATACAGTACAGATATATCATCTACATGGTCTATTGTGACCATATACAGCACAGATATATCAACTACATGGTCTATTGTGACCATATAAAGCACATATATATCACTACATGGTCTATTGTGACCATATACAGTACAGATATATCATCTACATGGTCTATTGTGACCATATACAGCACAGATATATCATCTACATGGTCTATTGTGACCATATAAAGCACATATATATCACTACATGGTCTATTGTGACCATATACAGCACAGATATATCATCTACATGGTCTATTGTGACCATATGCAGCACAGATATATCATCTACATGGTCTATTGTGACCATATACAGCACAGATATATCAACTACATGGTCTATTATTATCATACACTGTACATATATATATAATCTACATGGTCTATTGTGACTATTTACAGCACAGATATATAATCTACATGGTCTATTGTGACTATTTACAGCACAGATATATCATCTACATGGTCTATTGTGACCATATAGAGCACAGATATATGAACTACAATAACAAGTACTGTAATCATTTAAGGTGCTTGCATTCTTACGATGGGGTAAATTTACTCATGAGCAGTTTTTCAAAGCTGCTGATCATCACCCTATTCAACATCCAAACATACATTATCCACATTTAACCTCTGCTTTGATCAGTGTGCACTATTCCTCTCTCCTCATTTTGAGCGTCTGAGTGCATTATACATACTTGCTCAGTTGGGCAAGTGTTTTAAGTACACACAAGTCCTCTATTATACCGATCTCAGGGGACTTGCAATAATACAGTAAGCTTGCGAGCATGGGCTCTCTTACCACTTTGTCTGTCTGTTATTACCCAGTCTTGAGTTATTAATGTTTTGTTCCCAATTGTAAAGCGCAACAGAATATGCTGTCGCTATATAAGTAACTGTTAATAAATACATAAGATAATTTCTAGTTAATATAGAGCTCCATCCCTTGTACACTACACATTCCCTCACACCTCCCTGCCCTCTTATGTGGGGTACACACTTAGCCAATGGATCATCTGGCCCACCGACTGACTGGCCGACCAACCTATTTGGTAAGTATGCGGCTGTACATACTGCACATACACACTTACCAATTGGCCAACTGATAAGTCTGGCTGCAGGAACCAGTTGTGACGTCATTGTCGCTGGTTCCTGTCGACAGCATATGGGTTAGTAGGTCAGTCCTCGTACACACAGGCAGATGTGCATCCACCATGCTGCACAGCCAATGCAATATATCTGAACAACGTAGTTCACAGATATATCGTGTGTACACACCGGCCGAAAGTCAGGATGATATATCGTTCATCGGCTGTACGAACTATATATCATCCAGTGTGTACTCAGCATTACTCAGCTATATTCTGGGAATGTTTGTAAAGAAAGTCATCCTTGTACACAGCAGAGGGGTTGTAGTGGTGGGTGATCCTTAGACAACAGAAGAGAGCTACCACTCTCAGCATGGGTTTGTGAAATAGGTAACATTATATGAATGAAGGAACTTGTGACCACAAATGTCTGGTACAGTCAAAGAACCTAATGTAGCTTCCATATCTAACCCTTAGACTAATACAGGTGTCAGGGATTGGCCAGTGGTAAATTCTTTCCCTCCCAATAGTCACTGCAATAGCCAATTGACATCAGTAGAACATTTTTAGTCATTCTTAAGTTGCCCACTCTCCCGAAATTTCCATGAGACTCCTGAATTTGAGAAAGTTCTCCTGACTCCCAGGTTAGTAAGCAAATCTGCAACCAGCCCACTTCTACCATGTGGGGTGGGGCTGTGATTACTGTGTCACACCCCGTCCCTTCCACCTTGATGCCATAGCCTTTGATGGTCAATGATTCTACCCCATAGTCCAAGAACCATGCACAGCACATGCAGAGATGAAAGGAGCAGAGGCCGGGTATGCGTAAAGTACTGGTACTTCAATCATTGGACTTCCACCATCAACTTGCAATTTTGTTTTTTTGGAGGAGAGCTGAAGCAAGATTATTGAAATGAAATTAAATGGTGGAGAAGGAACATCTTTAGGACCAATCTTTAGGACCATTCCTTAATGTACAAAGCTGATCATAACCATTTCAACTACTCATAAAGACTTGATTTCCGCACCAACTCATTGCTGGCAGTGATAAGTTCTTGTGTTATACTTTTAGTGAGACAAATTTTGTGCCTTTTAGTAACACGTCAACAGAGAAACGTATTTATAGAAGAACCAATGTAAATAAAGGAAAAGCTTAGTTTAAGGGAAGGGGTGGTTATAAAGTAGAAGGAGGTTGAACGTGGATGTGGCATTTACACTTTTGCATAGTGAGTGTGTGTGGGAGCGGTTAGTAGGCAGTGATATGTGGTGAGGTGAGGCAGAGCCTTTCCTGTCATACTTATGTATACCCCACAGTTTTCACTATAA
This sequence comes from Taudactylus pleione, assembly GCA_031769625.1. Classification (NCBI taxonomy): domain Eukaryota; kingdom Metazoa; phylum Chordata; class Amphibia; order Anura; family Myobatrachidae; genus Taudactylus; species Taudactylus pleione. The sequence continues at coordinate 489,010 of JAUIMM010000555.1, read as the reverse complement.
AAATTATTATAAATATCTTCTTTGTATTAATCTAATCATTTTTATAGTCAAAACTCTGGAGTAAAAAGTGTATGGCAGGTGAGGCACTGCCTCCCCTGACTACTTTTTCCACACATCCCTGATCACAACTCAGTGAATTTCCAGCACTATATACTGCTGCACCTTTGTATAATGCCCACGTGAACTGTCAAGTTCATATATGTATGTGTAAATCTGGCTCTGATACTAGCCAGTTCCTCACCAGCCATTTACCTCACCGCACGTCACTGGTGACAGGAAATATAGATTGTAAGCTACACTGGGGCCTGATTGTCTGGTACTTTATCTCCATCTACTTTATCACTCTCCAAGGCTAAGTACATCTTGTCCATACTGTGAAATCATTCAGTTGCCTGCGTCAGCACTAAAGTACAGTCTCCACGTACAACAGAAAACTCCCTATCAATAGAACGTTCTCTAAGCAAACCGTAATTATCTACCAAATCTATCCCAACCTCCAGTATTTGTCCCATGCTCAAATCTCCCAAACTACTCTTGGGCTAGCTATTTCCAAGGAAAGCTCAAGATCTAAGACAGTGTATATAACCTATTGTTAATCTAAAAACATATCCCAGTATTCACTATGGTCAAGTTGTCTCATCAAGTGTACCAACATCAATTGCGAAGACAGAATCTTCAGTCAAGGACTCAGAGTAAAATAATGTGATATAAACTGTTTTTATAGAGCACAACTACAGGTACATAGTAAACACAAGTGTGAGACTGGTTTACTGATGTTGATAGCCAGCCATATATGGCAAACAAAGAAGATAACATTTGACTTCAGAGTGTATGTACATAGTTATTTCCGACAAAATATAAGTAATATTATTAGGAGAAAATATATTGTTATATGTATTAGTATTACTAGAAAACAGAATAGTAGTACAAAAGAGACACTGTTGTATTTTGTTCTTGTATACTGCATGACTTTGTGATTGTGAATATAATAAATTGTAAAGCTAATTGTTGTTTTCTGAAAAGGAGAGAAGCATAGAAGCAAAATACGTGATTCCCGACTACTGCTTTAAGGGAAATTCCCCAGGTCATCACCAAAATAATAAAGGAAACCTTGGCTTCATTTCTTTGTTTTGAGGTGTGGAAACTCTTGCCTCTCTACTGTGATATGGGAACAGAGCCGGCCCTAGCCAAGTTACTGCCCTAGGCAAGATTTTGGGTGGTGCCCCCCGTGGGATCCTGAAATGGGGTGTGGCCTCATGGAAGGGGTGTGGCCTCACTGTGCTGTGGCCCCTTCCCCCACTGTGCTGTGCTCCCAGAACAGCACATTTCACCCCTCTCCCAGCATAGCACATATCACAGCACCCCTTTCCCAGTACAGATCACAGCACCCAGCACACCTCTCCCAGAACAGCACAGCACAGATAACAGCATCCATCACCCTTCTCCAAGCACAGCACCCCTTTCCCAGTACAGATCACAGCACCCAGCACAGCACCAATATAGCACACCACCCATTACCCCTCTCCCAGCACAGCACAAATCACAGCATCCACCACCCCTCTCCCAGCACAACACCCCTCACCCAGAACCCCAGCCCTCACCAGCACAGAACCCCTCAAACCTCCGCTGGCCCTAGGTGGGCTTGGATGCCCCTAGGCATTTGCTTAGTTTGCCTATGCCTAGGGCCGGCTCTGTATGGGAAAGAAGAAAGAGATGACTGCAGGGGTGTATCTAGGGGTCCAAGCGCCCCTGGCAAAATAAGGGACTAGCACCCCCCCTCAGATATAATACATTATTCCTAAACAATATAATGTATAAAGTTTCATATAGCCCACAAGGGAAAATGGTGCCTTCACATTGCTGTTAATAAATAACACACATTCTAGAGACAGGAAAGGTAACAGAGTTGTTTTGGCATGCAGTTGTGTGGGGTTCGGTATGTGATGCCAGGGTAGGGATCCCGGCAGTCACAGTCCTGACGCTCGCATCCTGACAGGGTTGGGGTATCCTAATCCCTCCCATAAACCTAACCCTTCCTCCCCGCAGCCTTAACCTAACCTCCCCCCTGCAACCTGGGCCTAACTGTAACCCTCCCCCTAGTGCTTAACCCTAACCCCTAACACTTAAGGTAATCGTGCACAAATTGTGCAGTAATCGTGCACAAATTGTGCACTTTTATGTCAGAAACGACCAGCGATGCGCGCTCCCGCTGGTCGCTTCCGACATTGTCCATTGCCTGCACATGCAGCCCAATCTGCCGATAACAACAGATTGGCATGTTCAGGAATGATGGACTGTGCCTGCACTGACTGACTAATCGTTCAGTGCAGACACTACAAGTGATCAGGAACGACGGTTCGATTATGATGTCGTAATCGTACTGTTTTTCCTGATCGCCCAGTGTGTACGACCTTTACCATCGTGATGCTGGCGGTTGGTATGCTGGTGCCGGGATTCTGACTGGTGTCGGGATTCTGGCACCAGCATCCTGACAGCCGGGATTTAAACTACATCCTATTGTATGGTGATACTGGAAATTACACACTGCGCAGGGCTTGGAAGTCCCGGCGGTGCATGCGATCATGGTGTTCAGTGCTTACTGATCAGTCATTTCACATGTTCTATTCTGGGAAAAACATAATCAGTGTTGATCCCATGTATCCATCTCCAATAAGTAAATAAACCTTCCATCCCTTAAAGCTTATAATTAGCATTAATATTTAATAAATTACCCTTCACCCCATCTTAAATTAATAGACATTGCCAAGATGCTACTATTATATTATTAAATATCCCTTCTCATTAAATATTTAGTTGCCACCCACAGTTAAATGATTTACCCCACCACATTAATAAATTAATAGCCCAGCCCCCACCCCATTACATAAATTATTAACCCTCACCACACTAATAAATGGTCAACCCACAAAATAATAATTAAATTTATAGCTCAGTCCCCTCCCTATTACATTATGATTCACCCCCACTATACTAATAAATTAATAGAACAGCCCCATTACATTAATAAGTTCCCCTCACCATCATCTCCTCCACACTTACTTTGTTTGATCCTCTTCAAGCTTTTTACAGTACAGTGCCAGCTGCAGCCTCTACAGACATCTGGGGACGGAGTCCAGGGCGGAGTCATAGAGATCCGGGGGCGGAGTCACTCTGTGTGGCTGCCTGTGAGGGGAGGAGCAGGAGCGTGCCAGCGTCTGTCCAACTGATACACAGCTAAGGACGGCTGGCTGCTGCAATTAATGATTGATCTTTGATGCCGATGCTGCTGTAATTAAACTCCGTGGGCTGCGGCTGTCGCTATTGTTAAATTAACAGCCGGGTATGCACTGTGGGAGCAGAGAGTCATGCATTCAGTTAGGTGTGTATCTACCCACTGTCCGTGGGTGGCACCGCTGGGTAGCACCCCCCCTCAGCCGGCGCCCCTGGCGAGTGCCATCCTGGCCAATGGGTAGATACGCCCCTGGATGACTGTGTAGCAGAGCATGGACTTTTTTAGAAAAAGCGGATGGTTCCATAACCTGCCACCACCAGGTAACATAAGGGGTAAATTTACTAAAGTGAGAGTTTTTAGAAGTGGAGATGTTGCCCATAGCAACCAATAAGATTCTACTTAACATTTAACTAGCTAGATAATAGCTAGAATCTGATTGGTTGCTATGGGCAACATCTCCATTTCTAAAAACTCTAATTTTAGTAAATTTACCCCTAGAAGTGAAGAAGATCCAAATCCACAACCACATACACTCACACACACAAGCTTGTATGAGATGAATATTAAATGTACCTATAACCGTCTATAGTAAACAAAATATTGTGTCAAGATGTATAACATTTTGTAGCTTGGCAGACACTTTCTCAGAACATCCCAGGGGAGCTCATCAATTCATAAATCTTACATGCTTATGTATTCTCTTTTTGCATTAATCATTTATGACACTGGGGATTGTATACTTAATAACACATTCATAAATCTTCATAAAAAGTCTTCTTCAAAAGCTTGAAAAATTAGACCTTGTCCTATACATGACATATTAATTCTCCATTGAGTATCACTGGTGCATTTTAGCATGTGTCAGTGTCAGATTCAGACTGTCCTACATTTACCTGGGGAATGGGTTTTTCAATTAATGATCTGAAAGCTCTTATAACTGATTGTAAACGTCATTCAGAAATAGGAACAAGGAGTTTGAAGGATATACCATACGAAAATCCATTGCTTTACTTATTGAAGCAAATATTGGAAGATTTAGGGGCAAAGTATTTAACCTGAGTTTACTATATATACAGTAAATGCTGGCATTGTAGCTATAACAATTATTATTAGATATTTTATGGTGAAAAAATATTTCTATACCAATAATGTGGCTGCACTTACTAGCGCTGCAAGCTGACTCGCAGCTAAATGAAATGAGCCCATATTTAGGGTTGCTATATTTAAAAAATAAAAAACCGGGACACAATAGGGGCATGGCTAAATCAGGGAGGCATGGCCAAATCTGGGAGGCGTGGTCATGTCCCTCACACAAAAAGTGAATAAAACTACAATGTGTGGAGGGGTATTCAATATGAAACGTAAACTTCGCTGTCGAAGTTTACGTTTCATATTGGAGCTTTTACCTGCGTTAAAGTATCAGGCGCGCGCCCGCTTATCCCCGTATTCAATATGAAACTAACGAAAACGGGAGCCTGCGAAGTGGGATTTGCGTAAAGTTACGAAATTTTCCTTAAAAGAAACTTTAAAAAATTGTAGGACCCCCTAAAGTTGTAAAAACATGGGGGATCACTATGGGTACCCCCGTTTTAGCCTGTAATTGAAAGTCGGGGATTTAAATAGCCGCAGCAGGTGTTTTTTCCTGACATTGAAGAAATGATGCAGAAGAGCACTTAGGTTATTTTTTTGTTTTTTTAAGTGGTCCCATCAAATTTGGGGTACATGAAAATGGGTACTAGCATATTTTGATGTCCCTAAAGTAAGTTTTAAAAAATTCTGCAATTGTGCACCTGCCGCTATAATTCTATTCTAGAATACACCTGCCGCATACTTGCAGAATAGCCCTGAACCTATTTCCCTATTATTAAACAATTTTTTCCCATTTTTTTTTTTCACCCCAATTTTTAAATAAATTTTTTGGGGTGTCCCTATACTTTTTTTGACACAGTTCTTTTTTAAATGTCATTCCCAGGGGTGCAGGCTATTTTTTTTTAATACTGCACCCCTAAACCACAATTGTGCACTTTTTTTCGACACCTATTCAATGGTGAAAAGTTATCCCCGTTTTTTATCAAAGACTTTTCGAACTTGCAAAAAGTCTTTGAAATTGTATACGGTGTAAAACTAAAACCTGCAATAATGACATCATAGGTGCGATATTAACGCAAAAACGATGTTTTCGCTCCCATATTGAATACCCCTGGTGGTGTCCTAAGCTCAGCACAGGAGCGGCTCCGGGGCCCCTTTGCAAGCTCTCAGAGCAACAGAACAGCAGTAGTGCCCTTTATAGACACAGTATGCCACACAGTAGTAGTGTCCTTTATACACAGTATGCCACACAGTAGTAGTGTCCTTTATACACAGTATGCCACACAGTAGTAGTGCCCATTCAGGGCCGTAACTAGGGTAGTGCGACCTGTGCCATGACACAGGGCACCGCAGGGCAGGGGTAACTGTTCGGGCCTGTCAATTTTCTGTTTATTATTATTCTCACTTGTAGCTTTCTCTTTTATCCCCAGCATCTCCTGGCCTCCCCTATCTCCTCCCTGGCCGATCCCCATAAGGCTAGGGCCCTTTTTCGGATGCGCGTCTTATGTCCCTATTTGAAAAATAGGGGAGGGGGGCGCCAATGCTCTTTCTGGCACAGGACACCGAAAAGTCTAGTTACGGCTCTGTGCCCATTATACACAGTATGCCACACAGTAGTAGTGCCCATTATACACAGTATGGCTCCTTATTCACATTAAAGTGCAGATAGGTAGAGGAGGCCTACTGTGTGCCATAATGTGATTAAGGAGCAGTAGAGACACCCCCTTTACTTATCTACCATTAAAGAGCAGACTGCACTCACCAGGTGCTCAGGCAATTGTCTGCCTGCCTGCCTGCCTGCCTGCCTGCCTGCTTACCATAGGGCATATAAAGTGACCTGGGCCTAATGCCCAGAGTCACTTATACTTGTGACATGGGCCCTCTGCCCGCCTAACTTGACCCACAGGCCTGATTGCGGCCATGGGCATAATGCCCGATACTTGGTGGGCTGGGGGGGGGTAAATTACAGGTGGCCAAGGCCACTTACCTGTAAGCTGGGCGAGGCTGCAGTGGGAGGCTTCGTTTAGCTCTTTTATTCCCACCACCACGTGCAGCACTCTCAGGTCCTCATCTTCTCTCTTCTGCCACTGGGCCAGCGCCACTAATCTTCCTTCTGCATCCTGCGCAGCCAATTTTCTTTCTTCATCAGCCGTCTTCTTTGCTTGACCACCACCGCAGAACTGAAGGCTCCACTTGGCCACGTCTGATGTCAGACGCTGATAGAGGGCGGAACTATGATGCTTCAAGCCGTCATTGGCTCATTGCATCTGCTTCTCATTGACTGTCAGCTCACGACTGGTGCCAAATTTAAACTGACACAGCCACCGCCAATAATATAATATGCTGCTTGTTTGACACCTTTATTTCAAGTGGCTAGTATTTTAATTTCCTTTTTTAAAATCATTTCTTTTTTGGTTACATATTTTGTATGATATTTTATTTATTTTCTTTTGGTATTTGTCCAATGTAAATATTAAGAGATTAATGTATACAATATTTTGTTAAAGGGAGGGATGGTTTAGAGAGGAGAGGGTCTGTGTGCTGGCTCCGTGAGAGCCCCCTCCTCTTGGGCAGTGCAGCAGACACTGGCTTTGTGCCATAGTCTACTGCACGTCTCCTTCTCTCTCTGGGAAAATGCCACAGCACCATTTTCCTAGTGATTTCCGGGACACCAGAGAGCACAGTATAATTATATGGGTGCACCCATTATAGATGTGCCAATGGTTAGAGGTCATGATGTTGCTAGTAAGTCTTCTACCAGAGCTCACTGGGCCTGATTCAGACCCGCTCGTAAACGTCCGCACGCTCGCTCTGAGTGATGGTCGCACAACTGCGCATGCGTATGGTTCGCAATGCGCGTGCGCAAACCAGTCATTGCAGTCAGAAATCGTGCGCTCGTAAAACACAGAGGGTCTGCTATTTTGAGTGACAGAATGTGCCGTTTGTGGGTGGTAACAGGGGAAGGTGCTTGAAAACGGGGGAGTGGTTGTGCGAACACAGGTGTGCCCAACGGTCAAAACGGCATATAATAGGAGTGCATAATTAGCAAAGGAGCATCATCGATCACGTCACTTGGTTGTCTTTTAGCCTGAACTGCTCGCAGTGATTACGGGAAGTAATTCCTACCTCAAGCGCTGCGAGCAGTTCAGATGCCGTTCAATGTTCCTGATTAATCTAATAAAAACAGGAGATGACGTGATTTGCGAACGGCAAAGGGGCGTCTTGAAAAAATAGTGAGCGCATTTAGCGGACGCTCGCACAGACATAGAGGCGTTCTCACACCGCAAAGAGCGAGCGCTCAATTTAAATTATCGGCCCCTTTTTGAGAGCGATCGGCCGCAAATAGCGTCCGGGTCTGAATCAGGCCCACTATTCACTACTATTCTTTCTCTCCTTTTCCATGCAAGTCCTTTAACTCCTCCCAGAGCTTTCCTGTTAATCTTACTGAGAGTTGACATACAATAAAATAACCTGAGAGTCTAATATGGTGTAGTTGCAAGGGATATGTGTGACATCACTTGGTGAGGTATGAAATCATCAGTGACATGGCAGTGTCCATAAAAGAATACAAAACATGACACAATCCTTCAAGAACCAAAAATATCCAGACCTGCAATGCTTGCAGAGACCTTTTCATGGTGAGCGCCCAATTCGTGGTCTTCAAATACACTAACATTAAATTATTTTGTGCTTATTTTGCAATTTGACAGACAGACCTGAGAAGGGACCGGGCGGGAACAGTATAAACATCATAGTCTATCCTAGTGGTCCCCAAACTTTTTTGAATCACTAGGCCGTAGAGTATCAGCATTGTTTTCACGCACCCCTAAGTTTAAGTTTGTTATTGAGAAATTATGAAAAAAATGAAGTAAAGTGAAGTAAATTGTGCTTAACCGTCATCCTTAGGTTCAATTATGTGGTGGTGGTGGACAGGTTTGAACTTCTGTTTGCCCAGATATTTACATAGAATTGACCATAAATAATTTGATGTGGTGCTGGACCACCAACCTGAGGCACCTCTGCAAGTGTTCCCAGACACCCCAGGGTGCCATGGTGCACAGTTTGGGAATCACTGGTCTATCCTAATTCACAATTGTGTACGCATCTGAAACTGGCCCTATATCGTGTGTTTTGGGATGAAGGGAAATTGGAGCGACCATCACGTCTTTTGTATGTTGTTCTGCTGTGTACCCGGCCTCAGACTATATTCTTGGGGGAATTATAGAAAATTAAATAATTCCTTAATTTTTCACTAAATGTGTTCATATTTCCTATTACACAACTGATTAGAAAAACTGAGTCTGTGAGCCCTTCAGTTATTGTAGCTCCCTAATGGACAATACCTGATTACACTCCATCATTTTGACATTGTTGCATTAGTCAGTGACAGCTAAAACTTATGTTATGGCAAAACTTTATTAAGAACTTCCCTCTACTAATAGACCAGTCTCAGTGTGTGTGTTTGCGACATGTGAGAGATACAGAGCTATCAATTTAGATACTTTTTAATACTAATTAGTAAAATAAAAAGAACATTAAATGTTATCACTTTGTATTTCTGTTTTTGTATTTCATTAAATAGCATTAAAAAGCATGTAAAAATTGGGCTAACATTAATTTAAACCTATCAAAATCCCGAAAGCTTTGGAGGCTAGTTAACCCCCGGCCTTTTAGGTACATTTACTATTCTGACACCTCTAGGTTCTCACTTCAGCCACTAGCTGTAATATGGTGCTCCTATGTACTGGGCTTGTACAGCTATGCTTGGTGTAAGAGCGTAATTCCATTGAACTCAATTTTACTTATCCGTGTTATATTTTATACCAAAGATAAGTTACATTATCAATCTCAGCAGTGCATTATGTGACATACAGGAGGGATTTTGCTATTGTGGATACTTAGCTTTAGTAGATCATACTAAGCTGTGCATTCAAGCTGTGTAATTATATCTCCATAATTACATGATCCGCTGTGTCTCATTGCATGCATATCATGTTTCACATTGGTTTTCCAGACTTATTTTTTCTTGCTGCGAGACTGAATATGTTATTAGTTGAAGACATTCCACAGAACATATTGTCTTTGCATGGAGTAGAAAAACAAAAAAATAAAATTGATTACGGACGCAGGAGTAATTGTTTGCCATCGCACATGTGTATAAGCCGCACTGCGCGTGCACAGCGATTGCATTGCGATTACGGACACGCAGAAGAAGTCATCACAAAGTGAGAGACAGGCTGTCAGCATTAGGGGGCGGTGCGTTCTGTGCGATATCGCAGCTGCGATTGCATTAGCGTCTGCTATTAAATCAGGCCCATAGACCATACACACTATGCAATCTTCCAAGTGACAATGCTCATGTTAGGACATTGTATCCAATAAATCTTTTCTCCTATACACACTATGCAATCATTGTATAGATCACTGGTAGTTAATTTCCCATATAGAAAATGATTATACCATAAATAAATACAAGGTTAACAGACACTTTTATTTTAAGTAGAAAAGTGGTAAATAAATGTTTCTTCTTTTTGTTCTATTTTAAACTGCATGCTGAGGCCAGCCTGGCCTGGAGGAGTTAGTTTCCCTTTCTTTCCTTTGTGAACCAGAGTGAAATGTAATTTGCATATTTAGGGGTATATTTACTAAAGTGCAGATTTCTAAAAGTGGAGATGTTGCCCATAGTAACCAATCAGATTCTAGCTATTATCTTCTAGAATGTGCTAGATGTTAAGTAGAATCTGATTGGTTGCTATGGGCAACATCTCCACTTCTAAAAACCCTAAAAAAAAAAGTTGGTGAGTAGCAGTGAATCCATCTCCTAGGGTATTAGACAACCGTAACTTGCAGCACTTAAATGACATGTCTTCAGAATAAAGAAAATATTTCCATTATTTAGCAAAAAAGGCAATATGATGAAAGCACTACTGCTACAAATCTCAATTCTCATCTTATGTCAGACTTAACAGGGCTGCAGTTACCAGTCTACGCCTGGTGGTCTGTTTCCTTTATAGTTTCAAATATATGACATTTTGCAGACACTTAAAAATATAATCTCTATTATGCATTTATGTGTATAGTGTAATGAATAGTTGTACATTGACAAGTATCCAGAATATAATAAAATAATAGCTCTTTCTTCTTGTTGAGTTTTGTGTTTCCACTGCACACATATCTGCATGAAAAGGGTTGTCTGTATTCTAAAGCTAGCATGACAAGTAATTATCTCTTCTGAGAACGGTATAAAGAGATGGTTGTTGGAATGTCAGAAGAATCTTTATACATGTATTTAAATGGAAGCTGGTATAATAAAGGCTCTATTCACTTGTTTAATATGACTTATCTTATTCATAATACATAACACATAACTGTTCATATTGTTATATAGTTGCATACCAACTAACCTGCAAGGTTATCACTGGATTTTGAAGCATGACAATTAAATCATCAAATCTTCATTAAAGCATTACGTGAGTTGTAGTGTATGAGTTTAGAAAATAAACATGAGACTAATCCTGTATGTTGTTTACAGAACAGAAAAGTGATATAGATGAGTTTATTGGCTAAATCAGAGGTTCACAAACTTTTTTGAATCACGGCGCCCTAGAGTATTAGCATTGTTTTCACGGCACCCCTAAGCCAAAAGTTTGTTATTGAGAAATTCGGACAAAATGTAGTAAAGTGAAGTAAATTGTGCTTACCTGTCATCCTTAGGGTCAGTTATGTGGTGTTGGACAGGTTTGTGCTTTTTTTTGTCCACATATTTACATTACATTGACAATAAATAATTTGATTTGGTGCTGGACAACCAACCTGAGGCACCCCTGCAAGTGTCCCGAGGCACCCCAGGGTGCCATGGAGCACAGTTTGGGAACCACTGGGCTAAATATAAACAAAAACAAGTTAAAGCTTTGTATCTGATGTACAGGGTGTCCCATAATGATGGGACACATTTTATTTTTAATTTACAAGAGCGTAGGCACTCGCCCATCTTTAAAATGTATTGTATTTCAAAGTCTGACTTTGGGAGTTAATGTTGGTCTCCTTTCCAGGACACTGATCCTTAATGTTAAGGCCAAGCAGAGAAGCTCTCACCAAGTGGCTGACTGGTCTAGTTGTGGACACACACAGACACAAACACACACACGCACGCACATTGTTCTCTTCGAGGTGGTGACCATCTAAAGCCCCTATGTATTACACATAGGGGCTGATTCAGCAGTGCACGCAAGTGCAGTGCTGAACGAAGATTCACTATTATCGGGAATCTGCGCGTGCGCAGGACCCATTCTGTGAGTGTGCAGAATGGGTCCTGCATAATCGCACACAGCCCTTCTATGCCTCTGACTGATTGACAGGCAGAGGCATTTAAGGGGTGAGGGTGGCTGGCGTTCGCCCCGTTTTCTGGGAGTGGCAAGGTCAGGCACTGCGTCGACGGGCGCAGTTTCCTGGCCTCGCAAGCTGGCCAGCCTCAGCAAGCTGAGGCTTACTCAGCTGGCCGGAGGCCAGGCGCTGTCCACCATCGCGGCCATCGACCACCGATGGCCGTGATAGTGATCCCAGCCTGCGACCTCGGTTGCAGTGCTGGGATCGCAAATGCATCAGGGTGTGTCATATTTGCAAGGACATGCAGCTTTGCAATTCCGTCCGATGCTGAATCACCCCCACAGTGCCTTATAAATGTGCTTGTTCCAGTCCTAGATACAGTACTTGCATTTAAAATATGTCCCATCATTATGGGACAGCCTGTATAATTTTATTCTGGCTGATCTTTCTTGCTTTGAAACTTTTGGTGCCTTTTATTTGGTTTGTGCACCAATGTCTTAAAGGGATGAGAGATGAGGCAGGAAGAACTCTGCCTCGCCTCTGATAGCCAGACACTGCTTGGAGCTGGGGGCTGGGTCACGAAGCAGCCAATAAAACAGAGAAAAAGAGCTACTGAAGGCATGCCTCAGTGTGGGGAGGGCGTGCCTTGAGCTCTGGTGGGCACCACTGACGATCAGGTGGCCAGTCCAAGAAGGTTTAGGTCTGAAGTGAAGTGGGCTTGTCCAGGAAGTACTCACACAATGGAGCTCAGCAGTAGCACTGAGGAGGTATACACGACAAGGAGATAAATCTAGGGTAATATATGTGACAAATATATGCTCCTCCACCATTCTTCTATTATCACGTGTGTTATGTGACAATGGGAGGGACAATGGGATGGTAGCTGGCCTTCAAATGTGTGACAAGGGGTGGAAGGGGTGTGACAAGGACAGAATAGAGGACTTGTGTGAGAAAGGGAGGAAGGTTGGATCCAAAACATGTGATAAGGTGACATTGGAGGCATAATGTGACTCAGGATGAGTCTGGGGAGAGGGCCTAAGAAGTATGTTCAGTTCAGGACACAACTGCTCCCAGAGCAATGGCACTGATACCTTGGGTCTCTGATGATAAAAAAGGGTTGAGCATTATGGATCTAAACTGCATTAAAAACATTTTCAATATGTAAATAATAAGGTTTATACAATTCTAGGGCAATTGTAAATGTTCTTGTTTTTACTAGGTAACTATCAGCTAACACACTACATATCTTTGTGTTAGCAATATATGTGTAAATTATGGTACAAAAAAACCCAATAAACAGCACATTATGAGCTAAGAAACTCTGTAAATGTAAATATGTACAGAACACTTGTCTTCATGTACTGCACATCCTGCTCGCTGAAACTTGACCTGGAATCAAACTGGTGACTTCATCTCTCATTTCTAATGGACAAGTGGAGCAGATGTCTGATATCTGCCTGTAACCTAGCACAGAAAGATGACATAACATGATAAGGGTGTCAGGATTTCTTCACAAATGAATCCAACGTAGTCAACACTAGATAATATATATTACATAATATATTATGTGGCATGTTTTCATATATATACAGGACCTCTGACCTCTAGTGACAGGATTATTATTATTATTATTATTATTATTATCATGCACGTTTCTTATATAGCGACTACATATCCCGCAAGAGTTGTACAAACAGAGAACATTATTGAGGAACATATATTTGCAATATTGTTACTCACAAGCAGTGGGGGACTGCCTTATAAAAGGCCTATTAGGGAAAGCCAGAGCTGAGGACCACTAGTGCCACTGAAGGAGACATTGGGGGAAACATTCTAAAGAGTTCAAGTGGAGAAGCTGCTTATAGCAACTAAGCTTCTAGCTAGCATTTTATAGAATGTACTTGATAAATGATAGCTAAAAGATGCTTGGGCTGCAACTTCTCCACTTGAACTCTTTAGAAAGTTTGATACATCTCCCTCCCATAGCCAGTTAATAGGGCGTGGCTAGGCCACAGAGGGTGTGTCATCATTATACCAAGCCAAGATCTTGCAGGCAGTGGCGTCACTAGAGGGGTGCAGTGGATGTGGGATACACCAGATGACACCATCCGAGGGATGACACCCAAATAGCAGAGCTGCTCTACTATTTGGGTGTCACCCCCTTGGATGGTGTCACTGAGCAGCTAGTAGCAGTAATGCGCGCATCATCCATTAGTGACTGGAGAGGCTGGGGGCTTCCCAGCAGCGTGTATGCAGGCATTGTATGGGCGGACAGTGGGTCGCCCATACACGCAACCAGTTGCACCAATATATATTTCCACTATATTGGCATTGGCTGTGCTGCAGGGCCGACCTGTTATGTCTGTGAATGACGTCATTCACAGACATATCAAGTGTACACACCTGCCGATGTACTCGCAATATATCATTTGTCGATTGAACAAACGATATATCGACAAGTGTGTACCTAACTTTAGTCTTAGGGTTACTGTGCCGACTGCAAGCCTGGCACTGACTCTAACATATTTTAGGAATTTGTTTAGCTTTACATGAATGTAATCTTGGTTACTTTAAATGACTATCCTAGTACCTAAATAGCAGTGTAATGTAGTAATTTGTGTTTAGAAGCCATAACTCATTGTTATCCTTGATGTGGTTTTGTTGCTCTTTAGCAAACAGCATATTATGAAGTACAGAATTATCAAAGCCTGTTTCTTAACCTCTTTCTAACCATGAACTGGGAGTACACTGTATGTACATCCATTCATAAACAATAATAATAAAAATCAACTCCTAAAATGCTTTGATGTTGATTGCTCTAGTAAAGCCCTGTTCCAATTTTCATGGAGTTATATGGATATACACAGGGGCTGGCTGGCAACTTTTAGCCTGGGGGACAAATGCATGCAGACGACCCTGGCAGAGGAGTAGCGTGTAGCCAGGGTGCCCGAAAGAACATGCGTGCTACGGCCCCCCCCCTTCAGGAGAGTACACCCTTATGCAGGCCTCGAGTAGTGCCCCCAGTAGTGATCCCCCCTATGCAGTGCCCCTTGTGCCCCCAGTAGTAAGCCCCTTATATAGTGCCCCCAGTAGTGGTAACCCTTATGCAGTGCCCCTTAAATAGTGGCCCCAGTTGTAGTCTTCCCCCTATGCAGTACCCCCACTATTGCCCTTAATATAGAGCCCCCAGCAGTGGTCCCTGAATGCAGTGCCCCCAGTGGTAGTCCCCTCCCCCCTATGTAGTGCCCCTAGTAGTAGTCCCCCCCTATGCAATGCCCCTAGTAGTAGTCCCCTTGTAGTGCCCCCAGTAGTTAGTCCCCCCCAGTAGTAGTACCCCCCTTGTAGTGCCCCCAGTAGTAGTAGTTCCCCCTTGTAGTGCCCCCAGTAGTAGTAGTCCCCCCCCTGTAGTGCCCCCAGTAGTAGTAGTCCCCCCCCTTGTAGTGCCCCCAGTAGTAGCAGTCCCCCCCTTGTAGTGCACCCAGTAGTAGTAGTCCCCCCCCCTTGTAGCGCCCCCAGTAGTAATAGTCCCCCCCCTTTGTAGTGCCCCCAGTAGTGGTCTCCTCCTTATAGTGCCAAACCCCCCGCAGTGGACACACATAATATAAAAAACAAACAAACACTTACCTGACACATGCTCCTGCTCCTGTTCCTGCCGCCGAGATCAGCTCCTCCGTCCGCCGCTTTGCATTATGGGAGTGACGCGTCATGGGAGTGACGCGTCACTCCCATTACCCACTGCGGGAGCCGGAAGATGTCCAGCTCTGGTAGTGGGAGCAGCAGCCGATGAGAGTCTGTCTGACTCTCATCGGCTGCTAAAGCAAACACACAGCTGCTGGCTCCGGTCAGCGCTACACACGCGGTGCAGTCTGTGTCACAGTGACACAGAGTGCCCGCGGCCCGCATGACGCTGTGGCCCGGGGGGCACATGGCACCCTGCCCCCCGGCCCAGCCCGCCACTGGATATACAGTACTGTATGTGTCAAACCATAGCTTCATATTTCTGGTCTGGTCAATTGAGCTGTAAATTAATTTGGTATATTTTATTGGACATGGAGATAATTGTGGGATGCCATATTTATTATGACAAATGTCATCCACATCGTGCAAACTACCTTGCTGAACTGTGATTATTTAATTATTTATTAGTGCCAATACTGACTTAGGGTGCGTATCCACTTGCAGATAGTGGAACGACAGTCATGACGTCACCCGCGCAATGAATCACTGGGAACGCTGGCCTCTGAAGCGCTCAGAGGCCAGCGTTCCCAGTTAGTTGGTCACGATCTACATGCAGGAGCTCCGCGAGCTTCTAGTAGATCGCGACCAACCTTAGCCGGACCTGACCTGAGGCATGTGGCCAGGGGTCGATGACAGTGTGTGGGGGCCCCCTATGTGTGGGGGCCCCTGAACGACCGCCCCTGTCGCCCTGCCTTTAATCCGGCCCTGTACAGTGCTGTGGGAATTGATGATTGCCTTAACAATGGCTTCCTGGTGGCCCTTGATGTTCAGTGTGGGTGAAGGTGCAGTTGATAGTATTTAATGGGCTGTGACGTGGACTTGTTTGGAGTAGAAATCTATGACCACCAAAAGTATAATTAATAATAAACATTATTAGGACAAGTAACTCATGGTATTCCATGTTGTGGATGTGAATAATCTAGAAAAGAAAGTTAAGCTGACTGGAATGAGGGTAGTGTAGAATTGGTGACGACATGAACAAAGCCTTTATTGTATTATATACTTTTTGTGCTTGGAACATCCAGTAGTTTTTGGGAAATCACTGATTGGTCAAGGCAGTAAGGATTCTAGGAACTTGGAAATGTATTTCTCCTTCAGTAGCTGAAACCCACATAACTCTGAGTGGGCTTGACCCCTCTAAAGAACCCCTGCATCGGTTAGAATCATGGGTATCTCAGATTTATGTGGCACTTTATGATGTTAATGGCATTAAGGGTGAGGGTTGGCCAGTATTGAAAAAGTAACAGAGTACTTCAGAGAAGTCCATAGGTCAGTAATTCAGTACAATGCTTTAACTTTAAACAAAACAACACTGGATTTCAAACCTTGCTCCTGTAATGTTTGCCTGGCAGTGATGGCTATATAAAGGCTAAGGAGTAGTACTGAGCCCTGATTGCTGTTGCTAGAAGTCATGTTGTGTAGTGCTTCACAATCAGGATGAGCTCCCCAGTTTTTTGCAATGTTTTTTGTCATCCCAGGAACTGAGCGTTTATGGTATGTGCAGTACTGCCATCTGTTGAAAATCGCAAGTATGACATCGATTGCTTACAAAAATATTGAATAGATGGGTTTAAAAGTTTGTGCCTCAAATATAGATGTAAAATGCATCCAAAAAAAATTGAGGACACCACACGTGTATGCTGAGCTCCATGATAAAGTACCAACCAACCAGCTTCTAACTGTCATTTTTCAAATACAGCCTGTAAAATGGCAGTTAGAAGCGGATTGGTACTTTATCTCTCTCCAAGTTTGATACATCTCCCCTTTAGTGATAAGAAAGGTTAATAAGGGGGGAGATAATTTCTGTTGGAAAACTAATGACAAATAGGCTGGAAATCACAAGAGAGGAGAGAAGTGGTGGTTTCTATGGATTATCTATGGCAAAATAGTTTCTTAGGGGTAGATGTACTAAGCCTTGAAAAGTGATGAAGTGGAGAGTGATAAAGTACCAACAAATCAGCTTCTACCTGTCAGTTAGAGGCTGTATTTGAAAAATTGCAGTTAGGAGCTGATTGGCTGGTACTTTATCGCTTTTCAAGGCTTAGTACATATCCATCTTTGAAGGCCATTCGTCAAACTGAAACATTCCTTATGAGACATCTTCTCAGTGTTTAAATACTTGTGATGTAGTTCATTTTGTGACCAACAGATGGCAAAGCAGAGACAAATCATTATTCCAAAGTGACATTTTTTAAAACATTTGTGGATTGCAGATAATTTCAGAGGAGGAAGAATACAGACCTTATTTATGTACTTGTATTACATTTACACTATGTACATGTAAAAATTAAGAAATTGTAAACAAGGATTCCCCTATGAAAACTATTTGCACTAAACAATACATTTGTGAAACATTGACATTTGCTTCATGGGTGGTTTGTGCTTCCTTCCTGGGAATCTGGGATCAACACAATCAGAATTTGTTCACTTCGTGCAACAGTATGTTAATTGTTGTAACATGTTCTTATTTGTCAGGTTCTCGTCATTGATTTTCAGACTATATAAATATAATGTGAATATCATGTTTCTCATTGTTTATCTGAAACGTACATATTGTGGAAAGTAAACTCACAAACTATATGTATTGCTTAACAAAGGAACTCACTGTCTCAGCACTACAGTTACGCTGTTCAATCATTACCGAGCAATTAGGCATCAGAAAGTATCACATTGCAAACGTTATTAATTTGTGTGAGAGAAAGAACAGTGGTCATACTGTGACTCTGGAATGTCCACGAGAATGCACTAAGGATCTGGAACACGTGACAGAAGGTGTCAACTGATGGAGACAGTACTCTGAGTGACGTGTTATGTATTATCATTATTACTGAAGTCATTTGTTTCTTTATTTAATAGCTATTGCACATCAAACTACACTTACTGTAACAAGCAGTTTTATGGTCCAAATCTGGTAATCTTATCTCAATGTATCTCAATGTATGCTTTACCCAGCTGTTTGTTGTCAGTAAAAATATGTGAATTTATATTACAGCAAAGATTTTTAACTTTTAAATGACACCAGTGCCTTTTAGGGAGCTAGTTTTCCTGTTAAGGAAAATGCCCACGGTCCGCCTAAAGTATCCATCACCAAAATTCAAGGGTGTGTACATTTCATGGTGCATACTTCTAAGCAGATAGCCAACACTCCAGAAATGACTACATACTAGACAATGTCAAATCCTTGCCATATAGCATACATTCATTTGAGATAAATACCGTAACATTGCATTCTAAATACTGTATACAGGACACATTACGGGTTAAATTAACCATCAGCAGGCATTGCAGTAAGCTTTAAAGTCCAGAATTTTTCTCAGACATGTAAATATAGTAAAAAATAAAACAAATGAAACGGTTTGAATAAACACAGCAAATGTCAGGTTAAAAAAATGTATACAGCACATGGGGGAATTTACTTTAGTAAGCAGATTTCTTTAACATCCTGGTTAAATAATTTACATTTCTGTAATTTTTTTCCTTGCTAAACTGATCAGTGTATTATTTCCTTTTTGCTCAAACAGCTGTTGAGGGTTCTGCGCTGTGACCTTAAGATCTGAAATTGTCAGTCAGCCCTGTGTTGCCAGGAAGCCCTGGCTCTGTTTATGATTAATACTTACATACACATTTTTTTAGATCACAAACTGTTCCAGATCTGAACTAGTACCTGGGGCGCAATGCCCATATAAACACAAATGTGGAGATCAATTACCCCAAGCATAAACCTTTGCAGGCATGTGTGAATATAAATGTACATGGAGGAGAACACGAGTGAAGTTATTGAAAACAATAATGCACTTTTTGTTACACTAAAGCAGCTATCAGTTACTCCAGACGGCACAATATCTATGAAACTAGCTATTTATTAAAGAACCGGATCTGATACTAGATTTTCACATGTGTTTTTGTTAAATGATACACTAAACTGGTGGGGGGTGGGGTTATATATTGTGTGGATCTTGCTATTGTTGTTACTGCTGAAACTAAGGGCCTGATTCAGACCCACTCGCAAGCGGCTGTCCACTCGCAAGTGGGTCGATGTTGTGCACTGCGCATGCGCACGACGGCGGGAGCTCCGTCGTGCGCATGCGTCAAACACGACGAGCGAAGGAAAGTCCATCGCTCGTTGGGTCTGATCAAAGGGGGCGTGCTGTTGATGTTGAATGACAGCACGCCCCCTTTGGTGGGCGTGCCGGGGGCGTGCCTCCCTGACGGGGGCGTTCCCAAGGGAACGCCCCCGTCTGATAGAGCCAAAATCACTCCGGGCCCTGCGGTTGAAAACCTCAACCGCAGGCACCGGCTCGCAGTTTCGATGGTCGCGATGGTCACGACCATCGCGGCCATCAAACTGCACGCTCGTATAGGCTGTGGGTGGTGACCCACAGCTATACGAGCGTCCAGGAGGACGCTCCAGAATTATGGAGGGCGGCCCTCATTCAGAGCGTGCGCTCTGCTCAGAGCGTACGGCTCTGAATGAGGGCCTAAGTGTATGCCAATAAGAGATGCAATATGTATAGCTATGTCATAGTGGGGGAGTAAAGGTGCCCATCCACAAGATGATTTAGTTGAGCGATTGAACGATATAGTTATCGTTCAATCGTTCATAAATCGTTTGCAAAAATGTCTAAAAACGACCAGCGATGCCCACTCCCGCTGGTTGTTTAGACATCTATCATCAGGCAAACATGCTGGACAACCTGACGATAACATCAGGTTGAGCATGTTTGCATATGATTGATGAGCCTGCACTGAATGACTGCTCGTTCAGTGCAGGTTCATCACAGACTGACAGACGACTCCACGATTACAATGTCGTAATCGTGCAGTCGTTTTCATGTCTGCTAGTGGATGGGCACCTTAAGTGTACCTAGTTTGTTAGTAGTACAGTCATTTGCAAGTTGTGAAGTAGGAAACAAAGAAATTAGACCTGTGGATAAATTAACTAAAAGTTTTTTTTATTTTAACGTTTTGTAACAGTACAGTGCCATCCAAAGCTTGGAGGGCGAACAGTCAAACTGCTGGCCATGTGTCCGACACGAGTGTCAGTTTTGCTCAATCCACATGGATGTGAACCTTCAGATTTTATCACTTCCATTAACATGCAGCCCAGGGTACTCAGTTTTGGATCACAAAAACGTATCGAGCAGCACTGGGTCCCTCCCTTTACCCCTGTCCAGTGGCTTCCAGGGCGAATAGGACAAAATGTTGTACAAACACTTGTTGCATTACAAGTGTCGGTATGCACTGAAATCACATGACATGCATGCTTACAGTTGTAGAACTATAAGGAGCAGCATACAAACGTTCCAATATATCAGAGATTCCTAAACCCGGTCCTCAATGCACGCCAACAGTTCAGGTTTTAGAGATATCCATGGTTGACCACAGGTGGTTAAATCAAATTAACTGAGGTACTAATTAAGTCACCTGTGGTCAAGCATGAATATCAATAAAACCTGGAGTGTAAAGCTGGCTACACACATAAAGATTTTCTGTCAACCATCCAACTAGTTGATTGGTTGTAATGAAAATCTGGTAACGTATGGGAGTAAATGATCAGTAATTTGCTCCTAAATGCCAGAAAACAGATGAAAATGGTGGTCAGACAAGTTTGTTAAATGTTTGAGTGAAATAATTTGTTCAAACAACAGTTTTTGTCCATTTTCCGGCGTTTGGGAGCAAATTGCTGATTGTCATTTGCTTTCATACCTTACCAGATTTTCATTCCAACCAATTAACTAGTTGGATGGTTGGACAGAAAATCTTTACGTGTGTACCCAGCTTTAGGGTGTCTTGAGGACTGAGTTTGGGAACCTCTGCAATATATGCTAGTGGTCAAAACTTTTAGAACACCTATATTTTTTTTTTTATTGAAATGTAAGCAATTCAAGTCCATTGAATAAGGAGCATTGATACAAAAGTAATCAGTAAACTGCTAGAGGTTAAAAAAAAAGTTTAGGTTAGCAAAAATAGAAAACAAAAAGTAAACTATACAGTTATAAAAAAAGGAATACGTAATGATAGACAGACCATTATAACTCTTAAAAGTGTAGATCTTTCCTTTGCTAAGAAAGCCGAGGTGTCATTGAGTAGTTTCTTTCACCATCAATAGGCACTTGGAAACTGGAGGAAAGTATGACAAGAAGCCGTCTGGCAGACCCAAATCCACAAAATAATAGTTTCTGAGGGACAAATTTACTAAAAAGTGAGTGACGTCACACTCTAGTGACTGGCCTCCGTGGAAGTAGAGTCTGTGTTATATGTATCTGCTCTCCTGGTCTTCGCCGTCACTACAGATGCCTGGTGTAGATAGTGGCTGGGTGACAGGTGTTTTTTTTTCTCTCTCTCCCCCCTCCCTCTCATACAGGGGCTTCTCTTACCTACTGCCTCTCACCAGGGAATGGGGGGGGGGCCTTAAAGAATGTGTTTTCTGTTGCCGGCCCTGTTCATCGCCCAAACATGCAGGCCAACCTGACGATATTTTCAGGTTGTAGCATGTTCAGGGATGAGGGAGGGTGTCCGGCACCGAATGATATAATTCAGTGTGTGTGCCCAATTGTCGTTAACAACATTGAGCACACCCATGGCGGGGCACGCTAGACCTTTACAGTTGAAACTGAGACTTGCTTACTTTGACCAGTGTTAAGATGTGCTTGAGCCGCCTAAACGCAAGGGGTTAATTTACTAAAGTGAGAGTTTTTAGAAGTGGAGATGTTGTCCATAGCAACCAATTAGATTCTAGCTATTATTTTCTAGGAAGGTGCTAGTTAAAGGTTAAGTAGAATCTGATTGGTTGCTATGGGCAACATCTCCACTTCTAAAAACTCTCACTTTAGTAAGTATACCCTTATGTCTGAACTAACTTTGATGAAAAGAACAAGACGGTTGACTTCAAATCATAAAATGTCCAGCACAGTCTCCAGGCTTAAGCCTCATTAAGCTTGTTTGGAATGATCTCGACAGAAGGGTAAAAGCAAATCAACCAAGTGCAACGTATTTGTGGTAACTTCTGCACCAGTGTTGGGAAGATTTTCCCAAAAACAATATTTTATTTCATTTCCATTGTATAAAGAATGCCACAAATGAGGAGTCAAAAATCTAGATTCAATTTTGTTAAACAAAATTATTCTATGACAAAAAGATTAGCCTATTCCAGATTACTCTTCAAAAATCCTGATTTTCTTTACATTATTTTAGGTTTTTGCCTGTAAGCTTGAGGTAAAATAGATGAATTACAGATCTTTTCAAGCCATGCCATATAGAAAAATGTGAAAACATGCCACTACATGTGAGGAACAAAGGATACCCAGAAGCCTTTGCTTTGGAGATTGTGAGATTTATGTGTATTACAGCTTTCCTGCTGTGGAAAATGTGGAAATATTAAGAACAATATCAATCACTGATCTTGATTATAACTCAGCTGAGCAATGCATTCTATTAAACCTGACCTAAATCTTTCATAGCATATCCTCATCTCACCAATATTACAGGAGAGCATGTGACCAACATCTGTGAGGTCAGGAAACAAACTTGATGGCCTCCACATATGCCTACAGGTGTAATTTCCTCTTACAGCCAAACACTATAACTGGAAAATCTTCTGCAGCTGAGGAAAATTCCTGGACATTGACCTGTTTGGCAGACTTGATGTTAGCAGGGGTATGTCTTGGCCAAAACAAACACTTTGCTCTAATAGAAAAAAAAACTGACTATATTAAGTATCCCGAAATTATGTTCTGCCAACAGCTAATGGTCTGTGACTGTCTCCTCGGTATTAACAGGTGTCCATTGGGTTGCTAACCTGGAAATATAAACCAGACACATGACAAATGGATTAGGGGAAACTCTGATGTAAGTTATTAAATAAATGATGCAGTCATATAGCATGATATATTCCTCTGAGAATGAGGTAGATACAATGTTTATTTTATTGCTTTTATAGTAGACGCTCATGTTCTGCCTTTCAGTAATGCATCATCATGTGAAACTGAACACCTGGCACACAGCAAGAAATTATTGCCTGCTGGTTAATTAAAGGTGCCTACAGACTTGGCGATGTGCTCACGATCTGACATCGTGTACGATTTTCCTTGAACTCTCCCCGGCAGTCCTGCACACGATTTGGTGCAAAAAGCCGCCAATTTGATACTTGATCTCACGATCTATCGTGCATCGTGTTGGATGTCCAAATCGTAAGATCGTGCATTATAAATCATGAGCTTACCAAACAACACACGAGGAATGTCACGATTGCATAGAAATTTAAATAGTCTAGCTAGGGGGTATAAAAAGCAGGCGCCATTTTAACTCTGTGCACATTCTGCTGTGCTACTAGTGAGGCTAGGTGTATACCTGCTGAACACTGTACATTGCTACTGTGCTCTGCTTTGTATTTGACTTGCATTTTACAAAGTGTCTTCTACCTGCAAGTGTGTGCTACCTGCATTCTATCCTGTTCCTGAATTCTGTGCAGATAGATCCCTATCGGTATAGAGTGTTGGTCCCCTATGCTGGGGTCAAGGTGATGAAGGAGAGGGCCCAGTGAAGGAGGAGAGCATGCTGGACCAAGGAGTGGCTGCTGCAAAGGGATACTCGCTCTCACATGTCCCTGCTGATGGAGATCAAGGAGAACAACCCGGACGACTACCGCAACTACCTGCGCATGGATGACGACACCTTCCAGAAGGTGCTGAGTATGGTGACCCCCACATCAGGAGGCAGGACACAAGGCTGCGGAGGGCAATCCCTGCTGAAGAGAGGCTGGTGGCTACCCTGAGGTACCTGGCTACAGGAAGGTCACTGGAAGACCTGAAGTTTGGGACCCTCATCTCCCCTCAGTCCTTGGGCGTCATCTTCCCGGAGACCTGCAAGGCTATTGTTAAAGTGCTGCAGTACCAGTATTGCAAGGTAAAAAAACAAACACACTACACATTTGTTTCTTGTGAAAGAAATACTTTTTATCTTTTTTTTTCACTCTTTAAATAACAATATTGTCATCGAATAAGGCTGCATTAACAATCCTGTACCAACAACACTGCACAGTAATAAATAACAGTATTTGGTGGGGTTTTTTTTAATATATAAATTTTAAAGTATGCATATAAAATGTAGAAAACAGCATTATCACTAAATGTTATCAGTCCCAATAGCTAGGCTGCTGTATGGTATACGGTGGGTCAGGTGCCAGATTGAACAGGCCAGTATACACATGGCACAAGTACAGATTGTGGCCCCGGCTTCCATCAATCTGTACTTGCACCATGTGTGTAGTGACCTTGTCCAATCAGCGTCATCACCACCGTATACCATACAGTAGCTATTGGGAGTGATAGAATTTGGTGATAGTACAGGAAACAATAGTAAAAAAAAAGACATTACATATTAAAAAAATGGGGCAAATCATGTTCTGCCTCCAGCATGGCACTGTAAATTGCCCGGTTTGTGGATGGGGTACTGGGTGGGGGAGTAGCCTCCAACTGGGCTGGGGTGGCCTCACAGAAGCGGTTGGGGCAGGTGAGCACATAAGACGGTCTGCTATATATGCAGAAATATGCAGATTTGAATTTAGAGCCCTAATCAGAAGCTCATAGACCAGCCTCTGGAACTCCTTCTGTGTTTGGCCTATCATTTGGCGCATTGCACTATTTATATGTGACGTAAAGTCATCAATGTGATCAGGTTTGCAGTGGAGGATTTGTTCCGCCTGCTGCAGGAATATGTCCTAAACCTCGGTGGGTTGCTGCTGATGCTGCTGCTTTCTCCCCTGCAGTTTTTTTTTCCTTTGGGCAGGTGTGGAAGATGCTGGGGGCGGTTCAATGGTTGGTGGGCATGGGGATGAGGTATCCACCTCGCTGTCCCTGATCAGACTGATGTCCGGAGTTGTGGACAAATCATGGTCTTGGGTGGGAGTCTGTATAGGAAAAAAATGGAGAAAAAATATTATGGTCATGTTTTCACCCCTTTTTTACAATTCTTCTAGTTTCCAAACACCATGGATGAGTGGAAGACCATAGCTGAAGAGTTTGAACAACGTTGGAATTTCCCTAACTGCCGAGGATCCATCGATGGAAAACATATATGCATCAACCCATCTGCCAACACCGGATCATATTACTACAACTATAAAGGCTTCTTCAGCATCGTTCTCATGGCAGTGGTGAATGCAAACTATGAATGTTTGTTTGTGGATGTTGGCAAGAATTGCCATGCTTCGGATGGTGGGTCCTTCAAACAGACGACATTCTACCAGAGACTCACCAACAAAACCCTCAACTTGCCGTCACTGGACGAGACAAAGCACGGCCTAAATTAAGTTTTCGTCTCAGACGAGGCTTTTGCATTACATGAACATGTGATGAAGCCATTTGCACAGAGGGGCCTGACCAGAGAGAAGAGGATCTTCAACTATCGTCTATCCCAGGCACGGAGCATTGTGTAAAATGCGTTTGGAATACTGAGTAACCGGTTTTGCATTTTCCACACCACCATAAACCTACGTGTGGACAAGATAGACTGGGTCGTGATGGCGTGCAGCATAACTTTTTGCAAAGAAAAACTACACAACGGGGACCAGTCACAGCTAGGCCAGAAGATGCAGGACATCCGGAGGAGATTGCCAAGTTTACATCAGTGTCTGCTCCACCAATTCAAACAACATTGACAGCATGTGCCAAAGAAGTGAGAGAGGAGTATATGGTCTATTTCAATGGACCAGGTGCGGTGCCATGGCAGGAGGACTGTCTGAGATAACTGACTAAAGTGGACATTTCTGACTTTTCTAAAATGTTTTGTTTTAAAATAAAAGGTTTTGGTGTATGAACTATGTCTCTACTTACCAAAACAGCTTCAGGCGGTCCATTCACTTCTGACGCCTCCTCTTCTCCCTCTCGCTCGGCCATCAACACCAGAGACTGCCGTTGTGGCTCCTGCTCGCTTTTGAAGGTCATCAGGGGCGGGATGCAGTAAACGAAAAATGCGGTAAACTCCCCGTTTACCGCATTTTTCGTATGCATCATTCTGCTAGCCGCCGGGCTCTGATGCGGAGGGTAACGCCAGCTTTTGCTGGAGTTACCTTATAGAAGCCTGAGGGCTTCTGCCGCATCGCGCTGCTATGAGGGATCCTCCCAGCATGCCCCGCGGCCGTCGCATCACTCTGCGCATGCGCAGATGGACTCCCGGGTCATAAACCCGGAAGTTCACTGTGCTGCAGAGATCGGAAAGGACAGCTCTTCTTGGAAGAGCTGTCCTTTGCTAAACTGATCACATATGTTAGTGCATATGCGATCAGTACTAATGCGATGTCCGGCGGTAAGTGTTAGTGCATGCTGCCCCGGGTGTTAGTACCACAGTGTGGGCTGATAGATATCATCGGTGGCCACTCCTCTATCTTCTTCCATTCCTTCACGTACACTGTCCGCAAATTCTAGATTTTGGTGCGGACCATTTTTATGGTAGCATTAGAGCGAAACTTCTTGCTCTACAATTCCTCCAACGCTACCATTTTTGTTTACCTTATTGGAGTATTCTCTACAGCTTATCTGCCATAGACATTCTTTGGACTCCAGAATCTCCAGGAATCCAGTGACGAATTCTATCTCCTTATCAATAGACATTCCTAGGAAGAAGAAAAATAAGGACATAAAACTATTTACAATTATTGCTAAAACTGTATGTGATTTTTAATGTTGATATGTTTGGTTGTATTGTAATGTATATATTTTAATTTTTAGGTACATTTTTAAGTGTGTTTGTTCATATTATAGTGTTGTAATATGTTTGTTATGGTGTTTTAATTTGTTTTTTTACAGTGTTTTAATATGTTTTTACAGTGTTTTAATATGTTTGTTATGGTGTTTTAATATGTTTAGTATGGTGTGTTAATATGTTTGGTATGGTGTTTTAATATGTTCGTTATGGTGTTTTAATATGGTTTTTTATGGTGGTATGGTGTTTTAAGATTTTCTAGGTAATTAATAGATGGCTCGTGACATTGGTGGACAGGTGGTAGGTGGGTGGCTCACATTGGTGGACAGGGTGTATAATGCATGACCCAGCCACCGACAGTGGTTATAGGTGCACCAATGCAGCAGCAATACTCACCAAAACACACAAGTACAGACTTCAGGTGTGCAGGCTGAATTGCATCCTTCTCCTTCAAATCACAATGCTGCAAAAGATGGCAATTGGGCATGTACAGGGATCTGTCAGTCAAGTTACAAGACATGCGATAGATCGTGAGTAAAAAGTACTCACGATCTGCATCACTTCGTGTACGAGATTGGCAAATCTGCTCTACAGCACGGCAGATCTGAAGATGCGATGTACGACCTGCGGAGACGCACATCGGCATCGTGATCGTGAGTGGCATTTGGGCATATTTTACACTATTTGTCATCACGATGCATCGGAATCGGGCAAATCGTGTAAAATATCGCCAAGTGTGTAGGCACCTTTAGAGAGCTCTAAATTTCAATTGCTTACTGTAAACTGAATCAGTGTGCCTAATATTTACTCAATATAGATTAAGCCTCCTCAGGCAACTGCAAATTGCCACTACCGAACCTGTGATGAAGCTCTGCACACAAGAAATACTTTCTCCTGCGATGTCTCTCATACTCCTTTCAGACATTAGACCTGTAAAATACATGGGTCTATCAACCCTGGAAATTCCCAGGTCTTATGGTACATGCACACGGTACGACTTGAACAACCATCGATATCGCTGATAGATTTCCCTCCAACTTTCTGTAGTGCAGGGCAAACAATTTTGGTTGTACACACTGATAGATATTTATGATAAATATCTATGATAGATATTTCTGTGAAGCTATCTTTTTATAGGCAAATCTTTACAAAATGGTCTAAGTTGACCTGCATGTACGGTTGAACATAAACATCGTTATCGTGCATGCGGGAACGTGCATCGATGGTCGTTGTCAGGTTGTTGACTGCAAAAAAATGAACAATATCGTTATCGTTCATATTTCACAAGAAAGTCGTACCGTGTGTACGCACCGTAAGTCTGAGACCCCCATTCACACTACACCAAAACCCAGGAAATTCCAGGGTCGGATACGGTCACACTGAACCCGGGTCTGCCCTGGAAGTTGGTGTGGATTTAAAAGGGGATACTTTTTTTTTTTTTGTCACAGTAATGACATAATATAAAAATTTGCATTTTAAGAGTAAAAGCCACAAAATTTGTTTGTTTCCAATGTTTTTTTTTATTGAAAACCAATAAATGTTTACATTACAATATCAGAAAATAATGAATATAGGCCCTCATTCAGAGCCACTCGCTAGCGGCAGTACGCTCGTTCCGAGCGATGTTCGCACATCTGCGCATGCGTACGGTTTTTAGTACGCATGCGCGAACCAGTCAGTGCGGCCGAAAATCGTTGGTACGCAATATAGCGAATGCCTGCTATTTTGAGTGACAGAATGAGGCGTATGTGGGTGGTAACAGGGGAAGGTGCTTGAAAACGGGGAGTGGAGATCCGAACGCAGGCGTGCTTAAAGGTCAAAACGGGTGTTTTAAGGGAGTGCATAATTAATACAGCAGCGTCATTGACCACGTCACTTGGTTTTTTTTAACTCAGAACTGCTCGCAAAATAGCGGTTGAAAACACCAACCACAAGAATAGCGAGCAGTTCATACGCTGTACGATGTACTCAATTAATCTAATAAATAGCGGACATGACGTATGGTGCGTGCGGCCAGGGGGCGTTTTTATCAAAAAAACGAGCGTATGTTTTGCTCGCTCGTTCAGACTTAGAGGTGGGAACAGACTGCAATTTGCGAACGGATCATTTGAATAGCCACCCCTTGTTTTTGAACGAACGACCACAAATAGCGAACGGCTCTGAATCAGGCCCATAGTCTCTAGAAAGTTTTGGTCTATACAAAGACAAAGTTTTCACATAAAAAAGTTAAACATAAAATAATACACACTTAAATTTGTTTGCTGCTTGCAGTTGATGTCATCTGCAGGTGCACAGAACAGCCAATGAGAAAGTTTTCTTAAAACCCGGGTCTAAAATACTGGGTTGGATGCATTCACACTAGAGGCTACACGGGTTGCACCCAGGAAAAACTCTGGTATAGAGCAGGGTCATGGACCCGTGACTTCGACCCGGGTCATTCCTGTTCACACATAGCAAAAACCCAGGTTGATGCACGTTCACGACCGAAAACCTGGGTTTTTGCTGTATGTCTGTTACTGCTTTTATACCTTAATTCCGGATCTGACCCGGGGGTTGGAACAGGGTTCCAAACCAGATCAGACCCGGAATTTAGCCGGCACCGACCCAGGAAATTCCTGAGTTGGCGCCGTCTGCAGTGACCCTGCTCTTCCGGTGTGGAAGTGGATGCTTGGAGATGATGTCGTCTTCAAGTGCCACTGAAGCCGGCCATGCGGCGCACTCTAGGTCATCGTGACCCGGATCGCGCCATTTACACTGCTGTCACAAGCCGCCGCACTGCGAATACTATCCGAAGCGAACGCCGGACAAGTGTATGCTGAAGTCTCCTCCTTCCTCCTGTTTGAACCTGTGGTTAGCAGCATATTGTGTGCAGTTCCAGTCTTGGTTGTTGTTGAGCCTCTGCACTAATTACTGCCTGTCTGTGTGCACTATCAGGTGCACACTGATTGATTCTCTAGTCTCTGCACAGCCCAGGTGCTCACTGGTCTGTCATTAGGGAGACTTGCTCTGGTTGGGCCCTGTTTCTGTTAAATTTCAGCCAGCCCTTCACTTCATGCCGGTGATAGAGTTTGTCTTTTGGTTTGTGAATGTGTCTCCTGTATGCCAATAGAGTTCCAGCCTCTCCATTGATCCAGTCGTGATAAATTACCTTGGCTGCTGTGTTCCATCCAGATGGCACGATCTGCATTCCACCTGTTGTGTGCTTCTCGAGTCATCCAGGCAGCACAGCATGCATCTATGCGCTCAGCCGCGTGTGCCATCCTAGCAGTACAGAGTGCACCCCCGGGCGCATGTTAGCGTCTGGCGGCTTGTGTCAACTTGGCGACATTAGCTGCACTTTAGCGACCTCAGAGCGCTATTCTGCACACCCTCGCCAGCGTCAACCCGGCAACATTGGCCGCACTCCAGCATCCTCAGAACATTATTCAGTATACCAACGCCAGTGTGAACGTGGCGACATTGGCCTCACTTTAGCGTCCCAAGGGTGTAATACAGTATTGTTACACCAGTGTCTACCCGGCAACATTGGTCGCACTCCAGTGTCCTTGTTGCACAATTCAGTGTGTCTGCGCCAGTGTGAACCCGGCGACACATCATCTCTTTGTATTCATCCCATCAGAGACTTACCAGCCCTCAAGGCTGCTTCCACAGCCTAAAGGCTGCATCTCACTTCCGGCCCTCAGGCCGCAACTAGCCAAGGCCAACCATCCCTCAAGGCTGCTTCCACAGCCCAAAGGCTGCACCTCACCTCCGGCCCTCAGGCCGCAACTAGCCAAGGCCGACCAGCCCTCAAGGCTGCTGCACGCCCCAAAGGCCGCCTCATCTTCACGGCCTTTAGGCCCATCCTGCCAAGACATTGTCCAGCTCCCAAAGCTGAAGCACGGCCGCATCCTGCCAAGAACTACCCGCCATCAAGGCGATAATCAGTTTACACCCTCAGAGTCACCCCCATGGCTTAACAACTGCAAGGTTTCACGGGTCATTCACTCGACCTGGGAATCCAACCGTCCCCTTTTACTCCAAGGAGCTACCCAGGTTAACCCTGCGTTAACCCAGGTTTTAGCTCTGGTGTAAAAGAGGTATGAAAGGGGTATTACAGGTATACACTCACCTGCAGTGTGCTGCTATATGGACAGCCAGATTAACAGTGGGGAGAATGGGACTACAGCCCCAGGTCTCCACAGAACAATAGGCCCATCACATGACAGCATGATGATGACCAGCCGCCAACACAGTCGGAAATAAATCATAAGCATTAGAATTCTATTCTGTACAAACTTATGCCATTTCTTTACTTTCACATATGTAGGGTGGCAGAGGGCCTGATCGTGTAGGTGGTGTACACCCCACATGGCACTGCCCATACCCACTCAGCAGTGATTACAGCTCCTCTGCTTCTCACAATGGGGCCTATTTATCAACAAATATTTGCAGGATATCCCCCAAAAGCCCCCATTCTCTGGGGGGGTACCTGATAATATTATATGTCACCTGGATGTATGTAAAGGGTACCATAGATCTTGTTTAAATCCACAAAAGCAGCCTCCATAGGTCTCTATGGGGGTTGCTTAATTGCTAAATTTACCAAGATTTTCAGATGGCGTTAGCCATTGTGACCTATGGGAACTCTGTTTTTTGCTTTAAGCTGTTTCTGCAAACTCTATTCTTTGTTCACTGATCCGGCTCGGCCCCATTACTATCAGGGGTCGTGACCTAATCACAGGAGGCATAGCCACGCCCTCTTAGAAAAAATATAAACCCTATTTGCATTGGGGATGGGGCGCTGTGAGCCCCTCAGCACAGCACAAAACCAGGGGGAGCGTGATCAGTGTGAGGAGAGGAGACTGCTGCTGGTCACCCACTGCAGCGTGTACTGGGCTGCTGACAGGTAAGAGGGAGGGCCCCCACCAGGCCCCTCCAACAAGCTCTGGCATGGGTTTTTAGTACCCACTCCGCCTCTCTGCGCCCCTGTATGTAATCCCACTGCTAAGTCCTGGAGCTGTATTTCTCCCTCTCACCTTGATGTGCAGATCACCCAGCACCTCCCTGTGCTATTTAAATGTGTGCATTCACATTGCGATCGCAGCCTGACATAAGGACGCCCACTTCCCCTTGCTCACATCCGTATACTACGGCAAGGTAGCGAAACAATTGGTAACAACAATCAGTAACATAGAGTAACATCGGACACATACGCACAGTTAAGGCAGGTCAGACCTCACTCAGGAATTGCTAACTTCAGCGCACGCTATGAGACATCAGGTGGTGTCTGGTATCGCAGTGGCTAATTTATGCATGCCCATGCAACGGCGTTGAAATGTACTGGCACACCTGCGTTCGCCCGACCACCCCATCACCACCCACAAACGGCACTTCCTGCCAATCACTCTACTCTGGGTCTGCGAAGCCTCTACAAATGCAGTTCCCATCGCAATGGCTAGTACGCGTACTGTCGACCGATTGCGTGCGTATTAGCAACTGCGGTCCTTGCTGAATCAGGCCCTTAAATCTCTTGGCTCTCCTTCAGCTAAGGGTGTACATAACCTCTTTTGATGTTCTAAAGGTCTGGTTACTGGAGTATAAAGGCTCTACTTGATTGCAGGCCCTTTCTATATTACCGCTTCTATTGCATTGCCTACATATATGCCATTCTTGTGAGTCAAATTGGTTGAAGGGTCTTCTTCCCATACTATGAGGTGGGTTTCACCAATCCTTATTACGTTGACTTTTCTCATAGAGCCAACTCTGGGTCTGGCATTTCATAATGTTCTGGAGCTCTTTGCACATTTCAGAAAATTCCAAAGTCAAATCTTCAATCTGCCTCTACGGGGCATGGATGGGATCCGGTGCCTGGGTTTGCACACTTTGGACAGCAGTCTCTTTCATCAGTGAAGTAGTCTGAAGCGGGGCTGCCATCAGAAATTGTGGGGCCCGGGACTGGCAAAATCGGTAGGGCCTCCCTTCCCCCACTACCTTATTCCTACAAAAACAAATTTGGCCAAAAAATATCAAGCATACCCTCTTATGTGCGTCCAGCCGGTGCCCCTTTATGTGCATACAGCCAGACCCCTCTTATGTGTATACAGCCAGGCCCCTCTTATGTGTATACAGCCAGGCACCCCTATGTGCATCCAGCCAGATCTCCAGTATGTGTCTAATCAGCCCCCCTTCTGTTTGTGTCCAACCAGCCCCTCTTCTGTGTGTGTCCAGCTCCCCCTTCTCCCCCGCTTTCACAGGCACGGCACAGCACATTTAAACTTACCGTCTGCTGCTGTGCCGTCTCCTCTGCTGAGTCCCGGCCCCCGGGCATTGAAGCGCCTGCACGTGTTCCTGGGCAGCCGGAGAAAGACCGAGACTGTTAGAGCTGCAGCAGGCCCTAGTGCCCGCTGGCTCAACTTAATCTAACGGAGACAGCAGCAACACTGCTGCTGCCCTCCATAAATAAATAAAAAATTGTCAGAAACTGCAAGGGGGAAATCCCGACGCCTTTCATTTTACCTACGCCGGGAGCCCGTTGCCCGGCATCCCGATCGAAGGTATGCCGGGGGCGGACACCCATCAGGTTAGGTTAGGCACCCCCCCGGGAGGGTTAGGCTAGGGGAAGGTGGGTTTAGGATTAGGCACCCCCAGGGGAAGGTTACGGTTAGGCATCCCCCCCCCAAGAGGGTTAGGGTTAGGCACCCTAAGGAAAGGTTAGGGTTAGGGGGGGGGGGGTTTGGTTAGTTTGTACTTACCTTAGCTGCTGTCGGGATCTTCACTGGTGCCAGTCTTCTGGACATGCGTCCGTAAGTAAATCATACCGATCCCCTTAGAAGGGGCAGGAAGTGACCTCTGAGTGCCAGGCCTTTTAGCTATCCAATCAGAATCTCCACTGTTGCTGGTTAGTGAGTGGATACAAACGGATAACATTGATCGCATCTTTGTGTGCCAGTGTGTTTGAACGCCGTTGCATGGGCATGCATAAATTAGCCACTGCGATGCCATACGCAGTGCGATGAAGTTAGCAATTTAGGAGTAAGGTCAGAGCTTGTGAAAGTGTGCGTGAGGCTGCAGTGGTGCTCATTTATACCAATGTTTTTGCAGCCTTGCTGAACATTACGGATGTGTGCAAGGTAAAGTGGGCATCCGTGTGTAGTGCTGCGGCAGCATTGCGAGAGCAATAAATTAGCATACTATCGCCGTTGAACTGCGTGTGTAATCGTTATTGCATTCGCAGTTGCGATCAGTAGTGAATCATGCTCTCTGTTCACTGATCTCTCCTTTATTTCTTACTCTCAGTGGCTGTGTGTAATCCCACTGCCAAGTCCTGGAGCTGTCTTTCTCCCTCTCACCTTGATGTGCAGATCACCTAGCACCTCCTTGGCCAGCTCTGCCTCACAGTCACTAACTATCCTCACTGTAACTGTCACAGGTGCCCTAGATAAGCCTGGTGAATTGTGGGGCAGTAGTTCATTACAGCTGTAGCGGCCTGAGCAGAGCCGACAAAACAATTAATTGGTAACCCACAGTTGCAGGATACTACAGGCCCACACCAGGGACGGGATGTGCACCCCGCGATGCACACCTGGTTGGAACATACCAGTCCAATAGTACTTGATGCGGCCGTGCCATTGGCCGCCAAGAGAGGGGAGCAGATTCTGCGTCAGTCAGGAGTCTTGCACAGTCAGTAACAAAACAGCGAGCAGGCAAACTGCAACTACCAGCATGCTCACCATTCATTACATTATGTCCCACCTCCTCTGGTCCCCCAGTACTACAATTCCCATGAAGGAGTGCAGTAGCCGGGGGTCAGCCAGGTGACAAGGGATTGGACACACGTGGATATGTAGGGGGGTTTCTGTAACTCTATGGGTTTAAGATATACCCCTTCCAGGTATATGCAGGAGTGGTCATTATGTTATCCCGGTGTCTGCACAGCATGATCCAGGTAAGTGACTGCTCAGTGTGTAAGACCCCAGGCAGCATGACTGTACAGAAGGGCTAATGTATGGTAGAGGAGGAGCTGTATGGAAGTGCCCATGCAGGATGGTAAACTCTTTCAGTGAGTAAGATGGGTCATGACTATATATAAGGTAATAATAGAACTGTCTCAGTGAGTAGGATTATGGAAATATACATGTCTGGCAGAGGATGAGAGGTCTCAGGGAGTAGCTGGATCAGAGAGTAAGATGTCATTTTGGAGTCACATAATACTACTAACAAAATAAGCTGACTTGCCATGCTGGTAATTGTTGTTCAATAACAGCTGGACGGCCACATGTCGCCTACTTGACATTACAATGGGCAACAAACTTAAGCTCTCTGTATTCCTTTCAGCACAGTGACGTTTATACCCCTTTCTCACTTCCAGCAATAACCCAGGTTATTTCACGTGAACGCGCAGCAATCTGGGTTCATATGCAGTGTGAAAGGACCCAGTTGAAATATCCTGGATTGAGCTAGCTGGTTTAATGAGCAGGGTTGAACACAGGCTCAACCCGGCTCGCGGTGCAGTGTGAATGGGTAACCCGGGTTGATGCGACCAGGGACCCGTTCACAGCACAGGAAGAGCCGGAGCTTGGAGATGATCTCATCTCCAAGTGCCGGCTCAGCACGTGATTGTCGGTGAGGTTATCGACCCGGCAAAGCCAGGTCAGGCCGCCAGTCTGAAAGGGGTCTCACCCGTGATGGACCAGTCTACAAAATCCTGCGTGCGACCTGGATTTGCAGTGTGAAAGTGGTATTAATAATACCTTATGCTAAATCCTACTGGTCATCATTATCGTATAATGTGTGGATAAACTATACCAAAATGTACCATTTATATTCATATTATTCCTGCATGCGATTCTTCCAGTGATTAGCGTTATCGGTGTGTATTTATTTATCAAGTTATTTATATAGCGCACATAGGGCCTGATTCATTACAGATCACTATAGTGATCGAAGCTGCGATTACGCACGCACACCCACTGCAAAAATATGCGGTTTGCAATCGCATTGCCGTCGCAGGCCAACAAAGACATCCACTTCCCCTTACTCACATCCATAATACCTTGCAAGTCTGCAAAACCATTGGTAGCATCAAGTATCATCGGAGCCTCACGCACAATTACAACAGGTCTGACCTTACTAAGAATTTGCTAACCTCATCGCACATAGTGAAAGCTCAAGCTGCATATGGCATCACAGTGACTAATTTATGCATGCCCCTGTAACGGCGTTCAAACACACTGGTAGACCTGTGTTTCCCCAACTGCTCACTACTTGCCATCACTCTGCGATGGCTCTGTGTGGTCACTGTACGATCATAGTGATGCCTTCGTGCGCTGAGATGCATACCCAGTACGCAACAATTGTCTGTCCGCGTGCGTAATCGCAATAGCTATCCTTGCTGAATCAGGCCCATATTCCACAGTGCTTTACAGAGAATATTTTAATCACTAGTATTTTGGACCTGTCGTTTGCCAGGTCGCTAGCTATTGTACCTGATGCAGCGCTGGAGGCTATTTTTTTCCCTATGTCTTCCTCCACCTTCTCATCGCTCTTGCCCCTGATCTCCCTGTGCTTGTTCCTCCCGTCGCTATCCCCATCTCGTCCTGTTCCTCCCAACGGAAATAGTGTCCATGACTCAATTAATGTGCTCATTAATGTCCGACTGCTTCTACACATGCGCACAGTATAGCCATCGCTTAGACCAGAAGACATTTGGTGCCTAAAATACTAAAGTTAAAGTCTTATTTTTTTTTTCTACCTACCTAACAGAACCTAGAGGAAGGCTCTGCTATTTATAGTAACGTGATTATATTTGTGGTACAGCACAATACTTTTTTTTTTTTTTTTTTTTTTAACCTTTTTGTGTGTTAGGTCCAGATACTGACATGCTCTGACTTCTGTTGGTGTAACTCCACCTACTATTGCTTGTTGCTTTAGTTTGCCTAACCCTGATATCTCCAGGTATAGTGATGTACTATCTCCACTTACATAGATATTGGTTTCAGTTGTTTTGGTACCGCTCACTTTAAGTTCCCAATATGCCCCTGTCCAGGACCATGTGCCCCTTATTCTGGCCCTGTGAATGGCCACTGCCATACTGAGGTTGACTAGACAGCAATAGATCAACTGGAAACCATGGCACTCACTTAATCATGACTGAGAATGTATAATTTACAGTTTATTGTTTTCTTGTGCAGCAGATAAAACCCACAAAATATATTCTAAGCAGCTATAATGCATTTAGTTAAGGTATATACAGTATATATCTCACAAACTATATGCTGTTTGTGAATGTTACATCAAAGCGACGCAGAATAGGTAAATATAAATAACTTAATAAATTTCAAAAACAATATTTTATACTGTAGCGTCTCCAATAAAACATGGTGAGTGAGGTGGTTTTCACTTTCATCCTACTGCAGTGCAGACAAATACAGGGGTATTCAATATGGGAGCGAAAACATCGTTTTTGCGTTAATATCGGAGGTATGACGTCATTATCGCAGGTTTTACAATTTCAAAGACTTATCGCAGTTTCGAAAAGTCTTTGATAAAAAATGGGGATAACTTTTCACCATTGAATAGGTGTCGAAAAAAAGTGCAGAATTGGGGTTTAGGGGTGCAGGCTTAAAAAAAAAAAATAGCCTGCACCCCTGGGAATGACATTTAAAAAAGAACGGTGTCAAAAAATTTTTTTTTTTTAAAAATAGGGACACCCCAAAAAATTATTTTAAAAATTGGGGTGAAAAAAAAAAAAATTGGGAAAAAAATGTATAACAATAGGGAAATAGGTTCAGGGCTATTCTGCATGTATGCGGCAGGTGTTTTGAAGAATATAATTATAGCGGCAGGTGCACAAATGCAGAATTTTTAAAAATTTACTTTAGGGACTTAAAAATATGCTAGTACCCATTTTCATGTACCCCAAATTTGATGGGACCACTTAAAAAAAAGAAAAAAATAACCTAAGTGCTCTTCTGCATCACTTCTTCAATGTCGGGAAAAAACACCTGCTGCGGCTATTTAAATCCCCGACTTTCAATTAAAGGCTAAAACGGGGGTACCCATAGTGTTCCCCCATGTTTTTACAACTTTAGGGGGGTCTGCAAATCCAACTTCGGAGTTTCCCTTTTTCGTTAATTTTATATTGAATACGGGGATAAGCGGGAGCGCGCCTGATACTTTAACGCAGGTAAAAACTCCGATATGAAACGTTAACTTCGACAGTGAAGTTAACATTTCATATTGAATACCCCTCATGGTCTGTTATATCACATGTGCACCAAAGCTTCTATTGTACAGACTGTCTTTCTAACCACTTATTTGCATTGTTCCACCAGCCCCCTGATGTGTGTATCCTGAAGTGGTTTGTGTGGAGGATCTGCTTTCCCTAGTGATTTCTTTATGTAGCTACTCTGTGTGAATAATTCTACAGATGATACTGTTTATAGTCTGCATATGCACTTTACTGCTCTACTGGACTTTACATTTACTAAAAGTGTGACTGCAATGGAGTCCTCCAATAGCCACTAAAAAGTAGCAGTGTAAAATTTTGATCAAACGCAATAAAAAGAGAGAAACAGTTTCATTTGTCAGTGATTTTATTATAAGAAAACCTAATAAAGGTGGCATGTGCATCTTGTATCATAAATAGTAAATGATTACTTTCAGAGTATTCAGCTAAAACAGGATACTCTCCCTTGCTCGGTCTTCTAGATTGGGCCCAGTGATTTACTTTTACATAATGATACTGTAGGTGCATTTTTATGAGCACTTGTACATTTCTCTTTGTCAGCAAGGTACTTTAGTGACTGCATTCTCTCTCCCCAAAATGTGTGCGTCACATTTAAGAGAAAAAAAATTAAATAAGTTAATTGACACTATTTAGTATTCACCTGTATAGTGGGAGGCTGGGAGCCCTTACTTACATGTACCAGGAAATAGGAAAACCCCTGTTGAGAGTGTGCCCATTGCTAGGCATAACTAAGACCCAGTGTGCAAGGCTTCCCACAGCACAGACCCAAGTCCCATGGCATCATATCATTGTTTCAGTCAGCCAAGTTAACAATATTCGAAACTCCAAGCTCCATCGTTTTCAAAAATATTATCATCACGTGGGTGGAACGAGAGGGCAGAATGATGTGTTGGGAAGTGGCCCGGACATTACGTTGTGCTACAACAAGCTCTGAACATTCGGAACTGGCTTGCTCGAGACGATTACATCACAAATCCCCTACTCCAAAGGAAGGGAGCCTCACTAGTCTT
The DNA here is from genome assembly GCA_031769625.1 of Taudactylus pleione. NCBI lineage: Eukaryota > Metazoa > Chordata > Amphibia > Anura > Myobatrachidae > Taudactylus > Taudactylus pleione. The sequence goes on along the minus strand of JAUIMM010000555.1, from coordinate 449,685 downwards.
ATACAGACAATGGTTAATCATTATTTAAAAAACAAATGTAATTACAAACCCATTATAGATTTTTCTCAATCGATCGCACAATGCAACTCTTTGTGTCATTTGTTTAACTTTAACTAAAAACCTTAGATGATTTAATGATGTTCTGCTATTAAAAAAACCCCAAAACCACTGTAGGTAATAGCTAGTAGACCAGATGTGAAATCAGCCATGCTGTAATATATTTGCATTGTAAACCAAACAAAAAACACATTGGAACATCACCATAATCAGGGAAACTAGATCCTCATCAGCAGAACAATCCTACCGCTAACACAAAACTGTCTTATTAGCTACGTACAATATATCTGACAAACATTACTGCAATGAAAGCATTTATACCCAAGAGGAATTATCATCATTGTAGCACTGTTATAAAATACTACGTCCAGCACTGGCCTGACAACCAATAAAAGTTAGTTTATTGAGAGTCACTAAACTGTACCGATCCCATTCATGAGCATTGCAAAGTAACAAATGACTTTACAAAGGATAGTGGTTGTACCAGAAATTGATAGCAGGTTTACCAGATATGATCTACAAAGTCTCAATAATAGACTCATGTTTCCACCTGCGATTGTTAGAGGATTATAAGCAGATTCCAAGGAGTTCTAGTACTGAAATATGTGCAATGAAAATATTAATGTATAGAAATATGGGGTGATGTGTGTATAAGATGAATAAAAATAAAATATATGCTTCAGAATTCTTTACAGCACCCAATCTTTATACCACCAGCTCAGGACACAGATCAAAACGTTATGAAATGGGCAACGTATAAAGGAACTAATTCATTTTTAAATCCTTGGTGCTAAACTGGAAAGTATAGATTTGATTTGGTGTAAAAAGCTAGTTCAATCCTTGCATTGTTTTATATATGAACTGAATTCTGGTGAATTAGTGGAGATCCTACCAAGCGCTCATTCCCAGACCACATCCTTTGGGGTTCCATAGCAATGCTACACTTATGCCGCGTATCCACTAGGCGATTTAAATGAGTGATTGAACAATTACGACATCGTAATCATTCAATCGCTCATTAACCGTGCACTTTAATGTCGGAAACGACCAGCGATGCGCGCTCCCGCTGGTAGTTTCCGACATCAATCATTACCTGAACATGCCGGTCAATCTGCTGATAACGACACATTGGGCATGTTCGGGGATGAAGGAGGGTGCCTGCACTGAACGACATATCGTTCAGTGTAGGCACTGCACATTATGAGGAACAACTGTAAGATTACAATGTTGTTGTAATTGTACGGTCGTTCCTCTATCTGCTAGTGGATATGAACCTTTATGATCCCAGCTCAAATATGGTTGAGCACCATTGCTTATTACTGGGTCATAAAAAAGCAGGTCTAACCTTAATATGAAACTAAACTTCCCTAAAAACACAGCTTCCATAGTACTGACAGATACATAATTATTCTGTCAGCGTTCTCTCAATGAGTCCAAGAAAAGGGAACAGCTCTGTGTTCTAGAGGAATTATTTGCAAAGGGAATGCTGAGAATTCATATAGAACATTAACTTTTCTCCAATGTATCACGCATGTGGTTATTGGAACACAGTGGAGTTTGTCCTTATATGACCTTGTCATTAAACAATCAGGTAAATATTAAAGTATGCCAGAACACCACATTATCACAGCCCTGCTGTTCTGTTATTCAAATAGCAGCTCCGTAAACACAGAACGGGGATCTCTACAGTCTCATTAGTGTATCAAATTGTAAATAAATAAAATGTCTAATCTGGCTGGAGCTAACCTGGTGAGATCTGTAAAAGAACGTAAAAGGAGCAATCTCGCACCAAAGGGGGCGTGCTGTCGATGTTGAGTGACAGCGTGCCGGGGGCGTGGCTGCCAGACGGAGGCGTTCTGATAGAGCCAAAATCACTCCAGGGCTTGCGGTCACCGAGACCCTACCGCAGGGTCTCGTCGCAAGCCTGATGGTCGCGATGGTCTTGACCATCGCGACCATCATCATGGACGCTCGCATTAGCTGTGGGTGGTAACCCACAGCTATGCGAGCGTCCAGGAGGACGCTCCCAAAAAAAACAACGCCCTGATTCAGAGCGGGCGCTCGTTCAGAGCATCCGGCTCTGAATCAGGCCCAGAGTCCTAAAATACATCTGCAGGTGATTAAATGACCCTTAGAGGTACTCTTATGTTGTACTGTAATCCCAAATTATACCATGCATGCTTTGGCAATAATCTAAGCCATACCCCAAAAGACCAAAAGGCTGAATTGTGTGTCACTCTGGGGCTAGAGAAGTTAAAGTAAATACACAAAAAGCCAATGGCTCTGGAACCAGCACTACTGCTCATCTGGAAACCCTTGCAGCATATCACTTCAGCTCTTCCTATCCTTCCTGATCTGCAAATGTTTTAAATTATCAGCAGAGTAAATACAAGTCATGTTGCCGACACAGGTCCTCACCTAGTAAACGTAATATTAAATAAAAGAAAACATTTTTCATGTAGTTTTACTAATGCCTTACAGAGAGTTGTAGAGTATCTGCAGGGAGTAGAGAGCTGTAGGTCCCTACAGTGCTGCAGGGAGTAGAGTGCTGTATATTCCCACAGTCCTGCAGGGAGTAGAGAGCTGTATATCCCTATAGTGCCACACAGATTAGAAAGCTATACTATGCCTATCATGCTAGAGAGAACTATAGTGTCACTATTGTGCTGCACAGAGTATAGCTGCAGGCAGTAGAGCATTGTAGTGTCCCTATAGTGTAGCAGGAAGTAGAGAGCTGTAGTACTGTATCCCTATAGTGCTGCAGGGAGTAGAGAGTTGCAGTGTACCTACAGTGCTGCAGGGAGTATAGTGTTGCAGTGTACCTACAGTGCTGCAGGGAGTAGAGTGTTGCAGTGTACCTATAGTGCTGCAGGGAGTAGAGTGTTGCAGTGTACCTACAGTGCTGCATGGAGTAGAGTGTTGCAGTGTACCTACAGTGCTGCAGGGAGTAGAGTGTTGCAGTGTACCTACAGTGCTGCAGGGAGTAGAGTGTTGCAGTGTACCTACAGTGCTGCAGTGTACCTACAGTGCTGCAGGGAGTAGAGTGTTGCAGTGTACCTATAGTGCTGCAGGGAGTAGAGTGTTGCAGTGTACCTACAGTGCTGCAGGGAGTAGAGTGTTGCAGTGTACCTACAGTGCTGCAGTGTACCTACAGTGCTGCAGGGAGTAGAGTGTTGCAGTGTACCTATAGTGCTGCAGGGAGTAGAGTGTTGCAGTGTACCTATAGTGCTGCAGGGAGTAGAGTGTTGCAGTGTACCTACAGTGCTGCAGGGAGTAGAGTGTTGCAGTGTACCTATAGTGCTGCAGGGAGTAGAGTGTTGCAGTGTACCTACAGTGCTGCAGGAAGTATAGTGTTGCAGTGTACCTACAGTGCTGCAGGGAGTAGAGTGTTGCAGTGTACCTACAGTGCTGCAGGGAGTAGAGTGTTGCAGTGTACCTATAGTGCTGCAGGGAGTAGAGGTATATTATCTGTTTGCCTGGTCATACTGTACATTTCAGATACTGCAGCTATGAACGCTCAGCCCGGACACGGGAATACAGCATATCACATCTTTTTGACCGGTTTCATAATATTTTTAATGTTATACCTGAGCTTATGTCCCAGGACATTAGGTGATTTACAGGCAGAAATATATAAGTCTTGATGGATAAATGGGTTCCACATCTTCATGTGTGTGTATAATATATATATATATATATATATAGCGCCTTACCAATTATAAACAGCTACTGCACTACACACTAAATTACAATTACTTCGACAATGCAGCTGTAAACCTATTTACATTCAGTTATTATTTGTACATTGTCAATACCTGGGCAATAAGTCGTATATTACCATTTTGAAGATTTTCTTCTTACATTTTACATATATTCCACAGCCTTAAGAAATATTAAATCACATAAAAAAAAAACATGTAAACTGAGATCCTTTACAATCCACAAATATTATTTTTACATACAGACATGGTGTCTGAAAGGGGTTTCTGGATAATGGGGTTTTCCATAATTATTGTTTAAAATTAACTAAATTACATTTAACATGTACCAGTCTTTACTTTTCATACTTTCTGGTTTTCTGAACTTTGCGTATAACAGGAGGGCAGATAAAAGATCCCATATTTAATCTTGTAAAAGATAGTCTCTTAGGGGTAAATTTACTAAAGTGAGAGTTTTCAGAAATGGAGATGTTGTCCATAGCAACCAATCAGATTCTAGCTATTATCTTCTAGAAGGTGTTCATTAAATGTTAAGTAGAATCTGATTGGTTGTTATGGGCAACATCTCCATTTCTAAAAAACACTCACTTTAGTAAGTATACCCCTTACAGTGGACAATAAACAGTGAATCTAGCCAATTTAGATTTAAAAAAAAAAAAAAAGAGATACATAATCTGTGTAATGAATTGCACACATTATACAAAATATGTGTCAAGGAAATTACTTTAAAAAAGTAGCAGGAAGAAAAATCCTTTTGCTTTATTAAGAGGGTCATTACCTTCTTCTGCAACTATATAATGTAAGAGAACTGAAGATGTAGTTTGTGGGAGATTGCATGGAGTGTAGGGACAATAGTGATTTTCCAGCAGTCGGGGGAAAGCCCCTGGCTACATATCACAGAGTGCATGGGGTAAAGAGTAATTATAACAAGAGTGCTGGTTACCACCGCTTTACAAATCAAAAGATATGCACCCAGAATGTGCAGTGGGACTTAATAGTGAAATTAAAAAGGACTGTATGCTGCTCTTCCAGTGGTTAGTGCAGCAGCTTAGTGTTTGATAAACAGTGCATGTTACAACTTCAAAATACTGAACTGGTTAAGCTGGAAAAATAACAAAAACATAAAATAAGCATCCCCCCCCCATCATTTATTAAAGCACTCACAAATATCATAGAGTGGGCAATTAAATCTACATGTTAGAGCAGCTATTTTGGGAATAATGATTTAATTACAATGACTTTAGTTGAGCAGTGATAAAGCCCAAGTAGGAAGCCAAATGATGTGTGGTATAGAGATCTGCTCCACTTCAGCCCACATTATAAAATGCTTATCCAGGTTACACTGATCCTCTCTGCTACACAGACAGCCTTTCAGAGTAATTGGTGCAATGACTGGGGAGAATGGTCACTTTGGGCCTCATTTACAGTTAAGTCAGGTACACCCAAACAATGTCTAGTGTGTCCAACCTCAGCATCGGCAAGTTCATATGGACTTACCGATGCCGGCAGCGACAGAGCAACGACGAGGGCCATGTTGCATTCGGCAGCATGGCCCTCGCTAACGACATCCCCCGTCAGACCTGCATGTAGGGCCAACGGAGGATGACGCCGCCAATGCACAGGAGGGCGCATAGTCAGCGTCATAGTGGGTACACATTAGACAATGTGCCAGATATGTTGCTCTGATCCGCCGAATCAGATGACATATCGTCTAGTGATAACCCAGCTTTAGGAGTATCTAGAATAGGGGTGGGCAATAAACTGCCCTCCAGCTGTTGTAGAACTACACATCCCAGCATGCCCTGCCACATTTTTGCTATTTGGTCATGCTAAAACTGTTGCAAAGCATGCTGGGATTTGTAGTTCAACAGCTGGAGGACCACTTATTGCACACCCCTGATCTAGAAGGTGCAATCCTGGAGTTGGGGATCGGGGAGGAGAGGGAGTTGTGCACGTCCTATCTCAGAGCTATATTGCATTGTTACTATACAGTATGCATGGTTTGCCCAAGTGTAAATTTACAACCATTAGCTGTATTTACTCCTAACTATGAATGATGCCCTTTGACTACAATGCTTATGGTCACCCAGTTAGCCAATTAATTGTCACAACCGAGTAGCTCCATTCGCAGTGTGATTCGTTCATGCCAGGACTGAGGAAGAATGCGCACATAACGAGCTGTAAATGGCGGACTGAAGATGTTCTTTTTGTGGGAGTAGTTGTCATTATTTCCAAGGAACACCTGCAAGGAGGACAAAAAAAAAAAAACATATCAAGTGATGTATGCATATCAGACTTATGGAATATGGCCTTACAATGTGAAATAATCAGGTTTGTGTTTTCAAAATGGTTAAGATAGAAATATTGTGCTTGCCTCAGCCAAATGTCTGTCCATATGACCGTAAACAAGACTATACTCATATTTGGGATATCACTCGAACTGAACATTTACGACTAGCAGTCAGTTATTACGCTCACTTACACGTGATTTTTATTTGCAGAACAAATTATGCTTTCAGCATTCAGTATAACAAACAGGAATTATTCAGATTTTTCTCTTTCAGTGCACTACCAATTTCTAGCCATTTATAAAATTGGTAACATATCAAGTAAGATAAAGACAGGATACTATAAATGCATACATACAAAAGGCTATATTTAACCCAAAACTAAAATCATCCTTACTGTCCATTAATTAAACTTTATACATAGAAACAAGTTGAATTTTACAGAATTATGTAGCTTCTGGAAGAAAATATGGGGGTACAAAGTGGGCACATGTACCGTGCCCCGGGCTTTCAAACCAGTACCTTGCTTGTAGTACCTTGCTGCAAGTGTCGTGGAGCTAAAACTCAACTATCGCCTACAAGAGAGACACAGGACCTCATTCAGAGTCGGTCGTTGCGGCCGCACAGGGTCGCACACCACCGATGTTCGCTAAACTGCACATGCGTAAAATTCGCAATGCGCGTGCGCAAACTAGCTATTGCAATCAGAAATTGCTCTTTCCTTCAACTTGGCCAGGTCGTTAGTTTGAGTGACAGGATGAGGCGTTTGTGGGTGGTAACAGGGGAAGGTGCTTGTGAACGGGGGAGTGGAGATTCGAACGCAGGCGTGCCTGACTATGCAAACGGCGTTTTATGGGAGTGCATAATTAACTAAGTCGTGTCATGGCACATGTGACATGGGAGGTTTTTTCACTGACTTGATCGTAGTGCTTAAGAGAGGGTATGGTCAACCTTAAGCTCTGCGACCAGCTCCGATGATTCCCGATGGTCTCGATTAATCCTTATATGCCCGGAGATGACGTGTAATGGGAACGAAAAGGGGGCATATTTTTAGTCTTACGGCCGCATCCTCCCCTCGCTCGCCCAGCTAACGATCTCATCTTAACGACGCAACTTGCGAGCGCTTCATTTGCATATCCGGACCCTTTTACCTTACGACCGTGCGGCCGCAACGACAGACTCTGAATGAGGTCCACAGTCCTTGAAAGCCCAGTCCCAGGAGGGAGCCACCTGCTGCCATCTAAGGTAAGTGAAAATGGGTTTGGGTGGCTGTGAAACCACAAGGTGCGATTAAAGCATGAAGGCACTTGTGGTCCAGCACCCCTTTTGGTTTACTCTGAACTGTCATTGTATGGATGCTTTTCAGTTTATATATATTTGTTGTTTCTATTTGTTCATGTTATTTTATGCCGTGCGTATTTATGTTAATTGTTCTATAAATTAGACAAGTTATTCTTAAATGTAGCCAGGTGGCGTGTTTATTCAGATATAAGTTAAAGCAAAGTAATTGTGTGCTGGTGCCCTGGATTGTACTCCTATGCACCTGCTCCACAGGAGCCAACAGTCAAAAACTGCATCATTTTTCCCACCTATCACAATCTGACTATTGCGCTTAATCCAACACAGTGGTAATATTTAAAGGGATATAATCTATGTTTCCAACTGCATTGGTGTGTTCATGGATAGGGGATTGAGAACTGCAGCTCCATTGCTTGTGTATGCTGTGCATGCAAAGAAGAGCATTTGTCTGATAATTCTGCAGGTCTGTATTGCCATCTATAGAATAAACTGGGTTTTGATAACACTCTTCCTAGGTGATTTACTCGTTTGTTCCTCAAATTTTGGTGGCAGCGGTGGGATGTTGAACTTCATTATGAGTTTGGTCAGCTCGGCTGTGTAAGCCCGCCAACGATGAGTCTGTCTGTTGGGCATGTCTAAATTCTACTCGTCCATCTCCCCAAAGTTCCCTTTTGTCAAAGTCAAGTTTGAATCAGGCATATTTACCGGTGATGAATCAGGGCCTGAACGACGTATTCTGCATCAGTGGGTGTTAGAGCCATTGCTTCTGCATATCGGGTTGCATAATCAACTACGGTTAGAATAAATCGGATTCCGGATTTGCTAGGTTTTGAAAGGGGCCCTACAATGTCCATGGCTACTCTCCTGAAACTCTCCCAGTAGCTGGGCATTTAGGGATTAAGAAAACCAGAGCCCGTTTATTGCGCAGCTGTTACTGGCCAGGTTTGTTACAGGATGTGCTTAAATATCACAACTCTTGCGAAGTATGTCAGAGACTTCGTGGAGCTCTTAGTAAAGCCCAATTAATGTCTATGCCCATCATGGGGGAGACTTTCAAGAGTGTAGCCATGGACATTTTAGGTTCCCTTTCAAAACCTAGCAAATCCGGTAAGCAATTCATTCTAACCATAGTTAATTATGCAACCCGGTATCCTGAAGCAGTGGCTCTAACAGCCACCGATGCAGAACACATCGCTCAGGCCCCGAATCTTCACAAGTAAATATGCCTTATTCAAACATGACTTTGACACAAGGGGCCTTGGGGGAGGTTGACAGATTAATTTAGTCTATTCTATAGATGACAATACAGAATCTTATAATCATCTGAGAGATCTACTATTAGTTCCAACAAGGTGGGAATATTTAAGGGTATATTATCTATGTTTCCAACTGCATTGGTGTGTTTATGGATTGATGATTAGGAACTGTACTTCCATCACTTGCGCTTCTTTACAGACACACCATACACATCTGTCTGATGATTATGAGTATTGCAATCTATAGAATAAACTGCGTTATGATAACAACAATCTGCCTAGGTGATTTAAAAGAACTCACTAGGACGTGCGGTCCGCACAGTGGCATTTTAGGAACTGGAGGCACTTGTAATGGGGCAATTTAGGAACTGGGGGAAAAACATATGTGTACCAGTTCCTAAAATGCCACCCAAACCCATTGTCACTTACCTTAGATGGCAGTGCAAAGAGAAGGGGGAGACAGGGAGGAGGTGCGGGCAGGGAGTGGAGACATGGGAAAAGGAGGTGCAAACAGGGAGCGGAGACATGGGGAGGAGGTGCGGGCAGGGAAAGGGAGACATGGGGAGAGGGAGACATGGGGAGAGGAGGAGCGGGCTAGGAGCAGGGACATGGGGAGAGGAGGTGCGGGTTGGGAGCAGAGACTGCGGGCAGGGAGAGGGAAGAGACACTGGGAGAGATTTCAGGAAGGGAGTGGGGAGACACGGGAAGGAGATGCGGGCTGGGAGAGGAAAGACACGGCAGGGGCTGCGGGGCTGGGAGTGGGGACATGGCTGAGGTTGTGGGCTGGAAGCGGATACAGCATACATTAAAAAGGGAAAAGTATCACAATTCCGAAAAGCTGACCCCTGCCGAAAGTGCAGTTTTTCAGAAGGGATACTTTAGTTAATGAGGCATGATGAATGCCTACAAACAGTTCTTTGAATTCACAGCGAGTACAAAACATAATTATCACCATCGATAATTATGTAATGATAAATAGGGCCCAAAAACAAACACCTTAGATTCAGCGATGGTAAGGCTACTTTTACATGATGTATTCATACAGGTTTAACTTACATTTTAGGTATTGTTTATGAAACGCTATGGAATATGCTGATGCTATATAAATACATTTTAATAGGAATTATATATATTTATTTTGCATTCTATAATATGAAGCAACAGGAAAGGGGTACCTTGTCAGTTTTTGTCCTGCTATCTTGGTATACAATCCAGGCGGAGCCATTGTCACTGTAGGCTACTTTAAATGCTTCCACATACTGAATATTTCCAAAGTCTTTGGCACCCTGTGTCACAATTCCTGTGATCTTCTTAGGAATCCATAAGTCAATCTATTGAGGAGCAGATAATGTGTTTTTTCTTCTTTAAAGAAAGGTCTTTGTTCTGCGCACACGCACACACACGCCTAAAGATAGCCTTTCCGGGTCCTGGCCTGGGGCAGTTGTTACAATATCTGGACATAAACACATTTACACCCACCTGCAAGCCCGGAATGGAAAGATGGCCATTTTTAAGATGAAGATGTCAATTCCTTACCTGATTTTCTCTTTTTCAGAGTGTGCTAAAAGTGTGGTTCTTTTCCACTTCAACTGAACCAAATTATTATTATTATTATTAGACAATTAACTCATTCAGGCCAGGTTATTACAACTACTAAAATAAGTAATAAAACCAAACGCTGCTATCGTCCTGTGAAAAGGAGTCAGAATGGCAGGTATGTAACTAATCACACTTCTATATATTACTATTCCAAAATTTGTCTGTGTGTCAGATTCTGTTACTTTATGGTTGTAAAGCAGTACAGCAAAAAAAAAAAAAAAAAAAGATAAACAAATAAAATGAAGAGGAAGCATGTAAACTGTTCTTCCAGCATCTAGGAGATTAGGGTTTGGAGAAGGCCAGTATAGAACCAAGTTGCCATAGACCATAACACAATAAACCAAGTGCCACCGAGATAACATCTGTTTTCAAGCTGAAACAGCATTTCAAACATCACAGTGATCACTTATTTACACAGGATTGCTTCCGGCCACGGAAAGAATTAAAACACAGGGAAAATGCCATAGAGGGGTCTCTATATCAAAGACTCTCTAACGTTCAACAAAGAAAGAGATATCATCAAATTTATTTTTGAATGACTTCAGTTGTGTTTCCTTCTCCAATATAAATGCCATTATTTATTGTCACGGTTGTGTAGCTGGTTGACTTCCATGCGTGACTTCTATGATATAATGAGCTCTCTTGATGTTCTCAAACTGAACTAACAAACGCTCAGCAGCTCCTTCAATCAGCTGTAACATTTGTGTATGTAGCATTTTAATGATTTGCATATTTACTTCAGGAGGTAACAGTTCACTGCTAGTAGGATATACTGTTTGCTGATAGAGAACTCAATGAAAAGTGCCTAATAATAGCGGTCAGTGTGCTGACATCTGTCCTCCTATGGAATACTCAAATATACGGATTCTAAACTGTACATGATTTTTATCTAAAAGTCACAAGTTGTTCTGTTTGGAGAAAAAAAAAATAAGCATAAAAAGAATATTTTCCTCTGCCCTTATGTTAAACTACAATATTGGACAACGGATTTGAGAATCAAAAGCGGATAGAATGCATTTGTAATGAAACGTGTACTTGTTATTGAAGAAATAATGATGGGGTCCTTTGTTGTAGTGTTGCTTTGGTACACTTTATTTCAAATTGAATGTTGACTATGATGTAATATTTGTGAAAAAGTGAACTCGAGGAGGTAAATCGAAATGTTAATGTTAGATTTGGATTAGAAGTTAAGGAGTACAGTTTTGCATATGTTGGGTACCTTCCTTCTCTACAGCTCCTTCACTGTATATTAAATGTTTAAGTGTTTTTTTTTATTTTAAATATTTAATTTGATTTTTCACCCCTCCCCACTTTTCCTACACTACCTTTCTGCTTCACACAACTTTTGCTCTATCACCTCATACTCAGCAACACAAAGCGTTTTCTTCACACTCCTCCCCACGCACAACACCTTCCTCCTGCAACCTATTACTCCTACACCTCCAGAAACTTTCAAATCTTTTATGAACAGCTGCCAAATTTTTAAACAGTATCTGAGCTGTGTCCATCCACCTCCGGTCGATCAACCACACTGTCACCAACCGTTTTTTTTAGAACCCTGCAAACAATGAGCTGTAGTGATGGATGTATGTGCCACGTGAGCACGCCACCATGACCCAGGCAAGGCATGCAACAGGAAGCACCTCATGTGTATGTGTTTGCTTAGGAGAAGACTATGCCACAGAAAGTAGGTGTGTGGGTGGATTGGTGATTGGGTGGCTGGAGAGAGGGGACATATATTGGATCTTCAAGATGAATTGGACAGCAGTTCTCACTGCGCAACTTTTAAACGGCCTTTAGCAAAGTTGTGGTGTTGAGGTGGTCCTACGTTTGCAAGTCCTTTAAATCATACAAGTTGACTCTTCTATAAACTTTGTGTCTGCCAGGAACTTGTTGCCATCTGGTTGACACAATATTCCACCAACTGAAGATTTCCGGTTGAGGGGATTATTCACCAGAATAAAGATCAGGAAGTCTGAGAAAATCTTTTTCCCAGTTGCCTACATTTGAAATTAAAATTGTCATGATGGCTGGAGTGTTTTGCTCTGCCCACACTTAATCCGATTGACATATCATGACAAGAGGACCCTTTTCCAAACCTGACCTGTCGCCCATTTAGTAATGCATAAAGCAACTCCCTTAGATCAAGTCACTGATCAAAAGTTTGATCCAAAAACCCTGCAAGTAAGAAGGAAGCATGCCCCCTGCCCAACATCAAAAGCTGTAGCGCACGGTCAACAGCATCCATATCCCTCCTCAAGCACCAATCAAGACACTGACAAACTCATAAGGAGAGGCTGATCACCTGAATGGACAGATGATGGAGAAACTTGTTCCACTTCAAAATGTGTTTGATCTGGAACTCCCTTGAGTAAAACAAAATGTTGGGACCACCTGGAAGGTTGAGACTGTTTACTCCAAAACCCTCATGCAAAAATGCACAGACATCGGTTTGTGATCCTCCAGCAGAAACACCAGAAAGATTATACGTTGGGAAGGAGTTAAGTTGGACTTCTTGTAATGAACAATCCACCTGTGGATTTCCAGTGTCTGCACTGTTTCAAGCACATGGGTTTGAAGCAAAGACTTGGAACATGCTTAAATCAAAAGATGGTCCAGGAAGGGAATTATGGTCACCACAATACCATAGAAGAACTACAATCACAGCCACAATCTTCATGAACACTCACAGTGATGTTGCCAGGTCTAATGAAAGTGCTCTGAATAGTTAATGCTGGTCCTAATCTACAAACCGTAAAAGGCCCCGATGTCTCTTCCCATATGGAGGATGTGAAAATATGCATCCTTGATGCACACAGACACCAGGAACTCTCCTTGCTCCATACTGTTGATGACATACCCCAGACTCCATTCCAAATCGGTCTACCCTGAGCTGGATGTTCAAAGACTTCAAGTTCAGAATGAGACCAAAAGACTAATCTGATTTCTGTCAGGAAGCAGAACAACAACCCCTGAGAAGAGTATAGGCTGAATAATTTTCTGCAGAGCAAGACATGTTGCCTTGGAACCCAGAGAAACCTATGACATCACTGACTCACCTCTTTCCTAGGCATCTGTAGTTGAATCAAACTATTGGTCCTGCAAAAGTAGACTGGTTGGGATTGGTACCCATCAAGCTGAACAGTGGGATGTCTAAGCCCATATGCGCCTCTGCTGACTTTCACAAGAAATGAGGGCTGACCTCAAAGGAACAGACTAATGCCATGTGAGGTGAAAAAGGACCAAATCTTGGATTTTTAGGTCTAGGCACATTAGCTGGAAATAAGGAACCTTTGTGCACCCCTGGTCCGTTCAAAGATCTTATCATGCTCAGGAGTGAGTAAGACCCTACCTGGGAAAGGAAGAGATTCCAGTCTTCTTAGATATCAGATCTCTGACTTAGGCAACAGATTCCAACGCACAAGACTGTGAATGCAGAAATCATCACCATGACATAACTGGCATCCAAAGCCGCATTACCCAGGTACCTTAAGGCAATCAGACAATGTCCCACCAAGTAAACATTTATGTTCTTGGTACATTGGATGGTAAGCCCTTGTAGAGTTCTACCACCTGTTTGTCCACCTCCTAAAATTCAAATCTGGAGGCCATAGTAAGCCAAATGGAAGTTCCTGCCTTGACAGAAAACAAGCAGTTATAGCGGCCCTGGGCCCTGAAGCCCAGTGCACCTACACAGAAAGCCACTTACAGAAAAATAGGGGGATTTACTCATCTTCTTCCATGCTTCAGGTGTGTGGTGGTACACTCTGTGCATAGGATTACATTACGCGACACTCCATTCACCATAATGTACATTTGACATCCGTCCATCTAGTATATATTTTTCTTAGTGTTAGGTAAAATAAAGCAACGTGTTAGGCAACTGTATTTTTAAAAGGGGCATCCTGTTATAAGGAGTCCCTCTTCTTTCCTATCTGTTACACCCATGTTGCAGATAAATGCCTAAAATATAATTACATCACATAATATAAAAAATGTTCCCTGCAGGTTATAGATAAGCAGCCCATCATCACCTACCTGCAGCCATTCTGACTGGTCATTCTCAAGCGCAGTCCAGGCATTGGATTTCCCAATCTTGTCTAGACGCGCATAGTGTGGGTGCCAGGTAAATGCATCAATCCCCCATGTCTTGAAGACGCTGGATGCTGTTATTTGCTTATCAGAAATCAGATGGGATTTCATTCCAAGTGGAGCAGAGCAACCTACCATGTTGAAATACACTGTAATACAATGGTTTACAAAAGGACGGGAAAAGGAGTGCTCAGAATTACAAGCTCAACGCAAGCGTGGCATGTTAAGTAAAAGCATTAGAAGCGTGAAAAAGCAGCTTTCTGTAACAAGCTAAAGCATGATTATAATATATATATATATATATATATATACATATACATACATATATATATATACATACACACACACACACACACACACACACACACTAGTTCTGTGGGAGCTACTGCCAATTATAAATACACAGCGACGCCTGTGGCTACCATTCTCATGGAATTCCTGATAGTCATCAAAATCCATGGAATTGTTAGGCGAGCCATTTTCCTATTTGGCAGGGCCGGATTAAGGGCCACATGTGCCTGGAGCTAGAACTCATCAAGGCCCTATTGTTAGAAGGAAGAGCGGTGACTAGTGCTGTGTATTCAGCTGTATACATCTAGTGATCAGCTCATGGGCCAAGTGGCAGGATGGCAGTTTATGTGGCCAGCTTATGCAACCGCATCCATGTGTCCTCCTACACCACTGCCACATTCATGCAAAACAGCCCTTCTCGGAACTCAGGGTCCCGTACAACTCCTTGCGCCAAGTGTATTCTTTTTGCCTTTTCCGCTCAAATGTGCGCCTTGGTCGCAAAGACTTCACCGATTAATTTGATATGCGACATTGTATATCTATGTGCCACAGAGGGGTCTAGTTACTAAGCAGTGTTAGGAGACAGAGTGAAAAGTGATAAGGTACCAGCCAATCAGCTCGCAACTGTCATCTTTCAAACAAACAGAGCCTGTGAGATGGCAGTTGGGAGCTGATTGGCTGGCACCTTATCACTTTTCACTCTGTCTCCTAACACTGCTTAGTAACTAGACCCCTAAGTCTGAATCTGTATAGGAAGTGCCAAGATGCAGCAGCCGCAGCTCTCCACTCCAAGTTCCGTTGCATAGATTTACATTCAGTCAAACACTGATATACAAGTGTCACATATCAAATTAATCAGTGCAGCCGAGTGTTGCATCCCTATTGAGACTAAAAACCACTTTTGAGTAAAAAAAAAAAAAAAAAAGGAAAATGATGCTACACCGCTCGGGACAGCTCACTTGTGCCGCATGGTGTACTGAGGCCAGTGCTAGGAGGACACCACTGTAGTACTCCACAACTGTCCAGAAAAATGCAGTTCTTATGCTGGAGGCCAAAAAATAAAAGGCCGCCAGTACAGCAGTTTGGATGGTCAATTTGGTGACTTTAGATTGAACTGACCCTAAATAAGAAAACCTAGATCAGAAACTGTTTTGGATCAATCAGATGTGGATTAGGACTGGAGAAAATTTCAGTTAGCGGACAAGCAGGGTTTGCTAGTTTCAGTCACTGGTTGACCCCATTATTAAGCTCCCATGTTACTTGCCTGAGTGCAGGGCGATAAGATTGGTCTAATGCAGACACCTACTTGGATAACCAGTATTGACACAAATCACACAGCTCAGCCTTAAAATCCGGCTGAATTTTACCATCCACAGTGATCCGGATACTAAACTCTTTGACCAAGTGGATTAATGGAAGCATGGTTGACCAGCATGGGGCTAAAAGTAAAGCTTAGAACTTCAGTGACAAGATTCTGCACAAGAAAAATTATATCCATTATTACAAGGGGTGATGCTACTCTCCTGGGAGATGATTAGTAATATGTTTGGAATACACAATATTGATTTGCCAATGCACCACCTGCAAGTAGCTGGTTTAACAGGCTACCACACTATGGTGTGAGTTAACAGGCAACTACAGTATAACCCTGTCATAAATAAGTATTCAGTTAAAAAGTATGACTAAGCCTCCACCCTGTGTGAATCACCTTTTCGTAGAATACAGTGTGTGCGATTCCTGAATAAGGGAGTTTTACACAAAAACATATCACCACACTGACTCAGCAAGCACCACACTGGCTCACGATGCAATAACATGTTTACAATTAAGCTACAGTGGCATGTAATTTCACTCTGTGCCATTAGGTGGAGACACTCAGAAAAGGAATAGCAGCTAACCAAGCCGATATAAGCAGAATATTGAATTGTTTTTCCCCATTCTTTAAGCTTTCAGAGATTGTGACAAAGAAGAAGAAAACAAGTTTGTAATATTTAGATCTGTTTGGTCTTCACTGTGTTTTTATGCATTCTATCATAGAACATTTTCGCAGCAACTGAGGTTATCAGGGGACATATGGACAGACAGACAGGTCAGGCAAGCACAACAAATGGTTCTTGCCTTTGGTAACACACCTAAAATAAATTATGCATAAATTTATTGCAGTGAATAATTGCATGTCACCAATTTTCAGGTCCTCAAATTTAAGATCCTCATAATAAATAAATTATCGAACAATAAACCATATAATTTGGGAATCTTTAATGCTTGGGATGGAGAAATGAGTGACATTTATGCTGTTAATACCATAGGACATGGAGAGTATGAAGCCCATTATAAAAAAAATAATAATAAAAAAAATGGTATACATTACCATTCAATTCACAGCCGAAGAGCTCAAAACGCAGGGTGCAAGCTCTGTGGCAGGTCACAGGGTAGATACGGATGTACTGTGCAGAGAATGGAGGACTAAATATATTGGCCTTCCTGTTTTCATTGTCTAGGTTTCCACGGAAAATCTAGAGGGTTAAAGTAAAAAAAAAAAAAAAAAAAAAAGGAACATAAAACCACACTTCTTTTAGCGGTTCTCCAATTACATTATCTATGTAGTGATCACAAGTATATTAAATATACAATTAAGACATACTGTACAATGAAACAAAAGAGGTAAGGAGATTAAACATATGGAAAGCATGCATGTTTTGTACACTCGACTAGAAGACCAGGGCCTTACCGCCGCGGTCTAGGCTCTGAATATGCAGCGGTGACTTGATCGGGTTTCTTTAAATAAACTTAACGGCAAAAAAAAATTTTTCACGTTAAGACCGTCATTAAACTCCCGCGATGCTACTGTATTGTTTACATACACAGCCGATGGGACAAGCGGCTGCGCGTATGTAACAAGGGAGGCAACGGGAGTGTGGAAGTACTTTTCACATTAACTTTATTTAAAGAAACCTGATCAAGTCACCGCTGCAAATACAGAGCCTAGACCGCGGCGGTAAGCATTAATACATCCCGCCCCGGGGCCCAGAATTTCCAGAGTGGGAACTCACCTTGTCCTTTCTGCATAATATTCAATACAGTAAATATATAAATGTTATGTATGTATTAGGAGTGGAAGTAGAAAGACCAACAAGGTAAGGATTATATATATCTGTTTTAGACCAGAGAATGAAATATGTTGTGAATTAGTGATGGAAAGTGGAGTGACTGAGGAAATGAACAAAAAAAAAAAAAGCATAGAAATGTAATACACAGCACACCAATCCTGGAGAGCTATACAAAGGCTAGAAAAAAACAAAAAAACATAGGACAGAAGGTACAAAAATGTGAAGGGCTGAAATTCTAGGACATACAATTGTATCCTAGAGGAAACAAGGCATTCTGTGCAATGACTGGTACAAAGTTGGAGCACTAGTAAAAGTGTTCACTCATGGTCCTTTATCAGATCTTTAGCTAAAATTACAAAAGCTCATTAACAAACTCCAATCTTTTGTGCCTGCAAGGTGTGCATACTTGTCTACTGCAGTTTATGGTGCACGACAACATCACACAGTTGTATAAATCAATCTGTGCCTAGATTTTCCAGTTGGCGGATGTTCTTGCCAATGTCCATTACGTGAACAATAATGAATTTAAGTCCAACGCTCATTAATTTCAATTTCAAATGTAATTTTTCATCTAAACTACTGTCCAGACTATCTAATTTATGACTAAAATGAATCATGAGAGAGAAGTAACATTAGGACTTAGTATTCATTATACTGATGTGGACAAATTTGTTGATACCCTTCCATGAAAAAATAAGGACCCATATTTTCATCTGAAATAACTTAAAACTGACAAAAGTAAATGCCATCCATTATTCCATATGTAACATAGATCAGACATTGCATTTGATTCAAAAGCATTTCAAAAGAATAAAACAAATGAAAATGCCATGGACAAAAATGATGAAACCCTTAACCAAACATTTTGTTGACTTCAGTACTGTAAACTCTTCCTGAGCAACTGGTCCAGCTTTCTCAGGCTTGGTGGGTGCCTTCTCCAGGCTGCATGTTTCAGCTCTTTCCATAGATGTTCAATAGGTTTCAGATCAGGGCTCATAGAAGGCCATTTCATAATAGTCTAATGCGTTGTTCTTATTCATTCTTGTGTGCTTTTATATGTACGTTTTGGGTCATTATTCTATCAGAGGACCCATAATCTGCAACTGAGACAGAGCTTTCCGACACTGGGCAGAATGGTTCCCTCCGGAGTGCCTCAATAGTCTTGAGATTACATTTTGCCCTGCACAGAGTCAAAGGCAGCCCATTCCAGACTCAGCAAAGCACCCCCAAAACTAGTAGCCATCTATGGTGTTCATTTTCTTTTCTTTGAAAGCTTCATTTTTTTGTCTGTGATGTGACCTCAGTTTTGAATCATCTGTCCAATGGACCATTTCCCAGGAGCATTGTGGCCTGTCAAAATGTATATCATAAAATTCCAGTCTTGCTTTTTTATGGTTTTTCAAAAGTGGAGTCCTGATGTGTTTTCTCACATGTAGCCCACTGTTACTCGAAAGCGATGGATGGTGCGATCAGACATGGACATACCAAAGAGGTGAAGTATCCTTCTGTTTAATCTGGGGTCGGTTTTCCTCTTGTGGCCAAAGCCAGGAAGGTTGGCTACAGTCCCATGGATATTAAACTTCTTATTATCTGCAACTGTAGTCAGAGGACCATGAAACTGCTTAGAGATGTTCTTGCAGCCTTTAAACATGCTTGTCTAGAATTGTCTTTCTGATCTCCTCAGACAACTCTCTCCTTTGCTTACTCTGGTCCATGGTCAGTGTGGAGCACACGGTGATACCAAACAGCAGAATGACTACGTTTATCCATTTAAAATAGGCCAAATGGCTGATTATAAGATCGAAGGCATGTATGATGCTAATTCAATAAAGCAATTTGTTTGAAATATCACTATAATCTAATTATATATCTTTTCTAAGGGGTAACAACAGATCTTTTAAGGCTATTGCAGAATATATTTTGAAGAATAAACAATCTTTATCTCTTTTCACAGTTTCTATGCTTTATTCTATAACATACCAAAAGGCATGCAGGTATACCTGAGACGATAGTTTTTAATTTCATCACTCATAAAGAGGCAAGAAGCACTATTCTAATCAGCTGTTCGGGTACCAACAAATTTCTCCACATCTGTGTGTGTCACTTTTGTGTGTTTATTACATTGGTTAAGTGTGGATAGATATGCCCTTTCCAACACAAGTGCTACTGAAATGTGATAACTGCGTTCCATCATAGGTATAGAGTCAAAACGTGATATGTAAGACTTCAGAGGTGTTGGAAAATTAACTCAAATATATTAAACAGTACTAACTAAGTAATACTGGAACAAACAAAGTAGTGTTTCAATAAATTGAAAGTGAATGTAACATTTGTGAATTCAGTCAAACAGTAATATCACTTGCAGGTGTATGAGATCAGAGATGTGTAATACAAGGGAAGCCCATTATAACATAGCAACAAGAAGATAGTGCTATATAGTGCACATCTTGCCGATAGGTCATTTTGAAGTTATTAGCCGGTTTGTTAAGTAATGAATTACAAGGAAATGAACAAATGAATTAAAAAGCTTAGAAGAACAAATCTACTGGGGATGTAATATGTGTAATGTGGAAATGACTGAGGGGTAAGTCCAAGAATCTAAGATACAACTATATGTAAGGAAGGGGCCTCTATAGTGAGGAATACAGCGTGCCTCTGCATTAACAGATACCATTCACCAACACGGTGATCACTTCTCCTGAACAGGACAAAAGGATTATTATTTATACAACATCACATCTTGCTGAAACTTGCAAACTAAACTTTATGAGGGTGAGAGGAAAGTAAGGTAATGAGAAGAGGAAAGCTGGAAATAATGGAGCAGAAACCATGAGAAGAAGCAGAAAATAAGCCTTGCTAGGGGACAATACGGAGAGTACAACCTGCACACAATAGAAGAAATGAGAATCACCCATACAAACAGGAGGTTGTCAGCTTAAAAAAAAAAAAAAAAAACAAACACGACACCAAACATACGTTACGCTATCTTCATGCTCTCCTACAGATTTAGTTATCTCTATTCACTCCAGTCATAAGCAAATATAAGTCACATAGACTCGCACCTTGTCTTTTTCCTGCCCATCACCCTTATAAACGGTGAACTCGTGCCCATCAACGCTGTACGCCACCTTAAATTCCTTCAGGTACTCTGCGTTACCCATCCGACTGGCTCCCTGGGTGAGGATTCCAGACACCTTCACCTGCCTTAACAGGTTAACCTGTGGAGAGAAGATAACAATACTAATATTATATATATATATATATATATATACACACATACATACATATATACACACACACACACACACACACACACACACATACATACATACAGGTTGAGTCTCCCATATCCAGATATTCCGAAATACGGAATATTTTCAGCATGACTGAGATAATGAAACCTTTGATTTTTGATGGTTTCATGTACATAAACTTTGTCTAAGGCACAAATTATCAAAAAGATTGTATAAAATAACCTTCAGGCTGTGTGTATAAGGTGTATATGAAAAATAAATGAATTTCATGTATGTACACAAACTTTTTTTGATGCACAAAATTATAAAAAATATTGTCTAAAATGACCTGCAGGCTGTGTGTATAAGGTGTATATAACACATAAATGCATTCTGTGTGTATATTTGGGTCCCATTTCCAAGACATTTCATTATAATATGCAATTATTCCAAAATATGGAATATTCCGATATCCAAAATACCCCTGGTCCCAAGCATTTTGGATATGGGAGACTCAACCTGTATATACATATACATACATACATACATACATACAGGTTGAGTCTCCCATAACCAAATATTCCGAAATACGGAATTATTTTGGCATGACTGAGATAATGAAACCTTTGATTTTTGATGGTTCAATGTACACAAACTTTGTCTAAGGCACAAATTATTAAAAATATTGTATAAAATGACCTTCAGGCTGTGTGTATAAGGTGTATATGAAACATAAATGAATTTCATTTATGTACACAAACTTTGCTTGAGCCACAAAATTATTGAAAATATTGTATACAATTACCTGCAGGCTGTGTGTATAAGGTGTACATAACACATAAATGCATTCTGTGTGTATATTTGGGTCCCATTCACAATATCTTTCATTATGTTATGTAAATATTCAAAAATACGGAATATTCCGTTATCCAAAATACCCCTGGTCCCACTGTGTTGAAGCAGCTGCCCGGGTGCAAGTGTACAGGTTGAGTCTCCCATATCCAAATATTCCGAAATACGGAATATTTTCAGCATGACTGAGATAATGAAACCTTTGATTTTTGATGGTTTAATGTACACAAACTTTGTCTAAGGCACAAATTATTAAAAAGATTGTATAAAATAACCTTCAGGCTGTGTGTATAAGATGTATATGAAACATAAATGAATTTCATGTATGTTCACAAACTTTTTTTGATGCACAAAATTATAAAAAATATTGTCTAAAATGACCTGCAGGCTATGTGTATAAGGTGTATATAACACATAAATGCATTCTGTGTGTATATTTGGGTCCCATTTCCAAGACATTTCATTATAATATGCAATTATTCCAAAATACGGAATATTCCGATATCCAAAATACCCCTGGTCCCAAGCATTTTGGATATGGAAGACTCAACCTGTATAACAATTAAAATATCATGGATGTAGATGCCATAAGTGCATACTGCACCACACTGCACTCCAGGACTTGAGTATGAAAAACGTATATGACAATCACGACGTTTCGAAGCGACTAGCGCCCAATCTTCAGGCATACATAAATATGGCTGAGAGAAGTCATCTCCCGTCTCTCAGCCAATGAACGGCTCCCTCCATTGTAGTAAATGGTGGGAACCGCAGGGTAAACTTTAATAACCCTGCGGCTCCCACCATTGACTACTATGGAGGGAGCAGTTCATTGGCTGAGAGACGGGAGATGACCTCTCTCAGCCAATGAACGCTTAGCAGCGGGGTTTCCATGGTGATATCCCGCCGCTAAGCTCTCATTCGGGAAGTAGCGTTCTATAGAACAGTACTAAGTTCGTGGATCGGGTTTTAGGGTTTTTTTTTGCCAAGTCCCGGGGATGCCTACTTTGGAACGAAGAGGACAGAACCTCGCATAGGAGATGGTATGTTTTTTTTTTCACAGGTCCCCTATGGATACTTTACAAGTGGACCGATACTACAGGGTTACATAGGGGAGTATGTGTACATGTGTGTGTGTGTGTATGTATGTTTAATAAACTTATACTGTCACGGTGTGTGTGTCCTGTGTTTTTTTTACAGGTGAACTACAGGTACTAGTGGGCCCTTAATGCCCTGCATGCTGGTACTTGTGGTTCTCCAAGTACCAGCATGCGGGGCAGGCTTGCTGAGACCTGCAGTTCTACTTGTAAAGACAATGTTTGATATTCTTTATTTACACCACACTATCAACCCGCCACCCACCGCCACCAGGGGTGGCGGGGATAGCCCCGGGCTATCAGCCTGGGCCTGGGGTGCCCTGGAGAGGGTGACCCCTTTATTGGGGGGTCCCCAGCTCTCCAGGGATCCCCGGCCTGGGCTGACTAGTGGTCAGGGCTGATGCTACTGCTGGGGGGCCCGGTGAAAGGGCTCCCCTGGCTGTGGCATCAGCCCGCCGCTAGAAAAAGTCCAGTGCTGGTTCTGGAACATACAGGGGAACCCTACTCATTTTTTTCCCCTGTATTTCAAGAACCAGGACCAGATCAGAGCCCAGAGCTGGTTGCGCAGAATACGGGGGACCCCTACGTCGTTTGTCCCCCGTATTTTGGCAACCAGCGCTGGTTCTGACTAGCCCGGTGCTGCTTGTGCTTAAGTACAGGGGACCCCTATATCGTTTGTGCCCTGTATTTAAGCACACCCAGCACTTGGTCACTAATGCCCGGGACTGGTTACTCTTTTTTTTTTGGGGGGGGGGGGGGGGGGCACGCCATTTTTCCCTTTTTTTACACTGTTTTTTTTTTTTTTTTTACCACAGCAGCACAGACGGGTCTCACGGACCCGTCATTGCTCTGTGCCAATCACACAGATGCATGTAGCACGGATCTCCCGGGTCCGTGCTACATGCAAATGGGCACCATAACGCTGATTGGCTTCCTGTCTGCCACTGCAGTGCCACTCCTAGATGGGCCATGTGTTTGTGCCGCCCACTTGTGTCGCTTAGCATAGTCATCCAGCTACCTCGGTGCAACCTTTTGGCCTAAAAACAATATTGTGAGGTGTGAGGTGTTCAGAATAGAGTGGAAATGAGTGAAAATGAATGTTATTGGGGTTATTAATAGCGTAGGAACAAAAAAAAGACCCATTTTATGTGATTTTAGCGTTTTTTTTAATATTTAAAAAAAAAAATCCATATCCAAAACACGGAAGGGTGGTTTTGGCAAAACCAATGGCCGGTGTATATATATATATCCAGTTCCCTACACCACAGAAGATGCAGCAGCTCTGTGGATTTCAATAAGAAAACTGCTACTAGGAGAAAAAATGCTGTTGCAAAATCAATCAACATAAAATAAGTCCATTGGTTAAGAATGTTTTATTATTATTATATGTACAAATTAAGACAAAAACAAAACATGCAGGGGAGAAAAGCAGCATTAGCAATTACCTGAATCCATGGGTGTCTGTCATAGCTATTAGCAGTCCAGGCATTAACCAAACCTTTGTTGTTCAGCCGGGCAAGGTTTGGACCCCAACGCTGCAGACCAAGGAAACCATGATACAAGGAGGATGATGTAATCTGGGCATCGGATATGGCACCGCCTTCCATTCCCAATGCATTCGCACAACCTTGGTAAATAAATAAATGTACGTTAGTGGTTACATAAAGTAACCTCATAATACAACAGCTTAAAAAAATATATATTCATTGTATGAATAAATATACTCTATTTTGCTAATATGAACATCAGGGCTTGACCTTAGCGACAGGTAACCATTCAAATGTCCAAGTTACGCAGTACTTAAGAAAAAAAAATAGCGCTAAATGTACTATTGAAGGTAACAAAATCAGCTGTGATCCCACCAAGTTTCTAGATTTCCGCCAGGCATTTCCAATAAAGCAGAAGTCTGTGGGAGGTTGGAGCCAAGCTAGTGTGCTCCTGGTACTGTATGGAGAAGATTTACTGCTTTGCATTGTTTCGTGGAGCAGAGCAAAAGGCATTTTGCAAAGTGTGATCATCAAAGTAGAGTGAACATTTTTTTTTTTTTTTTTTTTTTTTTAGAGGCCCTCGTGGCTCTATTTTGGGAGCACTGACATGTTTATATATAACCAATCACATAAATCATATTTAGGTCTACAAACTGGGCAAATTTAAAATTGCTCTAACCCTAATTGCTATTAAAGTATTTATCACTTTGTCCACCTGTGTCTAACGTACACACATTACTTGGTCAAAAACAGTCTGAACCATATTGGTTAATGTAGCAAACCCCAAATTAAAAGAGGTTCCTTTTGCAGGAGCATTAGAGACATCTTATCTTAATGAGGTCTCCTACCTAATCCAATGCGATAATGGAAATACCACTGGCCTCCTCATAATCATCATCATCATATCTGCCCATAATTATCTTGTACAAGACACGGATCACTTTGTGATGTTATTTGCTGAATTACAGTACTGCTCTAGGTTAGCACTAAGTTAAGCTTGGTAGGTACACACTACATAATTATGGGGCAGATTTGTAGAGTGTGTACGAAACTCTCCTGCAAGGGTAGGATCAGGATTTTATTTTCTGCTTAAAAACTGCGATCCCCGAACTCCCTACCCCATTGAAGAAAGCACACACTGAGATAAATATAGCCCAGTATGTACAGGGTGCATACTGATCAGATAATCGCTCTAAGGTTGGAGCATTTATCTGATCTGAAGAGTTGATCTTCAAGAGTGCACCCAGCTTTAAACGCACATTAACACAAATCTAAACAGATGCTCTACTGTCAGGGCCACTGGCTGATATAATCTGGGTCTAGTAAAATCTCTTTCATTCAGGGAACTTTAGTGATCCCTTCACCAGATTTTCCCGTCATCATTGGAGGCACCATCATGTAGTGTAGGGATAGTGATCAGAAAGACAAGTAATCACTATATACATGTGAGCTTAGTTGTGACCAATTAAGAGTGAGACGGATTAAGAGGTTCAGCCTACATCACTGGTAGTGAAAGTGTTAATGCAACTACAAAAAAAACACAATGGTATTTGAATGCACATCTATGCCAGCTTATTTTTAAAGAAGTATAATGATATAAAAAATAAAAAAAACATGGGAGTTGGGACTTCCCAAAGCCTTTCACATAATGTATTGCCATAAGCTGTGAAATAACACAGTATGATATGTTCTTTGGCAAAGATAACATCACAGCACTGGATGCAGGGCTGTAAGGTGACATTCATCTCTCTTTTGCCATGGAAGACTTGCTGCTAAGTATCTTTCCAGTTGAATAATAGGATTGGCCAGGAAGAGGACAGTGGGGGAAAGGGGGCCTCAACCCCTGTAATAGCTCTGTAAT
This sequence comes from Taudactylus pleione, assembly GCA_031769625.1. Taxonomy (NCBI): domain Eukaryota; kingdom Metazoa; phylum Chordata; class Amphibia; order Anura; family Myobatrachidae; genus Taudactylus; species Taudactylus pleione. The sequence goes on along the minus strand of JAUIMM010000555.1, from coordinate 423,444 downwards.
ATGTTGGTACTGTATAAATACAATAATAATGATAATACTCACGAACTTGACAGGATTTCCCTATATATGGCGAGGCACATTGACAGCTGTAATCATCCTCCAGGTGGCTGCAGATGCCTCCATTTTTACAAGGGCCTGAAGAGCAGCGATTCCGATCTATGAAAAACAGAGATAGTATTGAAGTCAAATGCAAATGTAACGCCGCCTCTTAGCAAATGGGGGGTTTCAGTTTAGAAAAAAGAAATCCAGACCACGAGGATTTCTAGTGCTTATTGACGAATCTCAATAACACATACTTAGATACTTTTTCATGCTGTCTCCCTGGAAGTACCGCAGTAGGTCTGTCCTTGGTCCCAAAACCTCGTCATTACACAGCTTGGAGTGGGAACATGATAGCGCTATTCACAGCCAAGCGCATCATCACTGGCCACTCCCACATCACTGCAGAAGGGTGCAAGATATAAAAAGAAGCCTCTATTACCGTGTGCACAAGACTTGTACACAACGGAGTACCGGAGATCACGTTCATCTCCAAGGGAAGGGAAGCTATGGCGAGGCAGGTTCAATCTAGAGGTCTCCTCCGGGAATTTGGTACAGTATATTGGATGACCATAACATTTAGAATTACCAAGGCCTGTATATAACAAGATAATAAGCCTAAAAGAAATGAACTATTAAGCTTTTGTAAAATGCTCTTTTTACACTGCACAGAAAAAAAGGGAAAAGGACAGAGCATAAATATAGCTGGACTTTGCTCCATAGTCAGGCCACTCAATGCACTATTGTTAAGCTGGGTACACACCATACGGTGGTGCAACACAATGTAACAATGCATTGTGCGCGCCGTACATACCGCACGATCCGGTGTACAGCAGCAGAATGAGCCAATACATGCTGCATTGACCCAACTGCTGTACAGAACACCAGATGGGACAGATCAGGCGTACACACTATACAATGTACGATATATTGTTCTGATCCGCATCGGAACGATATATCGTACAACATATCATATAGTGTGTATCCAGCTTTAGTGTCAGGCAGCTACCACATTGTAGTAGGAAACATATCAAATCTTTAAAAGGGTGGACCAGTGGAGAAGCTCCCTATAGCAACCAATCAGGTTCTGTCTATCATTTTATAGAATGTACTTGATGCATGCTAGCTAGTTGCCGATTGGTTGCTATGGCCAACTTCTCCAATTGTCCACATCTACACTATTTAGAAGGTTTATTCCATTTCCCCCTATGTCACAGCTTCCCTCCTTAATGAAGCAGGGCAACTATATGAAAAAAGAGCTGGCAAAGAGCATAATGAAGTATACTTGCATACAGTGTTTGCATACAGTGTACCATGTATGCTCAGTTAACCAGAGCACAAGGCACAATGTAAGGAGACAATTTATAAAAAGGTTATTTCCGTAACTAAATCTGTTCAGCGTGCCGTCTGCTCCATCCCTTTGCTGAATGCAAACTGCTATCTGTTTTGCATCACTCTGGAATAAGGAAAGAAAGGAAGAGTACCGACACCTGAAGGTGGAGGGGCCTTTATACCTATACACTGTGAGCAAAACAAGAAAACAGTGGCTCACAGTACAATACAACACAAGACAAGGACATGGTTTATACACATTGCTGTGTCCGTAATCCTAACACTCAAATAAGCAGCAGGGCGGAAACAACCAAAGGTTAGGTGCAGTTGTAGGCAGTATAAGATAGTGTAAGTAAGGGAAAGGAGAAGCACATGAGGGAAGAAGGTCCTTGTCGGGAGAGCTTACATTCTAAAGGGGAAGGGCAGACAGACAGCCAGAAAACGTCTGAAAACAACATTAGTCTGTCTAATTCTAGACTGAAAAGTATACAATAACCTTTGCAAGATCACCAGGTATAGCAACAAAATAGTGAGTATAACGGGCTAATACATTTATAGAAATTAGCACACGGTTATTTTACACTAAAACATTTTAAACATGTTGTAGATAGACAGTGGTAGTTGAGACTACAAATAATTATGCCAAGAGGAAGTAAGAGCCTTGTAGGCCGAAACAAATAGCCACAAGCGGCCACGCCCTGCTTGCACACCCCCACAAGCGGCCACGCCCTGCTTGCACACCCCCACAAGCGGCCACGCCCTGCTTGCACATCCCCACAAGCGGCCACGCCCTGCTTGCACATCCCCACAAGCGGCCACGCCCTGCTTGCACATCCCCACAAGCGGCCACACATTGCTCAAGGGGGGTGGATTGCAAAAAAAACCCAACACACTTATTAGATCATGTGATTAGATCATTAGGGGAAAGAAAGGAGAGGGACTACAATGCAGAAAAAAGTGCATAGCCATGTGCTTTGTATTTGTTTTGGATAGATGTTTAATGCTGAAGCAAGAACCTCAAAGTATTTTTTGGTGGTATTTACTAAATAAATCAAATTAAAAACATATGCTTTTAGTTCACTTTCTCAAATTAAATAAAAGAAAATTTGCCCATTTTGGCCACATTTTCCGCCTCAACACTAATAAGTAAATTAATGCTATCTTGATCATTCAGGTGTGAGAAAATCCTCAGTGGCAAAGGGGTTAATAGTATACATACAAGCCATACTTGCCTACTTTTGAAAAAGCATTTCAGGGAGATTGTAAAAGCGGCACCTATGAGTGCGGTGGTAAAGTGGGCGTGTACTGGGAGACGTGTCATAAAACTGATTTGCATCCAAATGTAAACGAGCCCTAAAGCAGTTAGGTCTATTTTTCAATAAAAACACACTGATATATTACAGAAAATGTATGTAGCCATAGGGATCACTGTGCCTTATAAACAATGCAGGGAAAGGATACTAGGGATCCCATTTGAATATGTGTATATATATATATATATATATATATATATATCTGTTTATTTTTATATATACATAATGGGTGTAAGGTAGAATCAGACAGATTGCTAGGCTCTTCAGGGAGATTGCTACTGTTTCAGGAAGTCTCCCTGACAATCAGGGAGAGTTGGCATGTATGATACAAGCTGTGTTATGCTAGTAACTAAGGAAATCAGATTTGTAACTTACTGGAACAATAGCTTTAAACACTGGAATCCCGAATATGGAAGATGTATTACAAAAAAAGTTTTGCCTTAAGTAGGGATGTGCAGGCTCGGATAGGTTCGAGTTTGCACGTGGAGTTCGGATTTTTCCCTCCAAAAAAACGGAACTCAGAACGAGGCAAAACGTCATCTTACATGGACGAACATCATCATTCCTGGACAAAAGACCAGGAATGATGATGTTCGTCCATGTAAGATGACGTTTTGCCTCGTTCTGAGTTCCGTTTTTTTGGAGGGAAAAATCCGAACTCCACGTGCAAACTCGAACCTATCCGAGCCTGCACATCCCTAGCCTTAAGTAATAAAATCAATCTCAGTTAAATGATATAATATAAGAAGGGAGTATAAAGATTAAAAAAAAGTGGTTTGTTTTCCAAGGATTGTGTTCTTTAATTCCTAACGGATTTTTTAAGTCACACATTTTGTTCAATGAGATTGTCCTCCCATGGCCCCCAGCACATACTGTAATCATTTAACATCATTACCGGCCCCAGGAAAAGCCTTAAAGAGTTTATGTTTGGAGAGATTTTTCTTCACATTCCTTTCCTAAAGCCCTCTGAAGTTTGTCACATGGGAGGAAAAGTAAACTAAGAAAAGAGTGCAATCGGCAGCTCGGCTTTTGAAGTGCAATGTCACCGGTTGTCAGTGATTTCCGGAGACAGTCCCCATATATATATATATCTTATATATAAAATGCATTGGTCTGTGTTTGTTTATCTCTCTGCCCGGTTATGTAATCGGACACCCCTGCACCAATTGGGATGAAACCAACACAAGGTGGTCCTGTTGGATCCTGGCTAGATTTTAGTTGGGTTAGGGTTCCAGTCGTACCTACCGTTGGTGTTTGCTGGGCAGAACTTTGACCCGGGGAGCCTGTTCTGGGCCTTCCACTGGATGGATGTGGACGAAAGCTTCACAGAGTGGTAACATTGGATCCCAGGAGATATACTAGGGGGTTGAGGTCCCAGTCGGACCTCCCACTGGTGTACGCTGGGCAGAACAGATGCCTTATGGTGTGGTTGGGATCCCCAGTCAGACCCCACGACAGAGTGTGTTGAGCAGAACTTTGACCCACAGAGCCTGTTCTGGGCCTTCCACTGGATAGATTTGGTCGACATCACATCATTTGGACGAAAACTTTACAGAGTGGTAACATTGGATCCCAGGAGACATACTAGGGGGTTGGGGTCCCAGTCGGACCTCACAACAGAGTGCGCTGAGCAGAACTTTGACTGGAAGACGCTGTGCAGAAACAGAGTTTGATGGCAGATAAGAACCACTTGGCCCATCTAGTCTGCCTTTTCATTTCTCCTTTTGACAATTTCAACCCTATTTGCTCCTTAGTTCTCTTTTAAGGATATGCTTAACCCAAGCATGTATAAATTGTTCCACCTACTTAGCTTCAACCACCTCTAATGAAAGGCTATTCCACTTATCCACCACCCTTTCTGTGAAGTAATTTTTCCTCATATTTCCTCTGAGCCTACCTCTCTCCAGTTTCAGTGCATGTCCTTGTACATCTCTTCTTTTGAAGAATGCTTCCCGTCTGTACCTTGATGTATTTGAAAGTTTCTATCATGTCCCCATTTCCCTTCTCTGCTCCAAACTATACATATTAAGATCTTTTAGTCTTTCCGGGTAAGTTCTGTGCTGTAGGCCAGAGGTTCCCAAACGCGGTCCTCAAGGCTCCCCAACAGTTCAGGTTTTAGAGATATCCATGGCTGAGCACAGGTGACTTAATTAGTGCCTCAGTCAATTTGATTTAACCATATGTGCTCAACCATGGATCTCTCTAAAACCTGCACTGTTGGGGAGCCTTGAGGACCGCGTTTGGGAACCTCTGCTGTAGGCCATGCACTATTTTATTTGCCCTTCTTTGTACCATCTCTAATGTATTTATATCCCTCTGGAGATATGGCCTCCAGCGCTGAACACAGTATTCTAGATGAGGCCGTACCAATGAACTATACAGTAGAATTATTACTTCTTTTTTCCTGCTACTGATTCCTCTCCATATGCAACCAAGCATCTGACTTGCCTTCCTCAATGCTTTGGTGCATTGCTTGCCTGCCTTCAAGTCATCTGAAATGGTGACTCCTAAATCCCTTTACTCCTTGATACTATATTAAGCCTTTGGGTTATTGAGACAAGTGCATGATCTTGCATTTTTTTTTTTTTACATTAAACTGTAGTTGCCATGTTCTTGCCCATTCCTCTAGTCTACCCAGATCCTCAGTCATTTGTTTTACCTCTCCTGGTATGTCTACCCTGTTGCATACTTTTGTGTCATCTGCAAAAAGACATACTTTCCCTTCAATACCATTTGCAATATCACCAACAGATATTAAAAAGCACTGGCCCAAGTATAGATCCCTGGGGTACTCCACTGGCAACCTTTCCCTCCCGTGATGCACTCCATTTACTACAACTCTGTTTCCTATCCTGCAACCAAGATCTTATCCACAGTCATAGAATCCAATCCCAAGCATTCCAGTTTGTTTAACATTCTGTGATGCGGGACCGTGTCAAAAGCCTTACTAAAGTAGATAAGCTACATCTACAGCCTTCTCTTGATCTATTACTTTTGTCACCCAGTCAAAAAAGTCAATAAGATTTGTTTGGCATGATCTACCCCGAGTAAATCCATGCTGTTTGGCATCCTGTAAATTGTTGGATTTGAGATATTCCACAACTCTTTCTTTTAATAGTGTTTCCATTATTTTTCCCACTACTGATGTAATGCTCACTGGTCTGCAGTTACTTGCTTATTTACTTCCACTTTTGTACAGTGGTATTACATTTGCTCTTTTCCAGTCCTCTGGAATCACTCCTGATACTAGCGACTGGTTGAATAATTCTGTTAATGTTATCAGAACCCCATTAAGCTCTTTTATGTATCCAATCCGGCCCCATTTATCCACTTTCAGTTTTGAGACTTCTGTTAGGACCCTCTCCTCTGTATATGTACTTCCATGTACCTAATTTTTGTTAATGCATCTGCAACTTAACTGTGGCCCCTTTCCCTCCCCTTCTGTAGTGAATACATGTCGGACCGTTTAAACGCGTACATAAATTAGCCACTGCGCACATGCATGCAGGAGAGCCCTCTGTGTGTCTGGAGTCACGCTGTGTCTGCGGCATCTTAGACTTACTCAGAAGGCTGATGGCCGTCTGATCTGCATTTTGAGGTTTCCGATTTTGTGCATGAGTGGCGGATGCGAGATGCTTTATGTGGGCGTCTCTAAGCACTGGACAGCGAGCGAGTCATTAGCATATTTTCACAGCTGCGTTCCGTGAGAAATTGCAGCTGCGATTGCATACGCGTCCACATGTGGATCAGGCCCTCGATCCCAATTACCTCCCATATGCCCAGAACATTGGTTTAGGTCACTGCCCAGAGGAATAAGCAATGTTTTCACACCTTCTTGTCGTCTTGACTTATTTCTTTTTGTAAATCAGCACTACTACATTATAATCAATTCAGTTCAAAAGTGTTATTACAATTAAATAAATAGGATTATTAAAATGGTTACTAGATATGTACGTACACTTAAAACATTTGCAATCCCTTGTTAATGATAGGGAACATTAGGTATATGATAAGTTTAAACAGGCATATGTATAAATCACTATGCAGCACAAAGGGTTACTAGTCAATCTTTCTAATAAAAGTTGTTGTTTTTTTGCTAGGGGTATAATACTGAAATACTATACTAAATAGTATGGGATAGATGGTTGGATTCTCCATGTGGCCGGTCTGGTGTGGTATCTCCCTGCCCATATATTGGATAGTTCCAAAGTATAAAAATAGTTGTACAGTAATTTAACTATAGAGATGTATGTGTTATCATTACTATAGGTGTTCGAGACAGTAAAATGTATTTCCTGTTAGTTTCATATGCGGTGGAGTTGTGTTGCACAATGCTACTTGTATAGACAGAAGAGAAACCACACATATATTTAATTGTAAAAAAAAAAATTAAATTTTTTTTTTGTATTCTTGTTTTAGTATTTAATAGTAGTATTGAAATGTTCACAATTGCTTTAATGTCGTAACTTTTCATGTACAAAAAGTAAAATACAATAAAAATGTATTGGATTAAAAAACAAAAAAAAAATTTTTTGTCTTCTCCATATACAAAGTAATTAATACATAAAACTACGCTTCCTGTACTGTGATGTTACAAATACTGCTTATGCATTTCATTTCTTATCTCAAATGGTCTGTACAAACTGTACAACTTCCCCCTTAGAGGAGTTTCCTCTGTAACAAGCAAATTGTGGCCTTGATAACGATCAATCCAATGTAATTATATTTTGGTGTAATGAAATTATGTAAACCCATGTCTGGGGCTCTTCTCCTCCATCTGGGGGAGAAGTCGCTGCTACTTAAGTACATTTTCATAGCTCTTTTTAAAACTAACAGAACCAGGGCCTGCTTTATCATTAGTCCGTCATAGCAGCTAGAGTACATCCAGACAGACACCATCTTGGTATACATTCCTAAAATACACTTCCACTTTCTTAAATATATTATGGACCACACTAGATATAGGCATGAAAAGGAGAACTGCCTCTGGGAAAGTTCCTTGCAACACTTTTAAAAGAGAAATACTGTAATGTCCACCTGGTTTTACAGTACCCTTAATATAAAGGCACAACAGTTAAGGACAGAGGTTGGCAAAATAGTCTTCTGGAAATTTCATTTTGCCAGTAAAGGGTAAAGAATGCACGCAGTGCCCATAAATCCAGCCTGGAGGTATTTCCGGAAAGCTTTTTACCATGAGTCACACAAAGCCAAAAACCTGCTCGAGATTCTTGTTCCCAGCTTGTTTATGTCTGAAATCCAAAAATACTTTCATCCCACTTATTAAAGTGTAGTTTGTGTCTAAGCATAGCTAATTTTCTGCTGCATTTCTGTCTTGTATATGTTAAAGAAAAAAAAAAAAAAGAAAAAAAACTATTTGAATGACCTTACTCTTTGTACCAGTCATTTCTACATCAAAAATAGGAACCTGCGGCTTTTGGATCATCAACCAGAAAACCACCAACCTTCACTCATGTTCCCCTGGTTTCCACTGCACCACAGGCCATTTCTCTACAGTCTGACATAACACCAGGACTATTATTAAATCCAGACAGTCAAAAAAAAAATTCTATTACGATCACCCATATTTGCCAACTTTGGCATGATGCGATCCAGTAGATCCATGCAGAGGACATGGAACTGCGAAACTGACCCGATAATCACTAATCACTCCGAGGATCTGAGAATTTATCTGAGTGACCAGCACAGTGTGTACCAGGCTTAAAAGTACTGCACTCATTAAAATGACAATCTAAATTTTATTTCGTTTTACAAGATGTTACCAGTACTCCCCATTTTCATTAGGACTGGGGTCGACTTGCAGGTATTTGGCATTGTCTGGGGAGCATTAAGTTGTGGACTGGTCACCTACTTTGTTCCAGCATTAGATGTAAGCACACCTTGGTATTTTATCATTTAAATGAGTGTTCCCCTCAGTTCACAAAAATAATGTTTAAATGTATAATGGTTAAAATGCTTTAAGTAGCATTACAACCATGTCAGGATAACAGGGATGTGCGGTCAGGGGAGGCAGGGGAGGCTGTCATACTCCCTCCCCTATCACACTACTGTACCTGTCATGCTCCAGAGTTCTGACCTCACAGCACATCACTGCAGGATACTGGCACCAGCCTTCTCGTGTGGACATACAGTAGTATTGTCTACATAACGTATATATCTCCCAACAGACTATTGAGGCTGCTGTTTTGTAACCTGAACCAATACTTGTGGGACAGAAGTTTTATCTCACTGAGGCACTTTGTGACTGGTTTTAAATAGGATCAAGAAGATAGCAATACGTATAATAATATTATTATACATTTACATAATAATACTCACTGTTTTCACATTTATCGCCATCATAGCCAGGAAGACACTTGCAGGCATACTGTGCAAAGGTATCTCCTCTGCGAGAGTGGGGCAGCACCTGACACTCTCCATTGTTGTAGCAAGGATTTGGCTGACAAGGGCCTGTAAAGGAACACATGAGGAAAATGAGTGAATACATCAAACAGCTGAGCCTAGTTATTATAAATGTATGACATTTTTGTGGTTTTGTTTTCACCCACATTTATGAATCTTTCACACTTAGATGATCAAGAACAAGTCTTCCACCGAACACATTGCCAGCTACTGTATATTGTAAATGTCGACATTCTGACTGTCGACATATCATAACTAACCCTTGTAATTATATATTGAACCAGCAAATCTTCAAAAAAGTGGTGGGGCCAACATCTACTTAGTTTAATGTAATTAAAAGATCTATAAAAAAAATGTAAGTCATTATTCGTGTCTACAACTGCAGAAACAAAATTTATTTAAAACAAAAAAGTTGTCTTATTGTCAGAAACAGGTACGGAATGTGTTTTTTTATAGTACATGAAAAACAAACATTAGTGCAGTGGTTCCAAAGTCCAGTCCTCATGTACCTCCAACAGGTCATGTTTTGTGGATGTTTCTAATCATGCCCAGGTGAGTTATTCTATTTTGCTGGGTCAGTAATTATCCGACCAACTTCCACAGACAGAAAACCTCAAAAGATGACTAGTCGGGAACCACTGCATTAAAGCAAAACTAACCGTAGGTTGGGAAGAAAGAACCATTTTTTTTGTGGTACTTGATTCTTAGAAATGAAATATATCTGGTTATGAAACACCTCTTTTGGGGTTAAAGAACAATGGCACACTGACATTTGGGTCGCAGTAAGAGGAGATCGTTACACACCACTGCACTGAAGAACAGAAATAAAAGTGCTCTACAAATGTAAGTAAAAAGGGGGCATACAACCACAATTATATAGACATGTGACACTTTGGCTGACATAACACTATAGTGTGTAGTAAAATTAAATATATATACATAATAAAGCAAAATGTCAATTTATGAGGAAAAGAAGATTATTCACTTACTGGTAACTATTTCTGTTATGCAGATAGAGGTATGCTGATAAGGGTTTGCACCATTCTCTATGCACAGTTTGCATAGAAAACTATTCTGTTTCCTTATAACCCTCCATTGCCCTAGTCCCTCTCCAGTTCTTCAATAGCCAAGCCAAAGCAAAGAAAAGGATGGGCCCACTGGCTGCATTCCTGGCCAGGAGCCTGTTTCTCCCTACATGTGCCAGACAAAGATAAATGCATTTCTCAAAGTCACCCAGAAGGGTGGCAGGAATGCTCAATTTGCAAATAAAACAATGTTAAAGATTGAGCAAGAATTGGATGAAGAAGACCAAGTTATCAACCTACACACATGCTCCACTGATGCCCCATAATGTGCAGTCAAAGCGGATGGAATTGATTTGCTAGTCTACGCATAAACAGCAGACAGCAAAAAGGTAAGCAAAATAGTCTTTGCCTAGGAAAGATAAATTCATAGACAACACATTCAGTATGTAATTCTGCCTCTTCTGCATTGCTAGTACACAAACCCCCTAAACTAGGTTGAGATTCCACAATGGAATCAGACAATCTAATCAATGTCTAACAGGACAAACTACTTAAAGGAACAATCTCACCTCAGAATTAACTGCCTAGTGGAAGCTGCAGAAGAATTGAAAGGACGACACCTGAACATCCAGAGCTAGACCAGTCTTCAGTCTGCATTGAAGCACTAGAATGACCCTAATGAGAGTGAACCATTCTGGATCCCAATTATTGCCCCTGCATTGTCCCCATCAGAACCTGTACCTTTCCTTCTAATGCGTCATAGTTTCAACTGCAATGTCAAAGTAAAGACCTTTAGGTACTGGCAAAGGGATACCATGGTCTTCAAGGCCAACATGAGGCATTAAAATAGTTCAAGTCACATCTACCCAAACAGTTTTGAGAACTCTTGGAAGCAATGGATGAAAAAGGAAACAGATACAGAAACTTAAAGTTCCATGAAATGGGCATGACCTAACTACTGGATTTCTAGAGTATCTTAATGTTTCTTGCTGAAAATGACCATTGGGGAGATGTATCAAAACTTCTAAAGAGAAAAAGTTGAGAATTTGCTTACCAATCAGCTTATTGCAACCATTCAGATTTTAGCTGTCATTTATTTAGCACCTTCTAGAAGGTTTGATACATCTCACCCTAAACATGATTTGCATTGGTCATTCATGTTTGCACTGTTGTGTTGTTTTATTGATCTCTGTTTGTAACCAAGACACTAACACCAGAACATTCATAAGACACGTCCCTGAGTCCTGTGTTCTTTTGAAAAGTTTCTGACCTAAAAACACACTTTCCTAGAACCAGCATTTGGCGATTGAGGAATTCTGCCTTGTAATTCTCCTGGCACACCCGAAACACTGCACTTTGCCCGAGTCTTTCATTGCCAGCTGACTAGGAGTCCCACCCCCTTGATGGTTGATATATTCCACAGCTTTGGAATTGTGTAACTGAACCTTAACTGTCAATCTTTAAGGAATTGGAGCCCATTTCATTGTCACGACATTGGGGTTTTGTAGATTCAAGTCTGAAACCCTGGGGCTCTAGCTACACTTGTAGCATGGGATGCGGTTATGAGACCGCCAGTCTCAATCCCTACAACGTAATCCCGCCAAGGCTGGAGCGATCATCCTCTCTGCCGGGTAATTATATACACAGAGCCCGGGGATGGGGGGGGGTTAGGGACCCCCAGGGGGATTTAGGGTTAGGCACCCCCCGGGGAAGGTTAGGGTTAGGCTAGGGGAAGCAGGGGATGTTAGGGTTTGGTTTAGGGTGTGGGGAGGGGGTGTTAGGTTTAGGCACCCACGGGGGGGATTGTTAGGGTTAGGCACCCCTAAGAGAGGGTAACGATGGGAGAGAGGGGAGGGTTAGCATACTTACCACCGGGGGTCGGGACCTTCACCTGTCGGCCTGTCTCTTGAGCCGCCGGTATTTCAATCCCATTCCTTGTAGCATAGTACACAAAGCTTGAGGCCTTGATAATGTTACAGGACAGATATGGGTCACTGGATATGGGTCACAGCGATAAAAGTACATTGGAACAGTCCGTGGATACACTGAGAAGAGTGCCAGCAGCACAATGTAGTCAGACTGTGAGTAATGCTGGACTGAGACTGTAGTAAAGCAGAAGCAGGCTGCAGGTGATGTTGGAACAGTGTGCTGTGCACAATAGAAGCAGGCTGCAGGTGATGTTGGAACAGTGTGCTGTGCACAATAGAAGCAGGCTGCAGGTGATGTTGGAACAGTGTGCTGTGCACAATAGAAGCAGGCTGCAGGTGATGTTGGAACAGTGTGCTGTGCACAATAGAAGCAGGCTGCAGGTGATGTTGGAACAGTGGGCCTGATTCAGACCCGCTCGCGAGTGCTGAGCGCTCGCAAGCGGGTCGATGGTGGCCCAGTGCGCATGCACGGAGCCGGCTCTGTCGTGCGCATGCGCAAGACCCGGATAGCGACGGGCAAACAGTCGCTCCGGGTCTCGTACCAAAGGGGGCGTGCTGTCGATGTTGAGTGACAGCACGCCCCCTTTGGTGGGCGGGCCGGGGGAGTGGCTGCCAGACGGAGGCGTTCCCATGGGAATGCCAACCATCTGGGGCCGGTCCCACTGACATCACAAGTGATGTCAGTGGGAGTTCTTTCGGCTCTGTTTGAGCCGAAAGCACTCTAGGGCTTGCGGCAACGAGACCCTACCACAAGGGTCTCATCGCAAGACCGATGGTCGTGATGATCTTGACCATCGCGACCAACTTCCTGGCCGCTCGCTATAGCTGTGGGTGGTCACCCACAGCTATGCGAGTGGCCAGGAGGCCGCTCTAAAAAAACAGAAGGCCGGCCCTGATTCAGAGCGAGTGCTCTGTCAGAGCTTCCGGCTCTGAATCAGGCCCAGTGTGCTGTGCACAATAGAAGCAGGCTGCAGGTGATGTTGGAACAGTGTGCTGTGCACAATAGAAGAAGGCTGCAGGTGATGTTGGAACAGTGTGCTGTGCACAATAGAAGCAGGCTGCAGGTGATGTTGGAACAGTGTGCTGTGCACAATAGAAGCAGGCTGCAGGTGATGTTGGAACGGTGTGCTGTGTACAATAGAAGTAGGCTGTGAAGCAATACTGAAGCACGTTTTCTGGATAGCAATGAACAGAACACCGAGAAGCAATTTTGTTCCAGGTTTTCTGAATAGCACAGAAGCTGAAAGCTGTGAAGAAATTACTGGAGTAGGTGGAACACTCTGAGGCAGAATGTTTGTGAAGTAATTACTGGAGCATGTGTGCTGGAAAACACTGAGGCAGAATGCTTATGAAGCAAATACTGGAGCCTGATAACTGGAACAAGCACCTAATGCTGTTAGCAATACTGGAGAATGATGACTGTAACAGAAGCAGGATGCAAATGGAACCAGGATCCAGGGTACCATGTCATGGGTGAGAAGCTGTTTTGGAAATTAAGAGTCAGCAGTTACTGGTTTAAATAGGGTGTTCTTAGAACTGACTGGATGAATCATGTGAATGAGATCCTACAAACATTTACTATGTCTATAGACTGTTATATGTTGCTATAACCTGCTGCTTCACCATACAAAATAGCTGTTTGATCATCAATTGAATCACCGCAAACCACCAATGAAGTTATTAAAATTGTCTGTAGCAAGATAATTGGCTTAAACAGATGGTGAAAAAGACCTGTTCCACACAGCAGAGGTATGATGTGAAACTGAGTAAATAGCATCGCTGCCATGTCAGAACCATTTTTACCACCAATCTCGCGCAATACGTCACTGGGGTCAATGGGTTAGATAACAGACGGAGGACAAGATTCTTCAGTGTATACACAAATCTTCCACTCACATCAGTAAAAACAAAATGTTTGACATTCTGGGGCAAATGTAATAGGTTCCAATTTGGTAAAGGTGCAAATTATGTTTTTAAAGAAAAAATAAAAGATACAGCACCTTTGACAAATCGGAATCTATTACATTTGCCACTCTGACTTGAAAAGTAATCCAAGACAAACCAGGGAAGCCTGTGAACAATGAAGCAGCAAAGATTTGTGACTTGATTGATGATCTGTCCATGGTATTCTAAAAGCAGAATGGTATGCGAATAGCTATACCTATTGTTCTTCACCAACATGTCATCCAGATAAGAGTCACGATTCTCCAGACTCACAGTACCCTGACATAATATAAGTACCTTCCCAATGTGACACGGACACACCAAAGAATGGAGCGCAGAACAAAAACCTAACCCTTTAAAAAATAAAAAGGAGATAACAGTTATCGTCTCTGTTTGGAATGTGGAGATAATCATCCCTGATGTATAAAACTGGTAAGAATGTATCAGCCCTTCTAATTTACATATTGTAGATAACTTCTCTGTCCATTTCTATGTTGATGCATTCTGAATGTAGAAGCCCCATGAGGACTTTAGATACCACCACTAGTTGAAAGCAAGTCTTAAATGAAAGGATCTTCTGAGCACAGAACTCATGAGAAATATAAATAATAATAATGGGTCAATGTGGGGAAATGAATCCATCAACTCTGTGACAGTATTTTCAAAACCCAGGAGTCCAAAATTGAAGCAGCCCATAATTGCCACAAGTTCAGCAGTCTACTAATTTAACATCTTCTTTTCTTCTTGAGAATATAAGCTAATGAGAATCTAAAACAAACTGCTGCAAGACAGTTCTCCCCAAGTGGAGGACGGGGTGAGAGGGCGGGGGGGAGACACTATAAGAAAACTTGGGCAGTTAGGACATAACCTATTGTATAGCATCTTTGGTAATCCTAATCAAGCACATTACCACATAGTACCCTGCAGGAAAAGTGCCAGGGACTTGATGACGATGACATTAGCTACAGGCTGTGAGATGTACCAAGCCTTGGAAAATGAGAAATTGGAAAGTGATAAACCACCAGCCAATCAGCTCCTAACAATCATATGACAGGCTGTGTTTGAAAAATGTCAGTTAGGAGCCGTTTGGTTAGCAGTTTATCACTCTCCAAAGCTTAGTATATCTGCCACAGGGTCCGATGTGCCATCACAGTATTCACCGAAAATGTTGCTGCTATCTCACCAGAATTAATGGCTGTTTAGCTAGGTAGGAACCCGCCTTCTTCTTTTCAGACATAGCCACTCATGCAGCCACAAACACCGTTCTAAAGGTGCCCATTCACTAGACGACATGAAAACGACTGCACGATTAAGAGATTGTACTTGTGCAGTTGTTTATCGGTCTGTGATGTGCGCACACTGAACGAGCAGTCGTTCAGTGTAGGCACATCAATCATCTGCAAACAAGCTGAACCTGACGTTATCGTCAAGTTGTCCAGCATGTTTGCCTGATGATAGATGTCTAAACAACCAGCGGGAGCGTGCATCGCTAGTCATTTTAGACATATTTGCAAACGATTGAACGATATTGTTATCGTTCAATCGCTCAATTTAAACTTCTAGTGGATGGGCGCCTTAAGAGAAATCACAAAAAGCTTCCAGGGAAGTATTCCTAAATGGGACTGAATCAGGTATGGGAATACGAGGCGTGCTATTAAATAACAAGACTGAACTTGTAAAAAATAAACTATACTGCGCGAGTTAAAAGAGTGGGGAATATCCCAAAAAGGTTTTGCAAGTTTCTCACGTGGTTTGTGGTCACGCAGCATTCAAAGAAGTTGTGTTTTTCCCGTGCGTCGTGGAAATGCCTAGTTCAAAAGTAGCGCAACGTAATTTAAAATTTTTGTTAAAATTTAACAAACGCCCAGCAAATATTTCTATATACTTCCGGTGGGGAGGCTTACGGGGCAGATTGTATGTCACATGCACATGTGTTTGAGTGGCACAAAAGATTTAGTGGTGGTTATGAGTATGTTGAAGATGAACGTCCCGGAAAGGCCATGCATAACAAAAACAAAGAAAGATGTTGAAACAATTGAGAAAACTGTTCAAATTGACAGTCGACTCAGCATCCGAATGATAGCAGAAATGGTAAACATTGACAAAGAAACTGTTAGGCAAGTTTTGCATTAAGATCTTAACGTGACAAAAGTTTATGCTAAGACGGTTCCAAGGCTTCTTACCAGGGCCGGCTCTAGGCATGTTCCACCTGAGCAGCCGCACAAGCGTGCCACCCACAGTAGGCGTGCAGATTTCCTGCTGCCATTTTCCCTCTCTGACTGGCACTTTAAAGCTTTAACTGTCTGTCACTGTCTGTCACTGTCTGTCACTGTCTGTCTGAATCCCCGCCCCGCTTCCTGGCTTGAAGACACACCCACCTATTGTCAGCCAGCCAGGATTGGGCATCGCTGGGTGGGCCGGGCTTGACATGACTCCTTAAGAGAGAGCATGTGAAGTCACACGCCATCCCTGCCCGCGCAGTCTCTGACTTCACACCAGCTCCGGTGACATTGGTTACTGTGTCTGCTAGCGGTGGCCGGGTGCGGTGCGGCCCATGACGCCGGGACCAGCGGAGGACTGAGGACCAGAGGAAAGACATAACATCACGGTTGGTCACTGGTGAGTACTACTAGCCTCAGCATCTGACTACTACTAGTCCACTCCTGACTGACAGCTAAGCTGCTGGAGCCTGGCTGGAGAGGACCCAGCCAGGAGGAGTCAGCAGTCTTAAGCATCGTACACACTTGTCGTAATTGTACTGTCTTTCCTAATCGCCATCGTAATCGTACAGTCATTCCTGATCCCCTGTAGTGCCTACACTGAACGATATAAGAATGAGCACCTTAGTGTAGTAATTTTAAAAAGATGAATAATTTACTTTATCAATTGCAGGTACATCAGAGATTATAGAAGCTGGCATATCAGGGAAACAAGTCAGTATAAAGTTGGTGTCAATGCTTTATTTCCTGAACCAAGGACCTCATTCAGACCCGCTCGCAAGTTGGTCGATGGTGAGGCCCTGCGCACGCGCAGCGGCCGCAGTGCGCTAGCCCCGGAGCGAGTGACAAATTAACTCGCTCCGGGGATCGCTGCAAAAGGGGCGGCTGTCGATGTTGACTGACAGCTCGAGCGCTCGCATTTTGCGAGCGGCTCTGAATGAGGTCCCAAGTCCTAGCTTTACAGATCCTTTAAGCCAGCTCCAAGTGCCTTACCTGGCCAATGACAATTATGTCTGCGTCTCCAAACGGAGGCTACCACAGGGATCTCGGTTAAGGAAATTGAGTGTTTGGTGCCAATTTCATACAGGCCTAATATGCTAGCTTTTATTATTTCTGATCTACCTGCAATTGATAAAGTTAATCTTTAATTAATTGTTTTAAAATACAGAATTATGGTATAGCATACCTTTGATAATTATTTTTCCTCGAGGTCCATAGGGTCCACAGGAATTACCTTGGGATATATAGTTGGACAGCGTCCATTGCACCAAACAGCAAAGCTTTGGAGCTCCCAGTATGCACTGGTTGTCCTCTCTATATACCACGTCCCCAGCCACAGGCATTCAGTTTGTGACTAAGCCTCGCAGCAAGAGACGAAGAATGGAGAAGGAAGAAACATTTCACAAGAAAACACTCAACAAGCGAAGAGGGAATCTGTGATATAAAGCTTTAAGAACAGTTCCATCTGAGGCCAGGTGCGTTAGGGTGGGTGCCCTGTGGACCCTATGGACCTTGAATAAAAATAATTATCAAAAGGTATGTTATACCATAATTCTGCATTTCTTCTTCGGGTTCCATAGGGTCCACAGGAATTACCTTGGGATGTCCTAAAGCAGCTCCCTTAGGGATGGGGACACTCCTGAGAAGATCGGAGAATCCGCCGCCCAAAGGAAGCATCCCGGGAGGCATACGTATCAAAAGCATAGCACTTTATGAATGTACTCACGGAAGACCAGGTGGCTGCCTTGCAGAGCTGTTCAGCAGAGGCACCCTGCCTTACCGCCCACGATGGTCCGACAGACCGAGTGGAATGGGCTGTCATCCTGTTAGGAACAGTGAGATTAGCCTGAGTATAGACCTGAGAAATGGTCAAACGGAACCAGCGGGACAAAGTCTGTTTATTTGCTGGCCAATCACTTTTGTGGAATTCATACAACACAAATAGAGACTTTGTCTTCCTGATGGACTTGGTCCGATCCACATAGATCCTGAGGGCTCGAACCACATCAAGGGAAGCTTCACCTGTAGACATTTCTGAACACTGAAAAGCCGGGACTATAATTTCCTCATTAATATGGAAATGGAAAACCACCTTTGGAAGGTAGCCCGCCTTGGTATGGAGGACAGCTCTATTCTGATGAAACACCAAATAGGGAGAGCAACATGACAGAGCTGCCAGGTCAGACACTCTGCGAGCTGAAGAGATAGCCAGTCAGCCATCTCAAGTCCACCTTATCCAAGGGTTCAAAGGGATGCGTCTGCAGTGCCCTGAGAACCAGACAAATCCCACGGTGCTACCGGTGGGAGGAATGGAGGTTGAAGTTGCAGTACTCCCTGCATAAATGTTCTAACATCCGACAGAGGAGCAATCTTTCATTGAAACCAAATGGTCAAAGCCGAAACTTGAACTCTCAAGATAGCCAAGCGAAGACCCAAGTCTAATCCAGCCTGGAGAAAACCAAGTGCCCTGGTCACCTTGAAAATCTTAAGATCATATTTCCTGCTGTAACACAACAGAAAAAATGACCGCCAAATCCTGTGATAGACGCGAGCAGAAGCAGGCTTCCTCGCTCTTATCACTGACGGAGAAAACCCCCTGGCCTTAAAAACGGAAGACAAGAGCCAAGCCGTCAAAGCCAGCCGAGATAAATCCTGGT
Organism: Taudactylus pleione; assembly: GCA_031769625.1. Lineage (NCBI taxonomy): Eukaryota > Metazoa > Chordata > Amphibia > Anura > Myobatrachidae > Taudactylus > Taudactylus pleione. The sequence goes on along the minus strand of JAUIMM010000555.1, from coordinate 404,567 downwards.
AAAGACACGGGCCCTGCATTAACAGGTCCTGTCGCAGAGGCAGTGGAAATGGACTGTCTATTGATAGAAGTGTCAGATCCGAAAACAAACGCCTCCTGGGCCAGACAGGAGCTATTAGAATAACCCTGCTGCCTTCCTGTTTGAATTTCCTGACAACCCTTGAGAGGAGGGAGATTGGAGGAAACAGGTATGCTAACCTGAAGTTCCATCTCACCGCCAGGGCGTCCACAAAGGCTGCTGAGGGGTCCCTTGTCCTGGACCCGTACCTGGGGACCTTGTGTTGTGACGTGACGCCATAACGTCTATGTCTGGTAACCCCCACTTGTCCACCAAAATTTGAAACGCCTCCGGATGAAGAGCTCATTCTCCAGCGTGTATGTCCTGGCGACTTAGGAAGTCCGCTTCCCAGTTGTGAACACCTGGGATAAAAATTGCAGAGATCGCAGGAAGATTGTTCTTTGCCCACAGCAGAATTTTTGCTACCTCCTTCATGGCTGCCGGACTTCGTTTGCCTCCTTGATGGTTTATATAGGCCACTGCCGTCACATTGTCGGACTGAACCTGGACAGGCCTGCCCTGAAGACGGTCCTGCGCCAGGAGAAGTGCCCTGTGCACTGCCCAGAGCTCCAATATATTTATTCGTAGATGGCTTTCTTGGTCTGTCCACCTTCCCTGAAAGGTGTGCTGACCGATCACTGCTCCCCATCCTCTTAGACTTGAGTACCCATCCGGAATCCATAACAGAGAGTTGTCTCCAGCCACCAAGCCAGAGAGAGCCGAACCTCTGCCGAGACATAAATCATCTAACTATTTATCCGATTATGTTGACCATCCCACTGGGCCAGGATCCACAGCTGTATGGCCCTGGAGTGGAACTGGGCATAAAATGTTGAATGAGGCTACCATGGAGCCCAGAATCTGCATAGCAAAGTGGGCTGACACTACTTGCTTGCATGATAAACTGTTCACCAGAGACTGTAGTGCCACAATCTTGCCCTACGGCAGAAAGATCCTCTGTTGCATAGAGTCTAGCCGTGCCCCCAGGTGCACCATTCGCTGAGTCGGTGACAGGAAAGAATTCTTCCAGTTGATCACCCAGCCGTGCTCCTGAAAGTAAACAATAGTCATTCGTAGATGTCATTGGAACATCTCCTGAGACTGGGCCAATATCAGGAGGTCGTCTAGATATGGCAGTATCCTGACTCTCTGTCGCCTGAGATGAGCAGTCATGACTGCCATTATCTTTGTAAATACCCGAGGGTCTGTGGCCAGACCTAAGGCTAGAGCCTGAAATTTAAAATGTTGCTTATCCACTGCAAACCTGAGAAAGGTCTGGTGGGATTCTGCAATTGGGACAAGCAGATATGCATCCTGAATCTCCAGCGAAACCATTAAGTCTCCCGGCTCGATTGCCAGCATAATTGACCGTAGAATCTCCATACGGAACTTCGGTACCCTGACAAATCTGTTGAAAGATTTTAGATTCAGGATAGGACGGTGCGACCCATTGGGTTTTAGGATCAAAAATAAATTTGAGTAGTAACCACTTCCCTGTTGCATCACAGGAACTGACTCCTGAGTCCAGAGGGCCCCAAAAGATTCCCAATAGGCAGAGACTCTGACTGGGTCCGCAGAAAGATTTGTAACCACATACCTCTGAGGGGGATTGCCTTCGGAATGTTATGGCATAACTGTGAACAACCAGTTCTCGCACACAGGCATCCGTAGTTGTCTGATGCCAAGCCTGGGAGAACTGTAACAGTTGGCCTCCAACCCTGACATCCTCTAGGGGGAGGCTCGCCCCATCAGACAGTAGGCTTACCGTCTGACTTGGATGCTGGGCGCTTGGTTAACCAAGACTTCCTGGGTGGTCCTCTAGGAGACTGACCCTGTCTGGCCGAGGACTGTTTCTTAGTCTTATTTTGTGGACGAAATGACCGGGATGACAACTGCCTTCTAGAAGTAGATGTAGATGGTAACTCCACAGACCTCGGTGTAGCCAACGAAGTAATGTCGTCATCTAATCCTGGTCCAAACAGCACCTTGCCTGCGAAAGGTAAAGATTCTAGAGCCTTTTTAGACCCTGGATCTGGCTTACAGTTCCTTAGCCAAAGGGTTCTCCAGGCTGCCACAGTTAGCCGAAACCCTAGACACCATGATGCCTGCGTCAATACCTGCTTCATCCAGGTACACAGCCTCCTCCTGTATCTGGTCCAGAAGGAACGTCTGCTCTCTTGTTGGGTCGACTATAGTCTCCCTCAGAGACTTTGTTCAATCTTCCAAGCCTTTGCCACCCAAACTACAGCCGTAGCAGGTCTGGTGATGGCCGCAGATAAAGAAAACATTGATTTAAAATAAGTATCAAGTTTCTTATCCGTACTCTCCTTTAATGAGGATGCTGCCGGAATAGGCAATGTAGCGCTCCAAATTAATTTAGTGACATGAGCGTCTACTGTGGGTGAGACCTCCCATTTATTACACGCTCCTGGTGCAAATGGGTACCGAGAGGTCCTAGTGGGCGTAAAATGCTTGCGAGGAGTTTCCCATGCCTCAGACATTAAATGTCTATCCCGAGATAGACTTTAGCCACCGCCTGATGTCTAAAGACCACCTCCTTAACGGTCTGCGACCTCCAACTCCTGAATATTGGAGACAGACCAGAGAGGGAACATCCACCAAGAATTGATGATCCTCCTTTAGTGAGACTAACCCAGAAGTCTGAGAATCCTCGTCTGCCGAGAAGGTTGTCCGACTCTTGAGGCAACAGATAGCAAGAGCCCATTCTATGCCCCTGCGTCCTTACTACCACCGGTCTTTCCACTTGCGGTGAGGCTGAAGACGGTAGTATACTCTAGCTAGAGTGAGCAGCTATGTCAGCCCAACAGGTATTCATGGGGGGCAAACACATAGGATGTACATGCTATGAGAACAGCAATATGGACTAAATCAACTACACCGGCCCGGCCGGTAGGATATAGAGTACGCTATATGCCAAACCCAAGGGAGAGGTATATAGAGAGACAGACCAAACCTCTGAGACCAACTGCTACAGCCGTGGACAAATGCTAAACTGCGCGCGTCTCACACATGAGGTGGTCATTTATACCAGACGCAGAAATCCATACCCAGAAGTTGGCGTCTGGGGGGAGGAGCGGCCGGAGGAGCGCCTTATCTCCCCTAAGCTGCGATATTGATGGCCGGGTACACTGCACTACAAGGTAATAAGATGTTGACTGGTGCGCTCTAGTGCGTCTTACTATCCCAGCCGCCTTAGTGAGGAATCGCAGAGCGTCTTTCACCCGCAGCGGTCTTTGACGCGTCTCAACACCAGAGGCTAGGGACTGCTTTGTGCATGATTCCCCGAGGGGAATCCTTACCTAACATCTCCATTTACCCGACCACAGTCCCGGACCTCAACATCTTTAGGCCGCCAGCTAAGCCACGCTGAGGCCTGCCGAGGGATTACAGCGATACTGGTGTTTCGGCGTTGGCGGAGGTAGATGGAGCTGAGATGGAGTAGAGTGTCATTACTGGCGCTAATACAGCTAAACTCTTGAATTCTCAGAAGCTTAAGGTAAAACATAAAAGAAAAAAGCCTAGGACTGCCTATCAGTCCCGCTGTTATAACAGGTGCGTCTTGCCGCGCACCAAACAAAAAAACTGAATGCCTGTGGCTGGGTGCGGGGTATACAGGGAGGAGGACCAGTGCATGCTGAGAGCTCCAAAGCTTTGCTGTTTGGTGCAATGGACACTGTCCAACTATATATCCCAAGGTAACTCCTGTGGACTCTATGGAATCCGAAGAAGAAAATACTATACTATCTGAACCACCAGTTCTTTTTGTTTTAAATTATCCATTTGCTGCCATCGAGGAAGGGTAAACAGGTTTTGCGATTGGCCTTAACAATTTTTTCACTACAGAACGCTATTGACATGCAATGTAGCTTACTCTGGTGCCCTCCTAGGGCTATTTTGCTTTGTAGTTATATTACAAGCTTTACCTGATTATGAGTAACAGTCATATACTGACAAATATTTGGATGTATATACAAGTTCCAACTTGTTATTTGAAACAGGCACTCAAACTAAATCAGAAAAAATAAAGGTGCTTGTGCCAAGCCCAATGTAATATAGAGAGAGCAAAAAATAGACGGCATTCTAAAATAGTTGCCATGAACAAGGGGCCTGATTCAGACCCACTCGCAAGCGGCTGTCCGCTCGCAAGTGGGTCAATGTTGTGCACCGCGCATGCGCACGACGGCGGGAGCTCCGTCGTGCGCATGCGCCAGACGCGACGAGCGAAGGACTTTCCTTCGTTCGTTGTGTCTGATCAAAGGGGGCGTGCTGTCGATGTTGATTGACAGCACGCCCCCTTTGGTGGGCGTGCCGGGGGCGTGCCTCCCAGACGGGGGCGTTCCCAAGGGAACGCCTACCGTCAGAAGCCGGCCTACTGACATCACTAGTGATGTCAGTGGGAGTGATTTTGGCTCTGATTAAGCCAAAATCACTCCGGGCCTTGCGGTTGAAAAACTCAACCGCAGGCTCCGGCTCGCAGTGGCGATGGTCGCGATGGTCAAGACCATTGCGGCCATCAAACTGCATGCTCGTATAGGCTGTGGGTGGTGACCCACAGCTAGACGAGCGTCCAGGAGGGCGCTCCATAATTATGGAGGGCGGCCCTCATTCAGAGCGTGCGCTCTGCTCAGAGCGTACGGCTCTGAATGAGGGCCAAGGTGTGTTTATTGTGCAAGTCAGCAACATTTCGGGCATAATTGGCCCTTTCCTAAGCTGCTACAGCCTGAGGAAGGGTCAACTGTACCGGAAATGTTGCTGACTTTCACAGTAAACACATCTTGGGCACGATTCATTTCAGCGCAAATTGAATAGTGCCGGGAATGAGCTCCCGAAGCTATTCAATTCAGTGCGCTGTTATGTCGGAGAAAGCCCGTTCTCGCACCTTAATCATGGTCTTTAGTCGCGAGAATATATAAAATTCTCGCACAGGGTGCTAGTAGACCTGGGGCCGGCCCTGCTTCTCACTGCCAAGCAGAAAGAAAGAATTTGTACAGACATTTTGGAACAAATTCAAGCGAATTTGCATATTAAAAGTTATTACCGGTGGTGAAATATGGCTCTTCAAGTACGATCCTGAGACAAAACGCCAGTCCATGCATTGGCAAACACCATTATCACCAAGAATAAAGAAAGCACGTCAAAGCAAATCCAAATTCAAAGCCATGTTAATTGTTTTCTTTGATATCAAGGGTGTTATTTTGGAAGTGCAACAGTGAATCAACATTACTACAAAAATGTTCTGGCTACTTTGCGGGAAAGAGTCCAGATTTCTGGAAAAATGGTTTCATCCTCCATCAGGACAACGCACCAGCCCACACAATTTTCTCTGTGAAGCAGTTTATGGCCGAGAAACAGATTGTAGTGCTAGAACATCCTCCATACAAATGTGGTATTGAGGACTGGGGACTCACTTTTTCTGAATAGGTGGGCCCCCAGGGACGCTCTTTGCTGCGGCCAAAGCCTGGCTCCTTGATGACCTGACCCGGCTGCATACTATAAAAAGCGGGGGTGGAGTCAGACCTCATTGGCGCCTAACTGGGCCATGTAGCGGCGTTACAGTGACATGTGGCTCCATGACGACTGCCCCTGCACCCAGAGTGAAGGCAGCCTCCGGTAAGTGTAAGCGGGTGGTGGATTGGGGGTGACTGGTGTTTGGGGCATGTAATATGACAGGATGAATAGACAAACTCCTCTGCACACTTGCAGCAATTAAATGACCTCATAAATGTTATTGAACTTATGAACCAAGTCTGTTTTAGCCTAATGTCCTATTTACACAGATCGGCTGCACAAGGGTGCCTCCACATAGTGGATGAGGTGCTGTGCGGCGGCCGCCGGGACCCGCATCCATGGCCCCCATCAGGTGTAAGGGGCCTGGAGTGTTTGGGGGGGGGGGGGGGGTGCCGCTAATGTCTGCATCAGGGGAGGGGTAGATGCCCAACGGCTTCCGAGCAGCTGTCAATACTTACTGGCCCGGCAACACTGGGTGACATTTGTGATTAGGGTTAGGGGGGACTTAGGTTCAGGCAGTGGGGAAGGGGGTATAGGCACTCAGAGGGGGGGGAGGGATCAGGTTTAGGCACTTGGGGGGGAGGTTAGTGTTAGGCACCCCTAAGGAGGGTTAGGAGGTTAGGTTAGTTTTTACTTACCTTTAGGACGATCGGGATTTCCAGCGCTGACGGGCTTCCGCTGCGGGGAACTCTGCTTCTGTCGGCCTGCTGCTCCCAGGATTCGAACTGCCGGCCAGAGGGCCGGCGGTATTTCATACCGATCCCGGTGAATATATAGTGCTGCCCCAACAAACTCCCTCCCGTTGGTTGTATATAAAATATGTATCTGCAGTTCTATGACCCCCCCCTCATCCTCACCACCAGGTAGGTCTGTCAACAGCTAGTGTAATATATATATATATATATATATATATATTTTATACAGTCTTGCCGGCACTCCTCAATACAAGATAAAATACTGCGCCCGGTGCCTTCCTTATTACCTCTCTCAGTTTGGAGAGGAAAATACAAAATGCTGGAACAGGCGTACAAAAAAAAATAAAAAATCCTGGCGAAGGGACCAATAAAGAGTCCTGAAACGTTGATTCAAACAACGAGTATGTGAAGTTTGATTATCATAGACGCCGCGAGTGACGCCTGTTCCAGCACTTAGATATCTATCTAAATATATATATATATATATATATATATATATATATATATATATATCACACATCTGTGTCTCAGATTGGGGAGGACAAGTTTAATTTGTACAGGGCACACAAATACTGAAGCAACCCTGCCTGCACCCACTGTGCTGCATCCTTGTAGCCTGGCAGCGCTGGACTTTTCCAGGTGGCTCACATGCAGCACGATCCTGGTATGACCCAGAAACGGAGATGCGTCGACATGACGTCAGGTAGCTGCATGCTACCTCCCGCTACAGTGATGCAGCGACACACCAGGGCAGGCTGCAGGGCAATGATCATTGTATTTCATTTTTTTTCTCCTGTGGGGGCAAACTTTTCTCCTGTGGGGGCAAACTTTTCTCCTGTGGGGGCCAGTGTTTGTTTTTTTTCCTGTGGGGGCAAATGCGTTTTTTTTTCCCCTTATGGGGCCAATGTGTTTGTTTTTTTCCTACCAGGGCCAATTTCATCTGCTACATACTTCATGGACTGTAGCTGCTAAATTGTTACATTTACAGAAAACCTTCCTTTAGATGAGACCCAGAAAAAGTCACATAGGGACCCACATTTTTTTGGGCTCAGCGCGATCACTGTACACGCATGACCTAGCACCGTGTGACTACTTTATTTTCCCTAAAGTCAAATCTGTACTCGAAGGAACCCAATCTGCATCAGTTATGCTTGGCATACACCATACAATTATTGGGACTATGCGCCCGATATCGGCAGATCGCCCCGATTATTGTACTTTGTGTGTGGCCGACCAATGCTAAAATATAGATTTGTCAGGTATACCAGATCGTTCAACATGCTCGTCCAATGCGATATTTTGAAGTTAAATGTCGGCCACATCAGGCAGTGCATGCCCAGCTGCGGTTGACTGACAGACATTTCCCCTGTTCCCTCACTGGGAAGGAACGGGGAAATGTCTCCTCCCCAGGGGAGGAGCGCAGATAACGGGGCCAATACACTGAGATATCTCACAGTGCATGCCAGTGATATCTGCAGGGTGTCAGGCTGACAAATAATGTCTGTTGGTCTGACAGGCATTTTATCTGGCAGTGTATGCCCAGCTTTACTGAGGTAAAGAAGAAAACGACAGAGCTTTTAAGACAGCAACCAGATAATGAGCTACAGCTTTGACCAATGGAAAATAAGAATGCAGCAGTCTGTGGGTGCAGAACTCTCAATATAATTAAACAAATTATAGCATCAGTCTCATTATTTAATAGCCACACCTTGTATTAGTGTATTTTGACAAACACAACACCTGTACAAATACACTAATGGAGCATACACACGGTCAGATTTGTCAGATGAACGATTTGAATGATCAGATCGTTCAGAACGATTTGATGAACGATTTGACCAACGATTTGAACTATGAACGATTTTCGACTGCATTAAAGAGAATGGAATCGTCCGAATCTGACTGCAAACACATCAGATGTCAGACATCATTATCTGACCATCGGGAACGCGCATCGTTAATCGTTCAGATATGCCAGATTTTCCTTCAGATATGAACAATTTTTTAAATAGTTATCGTTCAGATCTGAAGAAAAATCTGACCGTGTGTATGCACCATTAAGAGCTGTGTACTAAAACATGGTGAAAAGTTGTAGCCGACACCTCACATCTCACTAAGGGGGAGATGTATTATGCCTTGGAGAGAGATAAAGTGGAGAATCTGCCCAAAGCACCAATCAGCTTCTGTCATTTAACTAGCACAGTCTTTAAAATGAAAGTTAAAAGCAGATTGGTTACTTTGGGCAACTACTCCACATTATCCATCTCCAAGGCTAATTCCCTTACTGAAAATAGAGTCTAGAACAAAATAAATAGGTTAAGGTGTTTCTTGTAAGAGGTAATATATAGTGTGTTTCTCATAAAGTGAAATCCTAACATTGAGTACCAGCAGTATTTTCCTAACAAAAGAATCTACCAATGTGGAAGTTGGGAAAACATTAGCAACTTCTAAAACGGAATCTGGTATCTCTTCTCTCCCCTCGGACACTTTGGCTTTTAATTCTACGTAAATAGATAGCACAGCCTTCACCTCATATCTGGTGGAGACTTTAAAGCAAAACAAATAATACAAATCACGCCCAGACCTCAAAATGTATAATGCCATTGGTCATAGCAAGGACAAAGGATTTAGCAAGTAGAACAAGAACTAGGAGAAGGGAGTGTCAGTCATACAACCTGCAATGCCAGAAATACTTCCCAAACTAGAGGCTCAATAAGAAAAACTGGAAAAGAGCACAGACTAAAGGAGGATTACAGGGATACAGATAGACCCCTTAGAAAAGGAAGAACTTATGTATCAAGTGGAGGTTGCTCATAGCAACCAATCAGCTCCTACCTATTATTTTACAGACTGTACTTAATAAATGCTGCTTCAAAGCCGACTGGTTGCTATGGGCAGCTTCTCCACTTGCCATTTCTCCAGGCTTTTCACTGCATGGGTCTATTCACTAAGCCTTGCAGAGAAATAAAATGGAGAAAGATAAGTCCCAGCCAATCAGCTGCTAACTGCCATGTCACAGGCTGTGTTTGAAAAATGACAGTTAGGAGCTGATTGGATGGGACTTCATTTTCTCCACTTTATCTCTCTCCAAGGCTAAGTGACTAACTCCTATAGAGGGGACCTAACCCATGGTCAATTGTCCCTTACTGCTGATGGAGAAAGTAGGATTTATTTCCTGAAACCATGCAACATGTATGGAATAAATGAATTGTATTTCCAATATTAAACACAAATCAAAATGCCATTCTACTTTATTTTAAGTAGTATGTCCCATCCCCTGCAGCCTAACCCTAACCTATCCCTTAGTGCCTAAATCTAACCCTAACCCCAATACTTACCGTAGGGATACCGGCAGTCAGGATGCAGGCACCGGGATTCTGAGCGTCAGAATCCCGACAGCCGGGATCTCAACTACTACTCCAGGTAGTGCTACATTAATAGTATAAAAAGTAAATATTTTCAAGATTTCAGATTTATTCTAAATAAGTTAACTACTTTTCTGTCATTTATTTGTGTGGGGTCACACAGCCCAGCTTGCCCTTCCTACTGTACCTTGCTGGAAGTTGACAAAATGGTATGACTCCCAAATTTGTAATCATACTTTTTAGCAGCTCTTTAATTACAGCTTAATTATGGGGTTTTTCTCTTAGCCCCGTCTTTAATTTCCCTCTTACCGCCTATAGGATAACACACAGAAAGCCTGGCAATTTGCCATGAAGCAGCTTATTAATGATTCCTCATTGGTTTTCCCACATTATCAGAACACCTTGGAGCCAGAATGCAGGGCTTTTTATAATAGAATAAAAACATTAGAAGGCACAGCTCCTGAGGGCCCTCTTCTAGTATTTGATGAGTTAAGTAGTACATTTCAACAGCTGAATAACATGTTATTTAGATTTCCCTAGGTCAGGCATGCTATGACAGCGGACTTTGCTGGACTCCCTCTGGGACGTGTATCTTATCCTCTAGTGGGGCTTTTGATAAGAGGAAATAAAACTAAACCTACTTCTGCGATTTACTGGCCAATAGTAATTTAACACCAAGATCTTGGGAAAAGGAAGAGTGACATACTGCCATGTACAGTATTAGAACTGAATAAGTGCAGAGCTACAGCCTTATGGCATGTTTACTGCACAACTCCCCTGCGGTTATGAAATTAAAAAGCCAGCAGAAGATGGAAAAACAGTTTCACACTGAAGATTGTTCTGTAAAGCCCAGCAACTAGCAAAGAGGACAGGCAGACATGTGTGTACAGGGTATTCTGCAGCCTTAAAGGCCCAGTAAACCTTCACTATGGGCTAGTTGTGCAAAAATGACTCACAGACACAAAGCTAACTGAATAAATATAGGTGGGAATCAGTTGCACCATCCATAAAAGGGAGATTCACTTTTGGAAAAGTATTTTAGTTCTAAATCTAAGTTTCCCCCACTTAAATTCCAATCATCAGATGCAATAGTCTCCTGGTTGTGCTGTATCGGATGACATGTAGTGATGAGAAGATTCAGCAGACAACCAACAGCCAGGCTAAGGGAGTGCACTGCCACAGCTTCTGCCCAATCAGATGCCCCAGTTTCAGAATCTACAGCAAGTCAAGGTTACATAGTCCGTATTATTAGTCTTTATAGCTGGTAATAACTAGTAAGAATGGCATTATTATAGATATACATTGGCTGGTTTACCTTTCTCGGTTATGTTGCAGTATGCACCAGTAAAACCATCAAGGCAGATACAGAAGGGTTCTTTATTTGCACTGGTAAAACAGGATCCCCCGTTGAAACATATGTTTGAATCGCAGTTTTCACCTGAAAACAAAATCAAAAGTTATCAAATCACAGTCGAGTAACATGTCAAATAGCAAAATCATTCTATTCTAATGGGATCCACTTAGTCTATTGTAATAACATGTTCAAATCCCGGCTACAGGGAGTCGGCAAACTCTTGTTCAAGGCATTTCTGTTTTAAGATGACCTTACTTTAGTGTACAGGAGAGGAACTGCAAACGAAACACTGTTACCCAGCCTGATAATGGTGGCCTTGATTCTCCTGGACTGTAATATGAGAGAACAGAGATAAAAATGTCCTATTCAGCCTGGTACACACTGGAGCCACGTCGGTCCGATTTAACATTTCATATTGACAATCTCAGTGTGTACGACCAATAAGCGCGCTCCCACGCCACGTCATTAGGTTTGATGTGCTGCAAACCTGATGGCTTCGCTAGCGATCTGTGGTATGACAATAAAGTAAGGAACAGTGATCGTTCCATCCCTCATTAACTCGTTTTAGTGTGTACGGGCAACCCCCGCTTAAGGGCATTCGTTCTAACGTCGGAACAAATGCCAGTCACCGGAGTGTGTACCCAGCTTTACATACAAAACTATTTCTGCAAAACATAAGTTTAAAACATAACAAATACAGATGTGTCCTCAAACATCTATCCTTTTTGCTGGCATGGCGTGACTTAGACGCTCCGCCACGAGTAGAGAATTTCGTGCTTGAGTACCTTTTCCCAAATTTTGCGTCCAATTCACTAATAGTGTACTAAATTATTTTTAATCTGCTACTTTACATTAATTCCTTTGGGACACAAAATACTAATCTTAAACACAGTACTTAGTACATGCTTAGTTACTTCGTATACTATTAGTAAATTAAGATGCAAAATTCAGGAAAAAGTAAGTAATCTGGGTGAAAAAGACAGAGGTCCCACTGAATTTTGAACCAGTTCACTAATGGTGTACTAGGTCACTAATAGTGTAATAAGGGGGTGATTCAGCAGATTCCCGACAGATAGTCAGGAATCTGCGCATGCACAGGACCCGTTCTGCACATGTGCAGAATGGGTCCTGCATGATTGGACGCAGAACAGCAGCAGGCTAAGTGATTGACAGTCTGCTGCCATTTGGGGGCGGCAACGGCCTATGTTTTCCAAAACGGAGGCGTGTCGTCGCCGTTGGGGGGAGGGAAGAGGCCATAATGCCTCCTGCTGCATTAACAGAATAGCAAGGACAGAAATACAAAGTTGCTTGTGTGCAGCTTTGCAATTCCATCCAGTGTTGAATCACCCCCTATGTACATAGTCTTAGTATAGCACATGAAGATGTAAATTTTTAAATAAAGTTACATTGCGCGGCTATGTCGTAAGGTCTGTAGTGCGCCAAACGGGGCTATTTGGTGTGATTTAAGGATAGGGGTGTATGTAGAGTGCACAAAATGGCAAGGAAAGAAACGTGATTGAAAGTATAATGGAAACAATCCTAAGCAATAATTGGCTAATGCTAATGGAAGTGAGGCCACAAATTACTTTGGAAAAGCAAACATCAAACTCAAACATTATTAATAGTAGTTGTAGGCTTTCCATAACTAAATTGAAATTAAAAAAAAAAAGCAAAAAATTAAAATCACAAAAAGTAGCGTTCTAAAAAGTGTTACCATAATATGACGTAACTAGAAAGCAAATTATTATTTTCACACTGAAATTTTTTTTAGGGTCGTATTCAATTAGCCGAGAAAAGTGGCGTTTGGAGAAACGTTTTCAAGGATTTGTACTTTTCGCCTGTTTTCAAAGCATCTCCGTATTCAATTCCAGGAGTTTTCACCTATGCAGAAAAAAAAAAAAAAAAAAACAGGCGAAAAGTTCTCTCTATATATAGGCAGGCGAATTGGAAGTGCAAAATCTATATTTTGCAGTGCAAATGTTGGGATTTGGTCCAGAACCCTTTGGACACCCTCCCCTAATGACTAATCAGTCCAAAAAAAAAAATATCTTTAAAAAAAAAAAAATATCTTTAAAAAAAAAAAAAATTTGAGAAGACCCCAAAAATGACATATTCTTTGGGCGAAAAAAAATTAAAAAAGTGTTAGAAAATGGGTAAAAAGTGGGGGGCCTGGTACTTTGGGGGTCTATATGGATGGGACAGGTGTTTTTGGGATTGCACGAGGCTGCTGCAGGTATAGCTTTAAGATTTTTTTTTTTAAATCTTCATTTTAGAGACACCAAAATATGCTAGCACCCATTTTCATTTACCCCAAATTTGACCTCGGTACCTATTTTTTCCAAAAGAAATTGCTTTCTATAATTTTTCACCACTTATGCATATAAGCATATAACAGCCATTTCTGACACAAAACACTTTCATTAGGGCTATTAGGACACTTCTATACTGATTTCTAATGTTAGTGCAGCTTTTTCAGGGGTACAGACTAATTTCCCCAAAATCTTAGGGACTTTTTGCCAGTTTCGCTTTCCAACGATTTTGCCTGCCTTTTCGCGTCTTATAGAATTGAAAACGGAGATAAGCGGGAGCGCACAAGGAATAAGTTTTGCCTCAAAACAGGCGAAGGCGGCGATAACATCGCGGTTCGAATTTTCGCGGCTAATTGAATACGGGCCTTAGGGTCAAAACAATTTCACATAGAAGAAAAAAAAAATGGAATATCCATATACAACAAAATGAAAGAATGCCTGTAGGTAAATGGCCTATAGTAGAAAAACTACTAACATGCAGGAAGTCAGAGGAAATAATTTTTACGGTAAGAGGTTATAAAAGAGGGAAGCAGCGAAAAGGAAAGAGAAGCTTGCTAAGATGTATCACAAGGTACTGCACAAGCACCGTATATGGATGTTGTCACATGAAGAGTTAGAGGACATAAAGCATCTAGAACAGGCCTGGCCAACCTGTGGCTCTCAAGCTGTTGTAAGTCTACAAGTCTCAGCATGCTTTACTAGCTGTTCTGTGCGAGGGTATGATGGGACTTGTAGTTTCACAACAGCTGGTCAGTCCTGATCTGGAAAGTGACAGGATATTAGGCGCAGGTTGTGGTTTGGTGTACAATTTATAAATACATTGGAGATGTTGGCTATTTTGATTAAGATGTTCATGTAGACTGGTAAATTGAGTAGGCCATGTTTTATTTAGCAAACAAATGACATAAGCACCAGTAACAAAGTTCCTCTATTGCACCTAGTCTTTTCTTATGGCTACTAACAGCCTTCTATATGGCCCTGCTATCTCAGTTGTCACTTTTTTGGAATCCAGGGTGGTTTCCCCACTTTTTCATGCACTTCTCCCAGGCCATATTTTATACAAACGTTGCACAGCATTTCCGCGACTGCAGTGAACTGGCATTTCTAATTGGATCTTGCATTTCTCGTATGTGCGCATTCACACAAAAAAAGCATGTTTCATGAAACAAACTCCCTTTCGCAAACTCACTTCTAATTGTCTGAGCCCAAAGCGTTCTCATCTCTGGTGCTGTAGCATGGCATGACAGATGGCAGGTTACAATTACAATATTTTATGGAGTCAGCTGCCTGAAATTTCTCATTCATGTGGTTACATGACACATGCAACCATTACACAGAAACCCCTCAGGCACCTACAGTAAATTGTCTATTAAACACTTTCCATGGATATTTCGCATAACTGAAGGCCATCTAAATGTACTTTCCCATCCCTTGTACAGCTCTACAAATCAGTGTCAAGTAGAACTCATTGCCAGTATCAAAGCGAAGAGAAATGTTGGTGGACATTAACAAATACCCAGTCACTTGAAAAGGGAGGTTTAAACTTGCGTTTGCCAACTCCAAAGCTCAGGGACCTCAAACCATGCAGGTTTAGAGGTTTAGGTGTATTCATTACTCGCTGACATGTACAGATTCCCTTTAGATGTGCAGCAGCTTTATTTATCAAAGGCCCCTGAAGAGAAACACCAGCAACCAATCAGCTGTCATTTTACTAGCAGGATTTAGAAAAATGAAAGCAAAAATCTGATAGCTGTGGACAATGGCAGCTCCAGGGGTGTGGCTGCAGCGCAGTCTAAAATTCAAATAGGGGAGCCACAACAACTGTCAGTAAGTCCCAGCCATCTATGTTTGTCAGTGTGTGAAATGGCAGTTGGTGTGGCTCCTCTATTGAATTTTGAACTGCGCTGCAGCCCCACCTTTGGAGCCACCACTGGCTGTGGTTCAGATTAAGGGGTTTATTTATTAAGCAGTGAAAAACTTAGTGAAGTGAACCAGTGGAGAAGTTGCCCATGGCAACCAATCAGCTTTGAAGTAACATTTCATTTATTAAGTACAGTCTATAAAATAATAGGTAGGATCTGATTGGTTGCCATGAGCAACTTCTCCACCACTAAGTTTTTCACTGCTTGATAAATGAACTCCTAAGTTTCCCATGCATTAAGATTTCCCAAAGTGTCAGGTGGTCTCTAATTTAACAAAGTGTCAGTATTTTTGTTTGAATAGACGTCCCTACAAGCTTGTATCTCAGTTCTTATCCTGGCAGAATTACTCCCTCACTCCCACAGAGCTGGAAAAGGAAAAATTGGCTACTCTGTGACTGCTGCTTGCAGCAAGAACTTTTATTAATTTCTTGACCTGATGGAGCTAACAATGTAACTTCCCTAGAACGGCATACAAACTAGGGGCCATTATAGACAGAAATGAATCAGTCTACTAATAGTCCTTTAGAACTGTGTGGAAGCCATGAGCACCTAACAGTGACAGCCCACACAAACTCAAGGCACTTGAGAGGAAATGCATCAAACATTGAGTGGAGAAGTGGACAAATGGAGAAGTTGCCCATAGCAACCAATCAGCTTTGAGATAGCATTCATCAAGTACATTCAATAAAATGATAGGTAGAAGCTAAGTGGTTGCCAAGGCCAACGTCTCCGCTTATCCACTCTTTACAAGGTCTGCTACATCTCCCCCATAGTCAGAAGTGAACCAATCCCAGTGCGGAAAGCAATGTGTCAAATTTCAGTGTGTACCGCCTGCCCTTTTATAGCACCTGCAATTATCTCATCCACTGAGTTATTGTAATGTGTTGTACACTCCAAAACTACTAAGCTATTTACTATAACAACATTCATCATATCACTGTAGATCAACAGTTATTATGAATTTAAAGTAATTTTAATATAGATAACTACCCTGTAAAGACACCTGTTCTGCTAAACAGTGATCCGACAGCTCCAGACAATTACACTGTAGCCAGCTAATTGAGGATGCTCATGCAGAGCAAGCAACAAAAGTACATAACAAATATCTGAAGTTCCTATACATGTTCAGATGCTTACACCACTTCTAAAAACACTTCAGTACTAGCATCTTGTCTAGTCTTGTTGCTCTCAAACTCAACTCTCATATTTTCCCAAAGCTCATGTTTTCAGGATTTCGGGCTGTGGAAAAAGGTGGGATAATCACTGCCCCTGTGTATGATTAAAGAAATCCAAAACACCTGTTGGTGGTACCAGAGTGCTGGAGTTGAGAACCCCTGATCTAGTCAGACAATAATACAATTAGGGACATCTTTTCAGTGACACAACAGCATTGCATAGTGTTAAATGGGAAAATCATTCACATGTGCAACTTTAAAGCTGAAAAGTTGGGGTTGGGTATGATATGTCGAGGCTGACCATGTCAATATTCATCATGTAGACAGTGATGAAATGATGACATATTCGACTAATAACATGTCGTCCATGGCTTAAATTAAGGTGGGTACACACTTCACAGATATATCTGCAGACGATGGTTGTTCATACACACTGTCAATCTTCATCTGTCTTCTGGCTGCTGTTCCCACTGGCCAAGGGGTGTGTCGTGCCCCCCTCCCCACTTCCTCTGCAGCAAGTGTACAGGCATTCGCCAGACGGCCCATACACACTGCACAATATATATCAGCCAACGGCCGTGCAGCCAACACGATATGTCTGTGAACGACGTTGTTCACAGATATATCGCTGGTACACACTGCCGACAGGCACCCGATATATTGGCCAATCAGTTGATCGGCCAATATATCTGCCAGTGTGTACCCAGCATTAGTGGTAAGGTAATGTACATATAATTAACAGTTATGAGGTGAAAAGGTGGCATTTATGCTATTATAGATCAGCAACTTTCATTAGATTTAATAAAGCTTGGAGAGATACAATTGGAGGTAAATAGCACCAACCAATCAGCTCCTAACTGTCACTTTACAGGCTGTGTTTGAAAAATGACAGTTAGAAGCTGATTGGTTGGTGCTATTTACCTTCAGTTTTATCTCTCTCCAAGCTTTATTAAATCGCCCCCATAATTACTAAACCAATAAGAAATGCTGCTTTAGTAAACCTGAAGAGCACTTGCACTGAAAAATATAATTTAAAACAGGTGAAGTTAGAATCGTTCATGGTAAAGCTAGGTACACACTGTCCGATCGGGCCAACAAACAGGGCAATTTTTCTGCAAATCGAAAGCCCTATTATCTATGCTACACATTATGTAATTTTTTTTTATTAGAAGTTACCGATTTCCAGCCACACCACACTGATTTGGCATATGTCCGCCGAGAAGTAGGATGACGTAGTCACAGGAAAACGCTGAAAATATATGCAGATTATCGAGAAGCCACAGACACTGCTCGATATTGGGAGATTGAGCCAGAGCTTTTCTGTCTTGGCCAACCGATCGGAGGAACGCAAGGAATGCGTTTGTGGACGTTTTCTGAACCTTTTTATAGGCGAAACGCTCATGCCTACACAAACTAGTGCCATAAATCAGACCAATCATCCAATAATTGTATAGTTTGTACCTAGCTTTATAGTAGCGGCACCTGAAACGAGTCAGAGTTTGGGGCTCGGTTTGTTTACTATAAATACAAGATAGTACATGAGATAATGAGCCACTGAGAAAAGATGATAAAAGGTAATAACATCACAAAGCTGACTGATCAAAGATGAACATTTGACTTCACACAGGAAATGCATCATAACTTCACAGTTTATGAACAAACTACTGGTTATGAGATTTTGTAGAAAACACTTGAAAGACACTGTTTATTTGCCAAGTAAAACATTTTACTGCCTACTAGGAAAGTCCCGACTAAGAAAATCCCCAATTTTCTGCACCACACACACACACACACTATAAAATATATAAAAGTGGGAGAGCACACGTGCAGAAAGATTTTTCTTCAATCAGGACTTTGAGGACTTTCCAGGTAGGCAGTAAAAATGATTTACCTGGAAAACAGTAAAACAGTTTAAAGTGTCCTGAAGTCCTTATCAACCTCACAGGTGTTGGTAGGTGCAGTCTGGTTGTCTGCTTAACGCGTTTTGCTGGAATAGCCTCCAGCTTCATCAGAAGCATAGTGTAGTATGCTTCTGATGAAGCTGGAGGCTATTGATCCAGCGAAACGCGTTAAGCAGACAACCAGACTGCACCAACCAACACCTGTGAGGTTGATAAGGACTTCAGGACACTTTGAACTCTCCTTTGGATAACATCATTTTTTGGACAATTAAACAAGCTTCCATCTTGGACTTTGGACCAGCAACCACAAGTGGACTAATATATACAGCCCCAGGAATTTGCACAGGACATGCTAAGAGGACTGTTATCACTTCAATCCATCAATTGGTAATTATCGTTGGGTTCAGATATTCAGTCAGTTTGTGAGCCAGTCCTAATACCATCTATCAGAGCCGTAACTAGACTTTTTGGTGCCCTGTGCCAGAAAGAGCATTGGCGCCCCCTCATTTTTCAAAGGGACATAATGCACCCAATAAAGGGCCATGGCTTCATGGGGAAGGGCCAGGGAAGGGATAGGAGTGGCCAGGAGATGCTGGGGATGAAATAAGAGGAAGCTACAAGCAAGAATTATAATAAACAGAAATTTGACAGGCCCAAACAGCGCCCCCTGACCTGTGGTGCCCTGTGCGATGGCACCGGCCGCACTACCCTAGCTACGGCCCTGCCATCTATATATAGGAGAGACATTAATTACCCACAGGATGTATGGATTCGATTGAATTTTTTACTTCTAAAAGCTTTTATACTAATGTCTTTTTAAAGGTTTAATAAAACAATAATTTTCTGACACATTTGTTTGTATATAAATAGCTATATTTTCTTTATATTATTTGACTAGCGCTGGCTATACTATATTATTATCGTTTCTATTATTAGGGATTGACAATCCCCTAACCAGCTGCTACGTAGTAGCGCACTGTACCAATTATATATTGTTTCTGTAGTTAAGATTCCAGTTGTCAGGATGCCAGCGCTCAGAATGCCAGCGCCGGAATCCGGGCACAAGCATTCCGACCGCTGACATCCTGGCGGTAAGTATTGGGGTTAAAGGAAGGGTTAGGGGTTAGGCACTAGGGCAGGGATGGGGAACCTCAGCCCCGGGGGCCGTACAAGGCCCACAGAATCATTTGGTCTGGCCCTCTGAGCTTTTTTCTGTTAGCCTCAACTGGCTTACATGGTGCCTAGAATGGTACCCTGCAGCCAGAATCTATGCAGCAGTGCCGCCTGGAGTGTCCTTATGTCGCTTCAGACAGTCACACCGCTGCTCTTACAGCATTGCTGTAATCACAGGCATTTGTGGCCCCTCCCCGTGTAATGTCACATTAAGGGGGCGTGGCCTGCACCAGACCCGCAAATAATGTTATATATATTAAAATGGCCCTGGGCAGAAAAAATGGTTCCCCATCCCTGCACTAGGGCGAGGGCTAGGTTTAGGCTGCGGAGGGGGGGGGGGGTTAGGTTTAGGCTGCAGAGAGGGAGTGTTAGCCTACTTACTGGTAGGCGTCAAGTTTGTAACCTAGTCGAAATGCCGCTGTTGGGATTCTGAGCATCGGCGTCCCGCACACAACCCAGACAGACTACGCACGGATGCTGTATTTATATTTGCTGAACAATTCACTGCGAGCCATTGATCTGTCATTTAGGAAGGCCTGGTGGAAGACTCCCTGTTGATTTCTTCAATAGCATTACAGACTCAAGTGTGGTCCTAATAGTGTTTCCCTTATAACTTTATTATTAACACCTTATATTTTAAACCTTTCACATGTATATTTGTAAATTCTCCCAAAGGATCCCAAATTGCCTCTTCTGTTGGCTTTTATGCTCTCAGAGTGATTAAACACTTATCAGACTTTACTGCTCTTAACACATAAAATGCAATAGTTACTGACTACAGTACAGTCTATTATGTCTGTGTGCACTTATCTGCTGTTCACACTAACTAATCTAATTGTATGTCTAATCTGGTCAAATGGCTGAACCTTATATACAAAAAAAGAACAGTGAGTGTGTGTAAGGGGCCCCCCTTACACACACTCACTGTTCTTTTTTTGTATATAAGGTTCAGCCATTTGACCAGATTAGACATACAATTAGATTAGTTAGTGTGAACAGCAGATAAGTGCACACAGACATAATAGACTGTACTGTAGTACAATCTATTGTAATTAATTCCTATTCCCCGTTAATTCCTATTATTTAATGGGATCATCAGACTGGAATTGTAGAAAACAAAATGAACTGTGACACACACGTATATTAGGGATAAATGTTCCGTAAATAGATCTCTTAAGTGAATTGCAAACCTGTAATACCAATGAAAACACTTGCAGTCTAGACATGTTTATCTGTGCTATTAAAATCTACAGCTTCTTTATGAAAGATATTATAGATAATATGTATAATAATTGAGAAACAATAGGTGACTTGGAAACATAAGAGGAGAAACATTGGCATTTTGCCTGAATGATATCTATGCACTCTCCCAGCATGTTGCTATTGGTTCCTGAGTGCTTAGAATTAGAAAACACAGATCCATCATATATCAGTGTATTACTAAGCAGAATATCAGGTTTCTGCTATCTCTTTGCTCCTATAGGCCAGTTGGTTTCCAGCATGATCTCATTCTCTCTCACACACACAACGCCCAGTAGATGTCGGTGATGCTAGAAAATAAGCTTTAGCTGAAACCTCCCACTCCCACTGGTGAAAACTCCCTCTTCTACCAGTGATAAAGAAATATATATATATATATTTTTTTTTATTTTTTTTTTTTAAAACTCCACCAGCCAAGTGTTATGTCTTATTGTTATTAAAATAATAATGTCAATTATTTTATTGAGTATTAACAATTGTTCAGAAGAACAATGAAATATAAATGATGACAATTAGATAAAAACATATTGTCCACACACTGTAACATTATGCAATACTGTTTGCTTCATCTAAATCCAGTTGTCACTTAACGGATTGTGGCATTCATTATACTGTGGAACACTTTCACTACAAGTAAAACTCAAGCTGCAAGTGGGCAGGTTTTTTTATTCTTTATATACAGACAGAGCAATATGTATTCCTTGCATTTGGAAAAAACAATCTGTAATCACTGTATGGAATGCTGGGTACACACTACATGATGTGTGTACCCAGCGACGGCACAATGCATTGTGCCATCCGAACACACCGTATGATGCAGTGGACGACGGCGCAATGTGTAGTTCCATGCTGCAATCAGCAGCATGGCATCATTTAAAGCATCGTCGCATCTGCTGTGCTGCACAGCAGATGGGACAACGCAATGAATGACCAGCAGGACAGCCAATCGGGCATGTACACACTATGCCATCCGCACGATATATCGTTCAGATCCGATCGTGCACTGGATCGCGTAGCTGCTTGAACTTCCATCTCTTGCGCTCTAAAGTAATTTTATGAACCTTGTTACCTTTCCTGTCACATATGGCATATTTAACAGCAACATAGACCCCACCGATGTACCAAGGAGTTAAATAATTAATAAACACTGATTCTGAAAAGTGTGATATAGAGTAACCTGATCAGAAGAGCTTACAGTCTTCCAGAAGTGATAACATATTGTAGTAAGGGGAAGATGTATCAAACCTTGGAGAGAGATCAAGTACCAATCAGAGTCTGTCATTTTTTTTTCCCCAAACACAGCCTGTAAAATAGCAGTTAGAAGCTGATTGGTTGGTACATTATATCCCTGCAAGGTTTGATACATCTCCCCCCCTATGGCACATTTATAATTCCAGAAGGATGCCTCGTCTAATCAGTATTTTGAACCATTGAAAATTGGGCTATAATTGTTATAGATCTATAGACATACTCCAGCAGTGAAGTAACTACTCTGGAGTCCTGCCAAGTGGTGACAACTGGTCTGTAAAGTACTGTAGCCCTCTTCCCAAAAATAAAGTTAGATCTCCACCACTTACCTTCCACAATGAGAAGGAGCCAGAAAGTCAGCAAAGTGACAGTGAGTGACTGCAAGGCGCTGGGCCCCTGCATGGTGCTCACCTGGGATCGCACCGGCCTTTTACCTTGCACTGAGCTGGTAGTGTCAGGATCCCCTGGTGAGTGGCTTGGAAGGAGCGGGCAGGATTTTGGCTGTTCCGGGGAGATCTCACGCTGAAGACTGTTCCTTAAACCTCAGATTGCGGATTACAGTGACGTGATCCCTTGGCCCCACCAATCACAGCGGCCTGCGAGGCAGAGACAACTCAGCTCTGGATACAGAGGGAGTGGGGAGGGATCAGGCCGGGCGGGGAGTGTTGTTGTGTCTGCAGACAGCTGACTGTGCCGGGCAACAGAAGAACACGCTGTACCGCTACTGTCTGTCTCTCTCACGTTTGCAAAACAATTTACCGAGCTGTAAAACTTCCAGCCATGAGAGAACAACTAAACAGGCTTATCCACTGCAGACGTAGGCTTCTCTCCCTGGGTGTATTGTACTATTCATTAAATGCTTTGGTTCTGTTTAGTTTTGCTTAATTATTAGAAATTAGGGGTCGATTTACTAAGCGTTGCATGGAGATAAAGTGAACGGAGATAAATTACCAGCCAATCAGCTCCTAACTGCCATGTCACAGGCTGTGTATAAAAAATGACAGGAGCTGCTTGGTTGGTACTTTATCTCCGTCCACTTTATTTCCATCCAAGGCTTAGTAAATAGACCCCTTATGTTGGTTACACACTAGACGATTTTTATGAACAATAATGTTATCGTTCATATCGTCCAGTGTGTATGCACTGAATGACCAACGATGCAGCTCAATCTGGGGATATCGTTAACGACACAATGCTGTTGAAAGCCGCGCTAGTGTCTGATCCCAGCATCGGCACAGCTGCAGGTGATGCGTCCCCAGCAAGACACATCGGCGACCGGCGCTGGGTGAGGCTTGGCTCCGGGTGCAAGCTTACTGTAGCCCGCCGCCCGGAAGCCTTGATGCAGCGGCGGGTGTTTGGCCCTGGCCGTGAGCCAATCACGGCTCATGGTCCAGCAGCCAATAGCAGGCTGCTGCAATTTGCTCACCAGGGCCGCCTCCGATTGGCTGTTGGACCGCCCCACCCACACACTGTTAGAGCAGGAAAGGGCCCTGCACGGCGTTATTGTTGTCTCCCTACAGGGACTTGTGAGGGATCGAGCAGGACGAAGTTAAAACGGTGCCACTGGTGAGAACCTCTGTATTGGTCTGTTGTCTTTTCTGTCTTTATTTCCTTCTGGGCAGACAGTGGGCCTTGCACTCCGGTGCAAGGTCGAGTCTTCACCTGGTGCGCGAGTACCTATAGGTGAATCCTGGGCTCTGAGGCCAAAAGTGCCAGTGATGATCTTCACTTAAAACCCAAATTCCTGTTTTGTGTGGTCCTCATTCCGGTAGGCCGTGTCGGTCGACATTGATGAAGCACGTTTCTCACATCATCTCCTTCCTCCTAGGTCATCGTGTCTAGTCCGGTGTACCAGGACCGTCTGTTCATCATACAGCCTGAAGGTGAGAGGGTGCAACCCAAGGTAAGATACGGAAGTACACCTGCACGGCTGCAGGCACCGCACCCCTCTTACTATGCTGCCGAATGCAGCATGACCCCACACCCCCCACTGTCGTTCGTTGTGGCTGACACCCTCGCGTGGTCCTGCCACAGACGATATCGCACAGCTTTAGTCTGGCTTGCATTATTGCCAGTTGCGGAACGACAAGTCTCATTAGAGCTTTTGTATGTAGTACTTGTATGTTGTTTAGGAATCTGTGTTTTCTTTTTGTGGACTAGGCAATAAAGAGATTGCTTGATAAACTAAAACAAAATATTCTTGATTATGAAACACTGATGGGTCTATTTAATAAACAAAAATATGGCGTTTCTCCAGCATTTTAGCTGGAGAAAGACATACTTTTGTTGTCTGTGCATTTAGTTACATAACCTTTTAATTTCTCCTATCACATTCCAGCAGCCCCTATTGTATATAATAAGGTGCAGGAATGGTACTCAGGGCCTTATCTCAGAGATGGACGCAGCATGTGAAACTATGCTGCAGTTAGGGGATGCTGCGACTGTTGTCATAGAGATCTGCGCATGCGCAGATCGACAAACATGGGAATTGTACGTAAAGTATCGGGGTTTGCGTACCTCTCTGAATCAGGCCCATAGATGAGAGAGGCTCATAGCTTCTCTCATCTTTTTTGAGAAATATTTGATGTGTCTTTTTACCTGCAGAAACGGAGAAAAGCAGGAAGGAGGTACTCCCTTTCTGCTCACTCTTCTCTGCTCCCCCTGGCCGGATGTGCAGACGTGCGTCTGTCTGACGTCACCAATGCTGATTGGCACATGTGCAGAGGATACAAGCATCTTTCGTAAAAGATGTGTGAAAATTACTCTCCTTTCCTGCAAGGGCTGTCCCGGCACTTAAAAATAATATTCTTGTACCGCTTTTCACTTTGATTTTTAAATAGACCCCATAACCTGTTGTAGTAATAATCAGATTACGAGTTTGCCAACGTCCCGAGTTATCTGCAGAATATTGGTGCCATATTCTATCTACAACATATTCATATACAGAGTTGGGTGTACATCTGGGGGTTTTTTCCACAAAATTTATTTTACGCTTCCTTCTCCGTAAAGCTGGAGAGACAGAAAGTCGGGCTCCTGTTGAAAAATACAATCTGTACAGAAACGCGTTGAGCAGTAGCATATGCTCTTTTACAAGTGCCTGCAGACCATGGGAGATTGCTCTTTGCCTGGCATATCAAATCCTTTGCCACACTGTGACCATTTTAACCAAGTATCCGGTTGACCGGCTTTGAGGCATTCAAGCACCACACTGCAACCAGTGTAACTGATTACAATCGTAGGCGCCGACTACGAGGTCTTGCCATAGATCTCTGCTTACAACAAAGCTCCCCAGGAAGCTGAACTATACAGCCAACAGCCATCATTCCCCCGGAAGGTGAGCTCCTTTGCTGACACCCAGAACGGGATCTTACCAATGACTGATACATGTTCATAAGTGCGGGAACACATAAGGACATAAAGACTCCCGGTAAAACATTGCTCTTTCTTAAATATGTAGCCAAGGCATGGGTTAGTTCTGTATAGTGTGGATGAAGCAGTGTCAGAATTCTTACTAGGCACATGCTTAGGGGCGCCACCTGCTGGGGGTGGCACGGCAGCCCCCCCACCCCATAGCCCCCCACAGATAAATCCACCTTTACATGCTGCCTGCACTGCTGCAGTGTTCTGCTGGGTGCAGGCATATACAGTTGTCACCAATGCAATAAATATTTTGTTTATTGCGATGCAGCGCAAGTGATACCACGCCACACCTTTGTACTTGAAAGCAGAGGAGCTGTGGCGCAAAAAGCAGCAACCAGAAAAGCAGCACAAAAAGCTAAGTGACTTGGGCTGGAGCTGGAGCATATGGGGACTGGGGCTGGAGAGACAGAAATTGGCTAGAGAGACACAAGGGGCTAGAGAGTCACAAGAGGGCTGAAGCTGGATAGGCACAAGTGGGCTGGATCTGGGGAGACACAAGGGGGCTGGAGTTGCGGATACAGGAATGAGGCTGGAAAGACACGGGGTTGGAGCTTGAGAGACATTGGAGTGCTGGAGAGGCACAGGGGGGCTGGAGAGACACGAGGGGCTGGAGCTGCAGAGAAACGGGAGATTGAGCCTGGAGAGATGAGGTTGGAGAGACACAAGGTGGATGAGACTGGAGATTATCCACAACTGGTAGGATTAGAAGGAAAAGGGTCAGGGACAGTAATCTTCACTAAGGAACCAATTCTAAAGAGACATTACTGAAATTAGGAAATACAGTTTAATAATATAAAATTGTTTGATCAGGAAAGTTCACATTTTGCCCTGCACCAAAACTTCTGTTACTATGTATGATCTGGTTGAACCTTAGCTATCTGATGCTGACTTTGGTTATATCACTACGGAAACAGGCGTCTTCTGGACCATGTAATCTCTTATGTGAATAGTGAATACCGACTGAAATCACCATGCAGAGAAACTACATATAGGTAAGAAAGACTCTCAAGCAACTGGCCTGTACCTGCCGGGGACCCAGGAATGGGGATGCCCCAAAAACGCCATTTCTGATGTTGGCCCTGCCTGAATCAGAGCAGCTGCTGATCCTTTTTTTAATGTAGCAGCACCTGCTGGGAGATGGGTGGGGGGGTCACGGTCGGAAACTGATTGGGAGGTGGCTAGAAATGCACGCAAACATGGGAGGATTATGGGAGTGTTGCGGGCGTGTCAATGCAAGCGGCTGCATTCCCAGATGCACAACCGCAAGCATAGAAGGCCATGATCAGATGGAGGCACTGCACCTGCCATAGGTCTAGTTCAAGTTTCGATGGTGCGACCGATGGTGGCGTACAAGGATGCACCAACTGATATTACAGTGTGCACAGACGCTAAAAGGTGGCATCTCCGTTTTTACACATTCGGCTCCATGGATGTACAAGAGGGAAGAGTTTCTAGCAGCATTTTCATAAAGTCGCAAACGGGCGACCAATAGACACTACTGTGTGTGCTTCTGCGTGCGACTCAAAATTAGTCCCTCTGTGTCTGATACATACCACTGACATCTGATCATGCAGCCTGATATTTATATTAGCTCATACTGCGGGCACCTTTATAGCTCCATCAAATAAAGTGTTGCTTCTTCAACAATAAATTATTATTGAGTCCGTACTTTAACACAAATTTTTGTCCACCCCGAATATATTCATAAAGTAATTTTATACCATAAGAAAAATATTTATTCTTGTTGACCCCGTAATCAATAAATATTGATTGGCATTTATTTCCTAGATGTATTGTGCTTGCTCATGTTTTGATGGGTATGAGGTCAGGAGGTTGGCACTCACAGTGGGTCTGATTCATAGATGAACACAGTGCCAATGTATACGCAGTTGAGCGATGTTTTGCTAGTGCAAAGTCACAGAATCCTTTACTGCGCACGTAAGAACACAAGTGTGACTAACACTTGAGAAGGGGTTTGCATTAGAGATGAGCGGGTTCAGATCTCAGAGATCCGAACCCACCCGAACTTAGGGGATCCGAGTCAGTTTGGGTTTTCCCGCCTGGCTCGGATCTGAAAACGAGGCAAAATGTCATTATCCTGCTGTCGGATTCTCACGGGTTTTGGATTCTATAAAAGGTCCTGCGATCGCCGCCATTTTTCTCTCCGGCTGTGCAGCGTGCACAGAGAGGGAGCTAGGATCTGTTGCTGACTGAAGCTGACCATAGGGGCCGGCTAGCTACTGTTGTCTTGTCAATAAACTCAATATAGGGGCTGGGCTGGCTGTTGTTCTGTCCATAGGAGCTCGCTGTTGTTCTGTCCATAGGGGCTGGCTGGCTGTAGTGCTGTGTTCAGGGGGTGCTATGTCCTTCAGGGATGCTCTGTGTCTTCACCCACCCCCAGTGTGAAAACAAAATATATATATTTTTTCTGTGTGTGCGTTAGCCACACCTGAGGTTGTCATCAGCGTAGGTGCGCTGGGGTGCTGTGCTGCCCAAAATAATAAAAAAAATTGTGTGCGTGTTAGCCACACCTGTCATCGGCTTATGTGCGCAGGGGTGCTGTGCTCCTGTCTGTCGAGGGACTGCTGCCCAAAAAATAAAAATGAAACCAACTATTTTGTGGTTGTGTGCATAGTGAGTATGCAGGACAGTCACATGACCAGAGAGCAGGATCCACATACCAGTCTTGTAGCTGCCAGCAGCAGTCAGGACCATGCAAGGCCGTCAACGTCATCTATGAAGGCCGATGTACCATGGCTTAAGTCAGGCCAAAAAGTCAGGCTAAAAAAATCAACTTTTACCCTGTTAAAGCAAAATATTGGCAATATACCATTCACTATACGAAGTAGTAAGGAAAGGATAAGGCCTTGGCCCTTGTTTATGACTGATGGTTCTAGTGATAATTTAAGCCCCTCTGCTTGTAGGAGAGGTACAAAAAAATTTAAATTGTTAAGACAAGTAAGACACCGGAACCAACTGTAAAAATACAGCAGTTACACGCTATGATCCTCATATAATCTTAGCGCAAAGAAATTATACAGACCCAAGTACAGTTATACATACGCAGCGCTCTCTGGTCCAGATGTAGGCATCAGCAAGAAACCCCCGTCAATCAGCATTCAGCACGAAGACTAGGAACCCAGGGTCAGAGCACACATATTTATACCCCTCAGGAATAAACAACACAATAGAGAAGTTTGTTGCTAATACCATTGGTCCTAAAGGAGAGGGCATATGTTACAAGGCATTTAACAGGTTGGTTCAAATAGACACAGTCCAGCCTCTAACAACTGGTGGTCTCTGGTTTCCCGCCTCATGCAAATCCTAACAGTTGTTCATATAATGTACATTTTGTTGCTTGAAGTCTCTGCGGTCCATAAGTTGAGAATGCATGTTGCGATCTCTCCATCGATATTACCGGAATACTGTTGAGAGAGTACGCATCAGAACAATACCAAACATGGCTTACTTATCACGTATAACACCTTAGTTACGAAATAATCTTTTTTTCCTATTAATTATAATAAATGTGCATACTTGAATCTTATACCTTAAAGCTTATGGAATCTTGTATGTGAATATGTAATGTGTGAGTAGGTGGGGTTTGATGTAAAGACGCTAGTTAACTTGGGGCAGATGCATGTGCATGAAGCTAATATTCAGCGTTTTCATACAGGATGCATTCGCTAATATGCGACTAGTTAACAGCGCAATTGTGCGTACTACTGTGTGTATGAGAAATGGTGAAAGATGCAATCGCATGATGCTAATAGTAATATCACCACATGCACTAAAGTGAGTTTATCTAAAACGGCGCTTAGGCGGCCATTCGCAAAATGGCGTCTTGCGATCTAATTTCCAAGATGGCGTCTTGCGGCCAGTCGCAAGATGGTGTCGCTGCAATCCAATTTTAAACTGATCTTGTCTCAGCCAATTATCCAGCTTCGACAGGAGGATGATGAGTGATTTATGTAGTTGGCAATAACAACAAGGATGATGAGGATGTTGAAGATAATGAGGATGTTGATGGCGAGGATGTTTGTGTAAAAACTGTAAATCAGGTAACAGCTGTTGCCCATGGTGGGAAAAATCCCACTTTTTCCATGCCTGGGCAAAGGAACAAAAAATCCACTTCCATTATGTGGAATTATTTCCACCCAAATCCGGACAACCTTTGCCAAGCCATTTGTAACCATTGCCATGTAACAGTGAGTAGTGGTAAGGACCATAACCATCTTGGAAACTCCTCCCTGTTACGTCACTTGCAGCGCATTCATGAAATCGGAAAGGTACAGAAACTTTGGGGACAAAAAAACAAACAGCAATCAGTCCAGTGTCACCAAGCTGTTCCCTTCTATCTGGATCCAAGCGCCTGCAATATCCACCACCAACACCTGCATCATCATCGACATCCTCATTTGTGATCGGAAGTAGTCCTGCATCAAATATCTTAAGGACTGAACCTATCCGTTGTTCCTCAGAAGGATCCTTGAGTGCTACGTCTGTTGCTGCTGCTGCAGTTGCTATAAGTGGATCTTCATTCCAGAAGGGGACCAGGAAGAAGACTGCTTTTATTAGTTCAGGAAGTTCAACAAAACAATTGACTATCACACTGTCCCTTGCATTGGCGAACAAGTATGACAGCAAACACCCAGCTGGTCAGCGGATTACTGACGCCATAACAGCTATGCTGGTATTAGAAGTGTGTCCAGTGTCCGCCATTAATGCAGTGGGTTTTACCCAGTTAATGGAGGTCCTGTGTCCCTGCTACAATGTGCCTTCTAGATTCCACTTCTCTAGGATAGCAATTCCCAATCTGTACAAGTGCATTAAAAAAAATCTTATTAATGTCCTCCGAATTGCCGTTGTGCCCACTGTCCACTTAACCACAGATATGTAGACAAGTGGGACAGGGCAAACTAAAGATTACCTGACTGTGACAGCCCACTGGGTAGGTGTATTGCCTCCAACTGTGCAAACAGCAGCAGCATCATCTAACAAAAGCCAGCTCATTCAGAGGCAGGCTACTCTGTGCATCACTGGTTTCACTAAAAGGCATACTGCTGAGCACCTCTTAGAGAAACTCAGGGAAATCATTGGAAAATGGCTCACCCCACTTGGACTCTCCTCGGGATTTGTGATTTCTGACAGTGCCAGCAATATTGTGCGAGCATTACATGTGGGCAAATTCAATCATATCCCATGATTTGCTCACACAATCTGGTGGTGCAACATTTTTTTAAAAAATGATAGGGGCGTGCAGGAGATGCTCTTGGTGGCACAAAAGATTTCTGGACATTTTCGACATTCAGCAACTGCATGTCGAAGTTTTCAGCACCAGCAAGAACTGTTGAATTTGCCCTGCCATCAGCTGAAGCAAGAGGTAGTAACTAGGTGGAATTCTACCCTCTATCTGCTTCAGCGGATGGAGGAGCAGAAAAAGGCCATCCAAGGCTACATTACGGCCTATGACATAGGGAGAGGAGTGGGAATGCACCTTAGTCAAGTGCAGTGGAGAATAATTTCCGTGTTGTGCAAGGTTTTCAAATCCTTTGAACTTGCCACACGTGAAGTTAGTTCAGACACTGCCAGCTTGAGTCAGGTCATTCCCCTCATCAGACTTTTGCAAAAGCAGCTGTAGAAACTGAAGGAGGAGCTAAAACGGAGTGATTGCACTAAGTATGTGGGACTTGTAGATCAAGCTCTTCATTCGCTTTGACAGGATTGAAGGGTCGTCAATCTCTTGAAATCAGATCACTATATTTTGGCGACCATCCTTGATCCTAGGTTTAAGTCATACCTTGTGTCTTTCTTTCCGACGGACATAAATCTGAAAAGATGCAAAGAGCTGGTGGTGAAAAAATTGTCAGCTCAAGCGGAATGTGACACGGCAGCATCTCCTCCTTCAGTTTCTACAGCTGCCAGGAAAAAAATAAATTTTCCTAAGAGACCCACTGCTGGTGGTGATGCAGATCAGTCAGCAAAATCTAATGATATCTGGTTGGGTCTGAAAGAACTGCCTACAATGAGTGACATGTCTACCGTGACTTTGTCTGATACGGTCACCATTCAGAGAATGTTGGATGACTATTTTTGGGATAGCATCCAAATAGGCATGTCAGACAGTCCGTTTCACTACTGGCAGGAAAAAGAGGCAATTTGGAGTCCCTTACACAAACTGGCTTTGCTGTACTTAAGTTGCCCACCCTCCAGTGTGTACTCTGAAAGAGTTTTCAGCACAGCCCAGAACCTTGTAATTGATCGTCGTAGGAGGTTACTTCTCCAAAATGTGGAAAAGATGGTGTTCATCAAAATGAATTACAAATTCCATGAGGAAGACCTTTACAAGCACTTGTCCAAAAAATACACAAGCATCTGACTCTGTAAAGGTGATTTCCAGCGGGGACGAATTCATATTGTGTGAAGAAGAGGAGGATGTACACACTGATGAGGATGACGATGATGACATCTAATGTATTGTAAAGCCAGTTTGTGTATGGGATCATTGCCACCAATGTCCACTGCGCATTGTCAGCTTGTTTTGTGGGGGGTCCAAACAAACCAATCATTTCAGCCGCAAGTGGCAGTCTCTGTCGCTGAAGTGATTGGTTTGTTAAACTGTGAATGTCCTGTTTCATATACAACATAAGGGTGGGTTGGAGGGCCCAAGGACAATTCCATCTTGCACCTTTTTCCTTTCCATTATGTGCTGGTTGGGGCATTGCTGCCTGACATTTTAAATGTTATGGTTTTTGACTGTCCAAAAATTGGAATGGCCACAGACAGCATCTCCTCATGCCCCTTTAATTTTTTTATAAATAAAATTCTGAACCAATTGCTGCTTGTTGTGTCAACCCCCTTAAGGCTGCTACATGGCCCAAAGGCCCCATCCTGCTTCACGGCCTAAAGGCCACCTGTCGTCACTCCTCACCAGCCCTCAAGGCTGTAATGGCGCCGCAACTTGCCAAGAGTTCCAGGCTTCAAGGCTGTTGCAGGACTCGTTCCTTCCTAATCATAGCTCTGTATTCCACTACTACTCAGCCTGGAGGCTGCATCAACAATTAACTATCAATTCTTCAGTCAGTGGCTGCATCACCAGTTATCAAATCATCACCAAGTGGCTGCACCAATTATCAATTCTTCAGCCAGTGGCTGCGACAATTATCAATTCTTCAGTCAGCCAGGGGCTCCATCAATTATCAATTCAGCCAGGGGCCGCACCAATTATCAATTCTTCAGCCTGTGGCTGCACCAATTATCAATTCTTCAGCCAGGGGCTGCACCAATTATCAATTCAGCCAGGGGCTGCACCAATTATCAATTCTTCAGCCAGCGGCTGCACCAATTATCAATTTAGCCAGGGGCTGCACCAATTATCAATTCTTCAGCCAGCCAAGGGCTGCACCAATTATCAATTCATCTTCAGCCAGTGGCTGCACCAATTATTCTTCAGCCAGGGGCTGCACCAATTATCAATTCATCTTCAGCCAGTGGCTGCACCGATTATTAATTTTTCAGCCAGGGGCTGCACCAATCCTCATCTTTGCACAGTCCTCAACTCTATTTATCACTCAGTTTTGAGCCAGCTACCTGGATGCAACCGTTTGACCCTTAACTAGATGAAAAAATCATTATTGTGAGGTGTTCAAACTTGACTGGAAACGAGTGGAAATAAATGTTATTGAGGTTAATAATACAGTAGGAACAAAAAAAATGCCCATTTTATGTGATTTTAGCTGTTTTTATGATTTTTTAAAGAAAAAATCCAGATCCAAAACCGCAAAACAAAACACGGAGGTGAGGTTTTGGCAAATTCCATTCAGATCCAAAACCAGGGGAGATCCAGTTCCCAAACCAAACCACGGGTGTCAGTGCACATCTCTAATTTGCAATACCTGGGTGTATCATGG
This sequence comes from Taudactylus pleione, assembly GCA_031769625.1. NCBI lineage: Eukaryota > Metazoa > Chordata > Amphibia > Anura > Myobatrachidae > Taudactylus > Taudactylus pleione. The sequence goes on along the minus strand of JAUIMM010000555.1, from coordinate 371,249 downwards.
GGGAGACTGGGAGGTGAGCTAAAGTGGTCGCAAAAAGGGGCTGTTTCATGGGCGTGTTATGGGAGTGCTACAGACATGGCTGGGAATGCTGCTGCGTTCCCAGCCTCAGAGGCCACATTTAAGCTGCCTCTAATGTTGCTGGTGCAGATAATTTTGCATTGATGTGATTACAATCTCTACAAATGCACAGACCACACAGCCTGAAAGTGGGCGTCTCATTGCTCGTACACTCCACATCATCCTGCGCAAAGGGAAAGCTGAGATTAGCATTTGCATATACCCGCAACCGCTTTTGAGAGAGCAGCTGCGAACGCGACTGATTCTCTGAATCAGGACCGATGTCACCAGTAGAGATGTGCACTGACTCCCGTGTTTTGGATCTGGATCTCCCCTGGTTTTGGATCTGGATTGGTTTTGCCAAAACCTCACCTCCGTGTTTTGTTTTTCATTTTTGGATCTGGATTTTTTCTTTAAAAAAAATTATAAAAACCGCTAAAATCATAAAAAATGGGCCTGTTTTTGTTCCTACAGTATTACTAACCTCAATAACATGTATTTCCACTCGTTTCCAGTAAATTTTGACCACCTCACAGCTCACTATATTGTTTTCATCCAGTTTAGGCCCAAAATTTTAACCATGCTAGCTGGCTGGCTAAGCTAAGCGGCAGCAGTGGGCGGCACAAACACGTGGCAGTTCAACTTCAAACATGGCACATCAGGAAACACTTTTATTATTCGAGAGAAGCCTAAGGGAGTTGTATGTACTGTATGTAGTTGAAGGCAGGGCAGGGACAGGAAGGGTTGATTGGTAGTGTATTTATTTTCTTTTTTTGATTCCAAAGAAAATTTATGAGGGAGAAGGGAAAGAGGCATTTACAAAAAAATTTTTATACATTCACATTAGTCCTTGCCACAGAATAATCCTTTAGCATGGCTGCTGCTGCTGGGAGTAGATTTTATCATCCCAGAAGGGGACCAGGAAGACTTCTAGTAGCCCTTTCCACATGAAAAAGCATTTCCCAACCTGTACAGGGGCATTAAAAAAAAACAGTTAGTGGCTTCAAGTGTAAGATCTATAATTTAAGGCAGGGGTAGCCAACCCTGAGAGCTACCAACAGTGCATGTTTTCCAGGTCTTATCACAGAATAATAACTGTAATAATTAACTCCACCTGTGGATCTTTCCAAATGTATTAGTGAGTAATGAATACACCTGTGCACCAGCTAGGTGGTCTGGACAACATTAACTTTTAGTAGCTCTCGAGGACCGAGGTTATCTACCCCTGATTTAGGTTTTACGCTGTGTCTTTCTTGAGAATCCTGCACCTCTTCTGTGGCTAGAAGTGGATTTTCATCCCAGAAGGGGACCAGGAAGAGTGCTTCCAAAAACAATTGATTTAAATAATCCTTTGGATTAACGGAAGTAAAGGCATTTCCCAACTCTTACAGGGACATTAAAAAAAAACGCATACACATGGGATGATTTTCCTGAACGATATGAACAATAATAATATCGTTGAACGATATATCGTTCATAGCATTAATTTTTAGGCAGTGAACAATCGACCAACGATGCGTGTTCCCGCATGGACAATAAAGATGTCATTCATCGTACATGCATGCAGGCCAACTTGGACGATATCGTCAATTTTCCCAGTTCAGAGATTTGGCAGGATGACTCACTGAAAGATATCTTTGAAAGATATCTTTCAAGTCGTTGGTGCTACAGATCGTACTGTGTATGCACCTTTAGTTAGTGTCTTTCAAACTGCCGTTGTTCCCACTGTCAACTTAACCAGATCAGATATATAAACAAGCGGAACAGAGCATTAAATGCAACATTTCAGATTTAAGGTTTAAGTCCTATATTGTGTCTTTCCTGGGAATTCTTGAGCGCCATGCCTGCTTGCTGGGAGTGGATTTTCATCCCAGAAGGGATGAAGACATTCTTTTTTCTTCCCAATGGACACAGATCTGAAGAGAAAGAGATACATGTAAATAACTACTGGCAGGAAAAAGAGGCAATTTGGGGATATTTTAAGTTTCTACTTTCTAACTAAAAATTAAAAATGTTCATGTTGCCACTTGCTATGGGCAACATGAAGAACATTAACGTTCTTTGCTTTACCTGAGCTGCCCACCCACCTTCCAGTGTGTACTTGCTCACAAAGAGTTTTCAGCACAGCCGAGAACCTTGTCAGTGATCGGCCTGAGCCTACTTCCCCAAAATGTGGAAAAGATGATGTCCATCAAAGTGAACTACAAATTCTACGAGAAAGACCTTTACCGTCAATTATATGCAACAATTAGAGAGGCACCTGTAAGATTATACCATCACCCAAGCCTATATCGTCATCCCATCCTGTGTTGTGTATAGATTATAGCCAGTTAGATTGGGCATTCATTGTCCACTTTAGTGGATGTGAGCTCCATTTTAGACCATATCATCACCTCACCCTCTACACATCTTCTGACCTGGGCTATAGGAGGAGCAGCTGCACTCTGGAATACAGCTGCATGGAGTTGCCCCTCTGACTCACTGAAATTCAGGTAGAGGGGCCAGAGCCGGATTTAGACCTGATGGGGCCCTAGGCAAGATACCGATTTTGGGGCCCCCCTCCCTCAAACAATCCATATCACTAAACTTTCAATCCTAATTCATGAACCCCTCTCCCATTTCCCGTCACAGCACCCCTCTACTCACAGCACAGACCCCTTTCCCCTCTGAGCACCCCTCTCTACTCACAGCACATACAGCTGTCCTCTCACAGCACAGAAGCCCTCTCTCCTCAAAGCACAGACCCCACTCAGCACACAACCCTTCCCTCACACAGCACAGATGCCTTTCCCCTCTGAGCACCCCTCTCTCCTCACAGCACAAACAGCTCTCCCCTCTCAGCACAGACCCCCTCTCCCCTCTTAGCACTGACCCCTCTCAGCAATGACCCCTCTCTTCTCTCAGCACAGATCTCCCCTCTCAGCACAGATACCCCTTCTGCCCTTTTAGCACAGTTCCCCCCTCTGCCCTCTCAGCACAGAACCCCCCCCCCTCTGCCTTCACAGCGCTGACCCCACCCTTTAGGTGGCAGGGAATGGGAGGGTTAGGTTTAGGCACTTAGAGGGGGGATTAGGGTTAGGCACTTGGGGGGGAGGTTAGGGATAGGCACCCCTAAGGGAGGGCGAGGGTTAGAATAGGTTAGTTTATACTTACCTGCCGACGTTCGGGATTTCCACCTGTGTCGGACTGCCGCTGCCGGGATTTGTACTGTCGGCCATGCGGCCGGCGTTAAATCATACTGATCCTGATCAGACTGCCCCCTCACTCCTCCCCCCCAGCAGCTCACTGCCCCATCACACCTCACTGCTCCTCCTCACACATCATTGCTCTCCATGCAGCTCACTGCCTCCCTACTGCTCACACTGTCCAGTCACAGTTCACTGCTCCCCTCAGCTCTCTACCCACATCACACCTTATGCTCCCCCCATAGTTCAATGACCCATCACACCCCACTGCCCCATCACACCTCACTGCCCCATCACACCTCACTGCTACCCCTGCAGCTTACTGCCCCACAGCCCCATCACACCTCACTGCCCACATCACACCTCACTGCCCCTTACACCTCACTGTTCCTCTACTGTTCTAAATGCACCCATCACAGCTCACACTGCCACCCTTACATCCACACTGCTCCCCTCATGCCTCTGAAAGCCTTTCACACTATCCAATTCATCCGGCATCTTAACCCACCAACCTCTCACACACATACACACACACACACACACACACACACACACACACACACAGTGCCATTCAGAGGCCCACATGCAAGAGACATAACCCCCTCTCCCACCCCACTCACGTGTTTCCCTCCACTCTCTCTCTTACCTTACACGTAGGTCTCTCTCTGGCTGGCTGGGATCTGCTGCAGCCCCTCCTGCCCCTCTGATTGCAGCACTGGGTGCTGCTGCTGGTGGGTGGCGAGTAGGACGAGTTGCGGGTTGTGGCCAGAGGAAGGGGGAGCAGCTGGGACAGAGCGTCGGCGGGTGAGTCAGTGCGCTGCATGCAGGCAGACAGGCGGCTGCACACACCTCCCAGAGAGCGCTGTAACTGTGCACACCACCGCGCGGGACTCTCTGGGTGAGGGGGCGGGGCCGCGTGACATCATGACGTCACGTGGTACTCGCGCAGTGCTCCTCTGGGAGCGCTGTAACTGTGCAGATTTCTCCGGGCAAAGGGGCCCGTCCACGGGCCCCTTGGGTCCCGCCGGGCCCTAGGCGGACGCCTAGGTTGCCTAGCGGGAAATCCGGCCCTGAGAGGGGCCATGGGTAGGAAGTAGGGATCTATAATCAGAGAACACAGTTTTAGCTGCTTTATTCCATTTTTTAAATCATATGCTCTATTTTCACCTTTGAAAAGATGTATGCAAATCTCATCAGAGGCCTTTGTGATGTCATGGCTAACGCACACACACAGGAAAAAAAAATTGATTGATTAATTTAATTATTTTTTAGGGGGCACTTGGGAGGGAGAGCACAAAAAAAGAGGCAGAAGCAGCCTCTTGATAAATGACACAGGCAGCACAGCACCCCTGCACAGCTATGTTGCTGATAAATGTGGCTTACACACACAACAAAAAAAAATCGTTTTTTGGGGGGCCAGCAGCCCCTTCACAGACAGCAGCACAGCACCCCTGCTCACCTATGCTGATGACAAGTGTGGCTAACATACACACAAAATAAATTGTTGGTATTTACTTTTTTTTATTTTTGGGGGGCAGCAGCCCTTGACAGACAGCAGCACAGCACCCCTGCGCACCTACGCCGATGACAGTGACAGGTGTGGGTAACACGCACACAAAAAAAAATATTTTTTTTCACACTGGGGTGGATGAAGACGAGCACCCCTGAAAGACAGAGCACCACCTGGACAACACAGCACAACAGCCAGCCCCTATATGGACAATAGTAGCCAGCCAGTCCCTATATTGACAACAGTAGCCAGTTAAAACAACACTGGAAACAAACTATACTGGATAGTATAGTTCTGGAGCATCTGTGTAGAACACAACTGATACTTAGGCACTTGAGGAGTGCACTGAGAAGGTTCTTATAGTGGCTAGCTGGTGGGTGATTCCCCGAATGAGTTGTTGGTGCTGGAGGTTAGTGGTAACACCTGAGAGAGTTGTTATGTCATCTCTGGCCTGAGCCCAGGTGGGTCCTTTTAAGGATTCTAATTGAGAAGGCCAGCAATCAGTAACCTGCTAAGTTTTGGAGGCAGGCCAGTGATGTCTATGACTGCTGGTACTGACAATAAGAATAGGGCCGGATTATAGGCAGGGCGACGGGTGGTCATCCCAGGGCCCCTACATATAGAGGGTCTCCACACACTGGACCTTATTCAGAGGCGGCCGTATGGTCTACGACCGCACGGCCGCCTTGATGTTTTGCCAGTGCGCATGCGCACGAGGGAGCCGGCTCCCTCGTGCGCATGTGTGAGACCCGCTGCGACCGACAGCGCTGGTCGTAGCGGGTCTCTTTCCAAAGGGGGCAAGCTGTCGATGTTGATTGACAGCTCGCCCCGTTTGGAAGGCGGGCCGGGGGGTGGCAGCCCAAACGAAGGCATTCCTATGGGAACGCCTGCCGTTTGGGGGAGGCCCCACTGACATCACTAGTGATGTCAGTGGAGAGCTTCCGTCTCTGACAGAGCCAGAAGCTCTCCGGGGCTTACGACAAGTGAGACCCTACCCTAGGGTCTCGTCGTAAGCCCCGATGGTCGTGATGGTCTCTGACCATCGCGACCCTCACCCAAGCAGTCGTTAGAGCTGTGGGTGTTAACCCACAGCCTAACGACCGCAACAGAGGCGGGCGGTCAGGATGCAAGTGGCCGCCCAGTTTCTGAGCGACCGCTTGCATCCTCCGACCGCCTCTGAATGAGGCCCCCTGTCCCTGGCCCCCGGCCACATGCCCCTGATGAACCATGTTTTTTTTCTTTAAACGGACCTGCCTGTCGCGGCCCGTGATTAAGCCCCATTTGGCTCCTCCCCTCTTAAAAGACTCGCGAATCGTGCTGGTACAACTCTCACAGACAGGAGATTATTAGAAAATAGTCCTGACACCATAGGACACTTCCCATCCACCAGCAGCTCTGTGGCAGCTGCTATACTTGTGCCTTTTATAGCTCTCATCATTGCTGGTTTCATCCTATTTCATTCTTTTCAAACACAGGTATGATCCTTATTACAGTCTGTAATCAGCGCAACCACTGCAGAAATAGGGGCAAAATATAGTATTTGAAACAAGTCTGCTTCAACATAAAATTGCTTCTAAAGCCTTACAAAATGCATCTATTTTTTAACAGATTTCTTTTTCCTTTTCTATGATTATATTTTTATTTTAAAAACATTGTACAGAAAACAACATATATGAATGGACAATTAAAGAATTACATATTTCCATTATTTTTCCAAGAACTATATTAAATAGACCCCATGGTATAATTTGCTAATACACTTCTCTGTGTACAGTAGATTATGTCTATGTATACCCTGTCTATCGGTGTGTATCTAACTTATCCCAAATGTGCTGGAATGGAAGAGCCATCTCTCTTATTCATAAGTAAGACCCTTCCACTACAGCAAATTCCAATATATATATATATATATATATATATATATATACACTGTATATGTACATATGTATGTGTATACATGTGTGTGTATATATATATATATATATATATAATCTCCAAAACCAGCATATGGCAGCATTCCTTGCAAGAAAGGACGAGCCTGGTTCATTCTTTCTTGCATAGAATGCTGCTGTATGCTGGTATGTGTATATATATGTCTGTGTGTAAACACAATATATATATATATATATATACTGTATTTATATATATATTCAACTTTTATTGATAGGGGCCTCCAAACGTTTGTTGCCCAGGGCCCCCACAGACCTTAATATGGCCCTGAATAAGCATGTCTATAATTTGCATGTCAACATTTTAATAGGGTCAAAATCTCAACACGCGACATATAGACATGCTTATATTATATTTTGACCATGTCTATATTTTGATACTGTCAAAATTTTCACATTCAAAATACAAACATGCCTATATTAAGAATGTCTGTATGACAAGAAATAGGTAAAGTAAAAAAAAAAATGTATGGAGTCCCCCATCAAAATCCATAACCAGCCATGGACATCTGGTCTGGGCTGGTATTGGAAAATAGGGGGAAAAATGGTGTGGGTTTCCCGCTATTTTCCAATAACCAGCACTAGGCTTAACCAGCTGGAAGGCTGATGCTATAGCAGGGGCACACACAGTGTGAGGTACTCCTGCCACACTGTTAACCAGTGCCAAACTGGTCAGCATCCTTTTGAAAGTATGGGACCCAAAAAATAAAATAGGATCCCCCTCTTCAGGAACAGTTAGCACTGGACTCTTCCCTGCACCCCTGGGCTTTGGGTGCGAGGGTAATGATAAATATATAGTTAATATTTGTTTTTAGAGGCAGTCTACAAGTCCCTGCAAGCCTGCCCTGGCATGATGGCACTTGTAGAACCACAATTGCCAGCATATCTGAACATTATGTGCATGTTGGCGCCTGTATAGAAAATATAAAAAAAATGAAAAGACACACACACACACTGATATACCTTTATTAAAAAAAAACACTCCCCACACATCTCTCATTCACCAATTTAATACTCACAAAATCCTTGGGTCAGAACCACTTCAATCCATGTAGCATCCATGAGTCTTTTCAAAACTAAAAAAGTCAAACTGTACCCTTGCAGGGACCTGTGGCGAATGTGACCGGATCACGGAGAACTCTCTGGCTGATATCGTGGGTGCGGTATGACTATTGTATGATCTGTAGTATGACTGCGTGATATAACGTTCCATGCTGCATTTAGCAGCATGGCGTTGTTTGTTGCATCGTTCCATCTGCTGTGCTGCACATGCGACGATCGACCGTTGTGCTCGATTGGTCATGCATACACACTACATAATTTGCATGATATATAGGTCCAAACAGAGTCTGAATGCTATATTGTGTGAGGGATCGCATTGTGTGTACCCAGCTTAACATGCGAGCAGGTTAAACAGACATTGTGGCAACCAAAATAGCCCATAGGTTTCATAGGTAGCTTTGAAACTCATGGGACTGTTTTGAGACTGCTTAGGCCAGGTAGCTCTTAATGTTTTCTACTGTTTTAAAAAGATGGGGTCTGTTATTAAAATTACAATGTTTGATTAAGTTTTTCCTACATTCTGTTGTTTGTTTTATGCTGTGGTAGGGTTTAGCTTTGCCCCCCCCCCCCTTTCCAAAGTGAATCAAAGAGTGTCTTTTTTTATTTTATGCATAAAGTTACTAGCTCATTGTACTAAATCCTTTGAATATTTACGTTTCATTAAATACTTTTAATTTTTTCAGATTGGATCTCAAAATCTGAATTCAAATTTTATTTTCTCCTGTGTCTTCCCATCTGACTTTTAGGATATTTGACAGATCCATTACAGTGCCCTTTATAGAATAATACATGTTATTATCAGCTGGTTTACAATAGTTTGCTGACATATTAAACCACTTGGAGAGATATTTAAATTGGTTGTGAAACAACAAAAACTGTTTGTGAAAAATAATTACATTTATTTGTGTTCAAATTTGTGCTATATCAGGCTTTTTTTCCCCAGGTAATAATTAAATAATTTATATAATGGCCATAGATTTGCCATGCCTTGCATAAGTGTGCCGATGCTTAAGTAAGTCATTTCCAATGGTTTCACTAATTTCTACCTGTGTCTGAAACTAGTTACAAGAATTAAGAATTAGATCAAAAAAAATCTGCAGGTACTGCATACTCCTGAATACCACCACAAAAAAAACAGTGGGTCTATTCCAAAATTAGGATTCATCAACTTCATCTATGTACATACTGGCAAAGCTTAGGGAGAATGAAGTGCCCATAGCTGTACCCAGTGTCTGTAAATAAAAAGTATTATCCATTAAAAAATAATTATGTGTGAGGATATAAAGAGTACTCCAGGCCTGGGAAGAATGGGATCTCACAGCTTCTACAACCTGTACATGTGGGATATGGGTGAACAGAGCACTCACATTCAATACTTGGACCCAGTACCATGGCTTCCAGATAAAAACACATGTAACACTCATGATAAGACAGAACAATCAAATAAAAAGACAATGAATAATAGATGTTAAATAGGAAAAGTGAACTAGACAAAACACAGACAGAAGACAAATCACTTGGTACTCAATGGCCAACATATAATGCTCCACTAATCTGTGCTCCCCTCAACTTGCTCGGTCTACAACCACTAACTCCTGCAACCTCTATGAACTAATAGTAGGAAGTAAACATACAAAAAAAGATTTACAGATGCACAACTCCAACATTACTCATTATGTATAATACATTTTGCAATAGCATTTTGCAAATAATAAGAGGTTTTGGCATAATCATGGCCATGGTTATGGGCCCACCCACCGCGCCCAGGTAACCTCTGAGGGTGGGTCCCTAACCTACTGGGGTTGATATCCAGAGCGCAGGACACCCCCAAACCAGCCCAGCTGAGCCACCCCAGGGCATCACTCCAATAAGGAAAGGTGAAGTGTAAAAAAGTAGGATAGATAAGAGCAGCAGCTGCTGCATGTAGGGAGGTGAGAAATAAAGATGTGAAAATAATACATATATATCAAACAAACAATGAAAGTGCTAAAAGTGAAAGAAAGGAAAAATGTGTATATAATGCGATGCCCTGAAGCATCCCAACCAAATCAATCCAGGGGACCCACGCCCCAAAAATCAACCCTTAGCTGCACTGCAGTATAAACATTTTTAGGACTTACCTAGATTGTGCCTCTTGTTAAAGTGCAGTCAAAATGCCAGATCCCTGCTTAAAACCAATTAGGGACAGGTGGGAACGGGTGCTAGCCTAGATTGAAGGCGTCTCATACCTTCAAGTGTGCATAAAAACACACTAAATAGAATATGTGGAAAGGGGGGCCCTAGACTGCACACCCTGAAAATATACGTAATGGGAGGTGCTACCTGTGGAGACTATTGTTGCAAACATACAAAAAAAGATTTACAGATGCACAACTCCAACATTACTCATTATGTATAATACATTTTGCAATAGCATTTTGCAAATAATAAGAGGTTTTGGCATAATCATGGCCATGGTTATGGGCCCACCCACCGCGCCCAGGTAACCTCTGAGGGTGGGTCCCTAACCTACTGGGGTTGATATCCAGAGCGCAGTCTAGGGCCCCCCCTTTCCACATATTCTATTTAGTGTGTTTTTATGCACACTTGAAGGTATGAGACGCCTTCAATCTAGGCTAGCACCCCTTCCCACCTGTCCCTAATGGTTTTAAGCAGGGATCTGGCATTTTGACTGCACTTTAACAAGAGGCACAATCTAGGTAAGTCCTAAAAATGTTTATACTGCAGTGCAGCTAAGGGTTGATTTTTGGGGCGTGGGTCCCCTGGATTGATTTGGTTGGGCTGCTTCAGGGCATCGCATTATATACACATTTTTCCTTTCTTTCACTTTTAGCACTTTCATTGTTTGTTTGATATATATGTATTATTTTCACATCTTTATTTCTCACCTCCTTACATGCAGCAGCTGCTGCTCTTATCTATCCTACTTTTTTACACTTCACCTTTCCTTATTGGAGTGATGCCCTGGGGTGGCTCAGCTGGGCTGGTTTGGGGGTGTCCTGCGCTCTGGATATCAACCCCAGTAGGTTAGGGACCCACCCTCAGAGGTTACCTGGGCGCGGTGGGTGGGCCCATAACCATGGCCATGATTATGCCAAAACCTCTTATTATTTGCAAAATGCTATTGCAAAATGTATTATACATAATGAGTAATGTTGGAGTTGTGCATCTGTAAATCTTTTTTTGTATGTTTGCAACAATAGTCTCCACAGGTAGCACCTCCCATTACGTATATTTTCAGGGTGTGCAGTCTAGGGCCCCCCTTTCCACATATTCTATTTAGTGTGTTTTTATGCACACTTGAAGGTATGAGACGCCTTCAATCTAGGCTAGCACTCCTTCCCACCTGTCCCTAATTGGTTTTAAGCAGGGATCTGGCATTTTGACTGCACTTTAACAAGAGGCACAATCTAGGTAAGTCCTAAAAATGTTTATACTGCAGTGCAGCTAAGGGTTGATTTTTGGGGCGTGGGTCCCCTGGATTGATTTGGTTGGGCTGCTTCAGGGCATCGCATTATATACACATTTTTCCTTTCTTTCACTTTTAGCACTTTCATTGTTTGTTTGATATATATGTATTATTTTCACATCTTTATTTCTCACCTCCCTACATGCAGCAGCTGCTGCTCTTATCTATCCTACTTTTTTACACTTCACCTTTCCTTATTGGAGTGATGCCCTGGGGTGGCTCAGCTGGGCTGGTTTGGGGGTGTCCTGCGCTCTGGATATCAACCCCAGTAGGTTAGGGACCCACCCTCAGAGGTTACCTGGGCGCGGTGGGTGGGCCCATAACCATGGCCATGATTATGCCAAAACCTCTTATTATTTGCAAAATGCTATTGCAAAATGTATTATACATAATGAGTAATGTTGGAGTTGTGCATCTGTAAATCTTTTTTTGTATGTTTGCAACAATAGTCTCCACAGGTAGCACCTCCCATTACGTATATTTTCAGGGTGTGCAGTCTAGGGCCCCCCTTTCCACATAATAGTAGGAAGTAGGCAACCTTATATAGTGCAGGAGGGGTAAAAGATATCATGCATGTTTTGAGGGTTTTGAAAGCAGCCAATAACAGAAAAACACTGTTTTAAAAATGCAGTTTTTCATTATTGTTGCTGGCAGCTTTAGAGTGTTTTGGTGAGTTTGAAATCACTGGACATCGGTCATCACCGTCAAATTGGAGGGCAATAAAATGTACATTGATAAATTTACTCCCATTAATTCCTTAAATTCCAAAAAAGACTGCTAATGTGAACTTGCAAGATTGGGGGGGGGGGGGGAGTTAGTGACTAGATGCACACTTCCACAGCTCTGTATTTAAAAGTAGGTCTTTGGTGACAATTTTTGCTTCTACCTGGTGGTCCGTCCCTCCTGAGAAGCTCATGACCCATGGTCCGCCAGTTTTGAACACTTGTCCATTCATGGCTCCATGGCACAACATCTGGCCTACCATGCCATCTCCATTGGCGCCTACAGTTGTGACGGCCGCATTGTTGGGCTGTCACCTCCGGACCTGAGCATCGGACACTGTACCCGCCACTCCAGTTAAGCGCTTACCTGGTCTCCGCGGCTCCTAGTGGTGTGGTCTCCCAACAGATCTCCTGCACTGATGCTTCCAGGCTCCCAGTGGCCTACCGGATGATCCCAGATGCCATTACAGGTACTGCCTCTCCACAGCAGCCTTGGTTAGCCCATCCTTAATGCAGCTTTTCTTGGACAGATCACCTGACCCCTGGCATTTGTGTGCTGCAGAGTCCAAAACTCCTATAGTTTGGGCATTTCCTTCTGTTTCCTGCTAGGTCCTTAAGTGAGTCCCTTTTGTTCATACCAGAGGTGGCTGCCATTATCATTGTTGACTGGATATATTTGGGTGCCCTTTTGCATGTGCTCTATTTTTTTTATTTCTCACCTGAGCTTCCAGTGATATCCCTGACCTATGTGGTGTTGTCCTCCACTGGTTCCTAAACTGCCTTGAATCACAGACACATGGGAGAAGAGAGGTTGTGAGCTCATGTACTGATATCCATCTCCTATCTGGCCTCAATAGCCCTGCTGATACTTAGAACCACTCATAATGCAGACCTCCCTGTGGTTTTAAGTGCCTATGCAGATTATGGTTTCCTAAGCCTACTATGGGGGGAAGCGTCCAGTATCAGCATGTTCCCCTGAAAACATCTGCACACCTCATGTTTGCTTCAGTCAATTTGCCTGTAGTTTCGCAGCTGAGCTTTAATTTATTTTTTTCTGATGGGCAGGACCAAAAAAGGCACTTCCAAACCATATACTCCTAAGCCTTCGAGAACCCCTCTCAGCTCAGACCTGCTCCAATTCTTGAAATCGCAGATGACATCATCAGTGGCCATGGCCACCCCCTCAACACCTGCCTCACCTCCATCCCCGTGGCCCTCTACAATTCCAGCGACCGCTGCTATTACACAGACAGCAGCTCCTAAGCTGTCCTCTATTATGTGTCTCTTTCAGGCCATGTCAACCAAGCATGAACTTCCTTCCAAATTGGATTTCAATTTGCTTGTATGGTATGTAAGGAGGTAATTACCCTTCAGGCAGACATTTTCAAATTGGCGACCAGGCTAGTAGCTCTGGAGAATAAGGAATCTACACTTGATAACCTTCATAATTTGTAGGTCTCTATCAACTACCAACCAACTGCCCTGCGGATCCTTCTAGAGGGTTGATTACTTATGCCCGGTACACACTAGACCATATGTCATCCGATCCGACATATCGGGCACATCGGCATGTGTGCACCTGTTATGTCGCTGATGATGTGACATTGCATGCAGGTCTGATGGGCATTATAGTCACCGGGGGCCATACTGCCGAATGCAGCATGATTCCGCTGTCGCTTCATTGCTCCCAGCATTGGCAAGTGTATATGCAGGCACCCCCGCCAGGTCCCACCGCATGCAACATTGGACAGGGTACACATCACTAAGTGTGTACCCAGCTTTAGACAATCGAGGGCGGCAAAATAATTTGAGTGTGTGGCATCCCAAAGAGATTGTGGCTCATGGTCTAATAGTTGTGATAACTAAGATCTTTAACAAAATTCTTGGCAGTGATCCCAATACACTCATCACATTTGACAGGGCACATAGAGCGCTGTGGACACAAGGAGACCCCACTGATAAGCCACAAGATGTAATCTGCAGGCTACACTGCTATACACAGAAGTAGGAGATTGTCACAAACTGGCTAAGGTGATTCTCTGCCACGGGATTAGAACACGTGGACCCAAGTTGAGGAGGGAACAGAAGGTGAGAGTCCTGGATTAGTGACTTCCTCATTCACCAGTACCGGATGTTGGCGAGACCTGAGCAAAGGCAGGGAATCTAACTTACTGGGAGGTGTTCACCGGTGATCCCTCCAAGAGGGATTTGGGCTTAAGCTGCACCCAGCAAGCAGGTTGCATAAGTAGATGATACATGAACATACTGGTTTTAGCTGTAGTAAGTGATTTGCCTGTTGGTTTATTTCTGCAAGTTGTTGTTCGTAAGGCCTCCTTGTGGTTCCTTAATCTTTTACTTCTTTAGGTGATGGTGTTTGAGTGCTGTACGCATACTAGTTTACTTTTTTATGTTTTCATACACGTTCTTAGACTTTTTTTTAGGTTAATATGATAAATATTACCTTTGTATGTTCTTTGTTAGTCCTAATGACTATTCATACATATGTGTGCTTGTTTTCCTATCATTTACACTGTCTCTTTGCTTATGTCTTAGTTCTTTACCCTCACCTATGTTCTAGTTCCTCTCTCTCCCCTGAAGAGCCAGACCATGAACCTAGACCTCAGACCAGGCTGATTACCTTTCTGTGCTCTGGCCCATGGGATTTTCAGTATATTTCACCTCTCATAGAGACTCATGTCTCTTAAAATTAAATTGCCTCAACATTCCAGAGAAGAGGTCCTGACTTGTCCAAGAACTTTGGGCTGATAAGATAGATGTAGCTTTTATACAGGGGGCATATTTCAAAAAAGGGGAAAGTGCAGCTCCTTCGGAATCGCGATGTGCCCCACTCCTATTAAAGTGACAATATCTTTGGAAAGACCTTAGGTGTGGCCATACTTTTTTCTTGCCGGCTCCCTCTTTCTCAAGTAAAGTCTCGTGCTGGTTGAGGGCAGAGGTTTGCTGATCAAATACAATATTTTCGACCAGATCTTCACTTTGGTTAATATCTATGCCCCGAACCAAAAACATCCCTATTTCCTCAATCATTTCTTAGACCAAGTTGCCTCATTGAAAACAGGCACTTTAGTAGTTGGGGCGTGACCTTAATTGGCTACTGCAACCAGTGCTTGACTCTTCCTCTAGGTCCTCTAACCGTCCTGACAAACAACATCGTAGAGTACGTTGCCTTGTTCATGAGCAGCAATTAATAGATACGTGGCGATTGAAACATCTCACGGATCAAGACTACACGTTCTTCTCCCACCCCCACAGGGTAAACTCTAGAATAGATTATCTCTTTCTTGGGAATAACCTCCTACATATGATATATTATGTAGAGATTGGGCGTCTTCCTTGGTCAGATCATGCCCCTCTATTTTTGAAGCTTCAGCTGGCCCAACCCTTGCCCTCTTTACACTCCTGGATACTCAACAAGCTTCTCCTATAGGACACTTATTGCAAGAAACAACTGAAATACTCAATAGAGGAATTCATCCCATTGAACGACAAACCAGACATATTCAAAATTGCAGTTTGTGAGGCACATAAATGTGTAATCTGAGGTAAATTGATTCAACTAGGTTCTTACTTGAAAACAACAAAAAGAAGCACAAAAGTTGGTCTTGCTATAAAGAATTCTAACCTTGGAAACTGTTTACAAATAATTCCTGTTTGAGGATGTTCTGTCTAAATGTTTGGCTACTGGAGCAGCCCTCAATAAGCTGATGTCAGATAAACTTAAATGAGATTATCCGAAAATGTAGAAGTTGCTTTTTTCAGTGGGGGAACAAACCTGGCATGGGCTCTGCATGCCCAGTGGGCCTGCATGCGCATACAGACTACAGTGGATGACCGGTAAAGGACTGTAATTTAACATCTCAGATTGTTGCGGCCTTTCACTTACTATTCTACTTGTTTTAACAGTAAGTCCCCTGTAATTGGAAGATGAAGATAGGGCTAATGCTATAGGATCCTATTTAGGTAAAATTAATTTCCCTACCTAGTGTTGTCAGAGGATGAAATACTTTCTCTGGACCAGCCTTTTACATTAGAGTATCTTGGTGGTTAAATCCTCGCCTTCTGGCAAAAGCCCTGGTCTGGATGGGCTTACAGTCTCCTACTACAAGACGTTTAGTGATAGTGTTTTGCCCCTGATGCTTCAGACATTTCACTCGATCACAGATAGAGACCACTTTTCTGCTCAATCATTAGAGGCACACATCACTGTCACTCCCAAGGAAGGGAAGGATCCATCTAGGGGTCTGATTAATAGATGAACGCTAATACGATCGCAGCTGTGATTTCAAACAGAACATAGCAGCAAAAATGTTCTAATAGTTCCAAAGCTTACTAGAGCATAAGAACACCCACCGCTGCCTTCTCATATGCATATGTCATTGCTTACCTGGTAAATATCAGTAACATCGACACACATCGAGCAGCCATCTTGCCCTTGCAGCAGGTCTGACCAGTCACAAACACTGCAGCTCTCCTGACACACAGAGGGCTCTCATGCTGTGTATGTAATCATAATGGCTAATTTAAGCACGCCCATGTAACAGCATTTAATTTGCAAGAAACACCTGCATTGTTCTGAACACCACCCGTTACCTCCCACAAACACTGACTACCTGTCACTCACTTTGCGAATGGCTTCTCTGTGCTAGCTGAATCGCAAGACAAAGTAAGGGGGGATAGAACACAAACTGTCCCTTTTTGCTGACGACCTACTAGCAGTCATTTCTAACCCTACTGTGTCTCCAGATCTTTCTTACTTTAAAGTTAACTATTCGAAGTTGATGGCATTGAACCTTACTATCCCTCCCTCTGACTTGGCTGGCTTGCAACAAGCCTTTGCTTTGGTATGGTATCCCTCCCATATAAAGTATCTGGGTACCCTCCTTCCTAGGGACCTCTCAAAGGTGCATTTGGTTAACTTTGTTCCTCTCTTTGCAAAACTCTGACAAGAGCTTTTTACTTGGAAGCGCAAAGGCATCTCTTGGATAGGGAGGATTAATGTGATTAAAATGAATATACTGTATTGCCTCATATTCTTTATCTCCTCCAGACCTTACCAGTAGCCATCCTTCATGGGTGGTTTAAAGATCTACATAATGTTCTGAGAGATTTTGTGTGGAGTGAGAGAGCACCTCTGTTTAAGCATGACACTCTATTTAGATGGAGACACTTAGGTGGCCTTCAGCTCCCTCACTTTTACACTCAGTTATAATGAGGCAGTCATGCTTTATAGAATTGTAGACTGGATCAGATCAGATATTACCAAACAATGGGTATCTCTAGAAGCTCATTTTCATCTGTCCCTCTTTCCTTTGTCTTTGTTGCCCCATCTGCCTCTTCTCACCTGACCTTGGGCCCTACTCTGATTATTTGCTAACGCCTTAGGGGAACTGACTGCATCTCATCTGTACCTTCCCTCGCTATGCCTTTGCTGGTAAAGCTTGCCTTTCTCCCTGGTGTGTCAAGTACAGCATACCATTGCTGGGCTCGGGAAGGCATCGTGAGATTTGAATTATTGGGCGCAGATGGGGTTTTCCCGTTTAGCGACATCCAAAATAAATGGTGTCTTTCCAACTGTGAAATCTGGTGCTACCTTCAGGTGAAACAGTATCTCCAAACATATGTTCTTCCTAAACTAAGGAACTTTACATTAACACCTCTAATATCTATAGTTTATTAATTGACAGTCACTCTACCTCATTACCAAACGTTACTAAAAACTGGGAAAGAGATCTGGGATTAGTTCCTAGTGATACTCATTGGTCTTCTATTTTTTAAGTCTCCTGGTGTAGATCACGTAATGTTCTAACAACTGAGAGACACTATAATCTGTTGTCTCAGTGGCACCGATGTCCAAACATACTCTTCAAAATGTTTCCAGGGGTCTCAGCAAGTTGTTGGCAATGTGGTAGAGACATATGTACTCCCCCCGCACATCTGGTGGCTCTGTCCCTACTGGAGTTCCTTTTGGGATGGGGTGGTCTCTGTGGCATAGGTGATACTGGGTGATGAGGTTCCACAGTATACAGTTTTGGCTCCTGAACATGATATCCCTATCCATTTCTGTGTACAAAAAAAGATCATCCTGATATTCAATAGTGCGGCGAAAGCCGTAATTCCGGTGCAATGGAGATCATACTCTCAGCCAACCCTCAAAGATTGGTTTCAAAGACTAGAGCTATATAGATCAATTGATCATATCATCCTTTCCTCAGCTGACAGGTTTCGAGAATACACTTATAAAGGCAGACTAGATGGGCCAAGTGGTTCTTATCTGCCCTCAAATGTTATGTTTCTATCTGATTTAGTTGAATGGAGTTTATGGAAACTGCCAAATTGAAATCTCTCAGTAACATGTCTTAGGCTCTTTCTCCTCATCCCCCACTCCCCCACACTCCCTTTTGTGTTTTCTCTTTTGCTTGGTTTCGCCCTTTTCTGTCTGGCTCATGATGGTCTTCTTCTTCTTTCTTCTTCCACGAAGGGGTACCTTTGCAGGTAATTGGATTCCCCTAAATGGTTTTCTTTAATAATATGTACCTTTTTTATGTGTTTTAGGTTGAATCCAGGCACAGAGTTTTCTATGGAGCATGTCTCTAAGGCTGGGTACACACGTAAAGATTTTCTGTCTAACCATCCAACTCTGGTAAGGTATGAAAGCAAATAACAATCAGCAATTTGATCCCAAATGCCAGAAAATGGCCAAAAACTGTTGTTTGAACAAATTGTTTAGATCAAACATTTAACAAACTTGTCTGAACGACCATTTTCATCTGTTTTCTGGCATGTAGGAGCAAATTGCTGATTATCATTTACTCCCATACGTTACCAGATTTTCATTCCAACCAATCAACTAAGTTGGATGGTTGGACAGAAAATCTTTAGGTGTGTACTCAGCTTTACATTTGGTGCAACATGCTAAAGAATGTGCTTTGAAAACACACCTACTCATGGACACTTGGTGGCGCCATATAATTAAAAGACAATGGCCCTCATTCAGAGCCGCTCGTTAGCGGCAGTACGCTCGTTCCGAGCGATGTTTGCACATCTGCGCATGCGTACGGTTTTTAGTACGCATGCGCGAACCAGTCAGTGCGGCCAAAAATCGTTTGTACGCTATATAGCGAGTGCCTGATATTTTGAGTGACAGAATGAGGCGTATGTGGGTGGTAACAGGGGAAGGTGCTTGAAAATGGGGAGTGGAGATCAGAACGCAGGCGTGCTTAAAGGTCAAAACGGGCGTATTATGGGTGTGCATAATTAATACAGCAGCGTCATTGACCACGTCACTGGGTTATTTTATAGCCAGAACTGCTCGCAAATTTGTGGTAGCAAACACCAACCACAAGAATAGCGAGCAGTTCATACGCTGCTCGATGTACTCGATTAATCTAATAAATAGCGGACATGACGTATGGTGCGAGCGGCCAGGGGGCGTTTTTAACAAATAAACGAGCGTATGTTTTGCTCGCTCGTTCAGACTTAGAGGTGTGAACAGACTGCAATTTGCGAACGGATCATTTGAATAGCCACCCCTTGTTTTTGAACGAACGACCGCAAATAGCGAACGGCTCTGAATGAGGGCCAATATCAATAATAATAGAAATAAAGAATCCTGTTAAAGTGATTGAAGTGGGATATTAGAAGCAACAAATCATTTTCAAAGTAATCTGTAAAACTGTCAGGCATTTAGATACAAACTTACATAAAACACAGCTAAAACACTGAAACCCTGAAGCACATCATAATAAGCAAAGTGGCTATTATATTGCATTTCAGAGAAACAGACACATTTATTAACCTTTGTATAGAGCAAGCTATTAACAGATAAAAAATATAGTCTGTTTGGAAGCAAAGAAGACCATGGGTGGCTGTTGCTCCAAAAGAAGTTGGGAAGTATAGAATATATTGTAATGGGATCAGGGTAGGAGGTCCCTCTCCTGGGGTAGTTAGACACCTCCTTACACACAGCAGCCAGGAAACAGCACACCAGTCCAGGGTTTTTGTGCAAGCTAGCCAGAGCTAGTTTTAATTGTGCAGTAATAAAAAAAATTAAAATCAAACATAAATCCTAGCCCATCTGGGCACTAACTAGACAATAAACTTCCCTCTCTAAACCGTGGTAGGGCCTACTGCCGTCTCTACAAACATAGGCATATGTACATTACTTACAATAAGTATGTCACAGTGTCTCTGAACAAGCCTGCCTGCTTGTTCTCCCCAGGTGTGAGACCCTGAGCCAAACCCTGACCCAGCTCATATGAGCCTCTTCCAGGTGCAATCACTAATCAGCCTGCTTTCAGGCTGAAAGGCCCAAACACCTGAAATGGCCCTGTGGATGAAGCCCTTCCTTTTCTTCTCACATCCACACCCCCAGGACCCATTATTTGGCTTTTACTTAAAGCCCAAAACTCAACAAAGCAAATACAGACTTTTCCTGGGGGTTTAAAATATATAGGTCAGAAACCTTGGACAGATGTACACTCCATTTAGCACTTCATTAGTGCTTCTATCACAATGTTTTATCCAAAAATAATGTGAATTACAGGGCTTAAAATTAATTAAATATCATTTATAATTCTAGATACTAGTGCATACTAAGTCCTCTACAAATATACGGTTTAGATGTAAGACCTGTATCTAAATAAGTAGTTTCATGTACAGTAAAACCCCAGAAGTCTTTATTTTAAATAGTTTTGATCCAAAAATATAAGTTAATGGCTTCTATCTTGTTATTAGATCTCCTATTGCTTAGAACTGACAATATTTGTATTTCACAGTGCTCACAACTCCTATACAAAAGCATATGATTGTTTGTGTAAGGCCCTGCATAGATCCTGCATATTACTCTTATTAGCAACCTAGGCAAATTCACTAACAACTGCAAAGAGGTTTAGACAACATGTCACTCTACCTGCAGTGGAATTTAAGCTCCATCCCTATGAGCCAGCATGCTTCCACACATTCTGTACACTTTTTTATTGCCTTTATGGCAGTATTTACTGCATTTATTTGTAAATTCAGAAGCTTATAACAGGACATACAGATGCCGATATTATCTTTTAACTTAAAAGACAGCACATTACATCTCCTCATCCTCCGTGCGGTGCAGGGGCGGTGCAGCCTAGTGCTATAATGCACAGCCCCTGACCCTTCGCAGCCGCTGCTCCACTGGTGCCTCTCAACTGCCAGGCTGGAGCCTCTGAAATTTATTTTTTTTTGGGGGTGGTGTGCAGTTCCCTTGCCTCCCCCCCCCCACACCCGTTCCAGAGCCTATGACAATATGTATGTGTGCATTTCTATGACTAAATATGTATAGGACTGTGAGATACTGTACATATGTATGTGTGTAACTGTATGTGTGTATGTGACTGCATGTGTGGGCTGCAGTTGTCATTTATAAGTTGAAATGTTTGCGTTTTTCAAGGCTTATAACATTCAAAAGTTTCTTTTGATTAATCCTCACATTACATCATGTGTTTTTATGTTTAAACATTGATTTTGTTGAATGTACCAATAAATCAAAAGGTTTAATTGTATTGACCGTTTACATTTTCATTCCTGTGAATGGGTGGGTAGTGGGTAGGGACCTCAGTGTATTGCTTTGCCCAGGGCCTACAATGCTGTCAATACAACCCTGTCCCAAAGGAAGTGTAGATACATTTTTTTTTAAAGATTAAAAATCCTTTACAGATTAAAACAAAATAATGCATTTTACTCATTACTAGTGATTTAGGGGTCTATGTACTGATAATTGCAGCACTGCCACGCTTATTATCGGTCTAACTTGCAGGGGATATTTTCATTTTTAATAAAATTATCCCCACAATGTACAAAGGGGGACTCGCAGGGACAGCGGTTGCGTTAACCACTGTCCCTGCGAGTTATATCCCCGGCAAAATGTGGATCTTTCACATAAGTGAAAGACTTCCCCAGGGGAAGCTGATACTTCGCATGTGCACAGTGGGCCTGATTCACGAGTATCAGGAAACTGCGCATGCGCAGGACCCATTCTGCAAGTGTGCAGAATGGGTCCTACTAAGACGCATGCAAGCCCTTTGTCAGGTTGCGGCTTAGGATCGGCCATTGCTCACCTCAGTGCTTGCTTCCCCTGACTTCTTGAGCGGTCAGACACCGGGTGCGGTGGCGAGTGATGCGCTGAGGATTATACCTGGGGTTTGCTAGGACATCCATGTGCTCGCTCCGTGATTTGGTTTCTGCGGTTACCGTCATGGATGCAGACATGACAGCCTACATTACCTGATTAGCCCTTTACATAATTGTAGCATTGGTTGCTGTCAGCTGACACTATTGTCCAATGGACTGCTACCAGGAAGTTGCCTGTATAACGTTGTTACTTCCAGTGTTTACTAGCTGTTGCAGCATTCCAGGTTCCAAGCTCCTTTCTTCCAGCGATACTTTCCTAGTGTTTACCCACGGTTTGGGTGTGTACCAGTATGTTACCCGAGTACTATCTCTGAAGTGTCATCCTCCTGTGCCAGTTCTGCATCTGAAACCACAGTGTATGTACTCAGTATGTCATCCGAGTACAATCTCCTAATATCATCCTCCTGTACCAGTTCTGTGTCTGGAACCACAGTGTATGTACTCAGTATGTCATCTGAGTACAATCTCCTATTGTCATTCTTCTGTGTCAGTTCTGTGTCTGGGACGACAGTGTATGTACTCAGTACGTCATCCAAGTGCAATCTCCTAGTACAATTCTCCTGTGCCAGTTCTGCGTCTGAAGCTACAGTGTTTGTACTTAGTACATCATCCAAGTACAATCTCCTAGTGCCATTTTCCTGCGTCTGGATCAACAGGGTGTGTACCCAGCTCCTTTATGGCAGTGAGCTGTTCCTTTCATCTCCAATTCCGAAAATTTTATTTGTTCTTTCAAAAGAATCTTCGATGAGCCAGTCCGAGTTAAAGTGGAACAATGAGGCACTTAGGGCAGCATTTCTTCAAGGATTGAGAATGAAGGATGACTTAGCTTCTCGAGATGTTCCTGAGTTCTTATCTGATGTAATATCTTTATGTATTAAGATTGACTTGCGACACAGAGAATGGCAAGCTAGTAAAGGTGAAGATCGTTTCAAGGATCAATTTTTGCCAACCACACGTTCTTTCTCTCATGCACCCATTAAAGAGGAACCTATGCAGGTCAACAAATCTCGTAAAAAATAGATATCCTTTGCCACTTATATCTGAGCTTTTTGATAAAGTTCGTGGAGCGTCTCTTTTCACTAAATTGGATCTCTGTGGAGCCTATAATTGAATCTGTATTAAGGCAGGGGATGAGAGGAAAACCAATTTTAATACGTGAGATGGCCATTATGAGTACTTGGTGATGCCTTTTGGCTTGTGTAATGCGCCAGCAGTTTTTCAGCGCTACATCAAAGAAATCTTTCGAGATGTCCTATACAAATTTGTTGTAGTCTATTTGGATGATATTTAATTGTTTTCAGAACCTGCAATCCCATTGTCTCCATGTCAAAGAGGTTTTGTCCCACCTCCGAGGCCATCATTTGTATGGGAAAATTTCCAAATGCCTTTTTGAACAATGATCTGTGCCATTTTTGGGGCACATCACATTGGGAAATTCCTTTCAAATGGATTCAGACAAGCTAAGAGCCATAGGTCAAAATTCTGTATAGTAAACGGCTCTAATTATTACCTGGATGAATACTTAAATGAACTTAAAAATTCATCTATTTCAAGGTGCATTCTTTCAAGGTAAAGAACTATTTATTCCACTAATTAAAACACACAAATTGGTGAACATAAAACATATAAAAACATAAAAAAGAGAATTGTGCATATATAAAGTGCATATATAATGGTGGATACCATCAAAGGCAAGATTTTAAGGAGAGACCATATAGTCCGTGTTTTTCTCACCAAATAAAGGTTTAGTCAGACCATATAGAAAGTCCTCCTGCAGTTTATCCTCTGTGGTCCCAACATCAGGATGTCCATGCAACGTGTTTCGGTAGTTAAACCTTCTTCAGGAACGGATATCCTGCTTTACCTGGAAGGGGTTTAAATACCCCTGTATACAATTACCTCCTCCCCTTTTTTACGATAAAACCAGAAGTGACGTGTGCGTGTCGCCGCTCACTTCCGGTTTCCGGATCGCTCACGTCCAGTTTCCGGTTCGCTCACTTCCGGTTTCCAGTTTGCTCACTTCCGTTTTTTCAGTCCATATGCCAAAACTGGAAGTGCCGCATGCGAGTCATCCTCTACTTCTGGTTTGCATTTCAAGCGGCAGCCATCTTTGGATAAATACATTGGTAACCATTTTGCGATAGGGCATAATTTCCAATTCCATTCAGAGGGTCCAGAGGAGCCAAATCCAATATACAATTTCTGATATGACTTGACTCTTTAGATCTGGATCCATTCTTTCATTGATTTTATGGTAATCACCCATCCTCCATACCAAAATCTACTGCTATACTTGGTATTCCAGCAGAGTCCTCCCCTATACCAGATGAGGGGTTTTCCCATAAAACTTTCCAAATGATGACCCATGTGACATGTAAAAATTTGAAGATATAACAATGAGAGAAACAAATAAAGATAAAAGATATATATATAAAATTACTATATATATATATATATATATATATATTTTTTTTTTTTAATCGAAAAACCACTTAAACTCGAAATCTACAATATGCCCCTTAGGTTTAAGTGTGTCTAAATTGAAGATCCACCTCATCTCACTCTGAGCGAGGTTGGTTTCCACACTTTTATTTTTCCAGTTATTTTTTCCTTGTTGTATCCTTAGAAAATGCCTAATCTGATTCTCACATTTTTCATGTTTATAAATAAAATGTTCTGATAAAGGATGGCTTATCAAACTCTTCCTGATGTTATATATGTGCTCGGCCGCTCTGATCCTCAAACTTCTCGAAGTCTTACCTATATAAAAGAGGCCGCACATACATTCTAAGATAAATAAAAAATTTTGAATGTCAACTAATGAAGTCTTGGATCTTATACTTTTCCCTTTTACTTCAAATTCTGTGATTTTCCTTTCTATATTCTTTCTCGTAGTAGTCTTACACATCAGACATGATCCACATCTGTGGAATCCCTTATTACTCAAACTAGTTTTATTTTTCTCTGTTAGATTACTCCTTACTAGTTTGTTCTTCAGGGATTGGGCTTTTTTGTAGAAAAAGTTCAGCTTCTTTGGTATATGATCTCCTATTACTGGATCATCTTGTAGTATTTTCCAATTGGCCTTAATAATTTGTTAATTTTTTTTTATAATGGGCACCGTATTGGTTCCCAATCATATGCAGAATTTCCATCTCTTATTTTTTCCTTTTCTTTTAACAGTTCTTTCCTTTCTATTCCATCCAGTTTGTTCATAGCTTTGGTAAGGTTTTCACATTTATACCCCTTCTCCTGAAATCTCTTTGACATTTCCTCAATCTGTTTATTTAAAACCTTCTCGTCCGTACAATTTCTTTTCAGATGTTTAAATTGTCCCAGGGGTATACTAAACTTTCAAGCCATCTAAAATGATGTTCACTGCTAACATTAATGTATGAATTCAAATCTGTGGGCTTCCTGTGTGTTCTAGTACAGATTCTGCCTGCATCTATATAGATGGCTAAATCTAAATACTATTAAAAAGAGTTATGTCAAGCGCTGCACCTATAAAGAAATTGTGTCAGAATCTTTATGTTGTACTTGAAGAAATAGTATCACTAAATATGTACAGTGGTACTGTTAATGGTGAGGAAGACAGTTCTTGGTATTAAATGATTACCATTGCCCGGGTTATCTTCAGGCTGGAGGGGGGACGAGTGAGCGTGTGACCGGTGTCTCCCCGGACTGTGCTATCCACAAGTTGGATCAAACCGGGGGTGTACTTCTGAGGGAAGTCACATGCAGCTTGATCCAAGTATGTAGATGTGCAGCTGTCTGGGGAGGAAGTGACTACAGCTCAGGTCATTGGACAGTATGCCGGGCACCCCTTCCACACTCTGGGGAAACTTACCTGGTCTGTCCGCTGTATACGTCGTCCTTACGTCTCCTTGGATTCCCGCTCAATTCCGTCCTGTGCTCCAGTCTCTGCTTCTTCTTGGAAGTCCTGGTGTTCGTAGCGCTACTCTGCTCTCCATCTAAGTCCTGGGTCACGTGACCAGGTTTTCCAGTGATTGCAGATGCTAGGGTGAATGCTGCCAGGAGTTGCCTATGGGAAAGGAATCTCCAACGTGTTTCAGCCTTGTACGGCCTTTGTCAAGGATGACACTGTGTATTGGAGGCTGTTCTTTAAGTTGCCAATCTCCAATCAGATTGGAGCGAGTGTTGTTATCACGAATGCTCTGGCACTGGTCGTCTCAGTCCATTACTTGCAATGTCTTAAATTTCTATTGGTTATTCTTTAAGGTAAACATGACTTCCATCTTGCTGGATGGGTGTCATCAAGTGTGTATCTATCTATTCTGATTCTTAGTGACATCCAACATCCCCTATTTATTGGGATTGTGTAAAATAATGGTAGACTGAACACCCCGTTTCTGTGGTAAATAGGAGTGGTAATCATGTGTGTTGTATCTGATCTAGTTAGTGCTGTATATTTGGTAGTGTGTATCCATGTCCGAAATTATACAGAGAGAACTGAACTCTGTTATATCACTGCATGGTGTTGTATGGATGTAAATATAGAACGGATGTGAAGATTATCTATATGGTATGGTATATAGAATATTACCTATATGGTGCGGTAAATAGAAATAACAGTCAATTATCCTTTGTCGTTCGCTGTATAGGACCGTGTTATCAGTCCAACTGTTAATATCGAGCGAGTGTGTCCCACAGCAGACCTATCAAATTAGATTAATGCATTGATGTTAAATTCAATATTCGGTCCCCTCAGTGTCATGGTTTTTAGTGAAAACACCCATCTCATTTCTGTCCTATCTAGGGTTCGTATGTGGTCACCTCCTGTGTCCGAAGTGTCATCCTCCTGTGCCAGTTCTGCGTCTGGAACAACAGTGTATGTACTCAGTACGTCATCCAAGTACAATCTCCTACTACCATACTCCTGTGCCAGCTCTGCGTCTGAAGCTACAGTGTGTGTACTTAGTACATCATCCAAGTACAATCTCCTAGTGCCACTCTCCTGTGCCAGCCCCGCGTCTAGATCAACAGGGTGTGTACCCATTACATCACCCAAGTGCAAAACTTCCAGTATCATTCGCCTGTGATTTCCCTGTGATAATGTTCTTCCATTTCCCACTTGTGCCGAATACCTGACCAAAGGGCCGCAACCTGTTTGCTGGGTGCAACTTAAGCCCAAATCCTGCTTGGAGGGGTCACTGATGAACACCTCCCAGTAAGTTAGACTCCCCGCCTTTGGTCAGGTCTACATCCGGTACTTGTGGATGAGGAAGGCATATATCCAGGCCACTCACCTCCGATTCCTTTTACGACCTGGGTCCACGTCTTCCAATCTATCTACAGAGGACCGCCATAGCTCAAACATGACACCCTTGAATGCCTCTACCTGATTGACAGGCAGAGGCATTTAAATGGCGGTGTGGGGGCGGCCGGCGTTCCCAGAAATGGAGCGTTTTCCGGGAGTGGCAAGCATAGGGACTTGCGTGGATGTACGCAGTCTGCTGGGCTCGCAAGTCGGCCAGCCTGAGTAAGCTGAGGCTTACTTAGCTGGCCGGCCGGCCGCCCGGCGCCGTCCACCATTGTGACCATCGACCACTGACTGTCGTGATGCATGCAGCTTTGCAATTGTGATCCTTTCTGAATCAGGCTCAGTGTCAGCTTCTGGAGCCAGCCAGGGGCTGTGGGAGAGAGATCGAAAGATCTCTCTCCTATCCCTGGAGCCTCCATAAGCTCAAAGCAGTTTACACAATCTGAAAATGGTGTAAAATAGCTTGACTAAATATCGAAAACCTTAGCTTTTTGGAGTTTAGTACATAGGGGTCAGATCGTAGTCCCCATTGATAATAATGGGGACTGTGATTTGCAGCGCTAAATAGCACTCTACTGGAGATTTCTGTGAAATCTGCTGCATTGTGTCATTAGTGCTGCTGGCCACGGTACCGGCCCGTCCTAGTTAGCCAATGTAGTACCGACCGCAGTGAGTGTGGTCAGCACTACACATTTACACAGGACCGGAGCCAGGCTTCCCTGCACCCAGCGCCGTTCCTGTGCTGAACAGCTGAGCCCCTTCCCTCCCCCTGAGCGCTTACCCAACAGCGCCAGGCGGAGGGTGGGAGGCGGGCTCAGGTTGGTGTATTTACACACACATCGCGGCCAGCGCAGCGGCGATGTGTGTGTTTCAGCAGCCAATGAGAGTCAGACAGACTCTCATTATCTGCTGCTGCTGCGCCCACTGCAAGAGCCGGGCTGGAGCTTACTCATGAGCTCCATCTTCTGACTCTTGCAGTGGGCAATGGGAGAGACGTCATGACGTCACTCCCATAATGCCGAGCGCGCCAGCCCGGGAGGACTGACACGTAGACGGAGGAGGGAGCAGTAACCGGAGCCAGAGTGTGGATTCAGGTAAGTGTATTTTTCCTCATTTATTTCCTGTGTGTTTTATTTACGGTGTTTATTTTTTGGGGTGGGGGAGGTGAACTACTACTGGGGGCACCACTGGGGGGGGCTACTGCATGGGGCACTGCATCGAGGGGTGGGTGGACTACTGGGGGGCACCTCTACTGGGGGCTCTACTAGAGGGGACCACTACTGGGGGCACCACTGTGTGGGGACTACTACTGGGGGCGAACACTATTGAGGGCACTGCATCGGGTGACCACTACTGGGGGCACTGCATAGGGGGGGTACTACTAGTGGCACTATATAAAGGGCACTGCATAGGGGGGAATACTACTGGGGGCACTATATAAAGGACACTGCATAGGGGGGACCACTACTGTGAGCACTGCATGGGGAGACTCTGCATAAGGGGGACCAATACTGGGGCACTGCATAGGGCGGTCCACTACTGGGGACACTATATAAGGGGCTTACTACTGGGGGCACAAGGGACACTGCACTGGGGTACCACTACTGGGGGCACTGAATAGGGAGGACCACTACAGGGGGCACTGGATAGGGGGGACCACTACTGAGGGGCCTGCATAAGGGGGACCACTACTGGGGGCACTGCACAGGGGGGACCACTACATGGGGCACTGCATAAGGGGTATCACTACTGGGGGCACTGTATAAGGGGCACTACTGGGGGCCTGCATAAGAGGGACCACTACTGGGGACATTGCACACTGGGGGTACTGTATAAGGGGCACTACTGAGGGCTTGCATAAGGGGGACCATTACTGGGGGCTTTATAAGGGGTACTGTCTTAAGGTGCATATGAAATGGAAAATAATGTTCAGAGTGACGAGAAAGGTGTGTGTGTCATGTTGACACGCCTCATTTTTAAGTGACCACGCCCCTTGTGACCACACCCATTTTTGGCATGCGCATTCAGCGCACGCACATTGGGTGGGGTGGGTAGCGCCATTTTTAAATTTGCCCTGGGCTCCAAATACCCTAGTCACGCCATTGGTGCCAAGAAAGACTAAATTCACAGTAGACAGGGTATGCCAAGTGGTTAGTTAATCTCCAATCAATCACTAATTGGATACAACAGTAAAAAAAAGTCTGCAGCAGACCAAATGAGAGTTTCCGTATTACACTCAAAGCAAAATTGGAAATTTTTAAAAAAAGTAATGAATTGCACTGACCTTAGTCTGTATATTGACAAATATGTTGAGCCAGGATTGTGCATAAGATATTACAATTTATTCAGAGCTAAGCCAGTTATACATATAGACAAACCAACACCTTTAAAATCATGTAAAGGAGCCCATGAGTCCTCAGAACACAATGTATCTGATTGAATTCTCTTCATAAAACACCTAGGGATATATTTAATAAAGTGAGAGTTTGTAGAAGTGGAGATGTTGCCCATAGCAACCAATCAGATTCTACTTAACATTTAACTAGCACCTTCTAGAAGATAATAGCTAGAATCTAATTGGTTGCTATGGGCAACATCTCCACTTCTACAAACTCTCACTTTAGTAAATTTACCCCCTAGAGCAGTGGTTCCCAAAATTTTTGTGCACAGTATACAGTATCTGCAGTCGTGACACTTGAGAAATAACATTTGTGGTTGTATTCACAATGTGCTTATCAGATTTTCCCCCACGCACGTGATCACAACAAACACCAGGTGTTCACCAACTCCTCTATCTCCACGTCCGCACACTGTACAGCGAGGCCCGACCCACACCCCCGCCCCCCCAGCCCTCCACTCCCCCAATCACGTCTGTACACATCCCCGTACAGTTGCCATGACAACCGCCACCCAACCAACCACACAGGAGCTACCACATCACCCAGAATCACCGCCCCCTACACCCAACCATACAGATTCCCCCAGCACACACCCACACCACGTGACCACTGCGTTGACAGTACAGCCACCCAACACGGCTCCGGCCCCTTCACACTCGCAGAATACTTACCACAGGATCATCAGTCACTTGATTAGCCGCAGCCCCTCCCGGACCTCCCATGATGCCACAGTCTATCCACGGGACCCGCCACGCACGTGACCGGACACAGCCTAACCTCCCCAAGCCCCATAACACAGCTAACTCTGCTACCATTCCACACACGCACCCACCCCCCACACCATTGGCCGCCCACATCACATGATCACTGCCACACCCGGAAGCACACTACTTAAACCCCATGCCTGCAACACCACTCTTCTTACCTCCTTGAAGAAGGTAGAACCCCTGCTGAACCGCGTTGGAGACCTACGCACCCCCACACTCCAATACCATGGCCTGCTCCCACCGACACTCCTCATCCCCACGGGGACCTCCGGTGGCCACAGCCGTCCCAGTTTTTTTGCCCCCGCACTTGCTGGTGCAAGCGCCACCACTCCATCCTCTCCAACCAACATAGCACCCCAGGAGTACTACTCATCCAGCCCATCCCGGGCAGTCCATCCCCTGCCACAGGGGTGGGCAACTCCACACCTCTGGCTCCCACAGCGGCACCCACCTCAGTGGCCCGGCAACAGCAGCAGATTCCGCAGCTGCATCTACAAGCTACCAGCACCACCCGGTCACTGACCTCTACAGACAAAGAGATTTCCCTGATTAGCATCAACCAATCTCTACAACCACAGCAGCTCTACCCACCCAACACAGATCTGCAGCAACGATACAACTCCACAGCCCAACCAACATCAGGCCGAACCTATCGGTAGGTATCAGACTCCGAGACTCTAATATACACGTGGGATGCCGCCACATGTATACACCCACCCACTTCACCTGCTGCTACCCCCTCACCACTTGAGACTCCACAAGACTGTCGACCAAAGGTCCAGCAGAGGTAACGTGCCGGTCTATTGTACCGCATGGCAAGGAGCCCCCTGAAAGGGTCGACCTACCTCCCCAGTCTCTCCCCCACCCACCACCACACCAATCCTGTACCCGGGATCACACAGGAGAAGCATTGTGACTCCAATAAATCATTTGATCTCCACTTTTGTGTCTGCCTCTCTCATTCTGACGGCTCACCCATCCCCCCACAACCACACCCAACATGCCAGCAACCACACATACAACCCAAAACACCCAACAACCACTGCACCCACAGGGCGAGTGCACTTTCCGTCCCCCACCTCTCTATCTAGTTAATAACGCAGGACCCGGTACTCCTGCGATCAGGGAAGCGCAGCACCCCAACCACACATCAGCCACGCCTTATAGCCCAATACCACACCCCACCTGCTCATACAGTAGAGCGCAGTCCTACCCAACCATTACCACTTGAGAAATAAGCACGTTGTGAATACAACCACAAATTTTATCAAATCTCTCTGATCATTCAACGGTAGTAGACTTCAGGCAAAATATTAATGTTCCGTAGAGTATATAGTTTATAACAAAGGACAGTGCTTCAAATGAGAAATACATCCACAGTGGACTTAAACTATAAATAAAAACAAGCAGTCCAAGGACAATAATACAGACTTATGGTGCATACACACGTAGCGATTAAAATGTACGATTTGAACGATAACGATATCTATCATATTATTGCTCAAATCGTACATTTTAATGTACATAACAACCTGTCAGCGATGATCGATATAGATATCGATCATCGTCCATGCATGCTCACCAACTTGAGCGATATTGATGGCCAAATCGTTCAAATCGCTCAGTGTGAACGATTTTTGCACATCAATATCGTTCAAGTTGGACAATCCCCGGACACTCCCTGGCAGCCATTTTAGAGCCACTACGCGCTTCATGGGAGAAGACGCGCAGCTGTCTGAATTGAAGAAAGCACCCAAAGCAGGTACCACCAATGACAGGGGGCAGTGAATCGGGTTCCGCTCTCGGCGTCAGCACCTTTTTGGCAGCACGCATATTAACCACACTATAAAGACCAGCATTGCATATGTCCCACATAAGGCTTCATGACTACATACCACAACTACACTTTACCTGTACATACACTCTTCACATTTTCAGACTATCCAAGGGATATTTCTGTTTTGAAGCAAAAATGGAAATGTTTGTGGGTGTACAAATGTAAAATATTGTTCATGCGTCAATGCCTGATTGTCCAGCATGTCGCAGTGATGTTTATTTAACCATTGCAGATGAAGGCCGCAATGGCCAAAATATAGCCATGCCCCGGCAGTCTCACAGACATTTCCTGTGTACCTTCCCATGGTAGGAAATGGGAAATGCCTCCTTCCCTGGGGGTGGGGCACAGATGTTGGTGCATATAGACTGAGAGATATCTCACAGTGGGGCAGATGTATGAAGCTCTGGAAAGTGATAAAGTGCAGTGTGATAAATGACCATCCAATCAGCTACAAACTGTCATGTTACAGGCTGTGTTTGAAAAATGACAGTTGGAAGCTGATTGGTTGGTCATTTATCACTCTCCACTTTATCACTTCCCAGATTTTCATACATCTGCCCCATTGTATGTTGCCAACATCTGCAGACTGGCAGGATCAAATGATTGTTGCTCTGACAGGGACTTTCTCTTAAAGTGTATGGCTAACATTAGCTAGGTGTAAGGGGTGTGGATGTATGTGTATACGGCCCAGAATGGTTGTATTACTATAGGACACTACAAGTCAAAAGTTATTATTAATGAACTACCAAGGGTATGTTTGCAACTTAATTAAAGAATTATGGTTATTTTTAGGTATTATTAGTGTAGTTTAAAGAGAGATACCCCTGGAATTGTGTTTCTTCTTTCATTTGGCTCCACTGTGTATATTGTATGATATTTCAAACCTACAAACGCCAGCCCTGAAAGGAGGAGAGAGAAAGAGCTGGGGACAGGGGACAGCAATAGCATGCATACTGAATTTGAGTAATTACAGTGGGACCAAGCCAGCCTGTGATTGTGCTCCTACAGACAAACTAGAGTGGCCGTAATGGCAGCTCCTGATTGTTTTCGAGGCTGACAAGTTTTAATTGCTCAAGGGTGGACTGGCTCCATCGGTTTTTTTTTTGGCAAAAAACATTGCTCTGGCTTTAAACATATCAATGCACTGCCCATCCTTGGCTGCCCCTGCAGCCACCTGTGTCCAAATGTGTGGTGTTAATTTTGATTAAACTCTTGCCAGACTTTACAAGACTGGCTGCACCATAGCAGACAGGTGAACAAACATTAAAAACAGGTACTCTATAAAAGGCAGTCTTCACTTCCCCCTTTCTGCTGTCAACATTTACTGCTGTGCCCAGCCTTCTCTGTTCTGACATTCTAGGGGCTGTCTGTGTTCTTTACCAAGTCCAGCCACCCTGCCTTTTCCATAGCACTCCTCCTTGTCCAGTTTGCCTTCCCTGCCCTGTCCTCTACACTTACCCCTCCTTCTGGTTAAGATTGTGGATTCAGCTTGTGCAGTTCATCTAAAGTGGGTCTGTTATTGTGAATTTTACTCGATATATATGTATCTCTCTTTATATATTTTAATTTAGAATTTAAACCATAAAGAGGCAGCACACACTGCAGAATACCATCAACTTAAGCATGGTGGGACAGGCCATTGCCCAATGTGTAGGCTCCAAATTAATTTGCCCAAAGTTGGAGTAAGCACAGCACATTCACCAGGGATTAACAATGCAGTTTAGAATTATAAACTTTATTCGTGACAGCATTCGTGCTGGTCCAAATTTTGGTGAAAAATAGAAACGCAGTATTTTAAAAAACACCAGCACTCTTCTGGTCAATGAGGGTGTAAAGTAACTATAAGGTGGCGGTGTTTTACAAAAGGGTGCATTTTGCCATTATAAGCTTGTAGTTTATACAGCAGTAATGCAGTGTTTCAAAAAATGTCTTTGGAACAACGTTATTGAGAAGCCCTGCTGATGGAACTGTGCTTACTGCAACTATTTGAAGTTATCTATATATATATATATATATATATATATATATATATATGTTGTTTTTATGTGGCAGCAAAGGATGTGTTGTCCCCCACCTAGTTTCAAACACCTCTGCCGCATGTTTCCTTCCCGGGGGGAACCCTGTCATTTTTTGGGGGTTTGGTATAACCAATTTCAGATATCAGCACTGTCACCGCCCATTTGAAATGTATTGGTTTCAGTAATTTCATACTTTACAAATGTCAAAATGCTTCTCAATTTATAAAACACAACTTGGCTAATCCAACACATTTTAAACTTAAATTAGACACATATATTAGAGGATTAATTACCTTTTTATTTGTGTTACAAATATTTGGGTTACTTGCAAAACACAAAAAATATAGAGCCTAATTGTTTGAACACTTTAGGCAATAAGTTAATTCTGCCAGGTAACGTTCCCTGACCTCTTTTGCTGATGTGCTTGCAACTGGGATTGGTGGGTGAGTGACAGATGCCCACATTTCCACCATTGGTTCCAAAACATCAGGAGGCGGTAATGCCATTTGAGTTTGCGCTTTCCTCCTCAGTAGATTGTGCAAAGCACAGGATGCAAGCACAACCCAATCTTATCAATACGAAAGATTGATTGGAGTGTGAAACACTCTAAAGCGGTTGCTCAGAATGCCAAAAGGCGTTCTCCACTGTCCGACGATCCCTGGACAGTCGATAATTGAAGACTCGCCTTTCCATGGTTAAAGTCCGTTGGGCATAAGGCTTTAAAACATTTTTGTGTAATGCAAAAGCCTCATCGGCAACAAAGACATAACTGAGCCCATACTTGCATTGGTCATCTGAAGGTAAGTGTAAATTGTTATTTACCATGCGGTCATAATACACAGTCTTTTTAAAAGAACCGCCATCCGAGGCCCCACCATTTTTGCCCACGTCCACAAACAAGAACTCATAATTTGCATTCACTACTGCCATAAGGAAAATGCTGAATTATCCCTTAAAATAAAAGGAGCCCGTGTTGCTTGGAGGGGTGATTCGAACGTGCTTGCAGTCAATGGCACCACCACAGTTTGGGAAATTCCATTTCCTTTCAAAATCAACGGCAATGGATTTCCACTCTTCAGCAGACGCTGGAAACTGTGAAATTAAATTGAAATATTTTGAAATAAAACAAATACAATTAACGCCTTACACATTTTACTTAATTGTATTTAGAAAAACATTAAAGCTTCTTGATAAACTTGCCAAAAAGAAAAGAATAAACATACTAGTTAATAGTTTGTGTCCATACAGGGTCATGAATTTAAACAATATGCACACATGTACTTTGCAGGAAAAGTGAGTTTTGTCAATAGTTAATTTTAATGATATATTCATACTGTAAAGAAAAACACTTTGACATTGCTGAAGGTGGGTTGTAAGGAGAAAATTAAAATGCCTACATCCCATGTGCAAACTGCCTGAGACCCCTTTCAGTTACAGACCAACACAACATTAATGGGTGGACTGTCAGGGTTACGTTTGGCCCAACCATATTTGAAAAGCAGGTACACTGGATGGCTAATGTTAAAAAACAAATTTGGTTTGAAAAGCTACTTAACTTGTGTTAAATGCCATTTGTGAGGTATTTTTGAAAAAGTGCTGAAATAATGGGAAATTATGTGCGCTGAAACCACTTCTACACAATGGCCCTCATTCAGAGCCGTACGCTCTGAGCAGAGCGCACGCTCTGAATGAGGGCCGGGCTCCATTTTCATGGAGCATCCTCCTGGACGCTCGTATAGCTGTGGGTCACCACCCACAGGCTATACGAGCGTGCATTGTGATGGCCGCGATGGTCGAGACCATCGCGACCATCGAATTTGCGAGCCGGAGCCTGCGGTTGAGGTTTTCAACCGCAAGCTCCGGAGTGATTTTGGCTCTATCAGAGCCAAAATCACTCCCACTGACATCACTAGTGATGTCAGTGGGCCGGCTTCTGACGGGAGGCGTTCCCGTGGGAACGCCCCCGTCAGGGAGGCACGCCCCCGGCACGCCCACCAAAGGGGGCGTGCTGTCAATCCACATTGACAGCACGCCCCCTTTGATCGGACACAACGAGCGAAGGACTTTCCTTCGCTCGTCGCGTCTGGCGCATGCGCACGACGGAGCTCCCTCCGTCGTGCGCATGCTCAGTGCATAACATCGACCCACTTGCGAGCGGACAGCCGCTCGCGAGTGGGTCTGAATCAGGCCCAATGTCTGATCGGGGGTTTGCCAGTAAATGACAGGGGTGCTTTATTTACAAGATAGCAGTGACGAGAGCTAGGCCCATATGTGAACGGTCAGATGGCTGTTAGGCCCACTGTAGCTGGCGCTATGGACAACTACAGCCTGGCACTGCCCTATCCCCACAGCAGGGTCAGCGTTCCTTATCAATACCACAGCTTACTATGAAAATATCGTCATGGATATATTTCTACCTAGATTAAATAACATCTATAGAGTTGCAAATGAATGATAGACATTTGAATCTGTCCACCTAGGAATCCTTTAAGAACCCTGTATTTTTGGATACTATACCCATCACTTGGGTTTTTTACAACAGTTTAATTGTTTATCTACAACAGTTTTTATGTTGCAATTTGTATCTGGCTATTGGGATACATATTTTTTCAGGAGTCTGATCAACTCTATTTGTTTCAGAGACTCAGGGCCAAATGTAATAGGGTGAGAGTTTAGAAAATGTGAGAGTTTAGCTGTAAACTCTCACATTGGTTGAGCTTTATCTTCAAAATGGGAAAACATCTGAATGAGATTTTAAATCGTGAGTTTTTTAAGTCTAAAAAAACATGCAAGTTCGCTCTGTTACTTTGTTTTTGGACTCTATTACATTTGCAAAGTTTAAAAAGTGTCAGAAACTCTCACTTTTTTAAACTCTCACCCTATTACATTTGGCCCTCATTGTTCTTTAATTATATGTTTATGCATAACTTTTCTTTGTTGTTTTTTAAATTAAGTGTAATAAAACACAATTTATATTTATTTATATATGTGTTATCATCTTATGTCCCTGCATAAGTATTAGACCGCAGTTTACCCACTTTTTGTTTTATTCATTTCACCTGTCAGTAGTTTTAATGTTATGGCTGATCGGTGTATGTGTATATTGCCACGTCTTCTGAACAGGACTGGAGTCTTTGGCTGGAATGGGATCTGGAAGCTGAGAGGCCTAATATAGTTCCTGCTCATGCACTATAATAAAAATATTAGGTGTAAGGAGTGCACTTGTGTGATGTGGCTGCTGGTGACTGAAGGCACTGTGGAAAGCCGGAGTCTTGATACGAACCAGACGATTGATGCTTGAGGCACACAGGTGCAGGTAAATAGGATATAGAGCTTTAGTACTTCAACCTGGCTCGAACAAGCAGGACATTGAAGTACGTGGAACCCAAATTAGCTATGGACAGGAACACTGGAAAGCTTGATAACCGGAAAGGAACCGGAATGGTGGAGTCACCGGAATGAAACCAGAAAAGTGGAGTCACCGGAATGGAAACAGAGTACTGGTGGCACTGGAATGCTGGAGCCATCGGAATGGGACCAGAGGACAGAGCCAGTAGTGCAGCAAGGTGGTAATTGCACTTGAAGTCACTGGGCAAAATATGAATCTGCAGCTCAGAGAAATAGCACACAGCTAGGCTGTGCACAACATTGCACTGGCAAGTGTTGTGTGTGGGGAGAATCCTTATATACCCCTGGCTTGTCAGGGATTGGCTGCAGGCGTCATATGACCGCATATTGGTCTCCTGTTGATGGATGGACAGTCACCTGATTCAGACTGCCATGGCTGCACCCAGCGCCGGCGGGATGCCACATGTGGAAGCCAGTGAGTATGTCGGAAGTTTCAGGGACTGACTGCCAGACTTAATCACAGGAGGTCTGCCACAGAGCCGGAGCATGCGTATTAAAATCCGTACGCATGCGCAGATGTGCGAACATCGGTCAGAACGAACGAGCGGCCGCTTACGAGCGGCTCTGAATCAGGCCAATGTCACGTAAAGTTGTAATGTGATACAGTCATATTTCCAAATAGGGACCTGATACTCCAATGATATGCAAGACGAGAGGATACCAATAGTGTAATAGTGTATACCTTGGACCTGATTCAGAGGTGCACGCAGTGTTGATGCTGTATGCCAATATATTTAGTCTGTGCATGTATCCAAGTCACACTGCATATTCATTCTCATTGTTCCCGCCAAAAGCCACAGAATGAATTTGGAAGCAGAGAGAAGCAATTTCAGTGGATGTTTCTGGGTGGTAAGGTAACAGGCGGTGGCTAGCCAGATGCTGTCATGTTGTGGACAGCGATTGCAGCTTTTGCCACAGTTGCACTGATTCCAGTGTCCATGTTTAGACAGAGATTCTGCGCGTATATAGTGCTTGTTCAATATTCTACAGTATGACTGATGTGTGGCCGATACATCCATGGCTGGAATAAGATGCAGAATCAGGCCCATTATATCACATATACTGGTATGTGCTAAATTATGTTACTGCTTTGTGCGTTTGACAAGCCTCTCAGGCAGAGCAGCACTGTGCACATAGGTGTTGTTCTCACAGTCTCCCTAAAATACTTTTTCAAATGTAGGCAAGTACGCGTCTATTGCATTAGGTTAAATGGGGATTGTTTTTTTCCCAGATGAAATGCTTTCCGTGTTTATTCCTCGCTCTCTAGTTATGACTCACATTTCATGTCTGTTCAGTCTGTGGTCATGCCTTTGAAATTGCGGCTTACTTTGGCATGGACTTGCATGCAGGAAGCAATAATAAACTGGCACAACATAGAGGAACTAAGAGTCACATTGGGTATTGGAAGCTATGATAAAGCATGATGTACACGAAAAATATGCATTAAAGTTATCAATTGAAAACATTTTTTTCAAATCAGATTTTTTTTCTTTTTTCAGTACTTTGTGGTAAACAAACAGCAGTGGGGAGAAGTGTGATAGCAAGGCTCATTTACAAACTACAAAAATTAGGGAACCACATTGCTTCTTTATATGTGCAAATAAGCCTACTTTTCTACCAAGCACGGATTACGGAGTTTGTCCATCACCCATGACTTGTAACCTTAGTAGGTTGTAGAAATGTGCAATCTTGACCCCTTTTTCTAATTTAAATATTCTCATCCCCCAAACTGTTTAAAAATAATGTAACGGTCCCTTAAAGTGGAGTTATTCAAGAAATGTACACATATACCCATATGTGTATCCAGAGGCATTGGAAAGAGGGAAGGTGTAATCGAAATTATGCAAATTTTGCAATTTTACTGGTTTTGACTCCAAACTGTATTTTTGGCACATACTAAAGTGCTCTGTATTATATAGACTAAAGGTCAGGCAAAGACACGGTTCAGTCCAATGGACAATAGTTGCAGACAGGTAGTAAGGCTGAAAAAGACACATATATATAGCTCAACTAATTAATTGTAATTGTGTTGATCCAGGGGTTTAAGACTCCTCACTCAAAATGACAATCAGATAAATTCTTTGAATAATGTCCCTCACTAATTATAGCTACAGATGCCATTTCTTTACATGAAAGAATGAAGCATTGAATGGTATAATTGCTGGTCTAGAGATGCCCACTCATACAATATCATCAATTGTCTCTATATGTTCAGCTTCAGGTTGACTGTTTGAGATGAACGTTTGCCTCTGCTTTGCATTGCTATACAATGCATAGTAGGCTTCACTATAGCAATAACCAAAGCTTTAAGTGAAAGCCTCTTTCTATATAGTGGTCTCCGGAATCTTTCTACAATAATAGCTGTTAAATGTGTATGCAATACACAGATTATTTCATCTCTAGTATGTAGCAAAACCACAACATTCTTAGGTCAAACCTGTTAACACCAAAACTGAACATAGATGGTGGGTCTCCAGCATTAAAGGCCTGGACTTTGACTAGAGGCCTATTTCTCAGGGAGTACTGGTACTTCCCATGTCCAAGCAAGTTGAAGTTTAATTTCCTCCTGGACAGAACCATGGAGGTTGGTCTGAAACATGGAAGGAGTGGAGGACATTACTTAATTCTCGATGTAACATTGTTTGGTGGGGCTCCTTGTTCTTTCTGTTTCTGCTTTATTTAATTCCGTGTAGTTTTCACCTTGCATGTATAGTAACCAATGAATATGATAGGGGGGATTAAAAAGGGGAATATTTTTATCTGGGTCCATTTTTACTTCCAAGTCTTCTCTGTCCATGAATTATGTTTATGACCTTAGCATCAAATACCTGTTATATATCTGTTCCAACCCTTACAATTCTTTCCTACCTCTTTGTATTCTGCATCTGTTAACAACATCCAATACACATTGTTTATATGCCTCTTCAAAGTTTACTCATATATTACTTGCTGGTCTAATATACTTATTTAACATAGCTAGTTGTTTTTTTGTGCTTGCAACAACTGCCTCTGTATGTTTTGTGATTCAATGCTGACACAGCGCTCCAACCCCTTATTACCAGGTCTGGCAGCACTGGCTCCCTGCAGTGTCTGCATTTCCAGCAATGGCAGTAAGTCCGGCAGTGTCCGTCACATGGTGATATCTTATTGGCCCACGGCAGGGCAGCGAGCATACAGTCCCTGGCGGCTGCTGCTGAAGTCCTGCGGGCTTCCCTCTTCTGGCTTGTGATCTGGCAGTTGCAGCTCCCATAGGGGTGCGCGTACCACTGTGTATAATTTAAAGGTCCAGGCACACCAAAATGTGATATCACACTGGCGCCAAGTTTGAAATCCCTCCCTATATAAGGTTGTCTCTGAGCACATTTATACTCAGTCTTACAATTGTGTTCCACGCTGTATATGAAACCATACTTAATTTCTTTTAGACGTTATTTTCCTTTACCACTCGTTCTTTGAATTCTCATGTGATGTAATTATATGGATAACAAAAGACAAAAGGTGGAGCTTGTATTACATGATGTGGTCAAATATAGTCTGCAGAAAATTGCTTGAAAAATTAGGTGGATGTCGTACCCCACTCACAGTATAATGGAGCAAGGTCAAATATATAAAGGTATCTTTACATCCTATGTGGCAGACGTCTGTCAAAACAATGATATATGCACCGTCATCCACAGTCAGAACGAGGGTCACAATAAACATATGTAACTTTTTCCACAAAGCGAGGGTCACAATTATGTATGCTGAGTTTTCCACAATCAAAGCAAGAATCATGTACCCTTACTTACAAAGGAATACATAGAGCAGTGGTTCCCAAACTTTTCTGAATCACGGCACCCTAGAGTAACAGCATTGTTTTCAAGGCACCCCTAAAATAAATGTTTGGTGGACTGGTTTGAGCTTCTGTTTGTTCACATATTTACATTACATTGACCATAAATAATTTGATTTGGTGCTGGACCACCAACCTGAGGCACCCATGCAAGGGTTCTGAGGCACCGCAGTTTGGGAACCACTGATATAGAGATGTATACATCAAGGTATCTTTAACAGTAGGTTTTGCACATATTCATATAGACTTCAAAACCCTGTACTATGGGTAAAATAATTGCGTACCTTACTCACAAAGGAGGCAGCTGAGATAAGCACATCAATGTTTATTTTACCATCCTTCCTTTCTTGCTGAGTTTCCCTTATCCCCAATAACAGATGTGGAGGTATAAACAATAAAGGGAAAAAGCGGCCTTATCAATTTTCAGGTATTTAATAATAAATAACACAAATGAAACAAAAAATAAAATTATATTTCACAAGGTCAGTCTGTAAAGGCATTCATTGGAAGAGGTGTTTAAGCGTCGTATATACCCTGTAACAAGTTTGCAGGGTCCGGGCCTCCCCTTGTAGGTATACACAGTTCCAAATAAAACTGTCCCAGTGTGAATAAAAATAAATCTCCTAACCAACACGTTTCGATTTCTAAAAAATCTTTGTCAAGGCATAGGGGATTCAGTTACTTCCCTGCTATAAATTCCACCCCTTAGTTTAATAGGAAATACCTGAGGCGTTAATTGGATTCTCTGTCCTGAATATTCATACAGTCTCTGTTGGTCTCAATGTACAATACATTATTGATTCATGTTCCTCCATCCCACTGCACGAGGAGAGCATTGATATCGCTATTGGACGTGACGTCCTACCCGGAATCCATTTGCATGTGACGTATGTGTCGTGATCTATGGCCGTCCCGAGCATGACGTTTGTTTAGCTCCCGCTGTCTCTTTGGTAACTTCTGTTTTTGCTAGTCCCGTGTAGACGTCAGAGTTTGGGAGGCGAATGACCGCCACGTCAGTTTTCATAGTGACTCCGGTCATTTTCTTTGAGCGGACGTGAGAATAACGTCAATAGAGTTGTAAACAGATTATCTTAAAAAGTTCTTAGAATTAATAAAATATTTAATTGTCCATATGCTGGTAGATGATAAACATAAAAAAAACATACAAATCAGTAATTAATAATGACTTTAGTAAAAATGACTTTATAATTTATAAGGTATAGCTTTAGAAACATTGAGTGACTCGTAATCCCATATAAATAACCCAATAAAAAGAGGCTAAAGAAGATCACATAATAGGTCTATAAAACATAATTTGGTAAAAAAATACAAAAATTCCATAAAAATATCATAAAAATATAAAAAAAAAAATCAAAAAAACCATTTCACCTCAAAATCTGAATTCAAACCTGTCGGAATCAATGTTTGATAATTATAGATGTATTTAATTTCTTCCTTTGCTAAAAGGATGTGAATATCCTTATATCTTATAGTTTCCCACAGCTCTAATGCTATAGAAGTTCTTATTTTATTCATAGAGCGATTATGTGTATTTTTAATATTTGCCGCAAGTGAACAAGTTGTAAGACCCTTGCGAATATTACGCAGGTGTTCTATGTGCATTTTGAGGTTTCAAGTGGTTCTACCAATATAGAACTTATTGCAATTTCACTCTATTGCATATAGTACATTTTTCATGTTGCATGAAATAAACTTGTGTATTTTGACCTTTTTATTGTTTATTTCAAACAATTCAATTTTTTTACCGTTTCTTGATATTCCTACACCCTAGGCATAGACCACATCTATGAAAGCCTTTTGATATAATTCCCTTGTTATAGTTTTCAATGCCTACACGTACACTTTTCACCAATGTTGTTTTCAAATTTGTGGCTTTTTGATATATACATACCGGTTTCTGAGGGATTATATTCCCTATAATGGGGTCCTTTTGTACAATTCACCAGTGTTCTTTTAAAATGTGTTCTACTTTCTCATACTGGGAATTTAAATCCAGAAACAAATGCCCAATGGAATTTCTCATCTTTAGGCCATTTTGGTTATGATTTTAATAAATTATCCCTTTCTGTATCCAGAGCTATTTGTAAATCATTTAAAACCTAAATTTTCCACAGCTCAAAAATGAGTCTTTCATTTCTAAAGCTTGCATCTGAGTATCTGTGGGTTTCTGTTTTAATTGAACCCTCCTTTACACAAAAGGTGATGTCTAAAAAAATTAATACTATTGTGTTGGCTATCGAATGTTAACTTAATATTTTGATTATTACTACTATCAAAAAAAGAACAAACGTTTTTTGAAAGTCTACCCCTTTTCCACGTCATCTATATAGCGAGACCATGAAACTAGGTTCGCCTCATATGGGTTATTATTCCAAATCACCTGATTTTCACATGCACCCAAAAAGATATTGGCGTAACTAGGGGCGGACCTAGTGCCCATTGCAGTTCTGATTTGTTGGAGATATCTCCAACAGATTAGAACTGCAATGGGCACTAGGTTTGCTGCTAGTTACGCCAATATCTTTTTGGTATACACTTCTTTTAGATTTTTTTTTCTTTTTTTAAGTAGTAATAATAAAAATATTAAGGCAACATTTGAAATCCAACACAATAGTATTCATTTTTTAGACATCACCATTTATGTAGAGGAGGGGTTCAATTAAAACAAAATCTTGCCAGAAACCCACAGATACTCAGATGTATATCCATGGGGACAGCTGCCACCATCACAATTGGCTCAATTCCATTCCGGGGTGTCAATTTAAATGACTCAAAGGAATTGTACAGACACAACCATCTTCCAGAAGAGAACTCTAGAAATGATCCATTCTTGAGCTGTGGTTATAAGGAAAAGGTGGTTTTAAACGATTTACAAATCACTCTGGATACAGAGAGTGATCAGTTATTAAAATCAAAACCGAAATGGCCTAAAAATGAGAAAT
Organism: Taudactylus pleione; assembly: GCA_031769625.1. Classification (NCBI taxonomy): domain Eukaryota; kingdom Metazoa; phylum Chordata; class Amphibia; order Anura; family Myobatrachidae; genus Taudactylus; species Taudactylus pleione. The sequence continues at coordinate 326,605 of JAUIMM010000555.1, read as the reverse complement.
TCCAGTGGGCATTTGTTTCAGGATTAATTCCCAGTATAAGGAAGTAGATTTTAAAAAACACTGGTCAATTCTACAAAAGGATCCCATTATAGGGAATATTATCCCAGTATATTAGATTTTATATATATATATATATATATATATATATACACACATACATACACACACACACACAGTCAGATGCATAAATATTGGGACATTGACAGAATTTTCATGTTTTGGCCTCTATTCACCACCACAATGGCTTTAAAATGAAACAAACAAGATGTGCTTTAACTGCAGACTTTCAGATTTAATTTGAGGGTAATTACATCCAAATCAGGTGAACGGTGTAGGAATTACAACGGTTTCTATATGTGCCTCCCACTTTTTAAGGGGCCAAAAGTAATGGGACAATCAACTCAAAAGCTATTTCATGGACAGGTGTGGGCTATTCCCTCATTATTTCATTATCAATTAAGCAGGTAAAAGGTTGGAAGTTGATTCTAGGTGTGACATTTGCATTTGGAATCAGTTGCTGTCGACTCTCAATATGAGATCCAAAGAGCTGTCACTATCAGTGAAGCATGCCATCATTAGGCTGAAAAATAAAAAAAAAAAACATCAGAGAGATAGCAAAAACATTAGGTGTGGCCAAATCAACTGTTTGGAACATTCTTAAAAAGAAAGAATGCACCGGAGAGCTCAGCAACACCAAAAGACCCGGAAGACCACGGAAAACAACTGTGGTGGATGACAGAAGTATTATTTCCCTGGTGAAGAAAAACCCCTTCACAACAGTTGGCCAAATCAAGAACACTCTCCAGGAGGTAGGTGTATATGTGTCAAAGTCAACAATCAAGAGAAGACTTCACAAGATGTAAACCATTGGTGAGCCACAAAAACAGGAAGACCAGATTAGAGTTTGCCAAACATCTAAAAAAGCCATTACAGTTCTAGAACAACATCCTATAGACAGATGAAACAAAGATCAACTTGTACCAGAGTGATGGGAAGAGAAGAGTATGGAGAAGGAAAGGAACTGCTCATGATCCTAAACATACCACCTCATCAGTGAAGCATGGTGGTGGTAGTGTCATGTCGTGGCATGTATGGCTGCCAATGGAACTGGTTCCCTTGTATTTATTGATGATGTGACTGCTGACAAAAGCAGCAGAATTCATTCTGAAGTGTTTCGGGTAATATTATATGCTCCTATTCAGTCAAATGCTTCAGAACTCATTGGACGGCGCTTCACAGTGCAGATGGACAATGACCCGAAGCATACTGCAAAAGCAACCAAAGGGTTTAAGGCTTAAAAAGTGGAATGTTATGCAATGGCCAAGTCAATCCCCTGACCTGAATCCGATTGAGCATGCATTTCACTTGATGAAGACAAAACTGAAGGGAAAATGCCCCAAGAACAAGCAGGAACTGAAGACATTTGCAGTAGAGGCCTGGCAGAGCATCACCAGGGATGAAACCCAGCGTCTGGTGATGTCTATGCGTTCCAGACTTCAGGCTGTAATTGCCTGCAAAGGTTTTGCAACAAAGTATTAAAAAGTGAAAGTTACATTTAGGATTGTTTAGTTTGTCCCATTACTTTTGGCCCCTTAAAAAGTGGGAGGCACATATAGAAACCGTTATAATTCCTACACCGTTCACCTGATTTGGATGTAATTACCCTAAAATTAAATCTGAAAGTCTGCAGATAAAGCACATCTTGTTTGTTTCATTTCAAAGCCATTGTGGTGGTGAATAGAGGCCAAAATATGAAAATTCTGTCAATGTCCCAATATTTATGCACCTGACTGTGTGTGTATATATATAAAATCTATATATATATATATATATATATATAAAAAAAAATAAGGAGCACCATTTTAGAAAGAAGGGGTTCTGCTCTTTCAAATGATGGGTTACCTTCGTACTCATTGTCTGGTAATCACCCACTGCAAGATTCTGGTGCCGACATTCAAGCAGCGGGATTCTGGCGCTGGAATTCTGCCCGTGCCGGTGCCAGAAATTTTGACAGCCGGCATCTTAACTGTATCCCCTCCCCACACAGGTAACTCCCCCACCCCAACCCGCGGGTTGGACGACGGGACATTCCCCAAAAAGCAGGTCTGCCCCCCCCCCAAAATGGGACAGTTGAGGGATTTATTTTTGCCCATTTTGGATACATTTTTACAAGTGCAAAGATTAAAGGTACCCATACACGGTGCAATTTGCATAAGATGCGATCTCTTGTATACGATTTCCCTTGAAAATTCTGTCCTTGAAATGCTTTATGATTTGTGCCAACAAATGGTACAATTGTACAAACGAGCATACGATTAGATGTGCCGTAAAGCGTTTGCAAATCATTTAAGATATATCATATGCGGCAAACAACTTCACAATGCATCTGCTAGAATCTCAATAGGGGAGGGCTTATCTAGGGGGCATAAAAGACAGCATCCATTTTAGATCTGGGCACACTCTGCACTGTGACTAGTGAGGCTTGGTTTTATACCCTGCTGAATGCTGTACATTGCTATTGTGCTTTACTTTGGGCTTGCCTTTAACAAAGGGTGTTCTATACTAAATACATTTTGTGGTGATGGATTCATAGACCAAGAGTGGCTAATAAGGAGGGAGATTCGCTTCCATATGCCCCTTGATGGAGATTAGGGAGAACCTGGACGATTACTGCAACTACCTGTGTATGGATGATGCCACCTTCCAGGAGTTGCTGTGTCTGGTGACCCCTTATATCCAGAGGCAGGACATCAGCATGAGGGCCATCCCGGCTGAGAGGCTCATTGCTACCCTGAGGTACCTGACTACAGGAAGGTCCTTTGAAGACCTGAAGTTTGGGATCCTCATTTCCCCCTAAGCTTTGGGGTGCATCATGCCAGATACCTGTGATGCCATTGTCAATGTCCTGAAGTTCCACTACTTTAAGGTGAGTAAAAACATTACACATTTTATTTTTCTGGTAAAAGAAAATGTTTTTGTTTTTTTTCACAGAGGGAAAAAAACTCAACCAACATGGCTGTAAATATCAATACACATATTTTTACTTAAATGCAAACCATCATGGCTGCTTTTTAATGTTTACCAAAACCAACATAGTTTTAAATCAGGGATGGGGACCCTCCGGTCCGGCCCACAAGGTGATATAATTTGGCCCGGCTGGCTGTGGCTCTGTCCCCCTCAGCGACAGCAGCAGTCAGCGCAGCGGGTGGAGGTGTGTCAGGGCTGTCATTGGGTTGGTTAGTGCAGGACTCTCACCCTATCAGCGTGGGCAGGCAAGTAGCAGGGGCGCAGCAGCAGGGGTGTACAGTCAGTGCTGTCATCATACTGGTTAGGATGAGAGGACCCCAGGGCTGCCTTATCAATCTGCCTGTCACACATTCATAGGGACTGCCTCTCCAGACTTTGCCTGGAAACATACATAGGGGGAGGGGCCATAGATTGCGCACCCTAAGCACAATGTGAAGTGCTATTTGCTGAAACTTGTAGTGCTGCAAGCAAAAAAAAAAAAAAAAGACAGATGCAAGTGAACACTCTAACTATGCTGAACCTAATAATAATACTGCTAAATTGCATCCAAGAGGTTCTTAGCATAATAATGGCCATAATTATGGGCCTGCCCACCGCATCCAGGTGACCTCTATCAGGTGGGTCCCTAACACTCCTATAGAACAATACAAGGCACGGGACCCCCCAAGGCATCACACTAGTGTGAGATTTAAAATGAGGGTTAAAGAATAATAAAGAAGAAAGCCTATGTGTTAAGTCCTACATAAGTAGGAGGTTATAATAAAAAGTGTATAAAGTGCTACATATACAAAAAACAAACTAAAGAAGTGAAAAAGTGTACATTATGATGCCATGAAGCAGTCCAGCCACACCAGCCCAGAGAGCCCCGCACCCCAATACCAGTCCCAAAACTGAAACACAACATATGTATAATAGGTCTTACCCACAGTGTGCCTCATAAGATGTTTAGTCTTGGAGTGCAAGGACTCCTTGCTAATTAAAAACACCCAGGAAACGGTGAGAGGTGTGCTAATCAAGGTGGGAGGAGTCTCATCCTTCCAGTGTACATACACACAGTACAGAATACATAGGGGGAGGGGCCCTATATTGCACACCCTAAGCACAATGTGAGGTGCTACTTGCTGAGACTTGTAGTGCTGCAAGCAAAAAAAAGACAGATGCAAGTGCACACTCTACCATACTGAACCTAATAATAATACTACTAAATTGCATCTGCCTGGCAAACAGCTTCCCCCTCCTCTCTTGGCTTCTGGAACCCACAAAGAAGTACTGTAAGTGTAATGGTGGCCCATACCAGCTAACATCACACGTCTCACCAAAGAGAAGCAGTCCCACCCATTGCAATTGGGGTAAGTTAAATAAAATTGTTAACCAAATATAGCAGGCTAAATTTGAAGTTGATAATTTTGTATGGCTCCCGAATGATTTTCTAAAAATCCAAATGGCCCTTGGAGGAAAAAAGATTCCCCACCCCTATTTTAAATGTATAAAAACTGCTATATCAACAAGTTTTATCTCTCCCAATAGCTACACAGCTGCATGGTATACGGTGTGGCAAACGATGGATTGAATAGGCCAAGAAGCACACGGCGCAAGTCCAGATTGAGGCCACGGCATTCCCCAATCTGTCCTTACACCATGCGTTTAGTGACCCTGTCCAAACTGCATCATCCGCACTGTAAACCATGCAGTAGCTATTAGGATAGAACTTGTTGATATTTAAAATGTATTATAATTTAAAAAATGGGGTGGCTCCTCTTCCTCTGCAAACATGGCTCTGTAAAGAACCTCAGAGGAGGATGTGGAGGAGTTGGTGGGTTTGGGAGTAAGGTAAGTTGAATGGGGTGTAGGATGGGATGGGGTTAGCCTCAGATGTGTGGCCTGGTAACGGGTAGGAATGGGATGAGGATGACCCAAAGCGTGGCTGGATCGTTGTCAGGGGCAGAGGCACATCAGTCAGCCTAGTTGTGGTGCTCAGCTGCTTTAATCGCCCCCGGATCACTGTCTCGTATATGATCCTTTGGGCATGGATTTGTTGTCCTTCATCCATTTCACAGAGACTACTGGCTATATGAGTGCCCAGGTGGTCAAACATGTCCGGGAGCTTTGTAGGGCCTGCTCAACCTGTTTAAGCATTGGATCTGGCTTCGCCTGGGTCTTGCTCTGGTACCGACGCCGTCTTGCAGCAGACTGGGTAAATGCGGCCTCGCTTCAGGTGGCCATTTGCGGATAAGTGGTGAGGTTGAGGTCTGGTGTTGTAGACTGACTGTTGGAGGAGAGAAATGATTAATGTTAATATGTTTTCTAATACTTTGTTTTTTTCTTTCTTTAGTCTAGTTCCCAACAATGGTGGAGAAGTGGCAGACCATTGCTGAGCAATTTGAACGTAGGTGGAATTTCCCTAACTGCGGAGGAGCCATTGATGGCAAACATATCCGCTTTAACCCACTTGCCCACAGCAGATTCTTTTATTACAACTATAAGGTTTTTTTTTAGTATAGTGCTCATGGCGGTGGTGAAAGTCAAATACCAGTTTCTTTTTGTTGATGTGGGCAAAAATGGCTGTGTTTCTAATGGAGGGTCATTTAAACAAACCCTCTTCTATGAGAGATTTAACACCAACCGTCTGAATTTGCCAAATACAGAGGCAACGAACCACGGCCTAAACTACGTTTTTGTCTCTGATGAGACATTTGCTCTCCATGAACACGTGCTGAAGCCATATGCACAAAGGAGCCTGACGAAAAAAAACGCATCGTCAATTACTGTCAATCCAGGGCACGGAGGATAGTGGAAAACACCTTTGGCATTCTATGCAAACGTTTCCGAATTTTCCATACGGCTATAAATCTACATGTGGACAAAATAGGTTTCGACGTCTCGGCCTGCTGTGTCCTCCACAATTACTTCCGAAAAACTTTGTCTATACAACAGAGGACAGTAGACACAGCTATGGCAGACGACCCTGACCATCCACAGGAGACATTGCAAATGCCCTCTGTGGCCCCATCCGCAGTTGTGAGTCAACAGGGACTGCACGCGCTAAAGAGGTAAGGGAGCAATAACTGGCCTACTTTAATGGAGTGGGGGCAGTACCATGGAAGGAGGATAGTATCTGCTAGTATGATAAGGACAATTGTGGACTATTGAACTTTTTAAAAACATTTGGCATGGTGTGTATGCACTATGTCTTTACTTACCACATCCAAAGATGACAGAATTTCGGTTTCAGCTCGACCATGAGCGCTTGGGAATCTCGCTGCGGCTCCTGCAGGAACTTGAGGAGGTCAAAGTACCACAAGTTACTGGTGTGGACCTCATCGCCCCATCTCCAGATGCCAGCAACTCCTGCTGTTTCTTATTTTCTTTTACGTACACCATACATAAATTTTGTATTTTGTTTTTTACCCACTTCGAAGAAGCCTCATCGTGGAATGGCTTGCTAAAAGATACAAGCTCTTCAATTGCAGTAGCTTTCTTGTATTTATTGCTGTAGTCGGGCCCCTTTATGCGCATAGACATCTGTGAGCGCGATAGCATTTGGGATACAGTGGTTATTTGCATTGGTGTGGCAGGGGTTAATACGCATTGGGGCTTCAGTGATTAGTAGGCATTAGTGGTGCAGGGGTACATTGGTGGTTCAGGGTGTACATAGAATACAGGCGATTACTCACTTTTTATAATGCACAAGCCTCAGCAAGACGATGCTGCTGCTGCTTCCACTTCTCCTGTCGTCTGTCACAATATGGAGGGGAGTGGCCAGGGACATCGTAAATCGCAATCGTACAGCCAGCGAAACAGCGTACAGTGTCAAATCCTACACGATAGGTCGAAATCTTACTACAGGTTCAGTTGATCTGCGATGTAGATACATGACGCCCGGGGACAGTCATCGCCATCGTACTGGAATATGCCATTTTTTACACAATTGGTCTTTACAAATGATCGAAATTGCCCAAATCGTGTAAAAATAAATTCAAAAATTGCACCGTGTATGGGTACCTTAATACTAACTTCTGAAAATAAAAGTGATTCTGAATAAAAATAAGGTATAAAGTGTATGAGTACTACATCAAAAGAAAATAATATATCAGTGTTTAAGTCTGGCACACACTATACGATTTCTCAGACGATATGCCCGATTCCGAAAGCGACATTTCGTCTAGTGTACCCACTATGTCGGCTGTTGTGCGCTCCCGTTTGGTTGCCAGCCGCATCGTCAGGTCATCCCTACATGCAGCTTAACCTGAAGATGTGACTGACAACCCCATGCAGCGTGATGCGGCAGTGGCTGACAAATTGGGGGGTCGGGCACTGGATCGTCTAATGTGTACTGGCCGCCCGTTATGTTGGCCCGTCGGCAGGGGTCGACGATCATATCCCTGGGTATACATATCGTTTAGTCAGGGTCGCCACTAGGCTTTCTGCGCCCAGCACTGTCCTATGTTGCCGCCCCACCTTCCTCTGAGCGTTTATCATCAAAATAGTGCCCGGTGGGAGGGGGTCTTTTCCTGTGCCCGCTGGATCCCATGGCACTTCAGGCGACAGAGCGGCTTGCCCGTGCCTGGAGCCACTACTGCGTGTTGTGTGTACCCAGCTTTGCTGATGTTGGAAAGTGATGAGCACAAACATATAAAAATATCTCAGCACAGTGATGAAAAAACCTCAGCAGCAAAAGCATTAACATATATAATTCTAAATAAAGCCTGAGTCCTATCCAAAAAGCTGGAGCTGGACTTTAGTCCCTGGTAAAATAATGCTGCATGTAATACAACGAGGCAGCACCACCACTGCTTACTCATCTGCCTAACACCAAGTAGCAGCACTCTCCACCCGGGTCGGTCCCCGCGGCGGCAGCGCCAGGCACACACAGTCACACTTTTCACGTGTCCAGTCCACCCAGGTGGGTCTTTGTAAATGTTTGATTGACACTCCCCTCAGCCAACCACAGAGCAATGGACGCCGTTACTCCGGGTGACTCACTCGCATTCTCAACTCGGGCCGTTCCAGCCAATAGTGTGCATGGCGGCCTTTGGCCAATCGCCAGCAGCATCATGTGATAGACAGTTTGTTTGTCCAATGGGGTGAAAGAGACGGCGGCAGCTGGGTTGTCAGGGAAGTAACTGTTGTCAAGGGACTGAGAGAGGTGGAAGGTGCTGAGGGCGGCGGTGGCAGGAGCGGCAGCCTGTTCTGTGGATGACGGTGTACGCTGCTGATGGGAGACGGAGTACCCGGGGGAGCAGTGAGGTGAGAGGGTCGCCGCTCCGGCCTGCTCTCTGTGCAGTGTACATACATTATCATTAGATGTCCTCCTGTGTGACGCCTCACTCACTGTATGTGCAGTTATAACGTGGATGTGACTCAACTGTTGCAGTTTAAAGGTTTCCACACAGCTCAAACAATGGAGAGCAGTGTGGGCAGCAGCATGCTCCTGTCAGTGTCACAGCCATAGGAAACACACTGAACAATGGAGATTTCCAAATTATTCTGCTTCCTTGTATCAAGCAGCCTAGAGCAGACCATGGTGTGCCTCCTTGTAAATGTGCTGGGATAGATCAGTTTGGGGGTGAATCAGTTTTTGAGGGGTTTAAATGAGATGAGACAATCCCTTAGTTTACTTTATTTATAGCAGTGACTGGCAACCTGATACACTTTGGGGGCCACATTGGGTGGCCCTCTTACCCTCAAAAGGTCCGCACATTTAATCGTAATAGTGAGTTATTTTAATAAATATAATTATGGAAAGTGACTCCTAACTCTAATAACGTATCAATAGGCATTTCCGACACGTTTTATAAGCTGTAACTTACAAATATCCTAAAATGCAGGAAGGAAATGGGGGTTGCGAGTGAAGGTTTGTAATTGTACCCCGATTGTCAAATGTCAAATCAAACATGAATCTAAGTTTAGCATGATTCTGTCCCCAACAGATGTGCAGAAGTTAAAAAGTGCAAGTAAAGCCACATTATGTGTATCACTGAGCTGAATAACGTATTAGAAGCTTCTGACACGTTTATTACTGGCTATGTATGCCCAGCATATTGTCGTGCACTTCTCTGGAGCTGGTTACTGCGTTAGGTTGTCTTCTATAACTGAGCGCACACTGTGACAAGTTTATTACTGGCTATGTATGCCCAGCATATTGTCATGCACTTCTCTGGAGCTGGTTACTGCGTTAGGTTGCCTTCTATAACTGAGCGCACACTGTGACAAGTTTATTACTGGCTATGTATGCCCAGCATATTGTCATGCACTTCTCTGGAGCTGGTTACTGCGTTAGGTTGCCTTCTATAACTGAGCGCACACTGTGACACGTTTATTACTGGCTATGTATGCCCAGCATATTATCGTGCACTTCTCTGGAGCTGGTTACTGCGTTAGGTTGCCTTCTATAACTGAGCACACACTGTGACAAGTGTATTACTGGCTATGTATGCCCAGCATATTATCGTGCACTTCTCTGGAGCTGGTTACTGCGTTAGGTTGCCTTCTATAACTGAGCGCACACTGTGACACGGTTATTACTGGCTATGTATGCCCAGCATATTGTCGTGCACTTCTCTGGAGCTGGTCACTGCGTTAGGTTGCCTTCTATAACTGAGCGCACACTGTGACACGGTTATTACTGGCTATGTATGCCCAGCATATTGTCATGCACTTCTCTGGAGCTGGTTACTGCGTTAGGTTGCCTTCTATAACTGAGCGCACACTGTGACAAGTTTATTACTGGCTATGTATGCCCAGCATATTGTCATGCACTTCTCTGGAGCTGGTTACTGCGTTAGGTTGCCTTCTATAACTGAGCGCACACTGTGACACGTTTATTACTGGCTATGTATGCCCAGCATATTATCGTGCACTTCTCTGGAGCTGGTTACTGCGTTAGGTTGCCTTCTATAACTGAGCGCACACTGTGACAAGTGTATTACTGGCTATGTATGCCCAGCATATTATCGTGCACTTCTCTGGAGCTGGTTACTGCGTTAGGTTGCCTTCTATAACTGAGCGCACACTGTGACACGGTTATTACTGGCTATGTATGCCCAGCATATTGTCGTGCACTTCTCTGGAGCTGGTCACTGCGTTAGGTTGCCTTCTATAACTGAGCGCACACTGTGACACGGTTATTACTGGCTATGTATGCCCAGCATATTGTCGTGCACTTCTCTGGAGCTGGTTACTGCGTTAGGTTGCCTTCTATAACTGAGCGCACACTGTGACACGGTTATTACTGGCTATGTATGCCCAGCATATTGTCGTGCACTTCTCTGGAGCTGGTTACTGCGTTAGGTTGCCTTCTATAACTGAGCGCACACTGTGACAAGTTTATTACTGGCTATGTATGCCCAGCATATTATCGTGCACTTCTCTGGAGCTGGTTACTGCGTTAGGTTGTCTTCTATAACTGAGCACACACTGTGACAAGTTTATTACTGGCTATGTATGCCCAGCATATTGTCGTGCACTTCTCTGGAGCTGGTTACTGCGTTAGGTTGTCTTCTATAACTGAGCGCACACTGTGACAAGTTTGCAGACCTGTTTTGCGGAGATGCACTTTGTAAACCAGTTGTGATTGTTTTTCCCTTTACAGAGCATGTTGTTCCGAACTCCATTAACCTTGTATGGGTACATTGCATCCAGCAACATCACTAGTTTTTACTTGTGTCCCATTTAGGTGTGTAGGAAAACTTGTGCAGCTGAACATCACTCCTCTTAATGACTTGTTCCCCTAGAATCTATGGGGGCAATTAAATTCCCTGCGATGACGGCATGTGAACTTCGGCAACAGCATTCTTACATCACACATAGATGAAGCCAACATTGTGCATCCTACAGTGCACCCCATAGGGGTGCGCAGGACACTGTACCTCATGCTGGAACATGCAATGTAATGCAATGTAAGATTGCATGTAATTGAATTGACTCCTATGTGTCTGACATTGAAAGTGATTTTGAGCAGAGGGTGAGGGTTGCACTAAAACTGAGGGAGTTGGGTCGCATGACCTGCCGGGGTGGAAAGGGTGAGCTGAGTTCATGTAATCGGGAGGGCTGAGCTGGTTTACAGGATAGGCCTGAGTTGAAGGAAAGGTTTTGGTTTGTTAGGTCGACATTTATCATGTCGACATGCCTCAGTTTGACATGAGAATGTTGACCTGGTCGTAATGTTGGCGTGCAGCATGTCAACATTCATCATGTGTACACAGACGTATGTCAACGTGATAGAATGTAGACCTAAGTTCCCTGGTGGCTCAATGGTCACATACATGGACCCGGCGGCTTCAGCGTCTTCTAATGAGTCCCAGCGGTCATGTGTGCCAGCACTTCCGGTGGAGGTGGTTCTGGTAAGTATTAATCCCTAACACACTCCCGGCATTGCCTAACCTAACATGGTTTCTGTTGACATGTTGAACCATGTCGCCATTCTAGTGTAGTCATTGTGGTGTTGACATCATTAATGTCGATATGGTCACTGTCGATCATCTGACCGGGTACGAAGGAAAGCAGCCTACACTTCAACAAAAGGTGTTGATCCGCAACTTCAGGGCCAAATTACTTCAGTCTCTGCTTTTTGAATTTTAAAGACGCTATGACGTGTCCTAAGAATAAGGGAATAGCTTTAGCTACCTATGATGGTGATGTAATATGAAATTGGTGCAGAAAATGATCTTCATGGTTTTATTGATTTTTGGTGTTCGGATTAGAACCAGTGAGGGTGGTGGATAATTTAGATTTTTTTTTTCTATTTATGTTAAACAGATAGTAATTTAGCAGGCCTCCCGCTTTGTAAAGAGATGTGGACCACTGTTTTTTTGGTTTTTTTTAGCAGTGATCCTCCCAAATGGTCTACTGTAAATATCATTTTATTTCCTACTACTGTGAAGTTTCGGAATTATGCTTTCATTGGGACAAACCTAGGGGACTGTTCATGTTTATAAATGGACAACCTTAACAGTTTGTTAGAACAATATTATTTGAATTACCTTTTAAACTTCAATTAAGTTTACTTCTCAACTATTAAGCTGCATACACACGGTACAATCTGTACCACCAACGACATGAAAGAGATCTTTCAAAGAGATCTTTCAGTGAAGTCATCCTGCCACATCTCTGAACAGGCAAAGTTGACGATATCGTCCAGAGTGGCCTGCATGTATGGACGATTATAGATATCGTTATCGTTCATGCGGGAACGCATCGTTGGTCGTTCACTGAATAAAAATGACCGATATATCGTTGAACGATATATCGTTCCATGTGTATGCACCTTTAGATATACAATTTGCAAACTCTCTCTTTATGCACAATTTATAAGAAACCCCATTTATTTTACTAATGCATGATTTATGTCCTATTTGCATGGTAATTATAGATTTTATGGTACGCTTCAACCTTTGGAGTTTGTTATATTTCTATATATAACTAAAAAGTACAGTAATACATGACTCATTGGAGGGATCTTGTGTGCTATAGATATCTTCTGTTGTGACCTACAAGTCTGTTGCCTAAATGTATATGTCACTATAAATCATTGGTTGAGGCAATACTTTTCTGTATACATATAGAGAGATGGGAGATTGTGTTTGTGGGTATATTAAAATTACTTTGGAATAGTCAATAAAAGGGGACATTTTTTATTAACCATAAAATTTGTATTTGCCACAAAACCACACAAAAAAAAACTTTAGCATAAAGACCTATAGAATTTCTTGACAGATGAGAACCATGAGGCCCATCAGACAACATAGTTTTATTCTTAAAAATCTTAAGGCTTTTTTTCAGATTTAGGACAGCCTTTTGTGTATTCTGAGCAATTTTCAATTATTTGTATTTCTTTTGGAAGGCTATTGCGCCTGCCTACCACACTTTTGTTAAAGTAATTCTTAAATTAAAGGTTATTGTGTTCAATTCCAAACAGGGCCCTAACTGTCAATCTTATTCAGAGTTGGATACAAAATGTAATAGCAAAATTCTTCTGAAAAAAAAAGTGGCATTTTTGCATCCTATTCAGCATTAAGCTGGGTACACCATTGTTGTTCGGACGACGAACAAAGTGCTCGATTCATTTCAGCGCGATGCTGAATAGCCCCGGGAGGAAGAAATCCTTAGTCGGGCTTAGCAGCGCAAATGAATTGAATAGCCCCGGGAGCTGATTCCTGGCGCTATTCACTTCGCGTTGAATAGAACCGTGCCCATTGATTGTAAGCTCCATTGGGGCAGGGACTGATGGTAATGATTTAATATGCCCTGTAAAGGTTTGCAAAACACGTAGTTGCTATTTAAATACATTTCAAATAATTAACTATAATTTCTGCTTTAGACTCCCTTCCCCTGAGTGGGTTAGGGCCCAGTTATGTGCAGTAAAAGATAGCTGTTTGGAAGGGGATGCAATCGGGAAGCCGGCTGACGTAAGCCCGACAGCCGGCTTCCCGACTGCTTTATCCCGGCGAGGGTTAAATGACAGGCGTCTAAATCTAGACACCTGTAATTTTTCCAACGCCGAGAGACCGGCGTCTTGGATGCCAGGCGCTGCGAGCGGACAGCCGCGGGGGGGAGGGTTAGTTTTAAGGCTCCCGGGGGGGACTTGGGGTTAGGCACCCCCCCCCGTTAGGGTTAGGCTAGGGGGAGAGAGGGTTAGGGTTAGGCACCCCCCCGGGGGACTTAGGTTTAGGCAGCGGGGAAGATGGGGTTAGGTTTAGGCGATTAGAGGGGGGATTAGGGTTAGGCACAGGGGGGGAGGTTAAGGTTAGGCACCCCTAAGGAGGGTTAGGGGGGTTAGGTTAGTAAGTACTCACCTACGGACGATCAGGATTTCCAGTGCTGTCGGGCTGCTGCTGCCGGGATCTTTTCGTTTGTCTGCCTGACACTGCTGGGATTCGAACTCCCGGCCATGCGGCCGGCGGTATTTCATACCGCTTCCGTTTGGAAGAGTGTTGTTCCCCTCCAATAAGCAGTCACATGCATTTAGATTGTGCTCTCCAGCACTTTATAGACTTTGAACAGTGGCAGTAATATTTAGACTAACCATGGGTTGTCAATATGATGTATCTTCACCTATCTGTTACATGGAGGAGCGGCTGTTAGCAGAGGTGACTAAATGGACAAGTTGCAGAACATTTCAATAAGTAAAATCACAATGGCAGTACTGATCAGTAAGATCACTTTTACCAGTGTGATATTCAGCGGATGGTTTTGGAAGGTATACAAATTATTAGTTTTACTACTATAATGTTCATAGGTAACGTTGGTTAAAACAATTATTATCCACACCATGTTTGTAACATTAGGTTTAGGGTAGGTTTCATGTATCTTATGAGCTGTGTTGCATAACTGTATACTTATTGCTATGTCATTGTGGATTCCCAGTGCTGTGCTCTGTCCCAGAGGGCTGCCTGTCTTTTTATTACCACAGGTATAAATAAACATCTCATACGTGGCTTGATGTTTCCTAGACCGACAAGTAAGAAAGGAATAAAAAGCCTTTACGCCTCCCCACATTTTGCAGCGGTTTTACCTAAGAAAGCCCCTGTGTAACCTATCGCTCATCTAAAACCCGTACTTATTTGGTTGGTTGTGGTATGACTGGTCGACATTCAGAAGGTCATCAGGTTGCCCACTAATATGTAGACATGTACTTAGGTTGACATGGTTAAATGGTTGACCCGTTTAACATGTCGACACAAAAATGTCTGTTGTATTTTTTTGTTATTTCCTAACCCATAACCCTAAAAATAATCCAAAACCATGTCAACATTTTTGTGTCAATATGTTAAATGTTGACCTTTTGAATGTGTCCACCATTTAGCTAGGTCAACCTTCTGAATTTTTACATTAATAATGCCGACCGGATACCATTTTTTTTTTCCTTTGCTGACAGCAGCATGTACAAAGGACAGGGAACTTCCCGTATTATTTTTTTAATTATCCTTTATTTATAAGACACCACAAAGGTCTCACAGTTCCTTACAATTATTTATTTTAAACAGAGCATTCCTGTGTGAGGTTGCTTCTTAGCCAAGGGAGTGGGTTCACTCACAATTTTGCCTAAGAACACAGCCATAAATAAATAATGGTACCAAAACATCCTCCAAGAGCAATTTCTCCCAACAATCCAAGAACAGTTTGGTGAGGAACAATGCCTTTTCCAGCATGATGGAGCACCTTGCCATAAGGCAAAAGTGATAACTAAGTGGCTCGGGGAACAAAACATCAAAATTTTGGGTCCATGGCCAGGAAACTCCCCAGACCTTAATCCCATTGAGAACTTGTGGTCAATCCTCAAGAGAGGGTGAACAAACAAAAACCCACAAACTCTGACAAACTCCAAGCATTGATTAGGCAAGAATGGGCGGCCATCAGTCAGTATGTGGCCCAGAAGTTGATTGACAGCATGCCAGGGCGAATTGCAGAGGTCTTGAAAAAGAAGGGTCAACACTGCAAATATTGACTCTTTCCATAAACTTAATGTAATTGTCAATAAAAGCCTTTGATACTTATGAAATGCTTGTATTTTTACTTCAGTATACCATAGTAACATCTGACAAGAAGGTCTAAAAACACTGAAGCAGCAAACTCTGTGAAAACCAATACTTGTGTCATTCTCAACTTTTCTCCATGGCTGTACAGTGTATAGTGCTGCATCCCTGCATGAAAACAATTGCTGCTGCCTGGTGAAATATCATACATGCAGAGATGATCATCAAGTGCCACCTTTACTGTTCATATGAGGAGCACTTTTTTATATGGGAAGGTGCATTGTAGTAACATTTACGCCAGTATAGTAAAAACATTCAAATGTATGACAATGATCCAGTAATTAAAACAGTCCCTATTAAAGACCTAATTAAGATTTAGTTGCATTGCTTTTGGCAAAACAGAACACGTAATATGAAATCAAAGTCCTGTATTATCTCCATTTTAGAATGCTCATTTCATTCATTTTAATGGATATACAAGACTACAAGTCTTATTTTATAAAAGTAAGTAAAACACTGCTGCTGACCATTGGCGTTCGCTGGTCGGGCAACACTAGACTACTGAATGTTTTTATATCATGTTTTTTTAATAGAAAGTATTCAAATGAAAGTTTCACTTATTATTTGAAGTTCCTCTTCAGTAAAACACTGTAAGCTATATTATAACAATGCTATTTATAGTTGTATATCATTTATAATCAGCTGTTATATGTTGGAGGTTTTGGCCATAGGTTATTTGTTCCTTTTGATTATAACACTAACCTGCCAACAGTTGCAGTTGTAAAGTGTAATCTTATCTGTGCTGAACCACCTGATTTGTAAATAGAGCTTGGTACATCATGTATCATAAGGTGCTGAGGGTTGTCATCGGTAATGTCTCACCTTGCAGGTGCAGATAAGACGGCTCACTTACAGCTAGGGTATACTGTATTGTTCTTCTACATTACACCTTGCTGTGCACTTATGTGTTTTTTATTTCATTAAAATCTTTTCAACCCAGAGGTACAGAAGGTACAAAAAGTACCGTACATTTCCTCATAATATCAACTTAAATGTTTGAACTCCTACTAAATAAAGTGACTCCATTATATGGCAGGTTCCAAGTGGTTTGAGTGAGTGCCTTTTTCTAGTTGTTGGTTCAGGGCCTGATTCAGCACGGATCGCAGTTTCGATCGCAGCTGCGTAATCGCACGTAATACATCTGCGAAAATATGCTAATGCCTGCCACAGCTCCAGCCTAGAGACTTCCACTACTGCTTTCTCACATCCGTAATACCTCGCAGACCTGCGTACACATCGGTAACATCGGGGCACATTTATATTCTTGATTGTGAAGTAGCCAGGTGGACCTGCAGCAGTTTATTTACAGACCTGGTAGCTGAAAATTCTCCTTGACTGCCCCTTCCCTCACTGTATTATTATTTTTCTATTACTATTAACTACTTTGCTATATACCCATCTGCAGAACATTGCTGTGTTACACTAAACGTTGCCTAACACATTATTGAAATTTGCTGTTTATCTGCAAGTTTCCTCTGGAACTATAGTCCTTCCTCTTCCTTGCACTAATGGGTAAATGCCTAATGGAGCATACACACGGTCAGATTTGTCAGATTTGGAATCGTCCAAATCTGACTGCAAACACATCAGATGTCAGATATCGTAATCTGACCATCCGGAACGCTCATCGTTCAGACATGTCACATTTTCCTTCAGATATGAGCGATTTTTTAAATCGTTATCGTTCAGATCTGAAGAAAAATCTGACCGTGTGTATGCACCATAACTGGTTTCACATTGGTTACAGAGTTTCCTAGTGACGTAATTAAGGCTGTCTAATCCTCATTGTGGGTGTAACGCTGTGTTTTTATTGATGGCATCGCCACAAAGCAGGTGCATACCAACATAGTGCAATTTAGAACATTTAAAGCAAGCATCTTATTAATATCTGTTTGTTACATTACATTTTGCTGACTGTTAGTTTTTCATGTATGACTGATTGTTTTAGAAGTAATGGAACAATACAATAACATGATTTAATAGAGCACTTAAGTCACATTACATACATCACTAAATCCTTTTAAATGTGTCCTGAGCAATAACATTGATAGATCTAGTTCTGTTAAAATTTGGCTAAATAAAACAGACAGGTATTCTGCAAACAAGTATCATTGTCTGGGGGCATTGTCAGATATTATATCCTGTTTATATCATAATTAACCTTAATAGAGTCACAGTGGGAGGAAAATAGTTGAGCATAGGCCTTTGTACAACCTACAATACAGAATCTAGGACAGGGCTGTCAACGCCTTAAATGGGTGTAGTTGTATGTAACATATGTTATAAGCACATGTTCAGACTCTGGATGCCGTTTATGAGGCCCTGGTTGCCTACAGTAAATGGAGGTAAACCTTTTCTTGTCTAGATGATTTCTTGTTTTACATTCACTGGGACTAGCCTCTAGACCACTGCCCCAACCTGCCCATACTGCCCCCGCTTTTGGCAGTGTTACATTCTTTCTCTTATAATATGCACACCGCATTGTGATGCTGAAAGTCAGGACTTTTGACATGTAATATTTGATGCCGGTGGGGAAATTTGTGGGATCACTAAACCTTAAAGAAAAAATAGTCTCATATAAAAGAACTACATTATATTTATAGGAATATTTTGCCTATGCACAACTGATTCCTTTCTTTTTCTCTTAAGAACTTTATAAAGTATGCATGTAATGTTTATGTGATAAACATTCAAAATCAGTAAAGTAACCTACCTTTAAATGTAATACAAAGTTGGTTACTTTCTCCAGTTGACCTTTTTGACGAGCCTCCTAACACTTTGATTTACTTGTATTGTTTTGAGACTGGGTTTCACTTGTAGCGTTTATTTGCAGAATTGTTGCAATTGGTCACTTTAGGTAAATTGACCTGTAACCAATGCACTAGATATATATGACTTTCACATGGCTTAGCTGGTCCTTTATAGGTCTATTGGTTACATTCTCCTGTAACTAATCCCACACAATTGTGACTAAAATTAGCTAGTGTAGGACTATTCTTAACCTTAATGCCTTATCAGTATTTGGTGCTTTCAGGGTCACCTGTCGCTGGCTTCAAAAAGCTTTCTGGTTTGTTTTGCTTAGCATGTTTTAGTAATAACATTTTGGTGATAATTTTCTGACGTCTAGACGCACTATATTTAAAATGTTTGCATTGCTCACATACCTTTTTACGCTGGATGACAGAATGCAGAAAAGGCATTTAGCCTGCTGGTAATGAATAAGAGTGCTTGTGTGACCAAATATAAAGAAAACCTGTAACTAGGCCTAAACACCTATTGGTAAGTGTCATAACAAAAAAAAAAATGTTCCCCTCTTCTTTCAGAATACATTGACCTCATCACTGTGAGCCTTATCTTTCATTGTGTTCAACTTACATTCTAAAGAACTTCTGTGTGCAAGAGATCTTCTGAAACCGGTAAGATTGTGTCTTAAATTTGAATGTAGATTTAATTTAGTTTTTTTTACATTCAGTGTATTGTATAATTGCAGTTTTTTATATTTATATTTGTTTCCTTTAACTCCTCTTTCCTATTTCAGTGATAATACATTATACATAAGCATTTAGCTCTGAATGACTCATATTAATATACGAAATTTGGGTTATGATGGTTTCATCTCTGAGTACAGGTTGAGTCTCCCATATACAAAATACTTGGGACCAGGGGTAATTTGGACATCGGAATATTCTATAATATGGAATATTTGCATACCATAATGAGATATCTTGGGAATGGGACCCAAGTCTAAACCCCGAATGCATTTATGTTTTATATACACCTTATACACACAGCCTGCAGGTCATTTTATACAATATTTTCAATAATTTTGTGGCTCAAACAAAGTTTTGTACATACATGAAATTCATTTATGTTTCATATACACCTTATACACACTGCCTGAAGGTAATTGTATACAATATTTGTAATAATTTTGTGCCTTAAGCAAAGTTTGTGTAGATTGATCCATCAAAAAAGCAAAGGTTTCACTATCTCAGTCATGCTAAAAATACTCTGTATTTTGGAATATTTGGATATGGGAGACTCAACCTGTATGTATAAAACAGAAAAAATATATTAAAACACTTTTTTTTTTTTAACTTAAAAAAAAAAAAAAAAGACTGGTTATATACATACTTCAAGAAATGTATATAAGGTTGCCTTTTTTTTGTTTGTTGAGGCAGACTATTCTGTTGTACACCATACTTTAAGTACTTTAAACAGAGTATTGTGAGTTCCTGGTGTTATCTTTATTAACCTCCTAAAAAGGCACTTGACCCCTTTGCTTGTCATGACAATGTCGTATGACAAAGCCTCCAAAACTAATTGTGTTGAATATGGAAATAGTGCTATTGGATGAGCCAACATAATATTTCAGCCTTTTCCAGCATCTGTGAGGATGATTTCTTTACCATTAAGTTTCACACATTATCTATTTGCATTTATATCTTCTTATTGAACACACTAGGTAATCACAATGCTAATTATGTTACTGTTTCTACCGCAGAGACTTACACTCTTTTTATTGTTTAATTTGCAGTCAAGATGAGCGCAATGTTGGAAACCCCCGAGATGCCCGCCGTCTTTGACGGGATGAAGCTGGCAGCTGTTGCTGCTGCTCTCTATGTCATTGTACGCTGCTTGAACTTAAAGAGTCCAACTGGTCCACCAGATCTCATTTTCCAAGACACTGCTCTAACTCGCTTCTTGTTAAAGTCTTGTCCCTTGCTGACCAAAGAGTGAGTCACCCACTTCTGCCACCTGGCAACTTGCTATCTGTTTTAGTTCATAGATGTGATAGAGTATTGCAGTAGTCCATGGTTAATGTAGATATGTGATGGAGTATTTTAGTAGTCCGTAGTTAATGTTTAAACAGTTAATGTAATTCTCACTGTTAATAATTTGCCAGAATCTAATCTCCAAGAAATATATTGAGCAATTTGCAGTACCTCTTATTATATTAACATTAGTCCTGGTTCTATTTGCACAACTAAGTCAGTCTTTTTTTTTTTTGCTAAAACATTCTATTGTGTGTATTTCTGCTGCCAATTTTTTATTCTAATTATTATAAAATTATTATTATAACGATTATATTATTATAATGATCTTATATTATAATAAAGGGGGAGAATTAAATTCTGCGTGAGGCTATGCATGTATCAGCCAATTACGATAGTCCTTTCATCGCAAGTTTTACTGTGCAACCCTGAGGGCCATGCAAAACTTGTGATGTAGAGGGAATGGCAAATCAAGACCATCGCATTGAATTCTCCTCCAAAGAATATTAAACTGAACATGTCTTTAGTTGGAGTCTGTATTTTATTTTGTTCACTATACATGTAGCAACCAAAATGGAAGAGTTGGTGGGTAATGTACTGTTGCGCCAAGCATCATACTGTGCTATACTCTATGGAAAGCTGCAAAAGGCACTGCAGGGGAGCTGTTATGTACAAGGAAGCCAGTCTGAGAGCATAGAGCAGTAAGAATCTTGATAGTTAACATGCTGTCACAGTATGGTTACATGCTTTCTCCTGTAACTTTTTTCTTGTTCCTGTATAAAATAAGTTTTCAGGCTTGAGAATTGCTAACTCTGCTGTTTGAAGTGCAGTCACAGGAGAGCTAGAGTCATTGCCCAGCTCTGCATGGTAGGCATAGGTATAACGTGATGGTTTTACAGCTGTTTGGTTGCTTTTTAGAAGTAATGTGGGTTGGTCGGCACACAGCTGAGCCTGTAGTACAATTATTTCCTCTATTTATTTATTTTTTGTTTACTCATTGCAATCTGCAGATGTTATAAGTTTACTCTTCACTATCCAACACACTATTTATTTTTTCTCTATGTTGAGTTGATGTTTTTAATTTATTAGGTACATTCCACCTCTTATCTGGGGAAAAAGTGGACATATCCAAACGGCGCTATATGGAAAGATGGGCCGAGTCAGCTCACCAAACCCACATGGACTGCGCAAGTACCTTACAATGCCTGATGGAGCCACTGCAACATTTGACCTCTTTGAACCACTAGCTGAACACTGCACTGGGGGTCAGTAAATGGAGAACAAGTTTGCTAAGGTCAAATGGGGTGTACATGCTTCATGCATCAAAGGGATCTCTGACTTGGGTTTTGGAGGTTATGTGCGGTGGCAAGTGGAATGTGTGAGCAGCATTTTGGACAGTTGGGTGAGATGTGCATAGGGGAGAGATCGAAACCAGGTGTATGTACGCGATTACATTTATTGTTTTTACTCCTTCCTGAGATTAAAGGAATTTGTACCCTTTGAATTTTATCACGCTACTCATCACTGTTTTAAATGGACAGGAATTGTACTTAATGGAAAAAAACTTAACATAATGGACACTTCAGTCTAGCTTCACTCCCTTATTAATGTGAATACCTGTCAATGTATACAATTTTACAAGATTTTTTTCCTATGCAGAAAATGTCACAATGGTCATATGTCCTGGAATAGCCAATCACAGTGAAAAGCAGTATATTCGGACTTTTGTGGATTATGCCCAGAAAAATGGATATAGATGTGCTGTGCTAAATCACCTTGGAGCCTTGCCGAACATCGAATTGACATCTCCACGCATGTTCACTTACGGTATGTACTTTTTAAGATCTATTTGGCGAGCACTTTTTGGTGTTCATAGCCTGCTTATATTACCACTTTTTAGCTATCAGACAATTGTAATTTCTACTTCAGGGTCCATAGGGGGTCCACAGGGTTGACCTTGGGGTATAGGTTGGGAACCAAATCCGGGCACCACGCAGTTAAAGCTTTTAGCTCCCAGGATGCACTTGGGTCCACTCTCCCTATAACCCCGCCCCCCAGCCAGAGGCACCTCAGTTTAAGTTGGTGCCCGGCCGGAGTCGGGTCACCGTTACTGCAGGGGGGCTGCTTAGCAGCCCCTAAGCTTAAAAGAGTTTTATTTTATAATTTTTTTTTTACTACTCTTCAGAGCGGCAGCATCAGACTGTCCAATGGACGTCTGAGCTGCCGCTCCTACACCCCGCCGGCGCTGCGACGCCAGTACAGATCTGGGGATCGCAGCGGGACCCCAGAGTCTGTACTAGCCGGGCTCTGGAGGAATCCCTGGGCTGCTGCCGGATCGACGGGGACAGGTAAGTCGCGTGGTCACCGCTTGCGGTGACCCGCGTGTACATGCAGCCTTATGCCTCCGGTCTCTGGGGACAGACCGGAGGCGCTAGCGGTGGCGGCGGGCTCCCCCTCCATGGAGGCATACCCCGCGTGTCCACAGCCCACCAGGGATTATAGCGGCAGCGGGAGCCGGCATCCCGGGGGGTTAATTGCTAGCCAGGGGAGGAAGCCTTCCCTGTCTAGCGGCTCCTCCCCTCAGCTCAGCGCGCCTTTCAATAATACAGTCTGGCGTCGCTGAGCTGCTTCCTCCGCGGGCCACGCTTCTTCTGAGGTCTCCAGCGGCCATTTTCTCTCTGTGGTGCTGCAGAACTCTTAGGATGTCAGTGAGCCCAGTCCCCCTGCGTACCTGGCCATTTTGGGTGAGTGCACACAGCGCTATAGCCTTCCCAGACACTGAATCTGGGCAGTTGAATGTAGCGACATTGTGCAGTATATTATATGTCATGCTTATGTATGTATATATATTTTTCTGCATTGTATGTGACTTATGCTAGTGCTGACTGTCTGCTTTTTCTCTCACCTGTCAGTGTATATCTATCCCTTTTCTTTATCTGCCCTAATACAGGTGTACCTGGGGTGGTTCTGAGACCTCACATATATATATTTGTTAATATCTGTGAGGTTTGTCACATACTGTTGCGTGCTGCACGTTGCCATATTTTAGATGGAACTGTGAGTTGCGTACGCTGATAATGGGTTCCTGCAGCTAATCTTAGCGTCAGTCAGGACCGGTATGGCGCTGCTTAATATTTCCGTCAAGATAGTCAGATATATCTGACCAGGAGATTGCACACGATACTGCACCCATTATTGCTATCCTGCAAGTCATAGCCTGCAGGAATTAGTGCGGAGGATTTTAACTCAGAAAGGTTTTCGTATGCGGCACCATCTGGTGCCGGGCCCCTTGCACGACCCCCTTAAAGGGCGTTGTTTCTCAGGATCCTCTCCTTTGAGGATCGCCGGGCGGGCCCCATTGTCGTCACTCGCTTGGAGTTACTTCACCATACTGCCCTTTTGAACTCGGGGTATCTCGCAATTTCTTGCAATTTACCCCTGTGTCACAGACTATCGCTCCCTGCCGGGGTTTTTCACAGTACATGAATTACCTCCGATACCACATCGGTCTGTCATTCCCCTTGCAGGGATTACCACAACGGCCACCCTGGTGGATGTCGTTTTATACGAAATACTAATTGGCGTGATATACGCCCTGTGGTTACTGACCAGTGGCTCTGCCGTGAACTGGATGGTATATTCGGCTCTTTCCCTCTCACATGGGGGGGAGCCGATCTCAAGTATTATTATCCCTGCTTTGGGGCTGGTAGCCAGGCTCATTCTGGATATAGAGAATGTCGATCCTGCACCAGTATCATACATCTCCCGTTTTCTGCCCAGCGGGTGGATCTCATAGCGGGAGTCTGGCTGTCCCCAGATACGAGGAGTCACAAAGGCCTCCTGTTTCCCATTCCCTGAGGGTCCTCACAAGTAATGGAAATCCCCTTCTGGGATGGATTTGTATGTTAATCATCGGGTTACAGGCATTAATACGCCTCCCATCCCGGCCTGGACGAATTTTACGGATCCGTAGGTGGTAACTTTGCCTGAAATCAATGTACTCGTTTTCAGGGCCTGTTGCCCGTCCTACCATGGCCATCGCATGGTGATGCTTTTGTGACGTTTTTCCCCTCCAACACGTCTGAGGTTCAAATATCTTTTTGCCGCTCACAAAATATGCAGTGGTCATATGTGGGATTACCTCATGGGATGCCGGTCTTCTAACTTTCAGGGTTTCGGCGGCGTCTGTATCCGCCGCAGTACCCTATGGCTGCGTTATGGGAAAGCAGAGGTGCACACTCCTTCCAGGGGGAAGTTCTTGTTTGGTCCTGACCTTGACAAGATCGTTGCATCATTGGCAGTATCACTAATGGGGAGATACCGTCTTTAGCTACTCCCACTACATTCGGACTAACTCTGTTAAGTCTTTTTGTCCTCAGGGTCAGCCTAAAGGCCTGTTTTTTCCTAGGCTGTCGGCCTCCACGGGGGCCACCTTATCCAGTACCGAGCAGTCCTGGACTTCCGGACGACCCTGTTTCTACACCTGAGGATATACCCTCAGCCTGACGGGACAGGTCTACATCTGGGGAATTTCCAGAGTGAGGTACTGATTCTCAACGGCCTCTCATTGCTCATGCAGCCTCCTCACAGGCATTGTTACACGGGCCCTTCTTCAGAACTGATCAGGGCCTTACAATCCCAGAAAGCTATACAGTCTTTGTGGTAAGCAGAGCTATTTCGGCCAACCTCACTATCTCAGTGAGGGACTGGTTGTTCTACTTTCTTTTTGGGGCGGTGACCGACTGGTCCTCCTTTGCCTATACTCTGTCTCAAATCCCTGAATCAGATTCCAACGGTGCCTTGACTCAGGTGGAATCGTCCATGCTCCATCATCCGATGTTTGGAACCTGGGGATTTTATGGTATATCCGAGTATTCAGGATACGTACCTACGGGTACATACAGAGCCCTCTCATCAGCATGGGTTCAGGTTTGCTGTGCCACAGCAACACTTGTAAGTTTCGGGCTCTGCCTTTTGGGGCTGTCCTCAACTCCACCGGGGTTTACCAGCTTTATGGATTTTCTGACAGTTCACCTGTTCAGTGTATCCGAATGCTCCTTTCTCTGGACGGTCTCCTACTTTTAGCAGGATCACCAAGGTACTTTACCGCCAGGTCAGGATAACCGGGGCTTCTTCTCGTCACAGAAAAGTCCTCCCTGCATCCCTCACAGGGTTTTCTTCATCTGGGAGCACTGCTGGATTCTCAGAATCTGAGAATTTTTCTGGCGTAAGACAAGATCTCCACTCTTCAACTTCGAGTGTGCGGATATCTACGCAGTCGACATATGTCATTACTCTTTGTGATGCGCGGTCTACCAGAGTGTCTACCTTTTGGTAGGGTGGAATGTGCTCAGTTCCATTCCAGGCCTTGCCATAATTGACTCCCCTCCAGATGGATCGAGTTTTTTCCATCGGATCGCTGTTCGAACGATGATACTTTCTACGGAGGCGAGTTGGTCTCTGTCCGGGTGGCTATGGCCATCTCGTCCAGGGTGTTCTTTGCTAAAGACAGTGTCTGGTCCGCATTCATTTCGGGGCAGTTGGACGTCTGTCGCTTCTGCCCTGCCACTTACCTTGTTGATACTTTAAGCTGTCTTGGACTTTCACTCTGGCCTAACCCATTTGTCACGGTAAACCTGAATAGGTTCAGTCCGACAGTGTCACAACAGTGGCTTCCATCTAGGCAACACTGGTAGTTGGGTGGCAATGTTAGGAATGTCACCCATTCTGACATAGTCCAAGGGTCTTCTCCTGGCCAACTCTGCGGTGTTTATTCCCGGAGCTCTCCATTGGGAAGCGGGCTTCCTCAGCCGTCACGGCGTGCATCCCGGGGACTAGTCTCTTCTCCAAGAGAGGTTTCAACTCCTGGTGAGCAGAGGGGGCCTCCCTGAGGGGATTGATCCCCATGGCCTTCTGACTCGATCACACATTACCGGTGTTACAGTCCAGCTCTAGGAGTACTGAAGCTACCTTCAGTGACTCTTTGTCAGTGAAGTGGTCCTTCCACTTTGTGTACCTGTGTCCTCCGGTCTCCCTTCTTCCTCGAGGTCTTCGGAAGTTTAATTCGAGACGGAGGGGCTTTCCTTCTGGGGGCTCCAGGTCGTCCCAGACATCACTGGTACTAAGATTTTCGGAGTCTCCTCCTCGATGCTCCGTTCCTACTGCTTCACTATCTGGACCTGTTGTCTCAGGGTCCTTGTTTTTCCCTGGATCTGGATCGCTTGTCTTTAACTGCGCCCCTACTGTGGTCCTCGGGCTTCCCTGGCTCTGTCTTCATTGAGATGTTTAGAGCAGATAGGCCAGACTTTGCTGGGGTCTGCCACGGACTGTGGCATACATAATTCTTATGGTATCGTACCTGTCGATACGATCCTCCGGTGTCCAGGATTTCCAGATATTCTGGCATTCCTTCCAGCTGGCTTGGGTTTCACCCTTGGCCTGGCCTTCCTGACAGTGCGGATCTCTACACTGTCGGTATGGTTAAGATATGGAATTGCTCCGCTCTGGTATCCAGTTCATCCTTTGGAGTGTTTTCTGGATTATGTCTCCACTTGTCCTCCCTAGGGACTCCTGGGGAGTTAGTAGTGGTTCTTTGTTCCCTCCGGGGACAGTCAATGGAACCGCTGGTTGTGATAGCCATTACATGGTCTATTGTTTAAGCTCTCTCTCTCTCTCTCTCTCTCTCTCTCTCTCTCTCTCGGTGTTTAAATCAACCAGGAGAGTGTCTGAATGGGGAGCGTTCTCATGTGGCTCCCTCTTCTGGAGGGCATCATGTCAGGGTGTGAGTTGCTCTCGCCCTGTGTTTCTTCTTAAAGTGGTTTTTAGGTTCCATATTATTCTGGAACTTATGGTATGGCCATTCAGTTCCCAGTCCTCTCGGCTGTTGTGGCCTCATGGACTGTGGTCCGGCCTCTTTGGCTTTATGTGATCCGTTCAAGTTCCTTATGGTAAGCGGACTCCTTATTGGTGGTCTGCGGTTTCTGGTTTTAACAGGAAACGATGGCCGGCCTATAATGAAATGTTGACTGGATGGCCTCGTATGTCTTCCTCAGGGGCCTACCCATGGGTGGGCATTTCTGTCGTTGAGGCTTGTTTTTTTCTCGGGCCGTGTAACCCTCGTGGGCGGCTCGTCGTGGCGCCTCGGCTGTTTTGCCTTACTAGGTGTCCACGTGGTCTTCTGTCCATACCTTTTTAAGGTTCTAGGCATTGGTTTCCTTTGCCTCTCAGGATGCTTCCTTTTTGGCGACGGATTCTCCTCTCAGCACAGGAGCGTCCCCACCCTTGGTTGAACTGCTTTGGGACATCCCCAAGGTCAACCCTGTGGACCCCCTATGGACCCTGAAGTAGAAAACAAGAGATATGGTAAGAACTTACCTTTGTTATCTCTGTTTCTACGAAGTCCATAGGGTCCACAGGGCGCCCGCCCTGACGCACCTGGCTTCATATGGGCTGTGTTACTGGTCACCGGCTTCCCGTCTCCTTTTCTGTGAGTATGGTTCTAGAGTGTTCCAGTTTTCTCTCTCTTTTTCTCTCCTCCTCCGGCCTTTGGCTACTTACAATCTGAGGTGCCTCTGGCTGGGGGGCGGGGTTATAGGGAGAGTGGACCCAAGTGCATCCTGGGAGCTAAAAGCTTTAACTGCGTGGTGCCCGGATTTGGTTCCCAACCTATACCCCAAGGTCAACCCTGTGGACCCTATGGACTTCGTAGAAACAGAGATAACAAAGGTAAGTTCTTACCATATCTCTTGTTATACACAGGAGGGGGACATGATTTTATGTCACAGCGGCTGTGCTGTAAATGTGAGAAACTATAGATTAATTGTTAGATAGTGGAAACAGTGGGTTACTCAGAGTAATGATGTGAATTTCCTCATTTGTGGGGAGTACTTGCAATCCCCAATCATGACATCGGGCCTCCCCGTCCTAAATCTTGCCAGCCTTAGCTCTGATAGCATTAGGGCTGTTCCTGTAACCGATGCCGGATGGGTGCAGGGTAATGGTTAAAAACGATTTGAAGCCTTTTATCATTGGCGCATTAGGTACCAGAATAGCTAGGTCCCACAAACAGCCACATGGGAATGCTGCCACTTGGAGAACCACAATGCAGCTTGCCCAGGTACTACAGGCACCTGTATTGCGCCAGTGAAAGATGCAAATAAAGGCAGGACACAAGTATGGAAATAAACACTTTAATAAATAAAAACACATCTCTTGTGTGAAGCCATTCTATATTTCACTCCTACCTTCCCATGGGTACTGAAGTTTCCATCTGTTAATCTGGCGGTAAATGTGAATACACAGGAAGTGGCACTTGCTTCTTGGCTAACTCCTGAAAAGATTTGTGACCAATGACCTAGAGACAGAATATCAGGCATCTCTAATGAAAAGGATGGTAGTGCGCGGAGTCATCTTCATGATCATTTAGTTGGTCAGATCGTCGTTAATTTGGCTGATCTGATGAAAGAGTTGGTAGTGTTACTAAATGGCCAGCTTTAGTTTCCAGCAGGATTCTGTTCACCATATTATCTTTATATGCTGCCAGATCTTCAAAGCTCTTATTGTTCTGCATGTCATTAAGTAATTGCTAGATGTCCCAGGACAGTGTATGTTGGCTCAATGACAAATGTTTGTTATAATATCCTGTGTTGGCTTAACCTGCAAACCTTATCTTGTAGATTGGCATCTCATTAGTACATCTAACAAAAAGGGACTGGGGTAGACTCATTTTCGTGAAATCTGTGAGCTAATTTAAAAGTTTAGGAACCAGACCATTGTCTCCAACCAAAATATATGATAACTTGACCATCACCCATATCTCTTTAATGCCCCTCAGACCTCCCCACATGCAATCAGACCACCACACAGGACATTTCAATGCCAACGAAACTCTGCCACTCACTGCCCTGGACCCAAATTCATAGTATTCCCCACAGTCGTGCCCCCAATTCATAGCATGCCATACTGTAGTGCCCCAAAATTCATAGCATTTCACACAGTAGTGACCCCCCCCAAGTTCATGGTATGCCAGACAGTAGTGCTCCCCCCAGCCACATTAGTGCCTTCAATTCTGTTCTGCCACACAGTAGTGCCACCAATTAATTTATAGGGGGAAGATGTTCAAATGAAGCTAAATAGGGGAGCATGGTTTGGTTGCCAAATGGTCTGGATGGAATATTAGAGCGCTCCATTCCACACTGTGTTTTTTTTTTTTATATATTGTTCATTAAACAGAAAATCTTGGTATAGAACTAAAACGACCAGGTTAATAACCATGTGAGCTTTCAGTTGTGCCTTTTGATTGTACAGCAACTGCTTTTACAATTCTCTGCTGTTCTAATGGCTTCCCAGGACCTCTTTGGTGATGCCCGGCGCAGAGTGGAAACTAACGGTACTCACGATTTAGCTACATAATCAGGCAGGACCCAAGGCTCTGCCCTCCCCAACACAGGCAGTTTACCTGACTGCAGTGTGCATCTCCTGGTTGCTCACCAACTGCGGATTGTCATAACCTTGCAACGTGATTGATCAGACCAGTTAACAGGATCTCCTCCTCCTGCAGCCTTTTCAGTAATAGCCGAGATCAGGCAACCATGATACCGGGACTGAGTTTTGCTGAGTTACGCAGCAGTAGATGTGAAATTGGCTGGTTGAGACAGACAGAGCGCTCTCAAACTTCCTCCACCAATCCAAAAAGGAGGGTGGGTCCTCCATCATGACTGTCTGTTGCTACATGCAGAGTGGAAACCTCCCTATTCTCACTCACAGCCAATCTGAATCAAACTGTAGAGCAGACCACAGCAAAATCTTGTCGCCCAGACTGAAGGCTTAATGGGGGTATCCACTTGTAGATATACAAACGACAGCACGATTACGACATTGCAATCGTGCTGTCATTTGTATAGCTAGTGATGTGCCTAGTCTGAACGTTCACTCGTTCAGTCCCGGCACATCCCTCATCCCCGCACATGCTGAACCTGGCGAGATCGTCAGGTTGACCTGCATGTACGGGCCATGTCTGATGTCAGAAGCGACCAGCGGTCACGCGCATCGCTGGTCGCTTCTGACCAAAACATGCGCGATTTGCAAGCGATTGCACGATAACGACAATCGCTTGGCTAAATCGCTAAGTGGATACCACCCATTAGTCTCTGTGGCGATCTGGTATCTGTCAACCCCAGGTTTAAGACCATATTGTGCATTGTACAGATGTGTACTCATTTACCTAGCATTTATGCTCTATATGGTGCTGGACTTTTGGCACGACTTAGATGCTACACCATGAGTGATTCGTACCTTTTCCTGAATTTTGCACAATCTTCGCATTGTAGTCGCTCACT
This sequence comes from Taudactylus pleione, assembly GCA_031769625.1. NCBI lineage: Eukaryota > Metazoa > Chordata > Amphibia > Anura > Myobatrachidae > Taudactylus > Taudactylus pleione. Next base: position 295,933 of record JAUIMM010000555.1, on the reverse strand, counting down.
CGCACTGTAAAGGGCACATTTGATTAGTGTTTTTGTTACAAAGGAATTGGTATGAAGTTGCAGATTAAGCATAGTGATATCTGGCGCGAGGCATGGTGCAGGTCACTCTTATTGTTACTTATTTGCCCTTTTACCCAGATTAGTGTCTGAGTCGCACACCAAAGTACATGAAATGCTAGCCTCCGTATTCATGGTACCCCTACATTGTGCTCTTGTCGTATTAGTGATGCGAAGAAGATGAGTATGTGAACACATCTGTTTGCAACTTAACACATTCTGCAACTTCTCTGTCACAAAATGGAGGCAATTCAATTCCGCGGTATCTGCGCACTTTACTGCTTATGGTAAACACTCTTCTTTTATTTTCCTACACGCCTGTATGGAGTGTGTGGAAAAATTGCAAAGGTACATTGCAGTGGAGTGCCTTCACAACTGTTCTGGAGAACAATCCCAGAGAATTCAATCGTCTATCAATTTTTAATATAACCGTGTTTTTTGCTTTTGATAATGCAGTGATTGTTTCCACTATACTGCTGTTTATAATACTCCTGGGGGAGTGTTAGAGACAACTCTAAAGATGGTTCAGAACTTTCTTAGTATGGCCTTGACCCAGCCTTGCTGGAGTCTAGCTTAGTGTCAGGCTTGTATGCGTGTAAATGCCACAAAGACCTGGGACCCGTATAGTCACATTTGTATAGGGCACAAGTGGTGCTGAGTGTGTGCAGGCTGCGCCCTGTCCTGTGACTATAATCCTAAGGGGAGGAGAGCGTGTGTGTGTGTGTGTGTGTGTGTGTGTTTGTGTGTGATCACTCTGTTCTGTACCTGTGCTTGCCGCACCAACCACAAAGGACTATTCTGAGGCTTATCTCCTGCCCAATCCACTTGATGGAGTCAGAGTTCATGGTATTATTCTTGCTGCAGTTTTGTTGGTTGTTAGTAGATCAGACATCCTGTGAAACACTGTGAAATAGTTCATGTTTCTTTTGAGAGTAATCCACATCTATAAGGGCACTAAGTACAGGTAACTGTGTACACTGCAATACTATGTACTGTATCAAAGAGAAATCTGGTAAATGTGCCTATGATGTAAACATTTGGCGAAACTCTGGTCTGGTAGACGAGTACTTGGCTCCTCCCCTATAAAATCAAAATTGATCAGATACTTCCATAGGCCTCTGTGTGAGGTCATCTTCCCAACACTGCAATAGGCTTGTGTACTGAGGGCCTGATTCAGAGTTGGACGCAATGCAGATATTTATGCAGCTTGAGATATGCATTCATGTAAGCCACACTGCGCACGCTCAGCGTTTAATTTGCGAATTCGCTCACACAGAGGATTCAATCGCAGAGTTAGTGACATGTAGTCAGCGTTTGGGGAGGTAACCGGGGGGTGGTTAGAAAAACGCAAACGTGTCAAACTGTTTAAACACTGTTTTCTGGCATCAATAAATTAGCCACTGCATTCTTGCTCGTAGCAGAAGAGCTCTCTGTGTGTCTGGACACCCGCTATGTCTGTGACAGCTTAGACTAACTCAGAGGGCTGATGGCTGCCTGTTCAGCGATCAGTGTTTTCGGTTTTGTGAGTGAGCGGCGGATGTGAGATGCTTTCAATGGGCTTCTCTAACCTCTGGACGGAGAGTGAATCATTAGCATTTTTTCCCAATTACAATCCGCAAGAGATCGCAGCTATGATGGCATTTACGACCATCTCTGAATCAGGCCGTGAGTTACTGCGTGTTTTCCAGTCTGATGGTTCCAGCTGTTGATTGAGGCTTATAGTACAATGCGTTTCCAGTAACGAATAAACAATTTAAAGGACTGCTGCTAGGGTGGCTGTATATTGTATTTCAGCAACAGCTGCTGGTCTCCTAACATTCAGCCGAGGGTTCTTTAAAAAGAAAATCCATAATCTTAGTTATACATCCATACAACAGTCTGTAAGATGTACTGGGTAAAGAAACTTTGCATTATTTTTGTTGGATTGTTGTTTAGTCCAAATTGATGACAAATGCAAGAAATAGTTGTTCTCGGACCTAATCTTTCCCCAGCTACTCAAGTTATTTCCAGGATGTTTAATACAGGAATTGTGCAGACCTGTTTTTTTTTTTTTTAAACAAGTGATGAAGTTTGGAATGTCCGTAATCTGCTTCAGCGTATTTCTACCAGAGGTTTAGTGAGAGCTGTGCTTAACCATTGTTTCTGCCCCAGAATTTAGGTGACATGTTTCCCACACAGAAACAAGTGTCACGCTACTTTAGGAAGGGCATTGCATGCATTAAGAGAGCAAACCGCATTCCTTTGCACTTTTGTAGACAAAATGGATGTAATAGCTAGTTTACCAATTATTTATTTATTTTTATTACCAGTTATTTGTATAGCGCACACATATTCTGCAGCGCTTTACAGAGAGAATATTTGGCCATTCACATCTGTCCCTGCCCTAGTGGAGCTTACAATCTATATTCCCTACCACATGCTCACACACATACACACTTATTTTGAGGGGAGCCGATTAACCTGCCAGTATATTTTTGGAGTGTGGGAGGAAACCGGAGTACCCGGAGGAAACCCACGCAAGCACAGGGAGAATATACAAACTCCACACACTTAGGGTCAAGATGGGAATTGCTGTGAGGCAGTAACGCTAACCATTACACCGTCTGTGCTGCCCAATTAGATTAGATTTGTAATGCAGGGTACACACCTGAGCGTTGGATCGTCCGGCTGCCCGATGGGCTGACCGATCCAGAGATTTGGTAAGTGGTATGTACAAACAATATTGTGCATACACATTGCCAATACACCGCCCGACATGTCTGGCCACAGGAACGGTAGTGACGTCCTTCTCGGCAGTTCCTGGGCCAGCATATGGGTTGGTCAGCGGTACAGACAGCCAGATGTACCGATATATCTGTAATAGCTGTGCTGCATGACCGACACGATATGTCTGTAAACGACGTCGTTCATAGATATATGTTCTACCCACACAAACAGATGCACTATGCGATATATTGTACGTCAGCTGTTTGAACGACATATTGCATAGTGTGTTCCCAGTTTAATACTGCAGTGGGAAAAATCAGTTGGAATCTATTGTTACTTTTCAGGGTTAACAAATAAAAAGTAAAATAAAAAATAAAATAAAGTATATCAAATTTCGCCCATTACTGTATAACATGTTTCGCCCATTACTGTTCACATATTTACTAAACCTGTACTCTGGAAAACTATCTAAAGTTTGAAGTAAACTAATGGTTTGGCCAGAGGTGCATGAAAGGAGCGTTTAGAAAAATTCTGAGGAAGTCTGTTTTCACACAAAATATATATTTTATTATATTTGCGCTGAGGCCAGTGTATAGCAAATATATACACATAGATCTGGTCATTGAGGTACAGAATACCTCTGTTAATAAAAAGTATATCTTGTGCTGTTACTAAGATTCAATGTGAAGTGGTGGCAGGAAGAACTTGTATTACAAGGGATAATTTGTGTGGCTTGTTCATTTGTGTAATCCATGGTTGCTATAGTCATCAAGAGACTTTTTCTACAGTGAAATCTGTTTCCCAGTTGTAGTAAATGTGTTTTTATAACCAAGGTCCTATAATTACAGTATGTGTGCATTATAATTTGTGATTACAAATAGTGTGTGTTTTCACTTTGCTGCATAATAAAATATGGAGCAAAACAAAGTACAGTATACATTTAGTTCAGTAAACTCAGTATTTTATCACTTGTTCTCCACCTAATTGCTTGATTGTCTCTGGCTCATCAGAGGGTGTGAGGACTAGAGCAGCATGTTTAGTCTGAAATGTTATAATTAAATCTATGCATTGTGCTGTGTGTGCTGTTAACATAGTACGTTTTTAGCTAGAGAACCTGCCAGGTGGATAGATATATATTTTTATTAAGATAAATTGTGCACTTGGAGTGTTTTTCTAACATGATTAATGGAATGACAATGTTTTGTGGCTCAGCATTAAGCTTGGTATAACACACAGTGGGCCTGATTCAGAGCCGCTCTCTCTGACACAGCGCTAGCTCTGAATCAGGGCCGGGCTTTTTTTTTTTTTTAGAACGGCCTCTTGGCCGCTCGCTTAGCTGTGGGTGATCGGGCTTGTGACGAGACCCTTGTGGTAGGGTCTCATGGCCGCAGGCCCCAGAGAGATTTCGGCTCTAACAGAGCCGGAATCTCTCCACTGACATCACTTGTGATGTCAGTGGGGCCGGCCCCAAACGGTAGGCGTTCTCATGGGAACGTCCCCGTTTGGGCAGCCACCCCCCGGCCCGCCGAGCGCACAGCGCTTGCGACCGGGTCTGAATCAAGCCCAGTGTTCTGTCTGTGCTTCACCCACAGCAGTGTTTCCTTCCCGTGCATACTCCTTGTCGCTTATCTCCCACTTTTGTGGTGTGGGTTCTTTTCTTTGTTTTGTTTTTTTTGTTTTGATTTGTGTGTTTATTTTGATGTATTGTAAACATTTGTAAGAATGTATGTCATTGTAGTCATTACCCAGGTTTCTACGTAATGCAATGCTAGTAGAAATGTATGTAGACATGGTGACACACAAATCATGTTTTGTAGCGCTTGCCAAATGTTTCATATCATTTAACCCATTGGCTGCGAAGGACCAGTCTGGTTCTCCCTCCTCGATGTGCCTTAAAGCTGCAGAGGACAAGTCAGGCTTGTCCTCCACAGCGGGGACTTAGGTAAAATCTTTTGGCAGATGCTTAGAAATGTATGGGGGAGGGGCACAGTACCTTTACCTCCCCTACCATGGCAACTAGAAAGATGGGAGACCTCATTTGAAAGAGGTAAATTCCTTTTTTCAGATGAGGTGCAATTAACCATGTGATCACCAGACATTAACTCCCTGCACTACAGAAATATCATGTAGTCCAACGATGGAGGAATATCTCAATCAACCTGGCATACAATAGTTAAGGCCCAGCCACTTTAGAAAATGGGGGGGACCGCGAGGATTCCGGTGCTCGGAATGCCGGCACCGGCATCCCAACCGCTGGAATCCGAAGGTAAGTAGCCGGGTTGGGGGTTAGGGTTAAGCACTAGAGGGAGGGTTAGGGCTAGGCATTAAGGTATATGAGGGTTAGGTTTAGGGTGCAGTAAGGGGAAGGTTAGGGTTAGGCACCTGGGAGGGTTAGGGTAGGGAGAGGGGGAGGGTTAGCACAAAGTGTCGGTATTCTAACCTTGTCGGGATTGTGACCGTCAGGATCCCGAACACTGGCATTCCGTACCCAACCCATTTTAAATGACGAAGCTCCAGAGTTCTTATTTGATGATCAGTTGTGATCACCAGATAATATCCAATGCTACAGAAAAATGTTGTTTTCCATATATGGGAGGAGAGCACATTGGAGCAGATGTTGTATGGCAGCAATTATCGTGTTGCTATTGCTCAACTGCTGGCAATCCATGCAAAAACCCTAGCACATCAGCCTGGGCGGCCCCACTGCGCAAATCTGAATGATTTTCCGTAGTCATTCAGTAGTGATTTTTCTCTACATTCTCTGCTTTCATACATACCGAGGTTCAGTATAAGTGTCAAATAGTACTTGTTTTATATCGCATTTGGCACTTACCACCTCTTTTTACATCTCCTCGGTACCAAATGTAATAGTCTGGGAGTTGCTGCAACTGCCCAGAACCCAGGATTTCTGTGTTTAAAGGCCATATCCGAGTAGCTGCGAAATGTCGGAAAGGTTTCGCCTGTCCGAGTTTACGCCTACATTGTGTGTTTTGGCCGCGGAAACTTATCGGGCGTGCCTCCGCTATTAGCCCTATTCAATTCCAAACCACGTGAAAACGGCAAGCCGCAATGTCGGAACAGGTGGAAAGTGCTGTCAGAAGTGGTGAAATCAGCCTGAACCCCTGAAAAATATGCACTAACATTGGGGATCAGTGTAGATGTCCCTGAATAGCCCTAATAAAGCTGTTTGTAGTTCTTAAGATGTTTCAATAGCTTCTAATTAGCGTCTTGACACAAGTGGTGAAGAATAGCATTAAGCAGTATTTTAGGTGAAAATAAGTAGTCCTGCCAAATTTAGGGTACTTGAAAATGGCTGCTAGCGTATTTTAAAGTCTCTAAAGTGAAGTAAAAAAAATCGTGACAAACGCACCTGCAATCCCAAAAACACCTGATCCATCCTTGCAGACCCCCCAAAAGTCTCTTATGCTAGTTTTTAAGCTTGTCCCCCCACTTTGTACTTTTTCGCCCCCAAAATGAAAGTACTTTTTTGGGGTGTTCCTCACTTTTTTAAAGTTTTTTTTTTTTTTTGACAGTTATCCTTTTGGGGGGCTAGCCTAATGGGTTCTGGGTGGTTTCCACAACTTTGCACCCCTAAATAAAAGTTTCCGCCAGGCTAAATGACGTCATCCGCGATACCTTTTCGTGGAAATCGGCTTTTCGTGTCTAAATTGTATGCGGCCCTTAGTCGGCAATATTATTTCGAAAACGTGAAACCAGGTTGGTTTTGCCAAAAAAATCTTAAAAAATCTTGCTACATTGACGATATCTCGGCACTTGCCGCAATTTGCTATGTATTACATTGACCTTTTATGTCCACAAGGTATTTTCAAATGTTGCAGAATACAAAATCTCTTCGGTCTTTCCTCCAAGAACATGTGGACATGGGCTTTGTATGATGCAGCCTCTTACACATCTTCCTCATCTGCTTTATATTCCGCCTTCTGCACTGTGTGACTGGTCTGTGTTTGGAAATACCCGATCCAAAGCAATATATATACACAAAGATGTTAAAGTATTGCCAAGCTTGTCTCAATCCGTACAATCATTCTGTTTTCAGAAGCTTCAGGAAATAGTGTAAATGAAGAAACTGAATCTGCTAGTAGGGATCACTCAGAACAGATGAGACAAAGTTTTATGATGTGGATATAATTTTTTTTTCAATGAGTCAGATCCCAATTAGTACTTTGACCCAAAAATTTGGAAATATAATGTTCTAGTTATTAAATTGCTGTTGTTCAGACCTGTAGGAAGAATGCTGATACTGTCCTGTAACAATGTAACGGCTTTCTTTTATTTTTGTTTTTACTTTCAAATTACATAAAGGTGACTTAAACAGGTGTCACAATTGTAGCTGGCATTGTCATACTTCTATCAATAGAAACTTATAAATGCTGGCCAGGCTTAACTTAAATGTAAAAGGAACAACCTACAGTTTTATATTTCAAGTGCTAAAATTGAAACGAGGTGTTTACTCCTGTCCTGAAAATCTCTCTTTTGTCTCTCTTGAATGACATGTTATAAGCTCTAGATTTTGAATAAGTTTTACCATTTCCTTGTACCCCAGGCTGCACTTGGGAATTTGGAGCTATGGTGAACTACATCAAGAAGACATTTCCTCAGACCAGACTGATCGTTGTGGGGTTCAGCCTTGGAGGAAACATTGTGTGTAAATTCCTTGGGGAAGCTGCTGCCAATCAAGACAGAGTCTTGTGCTGTGCCAGTATGTGCCAGGGGTACAGTGCTTCTCGGTGAGTTGTCGTTTATATTTGCAAGCAATATCTTCACATTGGGTATTTCACAACTTCCTGTATTTTATTATAGTACATCCCCTCCCTTTTTTTAATATTACTCTGGGTAAAGCATCATGTTTAAAGTTGTAAAGCCATCACGGTTACAATGCTTTACATTGCATTACTAGCATCGCAGCATGCCTGGGAACGAAATACCGCTTATTGTCATTCTGAATGTCTATAAGCTAACTACATCCTGTGCTGTGGAAGGCTTTATAAATAGTTATTCTTGTGACATTGCTACTATTGGAGTATTCGCACACCATTCTGTTAAAAGCATAGACCAGCTCTACATTACACAGAACCATACTGTAAAAAAGTTAAATGACATTAGTGGACATGGTTTTAGCTAAATGAAAACAAAATTGTGTATACATCTAAGGGTGTTGTATCTGGAGTAACTCTGTGCCACATATACTCCCCCTAGTGGTCTTTAAGTACTTTTCTTTTCTTTTTTTTCTTTAACCTTCATTAAATGATATGTAGAACGTTTTATAAAACTTGTACGTGACTATTTATTTTTTAAAGCAGGTTACAAGCGCCACAGGCTCTTAAGATGCATGCCCTCTTAATGGTCTTGTAAAAACATGCTGCACCTAATTGTTCTAGTTGGCAGATAAATCTGAATAGGTACAGGAGGATAGTTGTAAAAACATCATGCCATACTGCAGTCTACTACCAGTTTAGGAACCCTTTATTCATATCAAGGCGCGTTTTTTATTTGTTTTTTTCCTACTGCTTAGTTTGGCTTCACTAATGACTTAAAATAATAATTTTTGCACTTTAACCACTTAACTGGCATAGTCGCATGGGATGCGACTGCAGCCAGCTGGGCTTTTGCTGACACGGTCGCATTCCAAACGATCATACTGTCCTCGTCCTTCCCCCGACTTAGAGGACATCTGTTCTGCACATGTGTACAACGAATTTCTTCCTCCTGCTCTGGCCCACTGGCAGCAATGTCGTGGTCTGTGAGCGCCGACACCACTGCCAAAATCGCACCTATGCAATGCGAATGGCACTCTGGGGCTCATGCACCAGAAACGAAAGTGAAAGGAGGGTAACTTAGTTCCCCCTGAGCACTGTTTGGCTGATCTCTGTAGCATGGGGGAGGGGTAAGTGGTCCAAGGGGGGTAATATTTGGAAGTCTCTGGAGATGCATTTTTTTCCAATAAAATATTTAAAAATCAATTTTAAAAAAATATATTCTAAAGTCAATTAAATTAGACAAAAAATTAACAATTTCTAAGTGTTTTTTAGGGGAAATAGTCGGTTAAGATAGGCGTGGTTGTGCGAAAAAGAATTTGTGTTGCAGTTTCCCACTTTTTAACCTTAAAGAGACTGTAAAGGGTTTTCTGCAGGGCATGCCAGGTTGTTTTCAGAACTTAAATCCTGAATGTCATCCCTCACATCTTTACAAATGCCATATTTTTAAAATCACAGTTGAGTTGATCAAACTAATGTAAAGCTGCATACACATATAACGATTGAGTTAATGAACGATTTTAGTAAACGATTTTCTACCTTGAAAAAATGAACTAAAATCGTTTACTAAAGTTGTTCATTTACTATGTTCATTTAAATGTAATGAACGATTTTTATGAACTACAAACGATTTTTGCATATTAACTTAATGAAAATCGTTGAGTTGACAAGTCTGACTGAACTACAAACGTGAACGCGCATGAACAATAATCGTTGATCGTGTGACTAAGAAAGTGAACGATATTTTCAAACGATTATCGTTAAACGATATCGTTAAACCATAATTGTTCAAAAAATCGTTGTGTGTGTATGCACCTTAAGTTAGACTAATGACAACTAAATTATCATTGTTGTATATTACAGCACATTTGTGCAACCAAATAAGTGTTCTCCGCATATACCTTGTCACATAGTCTAGACTACAAACAGATTTCAAGGCAGCAATGCACATAAGATAGGCAAGAATATAAGAAATCATTAAAATAAATAATGTACAGGGGAATCCTTCATAAAATAATTATTTTTTTTTTTTTGCAAGTAAATTTTGTTAAATTTTTAAATGCTTAAACAAATAAGACACAAATGTGTATATTAATAAATCTTATAATACAAAAGGATCACAAAATAGGATAAAAACCATTCCATGATATCAAAATCAATAACGCATAATACACATTCCAAAACAAAAAAGTTTTAAAAGTTTTTTTGAGCCAAAAAATATAGATAAGTGATTTATTGAAAGCTATATAAAATACTGTCATAAGTCAGGGACATTTACCTTAGTAAATCTACGTTGTAGTAGAACTACTGTTTAAAATCATACAATGGTTACCATCCATGCTCTGCAAGTGTATTAAACAAATGTTTTTCTTATAGGTATTTAAGTACCCAAGAGCTGTGTACCCCCAGGGCTCTTTCTTTTGTAATGCCATTAATTGCTTGTGATTTGTGGCTTTCTTGCAGTGCACAGGAAACCTTTTTACAGTGGGACCAATGCCGGCGGTTTTACAACTTCCTCATGGCTGATAACATGAAGAAAATCATCCTGTCTCATAGGTACATAATTTACTAAGGATATGTGAACCATGAAACAGCACGATGTTTGCTCAGATCCAAAAAGCTAGTATAATCTTTGCACTTGCACAATTGTTTAACTCCTAAACTTTCAGGTAGGAAGCAAAATACGCCTCTTGCCTCCACCAACTAACCTATAAATCAATGTATCTGGCCCAGAGGTAGGATGCTCCTAACTGGGGGCCTGATTCAGAATTGCATACAATGCCAGTTGCTGCTGCAATCCGTACACAGTGGTCTTGTAAAAATATGCTAATGACTCTTCCTCGCAGAGATGCCAACTGCTGATGTCTCTCCATCTGCTGATTACTTACAAACACGGAAACATCGTTCCCACATCGAACCTAAGCCTATGCTGTCTCAGAATGAGCGTCACACCTAATACGCTGGGGTCTTTACAGCTATGTACGAATTTGCAGAGGCTCACTAGGGCAGGCCCCTGAAATGGTCCCTATACGACTGCGGTTTTCTAGCCTCGTGAACTACATGTCACTCGTGAACTACATGTCACTCGCTTTGCCAATAAATCCTCTCTGCTCCTGCCATCACCAACCAATCGCTGCACGTGTGCAGTGCGACTTTGGAGCATGTGCAGTAGCAAAGAATCGCTCCAGTGCGTCTGACATCAACATTTGCGGGTGTCTCTAATTCAGGCCCTGTCTGTATCATATACATCTAGTCTTCAGATCATTTTATTTAGAGATTCTTCTGTCACCTTAGGTTTTTGTTCATCATTTTCCTATTCCGAAGTGGACAGTACTGCACAGCCGCAGAGAAGCGTCTGTGCAATACCGTCCAACTGAAATGCGAATGCAACAGGAGGTGACTGTATGAAATAGAAACCTGCATGCATCAGTGATCTGAGTGTAGCGTCCTTAGACGCTGCCTCGTATCACTGGTTGCGATGGTCGCTGCCCTCGGCCAGTCTGCGTAAGCCATATTCGGCTTGGCTGTTGGAACCCCTCTGCCAGCTCCAGGAAGTCTGCATCCGACAATGCAGATCCTAGGCTTGGCACACCAGGTTTCTGTACATATCCGAATTAGGCTCTATCTGCATGGCTTTTTCCTGCTGTGCTTTTTTTGTCACGTACTTGGATCCAGTTAAAAGGAAATAAAACAACGGTCTGTTATTGTATTGTATTGTTATTGTGTGATTAACATTGGACAACCGATTGAAAAGGCCAGAAATAAGCTCAAATTAATTTTGCAAATGGCTGAAAAACAGGGAAGAAGCTGTAATCATACTTTAGAGCACCTGTGGTGCTCCAGCTGTGGTGGAACTACACATCCGAGCATGCCCGGACCCAGTTTTAGCATTCCATAACAGTAAAACGGTGGCAGGGCATGCTGGCATGTCTAGTTCTACAGCAGCTGGAATGCCACATGTTGCCTACCTCTGCTAAAGAGAAGGCCATTACATTGCATTGTAATGTTGATATATAAAAGGCTTTTTAGTCATTGGTGAGTGGCAGAAATAATTCTAGAAAAGAGTTCACTGCTTGACAGTCCCTACTCAGTATAATATGCCCTCCACCAATATAGCAAATAGTGTATCATCTGAAGACAGCGGCCATTTTCTATTCCCTGGAGAAATAATTGCTGCAATCCATCCATACCTCATCAATACAGTTCAATCCATGGAATGGATGAATTTACCAGCTCACAGCTACTGATTAGTGGGGGTTTTCAGGGATGGGACAAGGGGGGTGTGGTGTCTAGAACTCGTTGGAACAGGATGTGTCCCTTTTCATACAGACCATTACTTCTGCTTACAGTAAGTTGAAGGGTTCTTTGTCTTCTGTGTATAAAGAATAAAAGCCCCGCTATATAAAGACATAAGCTTAATTAAACCTTGTTAATACCCACCAATTGAAACCATTGCTGTGAGGCTAGTCCTTTGTGATTTAACCTTTTTTGCCCTGACTCATGTTAAATAATATATATAATAATGTGTCAATGGATTTGTGTAGTCATTTCCTGCCTTTATGTCAGGAGAATTGAACAGTCAGTAAGGATGAATACATATAAACTACCTAGGGATCATTAACCCCAGCACAGATCACACATTACGCTACGGGCCACTGCATCTAAGTGTTTCTGCAGCTTTATCTTTAGCTTTGGGGATAGTGCAAATTGTGGAAGCACAATGACCATAAGAACCAGTGATCCATGGGGTTTGCAAGTGGAAGACATGAGCCATTGCGGACAATTCAATTTCTTTATCGGGTATCTTAACTAATTGGCGCCCCTTCCGCAGGTAGACACATTTCTGCTCACCGCCTCCTGTAGTGGCAAGCAGAAATGTGCGAGAAGTCTGCACTTTGAGCGCCCAGTACTTTGACTGGTTTAGCCGCTTTGCGTGGCTAAACTCTGTGCTGTCGGGTGCACACACACGTATAGGCGCCCGAACGGAGCAACAATTGATAGTTAAGGCGTCCAATAAAGGAATTGAATCTCCCCCAGTGTATCTTGACCACACCACATATTAAGCAGATATAAGACCAAGCCCTAATAACTAATATGTAATCCTAAATGTAGCAAGATGTTTTACATTGATTTTGTTGTAGATAGAAACACACATATAGAAATTGTTGTGGTAGTAACTGGGACATCAATAAATGCAACTTTAGAGTAATTATCCCCCTTTTTTATAGTAATGAGTGTAGCTGTGGATAGGTGAAGCAGATTCTATGCCAAGGTGTGCTTTCTATGCCAATAAACCCCATGTAATTGCATGCATTTAGTCCATCAGGTATCACTACATTTATTGTTACATGTTGGTTATCTAGGCCTGCCTCTATTTGAGGTTCCCACTAAGCTTTTTTTTTTTTTTTCCTATTAATGGCAGACACAGCTTTCTGAAGTTATGCTGGGTATACACTGACAGATATATCGCCTGTTCCATTGAACGACATCGTTCAAACATATCTCGACTGCTCTGCAGCACAGCCAATGCCGTTATACCTTACAGCTATATCGGCACGTCTGTCACACAGCATTCTGGCGGTAGTCTAGTAACACATCTTTCTGATGGAAACACTGTATCCCTATCACACAGCATTCTGGCGGTAGTCTAGTAACACATCTTTCTGATGGAAACACTGTATCCCTATCACACAGCATTCTGGCGGTAATCTAGTAACACATCTTTCTGATGGAAACACTGTATCCCTATCACACAGCATTCTGGCGGTAATCTAGTAACACATCTTTCTGATGGAAACACTGTATCCCTATCACACAGCATTCCGGCGGTAATCTAGTAACACATCTTTCTGATGGAAACACTGTATCCCTATCACACAGCATTCTGGCGGTAGTCTAGTAACACATCTTTCTGATGGAAACACAAATTAGTTTAGACAAGCTAGTTTAATAATGTGCTTTTTATGGGAAATGTGGATTTGCTGCATGCAACATTATCACAGATGACGCCTTTAGGGCTTGTGTGACCTTTGTTTTTACAAGCACTGCATCTGCACCATAAATATTGTCTGTTCTAATGTTGGTGCCGTTATAAAAACAAAAAAAAAACTCTGCGTGTGTTGCTAATTATTTTTACCATATAAAATAATCACCTTTCATTACAAAGTCAGCATACGATCAAAGCGCAGACAGTAGTGTGCATGTAACCTAAGCTAGTAGGAATGCAGTGTATTAGTTTAGAACGCATAGTGTAAATGTGTGCTTAAAGGTGTTATTTCCTACAAGCCCTAGAAAATCATATTAACCTTTTGAAATTTTTAGTGCTTTATAATAACATATATACTTAAATAACATTTGCAAGAGACATTTCTATTGCAGACTAGTTTATTTTTACCCATCAGTCACATAATTTGGACAATGTCATTTCAGTGTAGCTTTCATTTCTGTTTGATCATGCAGCAATACATTTAATTTTAATTACTATTGCATTGCAGTGGGGGAACTTCATTCTACAAAATCATATTTTGCAGTTTAATGGAGAAGTACTAATTTTAATTTACATAAGTATTCACTATTTCTTTTACCCTAATGTATGCTTAAGTTTTCCTTTTTGAGATGGATTGTTATAATGCAGCCACTTATTTCTCTTAGACACGCTCTCTTTGGAGACAGCAAAGTGAATAGAATCTTTGAGGATTCAGTCCTGAGCCGATTGTACACTGCTACATCTCTCATGCAGATCGATGATACTATCATGAGGTAAGCATTGTATGGAATACCCTTTAAAGTCTTCCAGGTAATTATGATCTCCTTTATCCTATGACAGTATAAAAGATCAACGTTCACACAGGACCAAGATGAGAACTCCAAGCAGAATATGTTTGTTTCAGGATGGATTAGGGGACATGGCAATGATTCTTTGACCCAGATTTATCAACAAATGATATTCTTGTTATCACTTGTTACTCATCTTAAATGGTGCTCCAACCAATCTGCTCCTAACTAATTTTCAAATACAGTCAGGAGCTGATTGGCTGGAGCACCATTTAAGATTAGTAACAAGTGATCATAATATTGCTCATTGATAAATCTGGGCATTTGGCTTTATATAGAGGAACGAAATTGCCAACTTGATGATTGCGTGTGTGGCAAATTGAAGAAACTTTCACAGAACAGATAGTGTCTGGACAAATGTATTCTATATCCTGGTATCTTTTATTGTATAGTTAATGTTGCAATAAGGAGTTTTGTTTATACTCTGATTTAATTTCTTCTGCTTTTGGTTTTTTAGGAAGTTCCATGGCTATCAGTCTCTTAAGGAGTACTATGAAGAGGAAAGCTGTGTTCGTTATTTGCACAATGTAACTTAGGTTTATACTTATGCTATAATTTACAGTTTGTCACACTAATGAAATACTGTTTTTTTGCTAACTGGAAGTTATTTTGATTTGTTTTCTATCTAGATTTATGTTCCCCTCATCTTGGTGAACTCTGTTGATGACCCACTAGTACACGAGAGTTTGCTATCCATCCCGAAGACCCTGGCTGGTTAGTTTCTCATCTGCATACTACAGTAACCCATCTCTATTCACAGTCTAGTAAAGTAGCTGCTAAATGTTTAGTTTTTTTGGTTAGTCCCAATCTGTGTGGCTCTTTATACTGCTAACTGCCATATTTGTCCCACCTTGTCTCATATTCAGCAAAGAAAGAAAATGTGGTGGTGGTTTTGCCACGTCATGGAGGACATCTGGGCTTCTTTGAGGGTGCTGTACTTTTTCCAGAGCCTTTGACCTGGATGGATAAACTACTGGTGCAGTACTCCAATGCTATCTGCCAGTGGGAGAGAAATAAGTCTCAATGCTCTGATGCGAAGCAAGTAGAGACTGAGCACAAGTGAACTACACACTTCCCAAAGACTTGCCTACAGAATCATAATTTTTTAAGCATTTATAATTCTACAGTTCTGTATTTCATTTTTTTTGCTACTGCTCTTCATTAATTGGGTCCGCCCAAGCTATATTTGCAGTAAAATACCAGGGAAGAGGCCATGACTCCACTGTGAGCCTTTATAGTTCCTGCATTCCCATTTTGATTTACTGCAGTGCTTTATTTAGTATATATATTCTATTTATTGCTGTTTGGAACAGCAAGGCCATCTGATTTATATCTTTATATTGTCATATAGTAACGGTAAACAGATTTCTGTCAAATCCAGACACATTTTGTGTAAATGGGTGACACTTTAAATGCTAAACATACATTCCGATTTGCAAAAGACAAAGAAGAAAAAAAATGACATCTGTGATCTATTTCCTTTGTGATAACAGGCATTTGTTACAACCTTTGTGGCAAAAAGCATGGCTGGACAAACTCAAGGGGCTCCAGAATCCTAACATACTACAACAGCCACATTTGGGCCGATTTACTGAAATAACAGGCAATATGCTGGATTTGTCTGATGCTTATTTCAAAATGATTTTGTCCAGTCATGTGCTGAAATAATAACTAAATAAGTTACATGCATTATCTGCCAGAAGTACAGTTATTTATTTAAGCTGAGGCCTTCCCATCCTATAGATTTGAGTCCCAATTTGTCATTTAAAGTTTAACTGCTGCCTACACTAAATGGAGACAGGTGTTTGTGGACTGAACTAGCATAATTACTAACTGGTGACATGACTGAGCCCTGATGGACGAGAGATCGGTAAGGCCCCGATTTTATGGAGGGCGTTGCCAAGCATGGGGGCGTGGTTATGCCTTTCTTGAGGCCCATGCTCCCAGAGAATTCTGTGCCCCTTATAACAGAGTACTTCATACTTTTAATGTGTCCCTAGATCCCAAGGAATTGATAGGCTGTATCCTCACAAATATTGCTTCAGTCCACAGAATGGCTGCCTTCATTCTAAGGGGGAGATGTACCAAGCCTGGACAGAGATAAAGTGAAGACATTGCTCAAAGCAACCAATCACCTTCTAACTGTAATTTATCAGGCACAGACTATGAAATGACAGAAGCTGATTGGGTTACCTTGGGCAACTTTTCCACTGTATCTCTCTCCAAGGCGTCATACATCTCAACTTAAGTGAGGGACAGTTGCATTTAAGCGCTTTAGGCATTGAAAGTCTCTATATTTTTACAATAATTTCACTGTTTGTCTATTTCACTTGACTACAAGGGGCAAAGTTTATTATTGTATCCTACCAATGAACTTGTACACCTATGGCTTTCTTTGGTATTTCCAGATTACTAACTGCACTTAATGATGTTTGTTTTTTTTTTGTTTGTTTTTTGGGGGGGGGGGTTCATTTTACCAAAGCCATAAGCTTAAATTTGAAACATGATTGGTTTGTTAATATTCCTAGAGTGAGCTGTGATGGATTAGTTTGTGTTGGTTGCTGTCCATTGCAGTAGCTGCTAACACCTGCTGTGGGGATACACTGGCGACTTCTGGACATTATGTAATTTGGAGTGTATGCAGGTCTAACAGTGTCTAATTGTAGACTTACTCTGCCTCCTCACACCCCATCTCTGATGATCTGACATAAAACTTTAATTGCTGTCCTCTTGGCATATTGCCTTGTAATCCCCAAAGACAGGAGTTCAAAATTCATGCACTTGATGTACCTGGCCTCAGCAGTACAATGAATGGGCCCTGAGTATAGTTCCTTTCCTCTCCGAGCAGCACTTTTCAATTCCTTGTAAAACAGGGTCTTTACTAGCAGGGCTTGAAAACATGGCCTCTTCGGTTTGTGTCTGTCGTGTGTGAATGTTTGTGTCTGTGACTAAGTATTTGTCTTTATTTATTTGTTTTATGCATATATGGTTTTTCTGTATAGCTAGTTTGAGTTGTGAGGGAAGAGTTCTACGTTTCTTGTGTGAGCGCAAGCTTGAAATGAATCTAGCAGAAGATGCTATTCTGTGAGTATGATGCTTTCTGACAGGAGACATTTCTACAGACTGAGTTTCCGATGCTCCCCTCACCTAGGCTAAGGCCACTACATTTGACATCCAACACTGGGTGTTGATCGCAGGTAACTATCCCCAAGTGCCGCTGGCGATAGCAGTAATGTACCAGTAAGGGATGATTATCTTCTGTCTTTAGGGACATGGGGTTCCTGTGTGACATTCAATCTGTGTGGAGTTTAACAGCTTTATGCTAGTGTCACATCAGGCCTGATTATAGTGTACATGCAAGATGTAGTGTAGCAATTCACAGTTTATATACCCCGTCCTTCCCTTACGCTTCCGTTTATATATGGATGAATATAAATCAGTCTGAATCTGTTAATCTACATTGCAGAGCAGTCATTCTGCCACATTTGTTTGATTTTGGCCCTTACTAAAGTTCTAGTTTCTAAGAAGCAACAGATTAAAAGAAAGATGACCCAAATAGTATGGTTCATCTTTCCAATGACAAATCTATGTTGCGTAACACTTTTTTTTATTTTTATAACTGGGGGTTTGCAAGGGTTACTCCATACACAGACTCATTACCTGTATATCATATATAAATATATTTAATTAACACATGATTTAAAAGAAACCTTTTCCAGTTATTCTATATAATTTAAGCACCATATGTTTGCTCTAACTCTAGTCTGTCAAACTATTTTCACATCTAGTACTGACTATACTATTTTCCATCTTCAACCATGGTCCTAATTGGATCCTCATGTACTGTGGTTACTTTTGCATTAGCACTTTATCTCCTAAGTTTTGTCTGTAAGACATTTCTTCTGGATACAAAAGTCTAGTAGTATTTGCTGCTGCGCATTGTTCAGGCCTGCAATAACTATAACATAGCAAATTGTGTACGGTACTAACCATGTCCGTATGATTCTTTAATTTTTGCCTTAAGCTTCCTTTTTGTTATCGATACTAACTTATATAATGTGCGGGCCTGTGGTAGAGACAATGAACATAAAGACAAAACTGTATGTGTAACATGTATATTAGATGTTGCAGCTGCTGTGACAATGTGCATGCAGGGACAAAACTTTTATTTAAGTAAACTTTGCCTTTATATAATATATTACATCTAAGCCCTTTATGTGTAAAACTGTCAAGGTATATATTTATACTTCCATGTTCAGCGTCTCCGAGGCTCTTTCTGATAGTAAATAGCTGTAAGGGTCTAATGTGGGGAGTAGACTGTTTACTTTAATATAGACTGTCTATGAGAATACATGACACAGAATATTTTTGTAAATGTAGAGTATTTGATAAGTTGTAATCTTTCTAGTGATGCTACAGTATGTTGTGTGTTTATTTTATTTTGTTGTGCATAATCTTAAATTATGTTTGAAGGTTACCTTTTTATGTTTGCTTCAGTATTGTAGTGTTTGTATTGGAGTCTCATTTTGTATTTTGTTTTGCATGCTTGTGTTTTGTGGTTTAACACTCAGGGATAGAACTACTGCCACACACCAAAGTGTTATCGGTTGAACTAAGAGAATGGTCATCACAGGAAGTTAACCTGCAAGCACAAGAGAGACGGTTTATCCTATTTTCCAATTTAGGTTGTGCTGCTGTGTAGCCATGTCACTAAATAAGTCAAAATCTTTGTGATTCAAAATTTGTAAACTGTATGTTTAATTTACACAGAGCTGTGGCAGCCATTATTATTCTCATTGTTCAGCCACGAGGCATGAAGTGTCTCATGACCTCAGTGATGTCACTAGTTCCTAAATAATAGATAGGCTCGTTACCTGTTCAGCGCACACACTGGCTGTTTCCCCTGTGTGTAGATGACGGGTTCACATACACTGCAAAGTCTAACTTAAATCAAGGCTTTGTCTATATTGTATGCCTACTTTGCAGCAGGGTTGCATATATTTGGATTTTTAAAAAAAAATATCAAAAACTGATTTATTTGATTTAAATAGGTTTTTTTATTTAAATTTTTTTTTAAAACAAATGTTTAAGAATTTGAAACGTTTACTTTAAATAAAATGTTGTTAAAAAATCTTATTTAAATCCCCAAAAAATTGATTTACTTCAAATAAATCCGTTTTTGATTTATTTATTTATTTTTTTTAAAAAACAATCTTATGCAACCCTGCTTTGCAGCAACTTTCAGGTTTAGTTATGTAGAGAGCTTAGCATAATATTTGAATATTTTAAGGTAACATGTTAAAATAAGCTTCTGCAAGCTATTATAGCAGCTGTCCATACATTTGTATAGTCTACTGCAGCTAGCTTTGTTTTATGTAAGACTTCTACTTTGTCTCAAGTCTGTTAGTGATGCACTTAATCCTGTTACTGAGTGTTTGAAAAGTTTGACATTATTGACAAAGATGGACACAGGAAATTCATAATGGTCATCTAGGTGCTTCCAGTGTATTCTGAAACAACATGGTCGGAAGTTTCTTTTTTTTTATTCCACAAATTTTTAGGAATTACTGGATGCTTTTTGCATCTGAAGTGTACACTGAGGCCTTCAGTCTGTTGCAGATAGTCAGATGCCTGTATGAAATGAATTAAGGTACTACGTTCTCATGTTGGAAGTCTAGTAGTTTTGGTCACATAACACTGCAGAGCATCTCTTATTAATGATTTCCTGAGCATCCGCTGCAACACAAGTTTCTCAGATCAAACAGACAGGAATGTTGCTAAAACCAGTGCCACATAATCCGATATCTTGTATAATTTTATAAAATAACTAGGAAAATTAATAACTGTATAACATTCCACATGTGTACTACATATCGTATTGTCAGGGTTTTTTTGTTTGTTTGTTTTGTTATGTATTATATCTTAGTACTTTGGTGGACATCTTTGTTTGATGCCAATGAGTGGGGTTAAACATTGATATATTGGACTACCTGATGAGCAAACATCTCCCACTGACCAATGCAGCAATGCAACAAATATTAACACTGCTAATGTGCTGCAACTAGGTATCAACAGCAAGTATCTTCAATGCCACCCACAATAGCCGTAGCCTTTTCTTCAAACCAGATTTCAGAAACACTTAGGGGTGATTCAGTTCCTAGCAATGTGCGCGGTGTGCCTCCGGCATAGTCAGGAGACGGCACTCCATGACCAATCTTCTCTCCTTTTCATTGCACCCCTTAGAGGTGCTCAGGGAAATGAGTGAAGATTGCCTATTATATTAATCGGTAATGTGTGCAGCCGGACATTGACTAGAATTTATTTTGCCCATTTGAATGATGCTTTACTTAAATTGTACCTCTCGCTAACACAGCAGAGGCAGTCATTTACTAAGCAAATATGCATAAGAACAAAGCCCATCAATTTATTAGTGCCTCATCCCTTTGTAGTGTCAATGGTTACTAGTAAATTGATGGGCTGCATTGTTGTTAATAATTTAGCCTACAAAACGTCTGCTTCCCTTGTGTTGGCCATAGCGATCTGTAAAGTAAACAGTACTGTTATGAATTGTAATAATATGATCTAAATTAGCTCTTTATTTTCTTTGCTGGTTAAATCAAATCACAATCATTTTCAATAGGGCAGCATTTATGGCGGTTAACATGACAGCTTTTTACTGAAAATTCCACAGATCCTTAGCCATTGTAGTGTCCTATTACGTTTGAAAATTCTCAGTCAAATGATACCATTAAAATAGATCTAACTTGAATACTCTCCACAATTGTAGGAACAACGTTCCGATTTAATGTTAACATGCACTGTGTGCAACTGTCCCTCTCTTGTAACTTGTCATTGACGCTGCAAGAGCCTGTGATATATATTGCAACCCTTTTTTTTTTTTAATTTTAATAACTGGTAGGAAAAATATATTTTTACAATCAAAAATGAACATATAGAGAAAAAAAGCCTTTGGAGCAAGCCATATATCTACAGAATATAGTTTCTGTCAAGGGGTGCTGTCTTTGTGGTCTGTAAAAGTTTATTATGGCAAATTACATTGTTTTCTAACACACTTTCTCCAGCTCAAAGAATGTACTCTGACTTTTTCTATTCCGCCGCACAGAATATTGAGGAGTCTTTTTGTCTTTGAAACGTTATTGATAGTATTACCAATCTGCTTGTTTTTGTGTCCCTGTTCCCAAACACAACTGCCTTAATAAGCAGGGCAATTGGTGATATAGACGAGAGCTGTTGTATTAGAATGCATTTATTTGTAATGCTTTCGCTGTATTCTTCAGTTAAGTTGGCTTGCTCCTAACATTAGCAAAATACTTTAAAGTTGTATTACTTTTGAACCTTAAATGCTGCCCTAAAATGGATTCATTCAGGAGCGGGCAACCTATTGCTCTCTAGCTGTTCTAGGAGTTTGTAGTTCCAATATAACTGCTGAACCTAGGATTGCCCATGCCTTGGTTAAGTTTGTGAACACCTAGCCTAGAATTGACAGTGGTCTTAATAAGGGGCCAGTTACTTCTAGCGATTTGCAACTAGCAATGCAATTTTATATATACCCTGTTTAAAACAGTGTCTTTCTTTTTTTTTTTTTCTTTTTTTCTTTCTTTGATCATTTTGTGATGTATAACAGAGTTCACTGCAATGAGAAAATTACTTTTTTTGTTACCTTTTGGACTTAATGGAACTGAATATGTTAAAAAATAAAATAAAAAAAATGATTCATGTCTTTGTGTATGGATGACTTTGTTTACTTCTTAAGGGTACAGCTGTTAAAGTGAAGTGAAAAGTACACAATTGTTTTTAAGCAGAAGATGGTCTCCTTTCTGTACCAAATGCGCCTCATAAATCAATTTATTTAAATCTATGGTCTCCAGTTTTAGGCTTTTACATGTCATATTTACAACTTTTAGACTTTTCTGCATTTCAGATGAGTCATAATAACATAACTAACTGGAATATCTTCAAATAAGACATTCAAGTCTATCTTCGTCTGACAGCCTTTAGCACAAGGGGCTAGATGTACTAAGTGACGGTATTTGCAAGCAACCGATTCTCAGCAATTTTGACCCTGAAATTTAAAATAGCAATAATATTAAATGCATAATTTTTAAGGTTGTATGCAGATCCTGATTTTGTTTTTTCAGTATTTCTATTATTTCGCAAGGTTGTTTTGTTAAAATGCAATAAAAAAATAGTTCACATTAAAACAACTAATTTAATGAAAATACAAAAAAACTTAAATATTAGAATTCATAGTCTCCTGCTACAGCTGTGCCCAATCCCACTAACCAATTATTGCCCACCTTTACAACACCTTTAACTCTTCAACCTGCTTTGCCCTCCCACTCCTCTCTTAACCCTCCATATGTCCCTCCCTACCTTCTCCTTCATCACTGGGATCAAAGTCTGTGTCCTCATTATTATCCCCCTCCACATTTCCCATGGTCCCCTTTACATCCTATCTTCTTTACTCCCATTCTCCTCAACCCTGTTCCCATCTTGCCTATTTCTTTAACTTCACCCTCTCATCTCGCCTCCTATCTTCAGGCTTCTAGTTTGCAGAGGCATCTCCTGTAACTGGAAAGTAGGTTTGTGCATTGATGTGTTATGGGCCGACTCACTAGGAAAATCCAGGGATTTTGCATTGGCATACACTTAGGGCTATATTTACTAAAGTGAGAGGTTTTAGAAGTGGAGATGTTGCCCATAGCAACCAATCAGATTCTACTTAACATTTATCTAGCACCTTGTAGAAGATAATGGCTAGATTCTGGTTGCTATGGGCAACATCACTTCTAAAATCTCTCACTTTAGTAAATATACCACTTAGTGTAAATGATCACCATTCATAAGTATTCATAACTGCTGAAAATTCTGTTTAATGAGTTACAATTTGGAGCGTCATTCATCTATTTTAATAAAGTACATAATTGAACAATGTTGTTTTTCAAATTGAAATAATCTACTTAGCCGCAAACTTCGAGAATCCCAGTTTTTGTATCCATTATGGTTACTCTGACCATTTGGAAATGTATGGAGTGAATATAAATTGGAAAATACCAATTTATTCCTAGCAGAAAAAGGCACTCTGGGTCCAGAATGATATTGTGTAGAATAAAACTTACATTTTATTAGATATACATTAAAAATAGAGAAAAAGAAAAAAATGACAGCTAAATATAGACGTAGACTTAAATTATAAATGTACAAGACAACATATTACATTGATTAAAAACATGACTGCAGTTGCCCTATTCAGTAATTTCAGCAAACATGCTGTCAACCACAATTGGGACCAAAATATGGAGGTCTCACAAAATTGAATATCACAACTAAACTATATGATTAAACACTATAGGCCTGATTCTGAGTTGGGTGCAGTCACGGCCTCCCTTGCATATTTTGCAGCAGTTGCACCTGTGACTTTATGCTAATGCCGTTACAAAGACCTTCCCTGGTGTATAGCCGTTCATCTGAATGTACAAAGGCTGAGATCCCATCTGCCAGCTGAAATAACTGCTAGGTGCGTCTTTACATGTATTATCAAAATTGAAACAGGGTTTGGAAACAGATTGAATGTGGGGAACAAAGGGCAGTTCAGAGTCAAGGATGATACCTTGGCAGGGAGCTTGAGGGGTAGGGTAGGTGACTACTGTTGGCTGGTGAAAATATTCTGTTTTGGAAAGATTAAGTTTAAGATGGCGAGATGACATCTAAGATGAAATGGCCGAAAGATGTAACGTGGACTGGTGACAAATCTGGGGAGGATAGGTAGTTTTCAGTGTCATCCACATAGAGATGATACTGAAATCTGAAGGTCCTGATAAGTTTGCCAAGAGATGTAGTATAGATTGAGAAAAGCAGAGGACCTAAGACTGAGCCTTGCAGTACTTCAACTGATTGAGTGGGTGGATTCAGAGAAACGAACACTGAAGCAGCGATTAGATAAGTTGAATGAGAACCTGATCGGGCTGTGTCCTGAAGACCTAGGGATTGTAGTGTTTGTATGAGAAGAGAGTGGTCAACAGTGTCAAATTCAGCGGAGAGATCTAGAAGAATATGAAATGAGTATCGATAATTGGTGAACAGCGCATGCGCAGCCCAGAAGATATCCTTACTCCACACGTGGAAAAAAAGAGTGCAATAGCATACATTGTCACGTACAACATCACTATTGCCTAACACTGCTTCTGCGACCCATGGGCGATTCTGGGTGGATAATTGGGAGGTGACCTGTAATATTTGCAAAAAAGGTCAGGTGTAATGGGTGTGTTCTTGGTGTGCCATGGGTGTGTTTCAGCATGCGACTGTCCTCGTTCGCAGCCCCAGTTGCCATATCTTACGAAATTTACAAGGTAGATTGCGCCAGGCAGTGACTGGTTGACTAGTCAGGTTGCAACTGAAACTGCGTAGCTGGTGGAGAGATCTGATCCACCAGAGCACTTGGGAAATGCTTAAGCTTCGGTTTGTATATTTTCGCACTTGAGATTCCATGAGAAATCGCAGCCGCGAACTTTCTGCATGTACCTCTGCATCAGGCTCACAGTCGGCTAATAGTTGATTTGTACTATTGGTGCAGCAGCGTCACTGATACAGTGGCTCAGTGCACCACCACTCTATATTTAATTGTGAGTGCAGGAGGGCCACTGATCTTGAGGACAACTGAGAAGCTTGACACACATTTTACATCGGTTAGCTTTATCAAAAAGCCACATTTATTGTGACGTACAGGGAGAACTGAAGACCTTCCTGAGAATCAAGCCTTACTGGTGGCGCAGGTAATATTAATAGTTGTGTGATATGAAAGAGAGGTTTTAATGTTTTAGACAGACCAAAAGGTTATTTATTTTATGAATCCTTTAGCTGGGTACACATCAGACGATGTGTACCCAGCCCGACATTGCGGGCGATGGGACCCGACCTGCAGCAAGTGCATACACACTTGTCGATGCCAGGTACGACAGAGGGAGAGACGCGCCGTGCTGATTTTCTAGCATGATGTTGTTAGCGAGATCCCCCTTCAGCCATGCAGTAGGGCCGACAAGCGATTATGCTAATGACCCGTGGGAGCTCTCATATCATGGGTACACACTAGACGATGTACCCGATATGTCGTTCTCATCCACTGGATCGGACAACATATTTAGTGTGTAAAAAGGAAGGGAGAGGGGAAGGATTGGAAAAACAATTGCACAGGAGTAAAAGTAAACAACACTTTATTATATTAGTGCTCACTAAGGCTGCATAGACGTAGGCTGTATTAGATTCAAAGGTTAGATTATAAGAGTTTTCAAATTATAATAACAAAGGGCCTGATTCAGAGCCACTCGTAAGCGGCAGCTCGTTCGCTCCGAGCGATGTTTGCCAAACTGCGCATGCGTACGGATCGTTATACGCATGCGCGACCCAGTCAGTGCGGCCGAAATTAATGTGCTCGCAAAATAGCGAATGCCTGCTAATTTGAGTGACAGGATGAGGCGTATGTGGGTGGTAACGGGGGAAGGTGCTTGAAAACGGGGAGTGGAGATCCGTTCGCAGGCGTGCTTAAAGGTCAAAACGGGCGTTTTAGGGGTGTGCATATTTAAAACAGCAGCGTCATTGACCACGTCACTGGTTTTTTTTTTAGCCAGAACTGCTCGCAAAATTGTGCTAGCAAAAACCAACCACAAGAATAGCGAGCAGCTCATACCCTGTTCGATGTACTCGATTAATCTAATAAATAGCGGACATGACGTATGATGCGAGCGGCCAGGGGGCGTTTTTATCAAATAAACGAGCGCATGTTTTGTTCGCTCGTTCAGACATGGAGGTGGCAACAGACCGCAAGGAGCGTACGGTTCATTTGAATAGCCACCCCCTTTTTTCTGAACGAGCGAGCGCTAATTGCGAGCAGCTCTGAATGAGGGCCTAAGTCGGAGTTACGCCGTAGATCTTAGTAGCCATATGCGCACCATGCAAAGACTGATGTGACTTCTCCTCTGAATTTCACAGGTAAATTATCACTACCGCACCCATCAGATGCTGTTTTATTGATTGCCACAGCACAGTTTTGAAAAATGTATACTAGGTAAATTATCACTACTGCTATATTAAGAGCAATTTATATAAAGGAAGTTAGGAATGTATTGTGACTCTGTGATGGTCCACTTCCTTCTCACAAATTGTTATCTTAGATTTTATTGCATTCCAATTTAGTGTGTGTTGAGCTCTGGGAGTGGGGTCCCAATCAGTGAGCACACAGACATGTTTGTAACTTTAGTTATTAGTGCTCACTAAGGCTGCATAGACGTAGGCTGTATTAGATTCAAAGGGCGGAATTCAATTGTTTCCAGCCCCCATCGCGCCCGACGGAGCTATTCAATTGTTGCTCCTGTCGGGCGCAATCAGCTGTCAGTGCTCCATTTCAGCTCGCAGCCCCAGGGGGGTGAGAGCTGAAATGTGCGAAAAGTGACCTGTTTGGGCGCCCAAACATCACTTTTCACGATCGCACCCAGCACTTTGGTCAGGGGTAGCTGCTTTACATGACTAAATCTGACCACTTTGGGCGCGATTAGTGCGAAAAATGGCAGCAATTGAATAGTGGCCCGCGATCTCCTGTCACTTTAGACGGGAGATCCGGACCACGTAAACAATTGAATTCCGCCAAAAGTGTTAGTTATCAAATTGTAATAACACTTATAATCTAAGTCCAAATTACGCCGGAGTTAAACTGTAGGAAACTGAGGGAAAACAAACTCAAAACCAGCACACTTTCTGAACAACATCAAGCAACATATTTATGTGAATTACCAAAATCACCATATTCTGCTTCATGAATATCCAGGAAACTCCTTACTGCACTCACTGCTTGGACATTGCAAATACTTCCCTATCTCCGTGCTGCTCTTGTTGATCATAACACTTCGGACTGGATCGGCTCAGAACATTGTAATTTTGCCCTCATACTACATCAATTCTTGTTTGTAGTGTCTTTTCCCATTGCGTCACATCAATCCACTTTAATCATTTGTTTAATAACTAATTCCTGCACCCACTACTCGCACACCTCTTTATATATCACTTTTGGAGCTGCGCTCATACATTAGCAGCACTGTTCTTTTATCTCTATTTTGAACATTTAACAACTTTAATCCACACTGTCTCTATATCACACTGTCTCTATATCACACAGTCTCCACTCCAGTTTTCATCTCACTTATTACCTCGTCCACAGCATGAACATTCTTACTTCAAACACCCCCTTTATTCAGTGCCACATCATCCTCCACTTTATCCATCCCTATCCTCCCCCTCTTGTCTCCTCCGTTTGCTGTTCCCCCCTTTTTTCTCTCATCAGTCTGCTTCCAACCCTCTGCTTCTTTCCCCTGCCTTTCCTGTTCCTCCACTCCCAACTACTTCCCTCCCTCCATAGCCTTGCTACCCCACCACTATGCCCACCTGGTTCTGCATGTCACCTCAGAGATCTTCTCGGCCCGGGTACTGCAACATCCTGTGGGACCACAGCATGTTGGGCATGGCTGCACCCATTTGTGGGTGGGTCTAGCATATGAGGTGCACCCACTCACAGGAGCATGGCATAGCACCCAGCAGCTGGATTAAAGTAGTCACTACTGTATTAGGATGGTGGGACAGTCCCACAATATATCCATTTTTTATCAGGATGTATTTAGATGCTAAAATGTAACACACAATAATTAAAGTGCTACAACTTTATTTTGTACATCTCTCATGTAAATAACACAATCAAAATCTGTGTTCTGTCATAGAGATATATGAATGAAGGACTTAATTTTGACATAGCATCAGGTCATCATAAACACACACATTCCGCAGCACATATCCTAACCCATTGCTCCATGCTCCTTCCTCACTACCCCATCTGTGTCACCCCTGTCTGCCCTTCCCCTTTAGATTGTAAGCTTTCACGAGCAGGGCCCTCATCCCTCACGTGCTTCTCCTCCCCCTACTTATAGTACCATTTACTCCTAACTCCCCACAACGGCACTTAATATCTGGTTGCTCATGTCCTGCTGCCTGTGTTATGCAGCTATGTTTATAAGGTATACAATTGGGAAACCGGCTGCCTTAATACCGACAGCCGGCTTCCCGACTGTCATATCCCGGCGAGGGTGAAATGCCGGGCGTCTAGATGTAGACGCCTGACATTTTCCTGTTGCCGGGAGACAGGTGCCCGGCATCCCGATCGAAGGGATGCCGGGCGCCGCGAGCGGACAGCCGTGGTGGGGACTTAGGGTTAGGCACCCCCCGGGAGGGTTAGGGTTAGGCACCCCCGGGGGGGACTTAGGTTTAGGCAGCGGGGAAGGAGGGGGTTAGAGTTAGGCACCCCTAAGGAGGGTTAGGTTAGTTTATACTTAGTGACGATCTGGATTTCCAGCGCTGTCGGGCTTCCGCTGCCGGGAACCCTGCTTTTGTCGGCCAGGCGCTGCCGGGAATTGAGCCGCCGGCCATACCGATTCCGTTTATAAACCATGCCCTTGTCCTACATTGTTTTGTATCACTATTAACTGTTTTTCTTGTGTGCTCATTTATGTACTGTGTAAGGCACTGCAGAACCTTTGTGGCGCCATATAAATAGAGAATAATAATTATTATTATATCCATTAGACAATTCTTCACTCTAGATCTCATAATGACTTCCTGTACTCTTATCTCCTGAATAATTGAATTCTTTTTTAAAGAAGATTTGTGAAACAATTGCAAAACCCAGCAGCTGTTTCTCTTTCAGACCCATGTTCAGTTGGCCATTGTAAGCTATTTGGTCTGCATAGTTTAGCAGATAATGGGGAATTCCTGAGATGCCACAGCATTAAGTGAATGTGAATGGTAATTCTGTCAAGAAGGGTAACAGGAAGATTTAAGACTGAAAGAATATCTGTTTTACCTCTCACTGCTGATTCTGAGTCGCACACAAGACCGAATGTTACTGCATCTACCAATGTTTTTATCTTTGCTAGTTGCACATGCCTGGCCGGCTGCCTACATGTCCTTATGTACTTACGATCCATTTTGATTCATACGCATCACAGACTATTCTCTGCGGCCAGTAAATGGACATTTCTGGGTGGCAACAATGCAAACTCACACAAGAGAACCATTTTCCGACAGATCTCTGGGCCTACATGGGGGAGGTGAAAGCGCAGATGACAATGGTAACCGCACGGATGGAAGAGGCGGTCGGTGTGATCATATAGATGTGTATGGGTCAGCATTAGCATTCCGTTCACCGCAAACGTCTGGAATTGTATATGCATTATGCATGCCTATGTGCAAATGGTAGAGTAGTTATTTGCAACTGTGCATGCTGGAAAAGTCCAGAAAACCCCTGCGGGGCATGCGGTACACAGTGTGCGCGCACAGGTGCTGTTGCGATCACATAGGCGGTATCTGATATGGAGTGGAAATGTGATAGTTTCTGGGTGGTAGCTAGTAGTGCATACACAAATGGGTTGTTCATGGGGAGTATTACTGGAGTGTTGCGGCATGTCAATGCAAGTGGCTGCGTTCACAGCCAGTCAGGTGAAGAAAGTGCACCTGCCATAGGGCTGGTGCATTTGTTATGGTGCGACCAATGGTGGTGTATAAGAATGCACCAATCGGTATTAGAGCTTGTGAGGGCAATAAAAGTGGGCGTCTCAGTCCTTGCATATTCGTAGCATGGATGTACACAAGGGAAGGAGTTTGTCATTTGCATAAACTCGCAGACTGGTAAGGGTGTTCGCTTTTACTTGTGACTCCGAATCAGTCCCAATATCAGGTCCAAATTGTTAAATGCCATGAAAGTAAATTACTAAACTGCTAAAAAAAAACAAATGTGTTTCTGTGTAAAGGATTAGGTGAGACATATTCGACTAGATTGAACATACACCCATCGGCCATGACAATAAAACTACTAACGGGAAGTGAATAACATTGATTATCCTGTTACAATGGTACCTGACAAGGGTTGGGATATATTAGGCAGCAAATGAACATTCAGTTCTTGAAGTTGATGTGTTGGTAGCAGGAAAAATGGGCAAGTATAAGGATCTGAGCTGCTTTGATACGGTCCAAATTGTCATGGGTAGATGTCTGGGTCAGAGCATCTCCAAAACGGCAGGTCGTGTGGGGTCTTTCTGGTATGCAGTGGTTAGTACCTACCAAAAGTGGTCCATGGAAGGTGAACCAGTGACAGGATCATGGATGCCCAATGCTCATTGATGCATGTGGGGAGCGAAGGCTAGCCCATCTAGTCCTGTCCCACAAAAGTGTAGCACAAATTTTTGAAAAAGTTTCTACTGGCTATGATATAAAGGTGTCAGAGCACACAGTGGTTCGCAGCTTGCTGAGTTTAGGGGTGCCCAGTCGCAGTCTGGTCAGAGTGCCTACGCTGACCCCTGTCCACCTCTGAAAGCACCTACAATGGGCACGTGAGTGACAGAACTGGACCATGGAGCAAAGGAAGAAGGTGGCCTGGTCTGATGAATCACATTGCCTCTTATATAAAGCATGTCTGGGTACATGTGCGTCATTTACCTGGAGAAGAGATGGTATCAGGATACACTATGGGAAGTAGGCAAGCTGGCAGAGGCAGTGTGATGCTCTGGAAAACCTTGGTTCCTCCCAATCATGTGGAAGTTACTTTTACAAATATCACGTACCAAAACATTGTTGCAGACCAAGTTCTTCATGGCAACAGTATTCCCTGATGAAAGTGGCCTCTTTCAGCAGGATAATGCACCTTGCCACACTGCAAAAAATGTTCAGAAATGGTTTGAGGAACATGACAGTTCAATGTGTTGACTTGACCTCCAAATTCCCCAGATTGATTGATCATCTGTGGGATGTGCTGGAAAAACAAGTCCAAGCCATGGACCATACCTAGAAATTTACAGGACTTAAAGGATCTGCTGCTAACTTCTTGGAGCCAGATACCACAGGACACCTTCTCAGGTCTTGTGGAGTCCATGCCTCGAGGGGTCAGATCTGTTTTGGCAGCATTACACAATATTAGGCAGGTGGTTTTAAAGTTATGGTTGATGGGTGTATGTATGTTCAGTAATTCCTTCACGTCTCTATTTCCCATTATCTGACTAAAGGAGTCATTTTAAAGTAGCAGAAAATATGATGTGACATACACTTTTGCACAGGATGCCTGTTATTTGCAGAGAAGAGAGTAGCCGTGCATTCTGAAGTGTGCTGAAAAGATCCAGGGCTACCAAGACAAACGGCGGGTCTGGGTTACATGGGGAGGCGTGACCAAACAGGAAGACGTGGCCATGTCCTTAACGGAAAAAAAATAAATGAAAAATACTATTCTCTCTCGGCACCCCTGGAAAGACCATCTTAACGCATTTTGCAGGACTCATTCAGAGCCCTTCATAAATAAGGTCCTCTGGGCCTGATTCAGTGTTGGGAATAGAGTAAGATAGAGCAAGTAACTCGGCATCTTGGTAAAACCATGCTGCACTGCAGGTGGAGCAGATTTAAAATGTGCAGAGAGATTTAGATTTGGCTGGGTGCGTTTAAAGTGACATCTAAATTGCAGTGTCAAAGAAATCTATCCAGTATTTGTGGGCTACATGCAAAAGGAGACAGTATTTACCCTGCATGCAAATAGTTTATCCAGGTGTATAGTTACTTGCTATAACTTACTCCATTCCCAAATCTGAATCTGGCCCTCTGTATTGTCTACACTTTATTTTATCCTGTTTTGTTTTTGTCAAGTTTGTTATTCGGATGTTGCAAGCATCATTTTTAAGGTTGTATGAACATGTACACACCTCATTTTCTTTTTGTTTTTTCAATATTTTCTATTTTACATGCATGTTGTATGTTGTGCTAAAACTCAATAAAACAGTATACATTAAATCAATGAATATACACTTAAATATTAAAATTCATACTCCCCTGCTGCAGCTTTGCTCAAATCTACTCTAAGCAGACTTCCCTAACCAATCCTTGCCACCTTTTCACCACCTTCAACTCCCTGCTTTGCCCTTCCTGCCACCCCCACTTGTATCTTACCCTCCTCTTTCCCTGTCCTTCACATCCAGGATTGACACCTTCTGCATTGCTTCACCTTCACCCTCTTATGCCCACCACCAAGACTGCTCTCCATTCCCCACAAATTCAGACTCTATCAGTGTCACCAGCTGGAAGCATATACTCAAAACACACATTTCCTTTGAAGCCTACTAGCCCTCTTTTAAATGTATGACGGGTACAGTCTGCTTTTCTCTTGTTCTCTCCTTAGCAGTCTCCATGCCACCTATGCTCCTTCTCTTTAATCTCCAAATCTGTTCAGTAACTATAATCAGGGCTGGATTAAGGCTTGTGGGAGCCTCCTCTTATAAAATTGACACCTTGCCCGTTACCTTCCCACACAGTGCCCCTTGCCCGCTATATGCCACAATGTGCCCCTAACCCCCAATATGTCCCACAATGCTCCCTTATATGCCATGCTATGCCCACAGTGCTCCTCTTGTATGCCCACAGCCTCAATCAATATACCAGACAGTGCCCTCTATATTCCACACTGTGCTCTCCCTATGTCACACTGTCCCCCCCCCCCCCCCAATATGCCCCTCAGTGCCCCCTTGTATGGAATACACAGTGTTCCCCTCCCCAGTGCACCTGATCACTTACCTCCTGTGACCAGCTCCTCTTCTATGTTTCATTTCCAGCTTTGATAGCTCTGTGTTCTGCATGGACAGTAACAGTGCATACAGCACAGTGCTGCTCCTGAGTCCCCTCATCAGCGTCACAAATGTGAAGTGCCACATGACTGATGAGGGGACTCAGGAACCGCTTTGACTGCATGTTTTACACAGAGCCATGGCAACCCCCATCCGGGAACAGGTGCTCTTTCCAATTGCAGGGTCACACAGGGGCCTCTGTGTGAGGGGGTCCCGGGGTGACTGCCCCTGTCTCCTCTCCACTTACTCCGGCCCTGACTAGAATACTGTATGGCTCATTCTTACTAGTTACACTGTTACTATGTATATTCATTGTACAGCTTTCGTAGTTTCTTAAAATAAATAGATAAATAAATAATGATACTCTTCTCCTAATTCCTGCTAACTATTGTAGTCGTTCCCTACAACTTACAGCCAGAGAGTTTAGTGATTAATTAGAAGGATCTATAGATTATTTATGATATATTTTTGGTCTGGCTTAAACATTGCCTGCCCATTACACCATCTTGGGCCGGCCCTGATTATGCGCCATACAAAGCTAAAATGTAATTACCAAAGATTAGGAGCTCCGTGCGTGTTACTTGACTTATCTGACTTTAAGGGACAAATGTTAAGTGCAGTTTCAGTATATGCTGTACCATGTCACTTATAACCCGGCCTGCTGCTTTTTTCGGTTAAGTATTTTACATCTGTGATTTACAATGTAATTGTGGCCAAATCAGCACCAGCCTCTTAGTTATTCTTCTGTGTTTGCTTCAGGTTTATAGTTTTCTTTTTACATCATGTCACTGTATTATGCAATTTACTTTTCACCCACTTGCCACCAAAGCATGGAAGTGGATAGATCCCCTTCAGTATTTGTACCCTGACGTCATCCGTTGCTGTCCAACATCATTCCCTCCTATCCATGTGGACATAGAAGGGGGATATCAACCTATGGTGAGCCACCATGCCCGAAGTGTGGTGAGCGAAAACATTTCTTCTTTTGGTGGCCTTTATGGGCATAGAACCGCACTTCTGCCCTTACTTCACGTCACTTCCAGATACTAATACTGAAGGGGGATCTATTCATACAATGGTTCACCAATGAATTCCTGTATCGCTATGGGAGGGTTCACAACATGGGTCTGTTCTCTTCTTTCAGAAATGTATTTTCCACTTCTTTTATCTAGAGAGAACTCGGGAACACAACAAAAAACACCATCATAGTGAAGATGTATGAGATAATTTCCTTTAATGCTAAAAGAAGGGGTGAGCATGACAAAGATACACACTGGTTTAAGTATCGCAACGCGTTGTCTACCTGGGGAAACGAATTCCTTTTGCTGACGGAGTGGGAACTCACCTAGAAAGAAAGGTCATCCCGAGACACCTGGAGGACGCTACCTTTATGCCTTTTTTGTCTACGTTTTAGTGGACATATAAATCTGGTGAGAGCCCACCCTTAAACCAGTGTGTATCTTTGTCATACCAACCCTTTCTTTTAGCTTTGATTTGAAGATTGCTATACTCTATTGAATGTTTAGTATATTTTTGTATATGGTCTGTCTTTGAAGTTTTTTCACCTTGATTTTATCAGCATTTTTATGTTTGTCTTGGTCTCATGTTAATAAATTTGGTAATGCACTATGGAAGCACTTTTTCTATAATTCTTTGCATATAAAACTGAGAGAACAGAGTGGAAGAATTGAAATATCCATGTGCATACTCCAAGGAGGGATCTCCCCCACCAGACATCCATAAGCGTTATTGTCTGCCCATTTGACAGACTACGCCTTCTGGTAGGTGCACTACATATACAGTAGAAATTATCACATACATCTACACTATGATGGTTTTTTTGTTGTGTTCCCGAGTTCTCTCTAGATAAAAGAAGTGGAAATTACATTTCTGTAAGAAGAGAACAGACCCATGTTGTGAACCCTCCCATAGCGATACAGGAATTCATTGGTGAACCATTATATGACTTGAACTATTTTCTATGTTTGGTGACACAGTTACACCAAAAAGTTCCAAAAGCTGCTTTAGCGCACTGACCTACTCCACAATCTTTCTGTATTTGCAGTGGGATCTATACCTTTCCCACAAAGCATGGGCACCCTCCTCCCCAAATCTGCTTTTCAGACTAACATTCCTTTCTCCATCATTTGAAAAAGAGCTTGCACAGAACTTCATAAATTGCTGGAGATGCTTTTTATAGTAGAACTGGCTAGGGTAGTTTTGTTCAGTTCAAAGTTGTAGATTATATGAAATAGGCTTAGTCTACAGGCTGTCAGTCTAATGTGCACTACATTCCTCTGTGATGTGATTTTCTAAATAACTCCCTGTGTGCAATTCAGAGCCTCTATAGATCTCTTAATGTAGAACGGCTTCTCCCCACTCCCTTTCTACCTCCCTTCTCCATGACCACATGTCAGACATCCTGTTTGATTTGATATTAAGCCAGGTGATGGGTGAATAATACTTTACTTGTGTGCCGAGGCCGTTCATTTCAATGCACAGACTGCCATCTACATGTCTCATATATAGTATGCTTCCACTAAGGCCAACCATACATGGGCATAGTTTACAGGGAATGTAAATGTTAATTTCCAGACAGTGTCACTCCAAGTGTATATAAGCTTTATTAAATGGGTTGTACCACCCTCTCTACAGAAATAAATGCTATTTACCAGCAATGGTAGGCAAATAAGTTTGTATTGTTGCTTTATCTAGAATTAAGTATTGGATTAAATGTAATTTTATGCAAAGTCTAAAACTTTTTTTTTTTTTTTGCAAAATCATGTTGATTTTTATTGCTTTTATGTGTATTTAGAAAGAAGATTTATGGCAGCTGCCCAATTCCAAGTTAGGGTGGTTCATATCCCTTTGCTATGTTCAGTAGTAAACATTTTTATTTATTTTATCAATATTTATTTATATATCACCCGCATATTCAATTATGCTTTGCAATTGGGAAAAAAACAGTAATAAAACAAGACAGGGTATTTAACCAAAAAACTGCATTTATTAATTTTTTTGAAGGTTTGGGGAGGCAAGATCAGTGGTCTTTCAGGACAGCTTTAAATCAGTCTTTAGGCTTGGAGTGAGTTACTGGCTGATGTCAATTTTTTTTTATTATATTAGCATAAGCTCAATTTTAAACTCCTCTTTGAAAGGTCAAAGGACCTGAGATAAGAGGTTATTGTTGCTATAAAACGCTATCGCTAGGAAGTCAGAGGAACAATATGGACCAGGGCATATATTCCTTTTTAACACTGCTTGGACAAATCTTTGATTGGTCTGGTCTGAGAGATGGGTAACGCACACTGCCAACATCCCTTGCATCATTCCTTAGTTTGAAATACTTGATATGAATAAGAAACAAAGCAGCGGCACTCATGGGTATGGAAATAAAGGATCACACCACACTGGGTAGTTCGTTCACAATTTCAGTCACTTGTGACTTTCATCAAGAAGACTGACAAACACAAATACACATACCTGTATAATGAAGAACTCCGTCGTACAAGTCTCAGTCCAGCCCTTAAATCAGGGAAGTGGATAGATCCCCTTCAGTTTTTGTACCCTGACATAATTTTCCACTGTCTAACGTCATTCCCTACCATCCACGTGGGCATAGAGGGGGAAGCAAGCCCGCCAGGGTCCAACTCTCTTTTTCTGGTGGACTGTATGGGCAGGGACAGCGCTTCTGTCTTCAGTCCACGTCACTTCCAGGTACAGAATCTGAAGGGGAATTATACCTTTCCCCTCAATCCGTGCCAGAGTGGGTAGCGCCCCGGATGTCATCTGCGTGTGTCTAGTGTGCCCCATGGGTCTTGACGTCACAACGTCATGCGTCAGCGGCGCGAGGTACTACATACTGATATCACCCACTGGGTGCTGAACACTCAGATGGCTGATAGAAGCTACTGGTGACCAACCAGTACATTGGACAAAAATCATACAGGGGGCTGGATGTACTGCAACACTAGGACCACCAATGTGCAAACAATACCAATTACAAACAGATAACATATACAAATAAAATAAAGAAACATTGACACAAAAAAAAACATAATGGTGAAAAACGTAAATAAGAAAAACAACAAAAGACAAACACAAAGAAAGATGCATACAAGTATATGTATACATGAATATGTAAACACATCATGACCAATGGATAAAATATACTGTATGGATCTGATGGTATCTGTGTCTGGATGCTGTCAGAAATGCTATATAGAAGTATAAAATGCTGACTATGCGGCTGTGTACTAACAGTCACAGGGATCATCCCCTCCATCACGTTATAAGGATAAGACCCTTCAATGAATATAAAAATAAATGTGTGAAGCACATCTGTAGTAACAAGAGCAATATCCTCCTGAAAAAAACATGTCAAGAAATGGTAACAATGTGTCCTCCAACACCGTCCCAGAATTGTGGGACCAAATAGGTACAACACATACACCAGTGTGGAAGCACTGGAGAAGGAATGATGCAATTGTCAATGGTTGTGATAGCACATGGTGGATGTAGTGGTGCAAAAAACAAATACAACTGAAGATTCACTTACAGCACCTGGTATTCTTAGGTGGTCTCCCTACCTAGTACTAACCAGGCCAGACATTGTATAGCTTCCAAGATTGTAAGTACCGTGGTTCAATATATATTTTAAGGAACACACCATCCATCGCCTGGCCACCGACTACTATGCTGGTGCTCAGCAAAAATTGTCCAAACGGATGTTATGTAAATGAGAGGTGTACACCCCTAGGGCCCAATGAATGTGTATGTGCATCTGCTCCATGATAAAAGGAAAGAAAAAATAAAACTTAGGCAAAGAAACAAAAGCAACTGTCAAACTGAATGAGTTAAGTTGAAAAGCCACAAATTGGCTAAAGACGAGCACAACAAACACGAGACAACAAAACAACAGAGAAAGCAAATGAGACATGAACGCAGGATGCTTAGAGAAAACAGGCAAATGATAAGGTTTCATGAGTCCACAAAGGGAGACTGTTCATTCTGTGGATCTACCGTGTTTCAAGTTGTTGTCCTCTTCTTGAGATCGGTACATGGCCGATGACTTTGGACAATAATGTCGCCAATGGCTGTCTCTGAAGTGTTGGGCAACCGGCTGATTAATATCTTTCCCTTCCTGTGCCTGTCGGATGGCCGTTCAGTGTTGAGCCATTCTCACTCGTAGTGTGCAGGAGGTTTTTCCCACATAAGCTAACCCGCAGGGACAGTGTATGATGTAGATGATATAGATGATGTATTTACTGGTCTAGCTCAGTAATGTCTGATGGGGATCCTTTTCCCTGAATGTGGATGTACAACATCAGGATCCACTTCTAAGTATCTGCCAGTGATGCATCTATCTATCTATCTATCTATCTATCTATCTATCTATCTATCTATCTATCTATCTATCTATTATATTCAGGAGTGCCAAATGTAACCATGCTCAGAGGCAAACTGCTCTGTTTATCTGCCATAACGCAGGAGCAGATATGGTGCTAGAAAAGGAAGCACTGTGAGGGGGACTGGTGTGGGGCTGCACAGGAGAATGAGAGTGTGGCTGGGCCCGGGTACGGGGTGTTGCCTACTTGTGCAGACGTGGCCACGCTCCCTACAAAAATAGTCTGAAAAATATTAATTGTGGTGTCACACAGTAGGGCTTTGTGCACCCCTCAGCCAGGGGAAGATCTGGAGGGGGGGGGGAGCACAACTAGTGTGATCGCTTCCTCTGCACTTCAGGTGCAGGCAGAAGAGACTGCCGCTGAGCAACCTCCCTGGACCCACCGACGCCCAGTACACAGCAGCGTTTGCTGGGCTGGGGAGAGAGGCTGCTGCCGCTGATAGGAGGTAAGAGGGGGCAGGTAGGCAGATGGAGGGGATGAACCCGGAGTAATTAGCAATCGCCCCCTTGTGGCACCCTTGAGTGTGGCTGGATGATATTGTGAGTATAAGCAGGATAATCGAGAATAATGATGAAAGGGTGTTAAATGATGACAGAGGGTGAGAGTTGAATGATAAAGGATGAAAAGTTAATAATTGATGGATGAAGGCTCACAGGAGACTTTTACATTGCTCACATATTGGCACACAGCAACACAAGTACATCCAGAAACATACACATACTATTCTATTGCACATCGTTCCCATCCTTCAACTTGTGGTCTTGTTTAACCTTTGCTTTTTTTAACCATATGTACATAATTTAAAACAACTGTCTGTGAAGTATCTTGTGATTTAAAGAACAGGAACACCTGGAGTTTTGCAATGTTATGGTTTTACGTACAAGTGTCAAAAGTTCTCCTCCAAGAAAATATGTTTTAAATTCATTATCTCAATAAACTTGAATTGGACTTTTTCCTATATGGCACAAAAAGTATCCAACCTCTTTCCCTCTCCTAATGGATCATTTCCAAATGTATACTGTTAGAATTACATACTTATATGTAGATATATATATTCAGGAAAGTGGCAGCTTTAATTTTACTTAAAATTATTGTTCATAAACTACCCAGAATAATTTGGAGAGTAAAATTTTCCATAAAGTGTATTGTTGCCCTATACAAATTGTCAAGCACCGCACCTTTGTCCATACCACACTGTGAACTCCTACCAGCCTTATCCTACCAGTAAGAATTTACCCGCATACCGTTTCTGGAGGCAATTTTATTTGTTTTGTTTTTTACTATAGTCATGTTTACATATTGAGACTTTGAATTTAAATCTTCATACCTCTATGTTGGACGACTGGATGCACTTTACCAATGTTTACATGTACTATTGCAGCTAATTCATTATTTCTTTTATACTGTTTTTATGTTTTCTAAATAAAACTATATATTTTATAGCAACCATCAGTGCTAAGTGTCACTACATCTATTTTTATGTCATTTTACCCTGAGGCAGGGCCGGCTCCAGGGTTCTGAGCACCCTGTGCCGGCTCTTGAGAGAGCCCCCTAACTTCGCGCGCGACGGAATTTGGGGGCGTGGCCTAATTACCATAGGTCACGCCCCCTAGTGACATTATTTGGAGGCACGCCTCCAAATAACGTCAGGCTGGGGGTACATTTCGACTTGGGTGAATTGCCAGGATAGTAACACACTTCCCATTATTACGCCAGGACATGAAAACAGGAAGGGGGATTATTTTTTGCACTTTAAAAAAAATAATAATAATATGGAATCTGTAATATGAAGAAATGCTGCTGTCATTTTTATGCCTTGGTTGGATCTGGGATCCCACACACCCACATTGTGGTCACAGCACCCTCCTATCCTTAATTAGATCTATCGATGACTTGATCACCTGATTTTATTTCAATGGGCCATAAATAATCAATTAAATATCTGTGGTCACTCTTCACGTGTGATATGTATGAGTCCACATGGCAACACAAAAAATACACATCCTGCGAACAAAGCAGAGATTTACTGTATAGAGATGTGACAACAATTACAGTACATGAAAGAGTTTATTTCAAGAATGAGACAAAAAAAATATAGAATTCTATGTAAATGACATTCTACTTAAAATAAAGAACACAGCTAAATTATATATGATGTCTTTATCTGCACTAATAATTTAGCAAAATGTGATACAATTCACCTCACATGGCTTAAATTTTCTGATGTTTGAAACATAAGAAAGAAGCTGCATCATACATACCTCAAATTAAAGGGCTTTAAAAAATCCAGTTCTCTCTGGGTGAGATGTATCAAGCCTTGGAGAGAGTTAAAGTGGAGAAGTTCTCCAAAGCAACCAATCCGCTACTAACTGACATTTCAAAGACTGGGCTAGATAAATGACAGTTAGGAGCTGATTGGTTGCTTAGGGCAACTTCTGCACTTTATCTCTCTCCAATGCTTGATACATCTCCCCGTCTATATTTAAAATTGCTTTTACATATAATCAAAAGCTGATCGAATGATCAAGAATAATTTCAGTCTTAATTCAGAAATAAGCAACAAGCTAAAATATAAACTAAAACTTGCCTTAAGGACACTCCCGATGCTGCAGGCTCAATCTTCCTAGGATAACTACACTTATTGCAAACTTTATCTAAAACACATTCTGTATATCATCATAGTAATGTTAAGTAAAGGAATGCCCTACCTGACTTCTTTCCTTGAAGCTTAGAAGGCCATCTGACATCAGTGAGTTTCAAACTCCCTATTCTCACTGGCGTATGGGTGAATAACGCACCCCTGCATTAGGAAAAGTTTTTCCTGACCAAACAATAACCAAGTAAGGTTATTGGATACACTCTCTAATGCAGGGGTCTTCAGCCTTGGCCCTCCAGCTGCTGTGGAACTACACATCCCATCATGCACTGACAGTTTTAGAATGCTGTTATATCAAAAAGGTGGCAGTGCATGCTGGGATGTGTAGTTCCACAGCAGCTGGAGGGCCAAGGTTGAAAAGTTCTAATAGATAAGAGGATCATTAGCAACTGTCCTTAGTTTAGGAAATAAAGTATTACATGCATAATGATTGTCTTTTACCATCAATAGGTCTTTGTATTAATGGTGGATGGAATTGGTTAATGTGCTTATCTCCTTCAAGCAGTCACAGTCATTGCCAGGTCAATGAATAAAGATGCTACCTAACTGCACTCATCTGTCTCCTCCCCAACATCTACACATGGAAATGCATAAGGCCATGGCACTATTACTGAGAAGGCTGCTTTTTATTCAGTATATGGTAATAAGTAAATCCAGCAAATGATGGAAAAACCAGAGAATCAGAAGATCTAAGCACAGGCTCCCGATGCTCCGCTCCAATAATATGTGGCCCTGTGACCTTATGCCTTCATGTGCCCAAAGCAGCTTATTCACGTCTATACCTCATCCTTGCCTTCATTTTAGTCCTAGGTCTTATGAGTCAAACAATGACTTCATTACTGCTTAAGTATTGGCTTCCTGACTGACATCACCAGGGGGAATGTAAAGATCAGAAATTGTATATACTGTACATTTTTAATAAAGGCTGATGTAAACACTTATAAAATTATGCTGCATAAAATAACACTTTAAAGGCACAATTCTATGTTGTACGAACACCGCCGCCCATCTTACTAAGTACCCAGTACTTAGTCCTGTATATTCTGATCACTATTGATTAAAGTAGCATTGCAAATGAAAACCAGAATTTAATATCTGCTATTGAATGCGTGTGGAAGACATTAGGAATTCAAGCTGCAGAATAAGACGTTTGGAGCCATTATATATGTCACAGCTGCTAACCGCCCTTCTTCAGATTACTTTATGTAAAGCAGATGACTTGAACTTCTGCAAACCTGTCCCTTAAAGCACGATTCATTTTCAGAAATCTGTGATCCATCTACTGTCAGAGCCGTGCAGTAAATACACTCGCAGGAATGTGAGAAAAAGAAAACTGAAGTTTGTTAAATCCACTCTTTAAATCACACAGTGGATTTTATCATGTAGATCAGGATAAAAGTCCTATGCGAAAAGCACTGGAATTAATAAACATCAGTCTCCTTATTTTGACAAACGCTCTAACTAGATCAAATTTTCTTTACCATATGATAAAGTAAGGTAAATTGTTTATTTACCGACAACTCCAGCCCCACCCACACAGAAACAGCCCCATGCTGGGGCAAGTAATTGTGTTTATGGTGCTGTAATCAGGGGGATAGAGGGAATGCCCAAGTATGGGACCTGGACTAGCAGCCTGCCCTCTGACTGCTAATGGTCCCATGCTCAGGCCTCCCCTTTAAAAAGCAAACAAATTTGGGGCCCGATTTTCTCTTGGTCATCCTGTATACATCTAGGTATGTGTTTAAATGTTTATTGTAGAATGTACTGTATTACCACTAAGGCTGAGTATTTTTAATAAGTATCTTATGAATATACCAAAGTACATCATGTTTTCTAAAGAGCTGTGTCCTCTGATTCATTTCTTGGTGCAAGGAGCTTTTCGGCAATTATTCGCCCATCATATTTTGGTAAGTTTCCTCCAAAGTCTGCTGGCAGTATGTCTGCATCGATTTCCTTGTAGAAACTTTCCAGGTCATCCCCATGTACAAAAACCTATGTCACATTAGAAAATATTTATTGTTATTGACATTGGTGAAAGGGATATAAGACAGCCGCACACAGACCTGTTCTGACTCTCGTCCCATCCATAACTGAACAGTTAGATCTGGTTGGGGGTAGGTTTTGCATTTTTTGTTGGTTTCTTAACAGTTTTGCAATCTGCATATTTACTAAAGGCAAAACCGACGGGAATCTGCCAAAAATGCAGAATT
Source organism: Taudactylus pleione (assembly GCA_031769625.1). Taxonomy (NCBI): domain Eukaryota; kingdom Metazoa; phylum Chordata; class Amphibia; order Anura; family Myobatrachidae; genus Taudactylus; species Taudactylus pleione. Next base: position 252,577 of record JAUIMM010000555.1, on the reverse strand, counting down.
TAGAACACAAAAGAACATCTGCTCAGCAGAAAACCCCAGATTTATTATGCGGCAGGTTTAGCCAACGGCTAATCTGTGAAGATTGAAAGCAGAATCGCAGCAGATTTTTGGTAGATGAGGGGCTTCCAAACCGATGGGCATCGCCAATGGATTTCAAATGGTAGTCAAAACCAACGTTTAGTAAATGCTATTTATTTCAGGACTAAACCACCGGTGATGCCTATCGGATTTGAATTGTAGCCCTAACCGACGCCTAGTAAACTTATACCCAGGAGTCACTATGACCTGTTAGTCCTGTCTGAAGATGACCACATGCACAAGCAGCTAGCTGTTATCTACTGACCACATACACTAATGATCCAATATGCTTTGAAGCTCTTTTTGCAGTCACACTCATTGGGACAGCTGGTCGCTATTGCTGTCAATACAGTAACCTGCAGCTCCTCAAGTTAAACTGTTGACAGTTTAAGGTTTATTAGTATAGACTGCAAAAAGGGGAAATATAATTGCCTTTTTACAAAAAACAAATGTTCTGTTTTGGACCTAAATCACATGTATAACTTTGTAACATCTTAAAAAACAAAACAAAAAAAACCCCTTATACTTCATGTCTCTTCTGTGAATTGTGATGTTGCCAGGGCTTGTATACTAAATACTGTACATAAAAAAACTTGACTCACAATCATTAAGTACAAGCTGAATCTATGTACATTGCACAACATATTCGAAAAGCCGGAGAATGTGTTATTTCTTTCTATTTTGGTTTACTGAAACTGTTTAAAACTACTACTGTCACCATAAAACAAGGCGCACATACTCATAATCATCTAGCCTGTCAGAACATATTGAATGTGTTTGACTGAAACTCACCCTTTCAAGGAGTTTGCTCTTCAGGAAAGGTTTCACTACATTATAGGTTGTAGTAAAGTACCAGGGTTGATGTATGAAGTGAACAGCTTTAAATCGTGCAGGAAAGGAGTCCTGTAAGCAAGAGAGTTTAAAAAGTTATCCCAAAACCAAATGAACCTGGTTTTATCCAACCAAGAAAACATAAAGCCAGGCAAGGAAATTCATTTCTCCAATTATGTGTCCTCTGAGGAATGACTTGTGTGTACTTTATCCGACACAGCTTTATTATGGATTATATGGCCATTTTTTATTTACAAGGCTCAGTCAATACAATGAGTGTTAATGATTTATTAGAGGACACTGAAGCCAAAATTACCATGGCCATCAAAACCATTTTTTCATTAACTCAGGTTTCTGCTCTCCTCATGCCTGCGCTATCCGAGTGGAAAAAAAAGGTTGCAGTAATTTTTCCCGCAGGAGATTTAAAAATGCTAAAATATGTGGAATAGCATGTACTCTAAAAAAATTATATCAAATACTGGGAAACAGTATAGATGTATATTACTGTCCCTAAGAAAACTATTTTGTACTTTTAAAATGTTGTAAATGTCTGAATTTTGCAGATTTTTTTAAAAAAAAGTAAAAGATATTACAAAAATATGTATTTTTGTTTAAATGCAAACAAATAAATTAAAAAGTTTTTTTGAAAAAAAAGGTGATTTGGGGGTACTTTGAGGACAACTTAAATTTTTAAAAAATGTTCAATGATAAAAAGCAATATTTTGTGTAAATAAATACTTTAATTAAATTTGGGGTGCATAAAAATATGAAAAAGTTGATATGGGAATAATTTTGAGGCCATTTTTTTACCCCAATAATTACATGTAATTGTTGGACTAATTAAGCTAATTGTAAACTTCCAATTGCCTAATTAGTCATTAGGGGATGTCTAAGTGGTTCTGAAGCAAGTCCCGACATTTTTTAACTTAAAATAGGGATCTTCCCTGATTTCTCATCTGTTCTGGGGCTGCAAGAAATAAACTGTGTTAATTCCCGTTGGAAATCACTGCGGCTGAAATTCCCGCTCCAAATTTAATAGCAAAAACCTTGCAAAGAGTTTTCGATATAATTTCAGATGTCAACTAACTACTTCTACTGTGGGACCAAACACTCATTCATTTAAAATGTTATGTTTTTCTCAGCAAACACTGGTCCTGGTTTAGAATCATTTATAAGAGTGAGGGGGACATTGGGGCTGTTTATTACATGTGTTCACTTTTATACAGTTTGAATGCTATTATTACAGAGGCCAAAGTACAGCAGGAAATGTGCTCGCTTGTAATTTAATTTACAACTGGAAGTTGTAAAATACATCCCAGTATAAGGATAGAGATGAGGTGGTTTTTCAGGGAAGGATAAGTTTGTGCACCTACCTGTAAAATGGGGAACGTCCCCCTAAATGTGCCTCCTCCCCCTCCCTTGCCAGATCATTGGTTGTGCTGTGTTTACCTGTAGCATGTCCACCATTTTCTTAAGCTCGTAAGGTTTAATGCCGGAAGCCTGTTGCATTGTGAATCCTTTGAAGTTCTCTATAATACAAAAGCCATTTATCTGGGTCTCTTCGTTTTCCAACAGGTTCTCCAAAATAATGCAGTACGCACGGAGGATCTGAAATAAACCCCAGTACAGGCTTTGAATTATCCACTGGATTAGAGATCATGTAAGTTACACAACCACACCATAAAACTAATTAAAGTGTAGTTGATAATGGCTGGAGCTAGTGTTTCTCACATACTGTAGATTTCTGTAGGCTGTAATACTAACAGCACCAGCAGGAAGTGAGGAAAGAACATTTTACATATATGCTTTGGACCGAATTCAATTAGCCTTGAAGGGCTAATTAGCCACAATGCACTGCCTGGGGCTATTCAATTACAGCCCGCACCAGCCACTTTAACGCAGATGTTCACCTTCTCCTAAGGATTCAACGGAAATCTGCATTAAGTAGTGTTTTTTTCCCTTATCATGGCTGTCGTGAACACGTTAACCCTTAGCTCCGGGTACTTATCCCAGAATCTATTGGTTAACGAGCAAGGAAAAGGACTTCTAAGTGAATACCTCCGGGCGTAAATGTCCGAGGCTACTACCCTTTTCCTCGCGTGGTACATTAACGAGGCTAATTGAATCAGGCCTTTTATGTATATGTAATTATTAATGTTGAATATTTAGTTAGCATTTTGACTATCATTTTACTTTCAATGGGGGCACAGTACCACAAACCTCATCAAATGTGATCTCCTCATAGTCCCAATTCTCAATCTTAAAAAGGAGGATGACTCTGCCATTCTTGTCTCTGCTGGTCAGAATTCCGGGGTAGCCGGCCTCGATGGTGCTTCTCACAGCCTCCGCTGTCAGATTCTCAAACAGCTCTGGGTACTGCTGACGAAAATTTACATAGCCTGTTGGAAACATTACAAATAAATGAAGGAATGTTAATGCTGAAGATGAATCTTTAATATCTGTTGATATTGGCAAGGTGAGTGGGCATTATTCACAAACACAGTATATGTGCTGAGGATATTTAGCTTATTTATGTAGCTCTTAAACTTATTATTCAGCCATGGCACCCTGGTTTTTTACAGAAAAACATGGCTGAGTTAGTGTAATAGCAGATACAGGAGGTATGGAAATTGGGTGGAATGAAGGCATTCCTACTGAAATATAGAATAGGCACACTTTATTTGATTGAGAGTGTTGGTACTAATGTACACTTTGGGCCTGATTCAAAGATGTTTCACTACTGTTATCGCTCGTAGTGAGGAATTATTTGACAGACAGGGGGCCTTATTCAGAGTTGGGAATAGAGTAAGAAATAGCAAGTAACGGTGTACCTGGGCAAACCATGCTGCAATCCAAGGGGTGCAAATACATAAATTTTCCTTGCTTGTGGGGCAAATACTGGCTGCTTTTGCATGTAGCCCACAAATGCTGGACAGCTTTATTTGTACACTGCAATGTAGATGTCAGTTTGGACACACCCCTCCCAAATCTAAATCTCTCTGTACGTTTTACAACTGCCCCCCTGCAGTGCAGCATGGTTTTACCAAGTTGCTTGCTCTTTCTTACTCTATTCCCAATTCTGAATCAGGCCCAGGGACCGTTTATGAGCAGCAACGAGGGGCGGCGATTCATACGTAGGTGTGTCGTGACCATTTTCAGGGCATGTCTCAGCCTGCGACTGCAATCTGATACAAAGCAAAAATAGCTCAGTTCCCACAAGCATTCTTCATGACTATAAGGTTACTCTAATAGCCGATTATTGACTGATCTGTGACCAATTGCTTGGTTTTGCAAAGCCGCCGGTGGGTGTCTCAATACAAATCCCGGCGGCTGCAACTTTGCATATGTTGCACAGCTGCTGCATACAAATCCGCAGATGCAGTGCCATTAGTGTCCATCTCTTAATCAGGCCCTTTGACCGGCTAGCCAGAAATAACATCAGAAATTGTGGGGCCCAGTACAGATGAGACAGGCAGAGGTGTAGCATGGAGCTGCTGGTGCACAGAGCAAGCACATGCTATTGCGTTCCCACAGTACAAACATGTGCCTCATAGTATGGCTATGACAGTAACCCTTAAAGGGTAAAAAGTACAAATCATTTATTAAAGAATAAAATGTGCTTGTTCGTCATTTTTATGTTCCGTTATTGGCATGGCAATGAACATGGTCTTGCCTCCGTTCATCCACGCTACTTCTGATCGGCAGCCACCAGCCATGGGGAGGGGGCAAAGACACAGCTGGAGATGGGGACAGCAGCAGAGTCAGAGATGGGGAAGGGTGAGTGTGTTTCTGAGGAACACATGGAGAGTGTGTCAGAGGAACCCATTGGGAGGAGGATCAATGATACACATAGGGAGGGATGGGGGCAGAGGCACATATGGGAAAGAAGTCACAGGGAGGCATGGGTCAGAGGAAAACATAGGGAGGGAGGGGGAGTCAGAGGAGCACATGTAGAGGCATTGGTCAGAGAAACACATGGGGAGGAAGTGGTCAGAGGCACACCTGGAGAGGGATTGGAGCAATGGCATACCTGGGGAGGGATGGGAGCAGAGGCACACATGGGGTGAATGTGTTCCGTGGCACACCTAAGGAGGGGAAGTCAGAGGCACTCTTGGGGAGGGATAGGAGCGGAGGCACACTTGGGGAGAGATGAGGGGCAGACAAAATCATCTATGCACTTCGGGCCCCCCACTGAGCCTGGGTCCAGTACATTATTGTCCTCTGTAACCCCCTGATGGTGGCCCTGTGGCAAGCTGTCACCAGATATGACTCTGCATATTAGTCTTGACACCAAATATGTCTCTGTATATTAATCTTGACAGAAGACATAGCTCAGCATATTACTCATCATCATATATAGCTCTGCACAGTATCTTGGCAGCAGCAAAGCTATGTACAAAAGTTTGCAGTTGTACCATGTGACTGGCAGCTGGATTGTGCAATACAACTACCAATATAGAAGTTCTCCCAACCCCTGGCCCAGTTTTCATTGTTTAAGTTACACATCATATCTAGGTGAAATTGTGTCTAAAACTAAAGATGGCCATCGACGGGTTAATTGTCAGTAGTTTGTAACTAAACATTGGGGAACCTTTGAAGGTAAACCATCAATGTTTGGAGTCAATCCATGTACAATAGAACATGGATGGTGGCCATGCTTGCTCAGTACTGAAAAGCCATGGAATTTTGCCATTGGAACTCTCCCATCGATGGTAACACTATTACCATCTGGGAGGAAACTCGAAGGTTACTATCGATGGTTGATGTACATCCCTGTCTAACACTGGCTGTATCTTCTATCTAGCTTTAGTTATTCTGCACAATATAGTCACTATTCCCCATTACCAAGCCAAATTATGCCTGTCTCCCAGTTGTGTTTTATATTACTAAAGCGGCTAATTTTTTGATGAGATGGTAGACTGACCTGCCTGTACCCTTCTTGGTATATTTTCTGTGAGTTTGCATGTGGGTAGGGGGAGGGGTAATAATAAACTAAAAACAGAGGAAATTATTTCTGAATGAGGAAATCCTTGATCAATCAGTCACAGGATGGTAAATGTCTCCTTTCTGCTGTGTGTTTGGTTAGTAAGGGAAACTTTCAGTTGGCTGGTCTCAGAAGGGGAGAACGTGCACCTCCCACAGGCACGCTTAGTGCAGTCTGTACAGAGTGACTGTGTCCTGTTACTGCCACTTATATAGTGAGGTCTTTATATTCCGTCCTCCTAGCTAGTTATGCTTCTGTTTTATTATGTCTAGTTCACCAGTTCTGCACACAATAATGGCTCCTCTGGGCATCGAACGTTAAGCCTTAGTTTTTAGAAATGTTAAACTTTTGAAAGAGGGTCATTCAGAAAATTGTTATTTAATGGAACCATTAAAAATGTAAAATACTTTGATGACTCATTTAGATTTTGCAGAGAATTTGAGTTTTGGGGAATGTTTTCCCATAGGAGGTCTTCCAGTTCCAAAGTCACCGGTCTATTGCATAGACAAGTGCTACAGCATGAAGTTTGCATTATGTCATGAGTTATATTATTCATGGATGAGATGAGCTCCAGTAAACGGAAAAGTAGTACCCTTGATAGAGCATTGGGCTTTATGAAGCCATGTTACTGTATGTGGCAAACAGAAGTAGAGGAAGCAGGTGCTTGCTTTTACGCTCATAAAGGTGGATGAGTTCCAAGCTGGAAAGTCTGCATAATAAAATGAATAGAATATTCCTCTGTATTCCATCATACAATAAAAATATTCAATGGTAATTGTTAGTTTGAAAGTCATTATATGAAATATTGAATTTTAAGCCAACGGTTAGTACTGAATTGAACAATCTTGGCTATTTTAGGACAAACGCCAGGAATGTGAGGTCATAGGACTGTAGGCAGAGAGGTGCCGTGGAAGAGGACACGTGGCAGAGAGGTGCAACGGAAGAGGACACGTGGCAGAGACATGCACTGGAAGAGGACACATGGCAGAGAGGTGGAGTGGAAGAGGACACGTGGCAGAGAGGTGCAGGGGAAGAGGACATGTGGCAGAGAGGTGCAGCGGAAGAGGACACGTGCAGAGAGGTGCAGCGGAAGAGGACACGTGCAGAGAGGTGCAGCGGAAGAGGACACGTGGCAGAGAGGTGCAGCGGAAGAGGACACGTGGCAGAGAGGTGGAGCAGAAGAGGACACGTGCAGAGAAGTGCAGCGGAAGAGGACACGTGGCAGAGAGGTGCAGCTGAAGAGGACACATGGCAGATAGGTGCAGCGGAAGAGGACACGTGGCAGAGACATGCACTGGAAGAGGACACATGGCAGAGAGGTGGAGTGGAAGAGGACACGTGGCAGAGAGGTGCAGGGGAAGAGGACATGTGGCAGAGAGGTGCAGCGGAAGAGGACACGTGCAGAGAGGTGCAGCGGAAGAGGATACCTGCAGAGAGGTGCAGCGGAAGAGGACACGTGGCAGAGAGGTGCAGCGGAAGAGGACACGTGGCAGAGAGGTGGAGCGGAAGAGGACACGTGGCAGAGAGGTGGAGCAGAAGAGGACACGTGGCAGAGAGGTGCAGCAGCAGAGGACACGTGGCAGAGAGGTGCAGTGGAAGAGGACACGTGGCAGAGAGGTGCAGTGGAAGAGGACACGTGGCAGAGAGGTGCAGTGGAAGAGGACATGTGGCAGAGAGGTGCAGCAGCAGAGGACACGTGGCAGAGAGGTGGAGCAGAAGAGGACACGTGGCAGAGAGGTGGAGCAGAAGAGGACACGTGACAGAGAGGTGCAGCGGAAGAGGACACGGGGCAGAGAGGTGCAATTTCTGTGGAATTATATTCCACACTGTAACTGTAAGTTTACATTTACCTGAATTTGTAGTCTATGAATAAAGCTGAGCCAATGACATTGTGCTGTGCGGTGCAGTTGGGGTAGGACTGGGAACATGTCCAACTTCTGCAGGCGCAAAATATTGAATTCTATATCCAAACATGGAATGAGGGAAATACGTAGTGGAACAGATCTGAGAGTTTTGTTTCTCTCTGGCTCTTTATCCTCTATGTACCTTTGTGCAGCTATATTGTGCGTTTCAACTGGCAGGAACGTACCTAAAGTGATATAGAGTGCAAGCTTGCGAGCAAGGCACTCTTACCGCTTTCTCTGTCTGTTATTACCCAGCCTTGTTTTATTACTGTTCTGTTCCCAATTGCAATAGAATATGCTGGTTCTATATAAGTAAATATTATTTAATAAATAAATAAGTGGGCACACAGAAGGCAGCAATGAGGGCTGAGATGCCTCAGGAAGTTGCTATGGGACCCCATACCTCAGTCAGAGCACAATGTTCATATGTTTTTTTTCATCCCTTGGTGGCTAATGGGGCTCATGCAAAATGATAACATGAGGTGCATAAATGTCTATATATACAACTATTAATATATTTTTTTATTTTTTGTTATATTGTGGTCCAGATGAGGAGATTGACCCTTTCTGTGGTAGGGAATACAGATCGTAAGCCCCACAGACTTATATGAGTAATATAAATATGTAGACACTACAGTGTGTATGTTTGTATACATCCTAATATAAAGCTGAGCAACTATAACAACAAAATGTATCACATCATCAATGCAAGAGATAGGTGTGGCACCATGGCCATGGCCAGTAAGGGTTAGGGGAAAGGTGCTTTGGCCCTGCATTCATGTGATTAGAATAGGCCAGTGGTTCCCAAACGGTGTGCTGTGGCACTGGGGTGCCTTTGGGCACTTGCAAGGCTGCCATGGCTTGATTGTCCAGGACCAAATAAAATTATTTATAGTCAATGTGATAGACAAAGCCATTGCTGGTGTCTGCCAGTCATAAAATATGTAGATAAACAGAAGCACAACCCTATCCACTACCACATAACTGAACCTAAGGTTGACAGCACAATTTAGTTACTTTAGTATTTTTTTCTGAATTTCTCAATAAGAAAATAAGGGGTGCCATGAAAAGAAATGTTGATACTCTAGTGCGCCGTGATTCAAGAAAGTTTGGGAACCACTGGGATAGGCTACATAGCAGTCTGTGCACAGGGCACACAGTGACATTAAGTGTGGGTGGTGGGAGAAGACACTGCTGCCACCAGTCTGTAGAGCGCTGCTGGTCACGTGGGCTACTTCCGCGACATGGACCCTATGTAAATTAATGCAACTAGAATGCCTCAAATAAAAAAAAATGTTGGCACAAGTGATTTAATCGTGGGCGAAGCCACGGGCAACAGCTAGCATATATATAAACCATTACCCAATATTTAATCGCTATATAAATAATTGTTATGAAAAAATATGATATTGCTGTCAAACTGCGGACCCCAATTACTTTTTATTACTCATATTACAGCCAACTCTGAGCAGGTGTGGCTCAATAGTGGCCAGTTATTATGTGGAGTGAAAATGACTCTGCACCAATCCTTGCAGCATGGAGTGACAATAAAAACTCTTCCCTATCATATCACTTTAATAATTACCTGTTATCTTGTAAAGACTGCTGGTAAGCAGTAAACTCCTTTGAACAAAATGCAACACATGGCAGGACCAAAGGTGATTTTGGGCTTTAGCACTTTCTACATTAAATTACCTTACTTATCCATTAGACGACTTTTTGAACGATCCGACCAAAACCAGGAGGTTTTGGTTGGAACAATCAGAAAGTCGTGTAATGGATAGCTGGCAAGTACCAGCGATGCGCATGCACGCTGGGTCCTTGCCGACCCCGAGAAGCTGTGGAACATGCTGGTCACCCTGACAACGATCGTCAGGTTCCACATGTTCCCAGATAGGAGGTAGGTCTCCCTGCACTGAATGACGTTCAGTGAACACCGTTCAGTGCGGGCACCGCACCCAGCGACCTGAAGGACTGAACGCTAGACGTTCAGTTTTTCAGGTCGCGTAATGGATAGACCCCGTAAGGGTAAGATATATTTATTTATTACCAGTTATTTATATAGCGCACACATATTCCGCAGCGATTTACAGAGAATATTTGCCCATTCACATATGTCCCTGCCCCAGTGGAGTTTACAATCTATGTTTCTTCCACATGCACACACACCGGGGTTAATTATTTCTTGGGAGACAATTAACCTATCAGTATATTTTTTGGAATGTGGGAGGAAACTGGAGTACCCGTAGGAAACCTACCCCAGTACAGGGAGAATATACAAACTCCACACAGTTAGGGCCATAGTGGGAGTCGAACTGAAGACCTCAGTGCTGTGAGGTAGTAATACTAACCATTACACCAGCGGTGCTGTCCCATGTCTCAAATATCGGAAATACAATAATCTACCCCTCTAATCACCTGCATACTGGCATATTTTATTACCAGTAATAAGCAAAACCTTGTTGCAGAGACTGATCTTCCAATAAAGAGCTGTTCTGGCGATGTATAGACTTCTAGTTTAGGACATGAGAGTCCAAATAGTAATGCGTGGCCATTGACGTAAGCTGCAAGTAACAGAGAGGAAGTCTGTGGATATAATAAGTACATAGGCTTCTATAGTTAACTACATCTATTGATGGTGTTAGATAGTGTGCCCAAGCTCTGGAAACTTCTGCTTCTGGAGCTTGATGTATGTGGCCACATAGAATACTATGGGACTTGTTATACCACAGGACCACAACTGATATTGGCGATATCTGCTACAGACCTGTTTAATACACTAGGGGATCAATATGTATTGTGGTAAACCTATGAAAATGGCAGTTTTTGGAGGATTTACCACATTTGTATCTTTTATACATCTCACCCTACATGTATATACTTTAAACAACAGTTCAATTCTTATAAGCAAATATTATTGGTTTAAATAAATCTTAATATATGGAGCCATTTAAATATTATCAATACTAACACCAATATATACAATATACATTAAGCGATGCCAATGTTATCTTCCACCTTATGGCCAGCTCAGTTGTAAAGTGGTATGTTGTGCAGTAACTGCTATTAACCCTCATCCTATCTCTGCTGCACAATTAAAGGAGCCACTATCTCATTAATAGGTTTAATGTGTTTACAAAGTGATCTGCAATATCTCACCCACATGCCAGTCCGGGCTTTGAATGAATGAGGCAGCGCACTGTAGGTGGCCAGAGAGCTGTAATTTGATACACAGGGGTCAAGGGCAGGCAGAGGTCAGGGCAATTGTGAAATCCCTGAAGTAGAAGTCATAACAGTGACTGGTAAATCAAGAGCAGATCCTTACACGGCTCATCCTGACCAAGCAACACAAACTAATCAGTGAAATGTGCGTCGTGGGATATTAGGAACTCCCAGGCAAGAATGAATTCCTATTTTTTTTTATATATAAATAAATATTGTACTTTTATGAAACTACCATTCCATATGCGTTAGTCACACATTTCAGAGATCAAATGGGTTCAATTTCAAATCACAAGGGTATATATCACAAATATTATTTGTATATCCGTTTACCTACTGCCAAGTAATAGAAACATTTTGGTTCCTCTGCAATGCAAGGCATTGAGTAAGAGAGCTGTCTTGCAACTAATTTCCCTAATAATAGAATGACAGAGATACAACTTCTATGTGCGATGCCATTCCCAGATAATCTCCAATCTCCCAGCATTGCAGCCAGGAGGAATTTGACAGATTTAGGCAGTTGTATGGAGTCATAGACCAGCCACCTATTGTGATTGCTACTCCTTCTACCTTAGCTACATCCGTAACTTATCCAATTCTGCATTCCCACTCTCCAACCACAATCTCATCACCTTCTACCTCACTTGATCTCCTGCGAGCCCTACTCCACTTATATGCGTGTGCACTCAGCAAAGCCTTAATGGCCTTTAACCCATCCAATTCTCTACCTCTCTCAAACCTAGTGCATACTGATTGATTGTCCATTGGCAGCATGGGGCTGATGTCCCAATACTAATGATGACATCTGCGGCAGTGGACGTAAGAACAGTGGGCAGGAGAAGCTTCCACATGCAGTCATGCTCATTATTACAGTACAAAGGCAGATTCTCACATTACCATAATGTATTAAGCAGACACAGATTCAGACATATTGGGGCTGATTATGAGTTGGACACATCCGAAGACACTTTTCCATTTGGCCATAGATGCTTTCAACTCAGGATCAGCTCCATTATGTTTAAATCAGAGCTCATTATCTCTCCCCCTTCCAATGTCACTACCCCTTCTCTCATCACCCTCATGGTTGACAACATGTTGCTCTATCCTGTTCCTCAAGCCCATGGCCATAGTCAGTGACTCACTCCACACATTCATGGCCACCTGTATCTCATTGCCCCTACTCTCTCCACCTGTACCATCCTTCTAGATTGTAAACTCTGGAGAGCAAGGCCCATCTAATTTCTGTCGCCACCACAGTCTATCCTGCTTGTATCTATTATGTTTTATGTTACAATTTTATGTGAGTGTCATACTGCTACGTTCAACTTACACGTACAGAATCTCTACCTATCATGTGATACTTGTAATTGCACCTGTACAACTCATACTTGCCCTCTTACCACTTGTCTTACTATTATGATTCATTTATACTCATGTTTTTCTATGTTGACTGTCTGACATGGGGGAATTTGTGGTGCCTTACACAGCATCAACTGCAAACAAATATAGAGTTGAAATCATAGGCGTCATTATAATGGGTGCAAGGTGTGCAGTGCACACGGGCCCCTGGATCCAGGGGAGTCCACACCGCACACCCTGCAACCATAGGTAATTATACTTACCTCTCCGCCGATTCCGGCGCTGCAGAGCAGCAAACACATATTGGGAAAATGGCTGCGGCCATTTTCCCGGTGATCTGCGCATGCGCAGAAAAGATGTCCCCTGGGAAAGTAGGCGTGGGCGCCATTTTCCCGGAGATCCGTGCATGCGCTGTTGATTCTGGCATGAAGCCAGAGTCTACAGCACTCAGTGCCGCTGAGCTGCCGACAGAGGAGGGGACCCAAACAGAGGCTGCACACAGGCCACCTCCTCTCTTAAAATGCCCCTGGTTGAAATGACAGGGTCTTGACAAAAGACGTCCCACCACACTGTTAGTTGGGAAGTATTTCTACTTTCTATATTTCCCACATAATTCATTTCACCAATAGACACAATGATTTTCTCCACTCAGGGCCTATTCAGAGATGCTAACATATGGTAATGCAATGGGAGGCATATGTAGGAAAAAGACGCCTCCTGACAGCATCTGTGATCCGAGTGCTGCGTCTGAAGACGCCGCAGGAATTGCTCAGCTGGGGTCAGGAATTCTGTGTTGGAAGACTTAGACTGTGGCCCCAGCACTCCCAGGTAACTCCCAGTGCAACATACCCCCGTTTCAGGGAGCGTATGCTGGCTCCCCCCACTTCAATTCCCAAATGGCCGCAGCCTGTCAATTAGGCTGCAGCTTTGGGGGACTGAGAAAGATCTCCCAGCAGAAGACCGGCGTATGTGTAGTACACATCCTGTGCATGCGCCAATCTTCAAACATCGGGGATGCATGCAAACCATCGGGTTTGCATACATCTCTGAATGAGGTCCTTAGCATACTTGCCTACCCTCCTGATTTGGTCGGGAGCCTCCCGAAAATCGGGTGCCGCTTCCGACCTGCCAGGAAGACAGGCAATCCTCCTGGCCCCCGGCGATGTGCCCGCACCCCCCCGCGCCTTTAGGTACAAACCCCGGCAGCAGGGGGGCCGGTGACGCGATTCACGCTGAATCGCGTCATCGTGGCTCCGCCCCCGCTGCACAATGCCATTAATCGCGGCATTGTGAAGATGGGGCGGAGCCACGATGACGCGATCGCGCTGTCACGCCCCATGCTCCGCCCCCAATGCTGCGTCATGTGCCGGGCCCCGCCCCCTTTGGCAGCGTCACGCCCCCAGCCCTGTAAGCCCGACAGCTCCCTCCCGGAAGGAGGGAGCCAAATGTCGGCAAGCATGGTCCTTAGTTTCCAGCAATAACCTGTGTACAATTATTTAACTGATATAAAATAGAAAGAACTGTAAACATAAACTGTTAATAAACCCTAAAGCATAGCTGCCTGCTCTCGGTCCAAATCGGGTGGCGCTCTCAGTCACCCGGAAAAGCGGGTCTTCTGGCTGCCTACCCTCTGACACCCCTGCCATCCCAGACATACCCCTGCAGCAGGGGGCCTGGTAATCTCAGCATTGTATAGCTGGAACGGGGCCACGATTAAGCGATCATGTGGTCACGCCCCGCCGCTCCACCCCTAATGCCGAGTAATGTCCCCGGCCACCTAATCCGCGCCATGTCCTTTCGCTATGCCGACCTGACGGCCCTCTCCCGCAGATGGCAGCCAGAATGTCGGCAAGTATGCCATAAAGAGTATAACAATAACCAATATACTGCTCAGTGATATTGCAATATAATTGTATTGGTAACATAAAACCTCTGACATGCGCAGTAATCCCCACCATGCTTCTCCTGTACAGCACCATGGTGAATGCATGTGAATAATGATATACAGGGGTTGATGAAGAGTTGGTAGCAAAATGGGTATAAAAAATAGCATGGAAAAATAGCTGATTTCCGCTCATATGCAGAGGTGCTGGGAGGGGGGGGGGGGAGTTGGTTTTACTTAGCCGGACCAAGTTTAGTTAGAGGGGCCCCGCGGTGGCCTGGGTCAGAAACTGCCCCCACTGCTCTGCCCACTACCATTATGTCTGCATAGCAGCGCAGTCGCATATCGTTCAGTAAAAAGAGAGGAGACTGCTGCTGCATTAGTCTCCTCTCACTGGGGTCTATGCACTAAGCCTTGGATGGAGATAAAGTGTATGGATATAAGGTACCATCCATAACTGTCATTTTTCAAACACAGCCTGTGAAATGGCAGTTAGGAGCTGGTTGGCTAGTACTTTATCTCCGTTCACTTTATCTCCATCCAAGGCTTAGTAAATAGACTCCAGTGCCTGATGTGCAGCTGTGGCTGCGCTGCTATGCAGATGTGGTCACAGCGGTGGTGGACAGAGAAAAGTGTCCTCCTGGAGCCACCCTCCCTCTCCCCTGGAGCCGCCCCCTGTGCGACACCACAAACTAGTTTATTCACTTTATTGGGGGGAGGGGGACGTGACAACATCTCTTTGGAATTGGCCAGGGCCACCGCCAGTACCACGTCTTGTAGTGAGCCCCGGGGTTCGCGCATGCGCAATGGGGAAACATTGAGCCGTTTGCGAGCGCTGTGTGCTCGCGAGCAGGCTCTGAATCAGGCACAATGTGTTATCACATGCCTGGTAATCTCTTTCAGGTCCTAAGTCTTAAAACAGCATATCTGTGACTACATGTTCCAATGAAAGCCATCATCACTCTCAGAGGAAAATTTCTAATTTACAATAGGAGGAACTATATGGGAGAAATATAATAAACAGTGATTTGTGAAATCGATGACTTTCGATGATTTTTGTACCGTGATTTAAATCAGCAACTTTTTTAAAGGCAATACCAGACATGTTTTGTCTTTGCAAAAATTCGCCCCTCTAAATCCCACAGCAGAAATCGCACTGCAGTTCCAGAGATGTAAGTTATATGCATAGTACCAACTACTAGCATTAAGCTGTGGCACATTACATAATCCCAGAATAATACATGTTTTAAGAGTAGACAGGCTTAATTAACCAGCGCCTTCCTAGCTATGGTTGAAGTGCAACTTGTTGCTCTATCCATCAAGTGACATAGTACAGAACAAAGGCTTTTCAATTTGCCAGGAGAGATATTATTGTTCTAGAGTCCACTGACATCTAACTAAGTTAATTGTTAAGTTTATCTTCCTGGAAAATGTTTTTTATAGACTTCTCCTTATTAAATGTTTTGACTAAACCAGTATAAGTCTGGTGCCCTAGCTCCATCTACTGGTGAAAAACAAAATATACAAAACTGTTCACATAATGAACACGGTGCCAGATTCAGCACAGGAAGGAATTGCAAAACCGCACATAAGCTTTAGCTTTGCAATTCCATCCTTGAGATTATGGTAATGCAGCAGGTGGTGTCATGCCTCCTGCATGTATTAATGATCCGACCTGCGTCCTTGGATGCAGCATCAAATAATCTGCATGATCCTCTGCCGGCTCAGTGACCATGGTGTCACGCAGGCCGGCCATCGCAGGTCAGGAAAAGTGACCAGGAAATCTCCCTCAGCCGATGGAGGTCCTGGTCTCTTCCCTCCCTCCCAACGGTAGTGACACGCCACCATTTTGGTAAATGGAGGCTGACACTGACACCGTGTCACCAAAGTGCAGTAGACTGTCAGTCACTGAAAGTTTGCTGCTGAACTGCGTGCGATCCCACAGACCGGCGGTACTGCACATGTGTAGTACAGGTCCGGCGTATATGCAGATTCCCAACCATCGAGAATCTGTGATCAGCAGAGCACTAATGTGCATTGCTGAATCAGCCCTACTGACAATACTAAATGGAGTAAATTAAATCTTATTTTGCAAAGGAATGTTGTTAAATGTTAATTTTGATATGAGTGTTGTCAAAATGTAACGTTAGATTCAGACAGCAATCTGGCAGTTCTGGGACTTGCCAAACGATATAACCTCAACTCTATGGTATGCTGAATAGAAATGTTATGTGAACCAGGTCACTACACGCCACATGGAACATGACAAAATCACACTGAGGGGGAGGTGTATCAAACCTTAGAGAAATAAGTGGAAAGGGATGAAGTAACAATCAATCAGTTCCTAACTGTCATTTTACAGCTGTGTTTGAAAAATGGCAGTTAGGAGCTAATTGGTTGGTACTTTATCTCTCCAAGGTTTGATGCATCTCCCTCTGCGTGCGTTTTACCAGCACACTTTTTCTATTTCAAGCACCCTCCTTCAGTGCAGTGTGCGGCATTGCAGCTGCAATGGTCAGCGATAGGCCCCACACTTGTGACTTGGTTGTACACAACTGTTGGCTGGCCAGAACTGCTATTTACTCCCACTCTGGTCTTGGTTAGATTGCACTATTTAGTGGTGCATTGAGGTCACTATTTAGTGGTGCATTGAGGTCACTATTTAGTAGTGCATTGAGGTCACTATTTAGAGGTGCATTGAGGTCTGCTGCAACATTGTTATCTCTCAAATAAGAGAAACAGACTGATATGAACGTTGTCTTGTAATGACCCCCATAGCACCTGCAAATCATGCATTTTACTGTTAATGAAAGACATGCATCTCAATAAAGATTAAAAGTCTCTCATGACCTATATTTTGAATTTCTTTTTGTATTTATAAAATATAAATATTAATAAATTGTAAAAATATTCTTGTCACAAAACGTTACCTACCTCCTACAATGGTGCTAGTAAGTCATTATTTTATTTTATTTTTCAAATAATCCCTTTATCACCTCTCAGCTCTTCTGTCAATCTAATTGAGAAAAATATCCTCATGGAATTACATTATGGCACAATATGAGTAACTTCATTGGGCATAGTCTGAAAAAGACTAACATGGATATTACACAGGGCAGGCAAAGAGATAGCAGACTGAACCCCTAAGTTTGCTCATTGCTTTTCCAAGGGGACAATATGCTATGTAACATACATCTAACCCTGTGTGATACATTCCAACATTTGAAATTCTGCTAGCGCAGAGTGAACGGCAAACGCTGATAAGTGGCATGGTAATGCGATGCCTGGGTCGTATGTGTGAGCATTGTACGAGGCCTAGTTTTTCTGATGCTTTAGGCTGCCTTTGCTTCAGCTCGCCTGCATTTTTGAGTGCACACACTCACAGTGGTACGTTTGATTCACTTCCCAACAGTTCATTATAATCAGAACAAAAATCTTGACAATTGGGATGCCGGGAAAGTCACCTAGAATTCGGTTTGACCTGCTTAAATTCAGAGTGATATCTGGTATGCTGTGATAGGCAGAATAACCCTAAATAAAAGATATGAGGCTACTCCCCGGGGGGAGGTTAGGGTCAGGCACCCCCGGGGGGAGGTTAGGGTTAGGCACCCCCCCGGGAGACTTAGGTTTAGGTTGCGGGGAAGGGGGGGTTAAGTTTAGGCACAGAGGGGGGTTAGGGTTAGGCACTTGGGGGAAGGTTAGGGTTAGCCACCCCTAAGGGAGGGTTAGGGTTAGGGTAGGGAGTAGGGTTAGCAGTAAAAGATATGAGGCTACTGTAACTTTTATTCCACCAAACTTGGTCCCGATTTATGCATTGTCCACTGACAACCTGCATTATGATAATTATATTATTGAGAAGCAAAAAGGAATATGTCATACAGCACTAGGTTCTAGATTCTGTTTACATTATTCAGCAAAACCAATTTCGTGCCATAATTCGCTATGGAACAGCTTTGTTAGGATTAAAGTGACAATTTTATACAGATAATGGCGTCCATGCAAGCAGGATAGATTTTAGGTATGTTCTTACTCAATCACAAACTCAGTTCTGAAATGCCCTAAAACAGAGAAATGATTAAAGCCTGGCTGAATGAGCTCACAACTAAAACTACAGTTCATCATCTGAGAACCATGATTCAAATAGTTCAGCAATTGAACTAAAATTCAGAGTTATCAATTGAACATCAATTTTAAGGATTCAACCTTGATTATATTTTTTTTTTTTGGGGGGGGGGTCTTGGAGAATGTGCTTGTTTTTAATATTCGGGAAAGGTATTGCCCAATTTCCTGTTATTCTGAATGTAATTTTCTGTATTTATTCACCAAACAAGCTTCATGGGGGTTGTAGTGGCCTAATGCAGGTCATACATCCCCAATTCTTTGTTCTGCAGATGCCGATCAGAGATCATAAATGCAGATCCACGGCCATCGATGATCGGCGATCCATTGGTGGAGGGTGAAATCCCTGACTCGCCAATTCCAACCATTTTCTGGTTGGAATCGGGGATTCGAGTTTTTCAACATGTTGGATTTCTCCGATCCCCCAACCCCGGTGTCAGCAGAACGGGGAAATTGTGTAATTCATCGCAGATTTTTGGGTCCCATAAGTTTCCTCCAAACTTTACATATGGAAATACTGAGATGTGCTCTCTCCTAACTATCCTCGTTTCTCAGCTCAGTTCCTTTTGTCCACTTACAACAATGCTCCTTTAACTGAAACTCATGATGCTCCAAGGTAAAGAAGAACAGTAAGCATAAGTAGGCATTCAAAACGATACTAACCCTTGCTCAGCCCAATATTATATAAACTATATAGAAATGCTGGCAAGTAAATTACAACCTAAAAGAGAATACCACTGCCTGCATCTCCCTTACCTTTCAGAAGTTCATAGGATCGTTTTAAATCATATTTACGGGCCCTTATGAATCTCAGAAAGAAGCAATTATCGTTTCCGGTCACCTTCTCCGCAACCACTCGGCAGAGGTCGTCTCCAGTGCTGGCTTTTTCTTGCACTAGCTCTCGAAGTTCTTTTATAGCTAAATCTCGCTTCTCATCAGTCTCGTTTAGCTCATCTTTAGCCTTAAAATGGAGAAGAAAACCAAAATATTATACATCTTAGAAAATATAATCAATAGGCATTTTGCTATAAATAGTCGGCCTGATTCAGAGATGTATTTTTATTGAGACGCCCACCGGCAGCTTCACAAATCCATGTGACTGCGTACAAAGAGGCAGCTTGGACGCAGGTCAATCGATTATCAGACTTCTGAGTAACCCTATGGTCCTGCAGAATGGCCGCGGGAACAGAGACCCTGGAGCCATTTTTACTGTGTACAGGATGGCAGTCACAGTCAGAAACACTCCCCAAAAATGGTCGTGAAACGCCTTTATTTTCGACACCACCCCCACGTTGACGCCCACAAACGGTCGGCATAAGTAGACCACCGATAATTGCTCAACTGTGTAAACATCGGCACTGCATCCATCACTGAATCAGGCCCTGTGTCCCTAAACGTCTATGGTTTTATAAATAAACTTATTACTGTATGAACAATGCTATTGAGGATTGTTTTCTATCTCTTCTGTGTTCTGCTTCAAATGTATTTCTGGCGGACAACAGGCACGTGCAGGTAGTAGACAAAAGATGGAAACACCATGGAAAGGTCATTTGATGGAGCGTTGAGCCACCACGTGTGGCCAGTATAGTCCGTGTGTGTGTGTGGTGGCATCAAATCTACCAATTTTGGAAATTGTGCAGGAAGGATTCTTCATCGTAATCCTAGAAGGAAGTAAATTGATGATCCCTAGTTGATAGTGGTGGAAAATACGGTTTCAACAGAATATCTGATAATTGTTTATTTTGGTTCAATGGTGGCTCACAAAGCCATGACATTGGGTGACTACACACTCTATGGATGGGGGTGTATTGTCATCATGACAATGTCCACTTCCTCCCATGCACAAGACACCCATCTTTGTAGGAAATAAATATTGCAACATGGGGAGAAGGTGATCACTCTGTGCCATTAAGTAATGATTAGCAATTACCTTACCTTCTAAGGGAATTATATGACCCAATCCTTGTATGGAACATGTGCCTGCAACATTACAGATCCCTCACTGTTAGAAACAAGCACTCAGGGCTGGAGATTCCTATAGGTTCTTTATCATGGAGCAACACATGCACTAGTCCATTTCTCAAAAACATAGTAAAGATAAATCATCTGACCGTATCACCTTCCTCCTGTGCCCCATAGTCTATTGCATGTGTTCTTTGCACCACTGTACTCACACCACTGTACTCACATGCATAAATGATTTATGCATTACAACCCATCTTTGATATTCATCTCTATGGATTTATTGTATGACTGCTTTTTATTAGCTCGCTGCTGGCTGCACAGCTGAAACTTGCAGTCAACTTATCCGCAGTTATCCGCCTGTTTAGTTTGCACTTCAAATTAATGCACAGTGATTATGATGCTATGATGATATGTGCTCGTGACCACTAATGCCCTTATTGAAATTTTTTTTCCTCTGGGTTCCATGCTGGCATCACCAGTCACTGTACAGTATGCTAATCATTACCAAGTTGAGCTACATGCTTCAACAATCAATGGTTTTTCAAAGTCATTGATGTCTCCAGCTATGGTAACCATTATTATAAGGAACCTTAGCAATCCATCTTATTTATACATGAGCTGTACATACTGGATGTAATTGACTTCATTAACGAAAGAGCCACATCTGTGTGCTTACACTATGCTTGTTGTTCCTCATGTAAGTTTGCACATTTGTTGTCCACTACATGAACATTTCTGTCATCTTAAAACCTCAATAGCTGTGAGCACCAATGCTAACTGGTCACATACATGTGTGCCCTGAGATTTCCAGTTAAGCAGCTTATTTATATTAATCAATTACATGATCAAGATACACTTGTTTTTCCAGCACATCCCACAGATGCTCGATGGGATTGAGATCTGGGTAATTTGGAGGCCATGTCAATACCTTGAACTCTTTGTCATGTTCCTCAAACCATTCCTGAACAATGTTTGCAGTGTAACAGGGTGGGTTATACTGCCGTAAGAGGCCACTGCCATCAGGGCATACAATTGCCATGAAGGGTTGTAGTTGGTCTACAACAATATTTAGGTAGATGGTACTTGCCAAATTAATATCCACATGATTGCCAGGGCCCAAGGTTTTCCAGCAGAAAATTACCCAGAGCATCACACCACCGCCAGCTTACCTGCTTCCCATAGTGCATTTGGGTACAATCTCTTCACCAGGTAAAAGACACACATGCACCCTGCCATCCTTAATATGTAAAAGAAAATGTAAAAGAAAATGTGATTCATCAGACCAGTCCACCTTCTTCCATTGCTCCATGGTCCAGTTCTGCTGCATGCCCTTTTGTAGGCGCTTCCAGCAGTGGACAAGCATGGGTGCTCTGACTGGTCTGTGACTATGCAGCCCCATATGCAAGCTGCGATGCACTGTGTGTTCTGACATCTTTCTATCATAGCCAGTACAGTATTAACTTATTGAGGAATTTGTTCTAGAGTAGCTCTTCTGTGGGATCGTACCAGATGGCTAGCCTTCGCTCCACAAGCACATCAACAAGCCTTGGGCGCCAATGACTCTGTTGCCGGTTCTTCAGTTGTCCTTACTTGAAAACTTTTGGTAGGTACTAACCACTAAATTTTGGGAACACCCTACAAGACCTGCCATTTTAGAGATGCTCTGACCCAGTCATCTAGCCATCACATCCGGCCCTTGTCAAAGTCACTCAGATCCTTTCCAATTTTTCCTGCTTCCAACACATCAACTTCAAGAACTGACTGTTCACTTGCTGCCTAATATATCCGACTAGTTTACAGGTGCTATTGTAACGAGATAACCAATGCTATTCACTTCTCCTGTCAGTGGTTTTAATATTATGGCTGATGGGTGTACTTGTAGCTGTCACCTTTTTCTCATGGTTTACCTTCTGCACTGTGTGTTCTGGAAGCTTTTCACATTTGCCAAAGACTGGGCCATGGTCTTTGGTAGTCAGCCGCTCTAGCTTGGTACGGAGAGACTGCTCCTCCTCAGAGACAATACGATATGTTCCAGTCTGAAAGCATGGAAAGCACACTAGTATTGCTTGCAGCCAAAGACACAACATGTCTCTTATGTAAGATGACCATATAGCAATGAAAAAATAATACTGTCCACATTCTACAACGTCGTAATCATGTGATATTGCGCAATCTGATTATTTCTACATTGAAGTTACACCTTTAGAATTGTATAATGTATATTACTACTATTATCTTGTTTATAGTGGCAACATATTACACAGCTTTTTACAGGGAACGTTTAATCCTTCACATTCTCTACTTGTCAGAACAACCGTCTCCCCCTTCTCTTCTGGTTCATCACCTACATTTTGAACTACTCTGTCCGTGTCTCTACTCATGCCACATCCTGACCGCTGCTATCTTTTGGGGTTCCTCAAGACTCTATTCTTGGCCCTCTGCCTCTCTGATATATACCTCAGTTCTCAGGAAATGTACTCCATTGATCAATACTACCATCTCTACACAGATGACACTGGGAAGAAAATTAGTATAGACCTCCAAACTGTGCACCTGGTATGAGATCATAGAAAGCCTGTGCTCGTTTCTCAGGCCCTCCACCCGGACCAACAGTAGGAAACAATAAAAAAGAACAATGAGGGTATGTAATGGGCATTATAAAATGTTTGAATATTTATAGGGACTTCCATTTTGTGATGACTGGAAGTTCTTTCTCAATTCAAGTTATGGATTTTCATGAACATAAAATGTAGAAGGAAACAGCAACAGTGTATTATCCTCACATTATTGAAATTACGCATATAGTTGAATGGCCTTAATCTTATACCCCTTTTACACCGGAGCTAAAACCCGGGTTTTTGAAGGGTTAACCCGGGCAGCTCCCTGGTGTAAAAGGGGTGAGTGTTGGATCACCGGGTCGAGTGACCCGGCAATCCAACCCAGGTAACTAGCAGGGTTTAACACGGGCTTAGCCCGTGAAACCCTGCTGTGAGAACAGCACACTCCGGGTCACGATGACCTGGAGTGCACTGCTAACCGGCCGATTGGTCCGGCTTCAGTGGCACTTGGAGATGATGTCATCTCCAAGCGACCACTTTCACTACGGAAAAGCCGGGTCTATGCAGACCCGACTCCGGTGTGAGCGGCACCGACTCGGGAATATCCGAGTCAGCGCCGGCAAAATTCCGGGTCTGATCCGGATAGGAACTTTGTTCCAACTCCAGGTCAGACCCTGAATATAGGTGGAAAAGGGGTATAAGTGGAAGAGATGGGGTGAAAAACCCCTTCGGTCATATTCTTACATCAACATGGATGTGAATTGGTATTTCAACACGAAATAACTTGGTTGTGATTCACCAATAGCAATCTTTCTGGTAGATACCCCTCAGTTTCCCTAATATGAAAGCTATGGAAAACAGACAATAGTGTGATATCATACAAACTATTTATTCTTCTCTTAATAAAATAAAATAAAACATGATATAAAAAGCTCAAACCTGAGCAAATTAAAAGGAAGAAAAAGGCTCCAGATCAACTTTCTTTAGGTCTGGACTGGTGAACAAGACTGGTAGAAGTGGACTTTATATTAGTCCAACCCTGAAGTGCCAATGCGTTTCATGCACTTAAGGCAGTATCTGGTGCTTCATATTCTCTACCAGTCTTGTTCAACAGCCCAGTGTGAGGTTCTGGTTTTGTTGTGGACCTGGGGTGGTATTAGGAGCAGACACTGAAGCAGACAAAGGAAAATGTGGAACTTTTAATGAGTGGTTTAGTAGATATGAATATGGCAACACAAAAGTCCAGATAGTACTAAGGTGCTCTTGGAACTGTAGTGAGGCAATGGGAAAAAGTCCAGGTAGTGACAGACAGGAGACAGTCCAGTATTCCAGGTTTTGTGAGGTTGAAGTGAAGTGCAGTGGTAATACAAGTGGAGGCAAGGTGCAGGGTACAGGAGACTGAGGTACTCAGGCAAGGGAGAGGTAAATGAAGGAGGCAGGGGAATCCAGCGGGGAAGGAGTAGGCAAGGTGCAGCAGGCTTAGGCAGGGATTCCAAAGACAGGTGTACGAGCACAGGAACTCTCTCTCAGCTTCCGCTGAGAAACACGTTGCACTGGCAATGAAAGGAAGCTCTGAACTCCCTTAAATACACAGTGCTCTGCCGTGACAGGTCAGAGAGAGAGCACATGACACACCAGGATAGGGCGACTAGGTCACATGGCCAGAGGCAAGATGGCAGCGCCCATGCCGAAGCGGAACGGAAGCACCGCCAGGCCTAACCAGCCCAGAATGACAACATGACCGCATAGGACCACGCACAGCCAATGCTCCCCGCCAGGCACCAGCACCACCGCCAGAAGCCCCTCGCCATAGCGTCCTAACAGGTATTACCTGCCGACCGCCATGCCGAGAAACCCTGGTCGTGACACCCAGGTCTGGAGAGGGAGACTTTTCCATTTTGCTCATGCTGATTTCCATATGGACTCTTTTATGAGGACAACCTTAATTTGCTTAGGCTTGAGCTTTATATATATGTTTCATGTTTTATGCTATTTTCTTATGAGAAGAATAAATAGTTTGTATAGTATCACACTAGTGCCTGTTTTCCATAGCTTTCATATTTGGGAAACTGAGGGGTACCTACCATGTTTCATGTTAAAATGAGTATTCACATCCATGTTGATGTAAGCATATAACCAAAGGGGTTTTTCAACCCATCTATTATCTTCCACTAAGTATAATGCCAATACACTATACAGTATGTGTCATTTCAAGTGTGTGAGCATAATACACTATTGCTGTTTATTCTTACATTTGATGTACGTGAAATGTAACAACTTGGATTGACAAAGAGCTTCCAGTCATCAGACAAGGGAAGTTCCTATCTGTATCGTTATTCACACATTTTATAGCTTCCACCCTCATATTTCTCTATATCATTTTCCATACAGATGACACCTAAATCTACCTCTTGTCCCCTTATCTCTTCTGTTTTGTGATCCAGGAATCAGATGACCCAGTGCTACCTAAGGCTCCCTCACCATTGACAGCATCACATAGTTATATGTTCCATGTAACCACTGCCTAGATGTCATATTCCGCCCTCAATTTCACTCCATACATCCAGGTCCTCACACTGTCATGTCGCCTCCTCTGCTTTTAAAACATTGCTAGAATACGCCCCATTCTCAATCTGGATTTAGCAAAATCCTTATCCATACTCTCATTATCTCCCTCCTTAACTACTGCAGCCTCCTCTTATTTGGACTTTCGCTCACCAGTCTACCCCCACTACTATCCATCCTTCCCCTCTTGCTGCACCACTCTGCCAATCCCTACACTGGCTCCATAAAGAGTAGTCTCCAGAATCTATTTCAAGCTACTCACCAAAACATTTGAATAGATTATTGTTTATGAACAGGAAATCAGAGACAAACAAAATAATAATACTCATATTTGAGTAATAACTAGTTTATTAGTTGACAGAACACAAAGAGAATTGGAGGCCTATCCTATACAGAATGTTTTGGGGTCTGAAACTTTTGTTAGGACACACAACTCTTATGGTTGTGCAGCACAACCCCCTGGAGCTGTACTGACTCTAGGCTTGATCATAAACAGACAAAACTTCTATCTGCAGTAACATACTATACCAAGCAGGAAAATACATTAACCATGCGGGCTCATAGCCATAAAGAGCAGCTTCCTACAAGACATGGAAAGGTATTAGTGCCACGTTCTAGATATTTGTTTAGAAAACAAATAAAAAGTCACAAATGGGAAAAACACAGCACCCAACTGAGCACTTACAGACATTCCCACCACAGTAAAATACTTACAATGTCTGACATTTCACTTCTTGTATGTCCACGCAAGATGCTGCAGAAATAATTAAATCAGAGGAAATATCATAAAACTTGTTAACGTCAAATAACAATTTTCCTTTTTTATGTCATATAAATCACATTGATCTAACATTAAAAGCAAAATAAATATTTCTGCGAATCAATTCTCGGCTGCGCACGTCACCATATATTACGGTAGCCAAACATTGCAAACTATCCAGCACGCCACTAGTGGGTGTGAGTATAATTATCAATGTTATGATTTGGGAAGTACCTTCAGCCATCCATTCAGTGAGGTACTTCAGGGAGAATTGAATGTTCCCCGCTAATGTTTGATAACAGAGGTAAGTGTTGTGGAAAAACAGGTCATAGCTGTGGGTTGTGTATCATGATGTACACAGGGACAGGTACACTGTAAAAAAGTGTCATCAAAAGTTGACACCTCTGCTTCCAGTAAGACCCACAGGTAACTGTAAAAATACAGGGTGGCAGGGTATGCTAGTACTTGTAGTTCCTCAAGAGGTAGACCACAAATTTGCATCTCTATCTTATGAATGATATATTAAGGACAACCAATTAATGTACTTGTGTTTAATAGTAAAAAATGGGGGTTAAAAAAAAGTATGCTTGGTTGGCAGGACATGCTGAAACATGTAGTTCCATTGCTAGTTAAGTAAAATGGGTTGGGTCTAGGTGTGTGTGTGTGTGTGTGTGTGTGTGTGTGTGTGTATATATACATTAGAATAATCAATAGAGATGCTGGATGCAGAAGTCACAATCATCATTTCAGTGTATTCACACTGTCTTCAGGATTACATACATTGAGAGAGAGAGATATTACAAGCACATTGTGGGGCTGATGCAGAACTGAACATATGCCTGCTTGCAGAGCATATATTGCATGTTTTCGTACTGTGCATACACTGGATTATACAATGTATGTTTGCTTATTATGCATATAAATTGATTGACCGGCATGTTCAGGTGATGATTGATGTCGGAAATGACCAGCGGGAGCGCGCATCGCTGGTCGTTTCCAACATTTTACTGCCCGATTAATGAACGATTGAACAATAACGATGTTGTTATCGTTCAATCGTCCATTAATATCGGCATGTGGATACTCGCCTTTACACTTGAGTATTCTTTAAGGCTTGCAATCCAACCCTACGGAACTAGCTAAAATACATTATACAGCAACTGTCTTCTGCTGTCTTTAAATGGTAAAACAGTACAACCATCAAAGGCTGCTATGTGCAGGTCTAAACAAGTTACTTATAAATGAAGCCCACAAGCAACCATTACTATTTCTGTAATCCAGTTTTAGTAAAAAAAAAAAATTGCAGAAACATAGCGAAATACAGCAACAGAAATGGCATTTGTCACTGGGGGTTCTTTACAAGTTCTATTTGCTGACATGTTGGCAGGGAAGGGCATAGCCAAAATAATTTCCTGTAACAAGTATATAAATTGTACAAGGATGTTAGGAAGGAGTCGTACATGTTTATGTAGGTTTAGTTTATTCCACACTCTGCAGAGAGAAATTAGTGGCATGTAAGGAAATTAATAAGATATCCTGTATATCTATCAACATTACGGTGTCAATTGATACAGTACTACAAATATCCAACATGACCAGACAGCAGGAAAGCAAGAGAATACAATTATATAATACTCTATACAGATACAGAACACTACAGTTACCCAATATTATATGTGATAATACATTTCAATTACACTGTATGGTTTATGCAGATGCAGGACACTACATTTACCCAATATAACATGGCTACTGGACACACTGAATAAAGAAACATGGCACTGCACTTACAAGAATATAACATGCCTACTAGACACTGTATAAAGAAACATGGCACTGCACTTACAAGAATATAACATGGCTACTGGACACACTGAATAAAGAAACATGGCACTGCACTTACAAGAATATAACATGCCTACTAGACACTGTATAAAGAAACATGGCACTGCACTTACAAGAATATAACATGGCTACTGGATACACTGAATAAAGAAACATGGTACTGCACTTACAAGAATATAACATGGCTACTAGACACTGTATAAAGAAACATGGCACTGCGCTTACAAGAATATAACATGGCTACTGGACACAATGTATAAAGAAACATGGCACTGTACTTACAAGAATATAACATGGCTACTGGACACAATGTATAAAGAAACATGGTACTGCACTTACAAGAATATAACATGGCTACTGGACACAATGTATAAAGAAACATGGTACTGCGCTTACAAGAATATAACATGGCTACTGGACACAATGTATAAAGAAACATGGCACTGTACTTACAAGAATATAACATGGCTACTGGACACAATGTATAAAGAAACATGGTACTGCACTTACAAGAATATAACATGGCTACTGGACACAATGTATAAAGAAACATGGTACTGCACTTACAAGAATATAACATGGCTACTGGACACAATGTATAAAGAAACATGGTACTGCACTTACAAGAATATAACATGGCTACTGGACACAATGTATAAAGAAACATGGCACTGCACTTACAAGAATATAACATGGCTACTGGACACACTGAATAAAGAAACATGGCACTGCGCTTACAAGAATATAACATGGCTACTGGACACAATGTATAAAGAAACATGGCACTGCGCTTACAAGAATATAACATGGCTACTGGACACAATGTATAAAGAAACATGGTACTGCACTTACAAGAATATAACATGGCTACTGGACACAATGTATAAAGAAACATGGTACTGCACTTACAAGAATATAACATGGCTACTGGACACAATGTATAAAGAAACATGGTACTGCACTTACAAGAATATAACATGGCTACTGGACACAATGTATAAAGAAACATGGCACTGTACTTACAAGAATATAACATGGCTACTGGACATGATCATAATACAATTTTCTTGCACTCTATACAGACTACAAGTAATTAACATGACCTGACATGATCATCATGCAGTTCTGCTGTACTCTATACTGACATAGAAAACTACACCTACCAATATAACGTGAGCACTAGATATATTGATAAAACAACCAACATGACCTGACATAATTATCATGCAATAGAAATTTAA
This sequence comes from Taudactylus pleione, assembly GCA_031769625.1. Classification (NCBI taxonomy): domain Eukaryota; kingdom Metazoa; phylum Chordata; class Amphibia; order Anura; family Myobatrachidae; genus Taudactylus; species Taudactylus pleione. The sequence goes on along the minus strand of JAUIMM010000555.1, from coordinate 223,264 downwards.
TTCAGAAAGAGATCATTTTCAAAACTGTTCCATAAAATATTCTCTTCACTCCAATTTTGGCCGCAAATTTTTCCATGTTTTGGTCTTGTAGTTTCTCTATTCCTACCGCCCTACCTCTGCACACAGCAGAAGAATTGTCCATTGTACCAACTCATAGATTATAAATTTTACATACATGTATGCATAAATAGTACTATGTAATGGTAATGGCAAAACCGAAGCGTAATTTGAAGATTTTATTGCTAGGACTTGGCAAACGGCGCTTTTTACCTAGAATTTCGATTTGCCTGGAATTTCATAGAGACAAATGTTTAAATGTCTATACAGGGGTAGTTGGAGGCAATGGATTCTCCTAGAGGTTTTGCCCATGCTATTAAGTACAAAGATTTACTTTACAAAAGCACAAGGTTTTGATAAGCAATGTGAAAAAATAAATACAGTGATTGGAGCCAAACTTATATAGAAATAACACTGCATTGTCTACTTGACTTAACAGAATGTGCGTTCCTGTATATAGCCTTGACTGATAAATATGCTCTCTCTTCTAACAGAAAAGGCATCTGTTTCCTGTTCTGCTATATATCATTATTATTGCTGATAGCATACAAGGTCACAGGAAACTGATAACCAAATGGTGGAGCTTAAAAAAAATAATCACACATCTCACAGAGTAAACTTTCAGTCTAACCCTGAAAACGAATTGAAAAAAATAATACTCACCGTTGAACAGAGGTGAGCAAAACAGCAAAGAAAGTCAGTGTTAGGATATGATGAACGTGAAAAAGTTAATAAATAAGAAAACTATAGCTGAGATGGATTGTAATCACGATGTGTATGCTTGGAGGACGCCGGCCCAAAGCTTCTATAGTCATCAGGTTGGGATTAGGCGTCACATGCATTACTCAGTCAGGCTTATTAATTAAATCAGCACAGAACATTCAATAGATGCCATTAGATGTTGCAGAAAGGGAGGAGAGAACAAGTTGAGTGAGATTTAGAACAATAACCCTTTGCCTGGTCCCCTGGCTTCCATCCTGAGTACCCTTTATTAATACATTTAAACGTTGTGTGTTGTTCATTGTTAAGACTGTTAAATGATGCCAATCTGTAGACTTTGTGGTGCAAGTAGAAATCAGAGCATAAATTTAATCTCTTTACATTTTCCCTACAAGTAACCCACTGCTTCTATTTCAGGGGAGAAAGGAAATATTCCCATATTCCTCAGTAATGCAGGCCTTCCAGGAGCGCACCATCTCAGAAAGTAAGAAACGCAGGTTAAAGATGTCCAGTGACAAAAGTTAGTAACAAGACATGTGCGACCTCTAAGCACACTAGACTGTGCATAAGAATTATAGGCCTTATTCGAGGTTGGACGCAAACATAATTGCAAAGTGCATATTGCTACCTATTTATTTGTTTATTAACATATGTACTTATATTGCACCAGCACATTCTGTTGCACTTGACAAATGAACGCAGTTGGCCGCAGACCAACTCTGAGTAGGTAGCAAACGTGGCCTCCTCGCAATGCAAGTAACAGGAGTAGATGGACAGCCTTCCTCTTCCCAAACACAGTAGGAAACATACTTTATTTTAGCAAAACAAGCATTAATAACATAGGCACCAGAGGGAAGGGGGGGGGCAAGGAGGCAACTCACCCCACCCCCCAAACATTTGAGAGGTGCCAGTATATGATCTGAGTTGCGATTTGGGTTGCAGGGAGCAGGTTTACCATGGGGCCAGAAACTGAGCTATTCCTCTTTCCAGCTGCTCCACCTCCTCCCTCTCCACAGACCTTTTCTGACCGCCTCCTCCTCCCTCCACCTAGCTCCGACCCCTACAGTGGCTAGTAACTACGGGATGATCCCTCCTCTGGGACCAGCCCTGCGCCCTTCTCCCCTCCCAGTTTATATATTCCTCCCCTCTTACCCCCCAGCTGCCCCTTTGTACTTTCTACCTCCCCCCAAACACCCTTGTAGCACCCAGACTCCCTATCTCGCGGGACCCCCGACCCCCCCTTCACGCCACTTATATATATGTGAATGTATATCTACAGTATATATATATATATATATATATATACATATATATATATCTATATATGTCGAAAGATGTAAAATAAAGCATCTGAAACATTGATCATAAAAGAAACAGTTTGTCTTGAATCCGAGGAGGGCCATCCTAATAGCTGTTCTATATATATTTGTGGGCACCAAAATTAAATTATATTTTGCCCCCCCAGCCAAATGTTGTGGAGCCCCTGATAACAATGCCATCTTGCTTTTAATGGGTGTGTTGCAGCCTTGAGGCCGTCATCCTCATCATCACCTCACAACTTGCACAAGACTTTCAGTACTCAGTAACATCAATCTAAAGAGACATGTATGAGATTTTTTGCAATCCATCTTGGTGTAAAGGTACAAAGTACAGTAAGGGTGTGTTGACGTGTATTGCAGACAAGATGGCTGGCAAAAAGTCTTAGAGTTATATTTACTAAAGTGCGGATTTATAGATGTGGAGATGTTGCCCATGGCAACCTATCATATTCTACTTTTCATTTATCTAACACCTTCTAGAAGATAATAGCTAAAATCTGATTGGTTGCTATGGGCAACTTATACCAATTCTATAAACCTGCACTTTAGTAAATATACCCCTTAGATTTGCCTATTTAGAGGAACCTGAATTGTGAGTGCTCAAACCCTGTGCAAACTGATGACGATCATAGGCTGTGCCTGTTCCGTTGAATGTGTCTTAGACGCTTACATTAATGTAAATGTTAAACTGCTTTGACTCTGATTTAAAAGCAAGATTATAGTGTACAGAATACTTGTTTTTAATGGTACATACACACGGTCAGATTTTGTAGGACGATATAAACGATAACGATATCGTTATATCATTCATATCATGCATTTTTTGGCCCCTTCCAACCCCCAAACGATGGACGATGCATGGGCACGGATGGTCGATAACAATAACGACCATCGCCCGTGCATGCAGGCCAACCTGGTCGATATCGACCAGGTTACTATAGGGACCCGCGATTCTTGATCGTGGGTCGTTTAGTCTTGTGGGGATTGGTGGTGTGCTGGTTGATCGATATCGATCATCCAGCACATGCAGGACGATCAGACAACGTTATCATTATCGTTGTCTGATCTGACCGTGTGTATGCACCATTAGAATACACATTTTTAGGAAGTAAAGTAAAGTTCCTTCTCTTTTTGGAAAGGGGAAGACTGATCATATATTTATCTGTGCTAACGTAAAAAGATAAAAAAACCAAAAACAAATATATATATATATATATATATATATATATATATATATATACACACAGTCAGGTGCATAAATATTGGGACATTGACAGAATTTTCTATATATTCTCTATATTCACTCTTGTGTAGTCTTCTCTTGATTGTTGACTTTGACACATATACACCTACCTCCTGGAGAATGTTCTTGATTTGGCCAACTGTTGTGAAGGGGTTTTTCTTCACCAGGGAAATAATTCTTCTGTCCGGACCATCGCTTTAAGGAATAATCATTCTAACCAGAATGATTATTCCTTCCCGAATGAAGTGCACAGATGCGGCTTCATCCTTTGAAGCTCCATGTCTGTGCGTTCATTGGCTGAGAGAGTTCATGCCCCGCCTCTCAGCCAATGAACGGCTCCCTCCATTGAAGTCAATGGTGGGAGCCGCAGGGTTACTAAAGCCTGGGCTCACTAGCGGTCAGGGCTCCCAGGGGACCAGTGATAGGGCTCCCCTGGCTGTGGCATTAGTCCCCCATTAGAAAGGGTCCAGGGCTGGTTCTGGATCTTACAGGGGAACCCTACGCATTTTTTCCCTGTAAATCCAGGACCAGCCCTGCTTCCCATAGCCCAGTGCTGGTTGTACTAAGTACAGGGAGACCCTGCATAATTTTTTCCCTGTACTTAGTCAACCAGAACTGGGTTTCAGCAGTCCGAGGCTGGTTATGATTTGGGGGGGGACCTCACGTAATTTTTTTTCTAATTTTAACTGCTTTTTACAGTCAGATACATGCAGGCATCTCACTGATGTCTGCATGTATCTGTGTCAATCCGACCTGCTCATGCTCAAATCGAAAGCATGAAACAGGTCCATTGTATTAGGAATTTGAAGAGTGATTTGAAGTCTGATTTTGAGGTTGATTTCAAATTGAATGATAGTAAATAAGGGTTTTGTGTGCTGGGCTATGTAAAAGTACCAATGTTTTTCTGATGGGCGATTTGAGGGCGATTTGAGTCCAAATTCAATTTGAAGTTCGATTTTACATGCGATTTGGCCTTTAGTAAATACTCAAAACCCAAATCAAAGCCAAATCGAATGAAAATCGCACCTCAAATCACTCAAAATGCAAAATCGACCTTTAGTAAATTTACCCCTTACTGTCATATTCCTGGCGCATCTGCTCCTGTTTGTTGCAAACTCACGGGTGGATAGTGCATGCTAACCTGTACTTTGGGATTGACAAGACTTAGAATTGAGGCACAGAGTCTAACGTGCCAGTGGTATTCACCAGGGACCCCCTCGAGGAAGTTTGGACTTAGCTGCGTCTGACACTAAGGTTGTGTCCCTCAGCCTAGGTTCCCTAGTATAGGCGCCCGTGTCCAAAAAGGCCTTGAGAATTCCTGAGGATTTCTCTAGTAGCAGAGTCACATTCAGGGGCGGATTAGGAATGTAAAGTGGCCCTGGAAAAAATTGTGGAAGAGGCCCTATGTGCGCGCACCGTAGGCGCGCGCCCGGAAAAGTGGGTGTGGCCTAATTACAAGGGGTGTAGTCTAATGAGAAATGCCATGCCCACAAGCCACTCCCCCCATTATTTCATGCTAGGGGCATGCCCACAGCTCCAGGAGATGATGGCCATGCCCCCAATCCCTCTCTTTAGTGAATAAGCACAGGGGGGCAGGTGAAGAAGTATTTTCTTACCTTTATGATTTCTCTGCAGCGGGGAACCTCTGAAGAAATTGATACTTCTTGGACAGGCAGTTTCTTGAGTCGGTGATCACTATTCATGCAGGAGATCACATGATCCGGAAGCCGCCTGTTTGTGTAGCAATAAAGCCAATGTCATCATCATGCAACAGAGGCTCAACCAGATAATACATAGTAACAGATGTTTTGGGGCAGGACAAAATGGGAGATTCCTATATTGAACAATTTAATATTAATAAAATACTGTATATTTGCTCATTTGGTACCATTTGCATTAGAATATGGTTTCATTAGAATTGTTATTTTACTGAAGATTACTGTGCCCCAATGTTTTCTTCTAATAGTACCAGTGGTCCTACCGTTCTCTATGTGTGTGTCCAGCATCATCACCTTGGTGTGTCTCCAGCCTATCCCCTTACGTGTTTTACGCTATCCCCCTGCGCCTCTCCAGTGCCACCCCCAATTCTCTCTGGCACCATCCGCCTGTGTCTCCCCACAGTGCCATCCTCCTGCGTCTCCCAGGCGCCATCATCCTGCGCCTCCCCAGCGTCATCATCCTGCGTCTCCTCAGTGGCGTCTTCCTGCCCTAGCACAGAATAGCCCTTCTTTCTCACACACAGGTCATCTCCCCTTAGCACAGAATACCCCCCCTCCCCACAGATCATCATCTACCGCACCCCTAGTGTAGCAGAGCCCCACCCCACAGACAGATCATCTCCACCTAGTATAGCAGACCCCTCCCCACAGAAATATCATCTTCCCTTAGAACACATCATCTACCGCACCCCTAGTGTAGCAGAGCCCCACCCCACAGACAGATCATCTCCACCTAGTATAGCAGACCCCTCCCCACAGAAATATCATCTTCCCTTAGAACAGATCATCTCAGTATAGCATCCCCCTCCCCCACAGAAATATCATATCTCCTTAGAACAAAATGAGCCCACCCCACAGACAGATCATCTCAGTATAGCAGACCCCCCTCCCCCACAGAAAGTCCATCTCCCCCCAGTTCAGCAGATCTCCCCTCACCCCCTCCCCCTTAGACACATCATCTCCCCTCCCCCCCTCCCCCTTAGACACATCATCTCCCCTCCCCCTTAGACACATCATCTCCCCTCACCCCCTCCCCCTTTGACACTTAGACAGATCATCTGCCCTCACCCCCTCCCCCTTTGACACTTAGACAGATCATCTCCCCTCACCCCTCCCCTTAGACAGATCATCTCCCCTCACCCCCTCACCCTTAGACAGATCATCTCTCCTCACCCTCTCACCCTTAGACAGATCATCTCCCCTCACCCTCTCCCCCTTAGACACATCATCTCCCCTCACCCTCTCCCCCCTTAGACACATCATCTCCCCTCCCCCTTAGACACATCATCTCCCCTCACCCCCTACCCCTTAGACAGATCATCTCCCCTCACCCCCTCCCCCTTAGACACATCATCCCCCTTTCCCCTTAGACAGATCATCTCCTCTCCCCCTTAGACAGATCATCTCCTCTCCCCCTTAGAAGGGCCCCCTCCCCAGACATCCTGAGTCTCTCCTGATGGACCTAGCCCCAATGTTCTGCACTGCAGCTAGACAGAATGTCTCCTCTCCTCTCTGCCCTCTCCCCAGGCTGTGAAATTAAACTTGACACTTCACAGCCTGGGGAGGGAAGAGTAGAGAGGAGACAGACTGCCTGGGCGGCCTCCCATTCCCGCCGGCGCCGCAACTTACCTCCGCCGCTGTCACCCGCAGGCCGCTCCACTTCTTTTCTTCTTCACTCCTCCGCGGTGTGTGACGCCAAAGGCATGCTGGGCGGGGTTTAAGTAGGCCGCGCTGGCCTCGCGAGAGAGGCGCAGGCATGGCAAGGCTCAGGCGCGGCAATCGCAGAGGTTCAGGCGCGGAGAGGCTCAGGCGCGGCAATCGCAGCACAATTCAAGATGTGTAAAGTTTCACTTATGTAGTTTTTGAGTTCGTCATTCACACTATGGGGCATATACAATTGGTCGCAAGGTTTATCAAGGAAAAACCTTGTGCCCCTCGCGCCCAATTTAGGAATACCGCGGGTATACGTGCTCCCGGTACCCGCGGTATTCAATTAAAAAATTAGTGGTCGCGGGGCTTTCAGCTCTGTAAAGCCTGTGGCGCGTAAGCTCCTGGTGGCTTCCCCTCTCTCTTCTTACTGGAGAGAGGGCTGCTGGGAGTCCCGGGGGCTCCAGGGAGGCTCCAGGGGCTGGTGGGAGGGGCAAGGGCTGCTGGGCGATGTAGTTCCCGGGGGGGCCACACATACAACGGGGGTCACACACACACAGTCACTCATACACACTTACAAGCACCACAAACACACTACATACTCACCCTGCTGCAAAAGAGCCGACTCCCAAGGCTGGATGCAGAAGACAGCACTTTTGAAGGTGAGTAATTAAGGACTAATGAAGCTAATTGGAAACTTCCAATTGCTTAATTAGCCCAAAGGGTGGGTGCCGCCGGGGTGCCAGAGCAAGTCCCACGGATTTTTCCTAAAATTAACGATTTTAGGAAAAATCATGCTTGCTCTGGAGGTGCGAGAATAAAAACCTCCCGGCGTGGAAAAAAAATAAAACACGCACCTAATCGAATAGCAAAAAACCCGCACCTGCAGGAAAAACATTGCTGGTGCGGGGTTTTTGCTATTCTTGCACCCAATTGAATATGCCCCTATAAATATGTGCTGGGTCATACTTGTGAGACATACTTAAAATAGGGCACTTTCGAAATAGTGATGGTATAGGGCGCAAAATAGATGGAAAACCCCCTTTTAATTTATTGTAATACCTGCAGGTTGTTGCACAAACTAATTTGACCTAATTTCCTCATTAAGATCCTGCATCAGCATCCTGCGGCTGGGTAATAAACTGTTTATAGAGAAATGGAATGTGGATATATAACACATAATACCCTGGTGATCCTTCAGCTTATTCTGCCCTGAAGCCGAAAGTGGACAGATTTCAGTCTCTCTGTTTACAGGCACCAGGGCCGGCCCGGGTACCTGTAAAAAAATAGTAAGTCTGTGTCAGGACCCAGCGGCCTCGGGTGACGGGGATAAGGGACGGGGCCTCAATGGAAAAGCGGCCCCACAACCAATCGGCCCACCGGGATTTTCCCCGCAGAAAGTAACTGCCAATCCGCCCCTGGTCAAATTGATCGCAAATTGTGATGAAATGTTTTCTTTTGGGGTGTGCTGGAATGCACCTAATCTGACCACCCCATGATCAATTAGGCTGTCGACCGGGACCCCAGTCAGTGCTGTCGGGCCCGGTAAATGACAGCCGGTGTCCGGCACACCATCACGGTGTCACACTATTACTTGCTCAGGAGAGAGCAGCATTTGCTACCTATTACAAGTTGGTGTCTTGTTACGTTTTCATGTCTGAATAAAGCCGTGTAATTGAAAGTTCACATTTTGTTAACATTATAATATATGAATATAGCTGAGGTGGTCATATTGCTCTGTGGTGTGGTTGTGGTTGTGGTAGTGCTTTGAACAGTAAATAGAAATAATTAAGCAAACCATGCAGAATTTAACAGCCAAATGAGGTGAATATTTTGCAGAACAGTTTTGATTCATTCATGTCTACTCTACTCAATGACACACATGATACACAAAAATTAGTTTATTTGAAGCCCAGTCACATGATCACAGGGTGGCTTCACATGACGTCTAACATAATGGAAATATGTTTTTTCTTCTTTTGCAGTCCCATTTATGACAGCAAATAATTAAATAGCACACAAGTATACTTTATCCTATTCAACAAACACTACCATCAGTCCCCAAAGCTATATACATCTCACGGTCATGACTCTGATTTTACAATACGGAACCAATTTCACCAATCAGTGACTGTCTCACACAAAGCAATGATGACATGGTAGATAGAGATGGGAAAATCTAATACTGTGGTATATTTTCTAGACATTCACAGTTGACATTTTTATGTTGACCGGAGAATGTCGACATGGCCGTAATGTCGTCATTAACATGTCAACATGTTCATAATGTCGATACTGTCAGTGTCAACATATAGCATGTCGACACTTATGTTATGTCGACATTGCTGAATTGAGACATGGTGACTGCATACCTGTGGCATACCTGTGGCAGAACCGGCAGGGTTATGAAGCCCCAGTGATACAATATGTATGTTTCACAATACACATTTTGTTGCACAAAGGTGCAAAGTTTCCAACCCAAATTGCTGTATTTGAGCAGATAAAAGCAATCACCATTAAATCACTATTTCCCTAAGACACATTAGTGTATAAATTGCTAGTATTTCACAACTAAAGAACACTGGGCTTGATTCAGCAGTGCATGCAAGTGCATTGTTGATCGCAGATTCCTGATTATCAGGACTCTGTGCATGTGCAGGACCCATTCTGCGATTGTGTCATACACCTCCTGCTGTATTTGCATAATAGCAAGGATTACAATTGCAAAGCTTCTTGCGTGGAACTTTGCAATTGTGATCCTTGCTGAATCAGGCCCAATAATAATAATAATAATAATAATAATAATAATAATAATAATAATAATAATCATCATCTATATAATAATTGAGAATGTGTGTCTGTCTGTCTTTTATGCACGGCCAAAATTTTGGACCTAGCTCCACCAAATTTGGTATGGTGGTGTAGTTTGACCAGGATAAGGTTTTAGCCTAGGTTTGAACTTCATCAGGGCCACACACTGTCACACAATCCCTAAAAATTGGGGCAGTCTTAAATTACACAGCTACAGGGCTTGCTCCAGTGGAAATTTGCAGTCTGCCAAATACCTGTGAGAAAGCTACAAAAGTATCCTATTACTCTCAGAGCAAACTTGATGACTCATGTAAATTCATATTAAATCCAGAGCCGCTGTCTTTGCATGGAAGGGCGTAACTAGAACTTTGTGGGCTACATAGCAAGATCTGTAAAACCCCCACCCCCAGAGGTAAAAAAACACAAACATTTGTCCCTACACAGAGCCCATTCATGTTATGCCACACAGACCCCATTCAGGTTATGCAGCACAGAGCCTATTCAGGTTATGCCACACAGTAGTACCCCTTATACACATTATGCAACACAGTAGTAGTGCCCCTTATACATTATGCCACACAGTAATGTCCTTTACAGATTATGCAACATAGTAGTAGTGCCCCATGTAGAACATTATTCCACACAATAGTAGCGTCCCTTACAAATTATGCCCGCCCAGCAACTCACCTCCCCGTGTCCCTCCAGCAGCTTCTCGCCTTCCCATGTGTGCCATCAGCAGCCAGCAGATGTAGGGGATTTGAGGCAGGGTCGCCTGCTAATTACAGCTGGCACACCGGCAGGCATGGACAGACAGCACCAGTGCAATTTGAATCTGGCGCCAATCCGTGAGCTTCGATTGCCTCACGACCGGTCACAATGTCTCTCGATGACTGTCTCTCAGTGCACCAGCTGTAGTCAGCTGGCAGGCCAGCACCAAATCAACATTTCTGACACCCAGGCCCCGTAACAGCCCAACTTGTGTGCATGACTGGGTGCAGGAGGAGTAGCGAGCCACAGAGACAGCTCGGGCACTATAACAACCGCACCCCTTGTACCCACGGTAGTTACGCCACTGTTTACATGCATGTTAATAAACAGTGGGGTCCTTTTCAGGATCTATGGAATGGGGTTATAGGTGAGGACAATTTAAATAAATAAAGGCTGCAGGTGTACTTGGGTCCTGTCTTTAACCCAGGCTTTCCCAGCGGTTATCCCAGCTAGTAATAGATATAGCCAACACAGTGAATTTGCTGGTGAAATATGAAAGACACACGAATCACACAACATGTAAGTCTTTGTTCTAGTAGAGAGTGCTTTAAGTAAATAGGAGGTCATGTCACAAATGCAGTGTCAGCAGGTTCGTTCCCACATAACTGAGGGAGCCATGGCTCCTTTGTAGAGCAACAGACCGGATATTCACAATAACCATTCCATATACACTTGTCACATCTATAGTGTTACATTATTTAGTACATTGAGCAGTACATACAATTAGGAATGTTGTAATCAATACTCAACAGCAATTAAGGGAAGATGCTGCAAAATAAAACAAGGTTTAGCAAACACTTCTTATGTGCCCAGTAATATGGTTTGGGGAAACTTTTCTTCCCCTGTGTATTCACAGACAGAAGATGTTTACTATTCACTTTCAATACACAACTTTTCTTCATTAGGTTTATTCAGAGGAAACAAAAGATGCCTCTCTGTCAGGAATGCCAAGCTCCTCGTCTGTTTCTGTTCTCTCAGTGAGGGCAAGGGTTAGGGAGATGGCAACTAATTGGGCAAATGTCTCACTTCATGATTCTAATGCAAATAGCAGAATACTTTGATAGTCAACTACTTTATTTTTTTGGAACATAATTAGTATTTATTGACTTTTATGACCTAGATTTCCATATTATATTAACTGCAGTAGCAGACAACATTAACAATTTATAAATGTGTCCTGCTTCAGGATCACATGGAAAGATGAAGACAAATGGCAAACTATAGTAGAGTTGAGCGAAATCGCAGCACAATTCAAGATGTGTAAAGTTTCACTTATGTAGTTTTTGAGTTCGCCATTCACACTATGGGGCATAAACAATTGGGCGCGAGGTTTAGCAAGAAAAAAACCTTGTGCCCCTCGTGCCCAATATAGGAATACCGCGGGTATGCGCGCTCCCGTTACCCACGATATTCAATTAAAAAATTAGTGGTCGCGGGGCTTTCAGCTTACCTGGCCGGGGGTGTCCGCAGCTCCTGGTGGCTTTCCCTCTCTCTTCTTACTGGAGAGGGGGCTGCTGGGAGTCCCGGAGGCTCCTGGGAGGGACAAGGGCTGCTGGGTGATGTAGCTCTCCCAGCGCCCATTCCGGGGGGGCCACACATACAACGGGGGTCACACACACACAGTCACTCATACACACTTACAAGCAACACACACACTACATACTCACCCTGCAGCAAAAGAGCTGGCTCCTGAGGCTGGATGCAGAAGACAGCAGTTTTGAAGGTGAGTAATTAAGGACTAATGAAGCTAATTGGAAACTTCCAATTGCTTAATTAGTCCTAAGGAAGGGGGGTGCCGCCGGGGTGCCAGAGCAAGTCCCACAGATTTTTCCTAAAATGAACGATTTTAGGAAAAATCATGCTTGCTTTGGAGGTGCGAGAATAAAAAGCTCCCGGCGTGGAAAAAAAATAAAACACGCACCTAACTGAATAGCAAAAAACCCGCACCTGCAGGAAAAAAATTGCTGGTGTGGGGTTTTTGCTATTCTTGCACCCAATTCAATATGCCCCTATAAATATGTGCTGGGTCATACTTGTGAGACATACTTAAAATAGGGCACTTTAGAAAGAGTGATGGTATAGGGGGCAAAATAGATGGAAAACCCCTTTTAATTTACTGTAATACCTGCAGGTTGTTGCACAAACTAATTTGACCTAAGTTCCTCATTAAGATCCTGCATCAGCATCCTGAGCCTGGGTAATACATTGTTTATAGACAAATGGAATGTGGATATATAACACATAATACCCTGGTGATCCTTCAGCTTATTCTGCCCTGAAGCCGAAAGTGGACAGATTTCAGCCTGTTACTAAACTTCCATTCACATATTATACATCAAACTAAGAGCCTGATTCAGACCCGGACGCTAAGAAGCGTTTGCTCGTAGCTGCTGATGGTTCTTATTGTGTACACGCGTATGCGTCGCAGTGCGCGTGCCAGTCACTGCGTTCGGGAATCGTGTGCTCGTAGCACAAAAACTGAGCACTACCTTGAGTGACAGATAGTGCTGTTTGTGGGTGGAAACAGGGGAAGGTGCTTGTGAATGGGGGAGTGGTGGTGCGAACGCAGGCGTGTCTGAGCATCTAAACGGCGAAGAACCGAGGTGGTTGGATCTGGAAATCGAGTTTGTACCCCTGGGTAATGAGGTCCCAAACCCAGGAGTCTGGACAAGATTGTGCCCACACTGCCCTGAAATCTTGAAGATGAGCTCCCACCCTGGGGTCCCCCAGGTGAGAGGGAAACCCATGATGTGGCATTTGGTTTGTTGGAGGGCTTATTGTCCTGGTGTGTAGAGGTTATTGTGGCTCTACCCCTATCTCTGGAACCATGAGAAGTGGTAGGTCCTCCTCTGGAATGGCCTCTAAATCTTCCTGGGTCATGAAAGGACCGAAAGGAGGGGCCAGAATAAGGCTTATGGGAAGCTGGAGCAGCAGAGGGGAGATAAGTAGACTTACCCCGTAGCCAGGGAGATCCACTTGTCCAGTTCAGTTCCGAACAGGACATCACCTGTGAATAGAAGTGCTTCCACCACCCTCTTTAATTCTGCATCAGCCTGCCACTGCCACAGCCAAAGAGCTCTGTGGGCTGATACTGCTAGAGCAGAAGACCTAGAAGTGAGATTACATACCTCTTTTGAAGCCTTGTCAAGATAAGCAGCCAACTCCCCAATCTGTTTTGCTAAAGGAATAAGATCCTCAGATGGGAGTCCTGTCCATAATCCTTCAGATAGTTGTTTAGCCCAGGCTTCAATTGCCTTTTTGTTTGACCTAGCAGCCCACTAGTGCAGGGCAAAGAATCACACCCGCTACTGTGTAAATGGACTTTAGGGTATTCTCCAACTTCCTGTCAGAAGTCTCTTTTAAGGAAATGGCTCCTGGTACTGGCAGAACCGTGTTTTTGGACAGACGAGACACTAAGGGATCTACCGAGGGTGGAGTCTCACATAGCTTCCTACTTTCTGTAGAGAAAGGGTAGGACAAAAGATACCTGGAATTTTTTATCTGGGTGTTTCCAGGCAGTGGTCAGAATAGAATCCAGCTCTTCAGATGCTGGAAAGGAGATAGCCTGTCTTTGCTTTTTACTAAAGATAGGCGGTCGAGCAGAACCATGGTCCACTTCCTCCACGTTTAATACCTGGTTTATCGCTAAAATCAGAGCTTCTATCCCCTGGGACAAAGGTTCATGGACCTGTTCTTCACCAGAATCATGAAACTCGGCTTCCTCTAGTGGGGGCATATCCTCATCCTCAACATGATCTTGGGAACCTGTGGTGAAGTTCCCGTGGAAGAGGCATGGGACATAGTCATGGCTTTTGTGAGCCCCTCCACTGACTTAGCTAGGGAACGAGCCCAGGCTGGGTCAGGGGGTGCGAGGGTAGACCTCTGAGATCTGGAAGCCTCTCTATCCTTACGAGAGGCTTCCAGTTCTGCAGACAGGTGAGACATAACAGAAGTGAACTGCGCTGCCCAAGTTGGCAGTTCCTCTGGGGTGATCCTTGAGCCTGCTGCATTGAATCACAATTGTCACACAACAGGGAGGTAGATGAGTGTCCCTGTGCATTTTTTGCAAGAAAAAGTTTTCTGTGAAGCTTTAGATCCTCTTCCAGCCATGGTACACAACACTGACATACAAAGAATACAGTAGTGAGTGGACAGTGTAAGAGTAGAGACTGAGAAATATAGAGAGGTAGGAGATAAGGGCAGAGAGGGAGGTGAGCCCCACCAGCCCAAACAGCACTGTTAGCTGTGTCAAAAGTGCTATGCACAGCAGTAATATTATTCTGTGCTCCTATAATGCCTATACCACACTGATCACTCGCGAATCCTGGGGAGGCTGTCTCAGTCTCAGCGCTGTCAAAACGATCAGCGCAGCCTAGCAGCAGCAGTACTGTAATGACCATTGGCTGTGCTATTTAGCCTCCGACCCCCCGGTATGTGGCGCCCACGGACTGCCGCTGCTAGTACACACCACCTTTTATGTGCCTGCCATCCCTGTTAATCACGGAGCCAGGATAAGACTCAGAGTAACTGCAGAGGCTGCCAGTGGCGGTGAGGCTAATGGGGTACCGCGATGTGCACCACGTGCAGTGCAGCCTGGTACTAGCCCAGAGACAGTGTTCTCTGCAGCTGAGGACCCGTGCGCGAGCTGCAAACAGCTGTGATAGCTCCATCGTCACAGACAGGCAGGGGCAACCAGTTGTTTGTCATGTCCTCAATGCTTGATTCAGCATCTTCTTTAACTATCTATTGAAAAAAACTATGCCCTGAGGAGAAACCCAAAATATGACCAGCTCCCTTGGACACAATACTAAGACTGGCTTGTAGGGGGGTATAGAGGGGGAGGAGCTAGTCACACTTCCTAAATTTAAAGTGCCAGCTCCTGGTTAGCACACATCTATACCCCATTGTCATGAAGCCTCCAGTGTCCCTTAGTGGATGAAGAAGAAATTGCATATTTCCACGCATATTCTGAGCTATACTCATCTCTAGCTATGTCCAATTCTGCATAGGAAGCATATTTGTCTTGTTATGTGACAAATCATCAGAGTGTATGTTTACCTGCCCTATTGCAAATGCATATGAGGATAATAGCTGTTTTCAATAAGAGGGATGTAGTTATCATGCCAGCGGTCGGGATGTCGGCGCTCAGAATACCGGCAGCGGAATCCTGACAGCAGTCGGGATCACCGGTATCCCAACAGTAAGTATTAGGGTTAGGCAATAGGGGGAGGGTTAGGCTGCAGGGAGGGTGGGTTAGGCTGCGGAAGTGGGGAGATGGAGTGTCGGGATGCCGCTGTCGGTATTCTGACCGCTGGCATCCTGTCCGCTGGGATCCTGAATAAGATGCATTTAATGAGCTTTGCTTGTATGAGAACACCCTCCACACCCTGGTTCCATCTCTCTGGTCCTAAAGCTGGATGCATCCATGGTGCATCACCCTGTGCAGTTGCTTATTAGCGTCATTCAGTTTATGGGCCTGAGCCAGAGGTGGATGCAGTGCAGATGTGTGTGCAGTTGACTAATGTTTTTGTACTGCTCATGCATCTGAGTTGCACCACACATGCATCCCGATTGTCTTTGAACAGAATCGGATGCAGGTTCTAAGAATTTTAGTTGGCATTCCAGGGAGGTAATGGGTAGTGAAGCCGACGCGTGTTGCTGAAAGTGTTCAAAGACACTCATACAGAAGGCCATAGTCACACGGAGATACTGCACCTTCCATAGGGCTAGTGCAAGTTTCGATGGTGTGTCTTATGACGTTGCAAGTTGCAGCCACATCTGCATCCACCTTACAATCAGGCACTATGGACCTCATTCAGAGTCGGTCGAAGCGGCCGCACGGTCGTACGGGAAAAGGGGCCGGATATGCAAATGATTCCCTCGCAAGTTGCGTCTCTAAGTTCGGATCGGTAGCTGGCCGACCAAGGGGAGGAAGCGGCCGGAATTCAAAAAAATACGCCCCCTTCTCATACGCATTGCACGTCATCTCCGGGCATATAAGGATTAATCGAGACCATCGGAACTGGTCGTAGAGCTTAAGGTTGTCCATACCCTCTCTTAAGCTCTACAATCAGGTCAGTGTAAAAACCTCCCAGGTCACATGTGCCATGACGCTACTGTGTTAATTATGCACTCCCATAAACCGTATGCACTCCCATAAAATGCCGTTTGCATAATTAGGCACGCCTGCGTTCGGATCTCCACTCCCCCGTTTTCAAGCACCTTCCCCTGTTACCACCCACAAACGCCTCAATCTGTCACTCAAACTACCGTCCTGGCTGTGTTCAAGGAGAGAGAAATTTCTGATCGTAGCGGCTAGTTTGCGCACGCGCATTGTGAACTTTACGCATGCGCAGTATAGCTAACATCGGTGGCGTACGACCGTGCGGCAGCTTCGACCGACTCTGAATGAGGTCCTATGTGTGAAAACTGGTGAATTCAGCCCCATTATGTCAGTGCCCAGAGATTTATTTATTAACAGTTTCTTACATAGAGCAACATATTCCGTTGCGCTTCACAATTGGAAGCATTAATAGAACAAAACTGGGTAATAACAGACAGCTTACAATCTATAGGGAAATAGGCATTGATACAGGATCTGTGCTACATATTCCATTTTGGTCCAGCTAGAATGCGGAGATCTAATTTTTAACTGATCCTGTCTCAGCCAATTATCCAGCTTCGACAGTCCACCCTTTGATAGCAACCAACATGCTATCATACACTGGTCTTACATTTAATTTTTTTAGGCTTACATTATAACATATTATTTAATGTTATTATGGGATGGCACATGGTGGTTCTTAATCTATCAATAATGGGTCTCTAGGAGGGGACGTAAAACTACCCTTATACACACACCATGGATCCTGGAAGATCATGGGAAAGATGTGGGGATGCACCTATCCTATAAAAGAATACTTGAGGGGGAGATAGGGACTTACATTATTTGAGGTGTTTTAAAATAACATTTTAATAATACATTTTGTGCATGTCTAAATATAATACATTATACAATGGTATTTCCTAGTTCAGGGTTGTAATGGAGATCTACATTTACCTCAGTATTCATATTGTCACTACTGACCACCATCATAATTTTGTTCTTCCAGCTTATTTGTACATTTTCCACACGTGAACACAGTAGGAACACACTTGACACATATGCCAATTACTACGATGACAACCAGTATGAGGATCAGGAGTTTACCTATGCTTGCGATCATTTCCTGGACCCATTCCCCTAGACTTGATAACCATTTCCCTGGGTTCAACCATGAAACCCATTCCTCTACCTTCTCCTCTACTTCAGCCACTGAAACATTATGGTTCTTTCGAAATTCCCATGTTAGCTGCAGAATTTCATCCATCTTCCGGTCTATCACCTCCTTGGGGTCGCTGGTATCATTTGTGACATAAGTGCAACACTTCACTCCAGATTGGGTGGCCAAAGTTACGCAGTACCCTCCATGAGTCTCCAGTGACAGCTGCTAAATAATTTAACACTAGTCTGTGTTGCACCAATTCTTTCTTGTATGCTTGCAACTCCCTACCTGTATACCTGAATGTGTCATCATAAATCTCAGTGATATTATCTATCAATTTAGCAAGATCTTGGATATATCTAAAATTTAGTGTACCCCGAGTGATCCTGGTGGGATCCAGTGCTACTAAAATTTGAAAGCCAGTTGTCTCACTACTTAACTGTGTGGCTCTATGCACATCACCAGGTATCATATTTATTTTGCCTCTGTGTTCATACTGCATGTGAAGATATGGTGATGGTGTGTTTTTATGAATACCAAGCATTTCAACATGTGTGAGAGTCATAACCTCTGGGTCTACTCTTCCCAGGTAACACAAACCTTCGGAACTCGGAGAGAGCCACTTATACGCTTTCCTTCCACATATAAAGTATACATCGTCGGGGAGAACATAAGGAATAGTATGCATCATTATCATTAAACACATTTCCCTCACAAATAATCCTATCTCAGGTTCTCCCATCTGGCAAATACATGTTTCTGGTTATATAACCTTAGCACAGTACCATTCTGGTATTCTACCAACCATTTCTTTGGTATTACTCAGTGTATATTTATACCGGAAGTGTCTTCCACCTGATCTAATTTTGTGTAATAGTTCATAATTCATAGGCTCACGGTCAGCTCTTTGTGAGAAGGTCATCGTCTGATTATTACCAGTCACCTCCCAACTTCCTGGGTCATTGGAGTTGGTGATGTTTAAACATAAAAGTGTTTTATCTACATGGTACTGGTGGAGTTTAACCACTTGCCTGGCATGGTCATATCAGATACGACCATACCAGACTCGGCTTTCCCTGACATGGTCGTATCTGATACGACCAGTCAGGAAAGCTCTGTGGGCGGCTGCTGGAAATTTCTAGCAGCCGCCAATCACAGAGGGACCTCTGAGTCCCTCTGCACACTGTCCCTCGCCGTGGGCCGGCTGATCACTTCTAGCGGTGATCGGACAGCCCAGTGCTGGCACACCCACCCCCGACAGCATCCCGGTGGCTGCTGACAGGGCTGAGAAGGCAGTGCTGATAGCGCTGTCCTTCTCTCTCTCTCCGGAGGACAGCCACTGACAGGGCAGAGAAGGCAGCGCTGAGAGCACTGTCCTTCTCTCCCTCCTCCGGAGCTAGCAGCAGCCCGGCGGCTGCAGACAGGACAGAGAAGGCAGCGCTGATAGCGCTGTCCTTCTCTCCCTCCTCCGGAGCTAGCAGCAGCCCGGCGGCTGCTGACAGGACAGAGAAGGCAGTGCTGATAGCGCTGTCCTTCTCTCCCTCCTCCGGAGCTAGCAGCAGCCCGGCGGCTGATGGCAGAGCAGAGCAGCCGCCGGGCAGAGAAGGACAGCGCTATCAGCGCTATATGCTCTTATTTGCCCTTGTTCACTATATTATATTGGTAAAACCATAAGATCATTCCGTGAGTGTATGGCAAATCACAGGTCCTCTATTCGATCTGCTTTGATAAATGGGACTTCTGATAAACTAGTCGCCCGACATTTTTGCGAAATGAAACATCCACTATCCAGCCTTAAATGTGTAATTATTGACTGGGTGCCACCACCAAGCAGAGGAGGAGATCGTGGTAAATTGTTACTACAGAGAGAGGCGTTCTGGACTCACAAACTTGATACTATTCACCCAAAGGGGCTTAACGAAGCAGCCCACCTGAGTATGTTTTTGTGACATTTCTATGAGAGGTGCACCACCAGCAGTTTTTCACTGATTTTTCATTTATCAATTAATTAGTTTTTTTCTTTTTTAATGGAGAGCTATAGGTTGCGTGTCAGTTATCTTTTCATATTTTTTCTTATTTTGTTAGGTTTTTTTTTATATATTTATGGTATATTATTATTGTAGATACACTATTTGATCATGTGTCACTAATAAGGTTTTTGTGCCCATCAGATTTGCATTTAATTTTCATATGTGATATGTATAGATATGACCCATTACCATCTGTGTCCGTTCAGTATGTGTGCTATTTAGGCACACATCAGTTCACTGATGTGCTTGAACGGCGTTATAATATAGTTATCAAGTTTTCCGTTTTTTGTTTACATATATCCATGGCAACAAGGGGGCGTGTCTTTGCTAGATGATTCAGCGGCATTTCCAGCTGCTATTGCTAGCGCTAGTTAGTACGACTCTAGGTGAGTCACATGCTCATGCACACTTCCTGGTTACAGCGTTAAGGTAACCAGGATGTGTGCGTTCCACGAGTAGGAAGGAGCAGGGATTGAAATGCACGCAGGAACTCCGTGTCTGACCAGATTATATAACAATTGGTGAGTTCGTTTTGGATGTCTATTTAATATGTGCCTTTTAATATGTGCCCATTATATTTATCATCTAAGCCCATTTGTTGCCTCTCTAGTTGTTGATTGCATATGTAACAGGCACCACGCAGGTGTTTTAAGTGGGAGGTGTTTGATTAAGGTAATTACATTAACTATGTGATTAGTGTGTGTATTTATTAGGGGTGAGCGGGTTCGGATTTCTGAAATCCGAACCCCCCCGATCCGAGTCCGATCCGAGTCAGGCTCGACTTTTCCCGCCTGACTCGGATCTGAAATCGAGGCAAAACGTCATCATCCCACCTTCCAAGTCTCGCGGGTTTTGGATCCTATATAAGGTACCCGCGTCGGCGCCATTTTCTCACTCGGCTGTGGACAGTGAAGAGGGAGGGTGGGAGTTAGGGCTGTGTAGTGTAGTGTAGTGCTGCTGTTGTCCACTACTTCAAAGTCCATAGGGGCTGGCTGTGTTGTGCTGTGCTGCTGTTATTAATAGGGGCTGTGTCCACTACTTCAAAGTCCATAGCGGCTGGCTGGACTGTGTTGTGCAGTCAGTTGTCCATAGGGGCTGTGTCCACTCCAAAGTCCTGTGCAGTGTCCCAGTCCTAAAGGGGTGCTGTAGTGTTGTCCAGGGGGTGCTCTGTCCATCAGGGGTGCTCCCCCCAAGTGCTAAAAAAATAATATATTTTCTGTGTTTGTGAATTGTGTGCGCAGTAGCCGCACGTGCATCAACAAAGTAGTGCCAAGCGTGCGCCTGTGTCATAAGTAAAGGGCCGGCTGGCTTGACCATTAAAGGGTGCTGTAACCCCCAAAGTACACTCCAGTCCAAACCAAAAAAATAATTATTTTCTGTGTTTGTGAATTGTGTGCGCAGTAGCCGCACGTGCATCAACAAAGTAGTGCCAAGCGTGCGCCTGTGTCATAAGTAAAGGGCCGGCTGGCTTGACCGTTAAAGGGTGCTGTAACCCCCGAAAGTACACTCCAGTCCAAACCAAAAAAAAAATTATTTTCTGTGTTTGTGAATTGTGTGCGCAGTAGCCACACGTGCATCAACAAAGTAGTGCCAAGCGTGCGCCTGTGTCATAAGTAAAGGGCCGGCTGGCTTGACTGTTAAGGGCGCTGTAACCCCCGAAAGTACACTCCAGTCCAAACCAAAAAAAAAATTATTTACTGTGTTTGTGAATTGTGTGCGCAGTAGCCGCACGTGCATCAACAAAGTAGTGCCAAGCGTGCGCCTGTGTCATAAGTAAAGGGCCGGCTGGCTTGACCGTTAAAGGGTTCTGTAACCCCCAAAGTACACTCCAAAACAAAAAAATATATATTTTCTGTGTTTGTGACTTGTGTGCACTGTGGCTGCACGTGCATCAACAAAGGAGCAGCGCCAAGCGTGCGCCTGTGTCCCATAAGTAAAGAGCCGGCTGGCTCATTTCTTAAAGGGTGGTGTAACCCACAAAGTGCACTACTCTCCAGCAAAAATAAAAAAATATTTTCTGTGTTTGTGTGCGCTTTAGCCGCACGTATATATCAATATAACATAAATGGAGGACCAAACTTTCTCCGATAAAAATAAAATAGGGAAAGATCAAGAGCCACTTCCTCCTAGTGCTGTTGCTGCTGCTGGGAGTTGTTCATCATCCCAGAGAGGAAGTAGGAACATCACTACTTTTACTAAACAATTGACCCTCCAACAGTCCCTAGCGATGAGGATGAAGTACGACAGCAGTCATCCTGAAGGCCTTGACTGAGGCCTTGACTGCTATGTTGGTGTTAGACGTGCGTCCGGTATCCGCCATTAGTGCAGTGGGATTTAGACAATTGATGGAGGTAGTGTGTCCTCGGTTCCAAATCCCGTCTAGATTCCACCAGCATCCTCAAAGCAGCAGCGACAAGCGTGCGTCTGTTTGTTAAAGGGTGGTGACACCCTCAAAGTGTGCTACACAAACAATTAAAATATTGTTCTTTTGTTTTCGGTCTTTGTGAAATGTGTGGGCTGTAGCCGCACCTGCATCCTTAAAGCAGCAGCGACAAGCGTGCGTCTATCTGTTAAAGGGTGGTGACACCCTCAAAGTGTGCTACACAAACAATTAAAATATTGTTCATTTTTTTTCAGTCTTTGTGAATTGTGTGGGCTGTAGCCGCACTTGCATCCTCAAAGCAGCAGCGACAAGCGTGCGTCTGTCTGTTAAAGGGTGTTGTAACTCTCAAAGTGCTCCAAAAAATAAAAATTTTTTTTTAATGTGTTTGTGACTTGTGTGCGATGTAGCCACACTTGCATCCTCAAAGCAGCAGCGACAAGCGTGCGTCTGTCTGTTAAAGGGTGTTGTAACTCTCAAAGTGTGCTACACAAACAATAAAAATATTCTTCTTTTTTCTGTCTTTGTGAATTGTGTGGGCTGTAGCCGCACCTGCATCCTTAAAGCAGCAGCGACAAGCGTGCGTCTGTCTGTTAAAGGGTGGTGTAACTCTCAAAGTGCTCCAAAAAATAAAAAACTATTTTTTTAATGTGTTTGTGACTTGTGTGCGATGTAGCCGCACTTGCATCCTCAAAGCAGCAGCGACAAGCGTGCGTCTGTCTGTTAAAGGGTGGTGACACCCTCAAAGTGTGCTACACAAACAATAAAAATATTCTTCTTTTTTCTGTCTTTGTGAATTGTGTGGGCTGTAGCCGCACCTGCATCCTCAAAGCAGCAGCGACAAGCGTGCGTCTGTCTGTTAAAGGGTGGTGACACCCTCAAAGTGTGCTACACAAACAATAAAAATATTCTTCTTTTTTCTGTCTTTGTGAATTGTGTGGGCTGTAGCCGCACCTGCATCCTTAAAGCAGCAGCGACAAGCGTGCGTCTGTCTGTTAAAGGATTACATCGGTGACAGCATCCAAGTAGGCATGTCAGACAGTCCGTACCTGTACTGGCAGGAAAAAGAAGCAATTTGGAGGTCCCTGTACAAACTGGCTCTATTTTACCTGAGTTGCCCCCCCTCCAGTGTGTACTCCGAAAGAGTGTTTAATGCAGCCGGGAACCTTGTCAGCGAAAGGCGTAGGAGGTTGCTTCCACAAAATGTGGAGAAGATGATGTTCATAAAATGAATTATCAACTCTTCCAGGGAGACCAGCCTCCAGAACGTACAGAGGGACCTGTGGTTCCAGCAGGGACGAATTAATACTCTGTGAGGATGAGGATGTACACACTGAAGAGGGTGAGGAATCGGTGGATGAGGAGGATGAGGATGACATCTTGCCTCCGTAGAGCCAGTTTGTGCAGGGACAGATTAATTGCCAGCTTGTTTTGTGGGGGCCCAAACGAACCAATCATTTCAGCCACAGTTGTGTGGCAGACCCTGGCGCTGAAATGATTGGTTTGTTAAAGTGTGCATGTCCTGTTTATACAACATAAGGGTGGGTGGGAGGGCCCAAGGACAATTCCATCTTGCACCTCTTTTTTTTCTTTGCATTATGTACAGTTTGGGGCCTAGTTTTTCAAACTGCCATCCTGTCTGCCACTGCAGTATCACGCCTAGATGGGTCACGTGTTTGTGCCGCCCACTCGTGTCGCTTAGCAAAGTCATCCAGCTTCCTCGGTGCAACCTTTTGGACATAAAAACACTATTGTGAGGTGTGAAGTGTTCAGAATAGACTGGAAATGAGTGGAAATTAAGGTTATTGAGGTTAATAATAGCATAGGAGCAGAAAAACCTACAAATTCTGTGATTTTAGCTGTTTTTATGCTTTTTTTCAAAAAAATACAGATCCAAAACACAAAACCCAGAACCCAAAACACGGAAGGGTGGTTTTGGCAAAACCAATCCAGATCCAAAACACGAAGAAAGATCCAGATCCAAAACCAAAACACGAAAAGTGGCCGGTGCACACCCCTAGTATTTATATGCTCAGTGTTGTATGTACTTGCATCTTGACAAAGGTCCAAGGACTGGACCGAAACGTCGATTGATGGCTGTACTTATGGCTGTACTTTTAAGATGACGTAAATAAAACAAATCTTTTTGATATTTCTATGAAGTCTGGTGAGTGCACCCTCATTTCTTTTGGAGATTGTCTTTGACAAGGTATTTACCTTGTTTGGGTCAGCTACCCCAGCAATGGATTCATGTTAAATGAGAGTGTGGACATTTTGCGTTTTTTTATTTTTTTATTTTATATATGTGTACATATATATATATATATATATATAAAATGTGTGTGTGTGTATATATATATATATATATATATACACACACGTGTGATCTATACACATGGATATATACATATATTGTTGTCGAAGCTGAATAATTGGCTGAGACAAGTTCAGTTTAAAATTTAATCGCGACAACGCCATCTTGCGACTGGCCGCAAGACGCCATCTTGAAAATGAGATCGCAAGACGCCATTTTGCGAATGGCCGCCTAAGCGCAATTTTAAATAAACTCACATTTTAGTACATGTGGCGATAATACTATTAGCACCATGCGATTGCATCTTTCACCATTTCTCATACACACATTAATACACACAATTGCGCTGTTAACTACTCGCATATTAGCGAATGCATAGGACTTTGTATGAAACCGCTGTTTTATTAGCTGCCCCAAGTTAACTAGCGTCCTTATATCAAACCCCGAATACTCACACATTATATATTCACACATAAGGTTTAATAAGATTTAAAGTATATGATTTAAGTTGGTTCAGTTAGTTTAAATGCTGAGAAATAAAGATATTTGATAACTAAGGTTTTATACATGCTAAACAAGTCGTGTTTGGTTTCGTACTGATGTGTACTCTTTTTTACAGTATTCCGGTGTTATTGGTGGGGAGGTCGCATCATGCATTCTCGAGTTATGGATCGCAGAGCCTACAAGCAACAAAATGTATATTTCATGAACAACTGTTAGGATGTTGCAGGGGGCGGGAAGGGAAAGATCCCCAGCTGTTAGAGGCAGGGAGAGTCTATTTGAACCAGCCTGTTAAATGCTCTGTAACAGATGCTTCTCCCCTGGGAACCAATGACATCAGCAACAAACTTCTCTATTGTCCTGTTTATTCTTGGGGGGTATAAAAATGTGTGCTCAAACGCTGGGTTTTTAGTCTTCGTGCTGAATGCTGAATGACGAGGGGTCTCTTGCTGATGCCTATCTTCGGGTCCGGAAGCGCTGCATATGTATACTGTACTTGGGTCCGTATAATTCCTTTTGCATCTAAATTGTGTCTGGATCAATTGCGTGTAACTGTCTGAACTTTTACTTGAATAACACTTGTGCTTTGTAACCACAGATTCCAGGTCTAAGTCTTTATTTACTGTATGACTGCGTACGCAAATTAGCGTCATCCTTAGAGGTTTATAGGAAGGATTTTAGAAGGTACAGGCAGGGGTATATAGAGGTTCTGATCCAGTATAGTTACTGTGTATATAGTGTACATATATATATACACTATATATATATGTATGCGCGCATATATATATATATATATATATATATATATATAGTGTGTGGAGCCCCCCAAATGTTGTCAAACAATCGATTGTTTCTATCAATGGCTGAACCAATCGGCTGTCGCTGGTACAGCTGTCAATGACCAGAACTACAGTATACCATAAAAATTAAAATTTTTATGGTATATGGTGTTTTAAAAAAAAAAATGAGTTGAAATAGTTTTAAAAAGATGTTCTTGACCTAATTCAATCATAAAAAAAACCCGACAATTTCGGAGCGGTTTTTGGAAAAAAAATTCATCAGTTAAGTGGTTAAAATGGGGTGGTTTGGTATTAAGAAATTTCCCGTCCAGTGTCTTCCCTTTTTGCAATTCAAAAATTTCAGAGATATTTAATGGGAAGGGGACTAATCCTACATTATGCTGTCCTTGGGTCACATGAGAGTACACCCGACAGTCAGTTTGGTTCAAAATTTTGCCCACCATGGTGTGATAATCCTCTAAAGGATACCCACCCCAATACTGATTATACTTAGATTGACAACATTGGATGCATCTCTCATCAATTACGGACCCACAGAACTCACACATACAATAATCCTCAGACGATAGACCTTCACACTGTCCTCAAGAATCCAAAATAGCAGATCTCTTAACAATTACAGTACTAAGATTGGTCAGACACTCCCCTGATTGGCATAGCACTCCTCCTCTTCCATTAGCACTGCCATCAACTCCCATCTCCTCTATCGGTCCCCCATCACAGAAACCAGAAATCCCCAAGCAATCCAGGATGATGGAAACTCTGGAAGAGAATATAAAAATGAACACAGCAGACCAGTCCATCGCCGCAGCAAGGACCTGCAAATTTCTTTAGCTCAGGTATCTCACTACAACCTTTTAATCCTCTCGAAACAAGCTCGCGATCGACAGGTCCACGTTATCGGCCTTGTCTCTGCCTTGTTTTCTCCACCGGTTGGTTGACCTTTTTGCTGTGAGTGGAATGGACTCAGGTATCTCTCTCGGCCACCTTCAATGATTTGGTACTCGTCAGCAACACCTGATATGGACCCTCCCAACAATCAGTCAAACAACCTGAATGCAAGAAATTTCTGATCATTACATATTCTCCAGGTTCAACATCATGACAGTTTGTTTCAGGCATATCATGGGACAACAATTTCAGTTTCTGCTGTTGCTGTTTTAACTGTTTGCTCATTGACATAAGATACTTTACAGTTACCTCGTTGTTACCTTTTAAATCTTCCTGCGGACTTATAATCAAATGAGATTGTCTACCAAACAGTATTGCAAAGGGGGACAGATTTAGAGGGGCTCTAGGAGTGGTCCTTATGCTATGTAGGACCAAAGGTAATGCTTCCGGCCATCCTAGTCCAGTCTCTGCCATGATTTTACTTAGTTTATTTTTAATAGTCCCGTTCATCCTCTCTACCTTGGCACTGGCTTGCGGTCGGTAGGGGGTGTGAAGTCGACTATTAATACCCATCAACTTACACATATTTTGGAAAACATCACCTGTGAAATGAGTACCCCTATCACTTTCGATAAGTTTATGGATACCGTATCTGCATACAAACTCCTGTACAATTTTCTTAGCAGTAAACGCAGCTGTATTAGTGGCAGCTGGGTATGCATCAACCCAATTGGAAAACATGTCAGCGCACATTAATACATACTTGAGATTCCTGCAAGGTGGTAATTGGATGAAATCGATTTGCATTACCTGGAAAGGTCCATCAGTCGGTGGAATGTGGGATGGTTCAGTAGGGATCGTTTTCCCACTGTTTTTCCTCAAGCAGGTCAGACAGGACATTGCTCACTTTTTTGCTTGAGAAGAGAAACCCAGTGCGCACCAGTATGCTCTCACCAATTTGCGCATACCTTGCTTTCCCAGATGAGTCAGACCGTGTGCTGCCTCAGCCAGGCTGGGGTAATATGCCTTGGGGGCTACTGGCTTACCTTGCCCACATCCCTTGGACTTCCAGACTGACTTTTCCTGGGTAGAACACAAACTTTGCATCTCAATTAATTTCAGCATATCAATTGTTTGAAAAGGCATAATTTGTTCCGTTGGTACATTCATTTTTAACCCTGCTGCCCATTTTGCAGCTTTGTCTGCTCAGTTGTTGCCCAGTGACACCGGATCATCCTCACATGTATGGGCTTTACACTTAATTACTGCCACTGCCTTTGGCAATTGGATTGCTGTTAATAGTCCTTTTATATGTTTGGAATGTGCAATTGGTGTGCCTGCTGCTGTCATAAATTTTCTCAGATGCCATAAGGTACCGAAATCATTTACTACTCCGAAGGCGTATATAGATTCAGTATAGATATTAGCAGATTTACCTTCCGCTAACTCACACGCTCTCTTTAGTGCCACCAGTTCTGCCACTTGTGCCGAGTGTGGTGGTCCTAAAGATTCGGCTTCTATGATGTCTTCGTCATTTACAACAGAATAACCTGTGCACAACTCACCTGTGTCTGTTTGTCTATGACAACTCCCGTCTGTGTAAAATGTCACATCCACATTCTCTAAAGGTGTGTCACGTATGTCAGGTCTTGCAGTAAAGGTCTGGTTCAGATATTATATACAATCATGTGCATCACTATGTCCGCTGAACTCACTTCCTGCCAGCTACCCATCTCCCTCCACCCTTTGTGCATCACGTTGCACATACGGTAAATACGTTGCTGGGTTTAATGTACTGCATTGTTTAACAGTGATGTTTGCAGGGGCTATTAGAGCTAGTTCCCACTTGGTAAATCTAGCCGAAGAGACGTGTCTGGTTTGGACAGGGTTCAGCAGAGCAGATACAGCATGGGGAGTATAGACAATCATATCATGGCCTAGTACCACATCCTCACTCTTAATGACCAATACAGCAGTTGCTGCTACACTTCTTAAACACGTTGGGAGTGATCTTGCCACAGTGCCCAATTGTGCACTGTAGTATGCTACGGGCCTACTGGCATCACCATGTTTTTGTGTGAGGACACCTGCTGCGCAACCATCGGCTTCCGTACAATACAAATCAAAAGGTTTTTCATAATCAGGTATTCCCAATGCAGGTGCTTTTGTCAGACTATCATTAAGATTAAGGAAAGCCTGCTCTGATTCCTCTGTGTGTATGACATGTTGGGCTTTGAGGAAGAGACTAAGGCTCTGATTCAGAGCCGGACGCTCTGACAGAGCACTCGCTCTGAATCAGGGCCGTCCCTCCTACTTTTTGGAGCTGCCTCCCGGCTGCTTGCATAGCTGTGGGTGACCACCCACAGCTATAGCGAGCGGCCAAAATGATTGTCGCGATGGTCAAGACCATCGCGACCATCAGGCTTGCGATGAGACCCTTGCAGTAGGGTCTCGCTGCCGCAAGCCCTGGTGTGGTTTTGGCTCTATCAGAGCCAAAAGCACTCCCACTGACATCACTAGTGATGTCAGTGGGGCCGGCTCCAGACTGTAGGTGTTCCCATGGGAACGCCTCTGTCTGGGCAGCCACGCCCCTGGCACGCCCACCAAAGGAGGCGTGCTGTCAATCACCATTGACAGCACGCCCCCTTTGGTGCGAGACCCATAATGATGGCTTGGCAGTCATTATTCGGGTCTCGCGCATGCGCACTTGGGCAACATCGACTAGCTTGCGAGCGCTCAGCGCTCGCGAGCAGGTCTGAATCAGGCCCTAAGTCTTGTAATTGCAAGGCCAAAATAGAAAAACCTGAGATCCACATTCTGCAGTATCCACACATTCCCAAGAAAGTACGAATTTGCTGTTGGTTCTGCAGCAGCGTAATGTTCTGTATGGCCTGGATTCTGTCATTTGTGAGATGTCATAACCCCTGAGTTAGGCAGTGTCCCAAATATTTAACCGTGGACTGGCATGGCTGTAGTTTGTCCTTGGCAACTTTGTGTCCTGTTTGAGAGAGATGAAGCAACAAAAGTTTAGTATCATTTAAACATGACATAAACGAATCAGAACATAACAATAAATCGTCCACATATTGTATTAGAACACATCCATTGGCAGGTTGAAAAGATTGTAAACAGTTGTGTAAGGCCTTGGAAAAGATACTGGGACTGTCTATGAAACCCTGGGGCAATCGTATCCATGTATATTGTACACCCCTGTATGTGAAAGTAAATAGGTACTGACAGTCAGGATGAAGAGGCACAGAGAAGAAAGCAGAACAGAGGTCAATGACACTGAAATGGGTTGCATTTGGTGGGATCTGCATGAGAATGAGAGCTAGATTTGGCACTACGGGAAATTGGCTCTCTACCACCTTATTAACACCTCTAAGGTCTTGTACCAGCCTATAACCCCTCCCACCACTCTTCTTTACCGGAAAGATGGGACTGTTGGCTACACTAGCTGTATGAACTAAAATTCCCTGTTGTAACAATCGCTCAATAATGGGATAAACCCCTAATTGTACATCATGTTTTAATGGGTATTGGGGAATTTTTGGAGCTTGCCTACCGCTTTTTAAATTTACCATTATGGGACTTATGTTTGCAATTAATCCAGTGTCCTGTCCATCCTTGGTCCAAAGTGAATCCGGAATTTGGGATAACATTTGATCTACCTGAGATGGATTTTCACTTAAACTGGTAGAGTGATACATTATCCTTTGGGGAGTGTCCAACATATCCCTCACCTCGAGCGCAACTCTCTATGGGATATCTAAAAATACACCATCAGGGGTACAGTATATGACATCCCATTTTACATAACAAATCCCTTCCCAGTAGTTTAGTAGGGGCCTCCGTTGCCAGGAGAAATGAATGCCTGGTATGCAATGGCCCGATAGTGACCTCTGTGGATTTTAAAGGATAATGTTGCACTTTACCCATTACACCCATTGCTGGTACTGTCTCGTTGGTTACCTGTAAATTAACGGGAGATTTTATCACTGACCTGGTCACCCCTGTGTCTACAAGAAAAGGATATTTAGTACCAGCTACATCAACCATCATTACTGGTTCTTCCCTAGTACTTCCTGTTAACCTGACTATCTGTAGACTACAGGTATGACCTGACCCCTAGCATTGACTCTCACTCTCCAATACAGTATTTGTGGCCACAATTGGAGCTGTTGCCTGTTGGACATTTGCTGGTCTCTGTGTATATATACTTTATGGGGATATCCAGGTATCCCTTGGTTCGGGGGTCCTACCCTCTTCGCTGTACAGTTATTACTTACATGTCCTGGCTGGTTGCAATTAAAACACTTTCGTGGGTGGGGTGGATGAAAGGATTGTTGTGTGGGTTGAGCAGGAGGGAAAGGTGGTGGGTATGGGTAAGGGTATTGAGGGAGATATGGGGGTTGTGGATAGTACGGGAGTTGTGGTTGTGTGTGATAAGTGGGGTAGGGCTGTATTTGCGGTGGTGTAGGATTAGTGAGGATGTGTAGCTGTTCAGGTGTAGGTGTGTCTGCTGGCTGTGATGTTACAGTCATTCCTTCTAGAGCTTGGATACTAACAGCCATTAGTTTCTCACTCTGGGTCTCTCTCTTTTTAGAGATGTTCTTGTCATGTTCAATTGCGGATTCTATGAGGGCGTCTACAGTGACTCCCCTCCAGCCAGGCTGTGAGGTCTGAACCTGGGTCTTTAGGTTCTCTTTAAGACCATCCATGAGTACAGTGACAATCATTCCCCTGTGGTGAGTGCTATCTTGAATATCTCCTAACCCAGTGTACTGGGTGATAGCCTGCAGAGCCCGGTTACAATAATCTTCTGCAGATTCACTCTCTTTTTGTTTTATGGAGAAAATTTTGCTCCAGTTAACTACTACTGGAAAATATACACCTAATTGCGTTACAATGCAGGAAATGTTACCTTGGTTAATTTTGTCTGTTAAGGGAACATCTCCATCCAATACACAATCCGTGATAAATTTCGTCACGTCAGTATTGCATGGAAGACAAGCCCTTAACACCACTCGCCAATCTTTATTGGTTGGCTCTTGAGAACTACCCACATTTTTCAAAAATCTTTGACATTTGGCTAATTCCTTTTTGGGATTGGGGAAATCATTCATTATGGAATTTAGCTCCGCTCTTCTCTAAGGACAATGCATTGCTACTTCCCTTGTGGGCACTACACCATTTGCATCCACATTCCCATTTGGAACAGTTATTGTCCGGATGGGATGCAGACCGGCCACACTGCTACTTTTGACCTTATTACTGGCTGGAGGTTTAGTATATTACTGCTACATATAGTGTTAACAACTTCCTCTATGGGTGCAGTGGATGTTAACACTTCCTGTACTATCCAAACAAATACCTTCCAGCGCTATACCACATAAAGTATATTCAACAATAAAATCAAAATAATAGTCAATCTTATTTTTAATTTAAAAAGGGTTTATTGTAATAAATATAGATCGAATATAAATCACAAAGGTGTATCCTAACAATATAGTAATCAATGTGGTCCTAATACCGGTATACAACAATAATGACAACAAACATTACGACATAGAACATAAATGAAGTGGCAAAGTACTTGAAGTCTATTATGCCACCTGAGAAAGTAGGTATTTAAATGATTCCTTATAAAAATCAGTACCCAATTTCTGTATTGGGAAAAAAAGTGTCATATAAATGTGAGCAATGGTACCTTCCGATATTCTAAATAAATAAATATTGAGGGAGACATCCAGGTCTCTACCTCCGGGATCTTGAGATCTGATCTGGTATATCCAATAACAACGGTTAGTTTACCTTGCTGTAAAAGGTAGGTATCCTTAGCAGGGATAATCGTAGATGTAGGTAGATGCGAGGTCCTCCGGCAGACTGTCTCTTCCTTGTCCTCCTTGTCCAATGTTTCACCCTATGATAGGGCTTCTTCAGGAACAAACAATAGAGAAGTACTCACCATTTTCTTTCATCTACTTATACTGCTTGATTTAATCACAACGGGCTTCAGCTGTGTCCTATTACTTCCGGTCCTGGCTGGCAGGTTAGTGCATGGTTGGCATCTCTCCTGTCTCTCCATACCTCCTCTGGGTAACGATTGGCTAATTATTCGACTGATATGTATAGTCACGTGTAAGCCTTAGGACTACTTGCATATCCGGTACTGGATGGCGCCTACACGTGTTCGCTAGTGTACATGTAGCCTCATTCTGGGGCTGTTCCTTGCCATCCTGTTCCTTTACTTCCTGTCTCTGGTTGGCGGCTCTACGTTGTCTCTTCCGGTTACTTGTGGTTGGCGGTTCCACGTGGGCGAGCTCCTCCCTCAGAATGTATGCTTCTGTCTTACGGCTTCTTTGATTGGCAGAATCACGTGAAGGTTAAATTCCGGTAAACGTTCTCATCTGCTGTTCCGTGATTCTCACCGTTCTTATACATAACTTCCGGTTGGCATAAAAGGATAACAATCACCGTTTCTGGTTGGCAATCAGTGGTTTGATGTACCCATATTTGTTAATCAAATTTAAACTTACACAATCAGACACATATGACAATTACAAACATTTAACAGTGCATAAATTCATAAATCTCTATTAGATAAAAAAATAATAAATAAATATTTATATAGCAATAGTATGTCCTTTAATGGTATATATTAAAAATAGGTCTAAACCACAAATATAACAATAGTATCAAGTATACATATCAAAATCACAAAAAAATTAATATAGAGATAAAATTTCATAAAGAAATAAAAATAAATATATATATATATATATATATATATATATATATATAGTAATCTAAAATCCTCTATGGGCACCCCTGGTATAGAAGTTAGAGAAAAAATTAAATAAAGGAATATTCCCTGATGGAAGTATATTTTGTCGATTAATATCAATTTTGGTCCTTTATGTCTCACTAGATACTATACTACCCTATTTAAATTTGGTAGATCAGTAAGAATTGTTCAGAGTATGAATAAAAACACTTTTTAATAAAAATAATAAAAAATAAAAAATATTATAATAAAAATAAGAATATAAATAAAATAAAAAATAATAAAATATACCAAAGTCCGGAGATATTTGAAAGAGGATCATTCATTACTAAAAAGGATAATTAGGTCATGGAAAAAAACAATATTTAGTTATTTTAGAAAAGGTGCGATCTCTACATCAATATTCAGGCCTTCCGGGGTGAGGGTACCGAGGTCATATATCATCCTCATTTCTTCTTTACACAGTTTTTTGTTGTAATCCCCTCCTCTCCATTGTATATTTATTTTCTTGAGGCCTACAAAATACAGGTCCTGAGGACCTGTATTTTGTAGGCCTCAAGAAAATAAATATAGAGGTCCTGAGGACCTGTATTTTGGTCCAGAGGACCTGTATTTTGTAGGCCTCAAGAAAATAAATATAGAGGTCCTGAGGACCTGTATTTTGGTCCAGAGGACCTGTATTTTGTAGGCCTCAAGAAAATAAAAATACAGGTCCTGAGGACCTGTATTTTGGTCCTGAGGACCTGTATTTTGTAGGCCTCAAGAAAATAAATATACAGGTCCTGAGGACCTGTATTTTGGTCCTGAGGACCTGTATTTTGTAGGCCTCAAGAAAATAAATATAGAGGTCCTGAGGACCTGTATTTTGGTCCAGAGGACCTGTATTTTGTAGGCCTCAAGAAAATAAAAATACAGGTCCTGAGGACCTGTATTTTGGTCCTGAGGACCTGTATTTTGTAGGCCTCAAGAAAATATACAGGTCCTGAGGACCTGTATTTTGGTCCTGAGGACCTGTATTTTGTAGGCCTCAAGAAAATAAATATACAATGGAGAGGAGGGGATTACAACAAAAAACTGTGTAAAGAAGAAATGAGGATGATATATGACCTCGGTACCCTCACCCCGGAAGGCCTGAATATTGATGTAGAGATCGCACCTTTTCTAAAATAACTAAATATTGTTTTTTCCCATAACCTAATTATCCTTTTTAGTAATGAATGATCCTCTTTCAAATATCTCCGGACTTTGGTATGTTTTATTATTTTTTATTTTATTTTTATTTATATTCTTATTTTTATTATATTTATTTTTTATTAAAAAGTGTTTTTTATTCATACTGAACAATTCTTACTGATCTACCAAATGTAAATAGGGTAGTATAGTATCTAGTGAGACATAGAGGACCAAAATTTATATTAACTGACAAAATATACTTCCATCAGGGAATATTCCTTTATTGAATTTTTTCTCTAACTTCTATACCAGGGGCGCCCATAGAGGATTTTAGATTACTATATATATATTATGAATTTTTATCTCTATATTAATTTTTTGTGATTTTGATATGTATAGTTGATACTATTGTTATATTTGTGGTTTAGACCTATTTTTAATATATACCATTAAAGGACATACTATTGCTATATATATATTTATTTATTATTTTTTTATCTAATAGAGATTTATGAATTTATGCACTGTTAAATGTTTGTAATTGTCATATGTGTCTGAGTGTGTAAGTTAAAATTTGATTAACAAATATGGGTACATCAAACCACCGATTGCCAACCAGAAACGGTGATTGTTATCCTTTTATGCCATCCGGAACCGGAAGTTATGTATAAGTACGGTGAGAATCACGGAACAGCAGATGAGAACGTCTGCCGGAAGTTAACCATCACGTGATTCTGCCAACCAAAGAAGCCGGAAGCCAGAAGCATACATTCTGAGGGAGGAGCTCGCCCACGTGGAACCGCCAACCACAAGCAACCAGAAGAGACAACGTAGAGCCGCCAACCAGACACAGGAAGTAAAGGAACAGGACGGCAAGGAACAGCCCCAGAATGAGGCTACATGTACACTAGCGAACACGTGTAGGTGCCATCCAGTACCGGATATGCAAGTAGACCTAAGGCTTACTCGCGACTATACATATCACTCGAATAATTAGCCAATCGTTACCCAGAGGAGGTATGGAGAGACAGGAGAGATGCCAACCATGCGCTAACCTGCCAGCCAGGACCAGAAGTAATAGGACACAGCTGAAGCTCGTTGTGATTAAATCAAGCAGTATAAGTAGATGAAAGAAGATGGTGAGTACTTCTCTATTGTTTGTTCCTGAAGAAGCCCTATCATAGGGTGAAACGTTGGACAAGGAAGTGACAGTCTGCCGGCAGACCTCGCATCTACCAACATCTACGATTATCCCTGCTAAGGATACCTACCTTTTACAGCAAGGTAAACTAATCAATGTTATTATATACCGGATCAGATCTCAAGATCCCGGAGGTAGAGACCTGGATGTCTCCCTCAATATTTATTTATTTAGAATATCGGAAGGTACCATTGCTCACATTTATATGACACTTTGTTTCCCAATACAGAAATTGGGTACTGATTTTTATAAGGAATCATTTAAATACCTATTTTCTCGGGTGGCATAATAGACTTCAAGTACTTTGCCACTTCATTTATGTTCTATGTCGTAATGTTTGTTGTCATTATTGTTGTATACCGGTATTAGGACCACATTGATTACTATATTGTTAGGATATACCTTTGTGATTTATATTCGATCTATATTTATTACAATAAACCCTTTTTAAATTAAAAATAAGGTTGACTATTATTTTGATTTTATTGTTTAATATACTTTATGTGGTATAGCGCTGGAAGGTATTTGTTTGGAGTGTATTGATATTTGATGGGGGTAAGGTGAAGTGTACCCTCTCACTTCCTAGCAGCATAATACACATATATAAGAAAGAGGTTGTCTAGTATCGAAGCGCAGTGTTTACTCCTGTACTTCCTGTACTATCACTGATGGAGAGGGCGGAGCCACTTGTGATTGCCATGGTGGAGCATCTAACATGTGTACAGCATGGGAAATGGCAGACATAACAATAGGCTCATCATCCACATCATAAACATTTTCCTTATGGTTACTTAAGAGAGGGTACAAATTACTTGTTACATTTTTATGGATTTAATCAACAACTGTACCTGCACCCCCGTCAGCATAGGGCGGTGGTGGTGCGTGCGAACCACTGGCAATACCTTCCACAACGCTATCTTGCTGCACATGCGCGCCATTTCACTGCTCGCATGCATTGCAATTTAGGGCTGCGGGTGTACTTTCTGGTAACGTGCTCACAACGCTAGTTTGCATCACTTGCATACCTTTAAGCCACACATCCCCTTCATGCTGCCATAATTTTAAACATTAGTTACATTTTTCACTCAAGAACGCACCAGACTGATGTGATCTTGGACATTGTTCAATACATCCTTATCAAAGCTGCCAATTCTGGGAAGACGCCTCCACTCACCTATGGAAGAAAAGCTTCTCCCACGCAGAAATCCCTTTTTGACTACCTTTCAACCGCTAGGGGGCAATAAATACCCTTTGTTTTCCAGTTGATTTCGTCCACCCTCTCATCAGTTCACAATCACAGTTTAGCCAAAACTATGCGGTTCAATTACAGTGCTCAAATAAGCCTAACCGATTACTGAATACTGTAATCACACTGAGAGCCGAACCTTAACAAAAATAACAACCCATACACCTGCCTTGTGTAAAGTAAATGGTAAGCTGCTAATGAGTCACTAGGCCGCTCGTTACGCCTAGCACTTAAGGGTCCTACAATACCCTTAACATTTAGGAACCGTGTTACACCCTAAACAAATACTCACAGTTACACACTTTTTTCCTGCGCAGAAAAATACACGTTAACCCAGTTATTGGCAGCAATTGATAATGTAATCTCTACGGCTTTGTTTAAAACACGTGGCAGCAAGACTGGAAATATTTATACGCTATTGTGTGACTAGTCGCATACACAATAATGCGACTACTACACAACATGTATTATGACTCTTAAGCTATACTGCGATTTAGCTGCGTATGCAATAATGCGACTTAGCTGCGTGCGCAATAATGCGATTTCCCCTTTTTAACACATAAAACAGAAACGGAAAAAAAACCTATCGATGAAGGAAAACAAACTTTTTCCTCCCTCGTCCCTGGATTCTCAATCAGCGCTCCTAAAGTCACAGTAACAGGTAACGCACTCTCAGCAACAACGGTGGTAACAGATTCCGAACACACAATGCTTTCTCCTGCCAGGCGCCTACACTCTTTTGCTGAGAGTTTGATACCGAGTGTTACCGACCGGTTGCGTGATTAACACTGCGAGCCCCCAACTATCGATACCTACTGAAAACCTCTGTACGATCCTGCCTATATCTTCTACACCTTTATACAATCCTGCCTATACCTTCTAACCTTCTAAAATTATCGCTATTAGCGTAATGAGTCATATAGTAAATAAATGCCTTCAGACTTTGAATGTGTTTCCAATGCACAAAAGGTTATTATTCAAACGTAAAAACAGTAAGTTACACGCTGTGATCTAAAGACAATTAGCGCAAATACATCATACGGACCCAAGGTACAGTTGTTACATACGCATGCGCTCTGGGACCAGATACTGGCATCAACAAGAGATCTCCGTCAACAGCATCAGCAAGAAGACTCCCGATTGGGGTCAGAGAGCGCACATATATACTCTTACAGGGATAGGCAATACAATAGGCACGTTTGGCATGATTCCATTGGTTCTCCATCACAATGCTTCTGTTACAGGACAGTTAACAGGTCAATTCAAATGGACACAGGTCAGCCTCCGACAGCCTTTTGTCTCCTTTTTCCAGCTGCATGCAAATCTATGCTGCTAATATTACATAGTACATTTTAGTGTTTTAACTCTCTATAGTCCATAAGTTGCAGACGCATGTTGCGATCTTCTCACCGATGACACCGGGAAGCTGTTGAGAAAGAGTAGATCAGTATAACACCAAACACGGTCTGCTTATCATGTATTAAACCTTAGATATCAAATAATCTTTATTTCACAACATTAGTAATAAATGAATAAATCTTGAATATTACACTTTGAAGCTATGGAACCTTTTATGTAAGTGTGCAGTGTGTAAGTATTAGGGGTTTGGGAAAAGACGCTAGTTAGAGTTCACCATGGTACGTGTTTTGCAGGGTTGATCCCTTTGTATGTTGTAGTGACTGTCTATATTTATGTAGTGAGGACTTTTAACTTGGGGCAGTTGCGTACGCATGTAACTAATAAACAGCGTTCGTACGTGGGGTATTATGCAGTTGCTAATGTGCGTATGGTGTTAACAGCGTAACTGTGCGTATTTAATGTGTATGTGGTATGATGAGATATGCGGTCGCACGATGCTAATAGCATCGCTGTATGTATTTAAGTGT
Organism: Taudactylus pleione; assembly: GCA_031769625.1. Lineage (NCBI taxonomy): Eukaryota > Metazoa > Chordata > Amphibia > Anura > Myobatrachidae > Taudactylus > Taudactylus pleione. The sequence goes on along the minus strand of JAUIMM010000555.1, from coordinate 184,507 downwards.
GAGTTTCGCTAAAATGGCACTGGGCGGCCATTCGCAAAATGGCGTCGTGCAGATCTAATTTTTGAGATGGAGTCTTGTCGCCATTCGCAAGATGGCGTCTCTCCGATCTAATTTTAACTGATCCTGTCTCAGCCAATTATCCGGCTTCGACACAATGGTTGACTGACAGAGCGGAGCAGCAGACGACAAATGTTTGGCGAGGAAGTGCTGCCTCGCAACTGCATTCATAATGAGATGAGCAGTATACAGTCTAGTGAACATAACCTTACGGAGTCACATTCCTTGAATGCGATCATAAACCAAATGTGTAGCATAAAAACAACATTGCAGTGATAAGATGGGAAAGAAATTATGTTTATTTAATCTGTAGGTATAAATCACAATGGAACAGAATATTTGGTTGTCTCCTGCTACCGCAAGGCTACGATATGCTATAGAAAAGACAGAGCTGACAATGAATAGTACTAAGCACTACAGCATGAACTGTCCTTTCCCAACATCAATAACGCACCATGGCTGCTCTATGCCTCCTATGGGGAACAAAGCTTGCATTGTGCCCGCTGGATGCCCTGGTTATAAAGTAGGGTACTCAGGGCCTAAATAGAGCTTTTGTTTTTGAGCTCAGGATGGTGAATCACTCATAAACATGCTCCAAATTCTGATGTATCAAAAATCCATTGTTCTGGCTCATGTGCCAGCACAATTATGAAAGAGAAATTGACAAAACTACCTCTGAGAAAGGAAGTAATTGGGCTGTTATTTCTATGTGTCCCACAGGATGCAGACAGGATGGTACATTTATCAAATGTCATTGTTTGTAAAAAAAATAGGACATATTGTCTTAGTGTACGATGATTACCTACATAGACGTGAGACAGCATGTTACAGCAGACTCCCACTTCCAAGACCAGTAAAGAAGTTTATTCTGTTCTGAGACAGTGACATTTCTGTGCATCAAGTGCAGTTGTCCCAGTTCTGTTCTTGCATTACTAGGCTTATACGGGGGCTAATGCAGTTTTGTAGGGGGTGTTTGGTGTTTTCACTCTGTAAGCTCACTGGAGACAAGTGCGCATAGTTATGTACACAACTTCATTACATCCCACTTGCGGCTGAAGGAGTGTAACTAGGTGGTAATGGGGCGTTTGCATGTAGGTAAAGTTTAGCAATGATGTATCAGATAAATTGTGAGCGATGCAGGTTTGTGCTACGCGGAGACTCGCCTGTTGTCAGATGACTCTCTTGCATCCAGCATCGGCCTTTTGCAAGTGCACACTGATAATGGTGAAGGCTAGCGTACGTATAGGGTTGGTGCAAACCCATATGAGCAGATAGCCACTTGTTTCTCTATGCACGCAATGTGAGTGTCAATGTGGCCACCTGGCATTCTGCATCGGAACCTCAATGTTCATTCCAGGAGGAAGATCAGGATTTAAAAATATTTTTTGGTTTACCCATGGTAGATAAGGTCTAAAAGAAAGCAAATAAATATAACACTATTACACTAAAGGCAATAATATGCAGGATTTAGAAGCTATGTTCTGTTGGGAAGCAGTCGGGAAGTCGACGGACGGAATCCCGACCGCCGGCTTCCCGACTGTCTAATCCCGGCAAGGGTTAAATGACAGGCGTCATGGTCCCGAAGCCAGCCATTTCACCTACGCCGGGGGCCCGACCCCCGGCTTACCGATCCTAGGTAAGCCGGGCATGGACAGCTGTGGGGGGGGGGTTTAGGCTAGGGGCTCCCGGGTGGGACTTAGGGTTAGGTTTAGACTAGGGGAAGGGGGTTAGGCAGCCCCGGGGGGAGGTTAGGCACGCCCCCTGGAGACTTTAGGCATCAGGGAAGAGGGGGTTAGGTTTAGGCACTTAAAGGGGGGTTAGGCTCTCGGGGGTGGGGGGGTTAGGGTTAGGCACTTCTAAGGGAGGGTTAGGGTTGGGGGGGTTAGGTTAGTTTAGTCGGGATCTTCACCTCTGCTGGGCTTCCGCTGTCGGGGCAGGCCGTAAATCATACCGATCCCATTCTGTTGTTTAAATGCCATTAATGGTATTAATACTAGATAATGGGAAAAAAAAATTTAAATACTTAAAATGAAAACTCTAGGCTGGATGGGGAAGCGGATCAGGTGGGAAATACATATATTTTAATTGCTATAGTGCAGCTTATATTGTGGACTCATGCGCTCATATAATATAAGGCAATTTTAAGGTTTCCCATTTTCTACCAATAAAATGTATACATCTTTTTTATAATCTGTAACATATGCTAAAATCAACAAAGCTTATACAGCTTTAAAGTAGCTAGAAATATTAGTAATATATATACGATTATAAAAACTAGTAAACAGAAACATACAGTACATGGACAGAGAATTACATGATTAGCAATGTGATGTTTTGCAATGAATTACACTAATAGCTTAATGTGGACACTAGCTTATAGTCAATATTTAAATTGTTCAATTATCTGACAAGAGACTCCTTTCACGGAAATGCATGACTGCAAATTTATAGTCTTGTTTTATCTTCTCATAATCGAATTACATTGAAGAGAGCTGGTTGTTCTCAATTAATATTGGAGCTTTATGATGTGCGCAATGCTTTATTAATATATGATGAAGTTTTAATGTTTATCATATGTTGTTTTGAGAAATGTAATATTAAATATATTAGAAGACCATTCCTGTAGGTGTTTCACTTCTGCTGTTTTTGTTTAAATAGTTTAAAAATAAAAAAACCCCTTTATAATATAATTAATATTTATGACTTTTTCAGCGCTATCTGGGCTTTCTTGATTTTTGTATTGTTTTAAGATGAAGGAGAGAGCAACTGCCCCTTTTCAGATGGCTGCCGTAAATATAAACCTTAATGACCGAATTAGTGAAAAGGTATAATTAGCTAGCGGACCAAAAAGGCGCATAAAGTTGATAATCTGTAACATATACAGTGGCATAAAGATAACTACCCTAGCGATTGACAATACCTTTACTGTGCAACAGATGTGCTGCATGTGTTGTATTTTGCAATAAACTGCTCCCACTGACTGTAATGGCGAATGAGATTTGGGGTAAGATAAATGAAATACCTCCCAACGTTGGACGTTTCTAAATCAGAAAACAGCTCCATATGTGGTGTAGCTGCAGCATGGTTCATGGTACAGCTGTGGGCAGCAAGGGAAGGCGTGGACACCCACCTCTGGTACACATGGCACTACTGATGTACCTCTTCACTCCCTGCAAGTCAGTGCAAATGTGCCAACCCCTGCTTGTTTTACTATCACATTACTCCTACACATTGTGTGTGTTCCATTCAAACCCGTAAAAGGTAAGAAATTCTGTATTATCATTTCAAGTGCAGATATTATTATATAAAACTCTGTGCAGAATCAGGAGTTTCGCTGTTTCAGAAAAGTGGATTAATGTCAAAGAGTTCTATTTATTATTATTATTATCATCATTTATTTATATGGCGCCACAAGTGTTCCGCAGCGCCTTACAAAGTATTTATGTAGATTTGCGTTAATGAATGGCTACTTTTCACTATATCGCTAAGTTCGATGCCATATATAGCTTGGCTAAGTAGCAATTCATGTATACTTACCTTTCCAGCCGAAGCGATACGATATCCAGCTGTCTTCAGCTGCGGCTCTGTCTGGGAAGAAAGGAGTCGGCAGCTAGGTCCCTTCTGCGCATGCGCCGGGTGGCAGCTCAGGAGAGGCTGCAGTGGCTGCTGGGATGTGAAGAGCGGAGCGAGCGCCGGGCAGAAGACCGGAAGTAAGCAACTTCCCTGCCGGTGTTGAGACTGCGCTATCCTGAGATGGCGAATCTGAACACACAAGAGAAGTGGAAAGCTCAGCTTTCCGTCCTTTAATTATTCACACTCAGCATACTACATGCCGCGATTCAGCCACGGATCGGGGGTGCCGCAGGAGAGGTAATGAACTTCACGGTAACCCGCTCTGTGAATAGCAACAAGCAGAAAAATGCTGTTTATTGCAAAACAGAACTTTTCTCTACCCTATGAATAGACCCCAAAGTAAGAAACACAATGTAATCTTCTTAGTGGCGGTTAGAGAAAAACAAACATTCACATTTGCTTTTAGTTCACTTCAATTTCAATGAAAAAAAACCCACTTTTTGGGCCATTTTGTGTAGATTCTTTGAGCCGGGTGAGGAGAAATAAGCACACTAATACTATTCTCAGGAAATTCAGTCTTCTGGAAAGAAAAAACCACACACACAAATACAAAGTATAATTTGTGTGGGTTCTGCATAAATGATATTGATGATGGAATGTGGCCAGCACAAATAGAGGCAAAGTGGGGGTAAATTATGACAAATTATAACTACAGGATCTGGCAGCAAAGCCTGTACTGGTCCGTGCTGGGTGATATTTGTAATACCCCTTTTACACCAGAGCTAAAACCCAGGTAGCTCCTTGGTGTAAAAATGGACAGAGTTGGATTTCCGGGTTGAGTGACCCGGCAATCCAACCCAGGTAACTTGCAGGGTTTAACACGGGGATAACCCATGAAACCCTGCAGTGTACACGGCGCGATCCGGGTCACGATGACCTTCAGTGGCACTTAGAGATGACGTCATCTCCAAGCGTCCACTTCCACGCCGCAAGAGCTGGGTCACTGCAGACATGGCTCCGGTGTGAACGGCGCCGACTTGGGAATTTCCTGGGTCAGCCAGCTAAATTCCGGGTCTGATCCGGTTTGGACCCTTGTTCCAACCTCCGGGTCAGATCCGGAATTTAGGTATAAAAGCAGTATAAGGCATAATGTTAAAATAGGGCACCTTAGAAAGAGTGATGGTATAGGGGGCAAAATAGATGGAAAACCCCCTATCATTTATTGTAATACCTGCAGGTTGCTGCACAGACTAAATTGACCTATTTTCCTCATTAAGATCCTGGATCAGCATGCTGAGGCCGGGCAATAAATGTTTTATAGACCAATTGAATTTGGATATATAACACATAATATCCTGGTGATCCTTCAGCTTAGTCTGCCCTGAAGAAGAAAGTGGACAGATTTCAGCACTGGAAGCCTCTCTGTTTCTAAACGTCCATTCATATATTATACATCAAACCAAAGCTCCTTACATCAGCTCTGCTAACAAAATGTTCCCCTTGTTCACCAGAATTAACCTTTGCTTCCTTCTATGTAAGAAGTTTATAGAAAACGGTTACTCAAGAAACATGTGAGCATTAAAGTAGAGTGAAGGTATTTAACCCCCAGCGGTCACACAGGAAATAAAACTCTTCACAGGGAAACAGCAGCTAGTGAGGCACTCAATGCAAGGAGAGGCGACATCTCGGTGATCTCCTAAGCAGAACATCCATTTAATGCAGACAAAACGGTCTGTCCTTGACGTCTTTCATAGTAACTCGTTTTCATACCTAGCAACACTAGCTGCAAGTATATACAGAAACATTACTGCATATTTATAAGAAAACTATAGATAACATATGTCCTCTTATTTGTAACCTGTATATATATTTTTCTTTTTTTTAAGTAAGCAGTATATTCACTTTATTAAAACTAATCACTATGATTGTTTAAAACATTACTGAAGAACACAATGTCTCCCAGAAGAAAATGATAAAATATAAGCTCTCACGAGCAGGGACCTCTTCCCTCATGTGCTTCTCTTTACATTTTCTTCTACTCATTACTCCCCATAAGGGCACTTAACACGTGACTGCCAACTCCCGGCAGCTTATTGTGAGTGCTTTAATCGCTATTGCAGCAATGTATATAAATCGTGTCCTTGTCCTGTAATGTAATGTACTGTAAGTTACTTGTTTCTTATTCACCTATTAATTCTATGTACTATGTAAGGCGCTGCGGAACACTTGTGGCGCCATATAAAGGATAATAATAAATTAGTCTGATAACATTTTTTTGCACTTAACTAGCTTAAAAAACATTAAGCTACTCCCCCAGAATGTCCAGGAGAGTTGGTAAGTGCCCATTTAAAGCAGATCGGTTACTTGTACATAACAATACATTACATATATATCTCAAAAGAGAACATAAACATACATATTACATTTTTTGGCTAGTGTATAAAGCAGACCAACAATCTGGTAGTTAGAGTATAGCAGAGATTCGATCTTTGGAAGTCTGTTACTGATGGAGATACAGGGCTCATTTGCAGTGTATTTAGAAATAGTTTTACAAGCAGCTCAGTCAGGGTGTGCTGATTACATGTATGCAGCACCCTTTGGGATAAAGTCATATGGTCACTGTGCCTTCTTCACCTTTTTACATGATGTTAGCCATCTTCTGAACAGGTTGTAAGGTGTAATGAGTATATGGACAACCTACACGTTGGAGCATGCTCAGTTTACTGTCGAGAATATTTTTTTACTTCACGCTGTAGGAAGTCTGTCAAATGTCAGTATATTGGCTCCGAATGATCAAATAAGATTATAGCACAGAATTAACAAATGTAAATAATGTTCACAGCATGTAAAGAGAATTGCCGCAATTAAGTATCCATTCGCTGCGGATATTTTCATTTTTAATGAAACATGTCCTCACTTTGTACTACGTAGGAATCGCAGACACAGCGATTGCAATAATTGCTCTCCCCAGGAGTTACATCCCTGGCATTTTGTAGGAGTCTTTCACATGTGTGAAAGGCTCCTCCAAGGGAATCTGACATTGTACATTTTGTGAAAGCCCTGCATTAGGCTTTTAGTACAGTACATACAAACAAAATATAAAACTATGCAGAAACTACAGTTTCTAGATAATTTTATAGGAAAAAATAATTGATAAATAGGCCCCTTCGTACTATGTAAGTGTATGAAATAAAAACACACCATTCTATTATGAATTCCTAAAATACTCAGCATTTTACAGTAGTCACACAGATTATAATGTGAACGCTTCACTGTAGCCTAGAAATGTGGCCCAGGCAGCCCCCAGCTCCACTACAAATGTTCTGCTTATTCTGGGACAGCAGCCGTCCAACAGCTTTGTGTAATTAAAGGGCAGGAGCAGGGATCTTGTTTTATAATTTCAGAGATTTGAAAACACAATAGCCTATTGAGTAATACAGAGCGGCTTTGTTTCGTGTCTGTATTCCTCTGGGATTTGTCTACTTTTGTTCAAGCCTCACTTGTCTGTTTGCATAACCTCTAAGGTGTGACACAGATCAGCAGCTCCAGCAGGGACAAATTGAAGACTATCTGATCTTGGACACAACCAGGAGTTTGTAGAAAACAAATCCCCTACTATGTACAACACTGAAGAAGTGATGTGTACATATCAAGTTTTCACTCTACATTAGTGTGAGATAAAACAGTTGTGTGTGAAATAGAAACCTCTCAGGAGCAGGCACTTTCCTTCTGTCTGTCTCATCAAGTTGTGTGTCTATTCAGCATTGATTTTTTGACAAAAAAAATACAGAGAAACTAAGATTTCTGTATTTTTATGTAGCTCCCCTATTCAGCAATGGGATAATGGAGAAGATAACGCAAATATCTTCTCCATACATTCCCATTTCGCTGAATACCGCACTGTAGGGATCAGGCCATTGATCTCTACAGTGCTTAACACTTTTTGCTATTCAGCAAAGCAAAAAGTGTTAATTCACCCGATAAATATTTCCTTTATATAACACCATTTCAGAATAGCGTTACATGAAGAATATACTTACATTTCCCGAAAACTGCAGGGACAGAGGGAAATTTTCCCATAAGTCCCTGCAGCATCTGGTAACCCCGCCCAGTATCATCCCTGCTTCCCGGTGATCGGCGGCAGGTAAGTCACTCTAGAGGCTTTTAAACCCCCCCGAAATTGATTGATGTGTATACATGTATATTTATGTGCAATTATATTTAACATTTATATATAAATGTTAAATATAAAAGCGCATAAATATACATGTATACAGGCTAGTATAAAGCCTGTATACATATCAATCAATTTCGGGAGGCTGGAGCTGTACTTACCCCTCCACAGTCACCGGGAAGCCAGGACGGAGACTGTTCCCGAGCGCATGACTGAGCATGCTCAGGGAACAAACAGAAGGGATAGTTTTCGGAATCCCGATAACAATCCCTTCTGTGGCATCGCAGGGACAGCGTATTACTGCAACCGCTGTCCCTGCACAAAATAATGCTGAATAGCTTACATAGTTTATCATAATTGATCAAATATCGTGACGATGTTGCCCTATAATATTCTGGGCAACATCGTCACTGTTGCTGAATAGACCCCTGTGTATTTGTATTGGCTTCTTGTATGGTTTGTGTCATGCTGTTTGTTATTATTATCCTTTATTTATATGACGCTACAAATGTTCTGCAGCACCTTACATAGTGAGCATTATTGTTATTAAGTTAGCCAATGTTTTACTAGTGTAATGAGTAATTCTCCACTGTACAGCACAGCTATATTTTGGTGCCCTAAAAAACAGGAGATATGGTAAGAACTTACCTTTGTTATCTCTGTTTCTACGAAGTCCATAGGGTCCACAGGGTTGACCTTGGGGTTATAGCTGGAACAGGATCCATGGGCACCACACAGTTAAGCTTTTAGCTCCCAGGATGCACTTGGGTCCTCCTCTATACCCCGCCCCCGAGCCACAGGCACCTCAGTTGGTAAGCAGCCTAGGCCGGAGGAGAATATGGAACAGAGAGAAGGAAGACTGGAACACACAAGAAACCATACTCACAGCAATAGGAGACGGAAAACCGGTGACCAGCCACACAGCCCATTTGAAGCCAGGTGCGTCAGGGCGGGCGCCCTGTGGACCCTATGGACTTCGTAGAAACAGAGATAACAAAGGTAAGTTCTTACCATATCTCTTGTTTTCTACTTCAGGGTCCACAGGGTTGACCTTGGGGATGTCCCAAAGCAGTTCAACTAAGGGCGGGGACGCTCCTGTGCTGAAAGGAGCACCCGGCGCCCAAAGGAAGCATCCTGAGAGGCGAAGGTGTCAAACGCATAGAACCTCAAAAACGTTTGAATAGAAGACCAAGTGGCCGCCTTACACAGCTGAACAGCAGAAGCGCCACTTCTAGCAGCCCAAGAGGGACCCACAGAACGAGTGGAATGAGCCTTAACAGAGGCTGGCACAGGAAAACCCTCTTGTGCATAAGCCTCACAAATAACGGAACGAAGCCAACGGGCTAACGTTTGTTTGTTGGCAGGCCAACCCCTCTTGTGAAAACCAAAGAGGATAAACAAGGAATCAGACTTCCTAACCGAAGCCGTCCGGTCTACATAAATTCTAAGCGCCCGGACCACATCTAAGGAAGTCTCACCAGCTGAAAGATCAGGGGACTGAAAAGCTGGCACAACAAGTTCCTGATTAATGTGGAACTTCGAGACCACTTTGGGCAAAAACTCAGGACGAGTGCGGAGCACCGCTCTGTCCTGGTGAAAAATCAGGAAAGGAGGGCGACAGGAAAGCGCCCCCAATTCAGACACCCTCCTGGCCGAAGCAATTGCCAGGAGAAAAACCGTCTTAAATGTCAGCCACTTGAGCTCCACCGCCTCAAGAGGCTCAAACGGAGGACCCTGCAGGACCCGTAGCACCACCGCCAAGTCCCAAGGAGCCACAGGAGGCACAAAGGGAGGCTGGATCCTGAGAACACCCTGGAAAAAGGTGTGAACGTCTGGTAGTATTGCAATCCGCCGTTGAAACCACACGGACAAGGCGGACACATGAACCTTCAGAGATGCAAGGCGTAAGCCGAGATCCAATCCTGACTGAAGAAATTCCAAGATCCTGGAAACTCTGAACACCTGAGGATCATAATGTCTGGACTCACACCACTGAAAGTAAGTGTGCCACACTCTGTGATAAATCCGTGCTGAAGCAGGCTTGCGTGCCCTGAGCATGGTACCAATAACCGAACTGGAGAAGCCCGAGACCTCAAGACGGCTGTCTCAAGAGCCACGCCGTCAAAGACAGCCGACCCAGATCCGGGTAAAGGCAGGGCCCCTGAGACAACAGGTCCCGACGCTGAGGAAGAAGGTACGGAGCGTCGATGGAGAGGCTCCTGAGATCGGAGTACCAAGGACGTCTGGGCCACGCCGGAGCTACCAGCACGAGCATGCCGCCGTCCTGCTTGAATTTCCGCAGAACCCGAGGAAGCAGGGATAGCGGAGGAAACAGATACGCCAGGTGAAACGTCCATTTCACCGACAGCACGTCCACCAGACTTGCGCCTGCGTCTCTTGTCCTTGACCCGTAAACGGGCAACTTGTGATTGTGACGGGAGGCCATCAAGTCCAGCTCCGGCAGTCCCCACCTGTCCACGAGTAGCTGAAACACCTCTGGGTGAAGCGACCATTCCCCGGGATGCACGTCGTGACGGCTGAGGAAGTCCGCCTCCCAATTGAGGACTCCGGGGATGAAGACCGCCGAGATCGCCGGAATGTGACCCTCCGCCCAAGTCAGGATATGAGACACCTCCGACATCGCTGCCTGACTGCGAGTTCCGCCTTGGTGGTTGATATACGCCACCGTGGTGGCGTTGTCAGACTGCACCTGTACCGCCCTTCCGTGAAGAGCGGGGCCGGACGACTGCAGGGCCCTGTATACTGCCCGCAGTTCCAGGATGTTGATGGGGAGAAGTGCTTCTTCCGCTGACCAACGACCCTGAAGCGACAAAGAGCCGGTCACTGCCCCCCAACCCCGGAGACTGGCATCCGTCGTGAGCAGGACCCAGTCCGGGATCCAAAATGGGCGCCCCTTGACCAGATGAGCTGTCTGAAGCCACCAAGCCAAAGATTGCCGAACGTCCGGAGACAACACCAGCACCTGAGAGCGGATCCGGTGAGGTAACCCGTTCCATTCTGATAGAATCAGCCCCTGCAGGGGCCGGGAATGGAACTGGGCAAATTCCACCATGTCGAATGTCGACACCATAGACCCCAGAACTCTCATAGCCGAATGGACCGACAGACGGCAACGGCTCAGGCAACTGTGTATCCGCAGCTGTAGGGAGGCGACCTTCTCCGGAGTCAGGAAGATCCTTTGCTGACGCGAATCCAGCAGGGCTCCCAAATGAACCATCCGCTGTGATGGAATCAGGGAGGACTTTTTCCAATTTATCAACCACCCGTGTGCTTGCAGGCAAGCGATCGTCAGGTGGAGATGTTGAAGCAGTACCTCCGGGGAGCTCGCCAGCAACAGGAGGTCGTCCAGATACGGCAGCAGCCGTACATTCTGGTTCCGAAGATGTGTGGCCATGACCGCCATAATCTTCGTGAACACCCTTGGTGCCGTGGAGAGACCAAAGGGTAGCGCCCGGAACGGATAGTGGTGTTGAAGGATAGCGAACCTCAGATACCGCTGGTGTGAAAATGCTATCGGAACATGGAGGTAGGCGTCCTGGATGTCCAGGGACACCATGTAATCCCCCGGTTCCATCGCCAGAATGATGGAACGTAACGTTTCCATCCTGAACTTGGGAACTCTGAGGAATTTGTTCAGAGACTTCAAGTTGAGGATAGGGCGATGAGAACCATTGGGTTTCTGCACCAGAAACAGAGACGAATAATACCCCGCCCCTCGTTGTGATAGAGGAACGGGAACAATGACCCCTGCTTTCAGCAAGGACTCTATAGCCTCCTGAACCTGTAACGCCTTGGTCTTGTCCTGAGAAGGACTTGTGCAGAAAAACTGGTGGGGTGGTCTGTGCCGAAAAGACAGGGCGTACCCCTGGGAGACCACTTCTCGAACCCAGGCATCCGTGGTGGTATTGTGCCAGCACTGGGCAAATAGAAGAAGTCGGCCTCCCACTCTGAGGTCCCCCAGAGGGAGGCCCGTCCCATCAGGCCGCAGGTTTATCTTCCTGCTTGGAAGAAGGGCGCCGAGCACTCCAGGCTTGCTTCTTGGGTTTAGAGGCAGTCTTACTCGCAGACTGTCTCGGGAAGGACTGACCTTTCGCCTTACCCTGAACCCGAAAGGAACGAAAAGCCGAACTCCGAACCTTAGCAGGCAGTGCCGCCGAAGGGAGGAAGGCCGACTTGGATTTAGCCAGGGTGTCCACTATTTTGTCCAAGTCCGGACCAAATAGTAATTCCCCATTGAAAGGTAAGGCCTCCAGACCCTTCTTTGAATCAGAGTCCGCTCTCCAGGACCGCAACCACAAGGATCGGCGGCCAGACACCGCTGCAGCCGATACCCGCGAGGTCAGCAGACTAGCATCTAAAGAAGCTTCACCAATGTAAGAAGCAGCGTCCCTCATTTGTCCCAGCAACGCCCGCTGGACATCCGGAGCGTCGTCTGGGAAGGTATCTTCCAATGCATTGGCCCACCCCTCAATGGCCTTGGCCACCCAGGAGATGGCCATGGACGGTCGGGCCACCGCCCCGGAGAGGGAGTAAATAGACTTTAAGCAAGTCTCAACTTTCCTGTCCGTGGGATCCTTCAGCGAGGATATCGACGGTAATGGTAAGGTGGCGCCCCGAGTTAAACGGGTGACATGGGAATCCACCGCCGGTGGAGTTTCCCATTTTTTACAATGTGCCTCAGGGAAGGGGTAATTAGAAGCCAACCGCTTCTGAGGAAGGAATCTCTTACTGGGCGCCTGCCAAACTACCGCCATATGATCCGTCAACTGATCCGACAGGGGGAACACCGCAGAAGCCACCTTAGTTTTTTTGAAACTAGGAAACTTCGACTTAGGAACCGGTGCCTCATCCTCTATAAGAAGAATAGCTCGCACCTCCCTAACTAGTGCTCGCACATTAATGGACGACTTGGTATCCATTTCCTGGACCGAGGTGTCCGAGTCAGTGTCATCAGGGACCTCCCCATCATCTGAGGAACCCTCTGAGTCCGATACCTGAGCAGCCCGTGTCATGAGTGGGCGTTTTGAAATCCTAGAAGGCATGTCAGTCTGCAACATTGACTGAAAAGCCGAGGAAGCGGCCGCCAAATTTTGCACGGAGTTGGAGAGCACATCCACCCATGGTGGAGGAGTCGCCATAGGGGCCTGAAAAGGTACCACAGGCTGCTGCGGCACAGGGGAAGCCTGTATATACATAGGCAACCCCGCATAGGGACCTACTGATTGAGACCCAGGAGGACTCCGCAATAACTGCGGGACACCCGGGGAATGGGGGATGGTCGGCTGGGGCACCGCCCTAGTAGGGAGAGCAGTCGGGACCGACAGACGGTCCGCAATAGACACCAGCACTTGAGAAAACATCGCCCACGGTGGTTCCTGCGCCAGAGAAGGTCTGGATGGGCCAGGAGCCACCTGGCATCGACTACACTGGCCATCCTGTGACAAATCCTCCCTATCTACTCCTGCAGAACAGCGTCCGCAGGAGGCCAACACCGGAGCCACTGAGCGCTCAACCTCCTTGTCTGACATGACAGAATATATTATATATCTGGCACCAGGGTAGAAGTAAAACGCACTCACCGGTGTGCTGAACAACAGCCCACAATATGGCACTGAGTAGCACACAACTGTATGTGACGGACCTCACAAATACGTGATCTATATAAGTGAGGTCAGTAGAAACGCCCCTCCCCCACACACCTGTAGGGCTTGTAGGAGAAGTAAAGGGATAGGTATAAGCTGACAGTAAGTAGAAAATAAGCACAGACGGCAGCACTAGCAATAGTCACATACCATGCAGGAAGATATACTCACTGCACCTTTACACTACAATCAACCTGCCCAGATTCAGTGTCTGGGAGGGCTATAGTGCTGTGTACGCTGTCCTTAATCAGGGGAGAGGTACACAGGGGGACCGGTCCGCGTGCTCCCTGAGATCTGCGCTGCCACTGGGAAAATGGCCGCTGGAGACCTCAGAGGAGGAGTGGCCATGTAACTGCAGCTCAGCGACGCCAGACTGCGTGCTGAAAGGCGCGCTGAGCTGAGGGGAGGAGCCGCTGACAGGGAAGGCTTCCTCCCCTGGGTGGCCATAACCCCAGGGATGCTGGCTTCCCGCTTGCCCCTTTATCCCTGGTGGTCTAGTGGTCCCACGGGTTATGGGGGGGGGCCCGCCGCCACTGCCAGCAGCCTCCGGTCTGTCCCCAGGACCGGAGGCTAAAGGACTGCATTTAAGGCATTCCGCGCGCCGCCGCTAGCCAGCGACGCGCGGCTTACCTGAATCCCCGGCGACTCCGGCAGCAGTCCTGGGAGGTAGACAGAGTCCGGCTAGTACGGACTCTGCCCTCCCGCCGCGATCCCCAGATCAGTACTGGCGTCGCGGCGCCAGTCGGGGATCAGAGCGGCAGCGTGGGCGTCTGTACAGACAGCCCTTCGCTGCAGTCTGTAGTAAAAAGATTAAAATAAATAAAATCTAACTTAAAATAAAAAGCTTCTGGGGGCTGCTCCTGCAGCCCCCCTGCGCGGTGACCGACTCCGGCCGGGCACCAGCTTACACTGAGGTGCCTGTGGCTCGGGGGCGGGGTATAGAGGAGGACCCAAGTGCATCCTGGGAGCTAAAAGCTTAACTGTGTGGTGCCCATGGATCCTGTTCCAGCTATAACCCCAAGGTCAACCCTGTGGACCCCCTATGGACCCTGAAGTAGAAATAAATGGTAATACATATTAGTGTTTCTATTTTCTGAGCTCCACACTGTTGCTGCCCAAGTGAGAGAAAATAAAAAAAAATATTTTCTCCAGAATCAATACTGCTGTATGCCTAATAATCCCAAATTAACATGGTAATAGCGATATTCACAATGTGATTTGATAAACTCCAGTAGTAAACATTAAGTGGGGCATTTAGAAGCAGGACTGCCAAAGAAGATATGGTAACAGAGTTATGGACCTATTGACTCAGATGATATGGTAACAGAGTTATGGACCTATTGACTCAGATGATATGGTAACAGAGTTATGGGCCTATTGATTCAGATGATATGGTAACAGAGTTATGGACCTATTGATTCATTCCAAATTGCTATGACAGGCAGGCGTTGAAATCTGGCACTGCATTTTAATAGCCTGGAAGTTCTACTCAGGCATTTGTTACCGTTTATTTAAAGCACTGGACATTCCATAGCCTTGTACAATTTAGACAATTACAGATAATGGTTCCAGAGGGCTTGTACTTTATTTCTTATCGTACTTCCCTGTACTAAATAGTCTGTACTCTAAACAGTATATAGGAAAACAGACACTAGGATGAATATAAATGCAACTTTGAGAACAAGCGCATGCAGACAGTGTGACAAGTTTAGTCTGTCTTGCAATCCACAGGGATACCTCAGAGACTACACAATGTAACTTTTCTAAATTGGCATAATCAAAAAGAGTTTGGGTACCACTGACATAAGCACTGACTGGACCATTCTCAATCTAATAAGTGAGGGCAATGTGAAGATTGCAGGGTGTTAAATTGTGCAAATCAGACAGGGGATTCATGTAACAACAAAAAATAACCAAACGGATCGCAACTGCAACAGCGTACGCAGATCGGTCAATGGTGCGTACTGCACATACACCGCAGTGTGCATGAGGTAGCAATTGTAATCACCTACGCAGATACAAAGACATAGCGGACCGAGGGACGGGATGTCAACGTTTGGGGGTGGTGACGACGGAGTGGTTGGAGAAATGCAGGCGTGCCAGTCAGTTTGAACGTCGTTGCATGTGCGTTCGCATACGCAGCTTGTGTACTCACTGGTGCGACAATGTTATCAATTTCTGAGTAAGGTCAGACCTGTTGTAATTGTGCGTGATGAGCCGATGTCACTCTATGTTACCGATGTATACGCAGGACTGCAAGGTATTATGGATGTGAGATAGCAGTAGTTGGTAATAGTGGGCGTCTCTATGCTGGCTGTGCGATGGCTTTGCAAATGCATTCATTAGCATATTTTCGCAGCAGACATGCGTGTGTAATTGCAGCTGCCATCCGTATTGATTCAGGCCCAGTGTTTCCCAAACTCATTTCTCATGGAGCACTAACAGTGCATGTTTTCCAGGTCTCCTCACTGAATCACAAATTAAATATTTAACTGCACCTGTGGATCTTGTAAAGTGTGTTTCCCAAACGCATTCCTCAGGGAGCACTAATAGTGCATGGTTTCCATTTTTCCTAGCAGGTGCACAGGTGTATTCATTACTGGCTGACACATTTTAAAAGATCCGCAGATGGCGATAATTATTTCACTTGTGATTCTGTGAGGAGACCAGAAAACCATGAGGGGTTGGGTTTGATATGTTGACAGTGTCGACATGTTGCCTGTCAACATCATAGTTGTCGAAATTGCGGTGTCAACATTGTCATTAATGACCATTTGACTTCATCCTGTCATATCTTATGATACCCCCGTCCCATTTCTGCAGCTCTTATCTCCCATTACTACCATACTCTGTACTTAGCACATATTCACAATTCTCCCACTGTAAGACAACTGTTCCCTGCATAAAAACATAACACCGCATTTGCCAGCTAGAAAACATTTTTTCTACAGTGGCCTTATACCTCACCTGAGTCCCAATGGCTGCTACTTATACTTAATTACATCATGGGGATCTGCCAGCTCTGTTATACAGTCTGTAAATTCAGTTTGTTAGCCAACATTAAATGGTTGTAGGTACCCTGCCCTGTCAGTGTCACAGCAATGTCCCCAATAGGAGTCTGCCATACCCTCTATGTGGGGGAACAGTATCAACAGAGGGATACTAACTATAACAATGGTGCATGGCTACCTGCCCCACTTCTCAATAGCACCAGGGCCCAACTAGTCTCATCGCAGCCCCAAGGCTCAAGCTACTGTATGAGGGACAATCTGCAACAGTTTCTATAGGTTGTAAAGCAGCCTTAAGAGCCCATCAGTATATGCATAATAGCACTGACAAATCAAAGATTCCATTCATGAACACAAATTAGTGTATAAGTCCATTATATATTGGTGTGTATATTATAAATTTAAACTGGCCAGATATTGTACTTTGTATCTTTACATACTAGAAATAATGAAACTGTTCAAGGCCCCCAAAAAATGACATCGGTTTTGCGGATTGGAAAAGAGCTGTAATAAAAAGTCACATTTTAGCAATATCCCACATTGCCCTCTAGTGGCACAGACAAGGCTTGCAATTACCAAGCAACAAGCCCAGCATTCATGAACCATACAGCGGTTAATCTAGGAAAAATGTATGTAATATATTTAAACAAATACATACATTAGGAACAGGACAATCTTTCAGGAGAGAATACAGAGGTTTTTTCAGGACTGGCAAGCTGGCTCCAAAAGCAAACCCCAAATATGTCTACAATTCTGCACTTTCAAACTGCTTGGCATGCCGGACAAGGAATATTCTTTGCAAATGCTGGACGTTGTGCATAAAAAAATGGTCTTGGTTAAATAAAACTACGTGTTCTCTATCACAACATACATCTGTGAGCACTGGGCCTCAGTGTATGCAAAGAGAAGTGTGAACGATGGAACATTTCCAACCCACAAACATTGATTCATGCTGACTAGACCTCAAAACACTTCTAGACTCCTATAAAACACTTGGCAGGCAGAATTGTGAATTGCAACATTTAATGATTACTTGAACTACCAATGAGTTCACACAACCTATAGTTCTATCAGGCTAGGCACTGCAATCTGCCACTCTCAGTCATCATACAAACACAGTGTCCCCTGCTGAAGAGCAGACTCTCCTTGTGCTTTGATAGACGTCAATGAAGGCATGAAGGACTGACGTTAATAAGTAACTTGAAGGCTGAAGTGCCCAAGTCAGATCCAGCTGTTCAAACAGTTATATCTCTTTAAAGCCCTATAGGGTCACATAA
Source organism: Taudactylus pleione (assembly GCA_031769625.1). NCBI lineage: Eukaryota > Metazoa > Chordata > Amphibia > Anura > Myobatrachidae > Taudactylus > Taudactylus pleione. Next base: position 166,755 of record JAUIMM010000555.1, on the reverse strand, counting down.
AATCTATGGACACATCTACCAGCTGTCAAAGATTTTAATTTTCTTAACATGGAGTAGGAGTTGCTGGATAGGATCCTGTATTTCCAAATAGAAAACCCGGCAAGCAATAAAGGATACAGGTGCTGGATAATAGGCAAAAGTTGGATTCCAACCAACCAATTAAGATTTAAAACAGATTACTTTGTTGCAAGCTAATTTGAAATTAGGAAAAAAAAACCCAAAACAATCTTTCCTTAGCATTTAATTTCATTTTTTTAATATATATTACATGTCCTGTCCCACTGAGAGGATTTAGATTGGACTGCAAACTTTGACGAAGTTCTGCAAGTATGATCGTTATAATTAACGGACTGTTTTGGCCTAGAATTACTCTGTATATACAACAATATTAGTACAAGGATTTAGAAGATTTATACTTGAATCAAAATGAATAGTTATTTGGCTACATAAAGAGTATCTAATACTTTTGCTTTAAAAGGTAGGACAACAGTTTTATATCTTCTGCTGGTGGAATTCTGAATATATTAAATATGAATATCTCATTAGTAGATTTAAAAAAATCCAGCAGCCCCATTGTCCTCTCAGGCATACATTAAAGAAATACCTGCATTTTGACATGTAGTTTTGGTAAAAGTTGGATAAAACATAAATCCAGCTCTGCTTCTCCCCAGCCTAAACTCTGAAAGAATAAAGATGGTGTTTGCTGTTGGGCCAAGCTTCAATCAAGCATCCAAAATTCCAGAACCACCCACTTAACCGCAATAAGCTGTATCTGTGATCTCTCGGCATTAGTGTCACAGTAAATGGAAGTGAATTTTAAATTTGCCATAATCCTGTGAATAAGGCAATTTTCGCAGGATTAATTACTTGATAAATAGGCCTTTCTCCACCAATATTGAATTGCTACGTATTGCTAAATTGTTGTAGAAGTTTCATAATATGGTGTTTAAATGTTGCCAAGTGGATTCTTTGGGCACACTAGATTCCCTGACATGTCCTCTAAAGAGGTAAGCACGTGTGAAAAGTGGGCTAACTGGAAGCACCCTGAAAAGCTGTGCCACCCGCTGGCAAGTCACTTTGCTAGACTATTACTGTCACGATTGAGCCCACACTCAGAACTCCATCTAAAAGTCTGGTGGTTGTGACGTTGGTGTTTTGCAAATGACCCTAACAATAAAGTATACCTTTCTGCCATCACCAAGGAATTAATGTAGGAAGAAAAACTCCTTCCACAGTGGTCCTTCGTTTCTGCTCACAGTGTATATACGCTTTGAAAATCAGTAGCATGCGCATCACAAGAAGTGATCGCAAAATATGCGCTATAGCGCATATTTACTAGGGATCTGCGCCGACCCCCGTGTTTTGGTTCTGTATGTCCTTCAAGGTTTTGGATCTGAATTTGGTTTTGCAAACCATCCTCATGTGTGTTTTGGTTCTGGATTTTTTAAAATAAAAAACATAAGTTTTAAAAAGCGCAAAAAATCATGTAATTTTTGCAATCCAAAACCCGAAATTCGAATTTAAAATCCGAATTCCGAACCACAACCCGAATCTCCTCAGATAGAACCGCGACTCAGATTTCACGAAATTCGGGTGGATTTGGATTTCTGGAGAACAGAACCGCACATCTCTAATATTTATGCGATACAGCCAATCACAGCCAGCAGTATCCCCAACCAATCGCTGCACCCCATCGGCACCCTTTAAAACAAAGTCCGGTGCTAAAGTCTTCTGTAATAATCCTGGCAGGCAAAAAAAAAAAAAAAGGAACTTTAGTCCCTTGTAGCAGCAACGTTTCTTTGTTCACATTTCTGTTGTGCTTTGCATGACAAACATTGACTCTTAACAGAATATCATTCTAAAGGTTTCACATTACCTGTTTTTTTGCCTAAGTGATGTGGAGTCCATAAGTCTGCACATAAGGCTGCCTCTAGGCTGACCAACTAGCGCTGAGTGGCAACAGAGCTAAACATAAGCTGTCTCCTCGCAGGAAGGATTTAGAGGCGGCATTATTTAAACTTCGGTTAATGTATAAAACAAATAGATCCACATTAAAATGCATTTTCCTTAATGTATCCTGGGTATCTAGTGAAACCATAATGTACAAGAAAATATTTGCACATATACATGAAAGGAAAATCACTGAAAACGATCATTCAAGCATTTCTGAAATTAGTTTATTGTTACAAAAGTACCTTATTAAAAGTAATTATTTCACATACATGGTATCTACATTTTCACATCTTCCAAAAAAAAACATACATGCACAGCTTTGACATAAAAACATTTTTACATAAATACTCCTTTTGAGATATTTACACCTGTTTTGACTGTTGTGTGTCTGTACTTACAAAAACAGTAATTGGAAGAAGGTCTGCAAGAAAGTGGTAGGGGTGTACAGCAAGATGTATAAAGGGATTTCTCCTTGAGCAGCAAATACAACCTTCTATTGTATACAATTTAAAAAGTGCAAAAGTTCAAACCATAAACACAGCATCAGCCACATAATAGGTGACCACAGATGACCAATAGATGCTGTGCATCCTCTGCAACTTGCTAGTAATTCAAAGTCCGCTGTCTTTCTAAGTGACACTAGGAATTTCAGATGTTAAAAAGCTTAAAATAGAGCATCTATTTTCAACAGAGGTCTTTCCAATCTGTTCTGACTAATATAAATTAGGGATTGTGGCATCATACAGTATCTACATTCCAACCTAAATGCATTTTGAGTTGGCATTTTTACATTGTAGAAAACTATTTTAAACAGTGTCAGTCTAAGCAGGACTGAATTTTGTAACTCTGCAATAAAAGATCACATATGAGTCACGTTATGAGTTTTTTGCGGGTGTAAGTTCGGCTGATAGTGCGCTTAGGAGCTGCACTGCTGAAAGGAGAGTCATCCAGATTAGCAGGGTGAAGTGCTGGTCTTTCCATCTCTGGTGTACCATGTTGGGGCTCTCCTTCTGAAAGACAGTAAAAAAAAAAAGTGAAATATGGCCTAGTTGAAGTTTTTTAAAACAGAGCACTAGTTTACAGAATACTCATAGGTGACATTTTAGCTTGTAACGAGAGGAGGGTGGATTGATAAAACAGAGACTGAACAAAGATGTAAAATAGAGTCAAATTATTACTAGAGACAGTTATGTCTACAACTGCAAAACGTATCTGGTCACCAATGCCCCAATTCTCTCATCTCATAAATTGGCTTAAGGGAAACTAATAACTGCACTAGATGTGGTTTCAATTCGATCTGGCCGTCATTATTTGAGGAGTGTTTAGAAAACAATAGCAAAACATGTGCACATCAAAATAATGTGTTTTAATAAATAAGCATGTGTGTGTGTCAAATAAGAACTCAAGATTCATGTAGTCTTTACCTTGCAGCTTTCTCTTGGATGAAGGAGTTTTCCCCTGGAACAGCATGGGCGACTGAGTGAGCGACAATAGGCCACTTGCAGACAAAGAATTTTTCATTAGCTTATTAGGTGGGGTGAACCCTGGAAAACACAAACCATTCAGTTTGACATTTTTCAACTGTAATCCTAATGTACTGTTTAACACAGTTACAGCCACCCATTGGTTACCTGATATATTAAACACCTCATCTTCACAGGAACTTTGTTGTGAGGAATCCAAGTTTGAGGACTGACTTTGGCTTGATGAGACGACAAATTCTTTCATATCATAGGCACTACTCAATGTGCATGACCTTTTAGCGCTGTACTGGGATTCTTTAGTGGGCGACAAGAGGTCAAAGCATCGTTTTCTACATTTATATGCCATAGTCCCAACTTCACTTTTACCTTCCAATTCTATCACAGGAGATTTCTCAAGAAGTTTTGAAACCCCCACATCTACCATTAAGTCTCCCAAAGACGATGTCTTGTTAACCTCTTGTTCAAGAGATCCTTCGTCGGTCGATGGTGCACTACTAGTGTCATCCTGCTTCCTCTCTCCTTTTAGAACATTCATAGCTTTTACAGCAGATGCCTTCTTTTTCCTTGGCCAGTTATTAATGAGATCGCTGCCATTTTTATCCTTGTATTTTGGCGATGGTGTCCATGGGCTTGCAGCATCTGCCTGCATGGGGGAAGCAGTATTAGAAGAGCACCTGCTTGGTGTGTAAGACTGGCAGATAAAGGTCTGCGTTTTCCCAGGCGTGTTGTGGGAAGACCGCAGACATGGAGAGTCCAACTTCATTGCATGCTTATTACACCATGTCTCACCAAAAGGACTTTCATCTCCTTTTCTATTGCGAGAGAGAGAAGGAGATTCATCAACTCTTGCTTGGGAACCCATAAAACTATGGTTGGAGTCTGTACGTTTAAAACGAAGTTTAGGCAAACCTGAGTCTTGCATCTCAAGCTGAACTTCATAAACTGCAGGCGAGCTTATTTTCTTTTGACTTTTTGGTGTTGAGAACTTAGCAGGAATCTGTGGCGTTCCAAGTCGCGCTGCAGCTTCGCGTTGTCTCCTGTCCACAGTAAACCGTAGTCCATATGGGGAAGTGCACTGCATATTTCCCTTATCCCCTGGTGTTGATTGAGGGCAGCTCATTAAGCTGGTGTTCGAAGACTTCCTCTTAATCAAAATTTTCATCTTCAGATCAGAGGTTTCTGTTGATACAACTTTAGCTTCTGATATATCAATACTTTCATCGGTTTGAGAATTAGTGGCAAAACCCTCTGAATCTTGAGAGCTCTCTAAAGAGGACACATCCAACCTTTCACACAAAATAATTAGGTCACCTTTACATTTAGGAGATAGAACTTTGGATGCTGAAGAATTTTTTACAGACAAAACTTCTTCAGAAACTTGCAAATTTTGGGGCAAAATAGGTGTAAAGTCCACATTCAGATTTGTATCAACACCTGATACTTCAGTAAGCTGACTGGTATCCTTTGTATATGGAAGCAATTTGGATTCACCTATAATTGCCAGAGAAGAGCCAGGTTTAAAATCCTTCACCTGGGATTTTCGAGGAGTTCGAAGCATTGGTTGGATTAGTGGCATGGAAGAAATATCTAAAGATGTTTTGAAGGATTGGGAGGTGTTTGGTGACATGGAACAATCTTTATCTACATGTTTTGTAGGAGAGCAAAGAGTTTCCTTTTCAGGTGTACATTCTGTAGCACAAGATAAAACAGAGAGCTTCTTCGTGGCACTTTTTTTTGGTGTGGGTGCTTCAAAGCTAGACTTCTGTGGTGTCCGAAAGTGGTACCTTGTAGGGGTAACACATTCCCTGTTTGGACTTTGTAAGCGAGGGGATTTTCTTGGTGTGCATGACAGCTGTGGTCTTGAGTTTGCAGCAGTAGTAGTGTTTGAAACACTTTTGGGTGTTCTCTGTGGACTGATAAACATTTTATTTTCTGATCTTTCCTTTTGAGGAGTAATTTGCTGTTTTTGAGTCTTTAATGGAGAAATAAAACACATAGCAAGAGAGTCACATTTGCTAGGTGTTATTTCAGCCAATCTCTCACTTCTTCTTTCACAACATTTAATGGGAGACCGTTCCTCTATTTTAGAGGGTGAGAAATATTTCCCTAAGTTTTTAGCAGCATTTTTTCTGTCAAGTGGACTTTTTGAAGGAGTCTTTAGTGTCTTGGGAGTGTGAACTGGAGTGCCTGGTGTACAAGAAGATTTACGAGGCATCCTGTTCTTTTCAAAAAGTTCTTCGCAACTTTGATTTGTCTTCTGTGACATTTTCCTTGGCGTTTGCCTTTGGGATTTGCCCGACATCTATAAAAGAATCATATACATATTTAAGTACCATGAAAGTTTATTTTAAAATTTCTGCAATGTCTTAATAAAGAAAAAAACTGAATTACCTGATCAGTAACAGGCTCGGTTTCATTTAAGAGCCGCCTTCTTGCTCTTCGTGTTGGAGGACTACTCAGCTGCAGAACCTCCCCAAATAGAAGTCTTTTAGGGGTTTTTGCCTCAGAAGAGGGTGCGCTAGCTAAAAACACAAAGTTACACCATTCAAATACTCATGTTAAAGCATTCTGTGTGATAATATGTACATGTTTGATAAATAAAACCCAGCTAACAATCTCAAAAGCAAAACCCACACAATCTCTACCTTTTGGATCACCACAAGGCAGCAGCTGAGAGGCTGAGGGAACTCTGTCCAGATTACGCGATTTTGGCTGGGAAGCATAAAAAGAAGAGTTTCTCCTTGTAAGAGACAGCTTAATACGGGGGCTTCTTCGTAAATCAAGTTCTGAAAGAAAGAAAATAAGTTTTTTCTATATTCCTAATCAGGATGCACCATTCATTTGTCAAGAAAACAAAAACATGCAAATATGTAGGATTGACTTTATTCAGATAAATCATGCAAACTAAAAACAAACAAAAAACCTTCCAAACAAATTAAAAAGACTATACTGCATTGGGAAAATGTGTCTCATAGGTAAGGCCATCGAAGGAACAAGAAGTGACGGAGACAGCGCTAAGTGGTGAGGTCCCCAACACCTAGGAACAGGTAAAAGAAACGGCTTTGTAGAAACAGAGGTTTGAAACTACTCCTTGTGGAGAACCATTTAGTAGTAATAGCTCATTTAATTTCTCACCGATACAAAATAAAGTGTGAGACATGAAACCTGCAGTATTTCTTCTTCTACCAGGAGTAGCATAATAAAGCGTTAGAAAGAGCTGCATTTACAACATATAGGACATACCACCTGGTGCACAACATAATCCTAGAAAGTAGATACTTAAGCTTCTAACTCAGAGGAGTGAAGGTGTTGCCCACAGTAACCAGTATCTGTCAATTTTCTAGAATGCAATAGAGAAATGGCTAGAATTGGATTGGCTGCGATGGGTAAAACAACTTCTCATTTTCAGAAGCTTTAATAAAAAAAAAATACACCACCTAGTCTTTAATTAATGGACGAAAAAGAAAAGTCCAGTGGATTCATGAAGAGTTTAAAAGCCAACAAAACGTAAGGTAAGTGCTCCACTCTCTCATCGGAGGGGAGCGGGTAAGGTCGCTCATTGTTATCCATAAACTGGCACCTACACAGGGGAAGTGGTTGCAGTTGTGCCTGTCTTTCAATCTGAAATCTGACTAGCTTTAGCACTTCAAATTACTCTGGACAGTGTTTATTTACAATGCGCTATGTTAATCACTGTGCAATGCAGGTGTCCTCTATCTCCCCCCCATTGTTTCCATCGGATTCTGTGTTGGGGAGAAAGTCTATGGCTCTTATTGAGAAGGGGACATAGGAGATATATTATCCTACCCAAGATGCAACTCTAAATGATCTCATTGCCAATCAGGCGCTAAATCCTTTTGCGCAGCATGTGAGTCAGAGATAAGGCAGCAATTTACTGGCAGGGGGTACCACCAAAATGGTTGAGCATGCATGGACAAAGTGTTTGACTCAGTCCAAACATAGTTATTGCAGCTGCCGTACTTAACTCCTGCGCCCCACATTAGGAGCTTCGAGAACCAAAAGATTAAGAATAAGGAGTCAACACAGCAGAAAAGTATGATGGGGACCAGATTTGCAATCAAAGCGCCTGACTCCTGCTGCACTTACATTTAGTGTAGAGGTTGCTACGGTGGTTACAATTTGGGGAGGATTCCTATAGGCAGCAGGGATTAAGAAATTCAGTGCCAGCCAACCAGCAGATACTAGATCTTCAGGAAGGTGAGGAGCAGTCTCTGTTTAGGAGAAGAGAACGTTTCTTTCCCCTCTTCTGTGTAAATTAGCAATTTTTACTCATTCTATTTAATCTCAATAACATAATATAAATATGTGGGTACACAAGCTAGAACGACAGAAGTCAATTAGAGAAAAAGGGAGTTTTCAATTGAACAATTATTTTATCCTATGCAATGGACAACTCCCACCCACAACAAAAACCTGAGTTTAACATCAACACCAGCAAGTACACAAAACCCTAAATTCACTCAATACCTTGGCTCAAATCTGCTTGGTCTTAAGTTTGAGTAAACTTTTAGCTCAGTCTCCTACTTGATGTTCAGAAGCGTTCGCGCTAGGCTGATTTAGCGGGGCAACACGCCCTGCCCGTTTTTTATATGGGCATATGCGTCCTGCATCTGCACTTTCCTGGAGGAAGCCGACAGTCAGTCTGGGAGCAGGCGGAGCGAAGAGCCTGGTGCTCCGATATAACCCAGCACCAGGAGGCTGGCCTCACACCAATCAAAAAAATAAGAGGGAGGTTTGTTGTAATCTGACCCGCTGAGTATTGCTGGCGCTGCTTACAAGCAGGCAGCCTGTGCAGCGTGACAGGGAGACCCGGAAAAGACAGGGGGCTGCAAGCTAGTGTGCCGACTCCGAGGTGCCCACAATCAAGTGCTGACCTGATGCAGATTGCCTCCGGCTCAGCACAGTGATAGAACACCCCTAAGGACTCCAGTGTACAGTCATTCGGTCTAAGCAGCAGCAGCCAGTGGGAGACTGACAGTGGGGGTGGTAGAGAATGAGGTGGACTATTGCCGTTCCCGATTTGCCTCGACTGGTGTTGTGAGGCATGCCCGGGATGACCCACTACCACCACCAGCTCTGGAGCCCACCACCTCAACAGGCCCCCAGACCTAGAAAATCAGTTTCCTCTATAAAGGGTACCTGGAGCGTGTAAAAGGTCACCATCACCAAGGCATACTGACCCCAGCAGGTACTGTAGGGGGATCATGTTATTTCTGCTAGTTTCCAGTTTGTCATCAGAACTATCACTGTAAAATATGCGTGACAAGTTTACACTGTTCACAACGTTTATATAATCACTGCAGGGTACAGTCATTGCATAGCACGTTAGTGACCAGCATAAATAACTCCCAAGTTATGTTTGTGACTGTACACATGAGATCATGGAATATAGTGAAGGACTTACATATTGGTAAGGCTGAATTTGGGGGTTCAGAGGGGCATTGAGGGGTATGTGGGGTAGTCTGAGGGGCATTGATGGGGTGGTCAAAAGCTGGGCATGCCTTAGAGTGAAAGAAATGGGTGAGCGCCATGATGCCACACCCACTCCACACAAGACCACGCCACCTTTGAGCGCGTACGTCGAAGGAGCACGTAAGAAAAAAATGTGCCCTTAATTAAAAAGTGCCCTCCTTGGTGCTCAGCACCCTGCCCTAAAAAAAAAATCCTAGAGTTACTTAAATGGTATGTTTTGTAAGTATGAAATGGGTGGCGGGTTGGTTGGATCCTTTACATCGATATGTGCAGCTTTTGATAGCAGAGCTATCACCTCCTTGAACTGTTGCGTGATCTTCCCAATATAAAAGAACCCACTTCATCATATATACCACAAATGAGCAAGTCAAGGGGTACTTAATAAGGGATGGGTACAGGATGCTGGCACTCTGAATCCTGGCGGTCAGAAACCCAACACCGGCAACAGACAGGGTTAAAAAATAGACACTTGTCCCTAACCTCCATGCACCCTAAACTTAACCCTCTTCCCTTAGTGCATAATCCTAACCCACCCCGCTTACCTTCGAGATTCCGGTGCCGGCATTATGAGCGCAGGAATCCCCACGGTTGGGATATTGACCGCATCCCCTTAATAAAATACTTTTCCCCAGAGTATGGCAGCAGAACAGAATTCCCATACTCCATATAATGCAACCTAAACATATAGAACCACCGTTGCGTGACAAAGAATGACGGGTAACTATTGTTAAACAGATCCAGATGTATACTGACTAAATGCTCTTTAGTCTTCTACTGATCTGTCCTAAGTCTGTATGTATACATTTCTATTTATATATCTTTTGAAATAGTTATTTTCCTTAACTGCCGCTAGCCACAATGAGAAAGTCCCGCCCTCATTTATTCTTCCCTTGAAAATATAAGCTCTTGCGAGCAGAGCCCTCTAGCCTCTTGTGCTTCTCCTTACTTTATTTTCATCTACTTCTTACTCACCACTAGGACACCTAACACTTGGATGCTTATTTGGGTGTTATGGCCACCAATGTATATTATCCATGTCCTTGTCCTGCATTGTGTTGTGCTGTATTGTATTTTACTGTACGTCACTTTTATGGTTATGTACTTTGCAAGGCGCTGCGGAACACTTGTGGTCCTATATAAATAAACGATAATAGCACTCTTGTCTTGGCCTAGACTATGTAAAACCTTAATGAGAACTGCTACTTTCCCTAAGCCAGTGGTTCCCAAACTGTGCGCTGTGGCACCCTGGGGTGCCTCGGGACACTTGCAGGGGTGCCTCAGGTTGGTGGTCCAGCACCAAATCAAATTATTATAGCCAATGTAATATAAATATGTGGACAAAGAAGTGCAAACCTGTCCTCCACCACATAACTGAACCTATGGATGACACGCAAGCACAATTTACTTCACTTTACTACTTTACTTATTTTTTGTCTGAATTTCTCAATAACAAACTTAAACTTAGGGGTGCCGTGAAAACAATGCTGATATTCTAGGGCGCCGTGAGTCAAAAAAGTTTGGGAACCACTGCCCTAAGCAGCTGATGTCTTACTCTTATCTACCCCTTCTCAGTAAGTTACTTTTGTATATGGCACCTTGTACTCCAATCACCCTTCCTATTCCAAATTGATGTTTTAGATTTCCTATTGGAATCCCCCAGGTGTTCTCAAACTCCGTCCTCAGGATCCCAAACAGTTCATATTTTCTAGGCCACTTGTAGATCTTTAAAATTGCTGATACACCTGCTACATACTGTATTAACTAGTTTGGTGTTCTCATTCTCCAAATCACCCAGCTGCACAGGTGTATGACAAAAAGTTACAATTTACAGATTCACAGGTGACCTAGAAAACCATGTACTGTTTGGGGTCCTGAGGACAGAGTTTGAGAACCACTGGGATTCCCATGTGTTACAGTAATGCTGGGTACACACTGGCAGATATATTGGCCGATCAATTGATCGGCCAATATATCTTGTGCCCGTCGGCCAGTGTGTACAGACAATCTGTCTGAACGATATAGTTCAGACATATCGCGTCAGCTTTACTGCACAGCCGATGCCCAATATATCTGCAGATATATTGGGGCACCGTGCTGTGTCTACGGGCTGTCAGACGACCGCCCATACACTTGCAGCAGAGGCCGCGGGGAGGGGGGCGTGACACATTCCCCGGCCAGCAGATTGTTCAATATGCATAAACAACCGTCATCTGCAGATATATCTGTAAGGTGTGTGCCCGGCTTTAGTCTTTTAAACCAATTCTAGTTTGCAGCTACTTTGGACCATTATTGGTGGTATTTATAATCCCCATCACATCCCTGCAGCTCACTCTCTATCTTATGCCTGTACAGTCTGTAGATGCTTTATTGCAGTCAGACTTCAACAGCATTGTGCACTCCATTTGCTTTTGGTTTCACAATTGTGTAGAGCTTGAGCATTCTGTGGCGTTCTATTTACCTTGACAAAGGTCCCACATGGGATCGAAACGTCGGACACAGCCTGAATATTTTGACACTGGTGGCATGTAACAAATAAAGAACTGTTCACCTTCTGAGATGGCGAGTGCCCTCTGAATTGTAATTTTTTTTGTATACAAGTGAACCTCATTTTTTGTGACCGTTTCATTGAGCTCGCACCCCAAATGGATGAATATGTGCGGGCTCATATTATATATATATATATATATATATATATCTATCTACACATACATACATACACACACACACACACATACACATATATATATATATATATATATATATATACATACACACACATATATACTGTATATGTATATACACATACATATATTGATATTGTCCCCTTCTGCTATATGTGGAGCTTACCACCAGTGAGCTCACATCCGTAAGGGTTATGGTGAAATATAACATCTGCTGTACACTAACAGTGGGTTGTTTTGACATGTTTTAAATGTAAGCAATTGCACAAATATTTGTATTTTATCCAAATAAATAAGTTTTGGAATTTTCTAATGAGAGGCCATTTGGCCATTTTTCTTGGGTGACATTCTGGTGAGCGGGTTTATTTTCAGGACTTTTCATTCTGAGACTGTTAATTGAACCTACAGCTACAAACTGAATCAAGAGGCTATAAGACTTCTAATTAACCATCTTGATCATTACACTAAAGACTATATGCAAATCAAATTAAGTAGGACTGTATTACACATTAGCGCCCTTAAGTATCGTATGCGTGCGTATATATTATATATTTTATATATCGCGTTCCCGCTAGGCTGTTTTAGCGGGGCGCAGCGCCCTGCCCTCACAGCCTGCGGGTGCCGTCTTCACCTGCGGGTCGCAGTGTCCCGCGGGTGGAGAAATGTGTAGTGACCCGGTCACCGCCGGAGAACAGACGCCGGGCATGCGCACGGGATCAATTCTCCCTGTCTGCAGCACTTGGGGGCTGCCCGGCGTGTCCGTAAGTGCCGGGCACGCCCCCAAGAGTGACGAAGAGGGGACGCGTCTTGTAGACACGCACCCTTTTCAATGGCCGCCGGAGCTAGAGTGAACAATTATAATATATATATATATATATATATATATATATATAATTATGGGATTTTGGTACCTACCGGTAAATCCTTTTCTCTGATTCCACAGGGGACACTGGAGGTGCTTACGCTGGGGTATAGAGGCGTGGATAGCTGGAGCTGGCACTTTAAATAATTTAGAAGTGTGAAGCTCCTCCCCCTCTATGCCCCATCAGCCCTCAGTTTAGAAAATGAAGACCGAGAGGAGATGGAGAACAAGCAGAGTAAAAGGAAGAGAACACACAACCAAAACATACAACATACGGAACAACCGAACAGGCAGGCAGAGAGCACTGAGGTGGGTGTCCAGTGTCCCCTGTGGAATCAGAGAAAAGGATTTACCGGTAGGTAACCAAAATCCCATTTTCTCTTTCATCCACTAGGGGACACTGGAGGCGATTACGCTGGGGACATTCCAAAGTTTTCCCCACGGGCGGGAGCGCTCTGCGGCACCTGCAGAACAAGACGGCCAACACGATGCTGAATCCGCAAACGTGTCAAATCTGTAAAAATTTTCAAACGTGCGAACTGAAGACCAAGTTGCCGCACGACACAATTGTGACGAGGAGGCTCCCCTACCGGCCGACCATGACGCACCCACAGAACGTGTGGAATGAACTGAAATGGACGAAGGAAGCCGGCGGTCGGCACTAACATAAGCCTGATGAATAGTCTGCCGGATCCAACGTGCCAAAGTCTGCTTAGACGCTGGCCAACCCCTCCGAACCTCATCACAGTGGACAAAAAACGACTCCGACTTACGGAGGGAAGCAGTCCTGACAACATAGATGCGGAGAGCTCTAACCACATCCAAGGTAGAACAACCAGAGTCCTCCACCAAAGACAGTACCACAATAGCTGATTAATATGAAAAGCTGACACTACCTTGGGAAGGAAGACGGCCACCGTCCGGAGTTCCGCCCTATCTGCATGAAACACCAGGTAAGGTGGCCTATAGGACAGAGCACTCAATTCCCAAACTCTACGAGCCGAAGCTAGAGCCAGGAGGAGGACCGTCTTTCAAGACAAGTACTTAATATCAACCTCTTCCAAAGGTTCAAACATGGACGACTGAAGAAACAGAAGCACTAAGTTCAAGTCCCAGGGAACTACCGGAGGTATAAAGGGAGGCTGCATGCGCAAGACACCTTGAAGAAACGTCTGCACCTCAGGAATGAGGGCCAAGCTCCGTTGCAAGAAAATGGAAAAGGCAGAAACCTGCACCTTTAAAGTTCCAAGACGAAGTCCAGAATCCAAACCAGTCTGAAGAAAAAACAAATAACCTGGACAACCGAAAAATCCTAGATGGAAGATCCCGCCGACTGGAGCACCACGAGATATAAGAACGCTAGAAGCAATGATAATGCGCAGCCGAAACTGGTTTCCTGGCGTATAGCATGGTGGGAATAACTGTCTGGGATTCCTCTGCGTTCAGGATATCGGTTTCAAGAGCCACCCCATTAAGCGCAGTTGCGCCAAGCTGGGGTGTACGAAAGGACCCTGCTATAGAAGACCTGGGCCCAGAGGAAAGGCCCCTGGATCGTCTGACAATAGGGACCGAAGGTTCGAGAACCAACTTCTCCCTGGCCAGTTCAGAGCCACAAGAATGACAGAGGCTGACTCGTGTTTTATCCTCTTTAAAATTCGAGGAAGAAATGGAATCGGAGGAAAAAGTTAAACGAAGTCGTAGGTCCACGGAACTGTCTACTGCCTCTGCCTGCGGATGTCGAGTTCTTGACACGTAAACCGGGAGCGGATGATTCAATCATGACACCATGAGGACCACATGAGGACATCCCCATCGACGTATCAGCACGTTGAACATGCCTGGATGAAGCTTCCATTCCCCAGGATGAATATCCTGGCGGCTTAGGTAATCTGTACCCAGTTGACTTCTCGCATGACCATGCGACTCAGAGGCCTTCCTTGGCGGTTGATGTACGGACGGCCGTCGCGATTGAATTCTTATTTCTTCTATCAGAGCATTGTAAATCACTCTGAGTTCCCACACATTTATGTGCCACCTTTGTTCTAGATGGGACCATTGACCCTGAAAGTGATGATCAAGGACTACGGCTCCTCATCCTTGAAGGCTGGCATTCGTTGTTACGATGATCCAGTTCCACTCCGAATCTTCAGCACACTAAAAGGTTTGTGGATTGTGTCCACCAGAGAAGGGCCACTCTGGTAGCTGGGCTCAGACGGATCTGTCGATGTAGAAGCAGATAAGATCCTGATCCCTGTGTTAGTAGGTCCAGCTGAAACAACCTGGAACCGCCCGAACTGTAGTGCCTCGAAAGCAGCTACTATCTTCCCCAGGAGACGCCTACAAAGAAGTAGGGAAACCTTCTTTGGTCTGAGGACCAGCTGAACAAACAACCGGATATCCCGGGCTTTGTCTTTTGGAAGAAAGATCCTCTATGATGCCATATGTAAGATCATACTCTGATATGTCAGTAAGGCTGATTTCGCCTTGAGTAACAGGTCGTCCAAATAAGGGATTATGTTCACTCCCTTTGAACGAAGGAGAGCAATCAAGACTGACATGATTTGGGTGAAGATGCTGGGAGCCGAGGAAAACCCCGAAACTGATAATGATCTTTCAATATGGCGATACGCAGAAAGCCTTGGTGTGGTTCCCAGATGGGAACGTGGAGATAGGCATCCTTAATATCCAGGAATAATAGGAACTGTCCTGGTTCCAAGCTCGCAATAACAGACTGCAGAGACTCCATGTTGAACCGATACATCTTCAGATACAGGTTCAATGACTTGAGGTTCAAGATGGACTTGAACAATCCATCCGGCTTGGGTAATACAAACAGGTCTGAGTAAAAAACTCCATACCTCGTTCTGGAACCGTAACTCCCACAGATGATACTACTAGAGACTGGATAGCCTCCTGTAGAATCCTGGCCTTGTCTGCAGGTATTAGCAGACCTGTTAAGAAAATTTTTTTTTTTTTTGCAGGCGGGCTCCCACTGTAGGTGGTCCCAGGTGGGACGTTAGACCGTCATGCCACCTGTTTTTCAGCTGGTTTAGGCTCCTGTCTACATGCAACAGTGTGTGGGCGACCTCTACCTCCTCTTGCTTGTAAGGGAGCACCTTTGGCTCTACCACAAAAGGAATGTGGCGTGCAAAAGCAAAACGAAGGTCCAGTGTAATGTCTTCTGGGAGCCGGTGCAGTAGACGGGAGGAAGGAAGACGTACCCCCCCCCCCCTGTGGCTTGGGATATCCACTTGTCTAATTCCGGCCCAAACAGCATGTCGCCATTGAATGGTAAACCCTCTACCGCACGCTTGTATTCTGCGTCCGCTTGCCAGGCGCACAACCAGAGGGCTCTACGGCCCGAAATAGCAGAAGCAGAGATGCAAGCACTAATCTGACTGATATCTTTTGACACTTCTCCCAGGTAAACTGCAGATTCACGAATATATTTTGCTAGTAGGCGTACCTGTAATCAACTGGTCAGCCCAGCAAACCACCGCTTTGTTAACCCAAGTAGCAACAAGGCTGTGCCTAAGTTGAGCACCTGCTGCAGTATAAATAGATCTTAGCGTTGTCTCCAATTTACGATCCGAAGGATCTTTTAGTACTGTAGCTCCCGGCTACTGGGAGTGCTTCTTAGAGAGACGGGAGACGGACGCATCTACTGGAGGGGGGAGTTTCCCACTTCTCCATCATGGATGATGGAAAAGGGTAGCTAGACGGAAACCGGCGCGAAATTTGGAACCGTTTATCCGGTTGTTTCCAGGCCACTGAGAGCTGCTGTTGAAGCTGCAGTGAGAATGGAAAAACCGCAGAGCGCTTTCACACTCCTGGGATGCAGGAATTACATCCTCAGGTAAGTTAAGGATTTTTCTGGCCGCCAAAATTAGAGATTCCACCCTGGGAGAGGTGGACTAACTCCTGAGGGGTATCGTTTTGTAATGCTTCCTCCAGTTCCCCTTCCTCAGTATCCTCCGTAGCGAGGAATTCTTTGTCAGACTCTTCTAACTGAAGAAGTGTCGATAAAGGACGCTTTTGTGTCGGTCCCTGTAAGGAAGTGGAGGGTGCGGACACAGCTGTACCCCTTACCTGTACCAGGGTGTCAAGAGACTTTGTTAGCCCAGCAACCCAGGGAGGCTGAGACTTACATGTCTCAGCTAACTCAGACGTTAAATCCGTCATTACTCCTACCATGTCAGCAGCCCATGTAGGTGCAAGCGAGGCAGTATTAGCCATAGGTGGATCAATTGCTATACAAGCATCAGATAACGTGGACCCAGCGGGATGCGGCTTAGTTTGTTGTTACCCTTAGAACCGACAAACATCCTTTGTGACGCCTTTTCTGTTTGGCATGGATACACACAGTCACCACACACAGAGGGACAGAGTATATACAGAAGTAATGAAAACAGAAGGCTGGTTTGGGACACAGAGGAGGAGATACACCCCACTCCCTTCTCAAAGATCAGATTCCCTGCACTTACAACCCCAGTGTATTATGTAGCCAGAAATGGGGAGCAAGAGAATCCAGCCTTCTGAATGCTGCACTCTTCCTGTATAAGGGAGAGATGCAGGCATTTAACAGTTAAAGAGCGGCAGCCACGCTGTTTTCTACAGCCGCTTGCCGCGTATAGAGAGCACCTGCAGATTTAGGCTCCGCTCCCTTCTTCATACCCCAAAGGGCCCCCATTATGGCTGTTATGAGCCATTACCTCCCCCTCCGCGCTACACCGCGTGTATCAGCGGGGAGAGGGGAGAAGCAGGGAGCCGCTTGTAGCGCTGTTTCAACTGCGCTATTGTAATTAAACACAGCGCCGACCTGTGCCAGCGCTGAACAGCGGGGAGAGGAGCAGCAGGGAGCCACGTATAGCGCTGATTCACTGCGCTATGTATAAACAAACAGCGCTGACATGTGCTAGCGCTGGACAGTGGGAGAGGGGAGAAGTAGGGAGCCGCTTGTAGCGCTGTCACAACTGCGCTATGCATAATTAAACAGCGCTGACATGTGCTAGCGCTGGACAGTGGGAGAGGGGACAGGCAGGGAGCCGCTTGTAGCGCTGTTACCACCGCGCTATGCATAATTAAACACAGCTCTGACATGTGCTCGCGCTGGACAGCAGGGAGAGGGGAGAAGCAGGGAGCTGCGTGTAGTGATTACACACAGCCTCCCTAACACAGCAGGAGCAGGAGCCGGGGGATGTGCAGTTTCTTACTCACTGCGTGTCCCCTGTA
Source organism: Taudactylus pleione (assembly GCA_031769625.1). Classification (NCBI taxonomy): domain Eukaryota; kingdom Metazoa; phylum Chordata; class Amphibia; order Anura; family Myobatrachidae; genus Taudactylus; species Taudactylus pleione. The sequence continues at coordinate 149,050 of JAUIMM010000555.1, read as the reverse complement.
GTCTCTCTCTCTGGCAGGTCAGCACAGTCTTCTCTTCTTCTGTGTGAAGACTTGCTGTGGCGGTAAGGAGCTGTCAGGAGCTCTTTGGAAATGAGACCTGTGCACTCCTTCCTGATGTTTGTTAAAACGTCAAGGCGCCAGGTACCCGGACCCCACCTTCTAGATAGGTGGCGAAGGGTACCTATAGGAATGTAAAAATGCTTAAAAATAAGATAACGAGAGATATGGTAAGAACTTACCTTTGTTATCTCTGTTTCTACGAAGTCCATAGGGTCCACAGGGTTGACCTTGGGGGGTTATAGCTGGAACAGGATCCATGGGCACCACACAGTTAAGCTTTTAGCTCCCAGGATGCACTTGGGTCCTCCTCTATACCCCGCCCCCGAGCCACAGGCACCTCAGTTGGTAAGCAGCCTAGGCCGGAGGAGAATATGGAACAGAGAGAAGGAAGACTGGAACACACAAGAAACCATACTCACAGCAATAGGAGACGGAAAACCGGTGACCAGCCACACAGCCCATTTGAAGCCAGGTGCGTCAGGGCGGGCGCCCTGTGGACCCTATGGACTTCGTAGAAACAGAGATAACAAAGGTAAGTTCTTACCATATCTCTTGTTTTCTACTTCAGGGTCCATAGGGGGTCCACAGGGTTGACCTTGGGGATGTCCCAAAGCAGTTCAACTAAGGGCGGGGACGCTCCTGTGCTGAAAGGAGCACCCGGCGCCCAAAGGAAGCATCCTGAGAGGCGAAGGTGTCAAACGCATAGAACCTCAAAAACGTTTGAATAGAAGACCAAGTGGCCCCAGGACCGGAGGCTAAAGGACTGCATTTAAGGCATTCCGCGCGCCGCCGCTAGCCAGCGACGCGCGGCTTACCTGCATCCCCGGCGACTCCGGCAGCAGTCCTGGGAGGTAGACAGAGTCCGGCTAGTACGGACTCTGCCCTCCCGCCGCGATCCCCAGATCAGTACTGGCGTCGCGGCGCCAGTCGGGGATCAGAGCGGCAGCGTGGGCGTCTGTACAGACAGCCCTTCGCTGCCGTCTGTAGTAAAAAGAGATTAAAATAAATAAAATCTAACTTAAAATAAAAAGCTTCTGGGGGCTGCTCCTGCAGCCCCCCTGCGCGGTGACCGACTCCGGCCGGGCACCAGCTTACACTGAGGTGCCTGTGGCTCGGGGGCGGGGTATAGAGGAGGACCCAAGTGCATCCTGGGAGCTAAAAGCTTAACTGTGTGGTGCCCATGGATCCTGTTCCAGCTATAACCCCCCAAGGTCAACCCTGTGGACCCCATATGGACCCTGAAGTAGAAAAAATTAAATAAAATATATGTATTGCTGGAGCACAGCATAATGTGACCAGCTCCTAGAAGCACATTTTCTAAACTGAGGGCTGATGGGGCATAGAGGGGGAGGAGCTTCACACTTCTAAATTATTTAAAGTGCCAGCTCTAGCTATCCACGCCTCTATACCCCAGCGTAAGCACCTCCAGTGTCCCCTAGTGGATGAAAGAGAAATATATACACATTTTGTAATATTAATATATATATATACATACACATGCATACATACTTACACACATACACACACCCACCCATGATGCAGGCATCTCCTAGTTTCCCTATGGAAACAGCAGAGATCATTATTTACCTCTTATATCCTTTTCGGGAGACTCTTCAACAACACTGATATTGGACGTAGACTCACTGTTCCTGAGGAAACAATCAATATGTAAGGTTTACTCTGTACTTATCCACTATACTGACAAATGCATTGACTTTGACAGAACAAACATGTTGAACTACAGTGATTCTATTAATAAGTGTGATGCTCATCATGCTCTGTGTAGTGGTCACTACTTTTTCACGTCTTCATCTCACTATATCATTATATAAAAAAGAAGGAAGTCACTCTGGACATTGAGTGTAAAAAGAATGGCTTAAAATATGTCATAAGCCAATGTACTAATTGGTGCACACGAGTACACAATATGAAAGTAAAACAAGCATTATAAAAGCATTGCCATCCAAATCACTCACCTGCCTTTAATCTGCTTATGAAGCAGTCTGTTAGCTAACTGCTTGTGCACAGGGGTCTCTGTCACTTTCTTTGTTAACAGCTTGTAATAATCTATAAAAAATAAAAAAATCAATGAAACTAAAATATTTGAAACAAAATGTCTGCCTAGACAATAATGCGTTCAAGTCCTGTGTATACCATTATGTTTGCGACAAGCACAAGATTTACTCTCACACACACAGCTTCTATGTTTTGTGTTAAACAATGAAAATTATGAATTAATTTGTTTAGTAGTTTTAGATCCAGCTGTTACAGCAATAACGTAAAGATACTTCTCAGAATAAATTTAAGTGTCACATACATCATATGATGTTTAAGGAATTTTGGACCACTACTACAACTACAGTGGGTACATTTACTAAGGTGTTGGTTTATTTCCAATAAAAACCAATAAGATTCTGGCTGTCCTTTATTTACAAATTCTATAAAATAATTAACATTTTCTATACTGTACTAGATAAATGACCTGGTTGTTATGGGTAACATCTACTTCTGTAAGCCCACACCTTAGAACATTTACTAAGACGGATACAGCTTATTGATGCTTAAGGGCATTTTTATTTATACACAAAACCTATAGTCCTGACACAGCATCTCAATGGGGCTAAGGTCTGCATTTCCACTTGGCCAATATACAACCTTGATTATCTTTTTCAGCCATTTAGTTGTAGACAAGAGCATTCATGTACCAATGAAACCCATTTTTGCTGGTGCAGAAGTAGGCACTAAATGCAAACTAAAACTTGGCTGAACCATAGCTCCTGCCCTCTATAAGCTCTGCCCAATTGGAGCTCACTTTTCAAAGCCCAAAAGTTAGAATAGGACGAAGCAATCAAACAAGAACACAAACATAACAGAGAAAAAAAAAAAAGAAGAAGGAATGCAGAGTCAACCAAATAGATTCCAAGAAATGTATTCAATGGCAAGTGCAACATACTCTTTTAACCACTTTGGGGGAGGTTGCTCCAAAGCGATCCCTAGACGAGAGTAAGCTCAGACACAGCTGCATGCAAAACATTTCACCCAAAGCTGGAATTTTGTAGAGTTGTTAAAAGTATAAACGGAGGGTTAGGATGCTGCCTGGAACAACTGTTCAACTAAGGGGCAATGCTGCGCTAATCAGTAAATGCTCACCGAGTGGAGTGGGATGAATATGCTGTCAGGAACCAAAGTTCTCTCAGATGCAAGCCTGTCAGATTGTAGCTTTAATCCATCTTGCTGCCGTTTTGTTCCTGGCCATCCTCTCTAGGGCTGGTCATAAAGAGCAAGGAGGCTACCTGTTCTACAAAAGGTAATCTAAGAGCCTTAAGGTTCGAACCATATTCTTCACATCCCGAGGCAAGCTCTTGGCTCAGAGCATGGAGATCAATATCCTGATTCAGATGGATTTTTGACACCACCTTAGTCTAGAATAAAAACTTGGTCAGTAGGACAGTTCTATCCTTGTGAAGACCAAATATGACCTACATGATAGGGCCTCTACCTCAGGCAATATATAGAAAGACTGACACCATCCAGGGTAGGAACTTAAAAATAAATGGATTTCAGACACTTGAATGACAATTTCTGTAATAATGAAAGGATCAAGTTTAGGTCCCACAAAACAAGCAGAGTAGCATGTGGCAGGAATGCTAGCCAATTTCTCTGGAAGAATATCGGTAGAGCCAAAACCTGGACTTTAGGAAAGGCTAATCACAGGCCACCCTCACTGAGATTCAAATAAGGAGGGCATGTAACAAATAAGATGTAGCGCAAAATTATTTTCTCTGACACCAGCCTATGTAGGTTTTTGAGGACACCTGTTTTCTGGCCTGGGACATGGTCTGATTTTCTTAGAAAACCCCCTAAGCTCAAAGACTCATACTCAACAGCCAGGTCCATTAAAGCCAGCCGGGTTAATACATGGTGGTAAGAAAAACCTTTAGAAAATCCCCTTAGCTCAAGATGCCTTACTTACAGGCAGCTTCCACAGAGTTTTTGCTAAATGCTAGAATATCGGTTTTCCAAAAACTTCTTGGCCAGTCCAGTGCTACCAAAATTACTGGGACACACTCTTTCTTGAGTAACCATGGGTATTCGAAGGGAAAGAACAAAAATATACTCTAGATGGGGCATCCATATGGAGGAACTACTTCAAGGGGTGAATTAAATGCCAGCTCAAGAAGATGGCTTCTAAATTGTCCACTCCTTTGATGAATACTGAGATTGTAGAATACTATGGTCACATCCTAAATCAAAGGACTCCTGGACACCCCTTGGTGTTTTATGTATGACATAACCTTGGATGTTGCCCAATTGAATTCGAATGGGCCTACTTCTTAAGTCGGACTGAGCATGTGGCAGGGCGTTTAACTTACCCTGATCTTGAGACCGCCATAACATTGGTGAAAACACTTGAAGCTGTTGCCAGCCTTAAGGGCAGAGCTCTTAATAATGGGACTTTTCCTATGCAAACTGAAGAGGCACACATGTTTCTGCAATCTTGCAATGTAGAGACCGGTGTCTTATAGCCATATAAGCAAAAAATGTATCCCGTTCCCTGAAAATTGAACACAGCGATGCAATCTTGAACCAGTTTACCCGTAAGGTCAGCACAGGCTGAAAAGTCAGACTGTTTTAGTAGAAGTAAAATGTTGAATAATAACCCCAGACTTTCATCTGTTTAGGGACTAAATCACTCCTGATTATAGTTATTTTCTTTGTCCCTCATCTAAGGGGCATGGAAAAGAATCCCCTGGATTAGACCCTAAGAGGTGCAAGACATAACTCACATTTTCAAAGAGGAAATCATCAACTGGTCTTGAAAAAGTAAAAAAGGAGCCCATTCATGCTGACAGTTGGCAGGTTTAATTCCTAGATTTTTGACTGGCCCAGCCGGCTTAGTCCTTTGCTGACCTAATATTTGTAGCAAAGGAATAGACTAAAGAATTCCTTTCATTTTACCCGAAAAGACTGAAAGCCACGAGCTTTAGGTTTTGAAACAGAGAAAAGAGCTCTTATCCCATTGGCTTGAAACCTAATCATGCTCTGCTCTTGACCAAAAGAGGACAAATCTATCAAAGGTAAAGCTCCCAGAGCCCTTTTGGAGTCCATATTGCCTGCTAACACCTAAACCAGAGTGTGCATCTGGTTCCTTTGACCAAGTCTGTAATTTTGGACAGACTGAAAGCAGTGTCAATGACAGCTTGTCCTAATTACTCTTATAAGCTTCCTTTGCATGGTCCACTAAAGGGAGATTCCACTGTATAAGCATTCGTAGATTTTACAGTCTACTTTTCTGAAACTTTATTCAACTGGATGCTAAAATGGGTCCATCGCATTACCCATCTATTTTGTCCTTTGAGGACGCTGCATTCAGAATAGGTGGAGTATTCCATTAGCCAAGTCACCTTCTGAAAAAGGCTAGGCGAAACCAAACTTCCTCAGAAATGGAAATTGCCTAGACCATGATTGAGACCATGTAATTTTCTTTCCTTTTGAACAAAGAAAAGTGCAGAACCTCAGGTTACATCAAATGGTGAATAATGTTTTTTTAATCTGTAACAATTACTTGACAACCTTGTATGCTGGAGGAGTCATCCTCTTCTCCTGTGAGTTTCTATAGGGACCTTAAATTCTTACCGTGAAGATGGTTGCAAATCTGAATCCCCTGGAAAGACAACCCCGAGTGGAACCCTGACACTTACAAGACATGCTAGATGACATGGTTCCCAAAAACCTCTCCACTGAAGACACACTCTTTTTAGGGCACTGAGGAAGACTCTTGGACTACTGCTAAGGCAAAAGTCCTGAGAAGGAGAGGCACCCCTGGGGGAAAGTAAAAAGGAGTCTGTTTGCTAGGATGTTCTGGATGACTTGGCAGTTGAATGATGGAGATGAATGGAACCCACATTGGGGTTCAGACCCGCAATACTATCTTGAAAATGCCCAGCTGGATATAAGCAGATCTGCAAACCCAGCATCTGATTTCAAACATTATTAAGTAATACTATCTGGCATTTGCAACAGGTGAAATATCGAACATATTCTTCCAGCAGCCTGTAATCTGGAATCAGTCTTTTTTTTACATTAACAGGAGAAAAAACAGTAGAACACAATCTAGCAGAAAAACTTGTAATAATTTGTAGAGCACTCATCAAGCCACCATTCAGCATGCTCATATCATAAGGATGAAGAATCTATATAGCAATCCACATAAATGCAAAACAATTCTCACATTTAGAGAAAGCTCCTGCTCAGCCTTTTTAGTCAGCATAGCCCGCCAAGGAGGTGGTGCTACAACTGGGGGAAAGCATCCAGTGATGGCACACATGGTGTGATTTCCATAAAACAGTTCCCCCTGCCAAGTCTGTCCCTAAGCTAATGGCCCCCAACTGCACAATGACATTAACCCGATGGTCCTCCACTGTCAAAGATGTAGGACACAGAAGCTGGGGTGGATCGCATCTCAGGGAAAAAATGGCTACCTCTACTATTGGACTGCAGTCCTGCCCAACAGCAGGCGCTCTGTGCCCTGGTGTAAACAAACTTTAGTTTACTTTCAGTGACTATTACTGCACCAACGCCTTCTATACCACAAGGTTAACAGTCTCCTCCAAAGTGAATGAAAGACAAAATTAAATGTAATCATTGTGGTCAATGACAGTACTGCCACTCTCATACTGCATGTACATAAATATGGTTTGATGACAACAGGGACACTTTAGAGAAACATCAAAGTGCCATAAAAAATAAATGTCACAAATACAACAAATCTTAAACTAGTCAGATGTCTGTAGTGAATATATGACAAGGCCAAGCTCCTATCATTACTGGGCAGTGTTTTGTAATGTAAATTACATGTTATACAGCAATACTACTAAAAACCAGGTAATATTAGCATAGATAATTAGAATAGATTACCTCTAGTTCCATCATGAGTCTTGCTACGCTTATGTTTCAGCTCCTCCACTGCGGAAACAGACTGACTCCTTGGCATCCTAGTGCCTCGTCTGGTGGGGGATCGGTTCTCTTGGACAAATAGATTCCGTCTCACTTTTGTTGCTTTTATTAAAATAAATGAAAAACATTTAGAGAGTCAAAGTGTCAGTGTCTACCTTGTAACTCTACTATATTGAGTGGACACAATTTTAAGATTTCGGTATTTTCAACATTCAAGCATTGACAGAATGCAATCTAGGATTCACTATGTAAGTGGTTGGAGTCTTTTTAGGAAGCAAGTCATTACAAATAGGAGGTACATATTCTTCAAAGCTAGATTTTATACTCAAAGAGACATATACCAAACGTTTGGCCATGGCGATAAACCTTTTGCAATATTGTATAGATGCATCCATGTACTGTGTGTGTGTTATGCAGACTATGGCATCCAACAGACTCAATTCAGAGGAGGTATAAAGGCACATGTAATCCACCACTTGGATCATCATTGGTGATTACATAATGGGCCCATAAAGTGCCTTCTCGCTTGCATTGGTCACTGCTCTTCACCTCCTGTCTTTCCTACTATTAAGTCTTAGGGGGTATATTTACTAAAGCTTCTAAAAATTAAAAGTAGTGGTGTTGCCCATAGCAACCAATCAGCTTCTGTCTATCATTTTCTAGCATGCAATAGAGAAATGATAGACATAATCTGATTGGTTGCTAAGGATAACACTTCCACTTATTAATTTTGAAAAGCTTTAGTAAATATACTCCTTAGACTACTGTTGTCACATAGGTGCTCTGTGCACAACCCTGATTTACCTGTAGGAGGTCATAATTTATATTCAGCAATTTCCTGCTCAATGTGGGCATAATAACACCAAATTCTTGTTAAACATTTAATCTCCAAAATCAGCATAACTTGGAGATCATATACTCAAATATGTAAGTATGCAAAGCAGGAGCTCCACTCTAGGATTTGCTCATTATCTATTTCTGTATATAGAATAGAGATAGATATCCATCTATCTATCTATTCTATATACACACATATATATATACATACGTACACTAACAACTAGACGTATAAGTGGTTAAGAGACACGATACCTAGGAGATACTATTCCATACCTTCAGCATCTTTCAGTGGTTGTGCTTGCAGAGGTAACTTTAACTTCTCAACCATAACTACCAGATTAGTGTGTGAGCTCTCCTATTATGAAAACAAAATGAACATTGCTTTAAAAATAAAAAATAAATAAATATTGGGACTTTTAGTAAAAAGCTGATAAGGAATCAAGCTAATTTTAGACAGTTTCGGGTGAAAATCAATATTTATAAACCTCCATGAAGTAGGCTTGAAATGTCACTGCACATACTGAACCTCTACTTTACATGACAGATGTTACAACCTTATCTGCCGAGGTGCACATTTAGAGGAACTTATGTAAAATAGTGCACAGAATGGGGTGTAATCAAACTAACCAGACAGGCTTTCATTTCCTAAAATGTACTTGGTAAAAAATGTTACTGGTTGCACCCCTTTCCTTACATGTGCTCTGTCATATTGTTTTAATTGGCACCATTTTATATAATCTAGAAAGATTCTTAAAGAATTTAGGAAATGTTTTGCTCTTTAATTAAGTTTATGCTTCATAAATACATTTCCCCAAAAACATTAACATAGTGCAGATAACAGCTACTTGCAGGAAGGTTCTGCTAAATAAAGCAACCAATGGAAGTAAAAAAATATTCATATGGCTAAAGACCATACTGATGGACCATTTAGCCAGTGTCCACAACTGCAGAATGGGAAAGTTACGCTGTTGCATGGTGTAAAATGAACAAAACATGTTCTGTGGATCTCACGATTGCACAGAATATGCCCACTGACCTTTTTATATCTAGCTGTGATTCAGCACTATAAATGCATACAATACTAGGATATTCTTTCTATTCTAGAACTTTTAGAATAACAAGCTCTTACCCTAGTAATAAGTTTCTTTGGCACTTCAATCTGCCTTATAGTTTGGGATGCCTCTGCTATACTCCTTTGTCTTGCCATAGTGCTTGTCCTTTGGGAAGAGACATGTGAGCTACAACCGGTCCAATATTTTTCATTGTTAACAAAAAATGTATGTAACATAAAACAACCAAAAACAAATAAGCAAAAAGTTATGCAGTGTAATAATGAAACCTACCTCCTTTTTTTGGCTGATCTGGTACGAAGCTCTTCAAGCTGGTCTTCCTCATTACCTATCTGAGGCAGACTTGGAACCCTGGAGATGGACGGTTGAGAATACATGGGAGTTTTCCCTTCATGTGTAAGGCAGTCATCTCCATCAGCAGGTAGCACCAAGGCCAATTCCTTAGGGATCTGTGTCCCAAGACTAAAATAGATGTCTGCAAGGATTCTGGGTATGCTTCCAATATAACTGTAAAGGTAAAAGGGTATTTAAGATAGGAGGTAGCAGGAGCCCAGTAAAGGCTAATATTGCCCCGATGAAATGCATTACTGATTAGCTACTGAAAATTTTGGATTACTTCCTGGCACTTGAAATAAGAACTTGTCCAGAAACCAAGCCTCAGAAAACACACAATTGATGAGATTTCACACCAACACAGAGGACATCCGCTTTTTAACATTAAGACATTGCAGCCAATTTATTTAAGAATTAAAAAACCCATGCTGAAGGCAGAACAGATTGTACCCCAGCACAAACTATAAGAATGCATTTTAAGTTTTATCTAAGGGAACCATTTTTTGGAAAATTAAGCTCTACTGTACAAGAGTCAACTTGTATATTAGGTCAAGTGATCCCTTAAAATTACAATAGAAACCGATTGCTTCCCCAATGCACCTATATATCTACATAATAGCTGGCTTAGTCTGTCATGTCTCTGGGGAGACAGAGTGCTGCAGTGCGCAATCCTGCCTTCCCCAACGGCTCACTGTGCCAGAGACAAATTATAGACAAGGAGGCAGAAGATGAAGTATAACGGGGGGATGGAGTTGTGGCGAACAGACTGGTTGTAGGACAGGTCCAAAACTAGTAGTATGTGTATACTGTATATATTATATACTAGACTTAAAGTCAAGGCTAATTTTGTGATAGACTACAAAGCTATTACATAAGAAAAACCACAAGCAACTACATATCATGACACATGCAATATGCCACCTACCATGATGCAACTTTCCTAAACTACTGAATGAGTCATGTCATCAGGTGCATGTTGCAGGTCCTGCTTTAGGACCATTGTAGTCAGGCCCTGTGACATAATGCAATTTCGTGTGCATTTAAGGCCGCGATTCAATTCAATGCAATGTTGAATAGCCCCGGGAGGGAGCTCCTGAATCTATTCAATTTAACGCGATGTTTGCTTGGGCTAAAGGCTTTCTTCTCGCACCCCCCTGGAGATGCGAGGAGAAATCCGACAACAGTGCCATCTGCGCGGCTGTTTGCTGACTTAGCGTGGCGTTAACAGCCTCGCTGCCGGCACTTTAGTCAGAGAATGGCCGTTCTCATGACTAAATAACCAGGTTAAGTCGCAAGAACTGTCATTCTCAGACTTAACAGAACGCTGAATTGAATAACTTCAGGAGCTCCCTCCCTGGGCTATTCAACAGCGCATTGAATTGAATCGCGGCCTAAGTGTGGTACCAGCTTTAGAAAAACAAAAAACAAACAATGAAAAGAGAAAAAAAAACATACTCAGCCAGGACATCTGCCAAAAAGGCTGTTAAGAATGAGGGATCTTCTGTCAGAGAAATAATTCGTAGCATATCAGTTATCTGTAAAAGTACAGCAGTGTCCACATTAAGAATGCACAATTGTCGTCGGAATAAACAAAATTACACTTTTCAGAAGTGAAACTATTTGCACACAAGTGTTTATGTGAAAGCCACAGAATCTAAATGACTAGGTAACGACCCAGACATGGCATATACATAATCCATTGCTCTGTACCTCTTCAACAACTTGTTCCATTTCATCTTCATTACTTTGTATTGACGTACACTGCATACACATTTCCAGCCTAATTAAAGCTTGAAGCTGGCATCTGGAATAATACATTTGATCACATTGATAGTAAATATGAGCGTAACTGTACAAGAAAAGTAGAGCAACACAAGAGCTACTTACTCTCTGAGTTTAGCCACTTTGTTAGGGTTTTGCCCATAAAGTTGTCTGATTACTTTACTAGTCTTCAGCAGACATCCGATTTTGCCCATGCAGTCAGCCTATAAATAATAGCAGAACATCACAATCTGCTGAAGCAGTCAGACGGGCAATGTAAAGAGGAGATGCAATGTTTACCTCTATTTGCTTACTACTGACTGACTTCAAGTAGGACTTTATGGTGGTTAATGCATTCCTGACACATGACAGCAAGGAATCATCTTCTCCAGACACGGTTTTATTATAGTCTTCTATTAAAAAGGAGATCAACTCTTCTTCAGACTTAAAACCTATAAAAAAAAAGCATAGTAATATGAATTTAAGAAGAAAAACTAAAACAAATATAGAAAATAAATGAATTATTGGTTTTAAGAGGAAGACAATAATATGCACATGTATATTAACATGACCGATACAAATGCCTGTCTTAAGAAGGGACCAAACTATACCCTGCAATGAAATGCACTTACAGTAATACGGTGAGCCTATTGTGTGTTACAGAAGTTCACAAAGCACTAGGCCATCACCAAAGGAAGGGATTTGGGAGAACAAACAAAAAAGTATAATTTCACAGTTTTGAAAAATCGCCAGTAATAGAAATAATATCTTAAACCAAAACCCTGGTAAATGCATTACAAAGAAAAAAAAAAAAGATGCAGAATTGCTTCTCAATTTAAATTACTAAGGCTCGTTTATTTATCCTTGCAGATGGAATTTATACTAACATATGCCATCCATAGATAAGATAATTCAGCCCGATTGTCGCCAAACAATAATTAGGTATGGGCAGAGTTGCCATCGCTGTGGGATCTATCTGCACAGATCCCAAATCTGAAAACAAAATGCTAGTGGCAGCTTTATAAACTGTACTTATGGAGCAGAATCTGACCACGGCACAAACGCTGAGAGTCTCTCTCACCTGTCTGCTTCTTTGTCTTCACATCGGGCTTGTCAGAAGTTCTCCTCTTTGCCTGAGAGCTCTTCTCAGCAGGGGCAGCTGCTACACCTTCTGGTTGTGACTTTTGAGCTTTTAAATTTAACCTGGCGGCATTTAACATCTGCAAAGCACGAGGCATGGTCTTCATCTTCTGCCTCACAGGAGTACGAGGAAGACCTTAATGTGTAACAAAAAAAAAAACAAAAAACTATAAATAAGAAACAATACATTGAACAGATCTGAAGGCATAAAACAAACAGATGCATTTTAAACAAAGTATAAAAAGAACTTATGCCATAATAATCATCACGTTGATTTAAAAAAAAAAAGAAAAAAAAAAATTGCCATTCTGGATTAAATCTTAAAATTCCAAATTATAGAAAATAAAAGTATTGGAATGCCTTATCTGAAAAGCAAATGAGCATTTACTTTTAAATGTTATATTTACTTTAATATAGGTATTATGAAATATCAGTGATTTCACAAATAACTGCTTGGCAAGAAGTATTGAATGTTTAATCAACCATATCACTAAGGTGGCTGTAATCTACTGGATCCTCTGATTAGTTTCATCCCAGTAGAAATAATGTGTCACTTCTATACAGTGCATGTAGATAAGCAAGGTCTCCGCACTTAAACTACAAGCATATAATATAATAGAGGAGGACATACGCTTCTTTAGATTCTCGCCTTGTACTACACCACCAGACTCCTCAGTAGATTTCTTCTGGTACAAGTCAGATAGATAATTGGTTATTTCTTGGTCATATTTCTGTTCATCTTGATCAAAAGGTGCGGCACTAATCAACCTGCACAAAATAATGAAATAAAAGAAATCCTGAATGGTTTCCTAGAACGTATGGAAAGTTGTGTGCGACTAATGATCCCAACATTGTAGCTCCCATAAGGTTTGTATCAATGTACATTTGTCACACAAGATATTGTCGTAATTCAATTTATGCAGTACCTACATGTAGCATACATTTAATTGCATTTCCTGAGTGCTTCCTCCTACAGCCAGTGTTAGGGGCATCACTATACAAGTGACTGGAGTCGGGGTTACGTCTGAAATTAAGGCAGCATGTAGGCAATTAAAAAAATAAAGAAACAGTAAAAATAGAGCGCCTCTAGCTCTGCCCCATCTGTATTGCGAAAAGAGGAATATCAGGAACAGCCACTGAATATAAGGGTTTTTAAGTGTATGTATGTATGTATGTGTATATATATATATATATATATATATATATATATATAAACAAAAAAAATAAATAAAAAAAAATTGGATATATAGATATATATATAATATCCCCAGAAGGCACGTGCAAAGCAGCATGAATAAAAAGTGGTGGCAAATTAATACTATGTGGTTGAATGTTCTAGAACATGTATGGTTTAAGTCACTACATTACAGCTCACCTAGTTCAAGACATTAATTTTATATGGGGCAGGCAGTAATAATTTAACATTCATTTTCAGTCTCATGGATTAGCAGTTCCTATGGCTGCAGCTACACCAGGGTTTGCTGATATGTGCTGCAGTAATCTCCAGGGCCCCTGAATACATTAATGATCAAGTGACAGATTGGATATTACACAGGCAGTTATGGTTAATCCACAGAGTAGTACTCACTACATTTGCCCCCACCATGAGCAGGTAAAAAGGTTGTTTGAGCTCCTGCTGGTCAATCCACAGAGGAGCAAAGCTACTGTAGACAGACTGTTATAAGTGCAATCTTTACATATTGAATTGTCTTACCTAAAAGATTCCATGAGATTACTGCTAGCACCCGATGTTCCAGATAACGGATACCACTTTTCAATAACAGAGGATGTCCAGGGATTACTTTGAGACAACTCTTGTTTAATCCACTCCGGCATTGGGACATCTAACGGGACAGGAAGAGAAAAATATGAGATATGGTAAGAACTTACCCTTGTTATCTCTATTTCTACGAAGTCCATAGGGTTCCACAGGATACCTTGGGGTATAGGTGTGACGTCAGTCGCTGGGCACCATAGAGTTAAGCTTTTCAGCCTCCCAGGATGCACTAGGGTCCCCCTCCTATACCCCGCCCCCGAGCCAAGGCACCTCAGTTAGTTATCAAGCCATAGGCCAGAGGAGGAGAAGGAAGAGAGAGAAAAAAGATCTGGACACATACAAGAATCACATTCTCACCAGAGGGAGACGGAAAACCGGTGACCAGAGCAAAACCATCTGCAGCACAGGTGCGACAGGGCGGGAGTCCTGTGGAACCCTATGGACTTCGTAGAAATAGAGATAACAAGGGTAAGTTCTTACCATATCTCATATTTTCTACTTCAGGGTCCATAGGGTATCCACAGGATACCTTGGGGATGTCCCAAAGCAGTATCCTTTAAGGGTGGGGACGCTCCTGTGCAGAAAGGAGAATCCGCCGCCCGAAGGAAGCATCCTGAGAGGCGAAGGTGTCAAACCTGTAATACCTCACGAAGGTATGGACAGAGGACCACGTAGCAGCCTTGCAGATCTGAACTGCCGAGGCACCACGTCGAGCTGCCCACGAAGGACCCACAGACCTAGTGGAATGAGCCTTCAGAGAAGGAGGGACCGGTAGGCCTTCATGAAGATAAGCTTCAGAAATAGCCATACGGATCCAGGCTGCCAAAGTTTGCTTTGAAGCAGGCCAACCCTTTTTACGGAAGCCATAGAGGACAAACAAAGCGTCCGACTTCCTAAACGAAGAAGTGCGGTCAACATAAGTCCTTAAGGCCCGCACAACATCCAAAGAGGCCTCACCCACGGAAAGACCCGGTGAGTTAAAGGCCGGAACAACTATTTCCTCGTTAACATGAAACTGGGAAACAACTTTGGGAAGAAACTCGGGCCGAGTGCGGAGCACTGCCCTGTTCCCATGAAAAACCAAGAAAGGGGGTCTACAAGAAAGAGCCCCTAACTCAGAAACACGTCTGGCCGAAGCAATGGCCAGAAGGAAAACAGTCTTAGCTGTTAGCCATTTAAGATCCACTGAGCCCAGTGGTTCAAACGGCGGTCCTTGGAGAGCCCTCAGTACCACAGCCAAATCCCAAGGCACCACAGGTGGAACAAAGGGCGGCTGAATGCGGAGAACACCCTGCATAAAGGTGCGCACATCCGGGATTGTAGCAATCCTACGGTGAAACCAGACAGATAGGGCCGAAACCTGTACCTTCAAAGAAGCAAGGCGAAGCCCATGATCTAGTCCCGCTTGCAGGAAGGCGAGAATCCGAGACAGACGAAACTCCCGCGGTGCATAACCTCTCGGTCGACACCACTGGAAGAACGTATGCCACACGCGATGGTATACCCTCGCGGAAGACGGTTTCCGAGCTCGTAACATGGTACGCACCACAGAGCTGGAAAACCCCCGGGACCTCAGCATGGCCGTCTCAACAGCCACGCCGTCAAAGACAGCCGAGTCAGGTCCGGGTGAAGGCAAGGACCCTGAGACAGAAGGTCCGGTCGTAGCGGCAACCGCAGAGGACTGCCCACGGACAGACCCTGAAGGTCTGAGAACCAGTGCCGTCTGGGCCACGCGGGAGCTATCAACAGGAGCGTCCCTCCTTCCTGTTTGAATTTCCGGATTACCCGTGGAAGAAGGGAGACCGGAGGGAACAGGTATGCGACCCGGAACGTCCACCGGACGGACAGAGCATCCACCAGAGACGCCCCTTCGTCTCTTGTGCGAGACCCATACACCGGCAACTTGTTGTTGTGCCGGGACGCCATGAGGTCGATTTCTGGAAGACCCCACCTGTCCACCAGTAGTTGAAAAACGTCCGGGTGCAGGGACCATTCCCCCGGATGAACGTCCTGGCGACTTAGAAAGTCCGCCTCCCAATTTAGCACTCCCGGTATGAAGACCGCTGATATGGCCGGAAGATTGCGCTCCGCCCAAACCAGGATCCGAGAGACCTCTACGAGAGCCGCCCGACTGCGAGTTCCTCCTTGCCTGTTTATGTAGGCCACGGTGGTAGCGTTGTCCGACTGGACCTGCACCGGGCGACCCTGGAGAAACCGCTGTGCCTGCTGGAGAGCATTGAAGACCGCACGGAGTTCCAAGATATTTATTGGAAGCTCCGCCTCTGTCGGCGTCCACCTGCCCTGGAACAAGTGTGGACCCGAAACTGCTCCCCAGCCCCGAAGACTGGCGTCCGTTGTCAACAGGACCCAATTTGGAACCCAGAACGGACGTCCCTTGTTGAGGTGGGTCGTCTGTAACCACCACGCAAGGGACAGGCGAACCTCCTGGGTGAACACAATCGTCTGGAACTTCAGAGACTGAGGCAGCCCGTTCCACTTGGACAGGATCAGGTGCTGCAGAGGTCTGGAGTGAAACTGGGCGTATTCCACCATGTCGAACACCGACACCATGGAGCCCAGTAACCTCATCGCCGAGTGTAAGGACACCCGGCGGCTGTGCAGGCAACTGCGCACCCTTGACTGTAAAGCAGAGATCTTGTCCTCCGTCACGAAGATCCTTTGCTGTCCCGAGTCCAATAAGGCTCCAAGATGCAGAATCCTCCGAGACGGGATTAGAGTGGACTTCTGCCAGTTGATTAGCCAGCCGTGCCGTTGCAGCAGTGCAATGGTCAGGTCCAAGTGGCGTAACAGGAGCTCTGGAGATCCTGCCACCAATAACAGGTCGTCCAAATACGGTAACATGCGGACTCCCTGCAGCCGCCATGACCGCCATCACCTTGGTGAAAACACGTGGTGCTGTTGCCAGGCCAAAAGGTAACGCCCGAAACTGGAAGTGGTCGCTGCGGATTGCAAACCTGAGGAACTGTTGATGGTGCAAAAGAATAGGGACATGCAGGTAAGCGTCCTGTATGTCCAATGACACCATGTAGTCCCCAGGTTCCAGCGCCAGAATGATGGACCGTAGGGTCTCCATCCGAAACTTCGGGACCCGCAAAGACTTGTTGAGTGCTTTGAGGTTGAGAATCGGACGATATGACCCATTGGGTTTCTGTACCAAAAATAGATTTGAATAGAAACCCTGGCCTCTCTGGGAGAATGGAACAGGCACTATAACTCCAGCCTGGAGCATAGTGTGCAATACCTTCCGCAGCTCCGTAGCCTTGTTCCGGTCTGATGGTAGACCCGTGGTGAAGAAGCGAGCCGGGGGTCTGTGCCGGAAGGAGAGGGCGTATCCGTGGGAAACCACCTCCAGAACCCAAGTGTCTGTCGTAGTGGTCGACCAACACTGGGCGAACTGTAGCAGGCGGCCTCCCACCCTGGGATCCCCCAAAGGGAGGCCCGGACCGTCAGGCCGCAGGCTTGTCATCTGGCTTGGGGGCCGGACGTCTGGTACTCCATGCCTGCTTCCGGGGCTTGACCGATTTCTTAGGGCCAGCCTGTCGAGGAAACGACTGTGGTTTGGGCCTGCCCTGGGCCCTAGATGACCGAAAGGACGATGGTCCCGAACCAGAAGGAGCAGCGGCCGACGGGAGACAAGCAGATTTGGCTGCCGCCAGCGTGGCCACAATCTTATCCAGATCCGGACCGAAGAGAACTTCTCCGGTAAACGGCAACGCTTCCAGACCTTTCTTGGAATCTGCGTCCGCCTTCCAGGATCGCAGCCACAAGGTGCGACGAGCAGCTACCGCTGCTGAAGAAATTCTAGACACCAGAGTACTAATGTCTAGAGCCGCCTCGTTGATGTAGGTGGCCGAATCATGGAGATTGCCAATCAACTCCGCCTGTTCGGCCGGACAGTCGGATTCAAAAGAAGCCTCTAATGAATCCGCCCAGCGCTCCATCGCTCTGGCAACCCAGCAAATGGCCATAGCCGGCCGTGCTGCCCCCCCTGCAAGGGAATAAGCGGACTTCAGGCAGATTTCTACCTTGCGATCCGTAGCATCCTTAAGGGAGGACATGGATGGCATCGGCAATGTGGCACTACGGACAAGACTGGTCACGTGAGAATCCACCTGTGGAGGGGATTCCCACTTAGCAAAATAATTATCCGCGAACGGATAAGCCACCGCCAGGCGTTTCTGCGGCTGGTATCTTTTGCCAGGTTGTTTCCACGCCTCCTCTAAATGGTCCACCAACTGACCCGAAAGAGGAAAGACTGTGGCATCGCCCTTCACATCTTTGAAAAAGGCATACTTAGATTTAGCCGCTCGGGGAACTTCGTCCTCAATCACCAAGGCTGTGCGGACCGCCCGAATAAGTCCAGGAATATATACTTTGGACTTAGCATCAGCGTCCTTAGTATGGAGAGGTTCCTGATCGTAAGGATCCAGAATCTCCCCATCATCAGACGTCCCTTCGTCATCCTCATAAGGAGCGGACAGAGACGCCACCGGCCTTTTATGAGGCCGCATCACAGACTCCCCTTGCAACACATCCGACAAGTGCTGTACAGAACTCGTCAGGGAGTTAACCCACGCTGGCTCCTGAGAACCCGGGATCTGGGAAATAGGGAGACTGTGGGGTACCACCAATTGTCGTGGGAACCCCTGCATGGGTGACGACACCACAGACTGCTGGGACAAACCCATCGGAGTAAACGCGGGCTGCGGAGCTAACTGGCCCACTAAAGCTGTTAACACCTGAGCGAAACAAGCCCAGGGCGGCTCCTGTACCGGTGCTGTAACCGTAATAGGCCGCGCCATGGACAAACACTGCCGGCAAAGGCCCTCCGCGCTACCCTCCCCCTCCGCTAACGGTACTTTGCACGTGGTACACTGTAGCCGGAGGGGAAAATCACTTTCAGACATGATGGCACCACGTATGTGACCTCTCTCACCAATTAAGTATTAAATAGGCGAGAGACCACCCTGCAGCACCGCACCGCAAGGGCTTTAGCAGAAAGAACAGGGACAGTAATAAAGCTGACAGTTTAGAGAAGAAAAGTTACAGGCAGCGCTAGCACAGTCACATACAATGCAGAGAAATAACAATTCCTGCACTAACAGCGCTGATCACTCAACTACACAGACACAGGGCCTGGTAGGACAAAGCGCTGCATACACAGACCTGAGCCACAGCGGAGGAGAGGTATGCGGGGGGACCCAGACCACGATGCTTCCGTCCAGCGCTTCCAGCAGCGTTCACCATGCGTTCTGGAGAAGATGGCCGCCGAGGAGCAGAGAGGAGGCTGGCCTGGGGGAGGAGCGCTGCCACAGGACCAGTCGGCAGCATGCAGAGAGGGCTGTGTGCAGCGGGGGAGGCGCCGGCTGTGAGACAGGGAAGGCGCGCTCCCCTGGCATGCATTTAACCCCTGGGACGCCGCAGCGCTACCGCTCTGCTGCGGTCCGCTGTCCCAGGGGGTAGTGGAAAGCGCAGGTTGGTCGCCTGGCTCCACGCTGCAGCCAGTCCCCAGGGAGCCCCCTGCCTGGGGATTTAGGACCATGTGACCAGCGGGGACCCACCGCGGGACCCCGCTGCTTACCTTTGTCCCCCTTGGATCCGGCCATGGTCCGGAACATCTGGGGTCACCGCTAGCTGTGACCCCAGATGCTCACCAGCATCCCCGGATCGGTACCGGCAGGGGTGTAGGGAAGACAGCATGGACGTCAGGACTGACTGTCCATGCTGTACATCCAGATGTGCAGCCACAGCTGCACTGAAGAAAGCTTCAGGGGCTCTTCTAGCCCCCACTCCGACAGGTGCACCCGACGCCGGCCGGGCACCAAACTAAACTGAGGTGCCTTGGCTCGGGGGCGGGGTATAGGAGGGGGACCCTAGTGCATCCTGGGAGGCTGAAAAGCTTAACTCTATGGTGCCCAGCGACTGACATCACACCTATACCCCAAGGTATCCTGTGGATACCCTATGGACCCTGAAGTAGAAATTGATAAATACGAATTACTTCCCAAACAATGGGTGTTGAAAGAATATATGAAGTGTGGCTATTAAATGAGACTGACGCTATCATTTATGTTTAATTACATTAAGTACTCTATTCCCCTTCTAAATACGCCCTTCTGCATCAAAACACTACCGCATTCTTATTCTCCATTAGTCAAAGGCAATTACTGTAGCTTATTATCCGTCAGCTGTCTCAACAGCTCCATAGTTTTCTTCTGTAGCTCAGTAACTGATGCAAAACGGGTTCCCTTGAGTACAGATTTGACTTTAAGGAACAGAAAGAAGTCACAGTGCTAGGTCTGGAGAGTATGGAGGGTGTTCTAGCACTGCAATCTATTTCTCGGCCATAAACTGCTTCACAGAGAGAGCTGTGTGGGCTGGTGCATTGTTCTGAAGGAGAATTAAACCATTTATCCACAACGCTGGCCTCTTCTGATTCTTTCCCGCATAGTAGCTAGAACATTTTTGTAGTTATGTTGAGTCACTGTTGCGCAAATAGACTGTGCACTGTTGCGCACAGTCTTCTAAAATAACACTTAAAATGAGTTGGGTATGGGATCCCGATCGTCTGCATCTTGACCATCAGAACAGACAGCGGCATCCCGATAGTCAGACCCCAGACATTTTATGCCACTGTCGGTATTCTGACAGTCGGTATCCTGTCGGATGCTGACTACATCACGTTGACAGCAAATAAAAATTAACATGGCTTTAAATTTGGATTTGCTTTGCCGTGCTTTCTTTATTATTTGTGATGATGGTGTTTTCCAGCGCATGTACTGGCGTTTTGGTCATGTTTCAGCACAGGTAATAACTAATTTGTTCCAAAATGTCTGTACAAATTTGCTTTTCTTTCTTCTCAGCAGTGAGAATCCTTAGAACCATCTTTGCACCAACTTGTCAATTTAAGATCTTGATGCAAAACTTGCCTAACAGTTTCTGTACTGATGTTTACCATGTCCAGGGAGTAATTCCCGGAGATATTCAAATCAGACTAAAACCACTTAAGTTGGAGAATGCCGGTTAGTGTGACTAAAGCTTGTCGCGCTAACCAGCATTTAACAGCTAAAGTGCAGGCTGCAAGGCTGTTAGTGTCACGCTGAGCCAGAAAACAGCCTCGCTGCTGGCAATTTAGTCTGATTTCTGTGCACTGAATTGAATAGTTCCAGGAAATCCTTCCTGATGCTATTAACTTCATCAACAGCAAGCAGAATTGAATCGGCCCCTATGTAAATAGGGGCGTGCAAGAGCAATGCTTTATTTGCTTCTTTTTTTTTTTTTTTTAAAACACTTTTCTAGGACCATCCACCATGTTTTTCCAAAAGAAACCACCCACATATTGTTGTGAATCCGCACTTACCAGGTGATGTAATGGTTTCATCACAGCTATAAGCATCACTAAGGACACTGCTTACAATATCCTGAATATTAGATGAGACATTGTCACTTGTCTCCTCAACAGTTTCTTGTAAGCACAGTCTGTCAATCCCAATGGATAGGTCACTAACAACTACAATAAGAACAGCAGCAGTTTCTGAAATGGGGGACAGAATGCCAGTCCTGGGCAAAAAACCATGTTCAGTGGACACATCAGCAACCTAGCGAATAAAAAAAGAAAAAACAACACACTTAGCAAGAACAGGAATTAGAGTAGCAAGTGAACATTGCAGTCTAATAAGTCACCTGAGAGATATAGTAAGTTCTGCACAATGTTGAATATACCCATTACAATCACTGCCCATAACTGGTTCTAACTTGTGTTTAGTCATACAAATGGCTATAACGCTATTAATACATACTATGTCAATTCATGGCTAATTTTACATATATACAGAAAAAATATAGCAGTCAAAAAAAAAAAAAAAGTATAATCGATGCCATATATATCTTGCTATGACCTTTCCATGTCAGCCTTTGCAGTCAAAACTTTGCGCAGTCACGTTTATTGGCTGAACGGTAATAAACAAGCATGCAATGTAAGAAGCGTCAGTATCACACAAAGAACTGTTTCATAACACTGGGTTTCAAAAAGAAAAAAAAGCTAGTACAAGCGCATGCGATGTCCAATACCACTCGGAACACAAACAAAAAAAACAACACGTTATGTTCAGCATGTTGATCTGTATAAATTTTATATATTTACCAGGAGTAGCCCTTTAGACAGCAACGTGTACAGAAGCTGCTGATAGTTTAGGCATGGTGCATGGCGATCGTTGGATGTAGTCTGAAGCACCCAGGTTTCCATTGTTGAAGGATCAATTTGGTTCCAATTCCAGTTTTGCATTGTTCCTTTTAAATGGATTTTCATTAAACCCTTCATGTTTTTTTGAGTTAGTGAAATAGGCTCCAAAGTAACCGCACATTCCCACTGTTTATTCTCACCTGCAATACAAAGCATTTTGTCAGCTAGCTTCACTATAATACCCCATTTATGAGAATGGGACTTAATAGCAAACAAACAAAAAAAATATAACGTTTAACCAATATTAGCAAATAGAAACTGAACTATTGATTTACCAGAAGGTGGTAGGTGGTCATTTAATTGATATTTATATAGAAAGTAATCTCATTGTTTTCACACACAAATATGGTTTAAATAGAGAGATAGTTATTATCCAATGGTTACATATTAGGCACCTTTTTCATGTTATTAGCACATGCTGAATGGTTTATTGCATTAAAACAAAACATGCAAAAACGTAGAAAAAAAAAAAGTAGTGTTTGAGTTATGGGGACTCAAAAAGAGGTCCAAAGGGGGTTCCCTCCAGCAGCTATTCATTTGTTTCTTTCAGGTCTCCGTTACTTCTGACATGCAGGCATTGGGGCTGATAGGCTATTGCACAAGGAGCAACCCTGAGCAGTTGGATGTGCTAAGTGCCAGCTAAACTAACCTATCCAATAGTGCAGGGGACAAGATGGCACATTAGCCAGGCTGACTGTCTGAAGTAATGGGGAGTCTAGAGTTCTGGATCCCACCTAAATATGTGTTAATTTATGGATGGTACCACAGCTATATGCATCTCTAGTGATCATTTTATTTATTATCAGTTATTTATATAGCGCACACATTTCGCAGCACTTTACAGAGAATAGTTGACCATTCACATCAGTCCCTGCCCCAGTGGAGCTTACAATCTATATTCCCTATCACATGCACACACACATACACACTAAGTTACATTTTTTGTTGGGAGCCAATTAACCTACCAGTATATTTTTGGAGTGTGGGAGGAAACCGGAGTACCCGGAGGAAACCCACGCAAGCACAGGGAGAATATACAAACTCCGCACAGTTAGGGCCGTGGTGGGAATTGAACCCACGACCTCAGTGCTGTGAGGCAGTAATGCTAACCATTACACCGTCTGTGCTGATCATGCCCCTTTGTCGAGAACTATTGACTTTATGGCAAGAATCTGTGGAGCCGCAGGAAGTAAGGAATACAGGAAGGGCAGAAATACTACAACTTCTAAAAGGCAAACTGAAGGTGATAGCCATAGCAACTATTTGGATTCAAGATTTTTTTTTTCTAGTACATTCTAAAACAATAGGTAGGCCAGAGATTCCCAAACACAGTCCTTAAGGCACCCCAACAGTTAAGGTTTTAGACATATCCATGGTTGAGCACAGGGGGTTAAATCAAATTGACTGAGGTACTAATTAACTTACCAGTGATCAAGCATGGATAGCCTTAAAACCTGGACTGTTAGGGTGCCTTGAGGAAAGAGTTTGGGAACATTTGAAGTAAGCAAAAAAAATTGCTCTACAATGTATGCATAACTCACTACTGTGTGAACCAAGGCAGGGATAAAAGAATTATTCCTAGACTTCAGGAAATCTTGAAGACCTGGAACTGTGGAAGATTGATGTGGTGGGGGCAGATTCAATTCAAAATGAGCTGCCAATGGTAGCTCATGCTGCATGGTATCTTGGCTATTACAGTAGGCAGATTCTGCTCGCACCTCCATAGGCTGTGAGCAGAATATGCCTTTGGTAGTTAATGTGTGGCAGCTGCCAGAGGAGGCTGCAGCAGTTTTCTTAATTGAATCTGCCTCTGAGACTGTCAAGACTGGATATTACCCAGTTCCATCCTGCACAAAGTCTTGGCACAGGGTAGGCCTGCTCAAAGCGACATAACACTTGAACAGACTGGAATATTGTGAATGTCATCACATGCTTCGGCACTAATATACCAACTAGACACCTGTTACACCTGTTAATATACCAACTGACACGGTTACCCGGGAATTTGGCTGAGGCAGGCCAAATTCCCGGGTAACCGTGTCTGTCTGAAAGGTACCTACCCGTTAACACGTTCCCGGGTAGCCGCCCCTTCAATCGACCAGGGTTTTTCCCGGGACTTAAGTCCCGGGAAATTACCCTGCTTCTGTCTGAATGGTGCTACCCGGGAATTTACTACTCCCGGGCAGCACCAAGCAGGTTTTACATGGAGTTGAGAGCAGACGCTCAGCGCTACTGCTCACCACCCCCAGCGCCGGCCGGCTGTGTACAGAGAAACCCAGTCGGACGGTGTGGACACCCGCCGGCGGGTCTCTGCCACAGCGGGTTGCCTGCCACTGTGTCAGCGACACAGGACCCTAGCCGGACACCGGGGACACCCGCGCTGGATACCGCCGACTGGTCCCAGCTATAGCGGGCCACCCGCACTCCCGCTGAACCAGCAGGGAATTAAGAGACATTTTTTTAAAAATAGAAAAAAAAAAAATCTGTATTATGATTGGCCGGCTTCCGGCAGCTGAATGACGACATCATCATCATCATCATCATCATCAGCCAGAGAGGGGATAGGCTAGGAGGAGCAAACGGCAGAGAGGAGGCAGGTAAGCAGAAAAACCCTGCTCTTGTCTGAAAGGGGTCTACCTGGGAATTTCCCGGGTAGACACTAGTGTGAAAGGGGGGTCTCGACCAAATACCCGGGAATTTGCACAGGAGAAATTCCCGAGTTTGAGCAGGAAATTTCCCGGGTTGTATATCTGAAAGGGTTATTAGAGTTTGCTAAAGTCTGAACATACAATAATCTTCTAGAATAGGAAAGAGTTTTCACTGTACTGGACTATTGGTGCAAAGAGAATAATTTGCTACTTTGTGTCATAAAATTGTAATTAAAAATAGGAAAAGTAAAATTGTAACATCCCAACACCGGATTTTGCAAAATAGCCTCACCACATTAGTTAAGCATGGAGGGATATAAAGCTCAATAGCTAGCAGCTGTATTCCCATTAGGGTAGCTGTTCTATTATAGTCAGTGTGACATAGGTCTCAGTATATTTGCCTGTTTGATACCTTAGGAATCCAGGAGATCCGGGGTACATGTTCTACAGATGAATAAAGGCCTTGGTAAGAGATATTTGTTATCGGGTACATAAACCATGGATAAACATTCAGAAAAATCAAATAATGTGCCTTATATGCAATTGTGTATAAAAAATAAATCCCCACATTTAACACAAGTACATAAGATGCTGGACAGATTTATTGCAATAGGCTATCCAGAACACATAACAAATCAAGCTAGACTGTATGTACTATATTTATTCAGAGATGAAATATTGCTTACCACTAGACAAATAGAATCTACCTTCAAATGTAAATCAAAGAATAATCCAGATGGTTTGAATCAAATAAGAAAAGATTAGAGATTTCTATTCTGTTTATTTCCAAATGTAATACTCAGTCAATAGTAATCTGAAATATCAATACCAGCTTTACTATATTAAAACATGATCTGATCTACACGTATTGGGAAAGAAATTACTGCAGTTTTCAAGAAAAATGCCAATCTAAGAACTTTCTAGGTCCAAGCGAACTGAACACACAAACTACAGTCATCTCATGGCTCCAAGAGAAGCAACAGATCAACTTGTCTTACCTGTAAACATAAGTACTGAATATTAAATCACATGCTAACTATAGTGTACATCCAAGCAATTCATCAATTTCGACTTCACAAACTGTGCTTACATATTGAAGTATCCATGTAAACACGCAATGTTACCAAGAGAATACACAACCATAGTGTCTCAAGACACCTTTTCTCAATGTTATGATGGGAACCCAAGCAGTAATTCAATTGTTTGTATCTTAGTACAGTGCTCTCCCCAGAAATTTTTTCCAGCCGGGTGGCATCAAGAAGTAGCCGGGTGGGGGCTTTCGCAATGAAAAAAATGTTTTAAACCCTGACATTATGATTTAAACTTGAAATAACATTTTATATTAATTTTCCTCTTCTTGTTAGGAGCCCAGTCGTCTGATTATGAAAAAGCTGCAAAGTCTGTAGTATCTCATCCTTTTTATACAGCTCCCAGATACTGTCCACACTTGCAGGCTTCCAAAGTGCCGGGTGGTAGGCGGTTTCTTGCCGGGTGGTGCACCAGCCAAAAACAGCCTGGGGAGAACACTGTAGTAGCTCTGGTCTAAACTGCACGAGAACTATTCATCTGTTTTGCGCAACCAGCTCCAAAGCTGCACTTAACTCGGACTTCTGCATGTACACTCCTGTGGTGCAAGCAGGGTGTCAGGGTGTTGTAACTGCAGCGCACCCGGCTCTTAACATAGGATAAGCTTCTTGGCTAATCCCAAGCATTACATCGCATACAATCGAATAGCTCCCAGTACAGTTTATACGGGAGCTACAAACAATTGAATCACCCCCATAGACTAGTGACATAGGTGGCAAGAAACTCGATCACGTTTGTTTGCCTAAGGCAATGTCGTCAGTTACATGAAGGTTGGAATATATGTCAGACTAACTGAGAAAAATTTAGTTCACAATATGCAATAGTAGTAAAACAATGACCCTCAAAGTGGGGTGGGTGCAACTATCAGAACTGGAGATGGTCAGGTGGGGCCTCCTGGTCCACTTGACATGGAATGAACCCATTACATGATCCTTTCCTAGTCATTCCAACACACCATCAGAATAAACAACTCTGAATTCTAATCACCGGCTCCTCCAAAACATCTTGGATTACCTAGTTTAAAAAATGTGAGTATTCACATCGATTTACATTTGCACCAGATTTCTACAATACTTACTTACACGTGGATCCATTTCTCCATATATTGCTGCTTATTTAAGTTTGAACATTTTATTTACGTGTGCATACTAAGTATTCAATCGTCAATGCAGTATCTATTGGGACTGTTATTTGTACAAAGTATCTTTTTTTGATATAAGCATATTGCACCCTATCTGCAATTCCCACATACTTGAGCAACCGTGCAGGCTCTTATGCTGGAATAGACGATTTCTCGGACGATAAGACAAATTGGACAGATATAGCGTCTAGTGTCAAGGTCGGCAACATTAACCAAGGTGTGAGCTACTTTAGTAAAATGAAACCTCCTGAAGAGCTACTAAAATTGTAAAAAAAAATCTGGCTAATAACCGAACAATTGAAGGTCATTAAATGAAAATTAAAAAAAAAAAAGTCTCATAGAAAACAATTTAAATATTACAGTGATTTTATTGTAGTTTGTAAATAAAATTTAAGCACAAGCACATTTAATTGTGAATTACCGGCTCCAAGGAGGTACATGCAATAGAGGAGCAAAAGATATTGTATAGGGCCAGGCAGGGCTGCTTTGTAATTTTCCAGCAGGGCTTCGCGGAAGTCACTCGCTTTACTGTATGCTCCGGAGAGCTGTAAGGGCAGCGGTGTGACAGTCTGAAGCATCCTAAGGATGCTCCAGGCAGCACTACTGCATAGATTCTGGCCATTCTAGGCACCCTGCTAGCCAGATAAGGCTAGCAGAAAAAAGCTCAGAGGGCCAGACCAAATGATTCCGTGGGCCTTATATGGCCCCCCCGGGCCTGAAGTTCCCCATCCCCTGCTCTATGAGATATCTGGATAATTGTTATAGCTGTTCAAATATGGATATGAATGAAATACACATTTTTAGACCACCTACTAGTATATTAATGTGGTACAAAAGTTATTACAAAGTGTGGTTTCTCCTATATGTAGTGTTCACTCTAGATTCAGCGGGAGGCAGGGCCCCGGACCCAGAGTTAGTGCACTTTTGCGCATGCCGGCGTCCATTCACCGGCTGTGACCACTGCACCGCCGTTTTGACCACCCGCGGGTGGAGGCAGAACCCGCAGGCTGTCTCAGTGGGCCACCGCGCTGGAGGGCAGGGCGCGTTCTGCCCTTCAGAAATAGGGCAGGGCGCATTCTGCCCTTCAGAAATAGGGCAGGACGCGGCGCCCCGCTAAAATAACTTAGCGGGAACACTATATATGTACTCTCAGATACCATACATTATATAAAAAAAAGAACATATCTGGAGGTTGATAAATTCTCAATCGGGAAGTCCCTCTGCGCATAAAGACCATTATACTATATATAAACAAGTTAAATATAGCGTTCCCTCTAGCCTGTTTCAGCGCGGCGCCGTGCCCTGCCTTATTTCTGAAGGGCAGAAAGCACCATGCCCTACAGCGCAGCGCCCTGCTGAAACAGCCTGCAGGTTCTGTAATCCACCCGCGGGCCGTAGTGTCCCGCGGGTGGGGAAAATGGCATGCGCCCGACTTCCATTCAGTGACCGCGGTGCTTGGAGGCTGCCCTGCACGTCCATAAGTGCCGGGCATGCCCACAAGAGTTATGAAAAGGGGATGCGTTCATAAAGACATGCGCCTTTTCCTTGGCTATGCCCCCTTCAGGCGCGTGCCCTAGCTCTAGGTTCGGCGCCCTGCCTGTCGCCGGACCTAGAGTGAACACTAAAATATTGTATGTAAAAGCTGAAAGATAGTGTTTATAATAAATTGAGATATATCATGATACGATTAATATCTAATTGATTTGAACCAAATATAATTATTACATTGTATAAAATATAGAGGCAATTGTGAATAGATATATTTAATGGTGTTTTTTAGCATGATTTTATACCAAATGAGTATGTGTGTATATAAAAGATTTTCACACGGCTTTTTTTAGTGCATTAAATGTAATGCTGGGTACACAGACAGATACATTGGCCGATCAATTGATCGGCCAATGTATCTGCTGCACGTTGGCCATTCCGTACCTGCGACATGTCGGTGAACGTCGGTGCTCACCGACATATCGCATTGGCAGTGCTGCACAGCCGATGGACAGATATGTCTGCAGACCGCCCGTACACACACAGCGGCAGCCGCAGGGAGAGGGGGGGGCAGAACACGCCCCCCACCTGCCGGGACCCGCTCCCTGGTCGCCGGTACACGCAAGACACAGCTGATGGCCATTCAGAGTGTATGAATGACCATCATCTGCAGATATATCTGTCAGGTGTGTACCCAGCTTAAGATAGGAACAACTGAATAATTAGAAGACACCCTTATCTAGACAAAACTCATGGACAGGAGCGAAACGCGTCAAAAAGAGTTAAATCTGCTGCTACCGAACTGTGATCTTATGAGCTGTTAAGCATCATATTGCTCGACATCACTCTGCATAGACGCAGCTGTTTCTACTGCTCGGCACAACTCTGCTTGACACCACCTTGCACTTAAGCGGCTGACAGACCCGGCACACAGGTGACCAGTGTGGACGAAGAACCAAGGCAGCGCGGCGTGCCGCTCCCCCCACCTCAATGGAGAGGTGGTAGATAGCGGCGCCGAAGGTGCAGGGTGTGGAGAATACAGAGTGGACCAGCATTTTACCATTATGTGGACAAGACAAAGATTTATTCATCACATACGTGCCATTACTTTCAACGTCATTATACTATCGGAGTGACATTCTCAATACTTAACCAGCCGGTGAGCATATACTATCAGACTTTATGTACCACTAATTATATAGAACATTACAGCAGCTATTCAAACGAAGATTTTATTAGTGCATTAAGTACATATTATAGTAATCAACCAATTATATTGCATTATATGTGATCAACATTATCCAATTCAGTACACTTTTATATGAATTAACAGATCTTATCAAATAAATGTTTGTTGTATTAAAGGAAGCCTTTTTCTCGTACTATATATAACCAACCAACCACATAGTTTTATTTAATTCGATACGACACCAGCGCAGTTCATCTACGGTTCTGATTATTGCAGTAGCTGCTGCACACAATTATGACCCCTTTTTCTCTTTAATATTGCATCATCTTAGCGCCAAGGGATACCTTTGTTTGTTGCATCATACAACATGGGGCAGACCATGGTATTATGGGACAAACAAAAATAACAGTAACATCATACGGCTTAATGGCTTCAGGGCTATTGTATTCCACATGTATGGCAGAACCTACAGCACATTAGGATGGTGTTTAGGTTTAATGCAGCGACTCCAGGCAGTTTCGGATCCAAATGGTGGCTGCAGTTATTCTTTTCTCTGGCAGTTTGCAAAACAGTGCAGCCGCAGCCACTCTCCTCCTCTGGTAAGCCATATGTTCTCAGTCTCTCTTCCATAGTAAGCAGTGGCGCAATCACCCTCTCACTACTCCTTTGTACAGGATGGGTATGCACAGTCTGAAGTCATAAGGTCAACAAAACAATGTGGACAGTGGTAACTGAAATCGTGTTTGCTTTATAACTTTAAACATGACGGTAATGCATTGGGTACGACTTGCTACTGTCCACATTATCAACCTTATGACTATCGACAATGTAACTACATCCTTCCGCTGTACATGGTAAACCAATGGATGTAAACCACAAATTAAAAGACGTAAAGGACGGCAGCTTAGATGGCCTTAAGGCACCTGAATGTTTTGGAAATTAGTTTTTATTTTTAAAAATGGGTAATTCCTGTCAGAGTGGCACCATTTCATGTGAGACGTACACATAACAGATATATTGTGGGACCTAGAAACAGCGAATCAGTGAATTTATTTATAAGATGAGACCCTGGAACCTACATAATTTCCCACTCTGTGTGATATGAGAGACTTTGTTAAATGCTGATTGTAATACCAATGTCATCTCCATGTGATCATAGACAAGTAGCTTTACCACCACCAACGCTAATAGTACAGAGAATCTATGGTGTATATATGGAGTCGGTATGAAAGGCATGCCTGGCCGACAAAAGCAGAGTTCCCGGCAGCGGAAGTCCGACATTGCTCAAAATCCCAATCGTCGCTAAGGTAAGTATAAACTAACCTAACCCTCCTTAGGGGTGCCTAACCCTAACCTCCCCCCCAAGTGCCTAACCCCCCCTTCCCCACTGCCTAAACCTAACTCCCCTGGGGGGGTGCCTAACCATAAGTCCCCCTCGGGGGTGCCTAACCCTAAACTTTCCTCCCCCCCAGCCTGACCCTAACCCTCCTGGAGGGGGGGGGGGGGCTAACCCTAAGTCCCCCCCGGGTGCCCTAAACCTAACCCTCCCCCCGCAACTGTCCGCTCGATCGGGATGCCGAGCGCCTGTCTCCCGGCGTCAGGGAAATGACAGGCGTATAGAGAGACGCCCGGCATTTCACCCTCGCCTGGATATGACAGTCGGTATTAAGGCAGCCGATTTCCCGATTGTATACCGTATATATACACATTCCAAAAGCAATGGAGAAAACAATTCTACACATGTTGTATGGGTAGTTGTTCAATTGTCTTTAACCAATTACTAGATTAGGAATGGAGTTTAAAGAACTCTTATCAATACTTTTTGTTACTCTGTCAGCAGTGTAAAGGTTTTGAGGGTACTTTGATTCTTGGCAAATATAATTTTAATCTTTTTCCAACTTCCACCTCTAGTTTCTGATAGCACTGTGCTATCAGATGCCTTGAACATGAAAGCATTCCAAATATCCACACCAAAACAGATTTGCATATTATAAAAAACACAATTTTATGCCAGAAAAAAAAACCATTAGATCTAGTGTGCCCTTTATGATTTATTTAAAAATAAATTAACTAACTTCAGTACAAGTATATAATTAGCACTGTACAGCCATGGCCAAAAGTTTTGAGAATGACACAAGTATTGGTTTTCCAACCATCCAAGAACAGTTTGGTGAGGAACAATGCCTTTTCCAGCATGATGGAGCACATTGCCATAAGGCAAAAGTGATAACTAAGTACCTCGGGAAACAACACATCGAAATTTTGGGTCCATGGCCAGGAAACTACCCAGACCTTAATCCCATTGAGAACTTGTGGTCAATCCACAAGAGGCGGGTGGACAAACAAAAACCCACAAATTCTGACAAACTCCAAGCATTGATTAGGCAAGAATGGGCGGCCATCAGACAGTATGTGGCCCAGAATTTGATTGACAGCATGCCAGGGCAAATTGCAGAGGTCTTGAAAAAGAAGGGTCAACACTGCAAATATTGACTCTTTGCATAAATGTAATGTAGTTGTCAATATAAGCTTTTTACACTTATGAAATGCTTGTAATTTTACTGCAGTATACCATAGCAACATCTGACAAAAAGGTCTAAAAACACTGAAGCAGCAAACTTCGTGAAAACCAATATTGTGCGATTCTCAAAACTTTTGGCCATGGCTGCATAAATCTAAATGAACCATTCGTAATATAACTAACAACCACATAAATGTAGCTCAAAAGGCAAAAAACAAAAAAATACAAACAAACATTACCAGGTGTCATGAAGTAAACAATTCCATCCTGTTGAGGAAACTGGAGTCTGTGTTCCTGCTCACTGTTGATTAGTGAACTCAGCACAGAATCAAAAGGAATATTCAGAGCTGATCCCAGGGAGCAGGGCCGGCCAGCCATGTTTTGGCATGAAGACGCCAGTAAAGATTCCGATGGTAAAATTCTACCTCCTACATGCTGCATTAGTTCAACCATTGTCCAGTACCCAAAATGATCACAGGAATTCCATACCTGAAGAGAGAGTCAATATCAGATTTGGGCATCATACACTGGTTAAAGCATTGACAAAACCTTGTACTTTGTCCTCACTTCTGAATAAACAACAATGAAGGCCTGACATATACACAACTCAGATGCACATCTACTCTAGCAGACTGTGAAAGTGCATTACACATTTTTAATAACAATTTGTCTGAGGTTACATACATAAAAAATATATTTGAAGGACAATTTACAGGCTCAAAACCTACATGTTATATTCACCAACAGTAAAAACGCCCTGCATGCTCCAGAATGCAGTTCAGGTCTTGTCTTGAGAACAGAGGAACAGGCAAAAACAGTGATTGTCAACAGTTGGCTAAAGGGCTGCCTGTGGCCCACCAAGTTGCAGTACCTAACTCAGCAACTCTTTTCTACACCTTATGCCCCATCGACAGCGGCTCCTATACTCTGCTTTTGCCCAACCTCTTGCGATATCGCTGACAGATTGTTATGGACCCTCCCTGGTATGCAGAAAGATCAATAGCGATCATCCAGCACACCAACTACTTACCGACGGCTATAGCGACCCGCGATCGTTACAGTAAGCTGCTTGATATCGAGCAAGTTGACCGGCATGCACGGCTGATGGACGATATCACTATCGTCCATATGTGGCCGCGCATCGCTGGTCGAAGGTAAGTTGGTAGGGACTGTTTAAAAGAAAAGATTTGAAAGAAACGGTAACGATATAGTTCAAATCTTCCTTTTAAAATTGCTACGTGTGTATGCAGTACTGGTGTTTATCACAGAAGTTAGTTTGGAAACTGTCAGCTGAATGCATATTTGTATTTCCACAGTTTCCATCTATAAACAATCCTCAGTCTCCTACCTTTATCCTTCTTATACCCGTTAATATAACAAGGTGATTTTTAATACCACAGCATGTTCACTTCAACCATAGCTCAGTGTCAGCTACAAGAGGAACCCCAGAGACATCCCCTGTGAAAACTCACGTGAAGTCTTGGATAGAGGTGCTGCGCCAAAAGTCAGACATGAGTGAGCACATTTGCATTCTACGTTCACCAACATCCCATAGTGCAACATCTGGCACTCCAGCTGCTGGGCAACTATACATGCCAGCAAGCCTAATCCACAAAGCTGTGACTAGGAATGCTGGGTTGTGCAGTTCCACACCAGCCTGAGTGCCACACGTTGCCTACCCCTGCCCTGGAGTATGAGCAATATTGGGGGGGGGGGGGGGGGGGGGGGAATATCACATAAAATTACCATCCTACCAAGACAGCTAGAAGAATCTCCCCCTGTTACATGCAATAGTCTGTCAGTAAAAGTGAGCAATAAAGTGATACAATTATACTTTTCAAAGGGAAACCTGCCCGGAGCCCCCAATGACCAGAGGCCGTACAGACCTGGGACCAGTCGGCAGTGTCCAGCCAGTACACAGTCACCCTCTTCTTACTGACG
The DNA here is from genome assembly GCA_031769625.1 of Taudactylus pleione. Lineage (NCBI taxonomy): Eukaryota > Metazoa > Chordata > Amphibia > Anura > Myobatrachidae > Taudactylus > Taudactylus pleione. The sequence goes on along the minus strand of JAUIMM010000555.1, from coordinate 114,835 downwards.
ATGTCCTGCAGCCGCCGGGGCAGTAACTTCTCTATCACCTGCTGGAGGCCGATGTCAGCGCCGGCAGCCGCGAACTCCCCGAGCTGGGCCCGGGAGTGGGGGCACGGAGAGAGCAGAAACACAGCGTTCCTGGGCCCGGATCCGGCCGGGGCCTCAGAGGGGGAGTCCGCCTGTAGGGGCTCATCTACCGCGATCATCCGACTCCCACGGCGCCCCCTGCCTGCCGCCGGCTTGGCCGGGGAGGTGATGTCCGGCCGGTCCCACTGAAAGTCGGACAGAGTCTCCATCAGGGCGACGTGGGTGAGGGCGGCCCGGGAGCTGGGGGTACCCGAGCAGCGACCGCTCCGGGAGCGCTCCCAGCAGGCCTCCAACTCCTCCTCAAAATCATCCCAGCTGCGTGGCCCCAGCTCCCGCAGGTCGGAGCGACGAGGGTGTCGGCAGCGGCCGCCCAGCGAGTTCAGGAACCGGTAGCTCCAGCGGACCTGGCCGGGGCCTGCGCGACACGTCAGGAAGTTCAGTAGCCGCAGCGACAGCAGCTTGGTCCGGTCTCTCAGTGCGAGGTCCGCTGCGTCCACCAGCAACACCGCATTGTGCGAGGCCGCCATGCCGGGCCCGGGGCACACGTAGCAGCTGTAGCAACACGGCCCCCTCACACCGGGCACACCGTCACTGCCCCGCCGCCATTCCCCGCACACATACACAGCAACGATCAAACCGGCCGCGCGTTACGCTGAGGGGAGCGCTGATTGGTCGTGCAGCAGTCATGGTGGCATCTGATTGGTCACATTCTGAAAGGACGTAAAATGCGAGAACATTGCGTACACACACGTGACCATGGAGCGTATTTAGCCGCACTGAATGGTCGGAGAGGCTGTCACTCACCCGCCTGACAGGCTGCTGCACTGTTATTGGCTGAGGCTCATATTTAAAATCCTTTAAAGGGCAAGCGTTGTTTGTGTACTATTACTACGACATGCTGGTGACGATTGTGTGTGTGGCTAGCCTTATAGCGACTAGCCACATGGACGTTGATGCTGAGTGTACAGTATGCGGTGCAGGTGAACCGCAGACTTGGATTTTGGTGCACTGCAGCCTCCATCATCAACTGAAAAACTTAGATCAACGTACAGTAAACTGCATCGTATACTATGCCGCCACTGAGGGGAGCGCAGGGCATGGCTATATCCCAGCCCAGCAGGAACTGTGCTGTGCAACCAGTGGCCCAATCCGCCTCTCGAGGCAGATACCAAATAAGACTTGGCAAAGGAGAGGCTATGAAGAAGCGTATAAATAGAATGCTAGAGACTTGCTAGGGCATAAAGAATAGTCACGTGGTAACCATAATTGTACAGTCTACTTGACAGATACAGACATACATTACCTTACCTCCAGAGCAGCCCAAGATTCAAATAGGTGAGCCACACCAATTGTCCTTTCAAACGCTGACAAACATTGCCAGCTGGCAGTTGTGGTGTGGCTCCCCTGTTTGAATTTTGGACTGTGCTGCAGACCCACCTCTGGAGCTGCCACTGATTACCACCCTGGAAACAAGACCCAAAGTGTCATTAATGCTAGACTTTGTGAACAATAGTGTAGGAAGGAATTCAGGGTCTGATTGGAGATGTACGATATACTGACTTTTGCACAGTTTCAGCGATTATCGGTAATTTGCGTATGCGTCAAGTTTTATTTTCGTTGTCACTCGCAGTGAGGATTTAGCAAATGAATTGACAGGCACTGTTCGTGGGCAGCAATGGGGAGGTGGTAACCCAAACGCAGGCGTGTCACGACCGTTTTCGGGGTGTGTCTTTGCCTGCGCCCTGCAATCCCGTACATTGTAAAAATAACTTTGATGTCTCAGCCTTTGCCGTCATTCTGCTCAACCATAGGGTTACTCTGAAGTCCGATAATCGACTGATATGTGTCTTTGTACACAGTCGCTTGGGTTTGCAAAGCCACCGGTGGGCATCTCAATACAAATCCTGGTGGCTGCGACATTTACAAATTTTCGCACAGCTGCTATGTACACATTCACAGTTGTGGTGGCATTGGCGTACATCTCTGAATCGCACCCTCAGACAAAAGCATGTTTCCATAAAGATTTCTCAATATGGAAAGCAGAACAATAGAGAGTATTTCCAAAAGTGTCCAAGAAGACAAAACAATTCTCACTGGCTCATGCACAAATCAGTGGTGTGGAACTGTTAAAGCAACAGAAGGTCACTTGTCACTTAACTGGTGCATAGATACAGCAGCAACAAGTCACATGACTAGTGTTAGAAATATTTGTCACAGAACTTAACCTGCAATAAAAGAGATCATTTGTTTTGCAGACTGTAGTACAGTAGTATCACTGCTGAAAGAATTGGACATGGTGTAATTATCTGCTCTAATACAAAATCGGAATAATCTGGCAGTAAAGAATGTGCTTTCTGTTTCCATTTTGGGAGGTGGATTCCAGTCTGTAATGCTGGCCATACACTGCGTGATAAAACTCGCCATAAGACAGACCAGTTGTCTGATGTTACCATACACTGTCAGATAGATTGTCCATCTGATTGTGAGTAAGGGCCTTATTCAGAGTTGTACATAAATCCAATGGTTTACGCACCACTCTGATGTTAAATTAGCAGCGCATGATCTGAAAGGATACCCTGAAGGAGCAGAAGGCAGACAAGCTGACTTAGCCGCTGCCAATGTATCCACGATTTTATCCAAATCCGGTCCAAATAGGACTTTACCATTACAAGGTAAACACTCAAGGCTCTTTTTGGAGTCCGCAACTCGGAGGGTTGGAGAGGGTGCTCCTCTCAGATAATCTGGCAGAAAATCACCCAGAAAATCGTTGGTAACAAAATTGTTGTGTGTGTATGCTACTTAAGAAACAGGCTTGGAGTGCAAGACGTCCAGCTACCAAGCCTGACGGGATGGGCATCCTCCTGGGGGACCCCAGGCTGGTAGGCCGACATCTTCAGTTTGCCCATTGCTGGTGTCAGACTACCAAAGACACCTGGGTGAGAGAAGTGGTCTCTCAGGGGTACGCCCTCTCCTTCCGCAGAAGGCCTCCACATCAGTTCTTTTGCACAGGACTTCTGTCCAGCACGGACAAGGCCTTGGCTATTCAAGAGGCAGTACAATCCATGCTTAAGGAACGGGTCATTGTACCGGACCCAGAGGGGCACGGGTTATTATTCCATCCTTTTTCTGGTTCAAAAACCAAACTGCTCACACCGGCCTATCAATCTCAAGTCCCTGAACACATTCCTCAGGGTACCTCGGTTCAGGATGGAAACCCTGCGCTCAGTCATACTGGCTATGGAACCTGGGGATGCATGCCTGCATATTCCGATTGCATCAACTCACCAGCGTTTTCTCAGATTTGCTGTCAAACAACGTTTCCAGTTTTGGGGCTCTGCCGTTTGGCCTCTACTGCACCTCGAGTGTTTACAAAAATTACGATGGTAATGGCAGCTGATCTATGGCTGCAGGGGGTCCATCTGTTACCATACCTGGACAACCTCTTACTGTTGGCAGGGTCTCCAGAGGTATACTTCACCACCACCTGCAGCTGACGATATCTGTACTACAGATGCACGGGTGGTTGATCAATTGGAAGAAATCCTGCCTGAGTCCATCTCAAAGGATGCTCCTTCTGGGAGCTCTATTCAGACTCCCATCAGCAGAAGATCTTTCTTACAGGGGACTAAGGGCCTCATTCAGAGGCGGTCGGAGGATGCAAGCGGTCGCTCAGAAACTGGGCGGCCGCTTGCATCCTGACCGGCCGCCTCTGTTTCGGTCATTAGGCTGTGGGTTAACACCCACAGCTCTAATGACCGCTAGGGTGATGGTCGCGATGGTCTGAGACCATCGCGACCATCGGGGCTTACGACGAGACCCTAGGGTAGGGTCTCACTTGTCGTAAGCCCCGGAGTGCTTCTGGCTCTGTCAGAGCCGGAAGCTCTCCACTGACATCACTAGTGATGTCAGTGGGGCCTCCCCCAAACGGTAGGCGTTCCCATGGGAATGCCTCCGTTTGGTCTGCCACCCCCCCGGCCCGCCTTCCAAATGGGGCGAGCTGTCAATCAACATCGACAGCTCGTCCCCTTTGGAAAGAGACCCGCTACGACCAGCACTGTCGGTCGTAGCAGGTCTCACGCATGCGCACGAAGGAGCCGGCTCCCTCGTGCGCATGCGCACTAGACAAACATCGAGGCGGTCGTAGACTGTATGGCCGCCTCTGAATACAGCCCTAAATCTCCACTTTGCAGACACGGGTACGCAGATGCCTCCACAGTAGCTAAATGTCCATACACTCAGCCATGCAGTTACTGGGATCTATGGTGTCGACGTTCGACATGGTGGAATATGCCCAGTTTTATTCCCAGCCTCTGCAGACATTGATCCTCTCCAAGTGGGACGGATTACCCCATCAGATAAGGGCACAAACGATGGTGCTCTCTCTGGAGGTGCGTCTATCTCTGGTTTGGTGGCTGCAGACGGTTCACCTCACTAGGGAGCACCCCTTTTGGATCTCTGACTGGGTCCTTCTGACGACGGACGCCAGTCTCAGGAGTTGGGGCGCAGTGACAGGTCCACACCTTTCAGGGACGGTGGACAGCAGAGGAGTCTGCTCTGCCAATCAACATATTGGAACAGGGCAGTCTTCAGGGCCCTACAACAAGCCAGACTCATACTTTACCTGTGCAAGTTCAGTCAGACAACACCATGACCATGTCCTACATAAACCATCAAGGAGAAACTCAGTCAGGCGGCAATGACAGAGGTGTCCCGAATTCTGAATTGGGGAAAGGCCATCTCCCAGCCATATCGGCAGTGTTCATTCCAGGAGTGCTAAATTGGGAAGTGGACTTCCTCAGTCATCATGATGTGCATCCCGGGGAATGGTCTCTTAACCAAGAAGTGTTTCAGATCCTTGTGGACAAGTGGGGCCTTCCAGACATGGACCTCATCGCCTCTTGACAAAATCAAAACCTGCCACTGTACGGGTCCAGGACAAGAGACGCCAAGGGTCTCTTGGTGGACACTCTGTTGGTCAAGTGGACATTTCGGTTTGTGTACCTGTTCCCTCCAAGCTCCCTTCTTCCTCGGGTACTTCAGAAGTTCAAACAAGAAGGGGGCACAGTCCTGCTGGTGGCTCCAGCAAGGCCCAGACGTCACTGGTACTCAGATCTTCTGAGACTCTCCATCGACACTCCGTTGCTGTTGCCTCAACGTCCGGACCTGCTGTCTCAAGGTCCTTGCCTTTACCCAGACCTGGGTCATCTGTGTTTGGCGGCGTGGCTCTTGAGACATCCCTCCTAAGGTCCAAGGGTTTTTCCGACTCTGGTTAACACCATGCTCAGAGCAAGAATATCAGCCTTTGCCAGGATTTACTATAGGGTGTGGCATACCTACTTTGAATGGTATTGTCCCTGAAGTTACGACCCCCAAGTGTTTAGGATATCCAGAGTTTTGGCTTTCTTGCAGGCGGGTTTGGACATTGGTCTCCGCCTTGCTTCTCTGAAGTTGCATGTCTCGGCCCCTTCAGTGTGGTTCCAGCGACGGATTGCCCCTCTTTCTGATGTCCACACTTACCTTCAGGGGTCCCTCGCATACAGCCTCTCTTTGTTTCTCCTGTGGCGCCTTGGGATTTGACTGTTGTCCTTCAGGCCTTCCAGGGCCTTCCATTTGAACTCCTGGAGTCAGTGGATCTAAAATGGTTTACTGCTAAAACAGTTTTTCTCCTGGCTATTGCTTCTGCCAGACGAGTGTCAGATTTGGGGGCTCTCTCTTGCCGTTCCCCATTTCTGTTTTTTCACCAGGACAGGACGGTGCTTCGGACTCGCCCTGGTTTCCTTCCTAAGATGGTCTCTAGTTTCCACATTAATGAGGAAATGATTGTGCCGGCCTTTAATTCCCCTGACCTCTCGGTGGGTGAGGCCTCATTGGATGTGGTATGCGCCCTCAGGATTTATGTGGACTGTACCAGTTCCTTTCGGAAGTCAGACTCCTTGTTTGTACTTTATGGTTTCCACAAGAAGGGTTGGCCAGCCAATAAACAAACTTTGGCTAGATGACTTCGCATGGCGATCTCTGAGGCTTACGCTCATGAGAGCCTTCCAGTTCCGCCCTCTGTTACTGCTCATTCTACTCGATATCTGGGTCCTTCTTGGGCAGCTTGCCGTGGTGCCTCGGTTGTTCAGCTTTGTAAGGTGGCCACGTGGTCTTCTGTCCAGACTGTTTTGAGGTATTATGCTTTTGATAACTTTGCCACTCAGGATTCTTTCTTTCGGCGACGGATTCTCCTCTCTGCACAGGAGTGTCCCCACCCTTGAAGGTACTGCTTTGGGACATCCCCAAGGTCACCCTGTGGACTCTGAAGTAGAAAATGAGTGATATGGTAAGAACTTACTTTTGTTATCCCTCTTTCTACGAAGGCCATAGGATTCATAGGGAACCCACCCTGACGCACAAGTGCTTCAGCTGGGTTTTGCTATGGTCAGCGGTTTTCCGTCTCCTTCTATGTGAGAATGTGATTCTTGTGTGTTCCAGACTTTCTTCTCTTTTATTCTCCTCCGGCCTTTGGCTTGTTATGAACTGAGGTGCCTCTGGCCCGGGGGCGGGGTATAGGGGAGATAATCAACAAGATAATATATTGAGCAAATTATAGAACAATTACCAGTTTTAGTGAAATCCTCTCATATTTAGACGTGACAATGGACTTTTATTTGAAGGACACAAAATTTAGAACTTTTAAAGGCAATTCTGCATAGAGTTGGGATGGCCAATTGGTGGTCCTGTATCAATTGTTTTGTATTGACTGGGAATTGGCATTTTTGTGTTTATTACAGAGAAAAATACATGGGCTGTGAGGTCAGGTGGATGCGAAACACATTTCTATGGCAAGCTGCCACAGGAGAGGTTCACATAGGGGTTGGGTACGGGATCCCGGCGGTCAGAATCCCAAAAGAATTTGGTAATTATCCTAACCCTCCCCTAACTCTTAAGCCGAATTTCCCGCAACCTAATCCACCCCTCCTGCAGCCTAACCCTCCCCTCTCGCAGCCTAATCCTACCATCGGAAAGCCACCATCGAATGGTGAAAACACTATCATTGAAAGGAAAACATCAACTTTAGTGAAACATCTGAAATCGATGTCCATCCCTATCATTGGGATGCTGATATTATAGTAACGTAAAATAGCTACACAGTCAAAAATACATGTTTAAATTATTGATACTAACTTCCAGTGAACTTGATGTGTTGGAAGCAGGAAAAATGGGCAAGCGTAATGGTCTGAGTGACTTTAACAAGTGCCAAATTGTGATGGCTGGAGGAATGGGTCAGAGCATCTCCAAAATGTCATGTGTTGTCGGGTGTTAGTGAAAGCAGTGGTTAATACCTGCCAAAAGTGGTCCATGGAAGGATTGTGAGGTCTGTCTTAAGATGATATTGTTAGACATTGGAAGCAGCTTATGTTATACATTCTGGTATACTATATAATTCAATGTTTGCCTAAAAATATCACACAGTTGTGGTGTGTGAGAATGGTGTCCCTTTTACCAAAAATAGCTTCAAGGTGAGATGTTCTACATTTCACTAATAGATGTCATATTTGCGAAAGAGCATTGAAGTTTATTTCCCCTATTACCATGTTTCGTTAGCAATCGGCATACAATATCCAATTTACATATTTATAATAATATAATGAAGGAAGTGGATGGATAGGTATGTGAATTACTGGTTGCATTATGTTGGTATTATAGAGCTATAGCATTATGGGAGTTTCCTCACATTCAAAATGGAGTTTATCTTTGTACCATGAGGTATGGACAAAGAACATGTTTCATCCCATCCCCACACAAATCACGCACTCCCATACACACACACACACTCTCTCTCTCTCTCTCTCTCTCTCTCTCTCTCTCTCATCTATGTATATCTTATATTGTATTTTGACTAATATTGTGAAGTTTAAATACTGTTTTATGATATACTTTATGTATGTAGACTTTATGAGCATGGATTTGATTATATAAATACACTTTACTTTAGTACATCTGCAATGTCTTATTGAAATTAAATTATCCTAATGATTCCAAGGTATATGATTCTTGCATAACACTTTGCGAGTTAAGATATTAAGTATAATCTGTTATTAAAAGAATAAAAATAGAATATTTGCTTCAGACATGAGATTAAAATAGGCAACTGTAGGTACAAAGAAGGAAGAAAAATCCACCAGCCTTTTATAGTCAGTACAAAAGAGGAGCCACAATCACACTCGCACGCAGGGGGGTTTCTGAGTATCTAGAAACCCCCCTGCTAGCTGCTCCATCGCCGCACAGGTGAACTTTTTTAGTAAAGAGAGTCTCCTCACTCTCCTGCCGAAGCTCAGGCAACTGTGCCTGCTGTTATACTGTGCTGGCTGTAGGGGGAGCTGCATCGGCAGTACGCAGCCCTCCCAGGCAGTTCACAATCACATGAGAGCACCAGAGTTGTGAGAGGCTGAGAGTTGCTGCCGGCGTTCTCTTCTGGAGTCGCACCGCAGGTCTGTGTATCGGCAGGGTGGGAGGTGTTCTTTAATAAATTATGCCAGAGTTGTATTTATTTGTGTTTTGAAGTGAGAGGTTTTGTGTGTGTGTGTCAATGTTTGTGTCAGTGTGTGTGTGTCTGTGTAGACCAGGGGTCTTCAAACTTGGCCCTCCAGCTGCTGTGGAACTACACATCCCAGCATGCACTGCCACCTTTTTGATATAACAGCATGCTAAAACTATGTGCAGTGCATGCTGGGATGTGTAGTTCCACAGCATCTGGAGGGCCAAGTTTGAAGACCCCTGGTGTAGACTGTCAGTGTGTCTGTGTAGTCTTTGTCGATGTGTGTGTCTGTGCCAGTGTGCATGTCTTTGTTTCCAATGGAGGACTCGGTGTCGCCTTTTTATTTCTTGTAGGAGCTGAAACGCTCCACATGGGATTTTCTCTATAATTGAATTAAACCAAACTTTATTCAATTCATCATGAGTACTGGACTATGGGACTATACAACAGTGTGTGTGTGTATATGTGTGTGTATATATATATATATATATATATATATTCAGTCAGATACAGGCAGCACTCCTCGGGTACTCAATAATCCAAGCTCGTTAATCCATTACTGTGAAACATTTCAGATGCATTTTCCTTCATTAACGCATTGACGAAATATGTAATAAATGCATCTGAAATTTTGCACAGTAATGTATTAGCAATCTTGGATTATTGAGAGCTCAAGGAGTGGTACCTGTATGTGTTTTGATTTTTTTGTCATTGGTTTGGAAACCCCCCTTGCAAAATCCTGCGTTTGCCACTGACGATACCAAAACCAGGGCCTGAAGAGCATCAACACTGTCCCTGGAGAATGCAAAGGCATGGGCTGCAGACTGGCTCAGTGGCATGTAAATCACATGTAAGTGTGCAAAATGCTTTAACTACAGTAAATCATGCAGGGATAGAGAGAGGATTGACTGATTCTGCTTGGTGGCAGCAGCAGCCTCCCTGGATGCTCCACAGACCAGCATGCACTCTGTCTTCATGCCCGATATGCTGCTGCCTGTTTCTACTAACGCCTGTAAACCATGAGGCTAATTCTGACTGGGAGCAAAGTAAAAAAAGAGCACGTCATTTGCACCTGGGTAAAGCTATGTTGCACTGCAAGTGGTGCAGATGTAAAATGCAGTGTAAAAATAAAGCGTCCAGCATTTCTGGGCTACATGCAAATGCAGAAAAAACTAATAGTCTAGGTGCCAATGGTTCTAACCCCCCTGCTGGTAATCAATGCTGCACACTTACAAGAGGTTTTGCCACACCTCTAACAACAAAGTAGAAGAAAACAAAGATAGTAGGTGGCGCTTATCATTCACAGCAAGGAATAGTATATCAAAGTTTTATTTGAATAAAAAATATTCCAAGTACTAAACACTCAACAATTATAAAACTCCCGAGAGTCCAGTTATAAATACATCAATATCAGAGCGGCCCTAACTACTTTGGTGCCATAGACAAGATTTTGGCTGGCAGTTAATCCTGCTGCCAAGCTTATTGTTTATATGCGGATAACAAAAATAAAATGTACTTATTTTTTGCATATATATTTTTTTATATATAATATATATATATATTTATACACACACATACATATCTATATGTGTAGAAATACAGTTTTAAAGATAAAATAAATATAGAAGTTTGTGAGTAATTTGTGCAGTTCTATGTCTGGGTCCAGCCGAAGCACAAGCAGAAGGGGGTTTCTGAGTACCCAGAAAGACCCCCAGCCCGCCGATCTATCGCCACAGCTGGACAATGTTTTTTTGGTAGACGTAGGAGATCAGGCAGCTGTACCAGTAACACGGCTGCATCTACCTGCCTCCTCATATCCACATGACTGAAAGGCTAGCTGAATCTTGGGGGAGCTGCAGCTCGTAGCTCCTCCATCCCATGGGGCTTTGATGGTGACGCACTGACTCACCTCCTTCCACTCCTAGCTGCAGGTGTGTGTGTCTGAGTGCTGTGGGGAGCAGATTTAATAAAATTATATGCGGCTGTGTTGATTTGCGTGTTTGTGTTTTTAAGTAAAGGGTCTGTTTGTGTGTCCTGGAGGGGGTCTGGATAAGTGGAGTGTTGTGGGATCTTGTAAAAAGAGGGAGAGGTATGAGGACAGGATAGAGGGGACATAATAAACAGTGTGTGATAAATATTAAATGCACAGGAGGCTGTCAGGATAGAGTGGGGTGGGGGCCATGACAGACAGGGTGTGATGAATATTACATGCAGAGTAGAATAAGCAGGACCACCCTGACCCTGGACTCGCAAAACCCCATCAGTCACATTGGAATTTATGCAAAACAGACACTTTATAGGTGACCCAGAGCGCAAGTAAAACATTTATTCAGGCAGCTGACAGTTTTAAAAGAAAACGTACATGCAAGTTCTAAGGTCTACCTCTTTGCTTTACTTCTCTGTACCCCGCTCCAGCTCTTCTCTTTTCAGTTTTCAATATTCACTCATTCTTCTACCCCCTCTGTGCTCTTCGTAGCTGCAGTGCACAGGCTGACTGGGAGAATACGGCGTTCAGACGTGATGACACATGACCCTTGAGGTGATGCTCAAGCCTCTGACTCACTGACAAACAGCAAGCAGAGCAATGCAGGGAGCTCGGGGTCACATTATCTGTCTCCCACTTTAAGCTTCTGTCAGAATGATCTGATCAGAAGCTGGCCGCAGGGGAGGAGAGAGATTAACTAAGAATTAGAGCTCCCTGCATCACGTATCTGATCCATTGCCGCTGCCTGCGCTTATTATATCCAGCCTCAGTGGTGGAAATCGGTATGATTTATGCGTCAGGTGGTTGGAATCCCGACACCAGCATCACAGCAGCAGAAGAAATCCTGATCGTCCTTAGGAAAGTATTAGCTAACCTAATTCTACCTCCTAACCTGCCCCCCCAGTACCTAACCCTAATCCCCCCTCTAAGTGCCTAAACCTAACCCCCCTTTCCCCCACTGCCTACTTCTAAGTCCCCCGGGAGGTTTGCCCAACCCTAACCTCCCCTTTCCCTAGCCAAAATCTAACCTCCCGGGGGTGAGTGCCTAACCCTAAGTCCCCCCGGGAACCCTAAACCTACCCCCCCCCCGCGCGGCTATCCGCGCTCGGCACCCGAGCTCGTGTTTATGTGCATTTATTTGAGATAATCTCTTTAGTTGCTAGATGCTATAGTCCTTTCTTCATTTGTTATATTATATGGTTTCACATATTTTAAATGTGTGATTACTCCTCACAGGGTTCTTTCTATGTGGTTCTATCTGTATGGCACGTCAGGTTCATATTTTTATAGGTGTATGTGAGCATATATGTTTATTTGTGTATACATGTATGTTTATTATGCATTTCCATATGTATAGTTAATATTAATTATATGTGTATAATCTAAAAGGAAGCTGTGTCTCTGAGCACCTTAATTGGGACAAATAGTCTTCGAATTACTGTTTTTTAATTTCACCTGAATAAAGAAAGAGAAGTAGAGAGAGCGCTGGACAGTGATGTTATATTTATTTTTATCGCTTAAAAAGTAGAATAACATACATACAATAAATATACATATAAAGTTTACACATATAGTATATGACACAATAATCAAAAAATAAAGAAAATAATATATATATAAAAAATAGTATATATATATATATATAAAAAAAAACAGACTAAGGGATCAAACCAGACCAATAATAAATAACAAATGGGAGCTCCTGGTAGGTCAAACAGAATATTAGTATAGTAATATAGACCTAACACAGCGGTTGTTAGTGCATGCAAAGTTGTAGAACAGAAATGTCTCGTATATTAGTACATCCACAGATAGTGGGAAAAACTTAAAATAACCACTGTGAATCACAGTAAGCAAAAATCCTGCACATGCAGTCACCCAGCAGGGAAAGGGTTAATGAAAGTTAGTCCATAGACTTAATAGGACCTGCAGATAAGACCTGCACATAGGTATGTAACAGCCAGTGTTGCCTCTAATGTAAACTCACAGTGTCACCAATGTACGGTCCCGCTGAATACCGGCGTCCTGGTTAGTCAGGATACCTGTGTAAGCAGTGATCAATGGTGAGCGTGGCTCTCTGATGCTTAGTAGCGGAGAGCCACGTGTGGAGGCAGAGGTTCCCAAACGGGATATGTAGCGCTGTACTGCTCGGGTGCAGGTGCCCACCACGTGTGGGTCCCAGCGGCTGGGTGTACAAGGCCGCGTCTCACACTGACAAGGTGGAGCAGGCTCGCTGTGCAGAAAAGGGGGCGTGACCAATCGGAAGCTCTCTCAGTCCGGATCCTGAACTTGTCAACTGACGCGTTTCTCAGCCAATTAGGAAGGCTGTTTCATCAGAGGTAGCTAGCTGGTCTAAGTGACCGGTATTTAAACAGGTATGGAACAATTCAATTAGTAACAGATGAGCTACTATAAATTAGCAACCAAAGACCTAATTGGTCGTTTATGGTTTTATACAAATGAAAACTAACAACCATTAATCATAAAATATATCATATATTAGAACAAGAATTGGACACTTGTACAAACAGGAAATATAAGATATAAAAATGCATATTGCATAGTGATACACTACTAATAAGAATCATCTCTATATTGATAGTCTCAAAAATGGCCACTGGTAACGTGACTTATTTAATAATAAACCAAATACAAACAAAATCATAAAATTATCATTACCAATATAAAATTATATATATATATATATATATATATATATGTATGTAGATCAAACAATATTCTACAGTAAGGGGAACAATGGAAATGCAATCATCACTCCATTGACCGAGTCACACTGATGGAATCAGATCCCTGGCCGGCGGTTCAAATCCCGACAGCGGCTGCCCGAACAGGATGAAAATCCCGATCATCCCCAGGTAAGTATTCACTAACCTTTTCCCCCACCCTAACCCTCCTTTAGGGTGCCTAACCCTAACCTTCCCCCCAGTGCCTAAACCTAACCCTCCCTTCCCGGCGCCTAAACCTAAGTCCCCCTGAGGGTGCCTACCCTAACCCTCCCCCTAGCCTAACAACCTCCCGGGGGGTGCCTAATCCTAAGTCCCCCCCGGGAGCCCTAAACCTAACCCTCCCCCCCCGCGGCTGTCTGCAGCAGCGCCAGGCATCACTTCGATCGGGATGCCGGGCGCCGGTCTCCCGGCGTCGGCTGACAGGCATCTCAATGTTGACACCGGTCATTTAACCCTTGCTGAGATTAAGCAGTCGGGAAGCCGGCTGTTGGGATTAGGTCCGCCGGCTTCCCGACTGCATACCACACTGATTACTAGCCCTATTTATTCTGGACGGTTGACTGGTGAACACTTCCGCCTCTTTAACCACTTAACTGACGAATTCTTTTTCCAAAAACCGTTCCAAAATTGTCGGTTTCTTTTATGATTGAATTAGGTAAAGAACATAATTTTAAACTTATCCATCACTATTTTATTTAAAAAAATTTTTTTTTTTTTTTAAACCCAGTATACCATAAAAATAGCAGTTTTTATGTTATACTGTAGTGATGGCCATTCACAGCTGTACTATCGATGGTTCAACCATCGTTAGAAACCATCAATTGTTCAGCGATTGGACGAGATCTGTGTAGGCCACAACTGCCGATGTTTCCTAAACATCGATTGAGGGTTGCCATCGATGGTGCAACATTGATGGTCACCAGCAATGGCAAACCACTTGTTTTCAGTTAGACCATCGATGGTTTGCAAACCATCGATGGTCAGTTGCCATTCCTAATCAGAGGTACTGCGATATCTATCAATTATTTATATATATATATATATATTATATACTCATTTTATCTTTGGTATAAACACAGTGATAGGGAACAGTGAGGGAGAGGCGGAGCTGCTGAAGCTGCTGTGTGCTTCTTGTGCAGACACAGCAGCAGTAGAGATGCCGGACCGAAGGAGGGAGGGAGGTCCCGGGGGCAGGAAGCAGCGCTGGCATGGAAGCGCTTCCGGCAGGACATAACGCATCAGCCGTGGCGACTGCTAGGAGTGAAGGCTGCTGCTTCCATTGAACCTGCGCCGGGAGGGAGTGAAGCTGGCTGCCCGATCACTGCTGGCCACAGTGATCGGGACACAGCAGAGGCAGCAGCAGCGGCTACCAGGAGCCGCTGCTGCTGCTTCAACGGAAGTAACAGCTGCACTTTAGAAACCATGGGAGGGGGGGGTAGCGCTTGGTCCTGATCACTGTGGCCAGCAGTGATCGGGTCACAATGTAGAGGGAGCCGCGGATGCAGAGGGCTGGCTGGCCACACTTCCTGAGCCTGCTTAATTGTGCAGGTGTCGGGTACTGACAAGGGGCGGGCGCTGGCTGGCCACACTTCCCCGACGGCTGCTTCACTGTGCAGCCGCCGGGTAATCGCAGGAGGCAGGCGCTGACTGCCCTTCATTTCTCCGGTGGCTGCTTCACTCCTACAGCTGCCGGGTAATCGCGCGGGGAGGAGGGAAGGTGGGGCGGGGGGGCGAGGCGAGCGCTGGATGGCCGCAGTTCCCCAGCGGCTGTATCACAACTACAGCCGCAGGGTAATCGGAGGGAGAGCGGGCGCTGGATGGCCATATTTCTCTTGCGGCTGCTTCACTCTGAAGGTGACGGTGCGCTGACTGGCAGAGAGGAGCAGCCGCCGGGAGGGGGGTGCTTCTGGGATGCCAAAATCACTGTGATAAGCAGCGATCTGCAGACACTGTAGGGATAATCAAGGATGCAGAGGGGCCGGAAGGTCCCTCTGAGAATGGCGGCTGCCATAAAATTGTCTTCTGGCAGCCGCCCACTTAGCACTCCTGACTGGTCGTATCAGATACGACCATGTCAGAGAAAGCCCAGTCTGGTTTGGTCGTATCTGATACGACCATGCCAGGCAAGTGGTTAAAAAGCCACGCAAGTGCAGAGTAACGCGTTGAGGATACAGAGAGTATGAGACGTGTGGCAGGACTTTACCTTTTAAACGGAGTCTATAGCAAAGCTCCCCTGTGAAACCCATCTGCAATTGTTGGCACCGAACGTGACACCGCTCAGCCCTGTGGGATTGGGTGACTTGCAGAGCCGAGGTTGGTTAGATCCGTGGAGACGGAAGCAGTGATACTGCACCGGGATGAATATTCACACTGCTGGGTCATTTACAGCCTGACAACTATTGGTGTGGAGCCTAACGCACACTTACTGGGAGTACTGTGGAGAGCTAGGAGTCCGGAATGTCCTTAATTTATTATTATACTTATACATAAACACTCCTAAACTTTGTAATTAACTATTGAAGTACTGTGGAGAATTGAGAATACAGACTCCTGGCTGTGAGTGTTCTATAAGCTGCAACATTCTGCTACATTTGTTGCTATCCATCAACGACACAAAGTTTCTTATTAGAACTGTTGCTTACCAGTATTACTACATACCAGAGACTTTATTGGATAGCGTGATTCCACTTATAGAGGTTGATTTCACTATATTAGATACCTGCCACAAGCTTATCTATGTTTGCTGATTTTATCAGATGTATGTGTTTTCTTTTATATTGATGTATTTATAACCCCACTTCCGGGAGTTTTTATAATTGTTGATTGTTTATTACTTAGAATATTTTTTATTCAAATAAAACCTTGATATACTATTCCTTACTGTGAATGATGAGCACCACCTACTATCTTTGTTTTCTTCTACATGCAAAAGCAGCCAGTATTTACCCTGCATGCAAAAATAATAAACATACAGTATTTGCACCCCTTGCATTGCAACATGGTTTGTTCCAGAACCAAAGTTACTTGCTTTTCTTGATTTGCTCCCATCTCAGAATCATCAGCCCCCATAACTTCTAATAGAAAGCAGCAGCCAGCCTTAAATAGTGCACGGGACCAAATGTAATAGGGTGAGAGTTTCGAAAATTTAAGTTTTCTCATACTTTTTAAACTCTGCCAATGTAATAGAGACCGAGAACATGCAAACTCGTATGTTATTCAGACTCATAAAACTCTACCAATGTGAGAGTTTACTGCTAAACTCTCACATTTTCTAACCGTTCACCCTATTACATTTGGCCCCAGGTGTGGTAGAAATCATGCATGTTTTGAGTGGTTTAAAATCAGATAATCAGAATTTTTTTTTTTTTTAAATTTGCATCAATTCCTTAAAGTCGCCAGCAGTTTTGAAATCATCGCACACCGTTGACAAATTGAGTCTAAAACCTACAAACCCCTTTATAATGAATCTGCTGGCTAACCCCACACAATAAACTGATCTTTGATAAATTATCTGTAAATATATTGACGTAAATCCCATGTTCCTCACGGCAATCTAAGCATATTTGTACAACCCACTGTTAAAGATCTCCTATTAGTTTGTAGTGATACATTTAAAATAATAAATATATACAAATTTTAATTATAAAGCAATATTTAATGATTAGCTTTCATCTGTACTTACTGATACCCCTTTTCCACTGACATGTAAATCCCTGGTTATTGCACATGAATGCGCATTGATTTTTGTCAGTGGAAACGGCTACATCCAGGTCCAGGTACCCGGGAAGCCAACTCTGCTAGTGAGCAGGGTTTTTCCCAGGAGGGACCCGGGTAAGGCTCAGTGTAAATGGGTAACCCAGGTCATCCAAGCCGCGACTTGTTTACAGCACAGGAAGAGCTGAAATCCGATGCAATGAGATGATGTCATCTCCAAGCGCCGGCACTGCACCCGTGTCCAGAGTGAACAGCGCCGATTCAGGGATAACCCTGATCAGCGCCACAGTGGAAAATAGGCCTTACCCAGTTCTGACCCGGTTTGGAACTGTGGGCCTGATTCAGACACGCTTGCCACTCTGCGTTTGCTTACAGCTGGCCAATTTTTTCTATCTGCGCATGCGTATGAGACGCAGTGCACGTGCGCAAGCCAGTCACTGCGATCTGGAAGCGATCGCAAGTTAACCTCGGGCTCGAGTGACAGGACAAGCAGTTTGTGGATGGTGACAGGGGAAGGTCAATGAAAATGGTGGTGTGGATGTGTGAACGCAGGCGTGCCTGTGCGGTCTAACAGTGTTTCATGGGTGTGCTTAATTAACATGGAGCGCCATTGTACACTTGGCTCCTGTCACAATGAGGGAGCTGGTACACTGGTCCCTGGTGGCAGCCTGCACCTCAGGGACCCCCCAGAGAGACTAAAACCGGGTTTTGGGGGCATGGCCCCACCCCCAGCCATGAGGCCACGCCCCCTTTTTCCGATGCCGCGCGCACTGCTATACTGCCCACCCCATTCCCGCACCGGGTGCATCAGCAAGTAAGGATGCCGCTGCTCATCAATAAATAGTTCTGATGGCACACTGGGAATCCTTAATGTGGATGAAGTACAGCAGTTCTTTCACAGCCCTAGGAGGATTGGGATTCTGGTCAGGGTTCCTTGGACTAGCTGTAATGACAGAAGTGTTATGGTGCATACACACGGTCAGATATGTCAGATGAACAATTGAACGATTTTAGACTATTAAAATGAATGGAATCATCCAAATCTGACTGCAAACACATTAGATGTCAGATATCGTTATCTGACAAGTGGGAACACGCATCGTTCATCGTTGCAGGCTCACATGTCAGATTTTCTTTCAGATATGAACGATTTTTAAAATCGTTATCGTTCAGATCTGACAGAAAATCTGACTGTGTGTATGCACCATTAGTGAAGCTAGATGGCAATATAATGCTACTATTCATGCAGACTTGATTCAGCAGCTTAAATATCATGACTGAGAGGAGCCCGTAATAACAACATACTGCTGCGCAGGTACAGGCAACGAGTTCACAAATATACAAATATACAGGTATGTAGGATCTCCAGGACAGAATTCAGGGTACAATTAACAAAGTAAAGGATTGCACCAAGCAGATTTGTAGGAATCCACAAAATACTACAAAGAATATCAGAATAGCACGATGCAGGCACATCTGGACAGCACAGCAGGATATCAGGATTGTACTTTGCAAATTAGCAGGATTATACTGCAGGATAACAGGATTGCACAGTGCAGGTTAGCTAGATTGCACTGCAGGATTTCACAGTACAGGTTAGCAGGATTGCCAGTCAGGATTGCACAGTGCCGGTACAGCAGAATTGCACCGCATGATTTCAGGATTGCACAGTGCAGGTTAGCAGGATTTCAGGATTGCACAGTGCAGGATAACCCAGCAATGTAACAGGATTGCACAGTGCAGATGAACAGGATTGCACCGCACAATTTCAGGAATGCACAGTGCCGGTACAGCAGGATAACCCAGCAGGATAGCATAACAGGATTCACTATGAAGCACACAGGACTCGGGAGCCAAACTACTGGGGTCCCTAGGAGAAAAGTTGTTCAGGCAGCGATTTGCCAGCACTTGAGGAATTAAATAGGGTACGCTTGCTGCTGAATGGTTCCGGTCAGTCATATGATCTGCACCTGCCTTCTCAGGATTGACCCGATGTCTGAATATTGTAATTCCAACATAGTAATGGCCACGGACCAGTGGCATGGGAAACACTGGGGACGACGCGAGGCCCGCAGCAATAGACAAGTGCTGCAAGTGCAAGGTGAGGATGATAGGAATGTGACTCCGATATAGGGCTCCTGGGGGCCAATGTGTCACAAGGTAGAATAAAAATGCAATTGTGGCTTTGACATACCAATTCTACATTGCTGCCAGACCCTGCGCTGGTCCCTGCTGGTTAGATTCACTAACGCTTTAAGATCTTTCCAGAACTGAGTATATTTAACATCATCAACACTACTTAACTGATGTAGGATAAGGTGTATAAAGAATTCAATTTCACCTGTCTGCTATAAACGGTGGAGGCCAGCATTTTCTATGCCCAGCCACTATTCATGAGAATGTTGCAGATCAGTTCATTAAGAAACAGACTACTCTGATGTATGAAGGGTATGCAGCCGTACGCTTAAATACGGTGAACAGCTTACTTTAGATTAACTCTATAATTTACTCCTACATACTCGCACATTTTATATGCAGTCTATATGTAAATGTTGACTCAGAATTTCGGATGCTTGATGTAGTAACTCTTAAATCCTTCAGATGGAATAGGCCACTTCTGTGTAGTGAGACAGGCCTGATGTTCAATTACGCTCTCGTTTGCTGATTTCTCTGTCGCTTCTCAGAAACCTCTGTGATGGTGTCACTGGCGAGGTGCCAGCCAGCAATCTGCTGCCAGGCACATAAGGCAAACAAGCCTGCCTCTTTATTGCCTAATTAAAAGAGCCACAATAATGGAATCCTAGCTGTGATATCTTCACTAATATAATTCAATATGCAATATACCCTTAGGATGAATACTCCCCCTCCTTCTTAAGTCCTGTCTAATAACAATCTCGTTTACTCATTTACATTTAAATTATTTATTTCTTTTTTCATAAGCCAGTAGGTCAAATATTTTAAACACAAAGGCATTCACCACACTGACTGGCCATGGCATTGAGGAGCTCAGTGATCAATCACCTATCAGTAAAGTTTTTTATTTTTATTTTAATGAAAACTCACAAAGTACTCTAGTACCAAATATCAGGTATTTTAGACACACTGCACACGAGTAATGGGAACCATGTGGTATAACAGATAATTTAAGGCAGAGGTTTCCAAACACGGTCCTCAAGGCACCCCAACAGTTCAGGTTTAAAGGTGCATACACACACAACGATTTTTTGAATGATTATCGTTAAACGATATCGTTTAACGATAATCGTTTGAAAAAATCGTTCACTTTCTGAGTCAAACGATGAACGATTATTGTTCATGCGCGTTCACGTTTGTAGTTTGTAGTTCAGTCAGACTTGTCAACTCAACGATTTTCATTAAGTTAATATGCAAAAATTGTTTGTAGTTCATAAAAATCGTTCATTACATTTAGTAAATGAACAACTTTAGTAAATGATTTTAGTAAATTTTTTCAAGGGAAAAAATCGTTTACTAAAATCGTTCATTAACTAAAGGCCCCCATACATCAGAGATGGATTGTAGCAATCATGCAATTTGCAATCGATTGTGTATAAAAATCTGCAATGTATGGGCTTCACAGATCGCAGATTGCAACCAAAAAGTGATTGGAATTGTTTAATCAGATTGTCCAACATGTTGGATTTCACAGATGGATTGGGGCTGTAGATTGCTAGTGTATGGACATGATCAGCAGATTTGCAGACCGTTTCTAGCAAAATGATGGGCCTTTCAAGATTGCCAGATCTGTGTTTGCTGCAATCGATCTGCAAATCACTGAAAAAGATCTGTACTGTATGGGCGCAGATTGCTCGATTGGGAAATCCTAAGATCGGGCAATAAATCTTCAAATTGTTCAATTGTGGTTTTCAGATTGCTGATGTATGGGGGCCTTTAATCGTTGTGTGTGTACACAGCTTTAGAGATACCCATGCTTGATCACAGGTGACTTAATTAGTACAGGCCCCCATACATCAGAGATTGATTGCAGCAATCATGCAATTTGCAATCGATTGTGTATAAATATCTGCAATGTATGGGCTTCACAGATCGCAGATTGCAACCAAAAAGTGATTGGAATTGTTTAATCAGATTGTCCAACATGTTGGATTTCACAGATTGATTGGGGCTGGAGATTGCTAGTGTATGGACATGGGCCCTCATTCAGAGCCGTACGCTCTGAGCAGAGCGCACGCTCTGAATGAGGGCCGGGCTCCATTTTCATGGAGCGTCCTCCTGGACGCTCGTATAGCTGTGGGTCACCACCCACAGGCTATACGAGCGTGCATTTTGATGGCCGCGATGGTCGTGACCATCGCGACCATCGAAATTGCGAGCCGGAGCCTGCGGTTGAGGTTTTCAACCGCAAGCTCCGGAGTGATTTTGGCTCTATCAGAGCCAAAATCACTCCCACTGACATCACTAGTGATGTCAGTGGGCCGGCTTCTGACGGGAGGCGTTCCCGTGGGAACGCCCCCGTCAGGGAGGCACGCCCCCGGCACGCCCACCAAAGGGGGCGTGCTGTCAATCAACATTGACAGCACGCCCCCTTTGATCGGACACAACGAGCGAAGGAAAGTCCTTCGCTCGTTGTGTCTGGCGCATGCGCACGACGGAGCTCCCTCCGTCGTGCGCATGCTCAGTGCAGACCATCGACCCACTTGCGAGCGGACAGCCGCTTGCGAGTGGGTCTGAATCAGGCCCATGATCAGCAGATTTGCAGACCGTTTCCAGCAAAATGATGGGCCTTTCAAGTTTGCCAGATCTGCGTTTGCTGCAATCGATCTGCAAATCACTGAAAAAGATCTGTAATGTATGGGCGCAGATTGCTCGATTGGGAAATCATAAAATCGGGCAACAAATCTTCAAATTGTTCAATTGTGGTTTTCAGATTGCTGATGTATGGGGGCCTTACCTCAGTCAATTTGATTTAACCACCTGTGCTCAACCATGGCTATCTCTTAAACCTGAACTGTTGGGGTGCCTTGAGGACTGTGTTTGGGAACCTCTGGATTAAGGGCTTTATTGTCCTGGAATTGAATACAATGATGTAATTATTCTAATGTTATTTCACTCCCAGATGTTTGTTAAATCTGGTTCCTTGGGAAGTGCTCCACCTTATACCTCTTTTCCACCAAAAACCCAGGTCTGACCTGGGTTTTTGGACATGGTTCCAACCCTGGTCAGACCCAGGTCAGACACATTTACACTGCACCTTTAATCTGGGTTACTCCCAGGTCAGCCCTGTTCACACTGAACTCAGGTCTGCCCTGCTAAACCTGTGAGGTCATAAAAAGTGGGAGGTGAATGCTCCACAACCACCAATAAGCTCATTTTAGGCATGACCAAGGTCGGATAACCCGGGTTGCACCGTTTACACTGCACCATTACCTGGGTCCATCCTGGGTCCAACCCTGGTAGCTACCTGGGTTGGATTGCAGAGTCACTTGACCCAGGTTATTTTTCAGGGACCCTTTCACACTGAGCTGCGACCCGGGTAGACCCAGCAAAAACCCAGGTTTTTGCTCTGGTGTAAAAGGGGTATTACATTGCTATACCTACGGTGTGCTGTTGGATGCCTCTCACTCTGCACTAATTATTATTCTGCTTTGGTTAGTGATTTAGGGGTGGACCTATGTCATCAGGGTGAATTGTAGCTACAGCTTCTTCAGCCCCATTGTCACTCAGCTTCACAAAGCTTCCTACATTGATTTATGTACACATTTGTATGCAGAATTGAAAATATTTACCTACACTGTTATTTATAGGGTCATACTTAATCCTGTACCCTTAATGATGTGTTCTCTCTACGGTGTGTGTGGGTGTGCTGCAAGGATCAGTGACTGTATTAAGGCAATTGATTGCAGCAATCGTGCAATTTGCAATCAATTGTGTATGAAAACCTTTCCCTTTTTCAATCGATTGTGGCAATTCTGCAATCGATTGAGAAAGGGAAAGATTTTTATACACAATCGATTGCAAATTGCACGATTTCTGCAATCAATTGCTGATGTATGGGGGCCTTTAGTTGTAGGAGCTGCTGTGTCTGAGAGGGAAACACCCTCTATATTAACCAGGGCCGGCTCATCGCAGCTGTGCAGTGGTTCCGGCCCTGTAGAAGAATGGATGCCATGCACATGCGTGCGGCATCCATTCAGTGCAAGGAGAGAGCTGGGGGCAGCCCAGCTACTGATATAGTGCTGGGCTTGCCCCCAGCCTGACGTTAAGTGGGAAGTGTGCCATATGGGCATGCCCCCAAATAGCACCTAGGATAATTAGTCCATGCCCCCTTTTCGATCGCGATTGGCGAAGGGCGTCCGGGTCCCTCGCACAGGTGATGAGGTGGTGAACCCAGTGCTCAACTCCTATGTGTTCACAGGTTGCTTCTGTCTACAGAGTGTCTATGTGTTGATATCAGGATTCTTTAGTATTCTGGGGACGAACGTGTGCAAAGCTGTGCATACACTTAACGATTTGTTGTTTCCAGGCAAATTGGAATGACAAATTGTGCATATCGTAAAGTTGGTATGCCTGATTTGTGCACTATCGCATCGCATGCAATATCTTCTGGTTGGCTGTGTTGTACGGGCATTTAGAAGATATCGGGTACAATGCGATGCTGCCCAATGCAGCATGGCATCCTACATCGTGTTATGCACTTGCCGATGCAGGGTCCTGTCATCCATCGGATCGGCCGGCTACACATGGTTCTGATATGTAGCCGGCTTTAGTGGTAAAGAAAAGTATCAATTAGGAAATGTTGTGAACATGCAGAGTAAGGTGAATTGTAATGTTATGAAATAGTAACAAATGCTTCCCCTGTGTTTGAATGGTGGATCAAACTATCAAACATTGAACCGAGCAGCACAAATCCAAATGGTCCCACTATGTTTGGCTGGTGACATTTCAGTGTGTAAACAGGGCTGTAACTACCCCATATGCAGTGTAGACAGGGAGGCACTGTATGACAGAGGAAACTGGGGAGTGGTCAGCAAAATGCATTTTAGGGGCCAGTTACAGTAGGCATCTGCAAACCCATATGCACATAAGATGGCTCCAGCATCTTAGTCCAGATGCCCATGCTGCGTGACCATAGGTTTACTCACATGGTTGATTATTGGAGAACTTGTGTATGGGCTGTGAATGTGTATGCAGTTGCTGTGCTGTTTGTGATGGCTCCGGTGGGCGTCTCATTGCACTGCTGCAGCATACAAAATCGCAGCTGCCATTGCAACACAGTACATCTCTGAATCAGGCCTAGAATTTGGTAACCAATAGTGAGTGTGTGGTATATAAAAGTTAATTTTAATCATTACTAGACAAATCAGGTAGGTAGGTGTGATTGCTTCTTTGTCACACACATGTCACGTAGGCTCAGATCTGTGCTGTTCATGACAATTGTTGGCAATCGTGTACTGTAATTTTTATTTTAGAGATTAAAGTATGTGTGAATTTTGTGAGAAGGAAAACAAACTTATATATCAACGACAGAACGCGAAATAAGCCCCCAGTCAGTGGATGCTATACGTTACCCCTAGGCTGAGAAGTAAAGCTTTTGAGACATTTGCAGATCTTTCACTTGAACTTGACAGGGATTATGAGACTACTAGAAACTAATCACATCAACCGCCCCGTCCCGTTATTCTACCCCCTATTCCTGCTCCTCTTCTCTGTCTGTCCCTTAACTATGGTGGGAGCCTGCAGCACGCATCCCATCTCCCACTGCGAGGGCCGTTCATGATAGGAGTGATGTGCATGTAGGTGTTATCGCCATGATGTCATTCTGTAACCCTTCAGTTTTAAATAATAGATTAAAAGCGTCCTGGTCTTACACTTCAACACTACCCTTGAAGTGCATCGACAAAAGTTTCAGGATTTCAAATGCAGTACCTCTGACATCTACACAGGGCTTGTGGCCCAGTTGTACACTGGTTTTCAACAGTGGATTTCAGAAGTTTCTAACTTTGTACCCGGCAGATGTGGTACAGTTGGTGATGCATTATTTCAGGCTGACAAATACACCATTACTTGGGCATCAGCAGCGAAATTAGTACGTTCAATATCCAGACAGCGGGGATTTCGGCAATCAGAATGTCGACGCCAGAATCCCGACACTTACCGGAATTCCGGCACAGGCATTCCGAAAGTATATAGTGGGGTTGGGGGGAGGATTAGGCACTAAGCGGAGGATTAGGGTTAGGTTTACGGTGCGGGGAGGGATAGGTTAGGTTTAGGCACTAGGGGGGAGGTTAGGTTTAGGAGGGAGGGTTAGGGGTTAAATTAGAATACTTACCAGCCGGTGGGATTGTTAACATAGTCAGGATGCCAGCATTGGGATTCTGACCGCCGGGATCCCGAACGCATAGATAAATGCATGAGATATGTTAAAAAAACAATATCAACATAAGCAGTGCTTCCTGCAAGTACACACATACAGATCTATGGTCAGTGCTGGCTAAATATTGTTTATTTTTTAATGCCCTATGACTAGGTTATGAGCATCCACCTGTATTCTATTGCTCTCCTCCCCAATCTCTAGATTTAATTGAATCAACATAATTACAGAAGAGCAGGACAGTGTTCCCAGCTGTGGTAATTTAATGAAGAGGGCATGATTTGCATCCCCATCAAGGCTTTTACTTTCCAGCCTCTTGACTCTGGCAAGGTTCATGCCTTAATGGAGTACAATTGGCAGAGAGCCGGTCAAGTGGAAAACCACATGTGTGATTGGCCTCTTCCTTCATGGTAAATTAATTCTGCTTAATCAACTTTAGCATTTAGCAGGTGCACCTTTATAACCCCCAAGGGCTAGATTGTGCATGGAATTATTAAGGTCAGTAAACAGTCCCTATGCCCCTTAGAAGTCCCGAGTAGCACACAACCTACAAAAATGATGCAGATTAGTGCCCCAAGCACTATACAAATCCTGTTCAATATAACTAGGATATATGTGTCTTTTACAGCTCTGCATAGTAAGATCAAATTGCTTATTTTGTTCAGATACATGGAGCAATATCGGGCCAGATTAGTATGAACAAGCGTCCTTTCATTGGCAGTTGAATGGACTTCAGCATCTTTTAGTATTTTTTACTATTCCTCCAAACTTTTGGAAAAACTACTTATTACCAGTGGTAAACAAAATATGGCTTGAATAAAGTCCAGCCTGTTTCAGTCTTGAAAAAGTCCAGTGCAGTCAGTGCTGGTGTTTCCACGTATGGGAGCCTATGGTCAAGCCTAAAGCTAGCCTGTAGCTGAATGCGCACACTGACAGCCACATGACTGCCAGTTGACAATGCAAAGTTCCTGCTGGCAAAGTGGCAGTCCAGGTGCGCAGAGAGAAGCAGGCCAGAAAGGGGAACGCATGGGAAAAAGAGGCAGGAGAAACTCAGCAGCCATCGTGTGTCACAGGATATAAATCTGTAGATCCTGAAACTGGGGGAAAGGGATACAGAGCTTGGCAGGTAAATCCCAAACTGTGCCCAGGATTAACATTTTTACAAGCACTGACAATTAAAGTATTTAATTCTACCCCTTCTCTCTTTCTCTCCCCCACTCCCATTCTCTTTTTCTCTCCACCAACTAGGGATGGCCGTTGTGTGTTCTCTATCGCTGGTTACCATTGATGGAAAACAAGACTAACAATCGATGGCAAGAAACTATGTAGAGTCACAATTTCGTGCATGCGCAGATACCCACAGAAGAGATGCTTTGCCGTGTGTCTGCCGCGGTACCTGCCCTGTAGTGATGCAGGAAACAGCCACGCTAGTGACTGTAGGTGCAGAACATCAGCTAACGGGGTGAGGGGGGGAGGTAACTAACTAGCTGACTGACACAGTAGGACACAGGAGCAGCCGATGAATGTATTTGACAGGCACAGAGGCAGGGAAAGACACAAGTAGCCGCCTTGTCTGCCTATGAACATAGAGAAAGTAGTCAGGGCTGCTGACTGACAGCTGAGCCTGTCAAGTCAGCAGTGCACACAGCTAGAAGAAGGGGGCCGACAGCGGATAGAGTGAGTGTTGGTGAATTCAACTGTATAAGGCAGGGGTGAGGAACCTTTTATCTGCGGAGGGCCATTTTGATATATATAACATTATTTGCGGGCCCGCTGCAGATCACGCCCCCTCCATGTGACATCACACGGGGGTGGGGTCATAATCGCCGGTGGTTACAGCAATGCCTGGAGCAGTAAAGACAGCGGTGTGACCGTTTGAAGCATCCTAAGGACACTCCAGGCTGCACTGCTGCAGATTTTGGCTGCAGGGTGCCATTCTAGGCACCCTGCTAGCTAGATGAGGCTAGCAGAAAAAAGCTCTGAGGGCCAGCCCAAATGATTCCGGGGGCCTTATACAGCCCCTGGGCCTGAGGTTCCCCTTCCCTGGTATAAGGCTTAAGCTGAGGACTCGGAGCCAGTCTGTTGGCGGCAGCTCAGTGCTACTACTGGCTAGCAGCCTAGTAATTCTACACTGCAGTGCAAGTGTAAAAAGAAAACCATCAGGTGGCGGGCCCATGGGAAACCATCTGGCTCTCATCATTGGTCATTGCAGAATAACCATCAAGTATTTATACCCCTCAATTGCCATCCCTATACCCCAGTCTCACTCTTTCTCCTTTCCCAGACTCTGACCATCTCTTCTCCCTTGTCTATTACTCTCTCTCCCCTCTCGTTACAGTATAAAGGATATATACACAGAGATGCACATATATATATATATATATATATATATTTATATATATATACTTCAGCACCTCTCACTCTTTTCTCCAGCAGCACAAACTCTTTCTCCCATTTCTCCCCCTCTTCTTGCAGCAGCTCACAGTAAGTTGCCTTCCAACTAACTACACCTTCCCCCTTCAACCTTCAGCAACTTAAAAATTAGAAATGAGTGGGTTCAGTTCTCCGAGAACTGGACCTACCCGAACTTCGTGTTCCGAGGCGAGATCCGAGTTCAGCTCGAGTTTTCCCACCTGACTTGGCTCCAAAAACGAGGTAAAACGCATCCTCCTCCTGCGGTCGGATTCTTGCGTGTTTTGGATTATATAAAGGTCCCCGCGATCCGTGCCATTTTCACTCCAGCTGTGGAGAGAGAAGCTAACAGACGTAGTCAGTCACTGTCAGTCACTCACTCAGTGCGTGTGTCCAGTCGGGGTCTTGGCCTGAAGGCTGCTGCTGTGTTGTCCATAAAGGGGCTTAGGCTGCAGTATATAAAGGGGGCTTCCGTCAGTGGGTGCTGCAGCTGCTGTGTCACTTGACCTGTCAATTAACTGTGGCTGCTGCTGTGTTGTTGTCCAGTTCATCTGGCTAGGGCTGCAGTACATAAAGGGGTGCTGTGTTGTCCATGGGCAGTGCTCTGTCAATTAGGGGTGCTCTTCCCCAGTGTAAAAAAAAATAAAAGTACTTTTTTTTGTGTGTTAGCAACTTAGCTGCACTATTATTGTACGGTGACACTGCCGCAGTTTATTGTCCACGTATTTGTGACTCTGCAGGAGGTCTAACTAGGGGTGCTTTGTTGTCCATAAAAAAGGGGTGCTGTCTGTGTTGTTCATCAAGGGACTGCTGCCTCATTCAAGGGTGCTCTTCCACAGTGTAAAAAAATAAAAGTGCAATTAAATTAATATCAATCCACAAAAAAGAAAGATATAACTTAAACCTTATATCTTAAACTTGCATTTGCTCTGTTTAGCTTGTCTACATATCTGTGGTTAAGTGGACAGTGGGTACAACGGCATTTTGGAGGCCACTAATTAAGTTTTTTTTAATATCCCTGCAGTGGCATCACAAGGAGAGTGTGGGGGGTGCGGGCTGCACCCGGGTGTCACCCGCCAAGGGGTTCCAACAAGGTGCAGGCTTCCCCTCAGTGACAGGAGTCGGGTGCTGCATTGTAGGATTAAGTACAGCACTCGATTACTGTCACAGTGAGGGAGCTGGCACTGCCTGTGCCCGCACCTCCTGCACCCCCCACCACCCCATCGATAAGTTTAACCACAGTCCGGGGACCAGGTTCGGGCCGTGAGGTTATGCCCATTCACTGAGGCCACACCCATTTCTTGAGGCTACATCCCATTTTTGGAGGCATGCGGCGTTGCACGCATGGCATCTCTCCCCACACCGGGTGTCACCGCGTGGAGGGACACCACTGTGTCCCTGTACAGGTTGGAAATTGCTTTTCTAGTGAAGTGGAATCTTGATGGGATTTGGTAGTGGGGACCATAATTAACTTTCTAAAACCCACTGCAATATTGGTGGATATTGTACGCACATCTAATAGCAGCATAGATGTTATGGTGTCAGTGATCCACTATGCAGCTAGGTGACTGCTGTCATACTTGCTCCCCCTTGCAAAGGATTGTGTAACAGTCAATTGTTTTTTAAATTACTACTAGTAGTCTTCCTGTTCCCCTTCTGGGATGAAAATCCACTCCCAGCAGCAGCAGGCATAGTGCTCAAGGATTCTTCTGGGGCTGATGTGAATGATTTCAATATTTTTTTTGTAAATGCCTTCCCTCCTCCCCTCCCCTTCTCCCTCATAAATTTGCTTTGGAATCAATTTTTTTTAATTAAATTTAGTACTAAGCAAATCTTCCCTTCCCTGCTGTCAACTACATACACGCTCCAACTGCCTCAGGCCTCTTGAATCATAAAAACATTTGTTTCCTGATCTTCCATGTTGGAAGTTGAACTGCCACTGCTGCTGCAATATTTGACATGCGGTTGCTGAATGCCAAAAATGTCCAGAAATGTTTATGGCCACAGACAGCATCTCCTGCATGCCCTTTTAATTTAAAAAAAATATATTCTGAACCACCAAGTTGATTTTGTGGGCAAAACATGGGACATATTGTTCACCCATGCTCTCCCCTCCACTCTCATAAATTTGCTTCGGAATAAAAAAAATTACATTTACTACCAATCATTTCTTCCTGGCCCTGCCTTCAACTACATACTTACTCCAATTCCCTCAGGCCTCTTGATCAATGAAAACATATGTTTCCTTATGTGCCGTGTTGGAAGTTGAACTGCCATGTGTTTGTGCCTCCCACTGCTGCTTAGCTTAGTCAGCCAGCTAGCTTGATGCTAATTTTGGGCCTAAACCGGATGAAAACAATATTGTGAGGTGGTCAAAATAGACTGGAATTGAGTGGAAATTAATGTTATTGAGGTTAATAATACCGTAGGAACAAACAAAAACCCCCAAATGATGTGATTTTGCCAAAACACTCAAGGGGCGGTTTTGGCAAAACCAAATCCAGATCCAAAACACAAAGAGATAGAGATCC
Organism: Taudactylus pleione; assembly: GCA_031769625.1. Classification (NCBI taxonomy): domain Eukaryota; kingdom Metazoa; phylum Chordata; class Amphibia; order Anura; family Myobatrachidae; genus Taudactylus; species Taudactylus pleione. The sequence continues at coordinate 84,498 of JAUIMM010000555.1, read as the reverse complement.
TAAACCAAAGCATGGGGGTCGGCGCATATCCCTATTAAAAATATTTTATTTTGACAGCAGTCAATATGAATATCAGTATTTTTTTAACTGTACTTCCCATGAGCTGCACTAATGTAAGCAAATTTGACTGCACAGCACATTCTTGGCCATGGCAAGCTCCAGAGGTTGGCAGGTGGGTGTGCTGGCTATGGGAAGCTCCAGAGGGAAAAGGTGTAAGCGTGTTGAGGGTGCACCCCCATTTGACTCTCACAATTCATTTTGAGTGTTCAGAGGTAGGTAGACAGGACAAGCACTGCATTGCAGTCCTAGCAGCCACTAAGGGGTCCAATTAGGTGCGAATTGTGAGGTGCGAGTTGTTATTTTCACTTCGAATTCGCATAGTTAATACATTTTGCAATTCAATTAGCAACTTGCACTGAATCAGTCAGACTGAATTTGTAACTTTCCATTTGTAGAGATGGAAAGGAAAATTTTTATTTTTAGGTTAAAATGTCAGGGCACTGTGCTGAACCCCTTGGACACCCCATAATGACTAAATTACCCCAAATACAACTTTTTGTTAATTTAGGCATCCCAAATTAAATTTAAATAATTTTTTAAGTTGAAAAATTATTATTTTTATAATTCTTTTTTACATTTTTCAAGGTGCCCTCAAAGCACCCCAAAAATTACCCCTTTGCCTAATTTTTTTGCAGTTTTTATTTAATTCATTTAAGATTAAACAAAAAAGTTTTTTTTTTAATCTTTCTTACATTTTAAACCACCCCCACACAAACCAGCCATTTGACACCATTTAAAAACCTACCGTACCTCCCTAATGCCCACAAACAGCCTTTCTATATGGTCCTGCTAACAAAATTTTCAATTTTGGGGAGTCCAGGATGTTCTCCCCACATTTTCATGCATTTCTCTCAAATCTCATATGGCAGTCAATTCGCACCCCTCCGCTGCAAGTACCACGAATAGGCACTTTTTATTGGATTGGAGAATTCTCGGGAGCGCACTTCGATTCAAAGTCTACGAGTTTAAAGAAACAAACTTGCTACTCGCAATTCGCACCTAATTGGATTGACCCCTGTGATCTCTGAAGGGGGAGGGCTTCCCCACACCTCTTGTGTGCAGCTGCTAGGCTGATATTTACTGTAGGCTAGTTAGATTATAGTTGTGATTTTGCTTTATAGTGGAGGGAATCATATATTCCTCGGCGCAGGGAAAAAGTGAACTCTTGACATCTGTCACCTCTAAGAAAAAACTTTTCTATTGCTAAACTAGACCCTTGTGGACACCATGGAATGACACTGACCACCAGGTAATTGGCTCTATATTTGCAAATTGACCACTATAATCCGGTTGTTACTTTGTACACTTGCCACCAGAAATTCAGCTCTGTATTTTATACTTAGTTACCAGTGAATGGTCTCTATGTTGTACACTGACCTACAGAGAACGCAGGGGCGTATCTATAATGGGTGCAGGGTGTGTGGGGAACATGGGCCCCTGGGTCCGGGGGGGACCCACACGCCCTGCACCTATAATATTACTTACCTCTCCGGAGTCCCATGTCGACGCAGGGGTCCAGCACTGTAAAACGACTGGAAAATGGCTGCGGCTGCCATTTTCCTGTCATTTGCGCATGCGCAGTACAGGGAAAATGGCTGCTGCGGCCATTTTCCCGGTGACCTGTGCATACACTATAGACTCTGGGCACACTCTAGTGCCCAGAGTCTATAACTCCGGCACTGGCCACACACAGCTCAGTGCGCTGCCGGGCGGAGAGGAGGGGGGCCATGTCGGAGACTGCGGAATATGCTGCGCTATATAAGAAACTGTTAATAAATAAATAAATATTGTACACTGGCTCTGATTCAGTTTCAAACGGAATAGCTAAGCTGCTCACTGATATGGTAACGCCTCCTGTTGCATTACGTATCCGAGCTGCATTGTCCAACGCAGCATCAGATACTCTGCGGACCAATGAGGGTCACGCAGCCGGCCATCGCAGCTGTGAGGAAGAGGCCAGGAAATCTCAGTCAGCTGATGGAGATCCTGGCCTCTTCCCTCCCCCCAATGGTGGCGACACATCTCAGTTGCAGGTAACGGAGGACATCGCCGCCCCGTCCCCACCCCCAAACTGCAGCAGACTGTCAATCACTGTGTATTGAACACTGGCTACAGACAATGTGATCTGTATTATATATTGACCACTACAGAATTTTGTCTGCATTATATATTGGTCACCAAACAATAGGTTCTGCCAACTGTGTTGCACACTGGTCTTTAGAAAATGAGCTTTGCATTGTGCACTGGCTGAAGAAGAGGGGCTCTCAGGTAAAAACATTTCCTAAGAGGCCACAACCCCCTTATCCTGGACACGACCCATAGGCATACGCCTGGGTCCTGATTAGAGAATCAGGAATGTAGGGAGGTATTTTGTACTCCATCATCGTACAGTATGTGCTCTGCACAGGGTCATGTGTGGGGATCTACACTGTTCTCAGTCTGTTTTGGCAAAATATGTGGATCACTGTTGGGTTTCATGTGTGTGAGTTGCATTAGGGATAACATGAATAGTAATGGCCTCACTTGTGGCTGGGAGAAGCATTCTTACAATTGAACCCTTGTACAGCTATAGGACACACCTTCAAATAAACTTCGACTCCACTACTTCTTGTTTATTTATACATCTTGTTCCATAACACAAAATCTTGTATTTGTGCATTCACTGGGCGCAATTCAATAGTTTTATCGCGCCCGATCTTCCGTCTAACTTGGACCTCTATACACGCTATATTGATGACATTTTTATTATTTGGGATGGCACATTTGATACACTAATTGACTTTGTTGCACGTTTAAACACGAATGACTTCGGGTTAAAATTCACGCACACTCATAGCTATGAAAAAAAATATTTTTTTTGGATATTGCTATAAGAGTCTCTGCTGGAAGATTACATTCAGCGACTTACATCAAAGAAGTAGATTGTCAAAACTATATGCACTACAATAGCAGTCACTTTAGAGCTTGGAAAAATAATATACCGTACCCAAGGGTCAGTTCCTCCGATTGAGGAGGAACTGTTCCACAGAGCTAACTTTTGCTAAACAATGCGACATTTAGGAACAAAGGCTATCCTGTACACATTCTAGATAAAGCTCTGGAAGAGGCTCAACTATGTCCAAGGACAACGCTTTTACAACATAAAAATAAGAAGATTTTGAGTATTGACAATAAAAATAAAGATACAAACGCACATGTAAAACTATAGACAAGACCCTGTCATTTATTACTCAATATAACACATCAGCAAAGAAAATAACTGAGATTATTAATAAAAATGAAACCGTTCTACAACACGACAAATATTTAGTTTCATCCCTTCCAGAAAAAAGCAAGGGTGTATTTAGGAGAGCAAAAAGTTGGCTCCTAGTATTTTTTCCAGTAGAGACACTTCCATATCCATAGATTGGTTACCAGATAAACCAAAAGGATGTTTTAAATGCGGTCATGACAAATGTATAACCTGTCAACATATAGAGAAAAATAACACAGTTTTCACTTCGTTCGTCACAAAAGAAAGCTTAGATGTCACCAGTTTTTTAAACTGTAAATCACAATTCATTGTTTATTTGATACAATGTAAATGCGGTGTTCAATATGTAGGCAGGACGACTCGTAGTCTACACATCAGGTTTCTAGAACATAGACGGAATGTTCTGAAAGGCTTCAAATTGCACAGTCTGTCACAGCACATCAATAGTTGTCCCAAAAACAACACAAAAAATATGACAGTGATGGCAATTGAAAAAATAGCTTCAACACAAAGGGGTGGAGAAAGAGTTAAAACTTTATGTAGGCGAGAGGTGTACTGGGTATTCAAGCTTAATACCATGACTCCACAAGATCTAAATGATATAGTGGAATTAAACACCAGTTCCCCTGACACTTATGGTCCTTAGATGTTATTGAGGGCCACCCTGGAAGGGACTTGTCTGTGATAGGTTTAAAGGTTTTTTTGGATTATCATGACTATATGTCGAGTGCACTGCTGACATGCCCTTGATAGCCTGAGTCTAAGTATACCTCAGGAATAGGGGCATGCTTGCACTGCACTCCTCATTCCATACGCACATCCAGTCCCTATTTTCAGTTACACTCCACTTTAGCATTTAAGTCATACACAGTCATATATCTATCCATTTATATTTGGTATAATTCTCCAATTTGTTTTTTTGATATGTGATTTTTTGAGATGCATACTGTGATAGGATCACTGGTAAAGTGGTCTGTGGCAGGTACATTTGTCCCAGATTCCTGTCTTTTGTGTTTTAAACCCCCAGGAGAAAGTCTGCAGTGTAGCAGGCTTGAGTTTCGGCTTTTTGAAAAGCCGGTTTGGGACCTGGGGGTTGTGGGTGAGAGGAGAGGGAGGGCTCCACCCACGGCCACTCCAGGTTTTGGTTCTCGCAGCCTGGTAACAGGCTTGTTAGTTTTCCACCTGAGAGTGGCCAATATAAGCCTAGTGTGTTTAGGGCTGAGTGTCTCACCTGGGAGAGCAGGCAGGGAGTTTGCTCAGAGACACTTGGAAAACCTATTTGTGAGTACTGTGCTGTGCTTTGTTGCTGGCGAGGGCATTAGGCCCTGCCAGGTTCTGGTAGTGAGGGAACTACCTGTGAAGTTAGTGCCCCGACAGGGCTAGGATTTATATTTATGTTTTCTTTATATTTCTGTCATTGTACAATAAAGACTGGCGCCGACCAGCTTGTACTTGCATCCAGGCTGGTGTGCTGCTTCCCTGCTGCTGTGTGTGTGTGTAAGGAAGGAGTCCTCTACCCAGGAGAGGGACCCCCTAACCTAACTGTGTCACAATATGTATATATGATTTTTTGTATATCTATATGTATACAATGTATAAAAGAGTGGCTATTTTATAGGTATTTTTTATCATCTCTGAGTATATTTATAATGATCAAACTTCTCATTATCATTATTGTTTAGTATATTATTTCCTAGTTGGGTACTGATTTTATTTTTCAATATATAAATTTTAGTATTTTAATAATCTTTTGATAGTATTTGTCATTTTAATTGATATTTTATGTTATCAATATTGTTTCCATCATCAATTTTATCTTTTAATCTATTTAGGTATGGTGTCTTATCTATTCATTACTTCTAAAATGTTGTATTAACTAATATTATAATTTTTTATGAGTTTATGTCATTATTTATTATCCATACTCATATATAAGTTTCAGTACATAGAGTGCTCAGACAGGAGACAGACACTGAATTAGAGTCCTGGCTTCGCTCTATATGAATGAGTATCAGCTGAGATCTCACCTGCATTTGTTTAAATTAATGACAGAGGGTCTATCTTAGCTCTCTGAGAAATAAGGTTCATTGCCTCTGAGGAAACGTCCAGACAGACGAAGGCTGAGAAACACGTTAGAACACCTTATTTCTTTTCAATATTTGGAGTTCCAGTTCACTTAAAACTGTGAAGTACCTGCTGCCGTTGCTACTCGGATGAAGTGGGAAGCATATGAGTGGTTTACTCAATAAACCTTTCCATGGCTACCTCCCGGGTGCCCAGAGATCGGAGGTCCCACTCCCCAACCAGAGGTGATATTTTCCTCCACATGGCTAATACTTACCATCGGAGCGGCATTCCGGACACTGCCCTTCTTTTTCACCCGGATGCAAGCTGGGAGACACGGCAAGCAGGTCAGCCTACGCTGTGTGCCACATCACAGGTAGTACAGCAAGTATCAGAGGCTTTTACAAGTGACTGTCAATATTTACATTGTGGATAAGATTATCACTGTGATTTATCTTGAACTGCTATATCCATATCAGTTTTTGCACATCGGTGCACGGATTTAACCAAATTGAACATTTGAGAACAATATAGTTATTTTTCAGATTGATCAATTGTTTGGGGCTTCTTTCCTCCTCAGATTCTCCATTAAGACAATTGTCTAGATTTATGAAGGATTTTGGAAAAATCCACGGAGCTATATAAGATCACAGACACCAATAACAGTTTGTTACATGTTGATGTCTATATATTCATTGTTGAGCATTGTATCATAACAGTGTCTTTGATGTGGGTTCTTCTATTTTTGTATAATATTGTGTTTTGTTTTAAATGTGATTCAATCTGCACATGTTCTTATTCTTAATAGAATCTATTATATTCGAATATATTATTTCATAAATTAGCTTGTTGAATAATATTGCGCTCTCTCCTGTTGTTTTTGTTTTGTTGTTTTGTTTTTTCTAATATTTCAGGGGTTAGCCACCACTTTCAGAGAGCTGCATGCTGACTTCAACTTATCCATTCTAAACCACAGCGCCCCATTGTTTTTGTTGGTACATTTTCCCGTCTAAAGTGCCCGGAGATCGCAAGACGATATTCAATTGATTCAGAAGATTGCGCCGATCGCCCCCAAAGAGGTCGGGTTTAGCGCGTAAAATGGCTAAACCCGATCAAAGTGCTGGGCGCTTGCGAAAAGTGGCATTTGGGCGCCCAAACAGGTCACTTTTCATGCATTTCATCTCGCCACCCCCAGGGGGTGAGAGCTGAAATGCCGGCGCCGGCAGCTGTTCGCGCCCGACAAGAGCTACAAATGAATAGCTCTGTTGGGCGCGAAGTGGGAACAGCTGCTGGCACAAACAATTAAATTGCACGCAATGTTTCTTAAAGGGCAAATCATGTCTAACTTGTACTGGTATAAAGTGCCTATACACCTGTGCCACTCTGCTTTTTAAAGTGAGCAAGATTTGCTCATTCTGTAACTACGCACATCTAGCAAAAGGTCGAGCACAGTCTTGTTTTTTTAATGTAAGTTCAGTACAGCAAGTCAACCACTGCCTATAGAGATGCATCTAAATTTTACTTACAAATATTGTTAACATATCTTTGCGCGACCCTTAGGCCTGGTGTTTCCAAGTTGAATATAATAATGCATACATTTTTGCACCAGATGTTTCTATACACTAAATCTAATGTTGCATATATATTATAATACATGCAATTCAAAATACAGCCACAGAAACATAAGTGTATGGATCAATCTTTCACAAGGTTGCCGACATTCTGGCTGCCACTTCCGGGAGGTAGCAGCCAGATCAGCATAGCAGGGGGGCATGGCCGGCATAAGGGGGCAGTTCCGGACAGCTTACCCAGCATTTGAGAGTGGGGGCGGGAGCACGTGAGCGCAACATTTTGCCCCCGTTACATAATGCATGATTACCGTCATTGTGAAGCAAGGGGCAGGGCCAAAATTACGCACTGCTGCCCACATCAGCACGGTGTCATACTCTAACACAGGTGTCTTCTGCCCGTCATGAGGCAATCCATTCCAGGAAATGTGCCTTATCACTACACGACCCCAGAGGACATATCATCCTCCCATCACATCATTGACAACGTACCTTGATTATCTTAAGTTTGCAATTGCGTTTCGCGCCACGGCTAGGTCTCACCATGACCTAGCCCGCCACCAACTATCTTCCTACTGCCCTAAGCCCTGAAGCAAGTCTTCCACAAACCACCCCATGCCCAGTTCTGACAGATGTACCCCATCTGCTCTGTACAGGGGTTCCTTCCTAGCTTTCAGCCGGGGTGATTTATTACGTTACCCCCTAGGGTGCGCATGCGTCCCTTCATCAAGTTGTTAAGTTTCCTCCCTGCTCTGTTCATCGCTGCCCCTGACGTGGCACGCCAGCGTCTCCTTGGGACTGTGTTCGACCAGACCAGGTGTGCATTTGGCCAAAGGCAATTTACTTTTACTAAATTTGTTTTCATTGTCCTAAACAGGTGCCTGAATGTTATGCTGCCTAAGTCGTTACCTCCTAGGTGTACTATTATCCTACTAGGGTCCCCGTACTGCCTACTGGCCCTGACTAGGGATGACATTAACTGCATCACTTCATTCCCCTTTGTCCTACCCACCGTATATATTCTGACCTTGTTTGCCCCTGGCCATATCGCACTGTTTGGCCCTGATAAACTTCTAGGCCCAAATGAGTGAATGGCTCATGATCCACGTGTCTCCAGGCTTGCACCATGCATCTGAAAATAGGAGAAAAGTGTTAGCAACAAAATTATGACTTGGTGACGCGTAGCGCCCCTATCCGCCCTAACACTAATGCGTATTCACTTGAGGCTCGCATCCCATGAAGGGGGTTGAAAAACCTCATCCCAAAGTAGCCAATTGATAGGGGGATTAGTAATTTTTGCGACATGAGGAAAAACCCCCCTCAGAGGTAGATCTCCTTCTCACCCGAAAGCGCGATGAGTGTGACCCGCATCTGCCTATTTCCCAGGTCTAATGTAACTCACATTTGATGGGCCCCAGGAAGAAACAACTGCTAACATACTATTCAAATTTGGTAATTGGAGTAATGTACTCTTATTCACTCCATCCTCAGGCAGCACCGATGTGCCCACCTGATTCCACGGACTGGGTTCTCCAATCCTACTGATCGTGAAGCCAAGACCTCAGTCACTCCTCCCTCACTAGCCGGGTGAAGGTCCGATTTTGGACCTAGTGTCCCCGCGATGGTCAGGTTGGGAGGAGCCTTCACGATCCAACATCTAACAATGAGACCGTGACCCTACTAACAGCACCGCTGCCCACACCCGGCACAGATGTCATACGCCGACATAGGTGTCTTCTGCCCTGCATGAGGCAGGCCATTCCAGTAAGTGTGCCAAATCACTACACGGCCCCGGAGGATATAACCTCCTTCCATCACCTTATTAACAGCGTGACTTGGTTATGTTTTATTTGCAATTGTGTTTCCCGGGTGCCCACCTAGCATCTTTATGTTGCTGGTCGCCCTCGCAATAACAGCGCTAGTTTCTGCTGCTGGACTGTAAACCAAAGTTCTTAGTATCCAATCCCAATTAGGAAGTGCTTTTCTAAAACACTGAGAGGATGTACCCTCATTGCCATGCTGCGCTAGTGTGATCAACTGTCCTTTGCCCAATTGCTACGTTATGGACCTGTGGATTATACGAAGTACTCAGACTGTCTGATCATCACTTTATCATACTGAATGCCCCTATTTGTTGGTGTATTGGACGATGCCACTAGTTCTCTTTACTTGAAAGGTGCTTATGTAGACACAGAAAACCACGCTAAAAGAGTCACCTCAAAGGTGTTTTTCTCCACCCTTCAGCGACCTTGAGTTAAGAAACCCTTGTTAATATCATTCTTACCTTTCCAGTTCATAAAGCAAGGAAACAAATGTCCCCTGCCATAGTTGCCCATTTAATGATCTGAAATGTAGGCTCCCAGATGCAACTTGACTGATATCACCTCTAGGAAATTAAGCCATGCTTTCGAAGTTATGCACGCCATACTTAGCTGTGGCTAGAGAGTTTATCAAGCGTTATTAGATGTCAGCATGTTGATCTGACAAACTTGAGATTGACATTTTCCACCGCTGTTGACGACCATGGGTGAAATTCATCCCACTGGAACCTAGGCAAGCTGTCAGCTATGTGATTGTCTGATCCCGGGAAGAAGTGTTGTGCTGTGAGTGTAATGCTTATTTGAATGCCAACCAGGACTACTTGCCTGATGACCGCCATAGCCATAGGGGATGAGACGTGCTGGGTTTTTTTTTTTTTTTTAATTGCTATCACAACTATGCACTGCTCCCATATTGTCACACCAGACCACAATCCCTGTTTCACGCATATTGCCCCTAGTTTTGAAGCCACCAGAATTAAGAAAGTACTAGCACCGACAAATTCCGGGTGAACCTCTTGACACTCGTTCATTTGACCAAACTGCTGAGCATTATGATCTTCCAACGATGGCATCAAAAGCGCTTACATCCTGCTGCCATGTTTTGCTATATCCATACCCCATTGAACTCTGGTGCAAACACCTGCCACATTACATTTTATAATTACATTACATTACATTTTACAATCCTTTTGGATCTTGTTTGACAGGAGTATTTGGTGGTGCTCTTCTAGGGTGGCGGCAAAACTCTGCTCATGGGTTTGACTCTGCCAATGATGCTGAGCAGACTTAAGAGCTAGTTTAGTTCCTATGCGCTCTGCTAGCATGGCGTGGAGCTTGTGGACTTCGTATAGTGGCAGTTTACAGCTAAGAAACAAGTCCACAGCCAGTATAGGGGATAAACTGCATACAGTAACTACCTATGCTAAGCTAAGTAGGAAGTTGGAAACTAGGGGTGAGCGGGTTTGGATTTCTGAAATCCGAGCCCCCCAGATCCGAGGCCGATCCGATTCAGGCTCGACTTTTCCCGCCTGCCTCGGATCTGAAATCGAGGCAAAACGTCATCATCACGCCTTCCGGGTCTCGCGGGTTTTGGATTCTATATAAGGTACCCGCGTCGGCGCCATTTTCTCACTCGGCTGTGGACAGTGAAGAGGGAGGGTGGGAGTTAGGGCTGGCTGGGCTGTGTAGTGCAGTGTAGTGTTGTGCTGCTGTTGTCCATAGGGGCTGTGTCCACTCCTCCAAAGTCCATAGGGGCTGGCTGTGTTGTGCTGTGCTGCTGTTGTCCATAGGGGCTGTGTCCACTCCTCCAAAGTCCATAGGGGCTGGCTGGACTGTGTTGTGCAGTCAGTTGTCCAAAGGGGCTGTGTCCACTCCAAAGTCCTGTGCAGTGTCCCAGTCCTAAAGGGGTGCTGTAGTGTTGTCCAGGGGGTGCTCTGTCCATCAGGGGTGCTCCCCCCAAGTGCAAAAAAATAAATATTTTTTCTGTGTTTGTGAATTGTGTGCGCAGTAGCCGCACGTGCATCAACAAAGTAGCGCCAAGCGTGCGCCTGTGTCATAAGTAAAGGGCTGGCTGGCTTGACCGTTAAAGAGTGCTGTAATCCCCAAAGTGCACTCCAAACAAAATAAAAAAATATTTTCTGTGTTTGTGAATTGTGTGCACTGTGGCTGCACCTGCATCAACAAAGGAGCAGCGCCAAGCGTGCGCCTGTGTCCTATAAGTAAAGGGCCGGCTGGCTTGTCCGTTAAAGGGTGCTGTAACTTTTTTTCTTTGCATTATGTACAGTTTGGGGTCTAGTTTTTCAAACTGCCATCCTGTCTGCCACTGCAGTGTCACTCCTAGATGGGCCACGTGTTTGTGCCGCCCACTCGTGTCGCTTAGCATAGCATCCAGCTACCTCGGTGCAACTTTTTGGACATAAAAACACTATTGTGAGGTGTTCAGAATAGACTGGAAATGAGTGGAAATTAAGGTTATTGAGGTTAATAATAGCATAGGAGCAGAAAAACCCACAAATTCTGTGATTTTAGCTGTTTTTATGCTTTTTTTCAAAGAAATACAGATCCAAAACCCAGAACCCAAAACACGGAAGGGTGGTTTTGGCAAAACCAATCCAGATCCAAAATACGAAGAAAGATCCAGATCCAAAAACAAAACACAAAACACGAAAAGTGGCTGGTGCACACCCCTATTGGAAACCCATATATTGAGGAGAAGAGCTGGTGGAGCCCTATGTGAGGGAAAACGGATGCCAGAGAATAGCCCTAAAGTGTGGAGGACAGGTCACAGTGGTATGTGAACTTAGTGCTCTTATCTAGATACACTTGGCCTCATTACTTACCCCATCACCTCATTGTGTGAAAGCAAGCACCTTAGCTTGTGTGGGTATTCGGAATACCAAGTTGAGTTACTGGAGCTGTTATTCTCAGACAGTACGTAACAATCCCAAGTTTAGCATGACCCAACTCACCTTCCAGGCTGCAAAATGACACTGTGCAGCCCCTTAGTTCCTGTTGCGGAGTCAGTCCCTAGCCAAGCTGCCCTGGGCACCACCTTGGACCACACACTCCTGTATGCCCAATGAGCCGTATGGTGTAGCCACCGGTTATTGTCGTGGCATCCGTCAATGCTCCTGGACACAGTCCTGAACCATGTCTGGGGAGCTGGGAAAAATTTATGTATGTAGAGTACCTGTTCCTGTGCATAAGCAGCCTCTATATGTATTTATCTAATCCACACAGGACTTCATTGCAAAGGATCCTCCCAGCTTTATTGCGCCCTGGTATGGGCTGCGTATGTATGTACATCAATTTATTTAAACCTGACACATCCACGTGTTGGTCACCTTCACATATACATATGGAAGCAATTACCTGTGCACACATCCATATATGTGTACATGCATGCATACACCTACCCATATGAGTACTACATACGAAATGAACCATAATCGCATTGGCATATATACATGCATATACTGTAAACGTACATATAAATCCATACACTCTCATACTCATACATGCCCGCACCCACGATGTACCAAAATGCCTATACATATCAGGCCACCTATACCTGTACCAAGACCCGTCTAAATATACTTATCTATGTAATATATATATATATCTGGAAAATGGGGTGGAAAGGACAAGCGCCAAATAGTGTGATAAATTAAAAAATAATTGTGCCCGTGCTCAAATAATAATGTGCGTACCAAAAGATAAATCTTTAAGGCTTATCTGTAAATCTTGTCAGTCGATTGAGTATACAAAGCTGGACCCGGGTTACTGGTGCCAGATAGGACCTTAGTAGGGAAAGGCTCTTGACAGAGCCAGGTGAAGAAGAAAAATAATATAGTGTAGTAATTTCAGAATACTGAGTCTCGTAATAAATGGTTATGCGTACCCGATAGATTCTTGTGTAGATGCATATAGTGTTAACCTTTGGTAACTTTATCCAGGTTTCTTCCTTATTTTTCAGCCCCAAAAGTACCCACATAAAGTGGTGATGGTCTGCTCACTCCCCTTGATATGCGGTCTGTCACCCTTGTCAATATACGAGCCAGAGAGGAGGACTTCATATATTATTTCATCTACTTATTATACAATCCAGGAACCACTTCTCCTTTGTTGCAGCACAGGACACAGCCAGACACAGTCTCTCTCCCAACCCAGTGTGTGTGCAATCAGGAAAAATAAGGAAGAAACCTGGATAAAGTTACCAAAGGTTAACACTACATGCATCTACACAAGAATCTATCGGGTACGCATAACCATTTATTACGAGACTCAGTATTCTGAAATTACTACACTATATTATTTTTCTTCTTCACCTGGCTCTGTCAAGAGCCTTTCCCTACTAAGGTCCTATCTGGCACCAGTAACCCGGGTCCAGCTTTGTATACTCAATCGACTGACAAGATTTACAGATAAGCCTTAAAGATTTATCTTTTGGTACGCACATTATTATTTGAGCACGGGCACAATTATTTTTTAATTTATCACACTATTTGGCGCTTGTCCTTTCCACCCCATTTTCCAGATCACTATTTCATCTGATTGCCATACAGACCTACGGAAGGGACTGCTGCCTCCTCTTATTTGAAGGATTCAAGTGGTCGATTAACTTTTCATATATATGACACCTGCACTTTAATGTCACAATCAGGTTAAATACACTGTGCACGATCCAAGAACTACTATTTCCATATATATATATATATATATATATATATATATATATATATAACCACAACTTGCACATACACACATATGTATCTCTACATGTACACAAGCATACAAACGTAAACTTGACACTCCTTATACCTGCATGTTAACGTGCAAGCATGCCTATCCGTGTATACCTCACATATATCTGTGCGTAACTAACACATATACCAAGAACATGCGCCTATGTGCATTCCCCACTATACGTACATGTATATACGTGCATTAAATATATAAGCGCATCAAGATACGCATATACGTATTCGAACGCACATGTATGCATATATATCCACATGCACACATATACATATATATCCATATGCATGCATATACGTATATATCTAATATACAACTACATACATGCCCATCTCCCATCACAACTATGTGTATTGAAAGACGCGCCAACGTACCTATGTATATACATGAGCAGAAGTTGGGGCTTGGTGAGGAAGTGGATTAGGAGTGGACTTTTTAAGTTGGGGGGGAGGGTAGTGGAATTCCTGTGCCCACTGAGACATGGGAGATGAAACTTAGAGAGCCCGCAATGGCCTCACCATCGATGGTCATTGATTGGAATAATCATTAGCAACAATCAATGGTAAGTGCTTTGCTCATTCAACATCTGCATTTGCTCGCATGCAAAATGCATTTGTTTCCACCATTGTTCGCCTCCATCAATATTATACTATCAGTTGCTGGCTATGATGATTATAATTGCCTCTGTTTATCTGTTGATCTGCAGATGTATCGGTTAGGTGTGCATCCAGTTTTAGAAGACAGAATTGTTTGGACATTGACATTGTTTGGACAGGGGACATACTAAGGGAGAGGCAAAAGACTGGTGAAAATGAAAATAACCCAGAAAGGCATGTATTCAGTGTGATGCACAAATAGACTTTAGCATAAAACCATAACGGAGCAAAAGTATAAGATATAAAAGTACTTTATTCAGATACGCAGCACCTGAATTCACTGAATGGGATGGGGAATAATTCCCGTAATGGCAATGCCATCAACACTGATATGTGCATCATTGCCACACCTAGTCCCTGCAAACCTTTCCTCTGGAATGGTGGTATTAATTAGGTTTATGGGGGTTATTCCGGGGGGGGGGGGGGCAGGGGGTTAGTAAGAACAAAGGAACTTAAAGTTGCTTACAGTGTAAGGTTTTTGTGAGTATTCCTGGGGGGCGGAGGGAGTTAGTAAGGGCAAAAAGGGGGGGGGGTTGCTTGCAGTTGGGGGATGGGGCCCTTATTATATTAAAGGGCTGTGGTAAGAAAGCTGGGTGCGCCCTTTTAGATTGTCAATTTTAACTACAATCACATCAGTTATGCAACAAAAGTGCAGCAATCGCTGCTTGCGGATTAAAGCCTCAATTTATCAATTTAAGGTACAACTACAGTGATTATAAGCTGCACATGCAGTGCTATTTGTAAAATGCAAGCCCTAGCTTAATGTTTAAAACTACAGTACACCAAGAAAAAAAAAGAAAGAACAACAACCGCAATTGGGTAATACAAAAGATGTGATATACTGTATGTTAAATGCAACCCTTAGCTAACATGTAAACTGTGCTACTGGTATTTATAACAACAGCAATTGGATGATACAAAAAACTTAATTTATATTGAAAGTAACCTCAACCTGATTTTATCAACTATGATACTGCCAAATATAAACAACAGCAATTGGATGCAAAGGTATCACCCAGGGGGGGGGGGGGGGGGGGGGGCTTACAGTTGCCTGGGAAGAGCCCCAGCAGGCTTTGTTAGGAAATTATATTTGCCTTATCTTAACAATCTGAACTACAGTACACATTTCCCAACTCTCAGCTTACTGTTACAAATGCAGTTGCCCAAAGATAATGAATTTATTCTCCCAAGGAAAGATGTAGGACATGAAAGAGCAAGAGGGAAAGAACAGCTGAGCAACCCTTTTGTTATACACATATACATACACATACATATATACTGTGTATATATATATATATATATATATACACACACACATACATATATACACACACATATACATACATACATACATACATCTATACATACACACGTACATACACACACTTTGTTTTTGTTTGTTTTTAAAGAAAGGACTGAAAAGATTCAGCGCAGGTTAGCAGAGAAATGAATTGGGGGTTATAGCAGCTTGGTGCAAGCAGGGGAAAAGACAAATTAGATAGAGGACAGACTGAAGTAATTGCAGATGGGCCTAAGCCCCGAGGGTAATATTCAAACAACCCCAACAAAGCCCCAGTGATCGGTACTTATCTGTCCCACGTGATCCTGTTTCCGGAAAAATTCCTTTGAAAGAGAAGCATCCTCCTTTTGTCGTTGCCTTTTGTTGCTCATGATTCCTCCCACTTCTGCTCCTCCCAGACTGGACCTCCTCTCTCTTGTGAGTTACTTTAACCCTGTATGGTCTGGGCCATATCCCAACCCCCTCTGCTCAACCAGTTTGCACATTTGCCAGTGACAAAGGCTCTTCACCTACCTAGCCCCAATTTATATCCCCAATACCACTTTGCTTATCTAAATCGCGTCCAGAATGCGGACGCTGCTTCCATATTCTTGACCTTGAGTCAGGGTCATAACATTATGCATGGGTTTATTTGCTGAAACCTGGAGCATAAAGGGGAATCCCCAGCGATAACGAATTTGATGCTGTCGCAGAATCTTAGTAACCGGCTGAAGGTCTCGCCGTTTTTGAATAGTGGAGGGGACCAAGTCCTGAAAAACTTGCAGCTGCATATCTTGGTTGGGAATCACTGGAGAGTCTCAGATAGCTGACAATATCTGTTCCTTTGAACAGAAATAATGAAAATGGACAATGACGTCCCTAGCTGGTTGAGTAGGAGAGGGCTTCGAACGAAGCACCCTGTGGGCTCTGTCACATAAGCAATCTTCATCTGTGAGGGCTGGCACCTTGTGTTGAAAAAAGTCTTTTAGAAATGATGCTAAAGAAGAGCCAAGAACTGATTCTGCTGTGTTATAAATACGTAAGTTATTACGGTGAGAACGATTCTCTTGGTCTTCTTGTCTTTCTTTGAGTGTCTCCATCTCGTCATGAAGTCTAGAGAGTTCTTTATCAAGGCGTTGTTGGGAACGGCATAAGTCGTCCGAGTTGGACTCCAGAGCATCTGTTCTGTTGTCGAGAGACGTCAGTTCCGATTTAAACTCTGTTATGGCTTTAGATAGTTCTTGCTTGAATACAGATTGGACTCCTTCCAACAAACCCGTCATAACCACTTGAATCTGGCGATCAATACCTGCGTCAGACGGGCATGGAAAGGGCGGGGATTCTGGAAGCAGCGAAGAATTCGCAAAGCCCTTACATTTAGATCTGAAAAAATTTGCAGTGGACGGTGGAGGTTTTTTACTTCTCTGTGACATAGTGAAGCAGTAAAAAAACAAAACAAAAACAAACAAACAAAAAAAATAAAAATAATATATATATATATATAAATAAAAAAGGGTGAAGGAGCGGCGCCTTCAGTGTAACAACTTTTATAGCAGGGATATTAAGACCAAGTCCATAAGGTCCGAACACACAGTCTATCCTTGCAGTGTCTTCGTGTAAATCCCATGATGTAAATCTCAAAGAAAACAGAAAAACAAAACAAACATAGTGTAGTCTGAAATGATATAAATATATATATAAACATTAAAAAAGTGCTGTCGTACAAAAGTGGTGACATAGACAATAGCCGTGTGTTAGAAACACTCCACTCGTGTGTATACAACAAAGCTCCAGCACCCCGAGTATATAAAAAATAGCCTTGTACCAGCTGTTTACTTGTCTTATATCAAGGTAACAGGTAGCCTGAAGTCTGGAATGCATAGACATTACCAGACACTGGGTTTCATCCCTGGTGATGCTCTGCCAGGTTTCTACAGCAAATGTCTTCAGTTCCTGCTTGTTCTTGGGGCATTTTCCCTTCAGTTTTGTCTTCATCAAGAGAAATGCATGCTCAATCGGATTCAGGTCAGGGGATTGACTTGGCCATTGCATAACATTCCACTTTTTAGCCTTAAAAAACTCTTTGGTTGCTTTTGCAGTATGCTTCGGGTCATTGTCTATCTGCACTGTGTGTCCAATGAGTTCTGAAGCATTTGACTGAATATGAGCATATAATATTGCCCGAAACACTTCAGAATTCATTCTGCTGCTTTTGTCAGCAGTCACATCATCAATAAATACAAGGGAACCAGTTCCATTGGCAGCCATACATGCCCACGCCATGACACTACTACCACCATGTTTCACTGATGAGCTGGTATGTTTTGGATCATGAGCAGTTCCTTTCCTTCTCCATACTCTTCTCTTCCCATCACTTTGGTACAAGTTGATCTTTGTCTCATCTGTCCATAGGTTGTTGTTCCAGAACTGTAATGGCTTTTTTAGATGTTGTTTGGCAAACTCTAATCTGGTCTTCCTGTTTTTGTGGCTCACCAATGGTTTACATCTTGTGGTGGACCCTCTATATTCACTCTTGTGAAGTCTTCTCTTGATTGTTGACTTTGACACATATACACCTACCTCCTGGAGAGTGTTCTTGATTTGGCCAACTGTTGTGAAGGGGTTTTTCTTCACCAGGGAAAGAATTCTTCTGTCATCCACCACGGTTGTTTTCCTTGGTCTTCCGGGTCTTTTGGTGTTGCTGAGCTCTCCAGTGTGTTCTTTCTTTTTAAGAATGTTCCAAACAGTTGATTTGGCCACACCTAATGTTTTTGCAATCTCTCTGATGGGTTTGTTTTGATTTTTCAGCCTAATGATGGCTTGCTTCACTGATAGTGACAGCTCTTTGGATCTCATATTGAGAGTCGACAGCAACTGATTCCAAATGCAAATGTCATACCTAGAATCAACTCCAGACCTTTTACCTGCTTGATAATGAAATAACGAGGGAATAGCCCACACCTGTCCATGAAATAGCTTTTGAGTTGATAGTCCCATTACTTTTGGCCCCTTAAAAAGTGGGAGGCACATATAGAAACCATTGTAATTCCTACACCGTTCACCGGATTTGGATGTAATTACCCTCAAATTAAATCTGAAAGTCTGCAGTTAAAGCACATCTTGTTTGTTTCATTTCAGAGCCATTGTGGTGGTGAATAGAGGCCAAAATATGAAAATTCTGTCAATGTCCCAATATTTATGCACCTGACTATATGTATGTATATATATAATATATATATATATATATATAATTATATAAATAAGACACAGGGTTCTAAAATATTTACCCAGGCAGGCTGAGAGGTAATAAGGCTGAGTGGTAATATTAAGCGTACATCTCTAGCTCGTGCACTTCAGGGGGATCATTAAAGACAAGAAAAAAATATGTAATAGCAGGTGCCACTTTCAAAGCTTAATGTACGTGTTGTGATCACCAAGTACCACAAGAGGCGGCCAGTGTATAAGAAATAACAAATACCAGTACCAGAGTGAAAAATATCAGGGGGAAAGCAGTCAAAATAGATGAGAGATAGTAACCCTGTGGGGCATGTGAAAAGGGCATGTACGGGTAGTTATGCAGATTTCCAGGTACTGAAAAAGGGCCAACAGGTCTCAAGAACTCAATTCCAGTGCCAAGGCAAAGGGGGGCAGAGGGGCAGGCAAAACAGGATTATATAAAGAAATGATACAGACTCCCTGCAGGGACTCACTACCCCACTATCACTCCAGGCTCTCCAAGGTGTCTCACAGTGAAGAGGCACTTCTGGCAGCTTTCAGGGCTCTAATCCTGACAGCCCAGCTGAATTTGCTAGGATCCAGGAAAATCCAAGATGGCCGCCAGAGGCTGAATTGTCCGTCTGAAGCCGTCCACAAGGTCAGGAGCACACGACCCGGCACAGCAGCAGCAAGGAGGCTGGGGTTGATGGCGGAGAGAGGTGTCCTGTGGTCAGTGGTGGGGAGTGCTCAATCAGGTGCCTGCAGACAGAGATGTGCAGACCATATACCACCGGAGGGCCGCTGCGGCTGGTCTCCAAACTCCAGTCCCCGACTCAAGAAGAAGCAGGTAGGTGTCAATCCATGAGCACGGCAAGCGCACCCCGATTCTGCGGACCTTACCCTTTAAGCTATGTAAGGCACAGGGGTGTGATGGAGGGCAGTTAATGAGCTCTTCTGGCCGCGATAAAGGCTACCGAGGCTCGCTGGAGCTATAGAGGGCCGGAGCTCAAAGAAGACTTAACTGCCTCCATTGACAGTCAGGCCACGTCCCCGCAGAGTGAATTTTTCATAGGCAAGTCAAACTGTTAAATTTTAAACATCTCCTAAAAATATTTTCACCACATTTTAGACAAAGGGAGACTGTGTTCTCACAAGTAAACACATATGCACTAGGTTGTCAGTTTCAGAGTAATGTATAAAATACAAAAAATACAGTGAGAAGGTGCCCACGCATGCAGCGACTGGCTCAACATACACCCCGCGACCCTCCCCCCCTCCTCACTTTCACTTACCTCTGGTGATCGGTACTCCAGTGATGTCCTCTGGGGCATCGGGCAGCTGGTCTCCTGGCCTGCACTGTGACCCCAGTCAGCTGCTCTATGCAGTAGTTGACAAGGGTCACAGGCAGGAGACCAGCTGACCGAAGCCCCAGAGGAAATCACCTGTGCAACGATCACCCTGGATGCAGGCAAGTTTTTGTTTTAAACTATTTTTGCTTTTTTGCAGTGATCAGCTTGTGGTCTGTTTAGACCACACAGCTGATCACTGGTGCCCAACTCCGGCTCTGTGCTGCCTGTCAGAACAGAGCAGGAGTCGGGGGAACTAGGGGGGAGACCCTGGATAACACCTGCTCCGAGTGGCATTATTATCACAGGGCTTCCCCCGGTATTTTTTCACATTTTATTTTTAGTAAATATTGGCTGATTACATTTTCCATTACAATTATGGGAAATGTGATCTGCTTACTAAAAATATGTGATAATTAGGGTTTTTAGTAGGGTTTTACGAATTCTACTCCAATTGCCCTTTACTAAATTTATGTGACATTAAAATAATGTGAAAAGGGTGTGAAACAGCCTTTTTCACTTTATTTTAGTAAAAACAATGTTAATAAATAGAGCCCTTAACCTCACCAACTCCACTCAAACAACCAACATCAGGTTAAGATTTGCAAGGACAATAAGGAGAAAACCTGAACAATCAGACCACAATAATTGGACTACCAGTAATAAATCTATTGTTAAATAAATATTCATCCTAATGTAATGGCATATTTACAAAACTTGGCAAGAGATTCCTCTGTTGTGACAAGGTAGGAAATAATGAGGTTGTGGAACTGGTTAGATTAAATAAAATAATATTTAATTCAGTTATCTAATTCAGACCTATATTAAAAACAAGATCTTATCAACAATTTCAAAACTGATAATGAACAATTTGTTACAACAGCTGTGAATGAAAGGATCGGTCTAAAGCTACAGGAGAGTTCTTAATTAAAAAATTCCCACACACACCTTTTTTTTAACTTACTGTATTTCATAATTAACATAAGATTCTTTAATGCATCCAAAATGCAAAACATTAGTTGTAGTTGCCAGATATAATTTTTTTCATTATGCACACAAAAATGACTCCCAGATGCAAGCAAAATAATGACTTACAATAAAATCAATAAATGCAGAAGGAAACTAAATAGGGCTAGGCTTGCACAAAAAAACTGGACCACAAACCGAACACCAAGACCTAATCAAATTGCAGTATTTAAACAGTTCAAAAACTCAAAACATAAGAAAGAAAAACACAACTGGATAGATCAGCACAATAAATGCAAAAATATCTACAAATATACAAAACAGGAGGAAAACAACAGCCAGTAGACCGTTGGAGCATATTATGTTTCTTTTGGAGTGATATACAGTAGGTCTCAGTAGGTTACACTGAGCAATATTGTACTATTTAAATAATATCTGAAAAAATAAATTGTCTTAAATAAATATTCCATAGGCATCTAATTTGCTATACAGTTGAAGATTATTATCATTGAAGATTGCTATATCAGTGGGTATGTCACTCTAGATTCAATTTATATAGAATAGAACACACATACAATATAACACCTTTACATGTATAAATTAGTGACATTGGACTGAGCATGACTGTAGATTTTAGATTATTTTAATGAGATTTTTCTTTGTGATTTTTGTTCTCTGTTTATTTTGCTATGTTTTAAGTAACCACTGTAGTGGCTAATAATAATAAAGGTTATGTTTTAAATTTAGTATATTGTGAGACAATGTGCACTCATATGGGATTCTTTGTTTCTCTTTTTTGTGATGTGAAGACCGTTGGAGTAATTGAGTTATGGTCCTTTCAAATTTATGTAGAGTTAGAGCTTTACAACAGAGACTGCCCAAAGTGCAGGAGGAAATACTGTACCAGGATGAAAAGCAAGAAAAGTGCTACCAGATGTCTTTCTGGTAGAAAACATTGGGAATATCAATAGAAAAGACCTAGGAAGATCAGTGTGACATCCATGTGGTATGAAGGCACTCAGTGAGGCCCTCAACTGCACATCCATTGTGCCTACGGATGATGTAGCAAAGTTGACATTAATCCAGCAAAGATGTTCCATAGTAGCAAGTTTGCAAAGCACTGCATTGAAATGTTGCAGAGGATTGTACCTTTTCACAAGATAGGTTTCAGCCTACTGCACATCCTCCAACAGCATATGCAGGTCACAACTCATAAAAGGCATATCCACCCACAGGTACCCAAGTTTATCAATCACATGGTGTATATAATCACTCACCGCCTGTAACACCTGTTGCAGGGTAACTTTAGGTATGGAGGAACCACTGTATCCCAGTGAGGGCTGTGAGGTCTTTTGGAGCAAGCCCTTTATAGCAGGTGTATTGGGTGTTGCCATCTGTCTGGATGCCCCATATTGAACATCAGTGCAGGTTACCAAGGGATGAACTAAATGCAGTAGTGAGACCACAATACCACCATCAAAAGTCAGGAATTAGTAAGATGGGAGTATATCAGATGAAAACTAACAACCATAGGTGGATAACCAAATTGCAGGATATACAGAGCAGTCCACCACAATGGGGCCACAGAGATGTACTGGCAGGAAAATCTAAGTACACAGGACTGTACTTTACACCGCTGTAGCTATGAGGAGGTCAGAGCTGTGGTGGGCCCTCCTAACACAGGGTACACAGACACTCAAGCACTAGGGCAGACACACTGCCAGAGATCACCACCAACTGGCACCACTGATTTAACAGTCCCAAAATGCTCTGCCAGCCCGTCATGGGATTTGTAGATCCGTAAATGTTGGTGAACCCTAGTCTGCAATTTGCATATGATTAAGCATACTTTCCACATGCAAGTCGTTTTACATGAATCTATACAGAAGTATACCATCTATCTGTTTTAATCTGTATCTTTTTATTTTACACGTGACCATGGAAGAACAGAAAAACAACAAGGCGGTATTGTAATACTGAAATATTGTACATGGTTACAGAAACTGTATTATTTGTCGACTCTTAAAAGCCTATTGGTGTTTCATAAATCCTGCAGAATATTAAATAGAAGCATTTAGACAGAGTCAATGGGATATTTGTGTTTTTGACACATTCTAGTAGGCATTTCCTATAGAAGTTAGAAGCTGATTGGCTGGTACTTTATCCCTCTCCACTTTATCTAAATAATGATTGATAGATAAATAGATAGATGTGGTAGATAGATACTGTAGATAGATTGATATTATAGGTAGATAGATAGATCATAGGCAAACGCAGGGGTGGTTTCTGTCTGCCTGGAAACCCCCCTCCCAGGCCCACACCATGACCACAATAGAAATTGTAATGTAATAGAATTTTACTAGTGCTACATGTTCACAGTATCACAAATTAAATTATTAGCACCACCTGTGGATATTTTAGCATGTATCAGTCAGTAATAAATAACCTGTGCACCAACTAGGAGATCTGGAAAACATTCACTGTTAGGGATATGCTGCTATAGAGCCCAATATGTACATATCTGTCCAGGGCAGTGCTAGGTTATTCTGCTGCTCCCCCAGACTCCCAGACTTGATCTGATACTCTGGAATGGTGCCCACATCTAAATAAAAACATTCAGCTTAGGCAGGATGGCCCTACTGCCACATATAATGGCTTACTGTGATTGCTGGTCCTCTATATGCTGGAATTATGACACAAAATATACTTTGTATGACGCATTTTAAAGCTGGTTAAGTGATAATTATACCCTCTTCATGGACTGACCACACTCACTCTAAAATAAAGCATTTGGAAACCCCCCCCTCTAGAAATCCTGCGTTTGCCACTGTAGTTAGATAGATAGATAGATAGATAGATAGATAGATAGATAGATAGATAAAAGGTTAGTGTACCCCATGTTATTTTTTTACTATTCAACTATACAGTATAATAAAATCAAAATATTAAATATATAAATAACAAAACACACATAAAATAGGTTTCCTAAATCTGCCTTTTTCATTGTACCCTTAGATGACAGTTTATCTTGATGTTAACCAGCTCCCCCCCGGGCATAGGAGCACCCTGGAGTAATCCGTGATGAGCAGGCAGACACTGCCCGCCGAGCCATGCTCCAGCCCTGACGCCCCCCTTCCTGGTGTGATCCGCTGATGGGGAGGGGCTGGGCATTAGACGGCCACTCATAAGCCTACTGTGGGGTGCTGGGGGTGGGGGTGCATCGGACGGCCACTCTTGAAAGCCTATTGGTGTTTCATAAATCCCGGAGAATATTAAATAGAAGCATTTAGAGAGTCAAGGGGATATTTGTGTTTTTGACACATTCTAGTAGGCTTTTCCTTCTATATTATATATCCATCCTCTATTACAGAGGTCTATGTTTGTGAATTTTTTGTACTCTGATTGGATTAATGTGGGGTGCAATTTGTATCCTCTGATTCTTCAATGGGTTGTACCTTGTCAAACATTCTGCTGATTTCTTAACACAGACCTTATTTCAGAACTATTGTCTGAATGAATTTTATTTAAAAGTGAACTCGATTTAAAGCTAAAGGGGAGATGTGTGAAATCTTGGAGAGAGATAAAGTGGAGAGTGATAAAGTACCAGCCAATCAGCTTCCAACTGTAATTTTTCAAATACAGCCTGTAACATGACAGTTGAAGGCAGATAGGTTGGTACTTTATATCTATTCACTTTATCTCTCTCCAAGATTCCAATAATATTATCTAATAGACCCTTTAGTACTCCTTTGAGTGAGAGGAAGCACTCGGTGCTCGTATCTCCGATCTTGCCTCCATGGGATCTGATGTACTACTGTCCTGCATTGGCAATGAGTGTTCGCATCATTATGAAGGTCTTACATAGCTGCTCTGACTTTGGGTGTAATGCAACAATATTTAGCACCTCCAATGCTCCGTATGACTTAGGAGCTCTTCCCTTAGAAGATATTTCCTATTATGTATTAATATATATTAGGGGTGAGCGGGTTCGGATTTCTGAAATCCGAACCCCCCCGAGCCCCCCCGATCCGAGTCCGATCCGAGTCAGGCTCGACTTTTCCCGCCTGACTCGGATCTGAAATCGAGGCAAAACGTCATCATCCCGCCTTCCGAGTCTCGCGGGTTTTGGATCCTATATAAGGTACCCACGTCGGCGCCATTTTCTCACTCGGCTGTGGACAGTGAAGAGGGAGGGTGGGAGTTAGGGCTGTGTAGTGTAGTGTAGTGTAGTGCTGCTGTTGTCCACTACTTCAAAGTCCATAGGGGCTGGCTGTGTTGTGCTGTGCTGCTGTTGTTAATAGGGGCTGTGTCCACTACTTCAAAGTCCATAGGGGCTGGCTGGACTGTGTTGTGCAGTCAGTTCTCCATAGGGGCTGTGTCCACTCCAAAGTCCTGTGCAGTGTCCCAGTCCTAAAGAGGTGCTGTAGTGTTGTCCAGGGGGTGCTCTGTCCATCAGGGGTGCTCCCCCCAAGTGCTAAAAAAATAATATATTTTCTGTGTTTGTGAATTGTGTGTGCAGTAGCCGCACGTGCATCAACAAAGTAGTGCCAAGCGTGCGCCTGTGTCATAAGTAAAGGGCCGGCTGGCTTGACCGTTAAACGGTGCTGTAACCCCCGAAAGTACACTCCAGTCCAAACCAAAAAAAAATTATTTTCTGTGTTTGTGAATTGTGTGCGCAGTAGCCGCACGTGCATCAACAAAGTAGTGCCAAGCGTGCGCCTGTGTCATAAGTAAAGGGCCGGCTGGCTTGACCGTTACGGGTGCTGTAACCCCCGAAAGTACACTCCAGTCCAAACCAAAAAAAAAATTATTTTCTGTTTGTGAATTGTGTGCGCAGTAGCTGCACGTGCATCAACAAAGTAGTGCCAAGCGTGCGCCTGTGTCATAAGTAAAGGGCCGGCTGGCTTGACCGTTAAGGGTGCTGTAACCCCCGAAAGTACACTCCAGTCCAAACCAAAAAAAAAATTATTTTCTGTGTTTGTGAATTGTGTGCGCAGTAGCCGCACGTGCATCAACAAAGTAGTGCCAAGCGTGCGCCTGTGTCATAAGTAAAGGGCCGGCTGGCTTGACCGTTAAGGGTGCTGTAACCCCCGAAAGTACACTCCAGTCCAAACCAAAAAAAAAAATATTTTCTGTGTTTGTGAATTGTGTGCGCAGTAGCCGCACGTGCATCAACAAAGTAGTGCCAAGCGTGCGCCTGTGTCATAAGTAAAGGGCCGGCTGGCTTGACCGTTAAAGGGTGCTGTAACCCCCAAAGTACACTCCAGTCCAAACCAAAAAAAAATTTATTTTCTGTGTTTGTGAATTGTGTGCGCAGTAGCCGCACGTGCATCAACAAAGTAGTGCCAAGCGTGCGCCTGTGTCATAAGTAAAGGGCCGGCTGGCTTGACCGTTAAAGGGTGCTGTAACCCCCAAAGTACACTCCAGTCCAAACCAAAAAAAAATTTATTTTCTGTGTTTGTGAATTGTGTGCGCAGTAGCCGCACGTGCATCAACAAAGTAGTGCCAAGCGTGCGCCTGTGTCATACGTAAAGGGCCGGCTGGCTTGACCGTTAAAGGGTGCTGTAACCCCCGAAAGTACACTCCAGTCCAAACCAAAAAAAAAATTATTTTCTGTGTTTGTGAATTGTGTGCGCAGTAGCCGCACGTGCATCAACAAAGTAGTGCCAAGCGTGCGCCTGTGTCATAAGTAAAGGCCCGGCTGGCTTGACCGTTAAAGGGTGCTGTAACCCCCAAAGTACACTCCAGTCCAAACCAAAAAAAAATTTATTTTCTGTGTTTGTGAATTGTGTGCGCAGTAGCCGCACGTGCATCAACAAAGTAGTGCCAAGCGTGCGCCTGTGTCATAAGTAAAGGGCCGGCTGACTTGACCGTTAAAGGGTGCTGTAACCCCCAAAGTACACTCCAGTCCAAACCAAAAAAAAATTTATTTTCTGTGTTTGTGAATTGTGTGCGCAGTAGCCGCACGTGCATCAACAAAGTAGTGCCAAGCGTGCGCCTGTGTCATAAGTAAAGGGCCGGCTGGCTTGACCGTTAAAGGGTTCTGTAACCCCCAAAGTACACTCCAAACCAAAAAAATATATATTTTCTGTGTTTGTGACTTGTGTGCACTGTGGCTGCACGTGCATCAACAAAGGAGCAGCGCCAAGCGTGCGCCTGTGTCCCATAAGTAAAGAGCCGGCTGGCTCATTTCTTAAAGGGTGGTGTAACCCACAAAGTGCACTACTCTCCAGCAAAAATAAAAAAATATTTTCTGTGTTTGTGTGCGCTTTAGCTGCACGTATATATATCAATATAACATAAATGGAGGACCAAACTTTCTCTGATAAAAATAAAATAGGGAAAGATCAAGAACCACTTCCTACTAGTGCTGTTGCTGCTGCTGGGAGTTGTTCATCATCCCAGAGAGGAAGTAGGAACATCACTACTTTTACTAAACAATTGACCCTCCAACAGTCCCTAGCGATGAGGATGAAGTACGACCACAGTCATCCTGAAGCAAAACGTATAACTGAGGCCTTGACTGCTATGTTGGTGTTAGACGTGCGTCCGGTATCCGACATTAGTGCAGTGGGATTTAGACAATTGATGGAGGTAGTGTGTCCTCGGTTCCAAATCCCGTCTAGATTCCACCTGCATCCTCAAAGCAGCAGCGACAAGCGTGCGTCTGTCTGTTAAAGGGTGGTGACACCCTCAAAGTGTGCTACACAAACAATTAAAATATTGTTCTTTTTTTTTCTGTCTTTGTGAAATGTGTGGGCTGTAGCCGCACCTGCATCCTTAAAGCAGCAGCGACAAGCGTGCGTCTGTCTGTTAAAGGGTGGTGACACCCTCAAAGTGTGCTACACAAACAATTAAAATATTGTTCTTTTTTTTTCTGTCTTTGTGAATTGTGTGGGCTGTAGCCGCACTTGCATCCTCAAAGCAGCAGCGACAAGCGTGCGTCTGTCTGTTAAAGGGTGTTGTAACTCTCAAAGTGCTCCAAAAAATCAAAAAATTTTTTTTAATGTGTTTGTGACTTGTGTGCGATGTAGCCACACTTGCATCCTCAAAGCAGCAGTGACAAGCGTGCGTCTGTCTGTTAAAGGGTGGTGACACCCTCAAAGTGTGCTACACAAACAATAAAAATATTCTTCTTTTTTCTGTCTTTGTGAATTGTGTGGGCTGTAGCCGCACCTGCATCCTTAAAGCAGCAGCGACAAGCGTGCGTCTGTCTGTTAAAGGGTGGTGACACCCTCAAAGTGTGCTACACAAACAATTAAAATATTGTTCTTTTTTTTTCGGTCTTTGTGAAATGTGTGGGCTGTAGCCGCACCTGCATCCTTAAAGCAGCAGCGACAAGCGTGCGTCTGTCTGTTAAAGGGTGGTGACACCCTCAAAGTGTGCTACACAAAGAATAAAAATATTCTTCTTCTTTTTTCTGTCTTTGTGAATTGTGTGGGCTGTAGCCGCACTTGCATCCTCAAAGCAGCAGCGACAAGCGTGCGTCTGTCTGTTAGAGGGTGGTGTAACCCTCAAAGTGTGCTCCACAAACAATAAAAATATTCTTTTTTTTTTTCTGTCTTTGTGAATTGTGTGGGCTGTAGCCGCACTTGAATCCTCAAAGCAGCAGCGACAAGCGTGCGTCTGTCTGTTAAAGGATTACATCGGTGACAGCATCCAAGTAGGCATGTCAGACAGTCCGTACCTGTACTGGCAGGAAAAAGAAGCAATTTGGAGGTCCCTGTACAAACTGGCTCTATTTTACCTGAGTTGCCCCCCCTCCAGTGTGTACTCCGAAAGAGTGTTTAGTGCAGCCGGGAACCTTGTTAGCGAAAGGCGTAGGAGGTTGCTTCCACAAAATGTGGAGAAGATGATGTTCATAAAATGAATGATCAACTCTTCCAGGGAGACCAGCCTCCAGAACGTACAGAGGGACCTGTGGTTCCAGCAGGGACGAATTAATACTCTGTGAGGATGAGGATGTACATAACACTGAAGAGGGTGAGGAATCTGTGGATGAGGAGGATGAGGACGACTTCTTGCCTCCGTAGAGCCAGTTTGTGCAGGGACAGATTAATTGCCAGCTTGTTTTGTGGGGGCCCAAACGAACCAATCATTTCAGCCACAGTTGTGTGGCAGACCCTGGCGCTGAAATGATTGGTTTGTTAAAGTGTGCATGTCCTGTTTATACAACATAAGGGTGGGTGGGAGGGCCCAAGGACAATTCCATCTTGCACCTCTTTTTTTTCTTTGCATTATGTACAGTTTGGGGCCTAGTTTTTCAATGCCATCCTGTCTGCCACTGCAGTTTCACGCCTAGATGGGTCACGTGTTTGTGCCGCCCACTCGTGTCGCTTAGCATAGTCATCCAGCTACCTCGGTGCAACCTTTTGGACATAAAAACACTATTGTGAGGTGTGAGGTATTCAGAATAGACTGGAAATGAATGGAAATTAAGGTTATTGAGGTTAATAATAGCATAGGAGCAGAAAAACCTACAAATTCTGTGATTTTAGCTGTTTTTATGCTTTTTTTCAAAAAAATACAGATCCAAAACACAAAACCCAGAACCCAAAACACGGAAGGGTGGTTTTGGCAAAACCAATCCAGATCCAAAACACGAAGAAAGATCCAGATCCAAAACCAAAACACAAAACACGAAAAGTGGCCGATGCACACCCCTAATATATATATATATTTGTACAGTTCCTACTGCTTCCTGTTCTCTGCTCCAGTCTTCTTGGCTCTGGTAAAGCTGATCACCAGTTAGGTGATATAATTTTACAACTCACAAAACAAAATGTAATTTTATCGCACATCGCATTTGGAATGCAATGCATCCCGCCACTGATTACATGCATAGTGGGTTTTATTAACATTGTATGCATTAAAACCACTAAGGACAGCTCTTCCAGTAAGAGCTGTCCTTTGCGGCAGTGCCAGATTAAGGTCCACAAGAGGTGTGTTTCAGCACTGCGGGTGGCGATGCAGTCAAAATACCGACGGCCAGAATCCCGACCTGGGACTAAAACATAGACAGCTAAATCCCGGAGCCAGCCTACACACCGACGCTGGAATCCCGACAGACGGCATCCCGATTGAGGGTATGTAGGGCGCCCTTAGCTTTTAGCCACATGGGGGGTGTGCCTGACAGGTGTCGGGATGCCAGCACCGGCATTCTGACCACCGGAATCCCCCACAGTTGGGATACTGACTGCATCCCCAGGGATGGGTACAGGATGCTGGTGGTTGGGTAACCGCAACCCCATGCTTGTGCTGTGTCTGAGACTGTCTATGCCCAGGACTGACATCAAAGGATATAATATAATAGATCCATATATATATATATATATATATATATATATATACATACACTGTATGATACATAGATATGAGGGAGGATTGCACACTCAGTATACTCGTTTAGTTAATGGGTGCTTAATCATAAAAAATTGAATAATTGAATCCAGAGGAGGAAAGACCAGCACACCATGTGAAATGCTAAAAGTTATAATTTATGTAAAGTGCATGTAAGCCAAATCACCAGTATCAAGAAGCAATGTTCAGTCACATATTTTAAAGTGCTTAGTGCAAAAAACATACTCATCAAGACTTCACGGAGCACACACTGAAAGCAGCAAAACAACCTTAATGTATGGACAGCCCGATGGCCATTTCGGTGCTCAGAAGCACCATCATCATGGGGCACAACACCAACTGAGGCATAGAGCACATAATACAGGTATATATAGAACAAGAAGGTCCACTCTCTGTGTGACTCCAAAAAAGTTAAAGACACTCACCTGTAGAAAATTGCAGATGCTGCTAGCCGGTCTGTAAGCTGCGCGTGTGTTCCCGGCATACAGAACTGCCGGAAGTACCACGTGCGCGTCAAGGATCGCTTGGCTCAGCAGCCATCGACCGGATATCGAGGCATCAGGTGGCAGCGCTGTGAACCGCACAGATGATAGCTGTGCATAATAGGAAAAAGGGACGCTAACTAATGACAGCAAAATAATAAAGCTACATACTAGTCCACATTATTGGAAAGCGCACATAAACCAACAGTGCCTGTAGTATCCACGATAGCTAAAGAATTATTCAGGTAAGTATCAACAACTATTGGTGTCACACATGAATTCTACCTTATTAAAAAATACATGCATAAAAAATGAAAAATAATAAAAATACACAGCAAAACTATAGAGATAACAATCAAGTAATAGAGCATACAAGTCAAAAAATAATACAAAAATTGCTCAAAGAAAACAAGATAAATTAATTTCTTCATTTAACCCTGCTGGTGCTAGACAGTTTAAATCGTAGATCCAACGTGCTTCTTTCTGAAGAAGAAGCTTCTCCCGATTTCTTTTTAGAGGGGCAATGTGGTCAATAGGAATTACTTTAAAGTCAAGCATATTATGTCCTTTATCAATAAAGTGTTTTACCACTGGAGGAGTATTTACATCCTGGATGGTAGAGGCTTTTTTGATAGAAGTTCTATGAAGAGCTATTTGCTCTTTGAGCATTCTAATAGTCTTGCCAACATAAATCCGTTTACACGAACAGATACTCACATAAATAACGAATTTGCTTTAACAAGTTAAACGGTGATTCATTTTAAATGAGCGACCTGATAGAGGATCACAGAATTTATTTCCCGTTAGCATAAAACGTCAGTTTGTACATCCAGAGCAACGAAATGAGCCAGGTCTTAAGGTTAACCAATTCCTCGTACAACCAGTCATTTGCATAATCCTTCTTAAGATTTACAGGGGTCTTTTGTTGGCCATCTAGCTTCCTAAAGGCCCCTACACACGGAACGATGTAGGCAACAATATGATCTCCTTCCCTTGAACTCCTGAACACTCCCGGACAAACGATATTGTGCATACACATGGAACGTTTGTACAAACGATCAAACAATCATTAACAATATATCGTTTGGCAGCAAACATCCTCATGAGGCATCTTCTGTCTCTCTGCCGGCTTGCACAAAATGGAGAGGGGAGTCTCCAGGTAAAGTGATGACGCATGGTTCGTTGTTCATGAAATCGTTCGTCGTGCATGCACACGGAACGATGTGTGGCAAATCGTTAAAGACAGGTCGTGATCTTTTTGCATGTTCAAAAGATCACAGACCCTAATCAACGACCAGCGGGAGCATCCATCAGCATCGTTATAGTGCCTACACACGGCAGTTTTTAAACTATTTGTCGTTCCAATCGGTTGAAAACGGCACAATCTTTTAAAATATCGTACTGTGCGTAGGCACCTTCAGATCCAGTTACAAGCTATTTAATATTACAACATAATCCACATGGGTCGCATATGGGAAAAGATATTGGAAAACATAAGAAACAACATGGTGTAAAGACAACATTATATCCTGCTGCATCTAATGCTTTATATGTTCTTTGTAACATTTATTACTCTACAATATTTGAATAAACACCCATTTTAGTGTTAGCTCATTTTAAATGTAATTCTTATTTACAGTTTTTCTCCATATTCTGCATATAATGGGATGTATCAGCTGCTCCTAGTCTGTTGTATTGAGTCTGTTGAAAACTATATTAAGTAGTATGATCAAGTTAATAAGACATGCCTTCATAAATATCATTGTTTCTGGATTTTCTTTAAAATGTATGCATTAGAAAAAGAAATGTAATGTCTTCTGTATTTTGCCCTCTTTCCAGTAGATGGCAGTAGTTGGTTGGATTTAGTATCCTGCTACCTGTTTTTCCCTATTAGATGCTCCCTTCCCCAAACGCTGACGTCCCATCACTCACTTTGCGATGGCTTTGTATCTGCGTACGTGATCGCAGTGCGATCACAATGCTGAACTGCACACAAAGCAATGCGGTGCATACGCATGTGCAGTATGCACCATTGGCTGATCTGCGTACACTGTTGCAATTGCGATCCGTGATGAATCAAACCCTTGGTGACTTGTCTTGTTTTACTTCTTGGCAGAGTCGTAACTAGGCATTTTGGTGCCCTGTACCAGAAAGACTTTTGGTCCCCCCCCCATATTTTAAACAGGGATAATGCGCAGCAAAGACGTGCGCTAAAAATAAAGAGGTGTGTCTTCGCCAGGAAGGGACATGGCCACACAAAAGTACCAACTCACATTACACCACACATTAGTGTCTGTTATTGATATTACACCGCACAGTAGTGTCTGTTATTCACATTACATCACAAAGTAGTACCATAAACCCCTTTATACACATTACACCACACTGTAGTAGTC
The DNA here is from genome assembly GCA_031769625.1 of Taudactylus pleione. NCBI lineage: Eukaryota > Metazoa > Chordata > Amphibia > Anura > Myobatrachidae > Taudactylus > Taudactylus pleione. The sequence continues at coordinate 51,274 of JAUIMM010000555.1, read as the reverse complement.
CTTACACATTTTACACCACACAGTAGAGCCCCTTATATACATTATGCCACACAGTAGTACCCCTTATACACATGCGCAGAATGACACACGCGCTGCGGGGGGTGCTGGGAAGGATCCGATTAGATCCCTCTCGTAGCACTCTGCGGAGAGAAGCCCATACACTTCTATGGGGTAATGCCATCAGAAGATGGCATTACTCACCGCATACAAGCCCCGGCTTGGTGCATATGAGAAATGCGGCCAAACCTGCATTTTCGGTATATAACACATTTCTAACGTTGCTGCATCCTGCCCCTGGGGACACTGGTGCTGACAGGTGATGTCAGTGTACACGGCATGGGGTATGGGTGTCTACGGCGATACAAGTCACTGGTGAGTGGCACTACAACACTGGCTGTGATAGCAAAGGAAGACAGGTATATGGTGATATACAGTAACACTGACTGTAATAGCAAAGGAGGACAGGGATATGACACTGCAACACTGACCGTGGGGTAGCAGAAGAGGACAGGTGTATGACACTACATCACTGACTGGAGGATTATAGAGAATTCACAGTGTAAGGCACTACAACACTGACTATGGGATAGCAGGGGATTGACAGGTGTGTGGCACTACAAGTTTGACTGTGGGATAACAGAGGACTCACAGGTGTATGGCAGTACAACACTGTGGGACAGTAGTGGAGAACAGGTTGTCGAAGCCGGATAATTGGCTGAGACAGGATCGGTGTAAAATTAGATCAAGCCGACGCCATTTTGCGAATGGCAATGAAACGCCATTTTGCGGCTGGCTGCACAGCTCCATTTTAGTGAAACTCGCCATTATAAGTACATACAGTGATGCTATTATTTAGCATCGTGCGATTCCCACGCAATAGAAGGAAGTTAAAAGGTCTTCACCATACAGACAGTCATTAAAACATATAAAATGATTATCCCTGCAAGATTAGCATGCAGCGGGAGAAAGGACACAAAGTGTTGTTAGAGGCTGTTAGTGTCCATTCAAATTGACCTATGAACTATCCTGTAACAGAACCACAACTGCAGCGTGTGCTGAGCAGCAGTTGGAGACTGCTCGTGGCTGCTGAGGAGCAGCCACAGCAGTCTCCTATGCCTGTGCGGGGGAGCGATCACACTCCCGCGGCGCTGCAAATCTTTTTTCTTTTATTTTCTATCGGCAAGGGGGCGTGGCCACACCTCCCGCTATTAGGCCACGCCCCCTATTACCAGGGCCCGCCGCGGCTCTTGGCGGGCCTGTATATGTGCGTTCTCTGACCGCAGTCTTGAGTCTTCTTGCTGTGCTGTGGACGGAGGTTTCTAATGCTGATGCCGGTATCTGGGCCCAGAGCGCATGCGTATATAACAACAGTACCTTGGGTCTGTATGATTTATTTGCGCTAATTGTCTTTAGATCACAGTGTGTAACCATCTGTTTATATATTGAAAAATAACTTTTTGTGCTTTGCAACCACACTCAGAGTCTGAAAGCATTTATTTACTATGTGACTCATTACGCTAAATAACGACAATTTTAGAAGGTATAGACAGGATTGCATAGAGGTTTTAATTAGGTATCCATAAGGTGTATGGGATTACAATACTGACTGTGAAATATAAGAGACTGACAGGGGCAAAGCACTAGAGTGGTGACTGAGGTTATGGAATAGGAGAGGAAAATACAGGTCTCTAGCACAATAACAGTGTTTGTAAAGGATCACACATTTGTATGGCATTAGAACAGTGACTTGGTGTAGTAGAATTGGAGAGTACTGACATTCACATCACTAGAACAGTGACAGGATGTTGTGGAATAGTAGAGGTCACACAGATGTATGGCACTAGAATAGTTACTGGATGTTGTGGAATTGTAGAGTGTGAAATGTTTATGGTACTTCAGTGATTAGATGTTATGAAATAGCAGAGAATGTGCCGGTGTATGGTACTAGAGCAGTGACTGACTATTGTGGGATAGTAGAGGTCGTGTAGATGTAAGTCATTAGAATAGTATGTGGGGGGGAGGGGGTTCCTGAGCTGGTTAGCTGGGGGAGAAGGGGCACCATTTTTATATTTGTCCTCGGCACCATTAACTCTAGTTATGCCTCTGGTAGCAGCCCAGGGATAAGAGCAGCTTGTTGTGCAATGCCACAGTAAAGGGAAGCAGCAGAACTCCTGAGTCAGAGGAGAGACTTGCCTGTGGTGACTTGCAGGGGCACCAATAGGGGGGGATTGGGTACTCTTTACTTCTTCCTCCCGTCACTGGAGGATGCAGTACTTACTACGGACCAAGAGAGAGAGAACTGACTGCTGCTGCAGCAGCCTCTCTCCCTAGCCCAGCACACACTCTCACAAACATATTATACTTTTTTCTTTTATACAAGGAGGGGTCTGGCTACACCTCTCTGAGTTGGCCATACCCCATCCCAGTACTGGGGCATGGCAGAGCTGTTAGCAGCCCTCGAGACTTGTCAGCATGGCAGTGCTGCTGTTATTCTGCCACTGCAGGAGGACGGCGGAGTCTGCCCCTATATCCCTGACAGGTCCGACGAGCAGCTCATTGCAATTAAATAAAAGTGCGGCCAGAGGAATGGGGATCTGAGGTGAAGTAAAATGGAGGGAGAGTGGCAGCGTACCTACGGCTGTGTTGTAGAGAACGGCCGCAGCTCCCAAAGATCCCAGGACATTTTAAGTCGTGCAAGGGGCGGAGAGAGGACAGACGACCCAGCTCCTTTTCTCTGCTCTTTCAACCTAGAAGAGACTAAGCGGGTTTTGCCAGCAGCAGACATGTGCGTGGCAACCCATCAAGACCCTACATAAATGTTAAGTAATAATCTGCTTCCTGCCACTGTCTAATACAGGCCATTATATAACTGTTTTCATTGAGGTTCAGGGACTCTTTGCACTGGCTCTCTCAGCGGCGGTGGACATTAGGGGACAGTGAGTACTGTGGCAGGCTCAAGGATAGAGCTAGAGAAAATGACAGTTGGTGGCTGCGCTGAGGTGAGGTAACTGCCGGTGGGAGCAAAGCTGCACGGTATGTGTGTGCTACCCGATTCTCAGCGGTTCTTCCCGGTAACTGATAGCCGTGAGTGGCTAGACGGACAGACAAACAGCGTCATTGCAACTCCCTTATGGAAGTCTGGAGCAGCTGACAGGAGCGAGGTCTGTGAAACACCTGCAAACACAACCTCACCCGCTATCCCCACCGCTCAGCCATCAGTCCTGACAGGACAGTGTGACAGTCTGTATTAATGCTCCCCGGCCAGGCTGTATATCTCCATTCTTTCCCTTTCTAAGGTAGCTGCAGAACTGCATATAATACTTACAGTCAGGGATTGGTCAATGAGAGACTCGACCAGCTGGGTAGGTCCCACACCTTCATACCCCTGCTATCTTCACAGGGAAGTCCCAGAATGAAATTGCCTCTGTATGTACCAGTCACATTAAAACTATTCAACCTTCTCTACAACCTTGCAGGCAGGACACAAATATACTAAAATTGTGCATCAGATTGCATGAATAACAATTGCCATAAAGGAACAGTATCTGTCAATTAAAGTAACCTGGGCAACGGAAAGTGCTCTGACTCTACAGATGTGGCACCCCACCAATACCCTATATTCCTACCCACGCTGATGTGCCCTTATGAAAATGTAAAGTATTAATGTGACTCCTGCCATTGTCTAATATAGGGCATGATTTAACTGGTTTCATTAAGGTTCAGGGACTTTTTGCACTGCCCCTTCAGTGGTGGTGGATGTTAGGGGATCAGTGAGTACTGTGGCAGGCTCAAGGATTTGAACTAGAGAAAACGGCAGTTGGTGGCTGCGCTGCGGTGAAGTAACTGCCAGTGATGGCAAAGCTGCACGTTGTGTGTGTTTCACACGATTCCCAGTGGTATTTCCCAATGACCGGAGGGCTTCTCCCTTGATAGGCACTCGGTGGGCTGCAGAAGAAGGTATCCAATCAGTTGGGGAGAGCAATAGCTACAGATAAAGAGGACATCTTGTCAGCCCTCAGGTATCAGCTGGAACCAGCGTTAGTGTATGGTACAGGCCGGTAGCCCTGCATTACTATCCACACACAGCCCAAGTCCATATTAGAGAGGGACAACGCCAGAGACAGTATAACCCTTTAGCTGAACAAAGCATAATCCCAACTATTTGCCGCTTCCCATAACAGTGCTGTTAATACCACAGAGTGAGGAGTTACTGCCATAATGTAACAGGCAGTTCCTCTGAGAGTGCCAGAAAAGACTATAGAGAGTCAGTCAGCTGATCGCACAGAGCTAATAGCTCCGCCTTATAGGAGGAGCCAGGACCGGGCAGTGTAATGAAAGTACCCAGTCAGTCAGTACAGAGAGGGTATAGTGTTCAGCCCTGACCAAGGAACAGCGCCAGAATCTTATTAACATATTTTGAGCCATCAAACTTTCCAGTAATAATATTCTCAGAGACTTCCTGGAGCACAGTACTAATGAAACTTTGTTGCTAATGCTGGGAAGTTTACAAAGTAACAACTGAGATCACATCAGTGTGTTGCAACTATTTCTATGCAAAACGAAGACACTTTAGTCCTTACTTCAGCACAGTTTAGCAAACACAGTATGTGCTGTGTAACATATATAAATCGCAGGCTCCATAACTCTGATAAAGAGTCCAGAAGGAGGAAATACGTTCTGGCGAGTGCACCACCGAGCTCCATCATACTGAACTGATTTATCTCACTTTATGGGGCCCCAAGGTTAAAGTTAATATATTAACTGCCTTTTTTCTATGTAAAATATTGATGACACTGTGATCTGTTATTGAGTAATGCTTTAAATTGGTTGTAAGTATAATAAGTTTGTTTTGCTATAGAAGTGTTTAATTATAGGGATAATACAACCGCATAAGTGTAATATTACAAAGCAAAACTAGTCTACCCAGTCAAGTTTCCAGTTAAATAAATTGTATAAAACATTATTGTGGTGAAGGTTGTTAGATATTGTAATATTTTCTGTGTGCGACGATCCTGCTTACTTAAGTATCACACAGAGAGCGCTGAACTTTATCACTAACAGTCATTTACATGCCTGCAGTAACTTTACTTAGGTAAATAAGAAAATGAAGTTCTGAATATACTTTAAGGGTAAATTGTTGTTTTAGTCTTGTTCGTATTGGGGTACGATGGGTAACACCATATTTAATGTAAACAGTTGCATATGAATCTGCTACAATATGCATGTTTTTTGCAATAACATATTAGTTTGCTGCTTCATCTAGATGCAAAAAGTACTCAGTCATTCCAGTGTCCAGTACAATAATATATACATTTTGTTGGACGGGTAATTTATTTGTTAATGTACAACTGCTAGGATTATAGATTGTTGTGAATCAAATCTGCACTATTTATTCTGTAATAAACTGAAACACTAATTTGAAGCAAAATTAGTAACTTCTATGCCTGTACATCCCTCCTTACCTCCTAACCTAGTTAGATTGAAGCACATCACACCACACTTGTACAATACCTGTGGGGGTATCACATGTGGACATCAAGCCCCCAGGAAGCGTCTGAATTGGTGGATGAGAATCTCCAGTTATAAATCAGTGGTTAGGTCTGTAGACATGGAACTGCTTGCAGAAACACGTTAGTGACCATTTAGCAAATTATAAATGTGTTACTGAATTTAACAGCTATTCCCTTTCCCTATTTAAAATATAGGAGGTGCCAGTCCGTTACTTTGCCAGGGGAGCTCGGACCTCTAGATACACCCCTGATTTCATTGAAGAAATACCAAAAGTAAATAGTTAGCCATGTACAGGTCGAGTCTCCCATATCCAAAATGTTTGGGCCCAAGGGTATTACTATTTTGGATATCGGAATATTCCGTAGTTTGGAATAATTGCATACCATATTGAAATGTCTTAGGAATAGGGCCCAAATATACACACAGAATGCATTTATGTTCTATATACACCTTATACACACAGCCTGAAGGTAATTTTATACAATATTTTCAATAATTTTGTTGCTCAAACAAAGTTTGTGTACATACATGACATTTATTTATGTTTCATAAACACCTTATACACACAGCCTATTGGTCATTTTATACTTTATTTTTAATAATTTTGTACCTTAAACAAAGTTTGTGTACTTTGAACCATCAAAAATCAAAGGTTTCACTATCTCAGTCAAGCTAAAAACATTCAGTATTTCGGAATATTCCGTATTTCGGAATATTTGGATATGGGAGACTCAACCTGTACAAACATTCAAATATGTGTTTTAATTGTTTATTCATTAATTGGACCACTTAATAAATGCTTCCTTAAAATGCAAATAATTATCTTTTATATAAAACTAAACAGTGATAGAAATTATGTCATCATGTTTGGTCACGCCTAACACGTACAGTGCCCTCATTGGTAGCCACAGTGACAGGACAGATCACCTAGAGAAGAGGTTTGGTTCCCAGAAGGTATAACAGGGCGAGGAGGGAATGCGGAGGGCAGAGAGGGGCAGCTGAAGTGACCCGGCAGATGCTGGGTCCTTTGACTAGTGTAAAAATAAAGCAATAAAATATAACCCAGACTAGTACATCCAATTCCAATCACAAATATGAATGGGATTGACGCTGTCAAAAAATAAACAACTAAAACCACATTAGAGGTGCCCCAATGCATGAGCTGGAAGATTACTCAGTTAATATGCTTTATGATTCTTCTTTAACTATGCCATGCCATACACTTGTACAGAATCTTAGCTACAGTGTAAGTATGTGACTGCAGCAAGATTTACTTTCAAGGTTTATTGATACATCTGGCATGATAAAATGCCAGTCATCATTATTAACTTGCTATTCACTGCCATTTGAATTTGAATACTTAAATAAAAAATAAAATGTAATCCCACCCCAAAGAATACCAGCACCTGTGTTTATATGCTGAGCTTAACACGAGGGGATAAAGTGTTTGGGGCTCGGATAGTTATATATGTAGATATATATGTAGATCAGCAGTGTGTGGTCAGAACAGGAACAATTCCATATGGGAATTGGGTCAGCTAAAATTTTGCACCATGCAAACTATGGCTGTGGTTGTTAGGGTAATAGTAAAAATGTAGAAAAACATGTTTATGGAACTACAAGTCCCAGCTAGCCACTAACTGTTTCGGCATGCTAGTGCTTGCAGATATAATGGGCTAGATAGCATGCCAACACCCCGCCAAGTAGTGGTGGATTGTGAAGTGAAGGGCAGGTATCTTACCAGAACGAATAGATGGTCACACTCTGCATTAGAGGGAAAGGAAATATCCCACTACAATAACAATCCAAACTGTCGTCAAGTAAGTTGCAACAGTATTTATTAGTAGAGGTAAATCTTCAAACAAGTTAGAACAGTGTAATTTATCCAAGTTCTAATAGAATAATACATTTATATACATTCTCTGGAAAGTATTATACACACTATTATACAAGCTATTTTTATTATACTGTATACTGGAAATCATCAAGTTTTCTTCAATTATCACCTGTTGGATCTATGTGAATTGAGGACATAGAACCGGTTTGGCAGTACCAATGCAGGTAATCTTAACAACACTCTACTACAGTACATTACCAAATATAAAACAGCTCTTATTTACAACGACAAGCACAGTTTACATCTCCTATCAAGAGCAATTTAAAAGACAGATAAATAAAACACCATATATATAAAGCATACTGCAAAAGCAACCAAAGACTTTTTTTAAGGCTAAAAAGTGGAATGTTATGCAATGGCCAAGTCAATCCCCTGACCTGAATCCGATTGAGCATGCATTTCACTTGATGAAGACAAAAGTGAAGGGAAAATGCCTCAAGAACAAGCAGGAACTGAAGACATTTGCAGTAGAGGCCTGGCAGAGCATCACCAGGGATGAAACCCAGCGTCTGGTGATGTCTATGCGTTCCAGACTTCAGGCTGTAACTGCCTGCAAAAGATTTGCAACAAAGTATTAAAAAGTGAAAGTTAGATTTAGGATTGTTTAGTTTGTCCAATTACTTTTGGCCCCTTAAAAAGTGTGAGGCACATATAGAAACCATTGTAATTCCTACACCGTTCACCTGATTTGGATGTAATTACCCTCAAATGAAATCTGAAAGTCTGCAGTTAAAGCACATCTTGTTTGTTTCATTTCAAAGCCATTGTGGTGGTGAATAGAGGCCAAAATATGAAAATTCAGTGAATGTCCCAATATTTATGCACCTGACTGTATATATATATATATATATATAATTATATATATATATATATATATATATATATATATATATATATAAGAGGTGGGCGCCGACCCCTGTGTTTTGGTTTTAAATCTGGATTAACTTTCATGTTTTGGTTTCGGTTCTGGTCTTGTAGAACCACCTTTGCCTGTTTTGGTTTTGGATCTGTATTTTTTATTTTTTTTTAAATGATAAAAACAGCTAAAATCACTTCATTTGGGCCAGCTTTTGTTCCTACAGTATTGTTAACCCTAATAACAATAATAATTTCCAGGCATCTCCAGTCACCTCACAGCTCACAATATTGTTTTCACTACATTTCACCAATATAGTCCAAAGGCTGCAGCAAACTGGCTGGCTAAAGTAAGCGACAGAGCAGCGGCACAACCGCACAGAAGTGTAAAATAAATATAGGACATCTATGAAACATTACCACACAGCAGTGGCAGACAGGATGGCAGTTTAATAAACCATAAAAATGTCAGTCAGCAATGCCCTATATAGTGCATAATGCAAAGAAAAGAGGTGCAAGAGTCCTTGGGCCCTCCCACCCACTCTTTTATGTTGGATATTAAAAGGGACATGCACAGTTTAACACTTCAACGACAAGGATTGACACTTTTGTGGCTGAAGTCCTTGGTTTGTTTGGGGCCCCCACAAAACAATTTTTTGGAAGGACTACCTCCAGTTATTAAGGAGCAGGTTGCTGATACTGGACTGCTTGTTATTAATTTACAAATTATTATAATTTTGTTAAATAAATTGCATGAACTTGCTGTAAATTACGTAATGAGGAGGAGGTGCCTAGATTGTTACACTCCCTATCTCTACTAACTTTGGCTTCACAAATGATACATATGCCTTCACAAATGTTGTTGGGATTTGGATTTAAATAATTCCACACCCAAGAGGTGACTTTTCTGGTCTTATCCCCAGGCATGGCAATGGCTTTCTTTTTATCACTAGCAAGAACTGCTGCCATCATCAACATCCTCATTAGTGTCAGGTAGGACACATATAGCTCCCTCATCCTCCTTTTGCACTTCCTCCACACTATCATCCTCAATTTCTATTATTTCACCATCTAATACTAGCACAGCCATCATGGTGTCAGTGATCCACTGTGCAAATGAGTGACAGCTGTCATATTTGATTCCTCTATTAAAGGATTGTTTAACAGTACATTGTTTTTTTTAAACCACTACTAATATTAGTCTTCTTGGTCCCTTTCTGGGATGAAGATCCACCCCCAGCAGCATCAGCAGCAACAGCAGGCCTAGCGCTCAAGGATTCTTCTGAGGAATCCTGGATAGGGGAGAAGTCACTTAGCCTTATGCTGGATGCATAACTACCTCCAATCATGATTGAGGATATTGTTGAAGAAGGTGTTGGTGCTGGAGATGGCAGGTGCGTGGATCTAGCAGAGAGAAGAAAGCTAGCTGATGCTGGACTGCATGTTGTTACTTTTTTAGCCAAACTTTCTGGTTTTCACAAAAACTTTTCATGCATGCGCTGCAAATGATGCAACAGGGAGGAGGTTTCTAGATGGTTAAGGTCCCTACCTCTATTTACTGTGGCTTTGCAGATGCTTGAAAATTGTTGTCTGGATTTGGGTATAAATAATTCCACACATAACAGGTGTATTTTTTCATCTTATGCCCAGGCATGACAATGGGCTATTTCTTATTATGGGCAACAACAATTTCCACTGGTGCCTGACTTACACAAACAACCTAATCAACAACATCCTCATCAACATCCTTATTAGCACTGGTGTCAGCTACATAAATATCCCCCTCATCCTGGTGCACCTCCACAGTAGCATCCTCAATTTCTACATCAGCATGATGATATGTGCTGCTCATCCCCATATTTGCAGAGAGTGCTCAAATGGTGAAAGGAGATTCCAGTATTAGAAAGGTCAGGCTCACACATTCCACTCGTGGACACACTTAGACTCTCCTCAGACATTTTTGAAATTTCAGTATTTGGTTGCTGCTCCTGCTCTTCTCTAAACTGATCCTTTTCCATTTTTCAATTTGCAGCTCAACTCACACTGTGGCACTTCTAAGTGGTTTGTAGTTTAGTTGAACAAACTCACTGGGGTACAGCACACAGAACAGTACCAGTAACAAACAATATAGAACCAAATATATATTTTTAAAAACTTTTTTTTAAAACTATTTTTGACAACAAACTGACATTGCTCAGAGTCACATTGCTTACTTGAAGTTGTTGAACGCAGTGGACTATGGCCTGCAGACTCATTCCAGTCCCTGGATGGAACAGCCGAACTCCTGGATGGAATAATACAGCTCCTGGATGCACTCAGCACGGCCCTGGATGGACACAGCCCCTGGATGGAACAGTACAGACCCTGGATGGAACAGTAAAGCCCCTGGATGGAACAGTACAGACCCTGGATGGAACAGTAAAGCCCCTGGACAGACTCAGCACAGTACTGGATAGACACAGCCTAGCCTCTAGATGGACACAGCACGGCCCTCCTGAACGGACACAGCACTGCTGGATGGAACAGTACAACACCAAACTAGCAAATATATATATTTTTTTAACTGTTTTTCTTTTTTTTACACTTTCTTAATTTAAACTGGTGGGGATTTTTTACAACCAACTGACAATGCTCTGAGTCACAGTGCTGCTTATTCAAAGTTGTTGAATGCACTGGGCTAGGCCTGTTGACTCACTGCAGCACCAGTGTGTGACAGAGGATAGGGAGTGGACACAGCACAGCTGGATGGTCACAACAGCACAGCTGGATGGACACAGCCCCTGGATGGAACAGTACAATCCCTGGATGGAACAGTACAACCCCTGGATGGACACAGCCTAGCCCCTGGATGGACACAGCCTAGCCCCTGGATGGACACAGCACAGCTTGCCTGTATGGACACAGCACTGCTCGGTGGAACAGTACAACAACAAACCAGCAAATAAATATAATTTTTGTTTATTTACAATGCTTGGAGTCACAGTGCTGCTTATTTGAAGTTGTTTAATGCACTGGGCTATGGCCTGTGGACTCACTGCAGCACTAGTGCGTGACAGAGGACAGGCAGTGGATGGACACAGCCCCCCTGGATGGACAAAAAACAGCCACCATGGATGGACACAATACAGCCCCCTTGGATGGACACAGCCCCCCTGGATGGACAAAAAACAGCCACCCTGGATGAACACAGCCCCCTGAATGAAATAGCACAGCCCCTGGGCAGAGCACAGCCCTGGATGTACATAGCCTAGCCCCCGGATGTACACAACACAGCCCCCCTGGATGGACACAGCCCTCCTGGATGTAACAGTACAGCCCCTGGATGGAGCACCACCCTGGATGGACATAGCCTAGCCCCTGGATAAACACAACAGAGCCCCCCTGGATGGACAGTACTGCCCCTGGATGGAGCACAGCCATGCATTGACACAGCCTAGCCCCTGGATGGACACAACACAGCCTCCCTGGATGGACACATGCCCCCTTGGATGGAACAGTACAGCTCCTGGATGGAGCACAGCCATAGATGGACACAGCCTAGCCACTGGATGGACACAGCCTAGCCCCTGGATGGACACAACACAACCCCCTGGATGAATGACACAGCCCTCGGATGGACACAGCACAGCCACAGCCACAGCCAATTACTGCAGCTGTGAAGCAAATGGTGCTGATCACTGTGGGGAGATATTTATATGCAATCAAAAACCTGTAAGAATCCGACATGGGATTGGTGACATTTTGCCTCATTATTAGATCCGAGTCATTACAAGAAACCTTATGGTTTCACATGTCCCATTAAGGCTTCTTAGGCAATGAAATTCTGATCGTTAAGGCTGACACCTTAATGGATGTGTTCCTTGCGCAATACACTTATGGTATTCCATCACACCCTGTGGTTAACAGCAGATTCAGCACTCTCACAGAGTGAGATTTGCTGTCACTCAAAAAATGATGGAGCTGCTAATTCACAGAATTGTGTGCTCATTGGAATACACACATGCAGTCTATGCAAATGAGGTCTGAGCAGTTATGTGGCACACACATCCCACTCAGTGTCCACAATCTTCCCATTCATTCACCAGAACAATCCCACTTGGTTCAAACATCCTTCTCACTCCATACATCCATCTCATTCCAAATACACATTTAGCTACTTAATTTCTAAAACTATACACTAATTTATAAAAATTCATGTACACTATCTGCGCCTCCACTCTATCGTTCCCAATCCTTACTGCTGTGTGGTCTCCTAACTATGCTAGTTCTTTATTCCCCCATCTGCACCAATCTGTCTTTCCCCATCCACGCCGCCATGTCTTCCTGCATCCGTGCCACTCTGTTTCCTTCCATCTGCACCACTACTTTCCCCTAGCCACACCACTCTGTCTTCCCCTCATCTGTGCCACTCTTTCTTCCTCCATCTGCACCACTCTGCTCCCCCCAACGTGACACTCTATCTCCCCCCCATCCACATCAATCTGTCTTCCCCAATCCCTACTGATGTGTGTTCACCCATTATGCTAGTCTGTGTTACCTCATCCGTAACAATCTGTCTTTACCCATCTGTGCTGCTCTGTCTTCCTGCATCCCTGCCAGCTCTGTTGTCCCAAACCATGCCACTCTGTCTCCACTGCATCTGCACCACTGTTTTCCACCCATCTTCATCACTTTGTCCCTCCCATCTGCACCACTGTTTTTCACCCATCTGCATCACTTTGGTTCCTTCCCATCTGTGCTGCTTAATCTTCCCCCCTCTCCATGTCTGTCACCATCCACACCACTCTATCTCTTCCCCCATCCACTCCATTGTTATCCTATTTGTGCAGCTCTATCTTCTGCTCAGACCTCAGTTGCATAGACTGCATGTGTGTATTTGGCACACAATGCTCTGAGAATTAGCAGCTCCACCATTTTGTGAGTGACAGCAATCTCACTCTGGGCCTGATGCAGAGCTGGACGCTCTGAACGAGCGCCCGCTCTGAATCAGGGCGTTTTTATTTTTAGTGCATCCTCCTGGGCGCACGCATAGCTGTGGGTTACCACCCACAGCTTATGCGAGCATCCATGATGATGGTCACGATGGTCAAGACCATCATGACCATCGGGCTTGTGATGAGACCCTTGCTGTAGGGTCTCATTGCCGCAAGCCCTGGAGTGATTTTGGCTCTATCAGAGCCAAAATCACTCCCACTGACATCACTAGTGATGTCAGTGGGGCCGGCCCCAGACGGTAGGCGTTCCCATGGTAATGCCTCCGTCTGGGCAGCCACGCCCCCGACCCGCCCACCAAAGGGGGCGTGCTGTCACTCACCATCGACAGCACACCCCCTTTGGTGCAAGACCTGGAGCGACGGCTTCCCCGTCGCTCGCCGGGTCTCGTGCATGCACATGACAGGGCTCCCTCCATTGTGCGCATGCGCACTTGGGCACCATCGACCCACTTGCGAGCGTACAGCGCTCGCGAGCGGGTCTGAATGAGACCCTCTGTGAGAGTGCTGAATCTGCAGTTAACCACAGGGTGTGATGGCATACCATAAGTGTATTGCGCAAGGATAGCATCCATTAAGGCATCAGCCTTAATGATCAGAATTTCATTGCTTTTTTAAGCTTGAGTGGCACAAATTCTGTAGGTTTTGTGAAATTTCAGATCATGTCTAAGAAGCCATAATTGGACATGTGAAACTTATGTATGCCCCAGAAATGGCGTTGACACTCAGGCATGCCTGTGTTTGCCCCACCTCATCCCCAGTTTCATTGACCTTCCCCTGTTACCTCCCATAAGGCTCATCCTGTCACTCAATCTAGTGAGCCGTCTATGTTAAACGTGATATCGCTTCCCGATTGCTGCACCTTTCACGCATGCGCTGATAGCGAAAATCGGCCAGCTGCGTGCGAATGCAGCATGGCGAGTGGGTCTGAATCGGGCCCAGGTTCCAATCTGATAATGTGCCAATGCTTGAGGATAGATTACCTCATTTTGCCAGAGGAAATTGAGAATGTGGTTGGAAAAACTAATCTCTCTTGCTTGGCATTTGGATTTTTATCATTATTAAGTAAAGTATTCCTGTTCAAAGATAGACATTTCTGAAATGCCTCATTGACCTCACTTTGGTTATAACCGTGTTGTATGAAATCAGTTCCCATTTTATGAAGGGCTTGAGGTAAATCTTCAATTTCACTCGTACTAACTGGGAGAATGGCAAACCCCTTTTGAGTGGTTTAGGGTGAAAACTATCGGCCACAAGGACTGTGTTTAAGTCGGTGGGTTTCTTAAAGATGTTAGTCACAAATTTGTTGTAAGCAATCGAAATGGATACATCCAAAAAATTTAATCTTTGAGGGCTGCTGGAACATGTTACTCTGATGGTGCTAGCTAAATTATGCGAAAAATAAACAAACTTATCCAAAGCATTCAATCCACCAGTCCATATCAAGAAAATATTGTCAATGAATCAGGTGTATAAAGCAACATGTCTAGAAAACAAGCTGTTATTCAAAATATGCACATGCTCTTATTCATACATATATAAATTTGCATAGCTTGGGGCCATATTCGACCCCATAGCTGTTCCAAGGAGCTGCAAATAAAAATAATTCTCAATCAAAAAATCATTCTTGTGCAAACTCACATCTATTAAAAGTAGGGATCAGCAGGTTTGGATTTCTGAAATCCAACCCCCCCGAGCCCCCCCCAATCCGCGCCGGGAACCGAGTCTGGCTCGGGTTTTCCCACCTGACTCGGAACTGAAATCGAGGCAAAACGTCATCATCCCGCATTCCAGATCTCGCAGGTTTTGGATTCTATAAAAGGTCCCCGCGTCAGCTCCATTTCTCACTCTGGCTGTGGACAGTGAAGAGGGTGGGTGGGGGTTAGGGCTGGCTGGGCTGTGTTGTGCTGTGCTACTGTTGTCCACAGGGGCTATGTCCACTCCTCCAAAGTCCATAGGGGCTGGCTGGGCTGTGTTGTGCTGCTGTTGTCCATAGGGGCTGGCTAGACTGTGTTGTGCTGCTGTTGTCCATAGGGGCTGGCTGGGCTGTGTTGTGCAGTCAGTTGTCCATAGGGGCTGTGTCTACTCCAAAAGTCTATAGGGGCTGGCTGGGCTGTGTTGTGCAGTGTCCCATAAAGGCTGTAGTCCTAAAGGGGTGCTATAGTGTTGTCCAGGGGGTTCTCTGTCTATTAGGGGTGCTCCACCCAAGAGCAAAAAAAACATTTATTTCTGTGTTTGTGAATTGTGTGCACTGTAGCCACACGTGCATCAACAAAGGAGCAGCTCCAAGCATGCGCCTGTGTCATAAGTAAAGGGCCGGCTGGCTCATCTCTTAAAGGGTGGTGTAACCCCCAAAGTGCACTCCAAAAAAAATAAAAAATTCTTCTTTTCTGTGTTTGTGAATTGTGTGCGCTGTAGCCGCATGTGCATCAACAAAGGAGTAGCACCAAGCATGCGCCTGTGTCATAAGTAAAGGGCCGGCTGGCTCGTCTGTTAAAGGGTGATGTAACCCCCAAAGTGCGCTCCAAAAATTTTTTTAAATTCTTCTTTTCTGTGTTGTGAATTGTATGCGCTGTAGCCGCATGTACATCAACAAAGGAGCAGCGCCAAGCGTGTGCCCGTGTCAAAGGTAAAGGGCCAGCTGGCTCATATGTTAAAGGGTGGTGTATCCCCCAAAGTGCGCTCCACAAAAAATAAACAATTCTTCTTTTTTTCTGTGTTTGTGTGTGAAATGTATGCGCAGTAGCCGCACGTGCAAAAACAAAGGAGCAGCGCCAAGTGTGTGCCTGTGTCATAAATTAAGGGACGGCTGGCTCATTTGCTAAAGGGTGGTGTAATCCCCAAAGTGCGCTCCCCCAAAAATAAACAATTCTTTTTTTCTGTGTTTGTGTGTGAAATGTATGTGCAGTAGCCGCACGTGCATCAACAAAGGAGCAGCGCCAAGTGTGCACCTGCGTCATAAGTCTGATAAAGGGTGGTGTAACCCCCAAAGTGCACTCCAAAAAAAAAAAATATTTTCTGTGTATATATCAATATAGCATAAATGGAGGACAAAACTTTGGGCCTGATTCAGACCCGCTCGCGAGCGCTATGCGCTCACAAGTAGGTCGATGGTGGCCCAGTGCGCATGCACACGATGAAGCTGGCTCCATCGTGAGCATGCGCGAGACCCGGTTAGCGACGGGCAAACCGTCGCTCCGGGTCTTGTACCAAAGGGGGCGTGCTGTCGATATTGAGTGGCAGCACACCCCCTTTGGTGGGCGGGCCGGGGGCATGGCTGCCCAGACAGAGGCGTTCCCATGGGAATGCCTACCGTCTGGGGCCGGCCCCACTGACATCACAAGTGATGTCAGTGGGAGTGCTTTCGGCTCTGTTTGAGCCGAAAGCACTCTTTGGCTTGCAGCAACGAGACCCTACCACAAGGGTCTCATCGCAAACCCGATGGTCGCGATGGTCTTGACCATCGCGACCATCATCATGGCCGCTTGCTACAGCTGTGGGTGGTCACCCACAGCTATGCAAGCGGCCTGGAGGCCGTTCTGCAAAACCAGAGGGCCGGCCATGATTCAGAACGAGCGCTCTGTCAGAGCATCTGGCTCTGAATCAGGCCCTTTGTCCGATAAAAATAAAATATGGAAAGATCAAGAACCACTTCCTTCTAGCGCTGAAGCTGCTGCCACTAGACATGACATAGATGATAAAATGCCATCAACGTCGTCTGCCAAGGTCGATGCCCAATGTCATAGTAGAGGGCATATAAAATCCCAAATGACAAAGTTCAGGAAAATGACCTTAAAAAAACATTTAAATCATCTGAGAAGAAACGTAAACTTGCCAATATGCCATTTATGACACGGAGTGGCAAGGGACGGCTAAGGTCTTCCCCTGTGTTCATGACTAGTGGTTCAGCTTCCCATGATGATGGAAGCCCTCCTCCCGCTACAAAAATCAAATGAGTTAAGCTGGCAACAGCACAGCGAAGAACTGTGCATTCTAAGAAGATATCACAAATCCCCAAGGAGAGTCCAAGTGTGGTGGCGGTTGTGAGGCCTGACCTTCCCAACACTGGATGGGAAGAGGTGGCTCTTTCCACCATTTGCACGCCCACTGCATGTGCGGGAAGGAGCACCCATAGTCCAATTGCTGATATGCAAATTGAAGATGTCACTGTTGAAGTACAACAGGATGAGGATACTGGTGTAGCTGGCTCTGAGGAGGAATTTGGCAAGGAGGATTCTGATGGTGATGTGGTTTGTTTAAATCAGGCTCCGGGGTAGACAGTTGTTGTCCGTGGGATGAACAAGCCCATCACAGTCATGCCTGGGCAGAAGACCAAACCTTCCACGTCTGGCAATATTTCTATCCAAATCCGGACAACAACTGTCTTGCCATATGTACCATATGTAAAGGTGAAATAAGTAGGGGTAGGGACGTTAATCACCTAGGAACATCCTCCCTTATACGTCACCTGCAGTGCGTTCATAAAAAGTTACTGTCAAGTTCAGAAACTTTGGCTAAGACCGTAAGTAGTCCAGGGACACCTAAATTCCTTTGTCCTGTTGTATCCAAGTGCCTGCAAACCACACCGTCAACTCCCTCTTCATCAATTTCCTCCTTTGTCAGGATCGGAAGTAGTCCTGCAGGCCATGTCACTGGCATGACTGACTCTCCTATCCGGGACTCCTCCAGAGGATCCTGCATTGCTACGCCTACTGCTGCTGTTGCTGCTGGGAGTCATTCATCATCCCAGAGAGGAAGTAGGAACACCACTACTTTTACTAAACAATTGACCCTCCAACAGTCCTTAGTGAGGAGGATGAAGTATGACAGCAGTCATCCTGAAGCAAAACGGATAACTGAGGCCTTGACTGCTATGTTGGTGTTAGACATGCATCCGATATCCGCCAGTAGTGCAGTGGGATTTAGACAATTGATGGAGGTAGACTGTACAGAGACATCAGAAAAAGTGTCCTCAGTGTCCTAAAAAATGCAGTTGTACCCAATGTCCACTTAACCACGGACAAGTGGAACAGGGCAGACTAAGGACTATATGACTGTGACAGCCCACTGGGTAGATGTATCACCTTACGCAGCAACAACAGCAGCATCACCAGTAGCAGCAGATCAGAAATGCCAGCTCGTTCCAAGGCAGGCTACGCTGTGTATCACCGGTTTCAGTAAGAGGCACACCGCCGACAACCTCTTAGAGAAACTGAGGGAAATCATTGCCCAGTTGCTTACTCCACTTAGACTCTCCTGGGGATTTGTGATATCTGACAATGCCACCAATATTTTGTGGGCATTACATCTGGGCAAATTCCAGCACATCCCATGTTTTGCTCACACAATAAATTTGGTGGTGCAGAATTTTCAGAAAAACGACAGGGTCATGTAGAATACGCTTTGGGAGGCCCGAAAAATGTCTGTCTACTTTCGCCATTCAGCGACTGCGTGCCGAAGACTGGAGTGCCAGCAAACACTCTTGAACCTGCCCCGCCATCACCTGAAGCAAGAGGTTGTGACGCGGTGGAACTCAACCCTCTATATGCTTCAGAGGATAGAGGAGCAGCAAAAGGCCATTCAAGCCTATACATCCACCTATGACATAGGCAAAGGAGGGGGTATGCACCTGACACAAGCACAGTGGAGAATGATTTCCATGTTGTGCAAGGTTCTCCAGCCCTTCGAACTTGCCACACGTGAAGTGAGTTCAGACACTGCCAGCTTGAGTCAGGTCATTCCCCTCATCAGGCTTTTGCAGAAGCAGCTGGAGAAAGTGAAGGAGGAGCTAAGATGGAGCGATTCCGCTCGGCATGTGGGACTTGTGGATGAAGCCCTTCATTCCCTTTGCCAGGATTCCAGGGTGGTCAATCTGTTGAAATCAGACCACTACATTTGGCCACCGTGCTCAATCCTAGGTTTAAAGCCTATGTGGTGTCTCTCTTTCTAGCCGACACAAGCCTGCAGAGGTGCAAAGACTTGCTGGGGAAAACACTGTCAGCTGAAGCAGAACGTGACATGTCAGCAGCTTCTTCTTCATTTTCTCCCGCATCTGGGGCTGCCAGGAAACAACTTGGGCATCCTAAGCAACCCACTGGTGGTGATGCAGGGCAGGCAGGACCAAGTTAGGACATCTGGTCCGGACTGAAGGACCTGGCAACAATTTCTGACATGTTTACTGTCACTGCATATGATACTGTCACAATTGACAAAATGGTGGAGGATTACA
Organism: Taudactylus pleione; assembly: GCA_031769625.1. Taxonomy (NCBI): domain Eukaryota; kingdom Metazoa; phylum Chordata; class Amphibia; order Anura; family Myobatrachidae; genus Taudactylus; species Taudactylus pleione. The sequence goes on along the minus strand of JAUIMM010000555.1, from coordinate 31,791 downwards.
TCGGTGACAGCATCGAAGTAGGGATGTCAGACAGTCCATACCTGTACTGGCAGGAAAAAGAGGCAATTTGGAGGCCCCTGTACAAACTGGCTCTATTTTACCTGAGTTGCCCCCCCTCCAGTGTGTACTCCGAAAGAGTGTTTAGTGCAGCTGGGAAACTTGTCAGCGAAAGGCGTAGGAGGTTGCTTCTACAAAATGTGGAGAAGATGATGTTCATCAAAATGAATTAATAACTCTTCCAGGGAGACCAGCCTCCAGAACGTACAGAGGGACCTGTGGTGGTGGATTCCAGTAGGGACGAATTAATACTCTGTGAGAATGAGGATGTACACAACACTGAAGAGGGTGAGGAATCGGTGGATGAGGAGGATGAGGATGACATCTTGCCTCCATAGAGCCAGTTTGTACAGGGACAGATTAATTGCCAGCTTGTTTTGTGGGGGCCCAAACGAACCAATCATTTCAGCCACAGTCATGTAGCAGATCCTGGCGCTGAAATGATTGGTTTGTTAAAGTGTGGGAGGGCTCAAGGACAATTCCATCTTGCACCTCTTTTTATCTTTGCATTATGTACTGTTTGGGGCCTAGTTTTTCAAACTGCCATCCTGTCTGCCACTGCAGTGTCACTCCTAGGTGGGCCACGTGTTTGTGCCGCCCACTCGTGTCACTTAACATAGTCATCCAGCTACCTCGGTGCAACCTTTTGGACATAAAAACACTATTGTGAGGTGTGAGTGTTCAGAATAGACTGGAAATTAGTGGAAATTAAGGTTATTGAGGTTAATAATAGCATAATAGCAGAAAAACCCACAAATGCTGTGATTTTAGCTGTTTTTACGTTTTTTTTTAAAAACACGGAAGGGTGGTTTTGGCAAAACCAATCCAGATCCAAAACACGAAGAAAGATCCAGATCCAAAACCAAAACACAAAACATGAAAAGTGGCCGGTGCACACCCCTAATTAAAAGCAAGAGGAACTCACTGGGCTGACCCGAGTAGTTCAAGCTGTTAAGGATGGCTTTCTTGATAGTTATCAAACCATCCCTGTGTTCAATGTTAGTGTCCAAACTCACAATGTTGAGAGTCACCAACAGACAGTTGGAGGGAGGGGGGCCGATTCTTGAAGCCTAAGAAGAAAAGTCACGATTGGTTGGAGAAAATAATTGAGAGAGGGTTTGGCACAGAGATCCCCAAGGATCAAGGATTTATGAACTTTGGGAAGTGGAATGACTGGATACACTTGTGTCAGCAATGTTACCGTGTGTTCATCCAGCCAACCATTTGAGAAACCAACAGAGATGATCAAATCAATTTCTTTTTTGAAAGAGCTTGTAGGATCAAATCTTAATTCCTTATAACAAGCACTGTCGGAAAGTTGTCGGCGTATCGCTTCAATATGAAGGCGGGGTGAATAATGATGTCCTTAATATTTCTAAGAAGTTAGATCGCCTGCTTTTCAGAATTAGACAATATTGGAATACGATACCTTTTGTTTTTTTCATGAATTTTTTTATATCTCGTCTAACCAATTCTAATGAAGTTTTCAATGGATGGGTTAGTACTGGGGGGGGGGGGGGTAAAAATACTGGCAACATGGAATGGAGGTTTAGTGTCAGAGACCTTGTTGGTTTTATGAAAAAATTCTTGTAGTTTTAGTTGTCAGTGGAACTTATATAGCTCAACTTCACAGTCAAAAGTCTTCTATTTGTGTATCTGAACAAACAATAAACCTCAATAAAACAGATAATTCAGTGGGAGTAAGTATGTAGAGATGTTAAAGACCTTTAGTTCTTTCCCCCTCTTTGTGTGAAGTCCCATACTGGGTTTACTGCCCTCTCTGCCCCTCCTGCACTACCTTTTTTGTTTCTGGTGCGGGCAATGGTACTGCCTCTTAAAAAAGGCTGTCCTTTAGAGCCTGACTTATCTGAATCTGACATGTGCGAGTCAGTGTTGACGGCGGACCTAATCCCGACAGTCGGCTTCCCGACTGTCATATCCCGGCAAGGGTCTAAAGACAGGCGTCGATATGCCGACGCCTGTCATTAGACATGCGCCAGGAGCCCGACGCCCGGCATTCCGATCGAGGGGACGCCGGGCGCTGAGCACGGATAGCCACGCGGGGGGGCTTAGGTTTAAGGTTTCCGGGGGGGACTTAGGGTTAGGCACCCCCCCGGATGACAGGTTTATTCTAGGGGAAGGGGGGGTTAGTGTTAGACACCCCCGGGGGGGCCTCACTGGTTTATTTCCCCCCTTTGCCTGTGATGCTGAACTTAGTGATCAGCTGGTGCAGGCTGTCATCAACTTCCTGCAGGGTAGCCGGGACATGTTGCCCCAGCACAATAAAGTTTTTATTGTCTAGTTTTTGGGTCAGCATGCATGATGTACATGTGCTGCCACAGAAGAACAGAGGAGGAGGAGCCGCCGCTGCGATGAGGAGCTCAGCAGAGACCAGGCCATGATAGGAGGGGTATGTGGCTGCACACAGGGAGGGAGACAAAAGATGGGTGCTTAAAATCATGGAGACACACAGAGGGGGGGGGGCACTAAAGATGTAAGCTAAAGACCATGGAGAAGACAAAGGGAGAGGAGCTGAGACAATGGAGACACACAGGGGGAGAGGAGCTGGGACCATGGAGACACACAGGGGGAGATGATCTGGGACCATCGAGATACACAGGGACCATTGCAGGAATCTTTGTATTTGCCCTATTGCTGGGGAGACAGAAGGATGGCTGGTTGAGGAGACAGAGGGGGGACTGAAGAGACAGAGGGGGGACTCTGTGTAACTAGAGAGACACTGTGGGGCTGGAGTTTCAGAAACACAGCAGGAGTTTCAGAAACACAGCCCAGTCAGTCCTGGGCTCCACATTTTCTGATGGCAGAACTGCCCATACCCAACTTTGGAGAACTAACCACAGATCTCCTATGGATGTAGGCTTGCTCAAATCCTTTTGTCTCTTCATGTAATCCCAGACAGACTCGATGATGTTGAGATCAAGGCTCACTTCCAAGACTCCTTGTTCTTCTTTACACTTAAGATGGTTATTAATGACATTACCTGTATGTTCGGGGTCTTTTTCCTGCTGCAGAATAAATTTGGAGCCAATCAGATGCCTCCCTGATGGTATTGCATGATGGATAAATACCTGCCTGTATTTCTCAGCATTGAGGACACCATTAATCCAGACCAAATCCCCAACTCCATTTGCTGAAATGCAGCCCCAAACTTACAAGAAACCTCCACCATGCTTTACTGTTGCCTGCCGCTCTCCAGCCCTTTGGCTCAGAACTGGCAGAAACCAGTGGGACCCAGGTACACGCATCTACTGTTCAGAGAAGACCCTCTACAGGTGAAATGTACATCTTGAAGCAGTGAGCCACCATTGTGCATATGGTGTACTTCCCCAGCTATTAGGACACAGTGCACCTAACTAACCACCATCATACTGGTACACTTCACCTAAGGTATTGATCCTCATTTCCCTGAGACATCCCTGCGCTTTCTTACAGACATCAGGGCTGCCAAGGTTATACATGGCCAAATGTTGACAGCGGAAGCCCGGTAGGGTTGAAGGTCCCGAACATCAAAATGTAAGTATTAACTAACCCTATTCTAACCCCTAACCCTCCCTTAGGGGTGCCTAACCTCCACCCCAAGTGCCTAGCCCTAATCCCCCTCTAAGTGCCTAAACCTAACCCCCCCTTCCCTGTAGCCTAACCCTAAGTCTCCAGGGGGGCACCTAACCCTAACCCTCCCCCGGGGGTGCCTAACCCTCCCTTCCCCTAGCCTAACCCTAACCTCCTGGGGGGTGCCTAACCCTAAACCCCCCTTCCCTTAACCTAACCCTTCCCCCTGTGGCTGTCCACGCCTGGCGCCTGGCTTACCTTCGATCGGTAAGCCGGGTGTCAGGCTCCCAGTGTAGGTCTAATTACATGCATCAGGATTTCGACGCCAGTCATTAGCACCACGCCGGGATTCGAAAGTCGGGAAGCTGGCGGTCAGGATTTAGACTGTCGGCTTCCTGGCTACATCCCCTATACAGGCACGCTCACTTACTGGTCACTGTGTATCACCACACACAGCAGGAAGCAGCACCCTTTGAGTGTTTCTCCCTTACCTACTGCGCTGTCATTCTTTAATCAGACACTCTTATCAGCTGTAGGCTTAGCTAAAAGTGAATCGGCTCTGCCTATGGTATCAGATCCACCACTGAATTCACTCTGAAAGCAGATGTCTGTTATCTATATGTATTTTCTTTCTACCAGATGCGCTTAGAGCAGAGATTCCCAAACGCAGTCCTCAAGGCTGCCCAACAGTTCAGGTTTTAGAGATATCCATGGTTGAGCACAGGTGTTTAAATCAAATTGACTGACATGCTAATTAAGAAACCTGTGCTAAACCATGGATATCTCTAAAACCTGAACTGTTGGGGAGCCTTGAGGACTGGGTTTGGGAACTTCTGTTTTAGAGTATCCGCTCATAATCTACTAGTGTGCAGCAGCCATTCCCTTCACTACCCACTGGAGAATGTTCACTATATTTCTCTGTTACTATACAGTATGTACAGTATTAGACAATGATTTATGTATGTTAGTCAGTAATGGTTATAATACCAGCACACTGTGAAGATATATGAAAACACTTATCATTTACAATGTTGCAGTATGAACACAGCTAATTAATACAATGTATTAACAATGGTATAGAGTTTTTGAAACTGGTAGATTATGAGCTGTTTCTATCCACATCACTGTGTTTTCAACCAAACACTCATGAGACAAATGACAAAATTGTTTATAGAATGGAAAATTTCTGATGCAAATCACAGTGTTTGGTTCCACACACATATATATATATATGTGTGTGAAGTGAGGCTAAGGAAGCCTCCGATCACTTCAGAGGCCAGCGTTCCCAGTAATGCAGTGTGCGGGTGATGTCATGACGTCACCCACGACCTGGGGAACCTGCGCGGCTTCGTCTGCTGGATCTATTTAGATCCAGTCAGCGTGGCAGCAGGAAAGACAGCACGGATGACAGCGCACGAACTCTAATAACAGACGCACAACTACGGGGGGCACTACTAAAAGGGGCACAACTACAGAGGGCACTACTAGAAGGGGCACAACTACCAAGGGCACTACTAGAAGGGGCACAACTACAGGGGGCACAACTACAGGCGGCACTACTAAAAGGGGCACAACTACAGGGGGCACAACTACAGGGAGTACTACTAAAAGAGGCACTACTAGAAGGGGCACAACTACAGTGGGCACTACTAAAAGAGGCACTACTAGAAGGGGCACAACTACAGGGGGCACTACTTTAATGGGCACAATTACAGGGGGCCCTGCATAATGGGCACTACTACAGGGGGCATTGCATAAGGGGTACTATTACAGGGGGCATTGCATAAGTGGCACTAGTATAGGGGGCATTGTATATGGGGCACAACTACAGGGGGCACTACTATAATGGGCACAACTACAGGGGACCCTGCATAATGGGAACTACTACAGGGGGCATTGCATAAGGGGCACTATTACAGGGGGCATTGCATAAGGGGCACTAGTATAGGGGGCATTGCATATGGGGCACAACCTCAGGAGGCACTACTTTAATGGGCACAACTACAGGGGTCCCTGCATAATGGGCACAACTACAGGGGGCCCTGCATAATGGGGACTACTACAGGGGGCATTGCATAAGGGGCACTATTACAGGGGGCATTGCATAAGGGGCACTAGTATAGGGGGCATTGCATATGGGGCACAACTACAGGGGGCACTACTTTAATGGGCACAACTACAGGGGGCCTTGCATAATGGGCACTATTACAGGGGGCATTGCATAAGGGGCACTAGTATAGGGGGCACTGTATAAGGGGCACTAACTTGATACACACAGTTTACAGGTTATAACCTATGTTCCCAATAATCTGGTTCTACACGGACATAAAAACTGTGCAGCCTGTCTTGAGCTGAGGTGACAGACTGGCAGGAGCAGAGAGGAGGGATGGTGAAGTAGATCTGTCAGGGTGGGATGTAATGGGCATTACTGTTTGGCATAATGTGTATTTGGCATTACTGTGCACAATGTGCTATTAGGGGCATTACTGTGTGGCATAATGTGTAAGGGCATTACTGTGTGGCATAATGTGTTGTATGTGACATTACAGTGTGGCATAATGTGAAATAGGGGCATTACAGCATGGCATAAATTTGTTATAAGAGCATTACTGTATGTCATTATGTGTTATACGTGGCATTATTGTGTGGCATGTGTAAGGGGCATTGCTGTGTGGCATAATGTGTTGTAAGGGGCATTTCAGTGTGGCACACTGTGTTATAAGTGGTATTACTTAGTGTGTCATAATGTGTAAGGCACGTTACTGTATCATGTAAGCACACACCTTAAATGTCGTCTTCGGGTGTGTTTGATCTTTGGGCGGGGAAGGGGGCGCCTGAAACTTTTTTGGCATGGGGGAGCAAAATTTACAGTTATGCCACTGGGTCCCCCTCCCCCAACGTTGATATATTTGGAACAAATATATAAATTTCACTATGTCTCAGAGTGCTACCATCTTCCTTCACGTGTGTGTGTGTAATTATATATATATATATATATATATATTAGTAACAAGGCAGCGGCACTCAGCAGACTTTGTAAAAAACGATATCAAAACCAATGCATTATACCAATGTTTCGGGTTTATTGCAACCCATATTCTCATCATCTGTATCCTGATGACGGGTTGCCATAAACCCGAAATGTTGATATAATGGATTTGTTTTGATATAGTTTTTTATGAAGTCATCTGAGTACCGCTGCCTTGTTACTTCTTTTGATCTATCTCTAACTGGGACCTCGGCTTATACTAATTGTATGGGAGTGCCGACTTTATGGACACAAATATATATATATATATATTTAGATTCAATGTGGGCTATATACTATATATATATTTATATATACACACAATTAAAGATTATATTTATATACACATACACACATATATACATATATGTATATACATACACACACACACATATATATATATATATATACATACACACACATATATATACATAAACACCTATACATATATATATATATATATATATATATATATATACACACACATGTATATATATATACACACACACGGAAAGTATTCACAGCGCTTTACTTTTTCCACATTTTGTTATGTTACAGCCTTATTCCAAAATGGATTAAATTCATTTTTGTCCTCAATATTCTACACACAATACCCCCTACTGACAACGTGTAAAAAGTCTTTTTGACTTTGTTTTCATCTGAGCTCTGTGAGAGACATTGTGATGCTATAAAATTGCCACACATGTTGTGTATATATTCTTTCTGTTGGCTTTGTACGCAATATTGTTGATATTACCATATATACTAAAAGAAGGTGTCCTATACAGTATATAATAGCTGGATGTAATATACAGGACACATTAGTGTCCTATATTTAATTATTTTGGGATTATAACAGATTTCCCCCCTATGTACTGTATATTACCTTTGAATCCTAATATCTGGATTGTTACCACTAATTGGTGTCACCATAACATACTGTACATGATTTGGGTGTTATTTCACCAGAGATGTGTAAATATATCCTAGTTTGTCCAGTGTGACTAATTATCACTTTTATGAGCAGATTTTATCACAAATGCTCACCATTACTTCACACAAATTGAGATGTGTGCTCATTTTGCTGTTTGTTTGTTGTTTGTGTGATTTACTGTGTTAGGTCTCTTCTGGACACATGCAGTTGTTTAATTTACTACCAATAAATGTAATGTTTTATAATTTAGTAGGTTTGAGTGCCCCCAAAAAAGAGAGTCCTTTTATCTCTGTTTCCTAATTGACTAGTTTCCCACTCGCCTGGGTGCACCTCCACTTTACTACATAAACTCCTTTTGGGATCATTAAAGAAATATATGTGGAGAAAACCTTTGCAACCTGACACCAGTACTAGCACAAGTGCTTAGGGCCTTCCCTTCCCTCACCCCAGCGTATTTATTACTAGTTATAGCCTCAACAGATAAGTATCCTAAGGTCAATAGTCTTGCTTAAATGTATCTCCTAGTTCTATTCCTACGTATTTCTCACTGAGAAAATGATACTAGGTACACAGGGCCGGCAAGAGAAATCTTGGGGCCCGTTACACGAATACCTCTGGGGTCCCCCCAGTGGTGTAAATACTGCCCCCACAGATCCCGCAGTGGCTTGGAGGCGCCAGGTAGCTTGGGGGCGACAGGGGCAGTGGTTATGCCACTGCAACTTTGAGCACTGACCTCTGAAGTGATTGGAGGCTAAGGAAGCCTCCGATCACTTCAGAGGCCAGCGTTCCCAGTAATGCAGTGTGCGGGTGATGTCATGACGTCACCCACGACCTGGGGAACCTGCGCGGCTTCGTCTGCTGGATCTATTTAGATCCAGTCAGCGTGGCAGCGGGAAAGACAGCACGGATGACAGCGCACGAACTCTAATAACAGACGCACAACTACGGGGGGCACTACTAAAAGGGGCACAACTACAGAGGGCACTACTAGAAGGGGCACAACTACCGAGGGCACTACTAGAAGGGGCACAACTACAGGGGGCACAACTACAGGCGGCACTACTAAAAGGGGCACAACTACAGGGGGCACAACTACAGGGAGTACTACTAAAAGAGGCACTACTAGAAGGGGCACAACTACAGTGGGCACTACTAAAAGAGGCACTACTAGAAGGGGCACAACTACAGGGGGCACTACTTTAATGGGCACAATTACAGGGGGCCCTGCATAATGGGCACTACTACAGGGGGCATTGCATAATGGGTACTATTACAGGGGGCATTGCATAAGTGGCACTAGTATAGGGGGCATTGCATATGGGGCACAACTACAGGGGGCACTACTATAATGGGCACAACTACAGGGGACCCTGCATAATGGGAACTACTACAGGGGGCATTGCATAAGGGGCACTATTACAGGGGGCATTGCATAAGGGGCACTAGTATAGGGGGCATTGCATATGGGGCACAACCTCAGGAGGCACTACTTTAATGGGCACAACTACAGGGGTCCCTGCATAATGGGCACAACTACAGGGGGCCCTGCATAATGGGGACTACTACAGGGGGCATTGCATAAGGGGCACTATTACAGGGGGCATTGCATAAGGGGCACTAGTATAGGGGGCATTGCATATGGGGCACAACTACAGGGGGCACTACTTTAATGGGCACAACTACAGGGGGCCTTGCATAATGGGCACTATTACAGGGGGCATTGCATAAGGGGCACTAGTATAGGGGGCACTGTATAAGGGACACTAACTTGATACACACAGTTTACAGGTTATAACCTATGTTCCCAATAATCTGGTTCTACACGGACATAAAAACTGTCCAGCCTGTCTTGAGCTGAGGTGACAGACTGGCAGGAGCAGAGAGGAGGGATGGTGAAGTAGATCTGTCAGGGTGGGATGTAATGGGCATTACTGTTTGGCATAATGTGTATTTGGCATTACTGTGCACAATGTGCTATTAGGGGCATTACTGTGTGGCATAATGTGTAAGGGCATTACTGTGTGGCATAATGTGTTGTATGTGACATTACAGTGTGGCATAATGTGAAATAGGGGCATTACAGCATGGCATAAATTTGTTATAAGAGCATTACTGTATGTCATTATGTGTTATACGTGGCATTATTGTGTGGCATGTGTAAGGGGCATTGCTGTGTGGCATAATGTGTTGTAAGGGGCATTTCGGTGTGGCACACTGTGTTATAAGTGGTATTACTTAGTGTGTCATAATGTGTAAGGCACGTTACTGTATCATGTAAGCACACACCTTAAATGTCGTCTTCGGGTGTGTTTGATCTTTGGGCAGGGAAGGGGGCGCCTGAAACTTTTTTGGCATGGGGGAGCAAAATTTACAGTTATGCCACTGGGTCCCCCTCCCCCAACGTTGATATATTTGGAACAAATATATAAATTTCACTATGTCTCAGAGTGCTACCATCTTCCTTCACGTGTGTGTGTGTAATTATATATATATATATATATATATATATATATATATTAGTAACAAGGCAGCGGCACTCAGCAGACTTTGTAAAAAACTATATCAAAACCAATGCATTATACCAATGTTTCGGGTTTATTGCAACCCATATTCTCATCATCTGTATCCTGATGACGGGTTGCCATAAACCCGAAATGTTGATATAATGGATTTGTTTTGATATAGTTTTTTATGAAGTCATCTGAGTACCGCTGCCTTGTTACTTCTTTTGATCTATCTCTAACTGGGACCTCGGCTTATACTAATTGTATGGGAGTGCCGACTTTATGGACACAAATATATATATATATTTAGATTCAATGTGGGCTATATACTATATATATATTTATATATACACACAATTAAAGATTATATTTATATACACATACACACATATATACATATATGTATATACATACACACACACACATATATATATATATATATATATACACACACATATATATACATAAACACCTATACATATATATATATATATATATATATATATATATATACACACACATGTATATATATATACACACACACGGAAAGTATTCACAGCGCTTTACTTTTTCCACATTTTGTTATGTTACAGCCTTATTCCAAAATGGATTAAATTCATTTTTGTCCTCAATATTGTACACACAATACCCCCTACTGACAACGTGTAAAAAGTCTTTTTGAGAAGAAATCACATGTACATAAGCATTCACAGCCTTTGCCATGAAGCTCAAAATTGAGCTCAGGTGCATCCTGTTGCCACTGATCATCCTTGGGATGTTCCAACAGATTAATTGGAGTCTACCTGTGGTAAATTCAGTTGTTTGGACATGATTTTGAAAGGCATACACCTGTCTATATAAGGTCCCACACTTGACAGTGCATGTTAGAGCACAAGCCAAGCATGGTCCAAGGAATTATTTGTAGACCTCCAAGACAGGATTGTCTCGAGGCACAAATCTGGGGAAGGGTACAGAAAAATATCTGCTGCTTTGAAGGTCCCAATGAGCACAGTGGCCTCCATCATCCGTAAATGGAAGAAGTTCGGAACCACCAGGACTTTTCCTAGAGTTGGCCAGCTGTCTAAACTGAGCAATCGTGGGAGAAGGGCCCTACTCAAGGAGGTGACCAAGAACCCAATGGTCACTCTGTCAGAGCTACAGCATTCCTCTGTGGAGAGAGGAGAACCTTCCAGAAGGACAACCATCTCTGCAACAATCCACCAATCAGTCCTTTATGGTAGAGTGGCCAGACGAAAGCCACTCCTTAGTAAAAAGCACATGGCAGCGCACCTGGAGTTTGCCAAAGTGCGCCTGAAGGACTCTCAGACCAAGAGAAAGAAATTCTCTGGTCTGATGAGACAAAGATTGAACTCTTTGGTGTGAATGCCAGGTGTTATGTATGGAGGAAACCAAGCACCACTCATCACCAGGCCAATACCATCCCTACAGTGAAGCATGGTGGTGGCAGTATCATGCTGTGGGGATGTTTTTCAGATGCAGGAACTGGAAGACTAGTCAGGATAGAGGGAAAGATGATTGCAGCAATGTACATAGACATCCTGGATGAAAACCTGCTCCAGAGCACTCTTGAACTCAGACTGGGGCGACGGTTCATCTTTCAGCAGGACAATGACCCTAAGCACACAGCCAAGATATCAAAGGAGTGGCTTCAGGACAACTCTGTGAATGTCCTTGAGTGGCCCAGCCAGAGCCCAGACTTGAATCAAATTGAACTTATCTGGAGAGATCTGAAAGTGGCTGTGTACCGACGCTTCCCATCCAACCTGATGGAGCTTGAGAGTTGCTACAAAGAGGAATGGGCGAAACTGCCCAAAGATAGATGTGCCAAGCTTGTGGCATCATATTCAAAAAGACTGGAGGCTGTAATTGCTGCCAAAGGTGCATCATCAAAGTATTGAGCAAAGGCTGTGAATACTTATGTACACGTGATTTCTTAGTTTTTTATTTTAATAAAATTTTCAAAAATCTCAAAAAAACTTTTTACATGTTGTCATTATGGGGTATTGTGTGTAGAATTTTGAGCACAAAAATGAATGTATTGCAGTTTGGAATAAAGCTGTAACATAACAAAATGTGGAAAAAGTGAAGCGCTGTGAATACTTTCCGGATGCACTGTAATATATATATATATATATATATATATATATATACACACACATATACACATACACATACTGTATATATACTCCACCGATTGATGCAGTACTCCTGGCGCAGAGTAATCACATATAAGTCAACGTGATAGACAACGTTTCAGTGCCTTTTTATTAATATTTGTGGCATTTTCATCAGGTACTGTATATATATATATATACAAAACTGTGTAAAATTAAGAGAAGGGGCACTTTGTTAACATCAATCATAAATAAACCACTGTCTCTCATGGATGTCACTTACCCCATCAAACATCCATTGGGGCAGACAGTGGAGGCGCAGAGCTGCAGGTACAGCTTGAACTAGTGGGCTGGCCTGTCTGTGTGCTCAGCGTGTCAGCCGGTTCCATGTCCTGGACTCCCTGCTCCTCAGTGGATGGAGATGGACGTCTATACCTTTCCGACGTCGTAGGCGTAGTAGCAGGCCAAGGATACAGGGAGGGCCAGCACACAGTGACGTTATGATGCAGTACAGGTCGCGGGGCCACCGGGGATACCAACCTTGGGTGGAGCCGGGGGTAATACTTTTTTTTTTCAGTTACAAGTGCCAGGTGGCGGCTCGGGGGAATTTATTATTTACTACTAGCCGCGGACCTGTGGCAGATGCTCTCTGTGCCCCTGAGCCTTTGGGGCCCCTCAGAACCTCGGGGTCTGGCACGGGTGTACCCCTTGTACCCCCCGTCGCAGGGTCTGTAGGTTCATGAACTCTGGAGGTAGCAATGAATTATTTTTGTTGCATCATCTATTTAAGCTAATGTAATGTGACCTGCTTTAAAAGCCTTAGAGCAGTTGAGATGATTTAAGTTGATCTTTAATAGATGTCACTGCTGAGGAATCCCAAACTTCTGGCTCTGTTTGTGATTTAGGGGCCTATGTATCAAAGCTGGGACAGTTAAAAATAAATTACCAACCAATCAGCTCCTAACTATAATTTTATAAACACAGCTTGCAAAATGTAAATTGGAAGCTGATTGGTTAGTACTTTATCTCTCACTATTTTAGCTCTCACCCAGCTTTGATACATAAACCCCTAAGAAATTATTTTTAAGACAGTTTTTAGCTATCTCTTTTCTGCCATTACACAATATTGTCTGTGAAGAAATGCAGTTGGTGGATCACTGTATTAATAGGACTGAGAACTATACTGGGTCTTGAGCAAGTCTCTCAGAACAGTGTTATTGGCTGCTTTACTCTACTAATGTTGTCCAAGGAAAAGATGAAATGTAATTATCCTGTTTATTCAGAAACACTATTGCTTGAGGAGATGAGATATTCTTTCCTGTGAATGCTGACTGTTACTGTGCAGCCTGACAGTCGAAAATGCAGGGCTGTGCTTAGCGGGATATTTATCAAAGCTGGAAGAGAGATAAAATTGTGAGAGATAAAGTACTTACCAATCAGCTTCTAATTTACATTTTGCAGGCTGTGTTTATAAAATGATAGTTAGGAGCTGATTGTTTGGTAATTTATTTTTTACAATTTTATCTCTCCCCCAGCTTTGATAAATACCCCCCTGAGTGTGACTACAGACCACTCCAGACGTTTTCACAGATGTCCTGAAGTGGGGGTCGGCTAATAAGAAGATCACAGCCCTCCTTCCAATCTGCTCCTCCACTGGGTCCCTAGACCCCGTGCCTTGCCCGCCTCATCAGATAAAAGGGTCCACCTTTGCCTGCCTCTGGCTGTAGAGGATTCTTCTTTCACTTCTCACCTGACTTGCAATCACCGGGTAAGATGCGTGCCAGAGGAGAGCTCCAGGAAGTAGCTGGCTACGAGCAGCACTGCCGTTGCTCAGTACTGTTCTCCGGTCACCACAGGGAGAGAGGTGATCGTAACTGAGTAGGTCCTTCCCTCCTCACATTGACCTCAGGGCTTCTCAACAGTCAGACAGGCTTGCCTTTTTAACCCCTCCAGCCAAGTTCCCCGGTCTCTTCCATGTCAGCTGCGAGACACTGTGCGGCTTGTGCGTGGTAATCAAGCTTTTCATCTGCGGGCCTGCCCCAAGTGTCCACTGTCACCTATACTATCTAGCACATATATATATATATATATATATATATATATACAGGTTGAGTCTCCCATATCCAAAATGCTTGGGACCAGGCGTATTTTGGATAACGGAATATTCCGTATTTTGGAATAATTGCATATCATAATGAAATATCTTGGGAATGGGACCCAAATATACACACGGAATGCATTTATGTGTTATATGCACCTTATACACATAGCCTGCAGCTCATTTTATACAATATTTTCAATAATTTTGTGGCTCAAGCAAAGTTTGTGTACATACATGAAATAAATTTATGTTTCATTTACACCCTATACACACAGCCTGAAGGTAATTTTATACCATATTTTTAATAATTTGTGCCTTAGACAAAGTTTGTGTTCATTGAACCATCAAAACTCAAAGGTTTTATTATCTCAGTCATGCCAAAATTATTCCGTAATTCGGAATATTTGTATTTCTGAATATTTGGATATGGGAGACTCAACCTGTGTATATATATATATATATATATATATATATATATATATATATATATATAGTGCATCCGGAAAGTATTCGCAGCGCTTCACTTTTTCCACATTGTGTTATATTACAGCCTATTCCAAAATGTAATCAATTAATTTATGTCCTCAAAATTGTACACACAATACCCCATAATGACAACGTGTAAAAAGTTTTTTTGAGATTTTTACAAATTTAATAAGAAAAAAACAACTAAGAAATCACATGTCCATAAGTATTCACAGCCTTTGCCATGAAGCTCAAAATTGAGCTCAGGTGCATCCTGTTTCCACTGATCGTTCTTGAGATGTTCCAACAGATTAATTGGAGTCTACCTTTGGTAAATTCAGTTGTTTGGACATGATTTTGAAAGGCATACACCTGTCTATATAAGGTCCCACACTTGTCAGTGCATGTCAGAGCACAAACCAAGCATGAAGTCCAAGGAATTGTCTGTAGACCTTCGAGACAGGATTGTCTAGAGGCACAAATCTGGGGAAGGGTACAGAAAAATATCTGCTGCTTTGAAGGTCCCAATGAGCACAGTGGCCTCCATCATCCGTAAATGGAAGAAGTTCGGAACCACCAGGACTTTTCCTAGAGCTGGCCGCCATCTAACTGGGAGAAGGGCCCTAGTCAGGGAGATGACCAAGAACCCGATGGTCACTCTGTCAGGGCTACAGTATTCCTCTTTGGAGAGAGGAGAACCTTCCAGAAGGACAACCATCTCTGCAGCAATCCATCAATCAGGCCTGTATGGTCGAGTGGCCAGACGAAAGCCACTCCTTAGTAAAAAGCACATGGCAGCCCGCCTGGAGTTTGCCAAAATGCACCTGAAGGACTCTCAGACCATGAGAAATAAAATTCTCTGGTCTGATGAGACAAAGATAGAACTCTCTGGCGTGAATGTCAGGCGTTATGTTTGGAGGAAACCAGGCACCGCTCATCACCAGGCCATACCATCCCTACAGTGAAGCATGGTGGTGGCAGCATTATGCTGTGGGGATGTTTTTCAGTGGCAGGAACTGGGAGACTAGTCAGCATAGAGGGAAAGTTGAATGCAGCAATATACAGAGACATCCTGGATGAAAACCTGCTCCAGAGCGCTCTTGACCTCAGACTGGGGTGGCGGTTCATCTTTCAGCAGGACAATGACCCTAAGCACACAGCCAAGATATCAAATGAGTGGCTTCAGGACAACTCTGTGAATGTCTTTGAGTGGCCCAGCCAGAGCCCATGTACTTCACTGGGTACCCTCCACAGTCTGTCCCCAATTGAGAATTGCTGTAATATACGAATCCACATGCGGTACTCCGGACTGAATAAAAAACAGTGAATCACATAACTTTCAAGTGCAACATTTCAGCGCCTTTATTAGCACTTTTGTCAAGCCAACATATACAAACAAACATACCTTGCCTATTAAATAGCAAACCCCTTGTGCATACTGACCACCCATCCCTCCGTGCAGCGCCCGGAGGCTCGTCTCACCGGAAGTGACATCATCCCCTCCCGTAGTCAAGGTGATACATATAAACAGTACATAACTAGTACAACATAGAAGTACAAAAAACATTGTATAACACGGTGACCACACAGTAGCAGGAAGTTGATGCCGACTATGAGCAACAACATATTTATAGTTGGTTAACTGGGGCATATTCTAAAGCAGACAGACGTCCACAATTTAGACGTACTTTGAATAAACCTTGTTTTGACACCTCTGAGAAGACAGCGACTGCTGATAGTAATACAGAGCCCTCATCCAAACATAAACCCAAGGGTCAGGGAAAATCTCCAGTTGGCAACCGGACAAGGGCACGTTTTTTAGAAGTGGGCCCACACGTACCCATAGAGGGTCGGCAGAACCAGAGGCAGAGGAAGACCTCCCATGGTTCGCAGGACTTAGTGCCCGATTCAGAGCCGCTCGCTAGGCTGTGTTCGCACGCAGCCGTGGTCAGCTGCTAATACTGTATATGTAAAAGCTGCAATCACACGGTAAAACATTAGTGCGCCCACTATGTCTTAGCGAGCGACGGCAGTGCGATCGCAAGCCAGTCTAATGACGCTCCTTTTCCCTTCGCAGCACACATCATCTCCAGGAAGTGTATGCAATATCAGTAACATTGAGTACCATCGGAGCTGCTCGCAGCACTTGTGGTTGTTCATACCCGCCGCAGGCACTACCATTGCTGCAGTGTGAAATACAACCAGGCGACATGTACAATGACATTCCATGTTAACTATGCACGCCCATGAAACACCGTTAGAACGCACAAGCATGCCGGCGTTCACACAGCCACAAACTTTGCATCTAAACAGGTATCTAATTTACACAACTTATGGGGACCACATGTCCCAGCTTTTTTTTTTATAAGTGAATGGGATTCAGGTGTCCATTGAGGTGAGCTCTTTATATATAGGAACACAAAAGTGAAAGCAGTGGCGGATCATCCATTAAGCAAACTAAGCTTATGCCTAGAGCCCAATCTTCACTGAGTGAGCCGGATTATTGTATCCCATTTCTATGTTTTCTTTGACGAATGGAGAGTTAGAAGAACCAATATCTTGCCTAAAGTCCCATGATGTCATATTTAGGCTTTGGGTGAAATATTATTTTAGGTCACAGGGTCATGTAGGGGAGATATATTTGTCCCAGGTTTCTGACCTTCAGTATATGTATTAAAAACCCCAGGAAAGGGCCAAATGTCATAGGATGAGAGTTAAGAAAATGTAGAGAAAACTCTCACATTTTTAATCTCAGCCAATGTAGTGAAGTCACAGAACAGGCAAGCTTGCATGTTTTTCAGACTCTAAAAATTCTCAAAATTTAAACTCTCATCTAGCTGTTTCCTGTTTTGAAAATACAACTCGATCAATGTAGTAGTGTGAGAGTTTTACTGCTAAACTCTCACATTTTCTAAACTCTCACCCTATTACATTTGGCCCAAAATTTTTGTGATTGCAAACAGACTTGATAGTGTTTGGTCTTTAGTATAAGCCAGATAAGAACTCCTGGGGTTATGGATGGAGAATGAGGATGGGCTCCATTCATTAGGCCCATTTCAGGTTTTCAGCCTGAGAACAGACTAATTAGCACTTGCACCTGTAAGAGGCTGATAAAAGTGTGTCAGGGGTTTTACTCAGTGTCTCACTACCAGGGGAAAGAGGCAGATTGTCTGTTAAGAGACATTGTGATTTATGACCATGAGTACTATGCATATGCCTATGTTTGTGATAGGGGTATTAGGTCCTATCACCGATGAGAGATGGAATCTCTGTGTTTACTTAGAGCACAGGCGGTTTAGGATTTTATGTGTTTCTTTTTTCTGTGCAGTAAACTAGCTTTGGCTAATTTCACGGGATCCATGGACTGTTGCGCTGTTTCCTTGTTGCGGTGTCTACCCCAGGAGAGGGCATCCCTAACTTGATCTTATCACATCACATAATAATGTTCAAAGGACTATAACTTCCTCATTGGTTCAGAAGGAAGATTGTGTTTCAGCCTCATGCCTACTGGAGGTTTGTTTGGAGAATGGTTCTGTGTAATTAATGCATTTTTTCTTTTGCTGTGTAAAATAATTGGCAACTTCAGCCAGAACTTCCTCCCTCGGCTTTGAAGAAACTATAAGTTTGGTCAATTTCAGGGTAAGTAAGCCTAAAAGTTTTGAGTGTGGAAAGCTAAAGTTAGTTTATCCTTGGGTGTGGAAGAGTGCTATGCCTACCCCAACAGAGCACCCCCAGAAGAGAGAGCCATCATTGTAGATGCCCCAGAAAACAACTACCTGAAAGAAGAAACTGTTGATGGAACCCAAGATAGTGAGATTTATGTGTCATTTGACAATGTACTTAACAGATTCAAAATGGCCCAATCAGGTGATAGAAGTGATCTCACTGCTGGCCTTTTGAATTTTTTTGTGCTGTACTGAGTCCATCATGGATCAACACTTCAAACAAAATGTTCCCTCACAGTGACTTATATTAGCTGTCGCAAGTGGCGAGAGTGCAGCCCCTTAGCAGAGTGGTAGAAAAGAAGACAACCTAAAGAAAGAAGCCAAAAGAGGCCATGCCAGACAGAAAAAGAGGTTCCAGTGGAAGGAAGAAGCGAGAAGATGGACTGATGAATGGCACCAAGAAGAATTTCATTATTATCAACAGGAGGACAGCCTATGCAAAACAGAAGAGGTACTGCTGGCTGGACTAGGCCAGGAGAAGGAGGGCAAGCTAGAATAACTGTCAGCAAGGGAGACAATAGTGGAAGCTAATAAAGCTTTTATAATATTGTCCTTCATCCTGTGTAGAGCAGTTAAATCATAATTTCTTTCTGGGATATCCACTATGCCACCAGGGCAGTCCCTAGAGGCCAACATCCAAAAGCTCCTGGGTCTCCCTGGCTCATAAATTTGGGCATTAAGCTTGGCAGCCTGATGGTGCAGACTCTAGTATTATTCTTCATTCTTCTGTCCCTGTGCCAACAATGTGAATAGGTCATTAGGCTTTCCCCCTGTTAAGGTCCTATACTACCACCATATATTTTTCTGTGCAGGGCCTGCAGCACATATTGAAGAAACTAGATCTGGGGCACTGTAAGAGACTTTCCCCACAATTTGTTGATTGAACACTTATCACCCATCCACTAGACACCATGTAGGTGGATTTTAGACTGTATTAGCTGCACTTTATGAGGAAATGCCTCACGCCATTTTACCACCAAAATGCTGCAGTTTTCCCACCACAAATATATATATATATTAATAGGATAATACCCTTTTAGGCCCAAGCTACAGATGTGCCCAGCTGGTTTGTTGTTCATGGCGCACCATTCAGGGCTCTGTGTCGCGCCATGGAACATTACATGATGGCTGGACTTGTGGCGTACCGTGGTGTTCTTCAACAAAGTTTACACTATGGCATATAATACAGCGCTTAACTGCTGGGTGGTTAGAGCTCCACTGTTGTCATTTGTACTGAATACCATGCTGTTAAATTCTATGGATATCGCATTCACGTACTGTATACAGTAGTATTTGCATGTTTGCACAACCAATATTTTTAATATCACATCCATACTGTACAGTAAGCTCTTAGAGTGGGACGCAAATCAGTACACATACTGTACATAACTGTATAGTAGTGAAGTTGCCCGAGTTGCTATCATGGTATAACCGATACTGTAGATTAAAGAGATGCACGCACAGCTTTCAATGAGATGGGATGAATTATTCGCTAATGGTGGGGTACTGTGTACAGTATATACAGTATGTACTAGTATTGTATAATATTTGGAAAGGAAGACAATTTTTTTATTATTTAAAATAGCGGTGGGTGGAGTGCACAAGGATGAGCCTACTATGTGCGGTTCTCAATATACAGTAGGTGGCTTGTGGGCTAGTGGTTAGGTGATCGCTTTGCAACAATGCTGGTCCCGGGTTTGAGCCTTGGAAAAGAATAAAATTTTTTGGCACTGTTGGCTCTGGACACTGTAGTGAAACTACTGTAGTAGTAGGCTGTTTAAAAGTAAGGCATTAGGAATGCAAAATTGGAGCACTGTCTCAGACTTTTACACTATGGAGATTTCTAATTACTTCAGTAGCTGGTAGTGGGCTCTGTTTGAGAGAGAGGTCTCTGTATTACAAACTGTGCATTTAAAGCACAAACTTGCGTCATTGTCGGCGCTGTCCCAGACCTGGACACTATAGTGATTTCTCATGACTTCAGTAACTGGTAGTGGGCTCTGGGCCTGATTCAAAGCCAGACGCTCTGACCAGAGCGCTCGCTCTGAAACAGGGCCCTCCTACCTAAAAATGGAGCGGCCTCTTGGACGCTCGCATAGCTGTGGGTTACCACCCACAGCTTATGCGAGCATCCATGATGATGGTCGCGATGGTCAAGACCATCGCGACCATCGGGCTTGCGACGAGACCCTGCGGTAGGGTCTCTGTGACCGCAAGCCCTGGAGTGATTTTGGCTCTATCAGAGCCAAAATCACTCCCACTGACATCACTAGTGATGTCAGTGGGGCCAGACCCAGACGGTAGGCATTCCCATGGGAACGCCTCCATCTGGCAGCCACACCCCCGGCACACCCACCAAAGGGGGCGTGCTGTCAGTCACCATCGAGAGCACACCCCCTTTGGTGCGAGACCTATAGCGACAGCTTGGCTGTCGCTATGCGGGTGTCGCGCATGCGCACGACAGACCTCCCTCCATCGTGCACATGCGCATCAGGGCACCATCGACCCGCTTGCAAGCATCCTACTCTTGCGAGCGGGTCTGAATTAGGCCCTCTGTTTGAGAGAGAGCTCTCTGTATTACAAACTGACTGTGCATTTAAAGCGCAAACTTACATCAATGTCAGCACGGTTGGCACTGTGGTGGCTGTCAACCAGCTCCGAGGGGTTACAAATTGGATCTCTGGTGCATGCCCAGTGGAGGGGTTGCAATGGTATTTCTGGCGCATGCCCAGTAGAGCCAAGCCATACAGTACGCCATGTAGCGCTACAGTATGCCATGGCATATGGAAGATCACAGCACTGCGCATGCCCAGTGGATCAGGAGTCAAACACAGTGAAAGTGGGATGTCTGTATTACAGTACATACTGACTGTGCATTTAAAGCACAAACTTACATCAATGTCAGCACTGTCCCAGACTTGGACACTATAGTGATTTCTCATGACCAGTAACTGGTAGTGGGCTCTGTTTGAGAAAGAGCTCTCTGTATTACAAACTGACTGTGCTGTTAAAGCGCAAACTTGCATCAATGTCTGCACGGTTGGCACTGTGGTGGCTGTCAGTCAGCTCCGAGGGGTTACAAATGGGATCTCTGGTGCATGCCCAGTGGAGGGGTTGCATTGGGATTTCTGGTGCATGCCCAGTGGAGCCAAGCCATACAGTACACCATGTAGCACTACAGTATGCCATGGTGTATGGAAGATCACAGAACTACACATGCCCAGTGGGTCGGGAGCCAAACACAGTGAAAGTTGGATGTCTATATTATGGTACATACTTTAAAGCACAAACTTGCATCAATGTCGGTGCTGTCCCAGACTTGGAAACTATAGTGATTTCTCATGACCTGTAACTGGTAGAGGGCTCTGTTTGAGAGAGAGGTTTCTGTATTACAAACTGACTGTGCATTTAAAGCACAAACTTGCATCAATGTTTGCATGGTTGGCGCTGTGGTGGCTGTCAGCCAGCTCTGAGGGTTTACAAATTGGATCTCTGGTGCATGCCCAGTGGAGGAGTTGCAATGGGATTTCTGGCACATGCCCAGTGGAGCCAAGCAATTCAGTAAGCTATGTAGTGCTACAGTATGCCATGGCATATGGAAGATCACAGCACTGCGCATGCCCTGTGGGTCAGGAGTCAAACACAGTGAAAGTGGGATGTCTGTATAACAGTGCATACTGACTGCATTTAAAGCACAAACTTGCATCAATATCGGTGCTGTCCCAGACTTGGACACTATGGTGATTTCTCATGACTTCAGTAAGTGGTAGTGGGCTCTATTTGAGAGAGAGCTCTCTGTATTACAAACTGACTGTGCGTTTAAAGTGCAAACTTGCATCAATGTCGGCGCTGTCCCAGACTTGGACACTATGGTGATTTCTCATGACTTCAGTAACTGGTAGTGGGCTCTGTTTGAGAGAGAGGTCTCTGTATTACAAACTGATTGTGCGTTTAAAGTGCAAACTTACATCAATGATGGCACTGTGGTGGCTGTCAGCTCTGAGGGGTTACAGTGGGATCTCTGGGGCATGCCCAGTGGCATAAGGAGGCTCATGCAGTAGTAATGCGCATGCCCAGTGGGTCCGGAGTCACACACAGTGCATCAGGTCCATTCCCCCAAAGCAAGCAAGAGCCTCTCATTACCATAATAAAGGACGCTTTAGTGTATTGGAGCGCCGTATACCCCCTTTCTTGAGCACACAGTGGCATAAAGTAGCATAGAAATGCCAGGTAGTGGGAAGTTGTGGATAATGTATTGAATACTGAACTAGTGAAGATTACAAACAAAATAAAATTATATTTTCAAGGTCTCGAACCCGTGGGACAAGAAGAGGCAGAGGCATTGAGGCTAGGCATTAACCCCCTAGCCCACACGCCTCAGTCGTTACTACTGTAGTTCCTAAAGTCATGGAATCACTACAATGTCGAAGTCTGGGACAGCGCTGACAGTGGCGCAAGTGTGCAACTTCAACTGCACAGTCAGTATGGCTGTGTTTGACTCCCGACCCACTGGGCATGTGCAGTGCTATGATCTTCCAAACACCATGGCATAGCGCTACCTGGCATATGGCTTGGCTCCACTGGGCATTCATCAGAAATTCCATTGCAACCCCTCCGCTGGGCATGCACCAGAGATCCCATTTGTAACCCCTCAGAGCCCACAGCCACCACAGCGCTGATGTGCTGACATAGACGCAAGTTTGAGCTTTAAATGCACAATCAGTTTGCAATACAGAGACCTCTCTCTCAAATTGAGCCCACTACCAGTTACTGAAGTCATGAGAAATCACTATAGTGTCCAAGTCTGGGACAGTGCTGACATTGACGCAAGTTTGTGCTTTAAACGCACAGTCAGTATGTACTGTAATACAGACATCCCACTATCGTTGTGTTTGACTCCTGACATACTGGGTATGCATAGTAGAAATAGACTCATAACTCCATACTGTAGCGCGACTAGCTTTGTGCTACGTAGGTACTTATTGGAGTGCCATACACCCCTTTCTTGAGCACACAGTGGCATAAAGTAGCATAGAAATGCCAGATGGTGGGAAGTTGTGGATAATGTATTGAATACTGAATAAGTGAAGATTTAAAAAAAAAAAAAAAATTCTATATTTTCAAGGTCTCGAACCCATGGGACAAGAACATGGGAGAAGCAGTGTGACTAGGCATTAGCCCCCTAGGCCACACGCCTCATCCCATTACTACAGTAGTTCCTAAAGTCATGAAATCACTACAATGTCTAAGTCTGGAACAGTGCCGACAGTACTTACATTGGCGCAAGTGTGCAATTTCAACCGCACAGTCAGTGTGTAATACAGAGCTAAAAGATTTCAAACTTTATTAGACATTCTTCTACAGCTTTATTATACATTCCTGATTCCATGTGGAAAATGCTGTACTACTGTCTAGTGTACCGAATCACAGCTTCTGTCAGCCAATCATCGGGCGGTGATACAGAGCATGCATTGGAAATCAGATGCATGCGCTATGTAGTTTAGGAAAAGTGACACCTGGTGAACAAAAAGTTGTATTACACGTTGTATTAAACATTCTTCCAACGCTACGCTACGCTACATTACGAAACTTTGTGTGGCGTGACTCATGGCATAGTGTGTGGCGCGCCATGCGTGGCGCTCTACATAGCGTATGGAGCAACAAACTAGCTGGGTGCATCTGTACTTCTTTTGCATAGTGGCCTTCCTGAAACTTTCTGCACATAGGTTACCTAATAGTCAGGCTCCCATTAAAGGAAGGCTATTGGTGTGTTTCTGTTTGCATTGTTTGCTGAATGTATTGTACTGTTTTGAATTGTGCCCAGTGATTATGTTAGCATTGTTTATCCAGAGAGGATAGTGCACTACATCTAATTGAAGTTTTGTGGCTAAGCTTTAATCACTAGTAGTTAATTATTGCTTTACTTGGTCTTTGCTCTTGTTGTTTGCTAGTGTGGGTGAAATACTTTACCATGCAGTTAGCTTAGATACATTATGGGAGGGCTCTGTTGTGTGTCTTTCAGGTGCCGTGAGCAGTTATTAAGGGGATCTGGCGAGTTTATGGAGAAATATGGATGATGAGTCTGCACCAGTAAGAAAATATGTTTGTATAATGGGAAAGAAAAAGAAAATGATCTCTGTGATGATCAGTAAACAAA
Source organism: Taudactylus pleione (assembly GCA_031769625.1). NCBI lineage: Eukaryota > Metazoa > Chordata > Amphibia > Anura > Myobatrachidae > Taudactylus > Taudactylus pleione. Next base: position 7,115 of record JAUIMM010000555.1, on the reverse strand, counting down.
TATTAGATGACCCTATGTTGGTGGTGCTCCCAAAGAATTTGTATTATACACATAAATACACATTGCATAGGTGCAAAAAAGACAAAAACTATCATTTTGGGGCACTCTTTGACTGAAAATATTGTGATGAATGGTATTGTAGATGAAAGTAAATAACAAACGTAACTTTTAATAGTAATTATCATAAAAGACTGCATAAGGTTTCTTTGGAGTCATGTGCTCTATTACCTGAGAGTTTTTTTCTTGTAATGCTACAATGAAAATTAAGAGATCTAAAAACTAATAAGCACTTAGTTGATGTTCATTTAACAGGCTGCCCAATAAGCAATGAAGTTAAACCTCTAGATCTCAATAATAAGATACTGATTGTTGGATGTATTAGAATTCTTTTGAACAAACTGTAACTCTGAGTGTGTATACTATACCTTTCAAAAGTATCTTTTGGGATATCTTGTGGGATATATTTAAAGGAGTCAATCCTATTAGCCGTGATGATCTTGCCGGTGTGAATCATCGCGGCAATGGCCACACTTTACAGCAGCCTGGATTCGCAGAATTTTGCCCGCTGCCCCATAGGGCTGCGAGCAAAATTCAGTGAATTCGGGCTCGGAGCGGGCCATGAAGGGTGAGAGGTGCAGTAGCGACTCGCACCCTTTGCACATTAACAGGTTTGAGTACGATAACATAATGTAATATGAAAAATTGGTAAGGAGTCATTTTATTTTTCTTCGGTATGATTATATGTTTTTGATATATATACTGTAAGTGGCTCATATCTATGTATAAATTCTGAGAGATAGGTGATTGGAGTTAGTGTATATCCCTGCTTATCAGTGACCCATTTTTCAGAGATAGAAACAAGAAATTTTTGCCGTTAGTTTTGCATCTGAACAATTATCATGTGATTTGACACCAAATTTTTTATATATATGTTTGTGTTTTTATGTATTGAGTGTATCTACTATTACTCTTTATATTAACTAGGTTGTTCTATTTATAAGTTAAGTTTTATATTTCCTTTCATCTAAAATACCATTCATCACCATATTTTCAGTCAAAGAGTGCCCCAAAAAGATATATATATATATATATATATATATTATTTTGCCAGTATGCAATGTGTATTTATGAGATTTACAGAGTCATCTGTTCAATGCTATCATGGCCCTTGCACCAATGAGAGTGTCCATAGGGGAACTGTTTCCTTGTACAGACACAGAGCCGTAACTAGACTTTTTGGTGCCCTGTGCCAGAAAGAGCATTGGCGCTCCCCCCACATTATGTTTCAAATAGGGGAATAAGATGCGCACCTGTAAAAAAGGGGCATGGCCTTATGGGGAAGGGCCAGGGAAGAGATAGTGGAGACCAGGAGATGCCGGGGATAAATGAAGAGAAAGCTTTAAGTGAGACTGATAATAAACAGAAAATTGACAGGCCCGAACAGTGCCCCCTGCCCTGCGGTGCCCTGTGCCATGGCACAGGTAGCACTACCCTTGTTACGGCCCTGACAGACACCTGTTGTCCCACACTGCTGTTATTTAATAAATAGACCCTTCATTTAGAATTGACCGGGTGGGGGACTCCCCGACAAAAAGAGTCCCAAGTACAAAACGTTTTCATGGTCTGTGAAAGTTTGATATACATACTCTGGTATATAATATACACTGAAACTGGAAGCTCTGAAACTGATTAAGGAATAAATTATGTATGAAAACAATTGGAGAAGATTATAAAGGGACTTAAACTTATATCACCAATTGCCATCTGCTCAATTGTCTTCCTTTTGTTTTATTTGTGTTCTGATGAAGCTCTCTAATGCTGGGTAGACACTAGCAGATATATTGGGCAATCAATTGATCGGCCAATATACCTTGTGTGCGTCGGCCAGTGTGTACCAGCTGTCAAAGCGATAATAATGAGACACCACACAAGAGGTAAAGGGTAAGATTCTTCTTTATATCTTCTCAGTAAGCATCATAAATCAGAAATGATATCAGCACCTATCGTCGCAGCGACAACATGCTGTCATGGGCTTCAAACAGAATACCTAACTTCTCATTACATTAGCTGCCTTATATAGCATATCTCATTACAATATTCATAAGTACAGGCTGAGTCTCCCATATCCAAAATCCTTGGGACCAGGGGTATTTTGGATATCGGAATATTCCGTATTTTGGAATATTTGCATACCATAGTGAAATGTCTTGGGAATGGGACACAAATCTAAACACAGAATGCATTTATGTAATATATACACACAGCCTGCAGGTCATGTTATACAATATTTTTTATCATATTGTGCATCAAATAAAGTTTGTGTTCATACATGAAATTCATTTATGTTTCATATACACCTTATACACACAGGTTATTTTATACAGTATTTTAATAATTTTGTGCTTTATACAAAGTTTGTCTACATTGAACCATCAGAAAGCAAAGGTTTCACTTTCTCAGTCATGCTAAAAATATTCCGTATTTCGGAATATTTGGATATGGGAGTATACAGCGTCACCAGCTAATCAACTTTCCAAATCTATATCTAAGAGAAATTAAAGTGACATTCCTTAATTCTCATTGCTCCCATGCAAATGTCCAGGGTTGCAACTCAATGTCCATAGGTCCAGGTCATTTAGGATTCCAAGAAATGTCCCATACGTCACACAGGGCAGTCTTTGAGCACTGCCTGTGCCAACTTCTCCTGGACCCTTTCCATGGTATCAGACACAGACATCAGCTAGTGGCCGATGTATATCTTTATCTGTAGCCCACGATCTCCAGGAAGCATCTGGGTGCCTGTTGATTACAGCAAAACTTTAAACCCTGTCCAAACTCACTTTATGGCCCTGTCGGCCATCTTTAAAGGGAACATTCCAAATCTACTGTAATATAATTAATAAACTTATACTTAATATACTTCTTAGACTAAACATCTAATCTCTTCATACAAATGCCATTGTTATTTGTTCTTTTACCTTAATTAATTACACAATCCTTATATTATTATTATAATATAAGTTCTTTATAGATCAAATACCATAAGTCTGCATTCTAACTTTATCTACTCATACAATCTAGTAAACAAGTTTTTTTGCAACATCTTATCGACCTCTAATCACTAATTTCTAATAAAGATGGGTATATTCTTATTGCACCATATTATTTTATTTATGAAAACTTATTTCCAATAGCTTATATTCACTTATGATTATTTTATGATTACATTTATTTGCTTTACACAGATGCCTTCTATCGCTTAACTAAGGAAATTATATTTTCGCTTTAACAGAGCGATATGTCTGTGAATGACGTAGTTCACAGACATATCGAGTTGGCTGTGCAGTCAATTCCCAACATTCCTGCAAATATATTGGGACATCGTGCTGTGTGTATAGGTGGTCAGCCGACCACCCGTACACTTGCAGAGGCTGCAGGGAGATGGATGTGACACGCCCCTGGCCAGCGGGACCCACGGCCAGATGATAAATGATGGTTGTACAGTGTGTGTGTACAACCATTATCTGTAGATATTTCTGCAGCTTAAGGTGTGTTTAGTAGCCAAAAACGATATTGAAAATGTAGGCCTATTCCCAGTCATAACACAACTAGGCTTGAGCATGTTTAGTCTTGTTTGTATTTTGTTTATTATTTAGAAAATAATAAAAAACACGTAGGCTAAGCAGCATTTAATATTTGGGGCTCTATTTACTACAATCCGCATATTGAATGCGGATTGTAGTGTGATATTACCGAGTGAATTTGCATTGCGAATTCAGGCAATATCACAGGGATTTACTATAAATCCCTTGCAGGGACAGAGCTTGCGATAAAGCTCTGTCCCTGCGGATCCCATCCGCACTCTAGTCGCGGTATTTTTGGAAAAGATACCGCGACTAAGAGCCCGCGCATGCGCCGACCGACCACCGCTACTACCCCCCCCACCGATGCTAAGCCCCGCCCCCGGCGCTAAGCCCCGCCCCCCGCGATCACGGACCCCCGCTACCCCCCCTCCCCCCCCGCGACCCCCCCTCCCTTCATTACACTTACCTGCATCCTCCTGGCCTACGGTGATCTTCTCCGGGCTTCCCGATCAGGTGATCTCCCATACTGCACTGGGACCCGATCACCTGATGACCGGGCCCCAGTGCACTGTGGGAGACCAGCTGACCGGAGAGGAGCCATCACCGGAGGCCCGATCACCGGTCCCTGGATTCAGGTAAGGAAAAAAAAAAATGTTTCTTTTTTTTTTCTTTTTTTTACAGTAATCAGCTTGCGGTCTACTTAGACCACATAGCTGATTACTGGTACGGGCTCCCGCCTCTGCTCTCTCCGTTAGAGCAGAGTGGGAGCCCGGTAACCGGGGGAGACCCTGGATAACGCCACCTCCAGGTGGCGTTATTATCACAGGGCTTCCCCCGGTATTTTTTTACAATTTATTTTTAGTAACTTGCACACAGATCACATTTCCCATTACAATTATGGGAAATGCGATCTGCTTTACTAAAAATAAGTGATACTGGGGGTTGGAGTAGAATTTTACTAATTCTACTCCAATTGCCCTGTAATAACTACAGGTGAAACTAAAATAATGTGAAAAGGGTGTGAAAACACCCTTTTTCACTTTATTTTAGTAAAAATAATGTTAATAAATAGAGCCCTTGGTGTCTTATAATGCCCCTTTCACACAGATAAGCAAATTCCCAGGTCAAGCATTTGGATCTGGCAATTTGCGGATCAACACGAGTCCTTTTTCTGGGTCAAAGTCCAGGGAATTGAGACCGGGTTGACCTTTTCACACAGAAGAAATACCTGGTTTAATCCGCAAATTACCGGGTCTAAATGCTTGACCCGGGATTTGCTTTTCTGTTTGAAAGGACTGGAAAAAAACCTGTACGTCAAATGCCAGGCAAAAGCCGGGTGTTGGGCTTTTTTCTGTGTGAAAGTGGTATAATTGAGGTGTACTGGTGATTCTACCCTTGGAAGGGGATCAGAGAGTGTCAGAATTAGAGGATTTTAAACGGATCCTGCCTAATCCTGTTTTTTTTTTTTTTTTTAATTTGGAATGCAAGTAAGCATCTTTCATAGAAGGGTTAGGAAGCAGTTTGTAGGCTTCGTAAGCATCTGTGAGAAACTTCTGTGCCGTAACATAAGTATTAATATATAAAGAATATTGCTTGACATAAGACAAAATAGCCCCACGAATTACTGGCTTGGAAGCCTGCCAAAATAATTGAGGATTCTGCTGAGCATGGTGCATATTATCATGCAAATATGCCTGCCATGTTGCCTCTATCATATTTCTGAATTTCCAAGAATTAGTCAGATTAGTAGGGAACCGCCATTGATGATAGGGTCCACGATCAACATTAGCAGTAAGTGTAAACCAAACCATGGCCGCAACTAGGGGGGGGCTGAGGGGTCATGTGCACCGGGCGCCATCCTGCAGCGGCACCGGCCACACACTTTTCTGTGCCGGAGGTCTGCAGAGAGAGACCTCCGGCTGGTGCGCGCTGGACAGTGAAAAATCCCCGGGAGATCCCGCCCGCCCTCCTACTGCCGGAAGGTAGGGTTAGCGCTCGGGGGGAGGGGGGGGGGCGGAAAGGGAGTGAGAGGGGCGGCAGTGCTGCACTGGGCGCACTGCCGTCTAGCTACGGGGCTGACCAAACTAATACATTGTCTAAAATACAAATTGATTCTATCGAGGAATCAGATACTCTAGATAATAATTGTGTGGCTACCAATAAATAGTCTATGAAAGATAATGTACCATGTGCAGCAGAAAGGCAAATAAATTCTTGGTCTAGAGGATGCTGAACCCTGCAAACACCAAAGAAGTGTAGCTGCTGAGCAAAGAATGGAACTCCAAATTTGGGCAGAGGAGGGCATCAATGGCTCAAGGACTGCCTGTCCATAACAATAGAAGAAACTAAATTGAAGTCACCACCTGTGCCTACTCCTGTTTCAAGAATATTTAGCATCCAAACCTTTTGCTATAGCTCGACCGTGTTAGGCAGTCAAGAGGCATACTGAGCCAAGAACTGAAAGTGTGAAAGGTGAGGGTACTGCAATCAAGCACACAGCTCATATTTAACAAGCCAACCTTCTAAGACTGCGAAGTCAGGTGTCACAACTCGCGGACGGATAATGGATGCTAGCCTGTACTTTGCAATTGGCGAGACCCAGTACTGAGGCACAAAGTCTAACATGCCGGCAGTATTCATCAGGGACCACCACAAGAAGGTTTGGACTTAGCTGCGTCCAACACACTGGACATCACCATCAGACTTGGTTCTCTTATGCATCCTCCAAGTGATCAACCTGGTGCTGGTGTTCTCTGGATAGAGCGGAGTACAATGCAGGTGTACCACGTAGTCGACAAGCCAGGTCGGAACCAAACGGACAAGACGGTACCAGAGAGCGAACATAAAACAGGTCACGGAGGAAAGCCAAGGTCTAAACCATAATACCAAATGCAGAACCAGGAAGGAGTCTGAGTCAGGTCACAAACAAAAGCCAAGGTCAGAAACAAGCAGATACTGGGAGGCTGGAGTATGGCTTGGGAGCTTATACTCTGGTACCTGCCTAGTGCCCAGAGACTCCCTCTTATAGGGAGAAGTTCAATTCTCATGCCAAAAGTGATGTCTGCCTTTTTAAATTCTTCTGCAGGTCGTCATGCACTCCCCTAAGGGATCTGTGACCGGCTGGACTCTACAGCCGCAGCACAGCCCAAGACAGAGCAGGGGCTCCAATGTTGCCAGACCCAGTAAGTGACCGCCGGTATCTGGCACACTGTGACATTACCCCTTCCTCAAGGGGTGCACACTGAACACCCCACAAATGGTTTGCCAGGGAACTTCTGATTACATTTTTGGATAAGTTGAGGTGCATGGGTATCTGAGGTCTTGACCCAACAACATTCCTAGGTACCATATCCTTTTCAGTCCACAAGGATTTGGACTGTACCTCCAGAAACTCTAGAGTCCAAAATCTGCTTTACCTCATACTCCCCCTGATGATCCACTGGAATAGCTGAAGGAGGGTCACAGGGTGCCTAAAAACCGATTCAGAACCAGCAGTTTCAAGAGAGAAATGTGGAAGACATTCAGTATCTT